>CM036616.1:6997697-8355329 GCA_020745705.1 Hemiprocne comata | reverse complement strand
GCAAGGGGACAGAGACACGTCAGCAGATGCCCAGGACACGTACTAGTTGCTCACAAAAATGGCAAAACTTCTCGCTGCTCAGAGACACAAGGGCTGCCTCTCAGCAAGCCTGGCACCACCTTCTCTCTTGCTGTCATTCCCCCTCCCTCCATGGGGCTGAGGCGCTACCTGGACTTGGCCCGTCGGGAGCGTGCCTAGGCCAGGCGGCGAGGCAGGTGACAGCAGCCAAGAGAAAGCAGCTGGAGAGAGCTCGGGCAGCATTGCCACCCAGCCAGGAGGAGCAGCCCCAGGGCACTGACAAGCTCACCTCGACAAGAGCTGCTGCCATGTTCCCAGTTGCATCCAGCTCCAGCAGGCAGGCTTCAAAGAAGGTCATGCTGACCACTTTTCTTCGCACGGCAAGGATGCCAATGCCCTGGAAGAGGAGTTCCACCTCCTTGTCGTCTCTGAGGGCCTCAGCAAAGAAAAGCAGGGTCTCGTGTATGCACTGCTCCACGATTTCCGGGCAGAAGTGGATGCTTGCGGCAATCTCCGCAAAGTCCAGTGGGACAGATTGGGTCTTGCCTAGGAAAGAAGCACAAGGCAACCGAGACGCTCGCACTGCAGTTCAAGGACTTACAATGGTGTATCAACACCACTCCACACAACAGCCCCTGGGGGCTGGTCCCTCACACAGGCTCAGCGCTCTCCCGGTTGCAAGAGCCTTTGGTCGGCCATGTCACAAAGGTGTCAGAACCAAGTCAAATGCCAGGGCTGTGCAGAGGGGAAGCACCCGTCTTCTTACCCAGAAGGTTGCGCTCTGCACACTTGAGTTTGTAGAATTTCTTCAGTGACCTGCACGGCTGAAACGCAAGTCTCTCGACTGGCAAGACCCTGCCTTCTCCCACCGTGGCAGATGCTGGGACAACTGCAAATGTCCCAACTCCCATCTCCACCACCTGAAAAGGCAAGCAAGGACAGGGAGCGCCGTCAGTGCTGCGCTGGGGCGGGAAGGCTGCCACAGGGCTCGTGGGCCCTGGGGATGGTGCTTCATGCCCTGCCCGCTCTGGAGCTCCAGAGGGGCAGGATGGGCTGCAAGCAGGAGGCAAGGCTCACCCTCTTCTGCAAGAGCTGTTTCCGGATGTGCCTGGATGCACCAGACCAGACTTTGCAGATTTCTGGAAAGCAAAGGAGGACACACCGTGCTCCGAGTCAGCCATGCCCGGCAACCCAGCACCCCTCTACCCACGGAGCTGACAGTGGAGAGCACTCAAGCTCCCCCTTGCCCTGAGCAAACACTTGTAAAGCTAGGGCATTCTTGACCAGCCCCCAGCCCCCAAGAACCCGGCCATGTGCCCAGCATGGTCCTGGGCAGGAAAGGCCAGCATCAGTAGTGCTTTCAGGAAGGGGATCCCGCCCTTTGACACGGGTATCAGCCAGAGGCCGGGGCTACCAAAGCCACCCCTGAGCCCCAAGGCACCAGCAGGGAGGGCTCCTGTTGCAGCTGCCAGTCCCCTCCAGAAGATCCCCACTACAGCCCCAGCCTCAGGGTTTCAACTGTTCATCTCCACTTCCCTGTGGCTCTGACAGCATTCCTGTTTGCGGCCTTACCGTTGGTGGTGAGCTCTTTCAAGGTCTGGAGCTTCTCAGTCTCCAGTGGCTGAAGGAGCAGGTACTTCCTCACGTTTACCCCCTCCATTTCAGTTGCTGGCAGAGAGGTGCTGGTCCTGCTACAGAATCCCTCTGCTCCTCTCCTCCTACTTTCTCCCTCTGGCTACTTGCCCAAGCAGCGTCTCTAACGCTCTCCCGAGGCCTCCGCTCGCCTCCTCCTGGCAGCAAGGCCGCTCCTCTGGAGCACAGCACTGGCAAGAGCAGTCCTGGCGTTGCCCGGGTCTTGCCGAGTGTGGCCTCAGACACGGTGGGGACAGGGAGCTGTCCCCGTACTCTGCACTGTGACATCACAAAGGGCTGCGGGGCATCCTCCCACACACAGTCACCCTCCTGGAAGAGCCGAAGCTCCACCAAGAAAAGGGCAGCTGTGGGGGATTTTCTTGCAGAGCATGGGCATGTGAGCAATCCAGCCTTTGGTATAAAAGCTTAATTGTGCTATTGAGACTTTAGCTTGACTACTGTCACCTCAAGGCCGACGGAGGGATAATTATAGCTGGGCAAGAAGAAAGCTAGCAGAAGAGGAACAACTCCTGCATGCAGAAGAAGGAACGAGATAGCAAAGTTGCTGAGATCATGCTATGTGAGGACTTTGTGTGCTTCGGGCTAGTAGCCAATCACGTATGAGAAGCAGGCGTGTGGACAGTAACGGTGCACCAGTCAGACTGAAGCAATGTTCACGTAGACAAAGCATTTAACCAATAGTAGGATGGCTTACTGTGGGTGTACCGGGCAATGAGATATATAGCAAGGCATTTGTTTACAATAAAAGGCTTTCGCTGGATCACATTGGTCGTGGTGCCTTAGTCCGAGCTCCCGCCACAGGCAGCAATGAGCCCTCACACACACGATGGAAGGGCAGAGCAGCAGCAGCAGCATGCAAAGAGATGGGAATGTCACCCTGCCAGGTCCCACTGGGGCCAGCCTGTCTGCATCCAAAAGAACCTCCACGTTCCAAGCACTCAGGCATCTGCAGGCTTGCTGAGGGTGCACTCAGGCCCTCTAGCTCTGTCACAGCACTTGGGTTGTTGGCTTTAATGCTGAGAAACTTGGGTTTTCTGTGCAGAAGGCAGTAAATCAAATCTACCAGATTCTCAATTCCTTCAGTGATCTTCATCAGCACTTCTATGGTTAAGAGTGTTCCTGGAAGAACTCTACTGCTTCATTTGTCAGCCACATGATGCCACGTGTAGCAGGCAGGACCACGTATCAGGCTTCATTTTCAGCGTTCATTTCACTTTGTCACTGAAAAGAGAGATACATTTTGCAGGGGTTTATGTGCATCTGCTGGTTTCCAGCCTCCCAGAAAAGCCTGAAGAACAGGTTGGTTAAGTTTTCACCAAAGTTTGTCCCAATATCTGAAACAACAACCGCCCAGTCCAAGCGGTGACTTGGACTCGGATGGGCTCGAGCGGTTAGCCCCTATATATTTAGGATTCGCCCCTGATTTTGGGGATGGCGATGACGCCAATGTATGATATACCAGAAGCCCTAAATAGGAGAGCACATGCGTCCGCATGCAATGAAGACCAGACACAGAGTTATATTTTATATGCTTTAACTGTTTGAGTGGAGTCACAAATGTCTAGGAGGTAAATTTAGAAGGTAGGATGCAAGGGGTGTGTGGGAGTTTAGACTGAAGAGAGAAGAAAACTTATGATAGAGGGGGCTGGTATAGCGCGACGCGGTTTCCCTCTCAATAGGGTCGACGTTGTGCGTGGAAGTGAGGGCCGTTTGTGGGTTTACCCCAGGGAAAGATTACGGTTAATGACAGAAAAAGAAATATTATTAAATCTTACAGTCTCGACAAGCTGCACAAGGCGGTCTGTAACTTTAAGATGGCGGCTTCCACGTGGCGGTCTGCGGCTTCAAGATGGCGGCTTCCACGTGGCGGTCTGCGGCTTTACAGCAAAGGCAGCAGCGGCTCTGGGTGCGGCGGCAGGCTGTAGGCTTCACGGCAGCTGTAGCGGCGGCTTTAAGGCTGCGGGCTGCGCTAGAGCAAAGCGGCTCGCGGCAGACGGCAGGCTGTAGGCTTCACGGCAGCTGTAGCGGCGCCTTTAAGACTGCGGGCTGCGCTAGAGCAAAGCGGCTCGCGGCAGACGGCAGGCTGTAGGCTTCACGGCAGCTGTAGCGGCGCCTTTAAGACTGCGGGCTGCGCTATAGCAAAGCGGCTCGCGGCAGACGGCAGGCTGCGGGCGTCTTCCCCGACGGGAGGAGGGAGAGAGAGAGCGCGCCTTTGGGGGAGACTCAGTGCTCTTTTAGGTTCTCTCCAGGCAGTGGGGCTAGCAGATACTGAGCTTACCGCTCCTGCTTTAAGCCCGGCTCTCGAGTAGTAGCTTTATAGTTCTTTAGGCTTCCCCTTTTTGGATTCTCGGGTGGAGACCTAGCCTCCGTAGCCGAGATCCGCGGCTCTTTTACCTCTCCTCCTCGGCACAGACGCGTGCAGGTAGGCGGCAGGGCAGCGAGGCGGCAGGGCGGCGAGGCGGCAGGGCAGCGAGGCGGCAGGGCGGTCCAGCGGCGAAAAGAGAAAGCGGTAGCTCCCGCGAGCGGTCTCTTTATAGCCCCTAGGAGCCTTCTGATTTGGCGCATCTTTTGAATCCGTTCATTTGCATATAGTTCCAGCCAATCAGATAGCTATCCAGCCAGCTGCAAGAGTTCCATCCAGGGCTTAGCAGCAGCCTTGGTCTAAGGCTTACCCAGGCTTGTCCTGGTGCAGTCCTGTCTCCTTTACTAGGTGAATAGTTCTTTATGGGAGACAGTTTTTCCCTTAGTGAGGGGTAAGACCCTCACAAAAACCCAGGTCAGAGCATGACCGATCAGGATGTTTAATCAAATGGGTCTGTCCCTAAATTGGGACCAGCTTGCTTACACTAGGAACTCTAGACCAGAAGCTCTGTGCAGACAAGCATGCATGCACACACAGAAAGTGTTCCTTAAATCAACTGCACCTATTAACAACCCTAAAAGAAAAGGGAATGGAAAACATGGGATGCACCCAGAGTTAAAATAGACAGGCAGGGTGTGTGTTTGTATCGGGGTTCGTGTTAACGTAGTATATGAAAACCAGTATAGGTGAGCATGTCCTAGTAATAGGACAAGAGATAATGGTTTTAAACTGAGAGAAGAGAGCTTTAGGTTAGGTATTAGGAAGAAATTATTCACTAGAAGGGTGGTGAGTGTTATAGATTGAGGCCCAATAATTGACAGGAACCAGTCCAATTCATCAAATTAGTTTATTAAGCAAGCAACAGCAAGCAAAACAGCGCTGGGCGGCCGGGCAGTCTCTGCTCCACCAACGGCTCGCAGCCCCCTCCCCAAAAGTCACTGGTTATATACTCTTCTAGTTCCGGGTTTCGTGGCTTTTGCAATGTAAGGTACCACCTGGTTTTGTTTACTGAAGATCTTTGGGCCAAAGGTTCTCTTTCCCTAATGCACAGGGGGTTGATGGTCGTCGGGCCGAGGGCTTCCTATCTTGACACGTACTTAGATAAGATTTGATTAACAAACAAAACAATACCCATCACAGTAATCAATCTCATCAAAGCCCTACACTGCTGTGTTGGAAGCTAAAAAATCTTTTCCAAATACCCATTTACTCCTTGCATCAAATTCTGTCTCCTCCAGGGTCACCAATCTTCAAAGGAATGGGGATTCACAGTGAAGCGAAATTGAACACTCCTGGTTGTTTGTATCAACAATTTCTTTTGTCTGATGCTGGCACATTTTGACTAATTTCAAGGGTCCTATGCAAACTGGAAATCACCACCTGGCCAGGCTTAATTTTCTACCTTTTGGGTGGCTGGACTGGGATCACAACCAAAATGCTATGTGAACAGACTTTCTGCATTTCCTGTACTCTGCATTGCAACACAAGAAATGGAAAGACACAGATCTGTTTTCTTCATTTATCTTTCTTTTCTGCCATTATAATATTCACTAACACCAGCCTTTCTCTGATACTTTAGGGAAAACTAAGCTTTGATACACAGGTCCTTGTAGGATCAAAACTCTACAGAAATTCCTCCAAAAGTAAAGTGTATACATCTTTTAAACTCTCATTTCACAAGCAAGTTACTGAATTGTAGATTCACGGCTGAGTATTTAATCATCGAGTCAGTTAGAGAAAATCGAGCTACCCTGATACTGTCAGAGACCCACTGCTACTCTTAAAACAAGATTGCTAAAATTAATTATTTTCATGGAATACTTTTTTTTTTTTTCCCCCGAAGCAATGTTTTCTGACACAAAAAAAACCCCAACAAACAAAGAAACAAACCTGAATAGTTTGTTGCTGTTACTGCAGTGTGTAAAAATCAAATTTTTACTGGAAATTAATCTAGCTATTTTTGCATCTAAGACTGTAAACATCACCACTTTGGATCATCCCATGATTAAACAATATCACATCCCTGAGGACAGGTGAAAAGGGTTGCCTAAGGAGGTGTAGAAGTGTGGGCATACATAATACTTCTGCCAGTTGTTGTTGTTGTTGTTGTTGTTATTGTTATTATTCTGTTACGCTTGCAACTCCTCTGTTCACAAAGGCAGACTCATTTGCAGGCATTCAGTAACTCTCAATAGCTTTCACTTTGTGTGAAACTGGCCGGTCTCCACTTGAGGCCACTGTAGCTTTTCACAACAACAAAAAGCTATCATTCATAAGGAGGTTTCTTGCCTCCCTGTTCCTACGCTGTTTGATTTATACGTCTCAGCTTTCAACTTCTTATATGCTTGTCTAATTATTCTTAAAAGGCAAGAGTAAATTAAAGACCTATCTTTTGCTGATGATGGTGATACTGTAATATCAAGACAAGAATGAATGAACAGCAGCAGTGCTTGGATCTGCTATTTCAATGTTTGGCAAAAATAAGACTGAGAACTGAAGGCAGTGGCAACCAGGTATACTAGAGGGATTTTAATAATTTCCTTTCTTACTCTACTCAATTAAACTTCCCTCATTAAACTCAACAGCATTATTGCCAGATGTATTAATTTACCACTGCAGCACATGAAAAACTATTCAAAAGCAAAAAGGAACATAACTATAATGTAGTCAGGCTTGTCAAGTAAGATTAAAATCCTGTGTTAACTCAGGTAAGGCAATCAGCATATGGGATGCTCTGTTGTACAGTTCATTTGCTGATGTGACTAAAGGAATAAGATTTTGAAGTATCATACCTTGCTCTTGTGCCACTGTAAAGTTTCTGTTGAAGATGTATTTGAAAGATGTTGTTCACCTGGGAGACATGAAAAGCAGTATCACTTGTTGTATGAAAAGCAGCCAGAGAATTTTTTCAGAAAACTTTTCTCTCACCATCATCATCAGAAGTATCTCCAGGAAACTTTTCATACCTGGCAGCCTTCAAAGTGAGGGAGGCTGTGCTGCAGACCAGAAGTGTATTTGGAAGCTTTTCATTGGTTAGATTCATCCTCCTTTCATCAAAGTATCTGTGTTCTGGGTTGGTTTTAGTGGTTTCTTCAATTTTTTTAAGAGGAAGGATAGGTATTTTAATAATTTGTGATCTGATTACCAAGATTCTTGATGTAACTCTGAGTTCATTTTATGTGAGCTCTCAGTTATTCTTTTCTGACCTGAATCATGGAAAGCAATGATGTGCTCCTTTATCCTCACATTCTAGAGTCTTTTTATCTCTATTTTCTCCTTGGAATTTTTTACCAAAGCTTTAATATTTGCATCTTTTACGAGGAATATTGTGGATGGAATTTTCATTTCATTCTGACATTTTTATGGTTTTTACCTGAATAAGAACAAAACCATACACAGGTACATGCATGTACACATGCACACATATGTTTATGTACACAATATGCATATACATTAAAACAATACAAAAGGATAGAATGTTCTTCACCCATTTCTTAAAGCCCTGCCTAAGCTTTGGCATGACAGTTTACAAGAAAGAAGGAACTCTTGAGAAGTGTACCAAACATGAACATGCAAAAACTTTCCAGAACCACCCATGAAATTGGAAATAGGTTTGTATTGGAAACTCACCATTTTGGACTGCAAGAGCTCTCCCTATATAATGTTGATATTGCTGCACTCCTGGCTTGCTCAGAACTGCTCAGCATATGGGGAAAAAAATCAATAAATCGCTTTTTAAGTTCTACCTCTTCAGGTATCTGACAGCCTTCTCAAACTTTTCTGCATATCTATCCCTTATAAGGTATTTCCTGCCAGTTGGACATGACTATATTGCTTCATCATGGAAGTGTCAAGATATTTCCTTTCCCAATCTATGTGCTCTTAGCTAACTGCTCCCCTCTTTTGATGTTTAATGGAAATACACATTCTTGTATTCCTGCTTTTTCTAAATTATTTAAAATTCAGTGATAGCAACTTATAAATAATACTATTTGACAAAATATGATTTTGGAAGCACCTTTTCAGAATCTTGAAAACTTTCAGCTGCTTCTAAGACTATGATGCAACCACCTCTGAGTCTGGAAATGGGACAATGTGCTTGGTCAGCAGCTCAGATCAGTACAGCCTGTTGGATGCAAGGGACATTTTCATTATATTGACTCTGGCTAAAATAAAGGAAGATCAAATCTAGAGACCGTAATTCCAGGATATAAATTCAAATATATATAAATATATATATATACACAAATTCAAGTATATATTATTTATTATTATTTATATTATCTCTTATAATATTTAATATTATTTATATTTATTTATCTTTGTTCCAAACCTGTTTAGGGAAACTGATGTCAGTGGGAAATACACTACCTTTTATTATCTTTTGAAGTTTCATTTGTTGAACTATGGGAGAAAAAAAAACCCCACATAATTGCTGCTAAGTAGGAGCAGAAATAGGATCCCTTGTCATAAATCCAGCCCTTTAATTCTGTCCTAATCCCAAATGTGGGTTCAAGTGAATGAACATGTATTTTGATACAATTCAACTCTTACTAAACCTAGTGAAAAGATGCCCATAGGCTTCTATAATTATCATCTAGTGTTACCATTAATCCTTCCTATTCTCTGAGCTAGTCTTATGTCTAAAATAGCAGGAGAAGTCTGTGCAGTTTCCAGAGGTTTTGGCACTATTAACAAGCAGGAGACACCCTTGACAATAACAAGGAGGTTTTGACACCATTAGTTATCAACAAGCAGGAGACCTCAGAAAGAAGTAGTATAAAAACAACTTTTACATAGTGCATAACTTTGAATTGAAAGTGGCTGTTGCAGCTCGTGCCCTGCTTTTCAATTTGACTTTCACAGACGAGCAGAAAGTGGCAAAGAATCTATTTGTAGTATACACAGTGGCAAAAAGAGGCTATTGATCAGTAAGTGGATGACAATGTGAGGTACTTCAAGCCTTGCAGACTTAAAAATGCCTTTATGGTTGGCAGTGACATGTAAGGAATGAACCAGGTATCTCACAAACTGTCACACATAGCTTGATTGAGGTTCAAAGGCAGGGGGCTCAGCAGGAGCAAGATGCATGTCTAGTCTAGTTTAGTTCCTGGCATTTGATCAGCCAGAGATCAGCTTTACAAAAGCCCTAATAGGCTGATAACTAATTATTGCTGCCTGTGGGTGGGACTTCTGCTTTGCAGCTGCCCTGCAGGCAAACACTCCCCACCCTACACAGCTGTGGTGCAGAACTGCATGTGGTCACATCTGGATGGAGTGAGAACATGGGCTCACCTCTGGATGGAGAGAGAACAGGGTCTTCTCACGCAGGAGGACTGTTTGGCTCCTTGTGATAAGTCATCAGTACAGGCTGTGGTTTTGATAACCTACCTGTCAAGGCCAGATCTGAAATCCAGTGGAATTACTGGGAACCTCTGATTTGCCTCAACAGCCTCTGGATCCCAGTGAACACAGATCCCAGCCAGGCACTCACAGCCTCCAGGGGGTCTGTCTACAAGGGTAAGGAAGCCAAAACCAAACAAAGTCAGAGTTTCTCCTCATTGTCTTTAAGTAGCCATTTCTAATTTGCTAAACAAGATGTTGCTTGATGTGCTGTTCATCAGCTCCTGTTGAAGAATTGCCTGTTCCTGCTAGCCCTTAAATTAGGACAATAAATGATGTTGCTTTCCTTAGTGCCTTTAGACTTCACAGATGCTATATCAGAGCTCACAAATCTGTTGAAATCCATGTCCTCAGATATGGCCCTTCTAATAAATCAATTGGAACAGATACAGAGAGAAGAGTGGCAAGTGTCTGTGTTGGACAGAAAAATTGGTACTTGCAATAATTGCCTGTAAAAATCAATCTGGCTTATAAAGATCGATGTTCTGTTCATTGTTATGTTTTTGCAGACTGTTACAGCAATTTAGTTGCCAGGAGCTACAATATAACACAAACCTGCTTCATCCGCTTGTTTAAAAATCGAAAATGAAACAATTAACTGAAGCCTCAGGCACATCCTACCTCAAAAGAGCTCAGGCTCAGCCCAGTGAACTCCCCCGAAGCAGAGAGACCCTGTAGAGTTCAGAGGAGCGACTGCTTGGGAAACTGACTCTGCAGACACTTTTATTCCAGGGGAAATTGCTTGGACATGGTTACTTAGAGGAGTTCAATTCCTCACCTATGGCACAGCCTGTGTGCATCCTCAGCGAGCCCAAGGCTTCAGACCTGAGCAGGGAGCCTGTTCTCATGGTTCTCCTGAGAGCTGTGGTCTCTCTCCACCTTCCCTGGTACACAGGTATGAAGAGGCTCACTCTACCCGCATCCATGTCAGGCTTAAGCTCCAACATGTCTCCAGTCTTGCTTGTGCCAGTAAAAAACTAAGTTCAATGTTGCTGCTGGGATTTCAGGATAGGAGACTGTAACAGCAATTCAAAACTGATTGCACACTCCAGCCTATGTTGCAGAAAAAAGCAAACAAACTGAAAGACAGAAAAAGGGCTTTTTTCAAGGATCACTGAACTGTTCAAGTGGCCGAGAGGTATTTTACTTTTTTCTCCTCAATTTGGTACTGCTTGTACTTCGTGAGACAACCAGTCTTTCCTCACAAAGAGTTGGATTTCATAAAGTTTCTGTTGCGTCTGCCTTGCTGGAGCTCTGCTGAACTGTCACTTGCATATTCCATTTCTCTTTCCATTATGGAAGTCACAGGAGCTAGTTGTACTATTTTGCTGATCAGTCGCTTTCCTTTTTCCCCCTGGATTTCTAGAGTATCAAAAAAAGAAAAATCTGTAGTAAAATAAATGCTGAAAGCAGTGTGCTACAGCACGAGTGAGTAGTGAGTGCTGTAGAACACCTCAGTAGAGAGTCGGTAACATGTAGCATGAGACATCCTGAATTGGGAAAACACACTGCAGTGTGTGATGAACTTACTGTGGTCGGCTGAAGAACAATCTGAAGGCACTGACTGACTCTAGGCAACACAAAAAGAAAGGAACAAATTGTCTGAATGGGGATTCAACATCTCTTTCTGCATGTTACTTGGAGACTGATGCTGATATCAGCATAGACTGCATTTCTCAGGAGAAGCTCTTTGGTATTTTCACTTCTGGAAAGCAGCAGCTGGTGTGTGCAGTTCCACAGCCCTTTGGACAGTGATGTGGTAGCAAAATCATTAATATGACTCAATCAGAACTAACTGAAGTAGGGGGAGAGGAGAGGAGAGGAGAGGAGAGGAGAGGAGAGGAGAGGAGAGGAGAGGAGAGGAGAGGAGAGGAGAGGAGAGGAGAGGAGAGGAGAGGAGAGGAGAGGAGAGGAGAGGAGAGGAGAGGAGAGGAGAGGAGAGGAGAGGAGAGGAGAGGAGAGGAGAGGAGAGGAGAGGAGAGGAGAGGAGAGGAGAGGAGAGGAGAGGAGAGCACAAGCAGATCTAAATGGAGGTTTTTAGGATTATTCTAGTAAAATTCATATGGTCATATTAAAGCACTAATGTCATCCATTTTAAGCTGGAAGACAGTGTTAAAAAAAAAAAAAAAAAGTTAAATTTCTGTGGTGATGCACAGACAACACACAGTCTTCCAGTGGATAATATTGTTGTTCTGAGGCTTGCTGGGGACGTTTAAAGAAGGTGGGTAATAGTGTGCTGCTAAGGCTGTGGTGTGGTACAACTGAGATTATTAAGCTCTTCACTTCAGCACACCAGTGCTTGAGTGTCATCTGAAATGCTCTTAATATCATTCTGTCATTATTCATAAGACTTTGGTCTCTGAATTTCATGAGTCCTGGGTGGATCCTCAGCTGCCATGGAATGAGCTCTGCTTACTGGGTTCAGTGGAAACACAGCACTATAGCTGCTGGGGTCTGGTCTAAGGTATATTGTAAAAAAAAGGTCAATGTCAGCTTGATTTCAAACTGTCACATCAAACCTTGAAACCCTGACACTATTTTTAGCCATTTGTTATTAGTCACACACCATGACTGACAGAAGGAGTTGAGTTGAAAGGGGAAGGACTGAAAGATTGGTACTGGACATCTTGCTGGGAATGTTGATTTATGAAAATATATAAAAATAACTCTTCTATCTTGAATGTTCTTTCTTTTTTCACTGCAGAGTTTAAATAATGCTCATTTATACAGTGCACCAAGCAGCTGCTTTAGAATTTCCAGGGGTGGCAGAGCCACGTGCAGGAAACCAAAGGTGAGACTATTGCTCAAGCAAACCACCCTGACATGGTTGCTCACTGTCCCTGTCTCAGGTGATGGTCACTCTAGGTCAAACTCAGGCATGTGCAAAAAGGCAGCACATAAGTCTTCCCAAGACTTCCAGACATTCCCAAGACTGTGCAAAAAGGCCCAATGTCCTGAGGATCAAAGCTGGGCATGCTCATCTCCTCTGGGCCCAAGGAAGACATCCAGCCTGGCCACATGGAGAAACGAGTCCCAGTGGAGGCTGCTGGGACACTAAGAGGAAAGAATGAGCAGAGTGTTCTACAGAAACAAAAGGAGATTGTTGTTCCACACAACGTGCAGTAACCCAGGAGAACAACTTGCTGTTGGCTGCTGTGCAGGTTGGATGCCTGTCAGGGCTGTAAGAGTTAGAAACACAGCCAGGCAGGTTTATGGACAAAAAATCCATCGAGGGCTGCAGAAGGACATGAGCCACAGTTCAAAGGAGGCTGAAGCTCCTTCAGCACAATTACCATGACTCTGCTTCCCCCTCCCCCACGCTGCCCTTAGGCACTCAGTGAGGACATGGCCCGAGGAGATGATGGCTGGCTCGATGGGGCTTTGGTCTGTCATAGTTCTGACAGTTTTATGGAAGTGAAGCTGCTCTAAAAATGTTCCTGTAGTGATCCAGGTACAATTGTGCCTCAGTGTCTCCCAGGTTCTATCTGTCATTTAGGACTTTGATGTCTGCACTTTACACTATTCTAGTTTACTCAGCACTGCTGAGCTTTTACAGCCCATCAAACATTATAGATGCTACAAAAAAATAACTGCTTCAAAATGTTTATTTCACATCTGTAGAAACAGTTACCAAACAGAAAAATTCAGAGGAGAAACTGGAGTTTGTAATAGAGTGGAGTTCATGATCTCCACAACTATCTCAAATGCATGCTTGCAATTGAGACTTCATTGGTTTTTCAGCCTGCATCTTTTTGAAGCCACACAGATTTCTGCAGTGTGAATCAGAAAACAGGGATTAAAAGATTATGATTAATACTTACCTCTCTAAACCTCTCAAGATCATTAGATAGAGGAGAACTACCATGAAAAAAAATAACAAAGATTCATCTACTAAGCTGTCAGGCTGAATCTTGAGCTATGCTAGTAGAAGAGCTTTGTATTTCTGTTTCCAGTGATGAATATACCTCTAAGTAGCTGCTCCTGTTTCATTACTGAAAATGACTGAAAATGTTATCGCAAGATTTTGAAATTATTTCCAAACTTAATGGGGAATTAATGTATTTACAGCACTCTGAAATTATCTTTGAGCACAAAAGCTGCAACTTACTCAAACTAAATTCCCAAGGTACTGAACAGCAATTTTGTTCAGCTGAAAGATGCTATTAAAGAAAAGTGGTTAATTTTCTGTACCTTAAAGACAAGCACTTCTTTCATATTCTTAAAGGCAGAAGTAATGTTTTTGCAATAAAATGGCAAATAAAATATTAACTTCATAATGTCACAACTTCAGAAAGGAGCAACGTCTCTCTACTAGAACAGCAGCCTCTGCCAGAATGGTATTTTACTTGGGAATATCCCATACAAGCTTCTGGCAACATAACCTTGATTATGGATAATAAGCAGTAGCTGCCATGGCAGTGCTTGAGCTCTGCTGCTTGCCTTACACTGCTGCAGAGACAATGGTCTTTTTCTTTCTCCTTGCTCTTTTGTAGACTGGTTAAATGACAGATGACAGGGATCAAAAATGCTCACGAGTCTGGAAATTCTGAGTAGGAGCACCCTAGAAATAGACTCAAAGGCCAGAGGCAGCTTTTTCTCTGCATTCCTGAGGGTCCCAGGCTTGAAGCCACAAATGAGAGCTGGGATCCCAGCAGGCAGTGGCACAGGAAAACCCTGTCAAGCCCTGGTTTCCTCATTTACTCCAGACCTGACTTTGGCAGACATCCACAGGAAACATTGAAGGAGATCTTATCATTCATTAGACCTTAATTAACCACTTTCATAGTAGTTCTGTCAAAAGCAAGGGCTGGAAACTTAACAGGATGACTGGGAACAGGTTGAAAACAATTTCTCACCTCTAGTCCCTGAGAGAAAGCTTGCAGCCTTTGGGTGCTTCAACAGAAAAATTCTAGAGCTCTTTTACTGAAGGCACAATGACTTCCCAACCATCAGCAGAAGCAAAACCAGGGAAACTCAGAGCTGATGGTTTCACTTTGGATCTCAATTTCCTAAGGCAGATATCCCTTTGGTAATGGACTGAAACAAAAATTTGGGAGCTTCCAAACCCCCTTGCTTTCTAACACTCCTCACCGAAGTGGGAGGCGAGGTGCGGCTGGGTAAGGATTCTGAGATGAAGACCCAGTAACAACAAACCAGCTGTTATTAGGCAGGCATTCTTTATTGCAGCACTGGGCAGCACTGGGGGTTCTCCACCACAAGTGCTGCGAGGAGTCAGTGAAACACCCCGACTAATATACACCCAAAACATGCATATTCAGTTCCATGTCAATGAGTCCCCAGAATTCTTTTACACAGTCATTTTATTTCCTGCAATTGGCTATCCTTGTAATTATGCATGCTCTCGAAGGTCTCCTGTGGGGGTCTTTGTTGATTCTAGTCCTTTGTCATCTTTGTCCAGTCTCCCATCCTGGTCCTGTCTCCAGTCTCCTGCTGGTAGATTGCCCAGGTGGGTCAGAGTCCACAGGAGTGTTATCTGCAGGTGCCACAGGGTCTTAGAAGACTTGATGTTTATCAGAAAGCACATTGTTTTAAAAGTAACCCTTCAGTTCACTCAGTACAGCAAAGTCATTAATTTCTGTCAGAGGAAAATGACAACTTCAATTCCACCTTCACCCTGAGTGATTCTGTGGGGCTTCTGGGCGTCGCCTAGAAACAGGTGACATGACAATAGCCCCCCCTGTGACAACAGCACCTCAGAGAGCCCTGCCCTTGGAGGTCACCTTGGCACCGGTGTCCCCCCTGCCCAGAACACTTGCTGCGGTGAGGAGGAGGAGGAAGGCTGCAGGCTGTCCATCCCTCCCACTCGGTCTCGTTTCCCCCAGGCAGAAGGGCTCCTGTCCTCCACGGGACTGGATCCGTGTCTCTGCTCAGGGAAGCTAGTGGCGGATTTCCTCTGCCTCGTCCAGCTGCTGCAATTCTCCTTGGACTCGCCCGAGTTCGGGACTGCCAGCAGCGCCAGGTCACCTCTGTGGCCACAGACATGGGGCAGACAAACAGGAAGATGAAAGCGGTCAGGGACAGCGTCTCCAAGGTAGAGGCTCTGGCCAGTCCCCTGGCTGCTCCCCTGCCTGACCCCCCTCCTGCGGGCTCTGTGCTGCCCGTGCGCTGCCCTTCGACCAGGGGCTGGGTTAGGCCTGAGCTCCTGCCAGCACGGGGGGCTTCCCCGCGGGAAAGGGAAAAGGGATGGAGTTTGGGGGAGGAAGAGCTGGGGTCGAAATGCTGCTCCGCTTGCTCTGGCTCCTCCCCACGTTGCCCCAGCAGCAGGTGGTGGTGGCTCCCATCCAGCCCCCAGTGTCCCGGGCTCTGCCACCCGGAGGCTCAGCACCCCTGGACCTCCGCCCCACCACCCCCCATCCCTCCCTTCCCCACTCCTGAGCTGCAGCCAGGCCCTGCCCTGGGGCTCACCCCCACCACCCTCCTTTCCCAGGACAAGGCGGTGTCCCCGCGTCTCCACCGGGAGAGCAGCAGGAGGGCGGCAGCGCGTGCCTGCTCTGAAGAGAGCTCTCAGACCATCCTGGAGGCGTTTGCCTTGGTGAGCTGCTGCCAGTGTCCCCGGGAGGGAGCTGGGCCCTCACCCCCTCCCGGCCCCTCTCTCTCTTGCCCGGCCAGCCCAGCCTCTGCCCCGCGGCCATGGCTGTCACCCAGCATGAAGGAAGCATGTCCCCAGGGCCTGGCTGGGCAGTGGGCAGGCCCAGGGCTCCCTGCCCCTGTCGGTCTCTCTGGAGCTGGCGGCTGGGGGCAGGGGCCCGGGGGAGGGAGGTCTGGGGGCAGAGCCCAGCACTGTGCACCAGGAGATGGGTTCCAAAGCCCGCTCCCGAAAGGCAGGCGCAGCCCCTTGGGCTGGGAGGCAGCTGTGGCCCAGCAGGCCCGCAGCAGGGAATGCCATGGCCAGAGAAAACAAGGCCTTGCCGGCCTGGCCCGGGGAGTCACTCGGGGGGTCGCTGGTCCCCTGGCTCCGGCTGCTGCAACTCTGCAGGCCCAGAGGCCAAAAAAGTGCTCGGGGGCTGGGGAGGGGGGAGGGGGGCTGTGGCCACGGCACCCTGGGGGGTCTCCGCAGGTGGGCAGCCTTTGTCTGTGGCCTCTGGAGGGGTACTTGAGTTCGGTCCAGTGAGGCGGTGGGTTGGGGACAGGGCGGGGGGCCCTGGGGTCTGTCCTCACTGCTGCACGGCAGCCAGTAACCAGGCTCCCTTTTGCCTCCTCTGCCCAGCAGGGCTCTGGGGGCCAGGCAGCCCCCACTGAGCCTGCCACGTCGAACGTGGACACCCGGTGCCAGCCCATGCTGGGGACCACCATCCCAGGGATGAAGAGAGAATCCCAAGCCACCCAGACCACCATCACCATCCCAGGGATGAAGAGAGAATCCCAAGCCACCCAGACCACCATCACCATCCCAGGGATGAAGAGAGAATCCCAAGGCACCCAGACCACCATCACCACCCTAAATATGAAGAAGGTGTCCCAAGGCACCCAGACCTCCATCCCAGGGATGAAGAAGGTGTCCCGAGGCAGCCAGGCCTCCATATGAAGAAGGTGTCCCAAGGCACCCAGGCCTCCATCCCAGGGATGAAGAAGGTGTCCCGAGGCACCCAGGCCTCCATCCCAGGGATGAAGAAGGTGTCCCGAGGCACCCGAGCCACCATCCGAGGGATGAAGAGAGCGTCCTGTGGCCCCCAGACCACCATCCCAGAGATGCAGCCAGGGTCCTGTGGCATGGAGACCAGCACCCCATGTATGCAGCCAGGGTCCTCCCTGCAGGGCCTGCCTGGCCATCAGCAGTGCCAGAAGGAGGTGAGCTGGCAGCAGTCCCCAAGGGGGCTGTTGTATGCTGCAGGCCTTGGATGGGGCGGGGGCAGACAAAGGACCCCTGTGCTGGGTCGAGGCGGGGGGGCATGCCCTGACTGTGTGTCACTGCTGTTGTTCCCATCTGAAGGATGCCCTTGGAAAACTGGGGGTGGCTGGAGCGGAACGGAACGTGGATGTCGGCGATCAGAACAGCCAGGAACTGGGGTAAAGGATGGGAGAGGGTTTCTTACCCCATGGGTCTTTGAGGGAGGCTGGGATGGCTGGGAGCAGCCTGCTCTGGGGGCGAGAGACACCCCCTGAGAAGCCCCACAGAGCCTAAGCCTGCCCATGCCCCCCTCTGGCTGCTCAGGTCCATGCTGCCAGAGGTCAAGCAGGAGCCAGGAGAGCAGCAGGAGCAGAGCAAGGCCACGCTGGAGCAGCTGGTCAAGATGGTCGAGCAGCTGCAGGAGCAGGTGAGGCTGGGGGAGGGGGAGAGCGCTCCCAACACCCGCCAGCTCAGCAGGGTGTTCCTGGCTGGGGTCCTGGCCAAGTCCCCTGGCTGGCTGGGGCCATTGAAGCTCCAGAGCACCCAGGCATGTTGGCCACATCCATCCTATCTCAGAGCCGATTCCTTCTCCCCTTCCTGCAGCTGGACAAGCTGTGGGCAACAGTGAAAGGCACAGGGCAGGAGCAGAACCAGCTGCGTGTGACGGTGGAAGGTTTGTGGAAGGAGAAGGACCAGCTGTGGGCGATGGTGGAAGGTGTGGTGAAGGAGCAGGGCAAGATGCAGGAGGCAGTGGAAAGTGTGGTGAAGGAGCAGGGCAAGATGCAGGAGGCAGTGGAAAGTGTGGTGACGGAGCAGGGCAAGATACAGGGGAGAGTGGAAGGTGTGATGAAGGAACAGGCCGAGACGCAGGGGACAGTGGAAGGTGTGGTGAAGGAGCAGGGCAAGATTCAGGGGACAGTGGAAGACTTGGGGCAGAAGCAGGATAAGCTGTGTGTGACTGTGGAAGCTCTGGAGAAGGATCTGGACAAGCTGCTGGAGGCAGCAGAAGGCTTGTGGCAGGAGGAGGACGAGCAGGGTGTGATGGTGAAAGGCTGGGAGCAGGAAGAGGAGCAGATAGAGAAGCAGGAAGAGGAGCAGGAAAAGGAGCAGAGGGAGGAGCAGGAAGAGCAGCAGATAGAGGAGCAGGAAAAGGAGCAGAGAGAGGAGGAGGAAGAGAAGCAGATAGAGGAGCAGGCAGTGTGCACCTTCCTCCACACTATCACCAGCGCACAGCTGGGGAGCCCCCTCGAGAGGTACGAGAACTTCCAGGAGCTGGTGGAACCCTCCGTGTCACACCAGGCAGTGGGCAAGGGGAAGAGGAAGCTGCCAAAGAAAAGAAAGGTATGAAGGTGCCAGCGTGGGGGCTTGGAAGGGGGCTGCCAGGACCCCCTGGCTCATTGCGCTTGCTGCCCCCAGGCTGGCCTGTACAGGCCAGCGCCAGCCATGCGAGTCCTGGGCAGAGTGACAAACACCCCTTGTCCTCTGGGTGCTCAGTGGCAGAACTGGCCTGGGGGAGGGAGGCCTTCCAGCCCAGCTGCAGGTCCCTCGCCAGGCCCCTCTGCAGCCCCCCCGGGTCCCTTTGGCGGGGGGCACCGACCCCATGGGGGAAAGGATGGGGCAAGCGGGGAGCCGCTTCTCCCTCTGCCCCGACACAAGCTGGCCCTGCCCTCCTGCCTCCGTCCTTTCCCCAACGCTCTCCTGCCTTTCCCCGTTGCTAGAAAGGCAAAAGAGCTGCCCATGCCGGCGTAGACAGCCTGAGCCACTTGGAGGCCAGGATGGAATGGCTGACGGCGAGAAGTGAGAAGCTGGCCCAGATGCTGAACCAGGAGCAAGATGAGATGGAGCAGGTGGACTACAGGGTGAGTGGTTGGTTGTCCCCACCACCCAAAATTGATCCCTTTGGGGCCTGGCAACCAAAGGCAGCATCCCTGCCAGGGTCTCCCCTCCTGGCTGTGCCCCCCTGGGGGACTAAGATGTCCCATCCCGGGGCGGCTGGCTGAGGGTGTGCGTCAATCCCCAGCTCCCGGACCAGCTGGAGTGGGAGACTTCCCGTCAGCAGCTGAAGGAGCTCGGGAGGGGCACGGAGACAGAGGCCGATGATGCGGCTTGGATTACGCAGTGAGTAGGATGGGGGCAGCGGGCAGGGACCTGCCACGGCCACAGCTCCCCGGGACCATGGGGACAGCTGGGCTGGGTGGGTGGGGGTCTCCTGCAGCAGTCAGAGGGGAGCTGGGAGGGATGGAGCCCAGCAGGGAACACGTCCTGGCCCTCGCCCTGGCGCAGGGTGACGCACGGGGTGCTGCGGTGCTGGGCGCTGAGCACCCCTGTGCCCCGTCCCACAGGGGGCAGGAGAACGACTCTGGAAAGCCGAGGGTGCCGCAAGGCCGTGGGGGCCTGGACACCCTCACCCGCCCGTTGCAGAATCCGAGAGACCTGAAGCCCCTTCCACCCATCGCCCAGGGGCCGCTCCAGCCCCCCAGCAAGGTAGGGATGAGGGAGAGAGGGAGGGGGGGGAGATGAGCGGGGCTGGAGGGGGATGCTGAGCCTCCGCAGGGCTCGGTGCCTCAGTTTCCCCAGGGAGAGCTGGGGATGGGCGGGTTACTTGGACAGGTGGGCTTGGGCCCCAGTGTTCAGCTGGCCTGCATTCTCCTTCCCAGCAGGATGGGCTGGAGCTGGTGGGCCAGGATGGCCACATGGACAAGGGCCGATGGGACAGGCGGCTGCCTTCGCTCGCGGGCCAACGCTCTCCACTCCCGCCGCTGAGGAGGATGTGAGCGGGCAGCTGGAACCGGCCGCGGTGAAGGGCTCGGCCCCATCCTCGGTGCCCTGCCAGGGACATCCTCCTGGCCCAGAGAGAAGGCAGGGACTGCTGGGCTTAAGAAAGGGCTGTTCTGTTGTTGTTGTTGTTGTTGTTAGTTGTTGTTGTTGTTGTTTGTTGGTTAGTTCATTTTCAATTAATAAATAAACACTTTAGAACAGTTTTCTTCTTGTTACTTTTCTTTGCTTTTCTTTTGGTTTGTTTTTTTGTTGTTTACTTGGGTTTGGTTTTTAGCAAGATCGATTTGAAAACCAAAAAAACCCCAGCTCTCCCCTCCCCAGGAAAGGGCCATGACTTTTTCTCAAGTTGCCCACAAGCTCAGTTCCTCTGAAAAGAAACAAGGTTTGTATTCCAAAGCTAGTTCGACATTTTCAGTAGCCTACCCATTGCATTTGATGTAGGTACTTCACTATATCTACGTGCACGTGTGTTATGTATGTAAATAAAGCTGCAATAGTGCAAGACATACACAACAGACCACTGTCACTTGACACCTGTCTAGCAACAGGTAAGGAGAGCTCCAGCTGCTGTCAGTTATCATATGAAATGAATAGAATTTTGGGGAAATAGTCACGTTTGGAGAAAAATCACACAAAAGAGAATGTCTTGTCCCCAGATCTGTCTTGGGGACACTGGACAAGGAGATTAGACCTGCCACTTCTCAGGGGTATTTCATCTTACCCGAGCCAATGGCAGATCCCGTGTCCCCGAGTTGTTTTGCCATGGATCACCGAAATCCATCACTCTCTGCTTCTCCGTGAGGATGGGGGGAACTGGTGGTGATTTCCATCTGAGCTTTCATCCCCACAGAGCCAATGCCCAGAGCTGCTGGGATAAAAGAGGGTTGCAAGGCAAAGCTCTGTCCACAAATAACATCACGTCAATGCTTCCCTTGGTCCCTTGGCAGTGGAGGGCAATTCAATGAGCAGACACTGACTCGCTGCCAGGGCACTTGGTAGTCTCCTTTCCTCTCCAGTATAAAACTCAGAGTACACAAGTGCTTCTGGGTACTGAGCAGAGATACTCAGTCTGAACCGAACAGTTGCCCAGGACTGGCAACGTTTAGTTTGGGCAATTAACACTGATTGCAGTTGTTCTAAGTACCAGAAATGCTGTAAGGTTGGAGAAAACGGCATCTCTCTCATCCCATGGGTTTCCTCTAAATACGTTCATTGCTCTCCTGAGACTAATGGCTTTTTTTCCTGCATAATCTCATTTCATTTCATCACTGCCTATATCAAAGTGGTGCTCTCTGTTACACGGCAATCTTTCAACCCAGGCAAGCTGGATTTGCTGACAGCTGGTTCTTAGGCTGCCTGCTTGAAACAGAAGACTGAAGCCCAGAGGCAATATTCAGCAGTCTGACACTGTCCAAGCACATCGGCCGATACCGGAATCTTTTCATTTGTCATAAGCCTCAATGGTAGGAAAACTAGATTTCGTCCGACGTTCTTATGGAAATCGTCACTTCAGCTGTAGTTATACACAAGGGTTAAAAAAATTGTTTACATTTACATCCCTGAAAAGGAGCACTGGGCTGCCTGTACCCAGCAATCAAACACCTTTTCACCTGGCAGGTTTCAGGACGTCAGCTGGAATCCCAGTTTTGCACCGCTTGAAAATGGAATTAGAGATTGGATCGCAGAAATCCCTTGTGACACTTTACTTTTTAAAACTGTATGAACGTTTTCTATGGCAAACACATTTTTCATCAGGAAGTCACCTGACTGCAGCCCTTTTGCTGCCTGTCAGGGAACAGGCCTGGTCTCTGCCCTGGGCACACACGGGCATCGAGAGGGGGGAGTGGAGCTCTGGGGCTCTTGGCTTCTCCAGTTCCCATCTGCCAAATGCAATCCAGACCTTACTGCCCATTCTATCTGGGATTGGCATCGTCCTGCTGGGATCTCCCAGGGAAACTCCCAGAGCACCACAGATCGTACACACCTGCACGGCAATCTAAGAACGTCTTCCTTAAAACATTGACTAACAGTAGAAGGAACAGAGAACATGCACGTTTATCAAAAGGGAAACATTTCGTTCCAGAACAACAAGGATAGATTATTTCGACATTATAGTGAAAGCACCCCAAACCCAGTCTGTTTTTTCCTCAAAGAACCCTGAGTATTTTCAGATGTGCCTTTCCCAGCTGAAACCTGATGTGTTCAAGATCATTGTGCTCTGAGCCGATCTAACACAGCAGTTCTCTCTCCCTTGGCAAGGCTCCTAGTCCCGTACATGCTACGGAACGGTCTGTTTCTGCTGTGCTCTAACAGCTCTTTCTGAACACTGGTTGCTCCCCGAGCAAGTCCTGGATCCCTCTGTGCAGGTGGCTCCCTGCTGTGCCCCTTGCAGGAGCTGCTACTGAGACTCTGCTCCAGCAGCCCCGGGCACACGGCTGCCTCCTCGGGAGCAGGACAGGTTTGTTTGTGGGGGATCCCTGCTGGAGCAGTTCAGGAAGGACTGCAGCCCATTGGAAGGACCCACGCTGGAGCAGTTTGTCAAAGACTCTATTCCTGTGGAACGGTCCCATGCTGGAGAAAGGGAAGAGCATGAAGAGGAAGTGCTGGCAAGCGACAGCAGGTGCCAGGGGAGGAAGGCTTGGCCACTGGCAGTGGCTGCTGCCACACTGCCAGGCCCTGTTGCCAAAACCTCTGCAGGCGCATAACGTTCTGTAGCACGTGGGTTTTCTTTTGAAACTTTCTTCTGTCCAAATAAAATCACTAGCGTGGCCCCCCCAGCCACCTCAGAGATCTATACAAGGTCACGGGAATAGAGAGGAAATATCCTGTCCCTTGAGCAGGTGGAATTCACTGCTCAGTAGAGGTTGTACATGCAGGGGTGGCTGGAACCAACAGAGTGAGGAGAGCGATGGACTCGGAACCATTTTCTTGCAGAGAGGAAGGACATCCTGGCACTGCGACAGCTAATTCTGCATAGACATCAGCTCTAGGCTCAGTAGATGTTCCAAGAAAAATAGAATGTAAGGAAATAATGAAAAAGGAATGTTGAAAAAGAAAAAAAGAATCATGTGTAAATCCACAGTGTTCCGCATCTTCAAAACCGTATTGAATTCTTGCCTTCAAATAGTACATGAGAACTGAAACCAGTTCTAGAGAATGGCAATGAGTGTGACAACAGCATAGTACTGCTTCTGTAGAAGGAATACTGAATAGAGACTGTGGGACCTCAAGTTGTTGGCTGAATATTGGGGGGTCTAACAGCAGCCTGTGAAGCACTAAATATAAGAGAGAACTTTTCCCTATTTCGTGTGATTGAAAAAGTCAATTTCTAAGCAGTGACTATTATGCTTAAGACAGGCAGAAGCCTTTTTCGTACAACACCATTAGATTCAGGAGCTTATTTCCAGGATGTTACAGAGGAGGATAACTCGATTCAAACAGAGACTGAAAGTCACGGACATATTTCAGCTTGCATTTCAAATGGTACTTTCAAAGCTTCCAATGTAGGTATTGCACTAGTACACAGAAATCACCCAACAGAAAAGCATCTGTGACGGTTTGTCTCAAAGCTTCATCCCATCTGTCTCTGGCAAGGGCTTCAGTTAGTGCCTTCACAGAAGTGAAGAAAGTGTGGGAATACAGGCCTCTCCTGGGTACTTTCCCAGCTTCCAGCAATTTGCAGCACGGGGAATTGCTGAGCCAGGTGCAGCTTAAATAAACGCAATTTATTTAAATGATATTAAAATAAGCCAATGTGTTGTCAGTCCGTTATTAATTGAAATAAGTAAGATTTGGGGGGAAAAAATCACATTGGGGAAAAGACTGCATAAAAGAGAACGTAAGGGACACGCAGAATAAAAACACGGCCTAGACAGCAGTGACACAATAAGAATGACACAAAACCACATTCCAAGTGGAGAAAAAACACTCCCCAAGTAGTCACCAGCCCAGCCTTGAGACAGGTCTGCAGGACACCTGCAGGACAGATGGAAGGGATGGAAAGGAGCACTGCCCACAGCTTGGCTTGGTGACAGCCTTGAGCACTGGGGAAAAACACATCGAGTCATTGGAATCACCGTATGAATATATTACTGAGCCATTAGCATCCTAAAATTCACACCCACAGGCTGGAGGGACCCCTGCTAACAACAAGCCCCTTCCTCTTTGGGCATGCGCAGTGACATTCCTGAGCATCGCCACTCTACATGGAAGCGAGGAATTGGTGACCCATCGTGTGTGCCAGCGATAGAATAGTGTCCTGCATAAAGTTCTTTCTCACATTTTTGGGTATAAAAGTAGCACTTGTGTTTTGGGAAACTGAGCTGGCTTTGTGGAACACCCCCCTGCTCCCTCTTCTGCGCAGAACTGGATAGTAAAGCAAGTATCTCGACTCTGCGTGTGGATCGGCTTCTTGCACACCGGGTAACGGACCCGCTTTCGGGACCACACTGGCACTCAAGTGCACACACTAGAGCGGCTGTTGGTGGAAAATGTTTCATTCTTCCTTTTTAAAAGCCGTGTGTCCTAGCCGCAGAGGAGGAGGCCCTGCAGCTCCTCATCCTGCCTTCGGGAGCTGCTTCCCTGAGCCTGGCTCTGTTGAACCACGCCTAAAGGGGTGGTTACTTGATGTTAGTTGACGTTTATTGGTTAATTTGCTGTTAATTGCTGCAGCGGCACCCGTACCTGCCTGTGCTGGGGGGCGGGGCGGGGCAAAGAGAAGACGATCTGGGGAGCGCGTGGTCAGTCACCGGCCCGGGGTGGGGGGAACGGGGAGAACCGGGGGGAGTTGCCACCCCGTGCAGGAGGAGAAGCAATTGCCGAACCCCGGGATCGAAGCGGGGATCTTCAGCCTAACGCTCTCCCAGCTGAGCTATTTCGGCTGCGCGAGAACGACTCTCCCCCCATCTCCTCCGGTCAGGCCGCCGGGGTGTGGGCGGCCACCGGGGGGTGGGACACGGCTTGGGGAGGGTCCAGGCAGCCCCGGGAGTGCAGGTCCACCGGTGGGGGGATCCGGGTAGCCCCGTAGGCTCCCGCTGCCCACAGCGGCGTGCGCGGCAGCGCGAACCCTGTGCCGGAATCGGTTAGCGCGTTCGGCTGTGAACCCAAAGCTTGGTGGTGTGAGCCCACCCAGGGACGGCCGGCTGCCTTTTCCTCCGGGACACCGGGCCCCCCCCCGCCACAGGTCCAGGCGTCTGCTCGCGGAACCCCCGCGCCGCACGGCACGGCACGGCACCGCGTTCCCCGCCGGCGCGCTGCGCCGTACCGCACCGGGGCCGCGCCGGGCTGCTTAGCGGATGCACCGCGCCCAGAGCGGATGCACCAGCTCTCCTCGGGTGTGCCTCTTGTCCCGCGGAGCAGACGGGGGCTGTGGGGTGTCCCTGTCCCCTCTGGGGCAGCCAGGGCATGTCCTCTGGGCGGGGGTCCGGCGTTGAGCTTCTTCCCGGGCTCAGGCCCTTCCCTTCCCCGCGGTGCCGGGCTCCGGCCGGCGCTGAGCTGTCCCGTGCCCCCTCGTTTGAGGTCTCCGCCGCCCGGGGCGCGGCGTGCTGGCCTGGCGGTGAGGAGCGGGGCTGGGGGGATCCGTGCGGGGGGCCCGGGGCGATGGCTGCCCCGAGTGAGCCGGGGCGGGAGGGCTGGGCGCTCAGTGGGGTTCCCTTCTGCCCTGGGTTTTGAAACAGAGCATAAAGATACCGACTGAACAGACTGTGGAGTGAATTTTCTTTGTTTCAATTCCCATCACATTGTCATCATTTTAATCTTCACTGTACGGGTTCATACGAAAAAGTCAGATTGTAATAGTGGGAATTAACTACCAATCCAGAAGTATTTCGAACCTGCAGTCCAGCAGGAGGCACAGCTGGGACAGATGACCTGAACTGGCCCAGGGCTATTCCATACCATAACACATCATGGTCAGTGGTAAAGCCTGGAGGGCTGCTCTTGCCAAAGTAGCTGTTGCTTGGAAACTGGTTGAGCATCAGTCTGCTGGTAGGAGGTGGTAAACGACTGTGTTTGCATCGTGCTTTTTTCTTTTTTCTTTTTTTTTTTCCTTCAATCTTCTTTAATAAATGGTCTTTATCTTGGACTATGAGTTTTCACTCCCCAGGAGCAAATGGCTGTGTGGCTGCTGGCCAGGGTCAGCCCCCCAAAACCACACAGCTCATAGAAGAGTGACCTGTTTTTTTGGTTTTGGTTTCTTTTTTCTTTTTGTTTCCTCCTAAACTTGAAAGAGGTGAAACAAAAATTTGGGAGCTTCCAAACCCCCTTGCAAATCGCAAGATTTTGAAATTATTTCCAAACTTAATGGGGAATTAATGTATTTACAGCACTCTGAAATTATCTTTGAGCACAAAAGCTGCAACTTACTCAAACTAAATTCCCAAGGTACTGAACAGCAATTTTGTTCAGCTGAAGAATGCTATTAAAGAAAAGTGGTTAATTTTCAGTACCTTAAAGACAAGCACTTCTTTCATCTTCTTAAAGGCAGAAGTAATGTTTTTGCCATTGAAACAAAAATTTGGGAGCTTCCAAACCCCCTTGCTTTCTAACACTCCTCACCGAAGTGGGAGGCGAGGTGCGGCTGGGTAAGGATTCCGAGATGAAGACCCAGTAACAACAAACCAGCTGTTATTAGGCAGGCATTCTTTATTGCAGCACTGGGCAGCACTGGGGGTTCTCCACCACAAGTGCTGCGAGGAGTCAGTGAAACACCCCGACTAATATACACCCAAAACATGCATATTCAGTTCCATGTCAATGAGTCCCCAGAATTCTTTTACACAGTCATTTTATTTCCTGCAATTGGCTATCCTTGTAATTATGCATGCTCTCGAAGGTCTCCTGTGGGGGTCTTTGTTGATTCTAGTCCTTTGTCATCTTTGCCCAGTCTCCCATCCTGGTCCTGTCTCCAGTCTCCTCCTGGTAGATTGCCCAGGTGGGTCAGAGTCCACAGGAGTGTTATCTGCAGGTGCCACAGGGTCTTAGAAGACTTGATGTTTATCACAACCTACAGGATGCTTGGCATAGTTGACTGATAGTTTCACAAAGCACCTTGGTTTAAAAGCAACCCTCTTAGTATAGCAAATTCACTGTTTTAGTAAACTTTTATTAGGCTATATTTCTATTGAATTTACCAACGAATATCCTATGATGTATCAGGACTACCCACTTTTTTGCTTCAGTCTTCTTAGGCCAAGGCCAGCATTGCTGTGAACAGAGACAGGGGAAATCAACAGACTTCATTTCTAACAATTAATTACTCAGACACAGATCCACTTCCTAGTCCTTGACTGTCCATGCCATCATGAAAGAAGAGGACGAGGCTGCAGAGTTGACTGGACAGTTCAGCTTGCAGAGGATGGGATCTACTTGGCTGGCAGTGCTGTCAAATTGTCAGTCCAGCAGTTAAAGTTGCAGTCAAGTAGTGCTGTTAGTCACCTTTTTGCTACATTTGTGTATCTGTGAATATCATGCAATCAGCTCTGCAATTAATCCACAGCTAATTCTCAGACATCTCTTTGCCTGGGAGAGCAACACTTAGGGAAGGAGGCACAACACAGTTCTAATCATAGGTAAAAGGAGATACTTGGTGGTTTTCATAAAGGTCATTGTTCTTTTTCGGTTCTTGAAGCACCATTATTTTTTTTTTTTTCTCAGACTTGAAAGAAGGGCAAGAAACAGTCATTCTCCTGGACTTCAGCATTTCAGAAGATATTCTGCCACTCCCAGCGGCTCTATCTTCTTGGAGGTGTTTGAGAAATTTGCTAACTACCTAATGCCAGGAAAAAAAAAATTGTTTTCTGTTCTGTCTCACAGAGGACACATCTCAGACAGCAGCTGAGAAGATCTTCAACGAAACAAAACATTTTCTCACTGCTACAAACCTGCCTCCTTGTCCCATGGCACTGGGACAATGCATAGATGTGATACTGTGGTAACAAAGGCAGGATCTCATGAGCCTTACCTTGGTATCCAACACCTTTTATGTCCTGAAAGAGCAATTGAGGTAATCAACACAGGACTTGTTATGCTTATTATTAATTTCTTTTCTTGCTAGATCACTAGGAAAATAAATATGACTGCTAAAGTAGCTGTGTCAAAGTGGCTGGTTTCAAATTCCTATGAGGCAGTTGACTTATCTTCAACATCTAACCAGTGCCACCCCATGCTGTTCCTGTCAACCTGTGCTTCTAAGAGGTCACCTGTCATTATCTGTCCACCCTCTGGGGCACACAGGCAGTCCCTGGCAGCCTTCAGAGCTTGGTGAGCCAGCCAATACTTGAGTTATTTTGTCTGCTTCTTTTACAGACGTGAGAGGACATGTTATTTCTAAACTGACTCATTTATTTGCTGTGAAACACTGCTGGACCAAGACCTCTGCTCCATCCTTTGCTGACACTTGTATTACCAGCTGAATAGTTGAGTGGGCATGAGTGCACAAGGAAGTGTTGATACCAGTCATAGAACAGCAAGCTCAGAGGGACCAATTACCTCCTAAAAATTGTGTGGCACTTCTGGATTTCTTCTTCAAACAGTGTGGGTGAAAACCTCTTCTCATTTTAACAGCTGTAATAATTGTCAAGTCTGAAGTGGAAATGCAAAAAGGATCAACAATTAATATCTGTTTGTACATCCCTGCTGCTTAAAAAACAGTGTTTTCTGTGTGAGAAAAGCCCAAGGAAGCCCGTGACTGCAGGGGCTGACAGGCTGGTAAAAAAGGGAAATCAAGACTAAAAGGAGCTGTTGTTGAATTTGAAAATACTCTTTTGAAAGTGTCTGAATTGGTATAATCAGTATAAGGTCAACACAGGCCAACAAGGAGACAAACCACAAGGGCTGTTACCCAGTGTTGAGCTGGAAAGTGAACTCCTGAGATGTTTTGCCAGGACAAAAGTTCCTCCATGGCTGTGAGCTAGACAAAGGAATACAGAGCAGCAGTTGCAAGTCCTGTGGAGGTGGAGTGCAGAAAGGTCACAGAAGCCACCAGCTGCTTTGGAACTGTGGAGTGAATCCTAATTAGGGAGGAAAATTCTAGGCACCTCTTCCTTCCAAGCTGAAGCCCAATCTCCAGATAGTAATGTGTGAATTAAGACAGTTCCCAAATTGGGGTGAGGTTAAAAGAGCTGATACTGATGCATCCAGATATACTGTATTACATTCTGCTCTTCAACTCCACAGCAACCCTCTCTCTCCTTCCAATTTTAACCCCACACCACATCCAGCCTTGCACAGTAAGGCTGAGCAACCACTGGGGAACTGAAATAGAGGAGCACAAACTTCCCAAGGGAGGTGCTGGGTTGTCACTGCATTGGTGCAGGTTGGGGCAGCACTCACACCCTTCTGTGTGTTGTACTGAGTAGTCAGCCCAGGCTGGAAAACTCTGAAAAATAAGATGTGACAAACAAAAGGAATTGGGGTATTTTTGATAGGGCTTCACAACTGTATTTGCATTTCTTCATTTTGAAACTCAATCAATTCCCTGCTTTTCAGTGAAGAAACTCCCTTCAGTGGCTTTCCACTGTTCACAGGAGCTAAACCACGTGTGGCCTCGTAGTGCTGAACTGATTCTGCTGCACCAGAGCCTCTCACAGTGGAGAATGAGGTAGTGATGTTGAAAATGGGCTCTGGCAAAACTGAAAATCAGCAAATCAAAATTCCATTACCGCAGGAACGCACCGCTGCCAGAGTCCCACTTCCTAGATGGGCCCACAATTAACAGCATGAGCTATTTGTAATGACATCTCATGGGCCATTTGACTATGTTTGGGTGATACCAGCACAGTCCTGATCTTCTGAATGGTGTTTACAAGTTCTTTAAGTTACTTTTGGGGCATCTGAATTTCTGATTTTGTTTTAACTAAATTGAAAAAAAAAGAAAAAAGTCAGCCTAAAGAAACATTTTATGTCTTTAAATAGATCTTTCAAGCTCTCAAGAATTTCATTTAAGCAGGAGAACACTGAAATAATTCTGTGATGACTAGAGTATTCAGTGGAAAAAAATAACAAGGGAATCCTGTTAGAACTGTAACTTCACTGTTCTGTGTGCATTGAATTTATAGTGATATGAGCCAAAAAAACAATAAAGAAACAGAGATGCCACCAAGATTTAGAAAGTATCTACTTGTACACTTCCAAACTTGGAAGTTTAGGAGCAAGTCTAACTTGCTCCTAAACATGTATGCAGATTATGAGTCTGTATGTGAATCCTTGCCTGGATATAAATCTTGGCACCTCTGGCTAGGAGACATTTTGATCTCACTTTCTTAGTTGCCCTTTAAGAACAAGAAGGATCTGCCAGACCTTTGAGATGTTCCATCTTGGTCGAGAGCTAAGGAGAAATGATGGGGTTTTTGTATGCAAATCTGGGGTTCTCTGGAAAAAGAGGACTAATTGTACTGACTTGGAAACTCTCGCAGAAGAAACTCCTGATCTTCCATCATCTGCAGCCTTGTCACAGCAGCCAGTGGTCAGGGATCACATCAGTCACTCTAGCTCCTCTGTAAAGATCAGAGGGACACCCAGGGCATGGATAAATGGGGAATGGATAAAAACAGCCCTTCTTGCTCTGCTTCAAAAGATGACGTAACAGTCTTACAAATGGTGCAGCCCACCAGAGAGTGGGCCATGAGCAGCCACATGGAGAAAATGAAGCAATTATGGAGCTAATCAAGGCAAAGCTGTTTAGGCACTAAGATACCTCTTTTCCAGTCTTGTTCTTTCAGAAGGTTGATTAATGTCTCTTTGACCAAAGAACATGGAAGTAACATAGAAACACAGAACGTGCCAAGATGCCCATGAGCAATTGAGCAGATGAGCACATCACTGATTTCAGAAACTGACAGTTGTGGATGATTTAATGGGCACATCTTGAACAATCATAACTACAGCAGACAGATTGGGTGGCCAAGCCACATGAGCTAGAAGAGGCTTTACAGCAATTGTGACATTCAGCTGTGGAATGATGCAGGAATCACATCAATGTTTCTGCTTCATAACTGGATGTGATTGGATGGTGCATGTACAGACACTTCTTGCTGTGGTTTCATACAGAAGATGGTTTGATGACTGAGCACCTCAGGTGCTCTTGCAGCCAGCAGGATTAGTCTGGCTTCAGAGCTCTTCAGCCTCACTGCTGCAGAAGTCAGTAGCACATAAGCCATAGATGTAGACCAAGCAATGAAGAGCTAAGAACAGGCCTATGAGAAGACCATGCTACTACTAGAGCAGCTTAGGAAAAATGTTACTTTACTGTGGTCTATTTAAAAAAGGAAAGGGGATCAAGGCTGGCCTTTGTCAGGATAGGAACTACTCTACTCAGTGTACACACATTTGCAAACACAGTGTCTCTCAGTCTGAACTGAGGTTTTCACTTGCACTGTAATCAATGTTGTTATAGCACTAAGAATATTGTGCACAAAATGCTGAGGAATAAATTGTTCAAAGGACTTGGAATATAACGTAACTTCTGCTCTCAAATGACAGCAGTTCTTGCTGAGGCCACTGAGGTCATGTCTGTACTTCTTTGCTAACAGTGCCTGGGGAAAGGTCCTGGCCACAGAGGCTATCTGGCATTGAACAGACCGTGTCTGAGCCAGTGACCTTCCTTAACCTCCAGAAGAGAGCAGCCACATCCACACCACTCTCTGCAACTGGTCTCTTGAGACCAGCCTTGCTTGAAACATTTCTAGGATTTATTTTAAAGATTGCTTGTTAGCGTGGGACAAAGTGATACCAGAGAAGAATTTATTAATACACAGAGTTGTGTTTTCCAACTGTATGCCCTGCATGCCTTTTCATAGTCACCTTCAAAATGTTTCAAGACATTGCCCACAATCACTCTTCAGATTATTGAATTTTTCCTTTAAGAATAAAAAGAAGACAGAGGGAGACACCTAACCCTGACCTTAAACCCTGACCTTAAGCCTAAGCCTGATCTTAACCCTAAAACCTAGCCATAACCCTAAATCTAAGCACTTATCTAAAGCATGAAAATTAAACCCTAACCTTAAGTCCTACTTCTAACCTTCACCTCTCTACATAAACCGATTTTGTTTACAAAGGATTGTCAGATTTGTTTTTTCACCAGTTTAGATACAGCTGCTCCTCCCGATTGATGGAAAAATGTCTTGTCCTGGACACTGTAACCTCTGCAGAGTACTACAACTTACTGATAATTAATGTTGGCCTCAAAGATCAGATTTTCTAATATTTTAACTGTACAGCTTCCCACAATTAATGTTACAGGTGCTGAACAACAAGCCGGAGTCCACTCTGGCTAGATTTTACCTAAGTGTCAGGTACAACATGAGGGCACTAAGCAGACTTCAGCATTTTCACACAAGCATGCATCTAGTTTTACCACAGAGATAGCATTAAATGATGTCATTTTGTTTACAAATCTTGAACATATAGGGGGTTTAAGTCATGCAATATTTTGAGCTAAAATAAATTTTAAGTGTATCTCACAGAGCAATAGAACTGCCTGCTGAAGAAAGCAATGGCTCAGCCCCCAATCCTGTCACAAACATGCACAGCTTCATTCACTACAAGGCCTCTATTGTGGTTTCAGGGACTGTAGAAATGGAAAAGGAGGTGTTTTCTGTGGCATGCTCTCAGTGGATGCCGTGGCAAAATGTGATTAGCCCTACCACATCAACATTTTGAAACCTGCAGCTGACTAACAGGGCTACTAAGACCTGGTGATGCTCCACACAATTGTTAGGACAATCTTGTAAGAAACTTTCAGTGCTGCACATATGTGTTCTAGACTAAGCACTGTCTTGTTCTAATAAAATTAAGGATGTGATGTAGAGGCTAGAGGCTACAGCATCAGTTCCTTGGTCATTAGCAAACACCAGCCCCCATCATCCCTTTAGCAAATCTGTCACTATTTTTGTGGTGTTCAGCTTAATTGATAGAACAGACTCTAAGAAGAAATTCTTTTACACAGTCATTTTATTTCCTGCAGTTGGCTATCCTTGTAATTATGCATGCTCTCGAAGGTCTCCTGTGGGGGTCTTTGTTGATTCTAGTCCTTTGTCATCTTTGCCCAGTCTCCCATCCTGGTCCTGTCTCCAGTCTCCTGCTGGTAGATTGCCCAGGTGGGTCAGAGTCCACAGGAGTGTTATCTGCAGGTGCCACAGGGTCTTAGAAGACTTGATGTTTATCAGAAAGCACATTGTTTTAAAAGTAACCCTTCAGTTCACTCAGTACAGCAAAGTCATTAATTTCTGTCAGAGGAAAATGACAACTTCAATTCCACCTTCACCCTGAGTGATTCTGTGGGGCTTCTGGGCGTCGCCTAGAAACAGGTGACATGACAATAGCCCCCCCTGTGACAACAGCACCTCAGAGAGCCCTGCCCTTGGAGGTCACCTTGGCACCGGTGTCCCCCCTGCCCAGAACACTTGCTGCGGTGAGGAGGAGGAGGAAGGCTGCAGGCTGTCCATCCCTCCCACTCGGTCTCGTTTCCCCCAGGCAGAAGGGCTCCTGTCCTCCACGGGACTGGATCCGTGTCTCTGCTCAGGGAAGCTAGTGGCGGATTTCCTCTGCCTCGTCCAGCTGCTGCAATTCTCCTTGGACTCGCCCGAGTTCGGGACTGCCAGCAGCGCCAGGTCACCTCTGTGGCCACAGACATGGGGCAGACAAACAGGAAGATGAAAGCGGTCAGGGACAGCGTCTCCAAGGTAGAGGCTCTGGCCAGTCCCCTGGCTGCTCCCCTGCCTGACCCCCCTCCTGCGGGCTCTGTGCTGCCCGTGCGCTGCCCTTCGACCAGGGGCTGGGTTAGGCCTGAGCTCCTGCCAGCACGGGGGGCTTCCCCGCGGGAAAGGGAAAAGGGATGGAGTTTGGGGGAGGAAGAGCTGGGGTCGAAATGCTGCTCCGCTTGCTCTGGCTCCTCCCCACGTTGCCCCAGCAGCAGGTGGTGGTGGCTCCCATCCAGCCCCCAGTGTCCCGGGCTCTGCCACCCGGAGGCTCAGCACCCCTGGACCTCCGCCCCACCACCCCCCATCCCTCCCTTCCCCACTCCTGAGCTGCAGCCAGGCCCTGCCCTGGGGCTCACCCCCACCACCCTCCTTTCCCAGGACAAGGCGGTGTCCCCGCGTCTCCACCGGGAGAGCAGCAGGAGGGCGGCAGCGCGTGCCTGCTCTGAAGAGAGCTCTCAGACCATCCTGGAGGCGTTTGCCTTGGTGAGCTGCTGCCAGTGTCCCCGGGAGGGAGCTGGGCCCTCACCCCCTCCCGGCCCCTCTCTCTCTTGCCCGGCCAGCCCAGCCTCTGCCCCGCGGCCATGGCTGTCACCCAGCATGAAGGAAGCATGTCCCCAGGGCCTGGCTGGGCAGTGGGCAGGCCCAGGGCTCCCTGCCCCTGTCGGTCTCTCTGGAGCTGGCGGCTGGGGGCAGGGGCCCGGGGGAGGGAGGTCTGGGGGCAGAGCCCAGCACTGTGCACCAGGAGATGGGTTCCAAAGCCCGCTCCCGAAAGGCAGGCGCAGCCCCTTGGGCTGGGAGGCAGCTGTGGCCCAGCAGGCCCGCAGCAGGGAATGCCATGGCCAGAGAAAACAAGGCCTTGCCGGCCTGGCCCGGGGAGTCACTCGGGGGGTCGCTGGTCCCCTGGCTCCGGCTGCTGCAACTCTGCAGGCCCAGAGGCCAAAAAAGTGCTCGGGGGCTGGGGAGGGGGGAGGGGGGCTGTGGCCACGGCACCCTGGGGGGTCTCCGCAGGTGGGCAGCCTTTGTCTGTGGCCTCTGGAGGGGTACTTGAGTTCGGTCCAGTGAGGCGGTGGGTTGGGGACAGGGCAGGGGGCCCTCCTGGGGTCTGTCCTCACTGCTGCACGGCAGCCAGTAACCAGGCTCCCTTTTGCCTCCTCTGCCCAGCAGGGCTCTGGGGGCCAGGCAGCCCCCACTGAGCCTGCCACGTCGAACGTGGACACCCGGTGCCAGCCCATGCTGGGGACCACCATCCCAGGGATGAAGAGAGAATCCCAAGCCACCCAGACCGCCATCACCATCCCAGGGATGAAGAGAGAATCCCAAGGCACCCAGACCACCATCACCATCCCAGGGATGAAGAGAGAATCCCAAGGCACCCAGACCACCATCACCATCCCAGGGATGAAGAGAGAATCCCAAGGCACCCAGACCACCATCACCACCCTAAATATGAAGAAGGTGTCCCAAGGCACCCAGGCCTCCATCCCAGGGATGAAGAAGGTGTCCCGAGGCACCCAGGCCTCCATCCCAGGGATGAAGAAGGTGTCCCGAGGCACCCGAGCCACCATCCCAGGGATGAAGAGAGCGTCCTGTGGCCCCCAGACCACCATCCCAGAGATGCAGCCAGGGTCCTGTGGCATGGAGACCAGCACCCCATGTATGCAGCCAGGGTCCTCCCTGCAGGGCCTGCCTGGCCATCAGCAGTGCCAGAAGGAGGTGAGCTGGCAGCAGTCCCCAAGGGGGCTGTTGTATGCTGCAAGCCTTGGATGGGGCGGGGGCAGACAAAGGACCCCTGTGCTGGGTCGAGGCGGGGGGGCATGCCCTGACTGTGTGTCACTGCTGTTGTTCCCATCTGAAGGATGCCCTTGGAAAACTGGGGGTGGCTGGAGCGGAACGGAACGTGGATGTCGGCGATCAGAACAGCCAGGAACTGGGGTAAAGGATGGGAGAGGGTTTCTTACCCCATGGGTCTTTGAGGGAGGCTGGGATGGCTGGGAGCAGCCTGCTCTGGGGGCGAGAGACACCCCCTGAGAAGCCCCACAGAGCCTAAGCCTGCCCATGCCCCCCTCTGGCTGCTCAGGTCCATGCTGCCAGAGGTCAAGCAGGAGCCAGGAGAGCAGCAGGAGCAGAGCAAGGCCACGCTGGAGCAGCTGGTCAAGATGGTCGAGCAGCTGCAGGAGCAGGTGAGGCTGGGGGAGGGGGAGAGCGCTCCCAACACCCGCCAGCTCAGCAGGGTGTTCCTGGCTGGGGTCCTGGCCAAGTCCCCTGGCTGGCTGGGGCCATTGAAGCTCCAGAGCACCCAGGCATGTTGGCCACATCCATCCTATCTCAGAGCCGATTCCTTCTCCCCTTCCTGCAGCTGGACAAGCTGTGGGCAACAGTGAAAGGCACAGGGCAGGAGCAGAACCAGCTGCGTGTGACGGTGGAAGGTTTGTGGAAGGAGAAGGACCAGCTGTGGGCGATGGTGGAAGGTGTGGTGAAGGAGCAGGGCAAGATGCAGGAGGCAGTGGAAAGTGTGGTGAAGGAGCAGGGCAAGATGCAGGAGGCAGTGGAAAGTGTGGTGACGGAGCAGGGCAAGATACAGGGGAGAGTGGAAGGTGTGATGAAGGAACAGGCCGAGACACAGGGGACAGTGGAAGGTGTGGTGAAGGAGCAGGGCAAGATTCAGGGGACAGTGGAAGACTTGGGGCAGAAGCAGGATAAGCTGTGTGTGACTGTGGAAGCTCTGGAGAAGGATCTGGACAAGCTGCTGGAGGCAGCAGAAGGCTTGTGGCAGGAGGAGGACGAGCAGGGTGTGATGGTGAAAGGCCTGGAGCAGGAAGAGGAGCAGATAGAGAAGCAGGAAGAGGAGCAGGAAAAGGAGCAGAGGGAGGAGCAGGAAGAGCAGCAGATAGAGGAGCAGGAAAAGGAGCAGAGAGAGGAGGAGGAAGAGAAGCAGATAGAGGAGCAGGCAGTGTGCACCTTCCTCCACACTATCACCAGCGCACAGCTGGGGAGCCCCCTCGAGAGGTACGAGAACTTCCAGGAGCTGGTGGAACCCTCCGTGTCACACCAGGCAGTGGGCAAGGGGAAGAGGAAGCTGCCAAAGAAAAGAAAGGTATGAAGGTGCCAGCGTGGGGGCTTGGAAGGGGGCTGCCAGGACCCCCTGGCTCATTGCGCTTGCTGCCCCCAGGCTGGCCTGTACAGGCCAGCGCCAGCCATGCGAGTCCTGGGCAGAGTGACAAACACCCCTTGTCCTCTGGGTGCTCAGTGGCAGAACTGGCCTGGGGGAGGGAGGCCTTCCAGCCCAGCTGCAGGTCCCTCGCCAGGCCCCTCTGCAGCCCCCCCGGGTCCCTTTGGCGGGGGGCACCGACCCCATGGGGGAAAGGATGGGGCAAGCGGGGAGCCGCTTCTCCCTCTGCCCCGACACAAGCTGGCCCTGCCCTCCTGCCTCCGTCCTTTCCCCAACGCTCTCCTGCCTTTCCCCGTTGCTAGAAAGGCAAAAGAGCTGCCCATGCCGGCGTAGACAGCCTGAGCCACTTGGAGGCCAGGATGGAATGGCTGACGGCGAGAAGTGAGAAGCTGGCCCAGATGCTGAACCAGGAGCAAGATGAGATGGAGCAGGTGGACTACAGGGTGAGTGGTTGGTTGTCCCCACCACCCAAAATTGATCCCTTTGGGGCCTGGCAACCAAAGGCAGCATCCCTGCCAGGGTCTCCCCTCCTGGCTGTGCCCCCCTGGGGGACTAAGATGTCCCATCCCGGGGCGGCTGGCTGAGGGTGTGCGTCAATCCCCAGCTCCCGGACCAGCTGGAGTGGGAGACTTCCCGTCAGCAGCTGAAGGAGCTCGGGAGGGGCACGGAGACAGAGGCCGATGATGCGGCTTGGATTACGCAGTGAGTAGGATGGGGGCAGCGGGCAGGGACCTGCCACGGCCACAGCTCCCCGGGACCATGGGGACAGCTGGGCTGGGTGGGTGGGGGTCTCCTGCAGCAGTCAGAGGGGAGCTGGGAGGGATGGAGCCCAGCAGGGAACACGTCCTGGCCCTCGCCCTGGCGCAGGGTGACGCACGGGGTGCTGCGGTGCTGGGCGCTGAGCACCCCTGTGCCCCGTCCCACAGGGGGCAGGAGAACGACTCTGGAAAGCCGAGGGTGCCGCAAGGCCGTGGGGGCCTGGACACCCTCACCCGCCCGTTGCAGAATCCGAGAGACCTGAAGCCCCTTCCACCCATCGCCCAGGGGCCGCTCCAGCCCCCCAGCAAGGTAGGGATGAGGGAGAGAGGGAGGGGGGGGAGATGAGCGGGGCTGGAGGGGGATGCTGAGCCTCCGCAGGGCTCGGTGCCTCAGTTTCCCCAGGGAGAGCTGGGGATGGGCGGGTTACTTGGACAGGTGGGCTTGGGCCCCAGTGTTCAGCTGGCCTGCATTCTCCTTCCCAGCAGGATGGGCTGGAGCTGGTGGGCCAGGATGGCCACATGGACAAGGGCCGATGGGACAGGCGGCTGCCTTCGCTCGCGGGCCAACGCTCTCCACTCCCGCCGCTGAGGAGGATGTGAGCGGGCAGCTGGAACCGGCCGCGGTGAAGGGCTCGGCCCCATCCTCGGTGCCCTGCCAGGGACATCCTCCTGGCCCAGAGAGAAGGCAGGGACTGCTGGGCTTAAGAAAGGGCTGTTCTGTTGTTGTTGTTGTTGTTGTTAGTTGTTGTTGTTGTTGTTTGTTGGTTAGTTCATTTTCAATTAATAAATAAACACTTTAGAACAGTTTTCTTCTTGTTACTTTTCTTTGCTTTTCTTTTGGTTTGTTTTTTTGTTGTTTACTTGGGTTTGGTTTTTAGCAAGATCGATTTGAAAACCAAAAAAACCCCAGCTCTCCCCTCCCCAGGAAAGGGCCATGACTTTTTCTCAAGTTGCCCACAAGCTCAGTTCCTCTGAAAAGAAACAAGGTTTGTATTCCAAAGCTAGTTCGACATTTTCAGTAGCCTACCCATTGCATTTGATGTAGGTACTTCACTATATCTACGTGCACGTGTGTTATGTATGTAAATAAAGCTGCAATAGTGCAAGACATACACAACAGACCACTGTCACTTGACACCTGTCTAGCAACAGGTAAGGAGAGCTCCAGCTGCTGTCAGTTATCATATGAAATGAATAGAATTTTGGGGAAATAGTCACGTTTGGAGAAAAATCACACAAAAGAGAATGTAAGGGACACCTGTAGGTGTCCCAGATCTGTCTTGGGGACACTGGACAAGGAGATTAGACCTGCCACTTCTCAGGGGTATTTCATCTTACCCGAGCCAACGGCAGATCCCGTGTCCCCGAGTTGTTTTGCCATGGATCACCGAAATCCATCACTCTCTGCTTCTCCGTGAGGATGGGGGGAACTGGTGGTGATTTCCATCTGAGCTTTCATCCCCACAGAGCCAATGCCCAGAGCTGCTGGGATAAAAGAGGGTTGCAAGGCAAAGCTCTGTCCACAAATAACATCACGTCAATGCTTCCCTTGGTCCCTTGGCAGTGGAGGGCAATTCAATGAGCAGACACTGACTCGCTGCCAGGGCACTTGGTAGTCTCCTTTCCTCTCCAGTATAAAACTCAGAGTACACAAGTGCTTCTGGGTACTGAGCAGAGATACTCAGTCTGAACCGAACAGTTGCCCAGGACTGGCAACGTTTAGTTTGGGCAATTAACACTGATTGCAGTTGTTCTAAGTACCAGAAATGCTGTAAGGTTGGAGAAAACGGCATCTCTCTCATCCCATGGGTTTCCTCTAAATACGTTCATTGCTCTCCTGAGACTAATGGCTTTTTTTCCTGCATAATCTCATTTCATTTCATCACTGCCTATATCAAAGTGGTGCTCTCTGTTACACGGCAATCTTTCAACCCAGGCAAGCTGGATTTGCTGACAGCTGGTTCTTAGGCTGCCTGCTTGAAACAGAAGACTGAAGCCCAGAGGCAATATTCAGCAGTCTGACACTGTCCAAGCACATCGGCCGATACCGGAATCTTTTCATTTGTCATAAGCCTCAATGGTAGGAAAACTAGATTTCGTCCGACGTTCTTATGGAAATCATCACTTCAGCTGTAGTTATACACAAGGGTTAAAAAAATTGTTTACATTTACATCCCTGAAAAGGAGCACTGGGCTGCCTGTACCCAGCAATCAAACACCTTTTCACCTGGCAGGTTTCAGGACGTCAGCTGGAATCCCAGTTTTGCACCGCTTGAAAATGGAATTAGAGATTGGATCGCAGAAATCCCTTGTGACATTTTACTTTTTAAAACTGTATGAACGTTTTCTATGGCAACCACATTTTTCATCAGGAAGTCACCTGACTGCAGCCCTTTTGCTGCCTGTCAGGGAACAGGCCTGGTCTCTGCCCTGGGCACACACGGGCATCAAGAGGGGGGAGTGGAGCTCTGGGGCTCTTGGCTTCTCCAGTTCCCATCTGCCAAATGCAATCCAGACCTTACTGCCCATTCTATCTGGGATTGGCATCGTCCTGCTGGGATCTCCCAGGGAAACTCCCAGAGCACCACAGATCGTACACACCTGCACGGCAATCTAAGAACGTCTTCCTTAAAACATTGACTAACAGTAGGAGGAACAGAGAACATGCACGTTTATCAAAAGGGAAACATTTCGTTCCAGAACAACAAGGATAGATTATTTCGACATTATAGTGAAAGCACCCCAAACCCAGTCTGTTTTTTCCTCAAAGAACCCTGAGTATTTTCAGATGTGCCTTTCCCAGCTGAAACCTGATGTGTTCAAGATCATTGTGCTCTGAGCCGATCTAACACAGCAGTTCTCTCTCCCTTGGCAAGGCTCCTAGTCCCGTACATGCTACGGAACGGTCTGTTTCTGCTGTGCTCTAACAGCTCTTTCTGAACACTGGTTGCTCCCCGAGCAAGTCCTGGATCCCTCTGTGCAGGTGGCTCCCTGCTGTGCCCCTTGCAGGAGCTGCTACTGAGACTCTGCTCCAGCAGCCCCGGGCACACGGCTGCCTCCTCGGGAGCAGGACAGGTTTGTTTGTGGGGGATCCCTGCTGGAGCAGTTCAGGAAGGACTGCAGCCCATTGGAAGGACCCACGCTGGAGCAGTTTGTCAAAGACTCTAGTCCTGTGGAACGGTCCCATGCTGGAGAAAGGGAAGAGCATGAAGAGGAAGTGCTGGCAAGCGACAGCAGGTGCCAGGGGAGGAAGGCTTGGCCACTGGCAGTGGCTGCTGCCACACTGCCAGGCCCTGTTGCCAAAACCTCTGCAGGCGCATAACGTTCTGTAGCACGTGGGTTTTCTTTTGAAACTTTCTTCTGTCCAAATAAAATCACTAGCGTGGCCCCCCCAGCCACCTCAGAGATCTATACAAGGTCACGGGAATAGAGAGGAAATATCCTGTCCCTTGAGCAGGTGGAATTCACTGCTCAGTAGAGGTTGTACATGCAGGGGTGGCTGGAACCAACAGAGTGAGGAGAGCGATGGACTCGGAACCATTTTCTTGCAGAGAGGAAGGACATCCTGGCACTGCGACAGCTAATTCTGCATAGACATCAGCTCTAGGCTCAGTAGATGTTCCAAGAAAAATAGAATGTAAGGAAATAATGAAAAAGGAATGTTGAAAAAGAAAAAAAGAATCATGTGTAAATCCACAGTGTTCCGCATCTTCAAAACCGTATTGAATTCTTGCCTTCAAATAGTACATGAGAACTGAAACCAGTTCTAGAGAATGGCAACGAGTGTGACAACAGCATAGTACTGCTTCTGTAGAAGGAATACTGAATAGAGACTGTGGGACCTCAAGTTGTTGGCTGAATATTGGGGGGTCTAACAGCAGCCTGTGAAGCACTAAATATAAGAGAGAACTTTTCCCTATTTCGTGTGATTGAAAAAGTCAATTTCTAAGCAGTGACTATTATGCTTAAGACAGGCAGAAGCCTTTTTCGTACAACACCATTAGATTCAGGAGCTTATTTCCAGGATGTTACAGAGGAGGATAACTCGATTCAAACAGAGACTGAAAGTCACGGACATATTTCAGCTTGCATTTCAAATGGTACTTTCAAAGCTTCCAATGTAGGTATTGCACTAGTACACAGAAATCACCCCACAGAAAAGCATCTGTGACGGTTTGTCTCAAAGCTTCATCCCATCTGTCTCTGGCAAGGGCTTCAGTTAGTGCCTTCACAGAAGTGAAGAAAGTGTGGGAATACAGGCCTCTCCTGGGTACTTTCCCAGCTTCCAGCAATTTGCAGCACGGGGAATTGCTGAGCCAGGTGCAGCTTAAATAAACGCAATTTATTTAAATGATATTAAAATAAGCCAATGTGTTGTCAGTCCGTTATTAATTGAAATAAGTAAGATTTGGGGGAAAAAATCACATTGGGGAAAAGACTGCATAAAAGAGAACGTAAGGGACACGCAGAATAAAAACACGGCCTAGACAGCAGTGACACAATAAGAATGACACAAAACCACATTCCAAGTGGAGAAAAACACTCCCCAAGTAGTCACCAGCCCAGCCTTGAGACAGGTCTGCAGGACACCTGCAGGACAGATGGAAGGGATGGAAAGGAGCACTGCCCACAGCTTGGCTTGGTGACAGCCTTGAGCACTGGGGAAAAACACATCGAGTCATTGGAATCACCGTATGAATATATTACTGAGCCATTAGCATCCTAAAATTCACACCCACAGGCTGGAGGGACCCCTGCTAACAACAAGCCCCTTCCTCTTTGGGCATGCGCAGTGACATTCCTGAGCATCGCCACTCTACATGGAAGCGAGGAATTGGTGACCCATCGTGTGTGCCAGCGACAGAATAGTGTCCTGCATAAAGTTCTTTCTCACATTTTTGGGTATAAAAGTAGCACTTGTGTTTTGGGAAACTGAGCTGGCTTTGTGGAACACCCCCCTGCTCCCTCTTCTGCGCAGAACTGGATAGTAAAGCAAGTATCTCGACTCTGCGTGTGGATCGGCTTCTTGCACACCGGGTAACGGACCCGCTTTCGGGACCACACTGGCACTCAAGTGCACACACTAGAGCGGCTGTTGGTGGAAAATGTTTCATTCTTCCTTTTTAAAAGCCGTGTGTCTAGCCGCAGAGGAGGAGGCCCTGCAGCTCCTCATCCTGCCTTCGGGAGCTGCTTCCCTGAGCCTGGCTCTGTTGAACCACGCCTAAAGGGGTGGTTACTTGATGTTAGTTGACGTTTATTGGTTAATTTGCTGTTAATTGCTGCAGCGGCACCCGTACCTGCCTGTGCTGGGGGGCGGGGCGGGGCAAAGAGAAGACGATCTGGGGAGCGCGTGGTCAGTCACCGGCCCGGGGTGGGGGGAACGGGGAGAACCGGGGGGAGTTGCCACCCCGTGCAGGAGGAGAAGCAATTGCCGAACCCCGGGATCGAAGCGGGGATCTTCAGCCTAACGCTCTCCCAGCTGAGCTATTTCGGCTGCGCGAGAACGACTCTCCCCCCATCTCCTCCGGTCAGGCCGCCGGGGTGTGGGCGGCCACCGGGGGGTGGGACACGGCTTGGGGAGGGTCCAGGCAGCCCCGGGAGTGCAGGTCCACCGGTGGGGGGATCCGGGTAGCCCCGTAGGCTCCCGCTGCCCACAGCGGCGTGCGCGGCAGCGCGAACCCTGTGCCGGAATCGGTTAGCGCGTTCGGCTGTGAACCCAAAGCTTGGTGGTGTGAGCCCACCCAGGGACGGCCGGCTGCCTTTTCCTCCGGGACACCGGGCCCCCCCCCCGCCACAGGTCCAGGCGTCTGCTCGCGGAACCCCCGCGCCGCACGGCACGGCACGGCACCGCGTTCCCCGCCGGCGCGCTGCGCCGTACCGCACCGGGGCCGCGCCGGGCTGCTTAGCGGATGCACCGCGCCCAGAGCGGATGCACCAGCTCTCCTCGGGTGTGCCTCTTGTCCCGCGGAGCAGACGGGGGCTGTGGGGTGTCCCTGTCCCCTCTGGGGCAGCCAGGGCATGTCCTCTGGGCGGGGGTCCGGCGTTGAGCTTCTTCCCGGGCTCAGGCCCTTCCCTTCCCCGCGGTGCCGGGCTCCGGCCGGCGCTGAGCTGTCCCGTGCCCCCTCGTTTGAGGTCTCCGCCGCCCGGGGCGCGGCGTGCTGGCCTGGCGGTGAGGAGCGGGGCTGGGGGGATCCGTGCGGGGGGCCCGGGGCGATGGCTGCCCCGAGTGAGCCGGGGCGGGAGGGCTGGGCGCTCAGTGGGGTTCCCTTCTGCCCTGGGTTTTGAAACAGAGCATAAAGATACCGACTGAACAGACTGTTGAGTGAATTTTCTTTGTTTCAATTCCCATCACATTGTCATCATTTTAATCTTCACTGTACGGGTTCATACGAAAAAGTCAGATTGTAATAGTGGGAATTAACTACCAATCCAGAAGTATTTCGAACCTGCAGTCCAGCAGGAGGCACAGCTGGGACAGATGACCTGAACTGGCCCAGGGCTATTCCATACCATAACACATCATGGTCAGTGGTAAAGCCTGGAGGGCTGCTCTTGCCAAAGTAGCTGTTGCTTGGAAACTGGTTGAGCATCAGTCTGCTGGTAGGAGGTGGTAAACGACTGTGTTTGCATCGTGCTTTTTTCTTTTTTCTTTCCTTCAATCTTCTTTAATAAATGGTCTTTATCTTGGACTATGAGTTTTCACTCCCCAGGAGCAAATGGCTGTGTGGCTGCTGGCCAGGGTCAGCCCCCCAAAACCACACAGCTCATAGAAGAGTGACCTGTTTTTTTGGTTTTGGTTTCTTTTTTCTTTTTGTTTCCTCCTAAACTTGAAAGAGGTGAAACAAAAATTTGGGAGCTTCCAAACCCCCTTGCTTTCTAACACTCCTCACCAAAGTGGGAGGCGAGGTGCGGCTGGGTAAGGATTCCGAGATGAAGACCCAGTAACAACAAACCAGCTGTTATTAGGCAGGCATTCTTTATTGCAGCACTGGGCAGCACTGGGGGTTCTCCACCACAAGTGCTGCGAGGAGTCAGTGAAACACCCCGACTAATATACACCCAAAACATGCATATTCAGTTCCATGTCAATGAGTCCCCAGAATTCTTTTACACAGTCATTTTATTTCCTGCAATTGGCTATCCTTGTAATTATGCATGCTCTCGAAGGTCTCCTGTGGGGGTCTTTGTTGATTCTAGTCCTTTGTCATCTTTGTCCAGTCTCCCATCCTGGTCCTGTCTTCAGTCTCCTGCTGGTAGATTGCCCAGGTGGGTCAGAGTCCACAGGAGTGTTATCTGCAGGTGCCACAGGGTCTTAGAAGACTTGATGTTTATCAGAAAGCACATTGTTTTAAAAGTAACCCTTCAGTTCACTCAGTACAGCAAAGTCATTAATTTCTGTCAGAGGAAAATGACTACTTCAATTCCACCTTCACCCTGAGTGATTCTGTGGGGCTTCTGGGCGTCGCCTAGAAACAGGTGACATGACAATAGCCCCCCCTGTGACAACAGCACCTCAGAGAGCCCTGCCCTTGGAGGTCACCTTGGCACCGGTGTCCCCCCTGCCCAGAACACTTGCTGCGGTGAGGAGGAGGAGGAAGGCTGCAGGCTGTCCATCCCTCCCACTCGGTCTCGTTTCCCCCAGGCAGAAGGGCTCCTGTCCTCCACGGGACTGGATCCGTGTCTCTGCTCAGGGAAGCTAGTGGCGGATTTCCTCTGCCTCGTCCAGCTGCTGCAATTTTCCTTGGACTCGCCCGAGTTCGGGACTGCCAGCAGCGCCAGGTCACCTCTGTGGCCACAGACATGGGGCAGACAAACAGGAAGATGAAAGCGGTCAGGGACAGCGTCTCCAAGGTAGAGGCTCTGGCCAGTCCCCTGGCTGCTCCCCTGCCTGACCCCCCTCCTGCGGGCTCTGTGCTGCCCGTGCGCTGCCCTTCGACCAGGGGCTGGGTTAGGCCTGAGCTCCTGCCAGCACGGGGGGCTTCCCCGCGGGAAAGGGAAAAGGGATGGAGTTTGGGGGAGGAAGAGCTGGGGTCGAAATGCTGCTCCGCTTGCTCTGGCTCCTCCCCACGTTGCCCCAGCAGCAGGTGGTGGTGGCTCCCATCCAGCCCCCAGTGTCCCGGGCTCTGCCACCCGGAGGCTCAGCACCCCTGGACCTCCGCCCCACCACCCCCCATCCCTCCCTTCCCCACTCCTGAGCTGCAGCCAGGCCCTGCCCTGGGGCTCACCCCCACCACCCTCCTTTCCCAGGACAAGGCGGTGTCCCCGCGTCTCCACCGGGAGAGCAGCAGGAGGGCGGCAGCGCGTGCCTGCTCTGAAGAGAGCTCTCAGACCATCCTGGAGGCGTTTGCCTTGGTGAGCTGCTGCCAGTGTCCCCGGGAGGGAGCTGGGCCCTCACCCCCTCCCGGCCCCTCTCTCTCTTGCCCGGCCAGCCCAGCCTCTGCCCCGCGGCCATGGCTGTCACCCAGCATGAAGGAAGCATGTCCCCAGGGCCTGGCTGGGCAGTGGGCAGGCCCAGGGCTCCCTGCCCCTGTCGGTCTCTCTGGAGCTGGCGGCTGGGGGCAGGGGCCCGGGGGAGGGAGGTCTGGGGGCAGAGCCCAGCACTGTGCACCAGGAGATGGGTTCCAAAGCCCGCTCCCGAAAGGCAGGCGCAGCCCCTTGGGCTGGGAGGCAGCTGTGGCCCAGCAGGCCCGCAGCAGGGAATGCCATGGCCAGAGAAAACAAGGCCTTGCCGGCCCTCCTGGCCCAGAGAGAAGGCAGGGACTGCTGGGCTTAAGAAAGGGCTGTTCTGTTGTTGTTGTTGTTGTTGTTAGTTGTTGTTGTTGTTGTTGTTTGTTGGTTAGTTCATTTTCAATTAATAAATAAACACTTTAGAACAGTTTTCTTCTTGTTACTTTTCTTTGCTTTTCTTTTGGTTTGTTTTTTTGTTGTTTACTTGGGTTTGGTTTTTAGCAAGATCGATTTGAAAACCAAAAAAACCCCAGCTCTCCCCTCCCCAGGAAAGGGCCATGACTTTTTCTCAAGTTGCCCACAAGCTCAGTTCCTCTGAAAAGAAACAAGGTTTGTATTCCAAAGCTAGTTCGACATTTTCAGTAGCCTACCCATTGCATTTGATGTAGGTACTTCACTATATCTACGCGCACGTGTGTTATGTATGTAAATAAAGCTGCAATAGTGCAAGACATACACAACAGACCACTGTCACTTGACACCTGTCTAGCAACAGGTAAGGAGAGCTCCAGCTGCTGTCAGTTATCATATGAAATGAATAGAATTTTGGGGAAATAGTCACGTTTGGAGAAAAATCACACAAAAGAGAATGTAAGATCTGTCTTGGGGACACTGGACAAGGAGATTAGACCTGCCACTTCTCAGGGGTATTTCATCTTACCCGAGCCAACGGCAGATCCCGTGTCCCCGAGTTGTTTTGCCATGGATCACCGAAATCCATCACTCTCTGCTTCTCCGTGAGGATGGGGGGAACTGGTGGTGATTTCCATCTGAGCTTTCATCCCCACAGAGCCAATGCCCAGAGCTGCTGGGATAAAAGAGGGTTGCAAGGCAAAGCTCTGTCCACAAATAACATCACGTCAATGCTTCCCTTGGTCCCTTGGCAGTGGAGGGCAATTCAATGAGCAGACACTGACTCGCTGCCAGGGCACTTGGTAGTCTCCTTTCCTCTCCAGTATAAAACTCAGAGTACACAAGTGCTTCTGGGTACTGAGCAGAGATACTCAGTCTGAACCGAACAGTTGCCCAGGACTGGCAACGTTTAGTTTGGGCAATTAACACTGATTGCAGTTGTTCTAAGTACCAGAAATGCTGTAAGGTTGGAGAAAACGGCATCTCTCTCATCCCATGGGTTTCCTCTAAATACGTTCATTGCTCTCCTGAGACTAATGGCTTTTTTTCCTGCATAATCTCATTTCATTTCATCACTGCCTATATCAAAGTGGTGCTCTCTGTTACACGGCAATCTTTCAACCCAGGCAAGCTGGATTTGCTGACAGCTGGTTCTTAGGCTGCCTGCTTGAAACAGAAGACTGAAGCCCAGAGGCAATATTCAGCAGTCTGACACTGTCCAAGCACATCGGCTGATACCGGAATCTTTTCATTTGTCATAAGCCTCAATGGTAGGAAAACTAGATTTCGTCCGACGTTCTTATGGAAATCATCACTTCCGCTGTAGTTTGTCAAAGACTCTATTCCTGTGGAACGGTCCCATGCTGGAGAAAGGGAAGAGCATGAAGAGGAAGTGCTGGCAAGCGACAGCAGGTGCCAGGGGAGGAAGGCTTGGCCACTGGCAGTGGCTGCTGCCACACTGCCAGGCCCTGTTGCCAAAACCTCTGCAGGCGCATAACGTTCTGTAGCACGTGGGTTTTCTTTTGAAACTTTCTTCTGTCCAAATAAAATCACTAGCGTGGCCCCCCCAGCCACCTCAGAGATCTATACAAGGTCACGGGAATAGAGAGGAAATATCCTGTCCCTTGAGCAGGTGGAATTCACTGCTCAGTAGAGGTTGTACATGCAGGGGTGGCTGGAACCAACAGAGTGAGGAGAGCGATGGACTCGGAACCATTTTCTTGCAGAGAGGAAGGACATCCTGGCACTGCGACAGCTAATTCTGCATAGACATCAGCTCTAGGCTCAGTAGATGTTCCAAGAAAAATAGAATGTAAGGAAATAATGAAAAAGGAATGTTGAAAAAGAAAAAAAGAATCATGTGTAAATCCACAGTGTTCCGCATCTTCAAAACCGTATTGAATTCTTGCCTTCAAATAGTACATGAGAACTGAAACCAGTTCTAGAGAATGGCAATGAGTGTGACAACAGCATAGTACTGCTTCTGTAGAAGGAATACTGAATAGAGACTGTGGGACCTCAAGTTGTTGGCTGAATATTGGGGGGTCTAACAGCAGCCTGTGAAGCACTAAATATAAGAGAGAACTTTTCCCTATTTCGTGTGATTGAAAAAGTCAATTTCTAAGCAATGACTATTATGCTTAAGACAGGCAGAAGCCTTTTTCGTACAACACCATTAGATTCAGGAGCTTATTTCCAGGATGTTACAGAGGAGGATAACTCGATTCAAACAGAGACTGAAAGTCACGGACATATTTCAGCTTGCATTTCAAATGGTACTTTCAAAGCTTCCAATGTAGGTATTGCACTAGTACACAGAAATCACCCAACAGAAAAGCATCTGTGACGGTTTGTCTCAAAGCTTCATCCCATCTGTCTCTGGCAAGGGCTTCAGTTAGTGCCTTCACAGAAGTGAAGAAAGTGTGGGAATACAGGCCTCTCCTGGGTACTTTCCCAGCTTCCAGCAATTTGCAGCACGGGGAATTGCTGAGCCAGGTGCAGCTTAAATAAACGCAATTTATTTAAATGATATTAAAATAAGCCAATGTGTTGTCAGTCCGTTATTAATTGAAGTAAGTAAGATTTGGGGGAAAAAATCACATTGGGGAAAAGACTGCATAAAAGAGAACGTAAGGGACACGCAGAATAAAAACACGGCCTAGACAGCAGTGACACAATAAGAATTACACAAAACCACATTCCAAGTGGAGAAAAACACTCCCCAAGTAGTCACCAGCGCAGCCTTGAGACAGGTCTGCAGGACACCTGCAGGACAGATGGAAGGGATTGGAAAGGAGCACTGCCCACAGCTTGGCTTGGTGACAGCCTTGAGCACTGCGGAAAAACACATCGAGTCATTGGAATCACCGTATGAATATATTACTGAGCCATTAGCATCCTAAAATTCACGCCCACAGGCTGGAGGGACCCCTGCTAACAACAAGCCCCTTCCTCTTTGGGCATGCGCAGTGACATTCCTGAGCATCGCCACTCTACATGGAAGCGAGGAATTGGTGACCCATCGTGTGTGCCAGCGATAGAATAGTGTCCTGCATAAAGTTCTTTCTCACATTTTTGGGTATAAAAGTAGCACTTGTGTTTTGGGAAACTGAGCTGGCTTTGTGGAACACCCCCCTGCTCCCTCTTCTGCGCAGAACTGGATAGTAAAGCAAGTATCTCGACTCTGCGTGTGGATCGGCTTCTTGCACACCGGGTAACGGACCCGCTTTCGGGACCACACTGGCACTCAAGTGCACACACTAGAGCGGCTGTTGGTGGAAAATGTTTCATTCTTCCTTTTTAAAAGCCGTGTGTCTAGCCGCAGAGGAGGAGGCCCTGCAGCTCCTCATCCTGCCTTCGGGAGCTGCTTCCCTGAGCCTGGCTCTGTTGAACCACGCCTAAAGGGGTGGTTACTTGATGTTAGTTGACGTTTATTGGTTAATTTGCTGTTAATTGCTGCAGCGGCACCCGTACCTGCCTGTGCTGGGGGGCGGGGCGGGGCAAAGAGAAGACGATCTGGGGAGCGCGTGGTCAGTCACCGGCCCGGGGTGGGGGGAACGGGGAGAACCGGGGGGAGTTGCCACCCCGTGCAGGAGGAGAAGCAATTGCCGAACCCCGGGATCGAAGCGGGGATCTTCAGCCTAACGCTCTCCCAGCTGAGCTATTTCGGCTGCGCGAGAACGACTCTCCCCCCATCTCCTCCGGTCAGGCCGCCGGGGTGTGGGCGGCCACCGGGGGGTGGGACACGGCTTGGGGAGGGTCCAGGCAGCCCCGGGAGTGCAGGTCCACCGGTGGGGGGATCCGGGTAGCCCCGTAGGCTCCCGCTGCCCACAGCGGCGTGCGCGGCAGCGCGAACCCTGTGCCGGAATCGGTTAGCGCGTTCGGCTGTGAACCCAAAGCTTGGTGGTGTGAGCCCACCCAGGGACGGCCGGCTGCCTTTTCCTCCGGGACACCGGGCCCCCCCCCGCCACAGGTCCAGGCGTCTGCTCGCGGAACCCCCGCGCCGCACGGCACGGCACGGCACCGCGTTCCCCGCCGGCGCGCTGCGCCGTACCGCACCGGGGCCGCGCCGGGCTGCTTAGCGGATGCACCGCGCCCAGAGCGGATGCACCAGCTCTCCTCGGGTGTGCCTCTTGTCCCGCGGAGCAGACGGGGGCTGTGGGGTGTCCCTGTCCCCTCTGGGGCAGCCAGGGCATGTCCTCTGGGCGGGGGTCCGGCGTTGAGCTTCTTCCCGGGCTCAGGCCCTTCCCTTCCCCGCGGTGCCGGGCTCCGGCCGGCGCTGAGCTGTCCCGTGCCCCCTCGTTTGAGGTCTCCGCCGCCCGGGGCGCGGCGTGCTGGCCTGGCGGTGAGGAGCGGGGCTGGGGGGATCCGTGCGGGGGGCCCGGGGCGATGGCTGCCCCGAGTGAGCCGGGGCGGGAGGGCTGGGCGCTCAGTGGGGTTCCCTTCTGCCCTGGGTTTTGAAACAGAGCATAAAGATACCGACTGAACAGACTGTGGAGTGAATTTTCTTTGTTTCAATTCCCATCACATTGTCATCATTTTAATCTTCACTGTACGGGTTCATACGAAAAAGTCAGATTGTAATAGTGGGAATTAACTACCAATCCAGAAGTATTTCGAACCTGCAGTCCAGCAGGAGGCACAGCTGGGACAGATGACCTGAACTGGCCCAGGGCTATTCCATACCATAACACATCATGGTCAGTGGTAAAGCCTGGAGGGCTGCTCTTGCCAAAGTAGCTGTTGCTTGGAAACTGGTTGAGCATCAGTCTGCTGGTAGGAGGTGGTAAACGACTGTGTTTGCATCGTGCTTTTTTCTTTTTTCTTTCCTTCAATCTTCTTTAATAAATGGTCTTTATCTTGGACTATGAGTTTTCACTCCCCAGGAGCAAATGGCTGTGTGGCTGCTGGCCAGGGTCAGCCCCCCAAAACCACACAGCTCATAGAAGAGTGACCTGTTTTTTTGGTTTTGGTTTCTTTTTTCTTTTTGTTTCCTCCTAAACTTGAAAGAGGTGAAACAAAAATTTGGGAGCTTCCAAACCCCCTTGCTTTCTAACACTCCTCACCAAAGTGGGAGGCGAGGTGCGGCTGGGTAAGGATTCCGAGATGAAGACCCAGTAACAACAAACCAGCTGTTATTAGGCAGGCATTCTTTATTGCAGCACTGGGCAGCACTGGGGGTTCTCCACCACAAGTGCTGCGAGGAGTCAGTGAAACACCCCGACTAATATACACCCAAAACATGCATATTCAGTTCCATGTCAATGAGTCCCCAGAATTCTTTTACACAGTCATTTTATTTCCTGCAATTGGCTATCCTTGTAATTATGCATGCTCTCGAAGGTCTCCTGTGGGGGTCTTTGTTGATTCTAGTCCTTTGTCATCTTTGTCCAGTCTCCCATCCTGGGGGGGGGGGGGGGCGAGTCCTTTCAGTGTTATCATTGAACAGTGTGCTGGTGTGGTTTGGAAGGTTTTCGGTAGCAGGGGAGGGGCCCCTGGGGTGGCTCATGAAAGAAGCTGAAAAGCTCCCCCAGCTCCAAACCAGCTGGCCAAGGCCAAGACATTAAGGAGACAATGGATGCTGCTCTGTGATTAACATATGGAAGAGCTGATTTAAGACCTGATCAGAGAGCAAAGGTGAAAGAACTGAGCAGTGCTGGAAGGGAGATCCCAAGGATGGTGAGGAAGACAGGGAAGGAGGTGCCCAAGCAGAAGTTCCTCTGCAGCCCAAGGCGAGGTGGCAGCTGTCTCCCTGTACCCCATGGAGGAGAAGCATGGCGGGGCATTCCCTGAAGGCACCAAGAGGGGTGAATGTGGACCTGCAGCCCATGGGCTTGGACCTGCAGCCATGGGAGACCCCGCACCAAAGCAGCCCGTGTCTCTGTGGGCAGCCCACGCTGGAGCAGATGCTCCGCACCTCATGGGAAGGATTCATGAAGGAGAGGTTCGTGGAGGACTCTCTCCCATGGGAGGGACCCCGTGGGGAAGCAGGGGAGGACTGTAAGGAATCCTGCTTCCTGAGGAGGAAGGAGCAGCAGGAACCACCAGCCTGTGAACTGACTCTAAACCCCATCCCCTGTCCCCCTGTGCTGCTGGGGGGGAAGGAGGGAGAGAAATGGGGAACAAAGTAATTTGGGCCCGGGCAGAAGGGAGGGGTGGGGTAAGGTATGTAAGCACTGCTCTGTGTGTTCTCTGTGTCCTGTGGGCATCTGATTAGTGTGAAATTAAATTACTATTTTTCCCCAAGTTGTGTCTGTTTTGCCTGTGACCCTTATCAGTGAAGAACCCTCCTCGTCCTTGTCTCAACCCCCGAGCTTCTAGCTGGGCTTTGTCCTCCCCATCCCAGTGTGTGTGCCGAGGAGGAATGGTGAGCGGCCACGGGGCTGGTTCTTTGCTGTTAGTTGGGCTCAACCCACAACAAACGGCCTCCCAAGTTTAAGAACAACGTTACTAGAAAATGGGGTTTGTGGTATTTCAGTGCCCAGTGGCTCTGTACTGTAAACATTTGGAGCAGGAAAGACTCTTGAAAGACTTACCTTAGAATGAGAAGCTGAATATATACTTGCAGGCCTTTTACAGAACAAACCAATAATTTTGGCTAATAAACTAATAATTTAACCCAGTTGTTTTGTTTAAATGCTTTACTAAAATAATCCTAAATTGAGCAACTCCTTAGAGCTGCAGGGGAGGAGAAGGGGTTAGCCAGCTGTACCAGCACTGTACCAGGAGCACAGTGGGGATGAGAGGGCAGGAACAGCTCAGAAACACAAGAGCTAAGGGGAAAGTTTGGGCTCAAGGGCAGAGACAAGCCCTGGGAAGACGAAGCCGATGGTTTTGGTCTCCCAACCCCTCTAGGGGGGGCAGGACATAGTGCATCACCCATGGCTGTGGCTGAGGTCGGACCACGGAGGTAAAAATCAGTATTTCATGCATATTGTAGTTTGTACTAGAGGCCCCCTGGGAGCACGGGAGGGGTCAGGCAGCATTTCAGTGATCCACAACTGCTGGAGGCACAAGTGAAGTGAGGTACCACTGAAGATCACCCCATCCAAAGCACCCTGGAGAGGGGGAAAAGGTATTCAGGAGCATCAACAGCCAAAAACATTTTGACTTTGCTGTAATGAGTATAGCTGTAACAGAATTTAAGAATTAAGAGGGAAGTTTCCCTCTTCAAAATGAAACAAAAGCAACGTCTAGGAAGACTACACCTGTCCCTTGAGAGAGGACAAGTCTGGACTTTTTAACAGCAGTATTAGTTCCATGGTAATGATGGATAAACATGTATTTTCTTCTACTAAACTGTGGATGTAAGCAACACAGAAATGCAAACATACACTACACACGCAGTCAGTTTGATTTTTTTCCTATTCCTGTGGTATCACAAACTAGAGCAACATGTTAGATTGACTTGCATAGACCAATCCCCGTTCAGAGTCACACTGAAGCATTAAGCAGTCTGTTCAGACATCCACAGCACACTTCTCACCTGTCAGTCACCAAACACAGGATTATTTTTTCCTCCAGCACAACTGCAACTTAAGGAGAAGAAAAAGCACACTACACCATGAGCTTCCTGCAGAATAGAAAGGATGAGAAGGATTTATGCTTGATTGTTGCATTTTCTGCTCTGTAAGTTAGGAAAATACCTTTCAAAAAGGAATCCAAAATAATCTCTTGTACAAGATGTGTTCAACTTACAAATACATAAAGAGCTGGCTGAGTACAAAACCATTAACATGGTCGGTTTATTTACATCATCAGTATGGAACATCAAACTTTTTACATTCATTTTGAAGGTCTGAATTTTAATAAAACCTTCAAATTCTGACAACGTATGAAATGCGCACTCAGGAAACACACTGTACAATTGCAAAGTAAATTAAAATGTGTAAAAAATAAAAATAACTTAAGAGTGAAGCTGCTTATCAACAGTCTCTTTCAAACTAATTTCAGCCATCATTTATTAGTCTCTTTTACCAATATATGGCTGAGGAGAGGCAGGGAATAGCTTGAATTCAGTATTCAGCTCAGGTCTGGTCCTCCAAAGTTACCAGGAAGCTCAGGGGAGCTGTCTGGATGCTGACACTGCACGGTTAGACTTGTCCTCCTGGCCCACCTGAGCAGCTAAAGCAGTGCTGTCATTAGCAAAGGCCTGTCTGCAGAGCATGTTAATCCATTCAGGCAAGTCAGTGGTTGATAATTTGTTGTACTCAGTCACTGTCATATTCCTCTATTTTTAGTTCATCTTCCTCCATGATTGCTTGAGATGCAACAGGCTGAGGCTGACTGCAAGGTAGCTCACTTCCACTGCACTGGCTGGAAGAGAGAGGGAATCCATCTGATTCACTCTCACTTGTTCTGGTTTTCTCCACCTGTGCAGCCGTCTCCATAGCATGCACATCAGCATGGTCCCCTTCAGAGATAACAAATAAGTCTGGTATCCCAGGGTCTTTGTCAGTAAGTGTTTCAAGCTTTAACCTGTAAAAATCATCAGTGCAACCGTAAGTTGCCACGAAAATTCATCTGCTTTTTCACACAAAAGCTGCAACAGAAGACTGCCTGTGTACCACACAGGTCACCCATCTCCACGGGTGCTCCAGAGCTTTCCCATTTTCTGGCAGTAACACCTTCCATCAATCACAATTAACTCCAGCTCTCCACATTCTCATCAGTCCCCTCAGCATTATGTTTTTACAGCTCTGCACAGCTTCCAGGTGCAGGTATGGATGCCTAGAAGGCAACACTGCACAGCTTGCATTTTTGCAGTATTTAACATCTAAGAGAGGGATCTCAGTAGCTATAGTTTTATTTTAAAATGCATTCTAAACAAAAGGTTTACTCCAAGTAGTCCAATAGGCAAGAACTCCATAGGAACCAGTGCTGCTACCTGATTTCAGAGGAAGCAGCCACTGAAAATATTTTGTAGCTTCACAGATAAACAGCTGCTTCAAAGGAAGTAGCAATAATTCTCCATAATACTTTTGTACTCCTCTAACTGATACACACTGAACACAGAATGTTCTATTTAACTTCCAGAGTAATGTTTTATGCCACAATAAACAGCACACAAAGTGCACAATACCCCACATCGATTCAATTTTCATTCTTTCATGATGTTTTTCATTGTAAAAAAAAAAATATTTTATTCAGGTCATGCACTGGAGAAAAACAGGTATGTCTATGGCAGAGCTAGTATTTGGCACAAGGGAAAAGAAAATTAAACAAGGATTAAAAGCAAGACTATAGTAAAATGTTGCTACAAACAATGTAATAATAAATAGATTTGAACTGGAAAAAGCTTTGATGGGAAAAACATGAAATGATCATGCTGCAAGTGAGGGAAAATGTCACATCAGAGATGTACATTGAAGGTATTTCTTTATGAAGGGGTTGTTTTTTTCAATACATTAAGAGAGAAAGAAAGTCTTACTTTCTCTAAGAAAAGACAGAAGCCAAGTTTACCTCCCAAAATGTCTTTTCAGTGGTAGCCTTCCAACGTCTTGGATAAAAGCAATCTGAGCTGAGAACAAAGAATCACCAGTATCACATTGGGTAGATCACAATGCACATACAACTCTATGCAGTTCATACGTGTAGTCAAGTATTCCTGTGTATATTCACAATATTTTGGTTATCACAACACTGCACACCAGTGCATGCATATTATCTACCACATTACAGTAACGTGCTTGTAAACTGCCTGCACACAAATAACCCCACAGACATTCATCAACTGTGTATTTATGATGTAGAGTTATTATTCTATAGCCTATCAAATTAATTCATCAGGATGTCAAGGCCTTAGTTAAGACGTAAGGCCTTTTTTTTTTTTTTTTTAAAAGTAATTAACATAGCATAAACAGTTATTTTTGGATTATGTACCCTACAAAGTAAATTTTCCCACATTAACTGTCCACGATTGGATTACCTCAGATTACATACATTTTTAATGCACCACAAACTTAGATTTTGTTTACTTTATCTGGAAAAGGCTTTTTAAAGCTCTTTAAGTCTGTTGATCTTACTGGAAAGGGATCATTAAGCAATTAAGACCTAGCTAATACTGCCTACTAAGTTTCCAATACTCTTCTCACCAAATTCTCTAGTAGACTTAAAATAAGCCCTAAGACTAAGAGAAGAACTTATTGAGTATAGTTTGATAAATAATTAGTAGGAAATGGGGAGAGGGGTATGAGGTAATAGTTAACTCTTGCAATGGAAAAACGCTGCCAGTACAGTTCCTCAGACAGCTCTGCTAGGAGGACCTGGGCCCTCCAGTACATTCCTAAATGTAACCCTGTGAAAAAAAGGGGTGAAGAGTGAGATAAGCACTGTTAAACTCTGTCTAACACCCCCGAGTTAGACAAGCTAGTAAGGGTTTAGTGGGCAGAGAAAATAACTGTGCAAGGACCTGAAGAGACTGAGTGAGGGGGCAACCTGGTGAAATTCAGAAGTACACAGATGCTAGAAATCCATGCAGGAGAAAAGAGAAGAATTATTTCAAACACTTCAACATGAGGACCCCCTCTTATAAATTTATAAAAAAATTATATATGCCTCACTTCTGTCAAGAGAGATACTTACTTTAATTCTTTCGGTTACATAAGTTTTAAAAATGCTCTTGATGTTGTTTCAAACCTGACAGGACAGCTTTAATTTTGGCTATGTTACTAGAAAAAATGTTAGGTATCAGCTGTATGTGGATACCATAGGTATTCTTTTTACCAAGCCAAAAGCACAGCTAGTATTGACATTTTGGGTTACAAAATTTTCCAGTGTGTTTGAATTACAAAAAAGAGTCCAAGATCAACAGTTACACTCATCTTACCTTGGTTTCTCATTGGATTTGCCAGCATAGCAAGATAAGGCAACAGCTCTGTCTGAAGACACTCGGGTGGTAAACAGAAGCTTGAAAATAGAGATTTTGCAGCAAGGCAGTTTTCTTGATACTGTAAGAGTTGGAGGAAAATGAAACACAAGTTAGAAACCTGGTAAATCATTATTAATGTAGATATTCTGTACCTTAAAGACAAACTTTCCTCTTGCCTGCTGGATAACTACACACAAGCTACTGAAAAATGAGACCAGAAAATAAGCAGTTAAGAGTTCACATACACAGATCATAAACATGGTAAATTCCTTCATTTTTGCCTTTTGATGGGCATTAACATTTCCAGAATTTATTTATTCCTTGATGATACAACTTCCCACCCATCCGGGCAAATATTTTTGCCAGATACAGCAAAAGAAATATTAGTTCAAATGTAAAAAACTGCTAAGAACTCTGGTATCTCATGAACAAGCTACTTCTGATAAGCACATAAAACGTGACATTAACTTGTTAAATTTACACAACAGCTTCGTGTGCTTTAAACTGCACAAGAAGTTAAGCTTACTTTTAGGAATACTTTAGAGTATTTCAACAGTCGTTGTGTCTCCATTAACTGAGGACTAAGACTCTCCCAGCAGTATGACAACTGGGACACAGGAATCAGACTTTGTCAGACGCCTCCAATTCACTGTTCCATTAGAGGAATAATACAAATGTAACTCGAAGCAAGTGCTTTTTAGAAGTAGCTTACATCAAAATAAGGTATTTGACAAGTTTAGCACTGTGAGCAAATCTCATCTGTACTACTCAATTGTCATACCGTACCGAAAAAAAAAACCCAAAGACAAAATAACCAACAAACCAAACAACAACAAACCAAACCACAAAACCAAACCACAAAACACAACCACCAAGCATTTACCTTTTTATTGATAAAGAACCACTGAGGTTTATGTAAGGGCCGGAAGCCCATTCCTCCTTGGTGGTGGGCAAAGGCTCTGGATGTATTGGCATGGATGACCCCTCGGGTAGCCACAGATGCACTGTATTTTTCCATCACAGGCCGAGTCTAAGAGAGAAATTGGGCATCATCTGAACTCCAAATCCCTGTACAGTGCATCTTACTCAATCTGAAGCACACTCTGTAATTGCAGTGACACGACATGCCCAGAGTCTGTTTAGATGACTGTGAAACTTTTATTCAAAGCAGCTGAATGCATAAGCTTGCTCAATTACTTCAGGGAAAAGGCCCACAGACTCCAATTTGTCCTACTTCAAAATACTTTGTAGAATATTTTACAAACACTAGAACCAACAGTAATAAAATAGTGACGTCATTTGGACAAAAAGTTGGACCTGCAACTCTAGCACCCACTAACAATTGACTGTCACCTGCACTTTTAAGTTTGAAGCAAAGATAAACACTAAAGAGAAAAGCCTAAAAGTTCCATATCAGAGTTGTTTTTTTACAGTATGTGTGTATAAAAAAAAAAGCCACTTACGCTCCAATTACTAGACAGGACATCAGCAGTGCTCAAATATTCACTGGCTCTCACTACATCATCTATATCAGAAAAAAAGTCTACATAGTTCTGGTGAAGGTATAAATTAAACATGCTTCCAGACATGTGTGATTTTTCCACAACATCCTATTAAGAAAGAAAAAAAAGGAAGTGCAAGTTTTACAGAGTATACAAGGACAAGCATCCCATGGAAGCGATGATACAGTTAGATGGGTAGGGAGCTGGCACACATGATCTAGGGAGTGATGCTTATGTAGAACAGGGAGGGCAGTTTGCTCAAGGGGAGGCTAACGCTGGGGATGGAGGGGCAGAGGCCACTGCTGTCTTCAACTCTCTTTAATGGTTTAATGGGTGGTCACAGAAAAGTCAACTCAGGCTCCTCCTGGCAATGCACAGCGAGAGGACGGGACGTGACAATCACAAGCTGCAGCAAGGGAAAGTCCACCTTCCACTACAGGTCCATTAGTGAGGTGAGAGAATCTCTGTCCCTGGAGACACTCAAAATTCAACAGATCAGGAGCCTGGGAACAGATCTACCTCTGAAGTTAGAATCCAGAGGTCCCTTCCAGGTTGTTCTATAATTTAGACCTATACATACACATATATTTATCTACAGATACATATGTTAAGATCAGTGACAGAGCTGTGCTTGAGAATTGGCATCAATCAGTACAAGTTTGATTTGTTCTGGTTTGGTTTTTTTCAAACCAAACTGGAAGCAAGCAGTTATTGCAGGGGTACCTCAGGCTGAACAAGCAAGGTGTCCCGACGGTATTCTGACAAGTGAGCAGGCAGCTGAGGAAATTCTGATTCTGACACTGCTTCTCCTACAAAGGATTTTAGTCTTTAGTCTTTTAGTATGGGAAATGTTGTTACATTTCTGCACATCATCAAAAAAGCCAGAAGAAACACACATGTCAAATTAAATATTCAAAATTAGACTAAAAATTAGACAGGAGCAAGAACAGAGATGAGTAACTCCAGGAATAGTAGTTTTCACACTTATGGAGCATCATTTTTAGCAACTGTCAACTCCACCAGCAACTAGATTACACCACTTTCAGTTCCCAGAAAGCTCCTGATGCAGGCATGAGTACTTAATGATACAGTCAATATTATTACATAGTCAACCACATCTCATTAGTTACCTTACACTTCATAGAACAAATTTCATCTCTTTTCACATTCCCTCATCTCACTGTCTTTCCACAGTTGATTTTGGAACAGATATTGTGAATTATCACTGAAACGTGGACAACCAAGGCATTACAGATCCTGATTTAGCTGAGTGCAGACAGTACTACCTTAATAAGTACCAAATGGTTATGAGTTACAGCTTTTAACTATTAAAAAAACAGTACTGTAACCACACACAGGGAGCAGATAGGCAAATTTACAGCATCTGAGTGTATAAAAAGCAGAACTTTAGTAGTAGTAAGGTGGAAAGTATTTTGGGAGAGGTGCAAAGGGAGAGGACAGGGTACTACAGAGAAGTGCAAGAAACTCGCAGGTGAAGGAGAGAGCACATATGTCTGGTTAAAGGGAAATAAAGAGTTGAGATAAAAAGTAGGGAGGAAAAGACAGCAGAAGGAGTCAAACCCACATACACAAATAAGGAAGGCAGTAGCTATGAGGCTGCAGGGCTGTTCTGTAACCTTCAGCAATACAGAGGAGGACAGAACTTCAAGTACAACGACGTGTAACTCCACGCCAAAGCAAAACTGGCTTTTGTACAAGCAACAAAGGTGGTAGCTGCCTATCTAGCTTCGTGTGCATGACAGCACATGGACCTAATGCAACTGGAGTTCTGTCACCTTACTACAGACATGCAGTAGTACATCTTAATGAAACGTTTATTTTCCTAATGGACACAGTCAGCTGCAGTTACCACAAACTTTTATTGCTATTTTTATACCACCATTAATGACCAAGCATGTGAATTAGAGGTCAGCGTTAAGTCTTACTGCAGCAAATCTAGCTGTTAGCAGCCAACATGCTTTGCCCAATAAAAGGAAGAGTAAGTCAAAGTCTTCTTACTTTTGCAGTAAATTATTTTCCCCAGAGCATGGAAAAGAAAGATGGAAGCATCTTTGCCACCAATAGCTTGTATCTCCTGGTCTTCTGAATTATCAGATTTACTTTTCTTTCTTTCTTTAGATCCTGCTGCTCCTTCACATTTTAGTGTGGAGCTCCTTTTCTTCCTTGACCAAAACTCCTTCTCCAATGAGCAGTCTATTAATACAAGCAAAAATACAGGCAGAATAAAGTACATGAATCTAAAAAAGTATTCTATTATATTGCTATTGCTAATGTTCCAAACAAAGAAATTATAATTAAAAAAATAAACAGAAAAGGTTATATAAATAGAAGCACTTAGAGAAAATTAATTTAGTAGGAAGGCAACCCAGTCACCTTAAGCCACACTTCAGGTGCCAAGTAATTCTGGGTAATAAATACCTGCCTTTTAAGAAAGCTACCATTCTTGCATATTCATTCTAGTCCTGATGCATCTGAAATTTCCCTTTCCTAAAGATTTCTTCTTCATAAAGTATGAGTGCAAATAGATTTCGTTTACATTCTGTTCACTTCCAGTTTATCTGCTATTTGCATTTCCTGTATAATACTCTCACTGAACTGTAAGGCAGCAAAGAAAACCTTCCATTTAGATGATTCTTCTAGCAGCCTACTAATTTCCACAATGTTTTGAGCTCCAAAGAATAAAACCCTTATTCTACTCTAATTTAAAACTCAAAGATTTTCACCCACAATTCGATTTAGTGGCAGGTGAATGTTCCTTATTAAACTAAGAGAACTTCTCTCTTAAGTGTTTACCTTTCTCTCCTCCCATGCCCACCATGGATCCCTTTGACCCATTACTACCACCAGTGTGAATGTATTGCTTGTGTTTACACACAGACACAAGTGAAGAAAGAGATTATTTTATATATAAAACTACTACTGCATTCTTAGGAGATCAATGAGGAGGTGAGGTGTCTTCAAAATTTACAAAATAGCAGTGCTCATCATTTACCTAACTGAAATATGCCAACAACTAAAAAAACTCTTATTCAACACGAAGGCAGCTCTTCTCAATCTGTTAGAGAACATGCGAGAAGGGAACGTTCAGTGTGGCAGGGCTTGAGAACAGGATTCTGAGATGTCATGAGCAGAAGCTGTCAAGCCACATGCCTTTGTTGTTGTTTTTTTTGTCCCAACTTTTCTCTACGATTCTCCTGGTTTTAGATTTCCAAGGAAATTTATTAAAAATTACATAAACTGGTCATTTTAAGACTATTTAGATTTTCTACAGTATGTAGAAGCTACTCAGCATCCAGCAGTGAGCCCCTGCAAACTTCTCTCAGCTCTCCCCAGCCTACTACTTATTAACTTAATGGCATCATCATCAAAATGCTTGTATTGAGAGGAATCTTGTACTTTGCTGGCTAACACGGAACAACACAAACTCAGTTCACTAGAAGAAAACATCAGAGGAATGCAGCTTCCACCTTGGCAAGTAGAAACTTGACTCTCCCCCTCATGTAATTTAGCAAACACAGCTAAATCAATTTCAATATACTCTAAAACTCTGCAGCACTCCCTCTTACAACAGGGACTTCAAAACACACTTAATCCTGTATTCCATGGGCACATTTTCTATTTGCAACTTACAACGTGCAGCAGAAGACAACTGTTGGATTCAGGTCCTTCTCCCTAGGTTAACTATAAATGCTGGCACCATCTAATGGCTTTAGAGTGAACGTGGGATAATGTAACTCACATAACATGATCTTAACAAGTGTTGACTTCCAGTGCTTATAAAAGACATGACAGTAAGGGTCCTGTTTTCTTCTGATGTTGCAGCGTGGAAAAGAACCACAAACTAAGTCTGATCTGAGCATCATCCAACCAAGTACTTTGAAAACTACTAAAACTCTGAACTTCAAAGTTATTCAATAATGACTTTTTTAAAGAAGTTCATGCCACCTCACAGCTCTTGAATTTACCAGCAGCCATAGGAACTCCAAAGCAAAATCAATCATTACAGATGTGCTGTATACAAAGTCAATGGGCTATTCCAGGAATACTTAAGGGAGACATTAGGACATGGAGAAGCATCAAGCACCAAGCAGTGAAAACACCCCTTTCAAATCAAGTTTGCATCATGATGCTTTGATCGGTAAACCCACACCAATAGCAAAGATATCAAGAAGAAAACAGGGCACTTTGTTACATTACATAGTAGATGTTACTTAGTTCCAAGACTATATGTAACAACCATGAAATTGAACATTTTCAGCTTAAAAAACAAAAAACAAAACACCACACAACCTGTGTGACTTTTACTCCTGCTCCAGACCTCTGTGTCAAAAATGTTCTGCACAGCTCACCTAGCTGTGCTGCAACAGTGAACAAAATACCTTTACAGCAGAGGTGGTCAAATTGCCATTCCCTTAACAAAAGAGTAAGTATTTACCTTTCATGGAATAAAACTGAAGACTGTTTATTGCACTTCTTACATCACCTGAACAACCTCTGCAAATCAACTCCAGAGAAGTCCTATCAAGAGCATAGTTCTTTTCTCTGTTCTACAAATAAAAGCAACATTCAGAGTAATAAGAAAAAGGAGGAAAATGAGTATTTTAGTATGATTCTTGTTGGGGAGACCCACCTCTGATAGACATCACAAACAGATTACACGAGCACCCGCCATGTGCTTGAGTAATCTAATACTGCTAACTTTAAAACATTTAATCCATTGCCACATTTCATATAATATATTAAAAAGAATAATTCATGTAATTCTTTGCAAGGTGTCACTCAATATTAACTTGGTTGTAATCTAAACAGTTCAGGAATAATACAGGATTTAAATTCGTGACCTCTTCTGGCCTTGCTAAATACAGTGAAAATTACTGCTAATCCTATTATTTATGTAATTTATATATAATAGTTCCTGTAACAACCAGAAGAATTTTCAGAAGCAACTCGAAGCTCAGAAAAGGGATCAAAACCAAGACATCTTGAAAAGAAGACATCTTTCCAGTTTGTTCCTTGTTTTCTGTTGGGATGAACTGGTGGGGGTTTTCTGGGGGTGGGGGGGTCTGCTACCAAAGGTCAAGCAAATACAGTAAGAAATATAGAAAGATAAATAACTAACATAGTTCAGGCATAAAAGTCTGAAATCTTTCAGTCCTAGCACTGCACAGAAGTTACCAGTTTTGACCACCTACCATACTGGCTTCTATTGCAGCAATTCGATTGAGAACTTTCATCAGATTTGTTGGTGCAACAGGCTTGAAACTGTTGAATTTCATGTAAAAAAAACCAAAACAAGACAAAAACCAATTAGTTTCTGACTTCTCATTTATTTCAATCAAGTTTTAATAAGATAAAAGATCTTACCTAACATTGGATATACACAACTCCTCTAGGATTTCTGTTGGGAACAGTAACCTCTGGTTGCTGTCTCCACTGAAGTTATCTGAGATGATAAATATAAGGGGACATCGACTGGTTCGAACGAATCTCCTAGATTGAGAAATAACAAAACATAACAAGAATCAAACTTCCCTCTACTGCAAGTGGCTGAAAGCTAATAATTAAAAATTTATTTGCCACTGACCTGAGAATTTCATGTAGACTGCTAGGGTCCCGATAGAACTGGTTAGGGATGTCCTATTCAAAACAGATTAATTGCTGTCATTACATGCAGGTGCAAATATTCTCTCCCACACCACATTGCTACACATTTTTTCTGCCCAGTTAACTTGCTGTCAACTGAATCTGAATGCAGCTAACAGTGAAGACAGCCAGGGATTAAAATACAAGCAAAGAAACCCAGCCTAGTATTTCTTTTAGTATTATAAAAATATATATACATAAAAAGAAAGGTTTTTTTCTGGGCTGGTTTTCTAAGAAGCACCCTTGGGTGATGACATTGCCTGCTAGACAGTTTTCCTCAGAGACTAAGCACTCCAGGCAGCAGCTCCACTGAGGAAGAGGGCAGCATGCACTATTTGAGATACAAGAGCACCTGCAGGAGGCAGTGAACCCATCAAGAGAAGTCACACAAGACAATGCTTCCTAAATTCCACACTACATCACATTACACAGCTAGAATTTTTATCTCATTTGTTCTTTTTCTTGGAAGTTTACAGATAACTCGACTATCTGAACTTTTAAAATTCCTGTCAGAAAAACAACAACAACAACCAAAAAGCTCAGAAAGAAAACGCCATTGAAACACACTCCTTAATAAGTCAAAATGAAGTCTTCTCCTGTACCTCTCGTTATGGGCTTACAAACCCACAGAGTTCACACCTCTGCCCTAAGCAACACCCCCTGCATAAAACCAGGGAATGCTAAATTTCAAATGCTTTCTGATGGCATTAAACCTCACATAACTCCTACACTCTCCTGCATCCCAAGGTCACAAGGGTAGCAAGGTTTTCTCCCCTCTTCCTGTTTACACACACATGTATTTCTAGAAGGCTAATCAGACAGAAACGTGGGCATGACTCTGCAGTATTTTTTTTCATCTAATTTTGGTACTTATTTCTGCACACAAACTAGTCTCCAATTTCTGCCAATTAGCTTACATGGTTTAACTACAGGCAGAGCTTGGTTCTAGCCTGCTGTAAGGACCCAAATAGTCATGAAGAACTCATCTGCAGTAAAGCAGACTAACTTTTGGACACACTAATCCACCAGCTGAAGCTAATCAGTATGTCAATATTACAATAAAAGGTATTGTTTACAAAACAAGATTTCACAAGTTTTTACTTACTTCAACAAGAATAAGCTTCTTATCATTTTCTGTGGACTCTCCAAGCATCTGAAGCTTGTTATATTTATTTGCTCTTAATAGAAAATCTTGAAAGAGAGCTGCTTGGGCCTGACTTGGAAATGTATGAAAATTGGAGTCTGAAAAAGAAAACTAATTAAAAATATGTATTCTATATTTCACCTAGTAGGATATAAATACCCACAAGAACTAATACCCACCCATGCTATTTCCTGACAGTAGCCATAGAACAGCAGTAGCCAAGCCCCTTGGCAAACACATTAAAAATAGAAGGGTAGAAATCAATAGAAGATGCAGATGAAGACAGACTTGCCTGTTTTTATTTAATTGGCTCAAATTATATCCAGGCTATTAATCAGCTCTCCACACTGGTTTCAACAGCAAATTATTTTGGAGGAAATATTGTAAAAAAACTAAATCCCTTTTCAGATAACAGCATTAGAAAGATTCTTATTAAACACTAAGGATCTGACTTAAATGAATATGACAAAAGAATAAAAAAAAAAAACAATCCCAAAAGTAACTGCAAAGGAAGAAAAAAAAAAATCAAAATACTTACCATGGTCAAACATATTTCTCAAGTCTTCTTTTGTGAAGTCTAAAGATACTGGGTTGGTCCATTCTTGCACCTGAACACCAAGATCTTTTGCTAATATTTGAATAGTTGCAGTCTTTCCACAACCAGGAGGACCAGTCAGCAGCAAAACAGAGCCACCCTATCACAGGGAAAAAGTGTGTATCTGTTCAGCTGCACAGCAGATAGATCACCAACATGACACCTACTGAACTGAAGAATCAGGTCTGAAAAGCACTAGGCAAGACTGGTACATGATGCACGTGTCTAAGAAAGCCTGTTAGCAAACCAAGATGTTAAAACCAGCAAAACCAGAACCCGCCTCCCAGCAGCAAAACCCCTCAACAAACATACAAGCTCTAGTCTGGGCTCTTAACAGACTTCCTACAATGCAACAGGTACATAATCACCACCTGTAAGCTAAGGGGTTTTTTGGTGAAATTAAAATAAGATTGAATCCAGCTCACTCATATGGTTGTACATTTCTGGCTGCTGATTTCAGCAGTGTTACCTGCACGGGCGGACTCTGAAATACACGCGTTTTTAACCAGGCTTCGACTTCTTCAATTTTCTTCTTTTGCACAGCAAGATCATTCTAAAACAAGATTAAAAGAGATGAAATGCACATATACACACCTCTCGGGTTTCCACAACTGTAATGGTGAGAGGTCCAAGAACAAAGTAAATGCTGACTAAAACATGGAACAGACATTCCAGTTCTGCTATGCGGAAAGAAGTGCAAGATTTAAGGATAATCATTTCAGCCTGTTCCATCAAACAACCCATCTCCCTTGCTTGTAGTTGGCAAATAATGAATTATTTATTATTGCCAAAGTACCAACATTACAATCTTGCCTGTTTGTGTCAGTCTGCTCTATAGCTGGAGTTGGTACATTTTAGGCTCTACTGACTCCAGTAATACACAGGTTTTTGGAACTTCTGCACATCTTGGGGAGCTTATTTACCTTCTAGCTTTGTAACTCAATTCCTCTCCAGAGATGAGCTATTAAATATTTTAATATAAATTACAAGTGCTACATGAACTAACTCACATAGATAAGCCAGGAGACAGTTCTCACACATGCTGGCCCCTCTGAAACACAGGGAAGCAGCTGTTCTACCAGCAGAACCAGTGAAGACAGGTTTACCACAGATGTGGGTCCTTCCTCCTTGAAGCCTTAAGGTACCACGCTGCCCCCAGCCACACAGTCGAGCCCAAGATGCACCAAGCAAGACACTAATTGCACACTGCAATTAGTGAAGGACTGTGCACATGCTGACAGACCAGCAAGACAATTTTGGTTACATTTCCCATAATGAGTGCACTAGCTCAGTGCTCTCTCTCTTTTCTTTAGCTGTGGATTTTTCCCAGTACTGTCAGACCTGGCTGCAATTCAGTAAAGGGTTCAAAGGTTTAGGAGTGGAAGGACAGGAAAAAACATCAGCAGCTTTATCTCTTTAGAAAGCCAAGCCAAAAAAAGCATCTCCAGCAGATAGATAGCTCATTCAAATCTTAACTACAGGCAGTAAATAAATCAAACCAGTACTTCACTGCCCTAATAACACAGGATATACTCAGAACCTGACCAGTACAGATTAAGAGCAGAGGCACAACATGTCACAACTACATCAGCACTTGAGAGTGTCTCTCACACCTGAGTTTCAGGTTTGTATCTGTCTACCCATGGCTCATCTTGGGTCTGGCTCCAGTTTTGCCTGGACTTGTTACAAGGCAGGTCTACTGAAGACAGCTTTGCCCTTTTTCTAGGCAGAACTCTGGTTTTGCCACCTTCTGGCACAGCAGGCAGGTCTTTCTTCTTCTGCTGCCGGTTTCTTCCAGAGTTGCCTTCCAGTTGCTTCACAGGAATGGCACCAGAAGAAATATTTGTGTTTCCAAAGAAGTCATCAAATGAACGTGCCAACCAATCTGTCACCTGGTAAAATACAAATGTTTTAGTATTACTGTACCTCTCTCCTCCCCTTAGCTGAGCATAGCTGTCTCTAGAAAACTGGAGATTTTTATCAAGTGTATGTAAGAACACCTCATGGATCTAAAGAACTTCATTAGCACTCAGAGGCACACTACTCATTAGCCACAAATGTGGGCACTTTATGCTTTTTGAACATGTCCATTACATGCTTCTTCAGTATCAAAAAAGGTTAGAGCTTACACGTTGTGACAGGTTATTTTACAGGAAATTGGCAAATCAGAACAAGCTGAAAATTCTACAAAAACACGTTCAAGCTGAAGAAGTTAAATCAAAAGAGAGATAAGAATGAAAAAACAGCATAAGCTTATTAATACTGTTTTTACATTAAGGTCTTGTTCGTTTTGTCTCTGTATAATTTTCAGCATGTGGCTTTTTTTTTTTTTCCTTTTATCATTTGCAACGCAGGCATTTCTGTTTAAAAGTTAGAAACGCAACAGAAAAAATATTTAACATTTTAAAATATTGACTTGACATTAAGTCAAGTATTCTTGTTTGCTGCGTGAGGAAGCTCAAACTGATCTAGAGTCAGACTGTCACATGGATCAGAAGTCTGCCTAACAGTGACAAGGAGTGAAGCCACTAACAGCATCAGTATTTAATTTTGGATTAGAGAAGTACACTGCTGGGACAGGTGTACAAACTCACACCCCAGAGCCACCTTTCAGCTTACCTATGGTCCAAAAAGAGTATCACAGAGGTCACACTAAGAACTGTAGGATAACCTTTTGGCACAGGAACATTAGCAGCCCACATGCTGAAACACACTTCTGTTGAAAACAGGAGTAGTACACACAGCATCTCCAAAAAAATCTGACACTACTCCACAGTTTAAACATCTTATATATGAATGCAACAGACCATTACCTGACAAGAGATTATCTGAGAGTACGAGGCATTAGCAACTGGAAAAGAGGATTTGTCTCTGCTCAGTTTGCTTTTAGCGCTACTCTGACATAACCTATTTTTAGTTTGATTTGCATTTACCAGCAGGCCGGATACGACCGTGTAAGGGGGTTTCCTTTTCACACATTGCACTAGTAAGAAAATAAGCATCTTGCAGTTACGAAAAAAAAACAAAATCACGAACCGCAACTGAAGAGGAACCGACAACACAGAGACCGAGGAGTAACTATGGGGCCTAAAATTACCTTTAATCGGAGCCGCCGCACTCTTCCCTGAAGCTGCAGAAACCCTCCTGAGGGGAGCAGCGCCCGAGAACGCCTCACCCCAAGCTCCCCAGTTCCCTCCCCGCAAACCTCCAAGGCTTACCTCTGCCGGCGCTGCCGGCCTTCCCGAGGAGCTCCCAGACATCCTCGGCGCGGGCGGGGCCCATCCGCCGCACGGCCTCGCTGCGACCGCCGGGCCTGACGGGAGAACCCCGCTGCCGGGGCGCCGAGGCGGCAGCCGGGCGGGCCGAGGAGGCAGCGGGACCGGGCCGACCCCTCAACACCGGGCGGCCGAGCTCCTCGAGGGGCCCTTCTCCTCCAGCGGCTCTTAGCTGCCCGCGGCGCGCCCGCCCGCCTGCCCGCCCGCCCAGTAGCCTCGCGGTCCAGCAGGGTGACGCCCTCAGCATGCGCCGGCAGCAGCGGAGGCCCCCGCGCACGTGTCTCCTAGGCGACCAGCGGCCGCCGGCGGCGGCGCGGAGCGGCAGGATGAGGCGGCCCAACATTCTGCTGACGGGTGCGGGGCGGGGGGCTGTTCCCGCACAGCTCGGAGCGGGAGGAGGTGGCGGTGGTGTCTGAGCCGCTTGGCAGCTTCGGGGCTGCCGGGTCTGCGGGCGGAGAGCGCGGCGGGGCCCAGGCTGGGTCTGCGGGGGGAGGCCCCCGCCCTGCTTACAGCCCGAGTGATGTGCGGTGTGAGGTGCCGGGCTGCTCTGCGTGAAAAACTGGGGCTTCTCCATATTAAGTAGGGCTTATAAATGAAGCAGGTTTTACTTTTGCATCATCCCGGTTGGAATAACACTTCTGCAGAAAGCCAAAGTTTTCTTCACAGTTTGTTTTTTTAATCTCTATACGTTACTCTTAATAATTTTTCCTTGTCGTGCAGCGTTTTTCCCCATTTTTGTTACATGCATATGTCAACATCAGCAAAAGTTTCCTTCTTTACCTTGCTTAGAAGGTTATTTGCAGGCTGTTCTCTTACTGTTTTATATGGGGTTGTGTCTTCAGGTACTCCAGGAGTTGGGAAGACCACACTTGGAAAAGAACTTGCATCGAGAGCCGGGATGACGTACATCAATGTGGGTGACATGGCAAAAGAAGGTAGGCTACATGAATAGAGTAGTCCAGCAGAGTACCTCAGATAGTTTTGCTTTGTGTAACTGTGTATTTGCAGTGCATGTCTTACATATTACATGAAAAAGCAATTAATTTTCTTTAACAGAAATATTTTTGGTGGTATGAGTTAAGAAAGCACTTATGTAACAGTAGTATACTTTCTATTAAGTAATAAATAACAAGCTGATCTTTGTGTGGATTTGTAGGTGTTCCGTGCTCTGAACACTGTCTTTTTGTTTGCATCCTCCTGAAATAAAGATAACAGTGTAAATAATTTCAGTATCTGCTGTTACTTCACAAACTTCCACAAATTATTTTTGTTGCAGGAGAACTGTATGAAGGTTTTGATGAGGAATACGACTGCCCCATTTTGGATGAAGACAGGGTAAGTTCAACTCCAAAACCTATCATTTTCCATAGAATCACAGAGTGGTTTGGGCTGGAAGGGACCTTAAAGATCATCTAGTTCCAACCCCCCTGCATGGGCAGGGACACCTCCCACTAGGCCAGGTTGCTTCAAGTACCAACCAGCCTGGCCTTGAACACCTCCAGGGAGGGGGCAGCCACAACCTCCCTGGGAAACCTGTTCCAGTGTCTCACCACCCTCACGGTGAAGAATTTCTGCCTAATGTCTAAGTTAAATCTCCCCTCTTCCAGTTTAAAGCCATTACCCCTTGTGCTCTCACTACACACTCTGGTAAAAAGTCCCTCCATGGCTTTCCTGTAGCCCTTTCAGGTGCTGGAAGGCCGCTGTGAGGCCACCTTAGTTTCAGCTAAACTTGCCTATCTTTTGTTTCTTTTATAGGTAATTGATGAACTGGAAGATAAAATGAGTGAGGGGGGAGTTATCGTTGATTATCACGGCTGTGATTTTTTCCCTGAACGGTGGTTTCACATAGTATTTGTGCTTCGTACAGAAAATTCATTTCTGTATGACAGACTTGAAAGCAGGTATGTCACTGGAGTACATAAGGAGTAAAGTCCAGTTGCCTGACTTCATCAGAGATTTTTCTAGGGTATAAAATACTGATTTTCTGTAGAATAGCTCCTAGCTGTCTGCCTGTCTTAAGGCTGTCCCTCAGTGTTGTTCTTGTTTCCTAGGGGCTACAAAGGGAAAAAGCTGGAAGACAACATTCAGTGTGAAATTTTTCAGACACTTTATGAGGAAGCCATGTTGTCATACAGGGAGGAAATTGTACACCAGTTACCCAGCAACACTCCAGAAGACCTGGAGAGAAATTTGGATCAGATAACACAGTGGATTGAGCAATGGATGAAGGACAACAACTGACATTTGGTGAAAAAGTAGCTCTGCTGGATCACTTCGGGGGAGGGTTTAATAAAGGGCATTCATAGTTCTTGTATGATAAATTAATATTATTGTAATTTGTTAAGCTGGGGAGTAGAAGAAGGTTTGTCATAGCCAGGTTCTGGGAGAGGCAGCGAGGAGAAACAACACGAGTGACAATTCAGGAGTGAGAGGATGGAAATGACACAGATGCCCTTAGTAGCAGGAACTATGTTCAACCATGTAGAGTTTTTTGGAGTTTACAATTAAAACCAAACCTTCCCCCACCTCCCCAAGAAAACTAAAATCCTGATAATTGGGTGGCAGTTGAGGAGCTTTGGGTTTCTGAAGGCTGAAACAGTTTCCTGGGAAGGAGAGAGTCTGTTTCTGAATTTTAAGACTAAAAACTGCAATCCTCCACTGCATTCTTGAATGTGTGGAGGCTAATGCAGCTTGAGGGGTGTATGGTGTAGTCTAAGGAGGGTGCTTTATTTTGGAAGGAAGAGAAGTGATGTGGTAAGAGAGATATTTTAAATTTATTACACAGAACTTTGGGAATCACAGTGTAAGGAAACATTGGCTATATCTGCACTGGTGTGAAATACTAAGCAATAAGGTTTCTTCCTCTTTTTTCTGTCAGTATTCTCCATCACCCATCCCAATCATGGAACAGGTTTTTTACCAGAAGTTGATCAAGGAAATGTATCATTTGGCAGGACAAGGAACCTGCAGTGATCCAAAATGTGGTTACACTTAAAATACTGGCAGCCATCTGTGCTAAATGCTTTTAAAGCCTGGGTGCTAGGAGGGTGAAGGGTAGAAATAACCTTTCTTTGCTGAAAAGATTCTGTAGAAAGGGCTTTCCAATAAACTTTTTATATACACAAGTTTAAATAGTAAAACTCTTATTTCCTTGAAAATTTCCATTGTAAAGAGCTTTATGGTGATACATTTAAGATTTTATTATTATTATTCCAAATTTGATACCGACTTTTTGTGAGGTTTGCAGAGGAAAACTGCAACAGCAATATGACCCTTGGGTGAACTGAAATGGTGAAAAATCTGGAGTTCCCTGGGAGAGTCGGGACCAAACGCTGTGGGCACACACACAGACACGTCTGGCTCCTGAACACCCGCTTCCAGGGCTGTTGTGTGAAGGGGAAGCCGGGCGGAGGGTGATCTCTGGGCAACACCCGGTTCTTGTGAAGTAGAAACATTATTTCCAAAACCGGCTTGGGATTTTTGTAAATGCTATTGTAGCGGGGCGCCGTGGACGCTGTTTAAAACAAAATACAGACCGGAACTGTATCTGTGGGTGGGTCTGTGCGCTGCAGCCTGCGGGGGAGCTGCGGGATCGCGGTCTGGCGGCAGGCAGCGGGACGCGCCGCTCCGCCCGCCCCGGCTCCAGCCCCAGCCCCAGCCCGAACCCGCCCCGGGGCGGAACCGGCAGCGCCGCAGCCGGGCGGGCAGCTGGGCCGGTGGCTCCAGTCCGGGTCCGCGGAGCGGCGGGACCGTGGGGACGTGGCGGAGTCACCCGGGCGCTTCCACCGCGCCCGGCACCGCCGCCCCTGCCCCGTGTTTCCCGGCAGCCCAAACCCACGCTGGAAGCAGCCACGCACCCACCGGTTCCGATTTTTCACTTTATGTTGTTTTGCTGCTTTAATTACGGAGTTTTTCTGTTTTTCTAGCTAAAGCACGTGTTGCTTTGGGGGAGGCGCCGTTAATATTGCCAGTAAGTTAGGTGCCCTCGGTCCGAGAAAACAACAAAGCAGGAGGAGAAGATGGAGGAAGCAGAAGAGGATGACATGACATGTGGAGACTTGGGAAACGGACTTGGGAGAAGACCTGGAGGTGTTTATGGAGGGGAAAATTTACAAAACTCATCATTTAGACCCAGAAGGGGATCCGGAAAGGTCTCCAATTCTCTCTTGTCAGCAAAGAGAGGAGAAGAAGGTGATGCTGCAGCTCTTCCTGGTTCAAAACGCAACAGTTTTTACGATGGATCATCCAAAAAGCCTGTTGCTAGTTCGACCCGACAAAACAGCTGTGGTAAGAGTAATTCAGAAGTTAATTATTCGCTATGAGAATTTTTAATTTTTATTTATTTATTTGGAAAACTGAGCATTTGAGTTGCTTTACAAGGGATCAAGTTTAATTCAAACTGTTTTCCACAACACTTGGAAATCTCTGAAGGATTCCAAGAAGTGCTGATGCCTTGCTGCCTGCTGGGACCTCGGGCAATCCCGCAGGTTGGTTGGTGCAGCCTGTAGCTCGATGGTGCCCTTGAGGCAGCAGAGCAGTCTCTGTTCCCAGATCTTCCTCCCAAAACATTTAACAGCAGGATTGCTTTTCAGTGAAGGAGGCTGTAGCCCCTCTTGGTGCACTTCAAATGACCATTTTGAAGGGTTTAGTTTTGCATTTGAATGTGACATTTACCAAAAAGCATCCTGTGATGGGGACAGCATTGTTTTTCTCTAAATACATACATGAAATTGACTGGAGTGGCTTGGGTTTGTTCAAATGTGGCTTCCTAGTGATTGTATCCAAAGCTCATGGCTAAATATTCAAATTCCTGCTTGCTATTTAGTTGAAATTTGTGAATTGGCATACTTTTGAGGTTTGTTGTTTTTAGGACCTGTGTATCTGTGTTCACCTGGTGTTGGCATTCAGTTTTTGTGAAGACAGCACTGCTGTAAATAAAAAAGGCAGTGCTGTTCATTATACTTTAGCTGCTTTCCCTTAAATTTTTAGCCATTTTTAGTATTTTTATAAGTGTTTCCATGTAACTTGCTTATGTCTCTCCTTTAGAACAAGTCCCCACTCTCCTCTCCACACCCTGCAGTAAACTAAGCAATGTAATTATTATTTATTGATTTCAGCATCTTCAGTGGGAAGATGTTAGGAGAGCAGCATAATTCTTACTGGTTTCACTGTCCTTCTTCTGGTCTTTATATGATGCTTGTCTTACATCTAGGTCTTTCACTCACCAATATCCATGAAAGCACAAATGAAGCCCACACGAACCTGACCTTGGTTTAGTGGGAGGCTGCATCTTAACATACCTCTGAGATGCTCAGTTGGGCAAAAACAGTGCCAGTAGTAACTGCTTGTTTAGAGGAACTTTGGATCTTGTGGAATACTCCACCATCCTACTTCACCCTCATCTGAAAATTGCTCCTACTTCTAAACAATACTAGCTACTGTTGTGTTGAGTTTGGTTGTTGAGAAGTTACAATTTGAAAATGATTTAAAAAAAATTTTTTTGCATCAAGGTGGCAATTTTGGGGTTTGGTGTTTTTTTAAAGGAAATTCTGAAATCCTTGTCCTTATTGTAGGTCTCTTTATACTGATCTTTTTTTCCCGTTTCACTTATTTAACTGTGAAATAATGTATTTGAGCTTAGTCTTTAAATATTTCTTAAGTCTGTTTATGAGCTCCAGGATTAAAAAAAAACAACACATAGATGAAAATTCACTTCTGCACGTTACCCGTTTTCAAGGTAAAGCAAATTCTCATGTTTTCTTTTGTAAATATATCTCATTGTTTAGTATCTCCTATCAATCCTACAGAATCTGATACTGAAGTGTCAAATGAAGAACTAAAGCAACAACTACAGGAAGCTCTAGAGGTCAGTGACTGGGCAAAGTCTTCTGCTCTTCAAATCCACATTTCCTTCTAATGTAGCAAAGTATAATGCAATTTTAGTTCAGCTAAAGATCTTGGCGTATCCACAATCTTGGATGGACTCAGGTTCTTGAAATTAGAGGCCACTTGGAAGCTTCATTAAATTTTATGCCAGGAAATCATAGTGTGAGATGCAGTTTAGACTCTGGATTTTTTTAATTTTGTTTTATTTTATTTGGGGGGTGGGGTGGGTCAGAAGTATTTGTAAACATGTAGAGAATACTAAAAGGATTGTAATCCTTTTCTAGCAGGTTTGTTTTGTATTTTTTTTTTAATTAAGATTTGGGCCTGAAAATCTGCAGTGTGAACACAGTAGTCTTTGGGGTTTTAATCTGTGTTTTTCTGAAAGGTAGTTAGCTCTTACCTTTTAATTTTACCATGGTTAAATGTGTTGATGTATTGGCATGAGTCCAGGCAGAAAGTGCAGGTCGATCACAGCTGTAAAAATACACACTTCATCTGCTCTGTGTTCTTTAACCTCAGAACAGCCCATGGTAGGTAATTTTTAAGCTGTCTTAGCATGAAGAGCCTTCAGAGAGCATCAACTTAAAAATGTCAAGGAGTCCCACTCATACTTAAATAGCCTGATCTGTGAAATGGTCGCTCTTCCAGGTACAGTTTCAGTATCAAAAGCTAAGTAATAGAACTGGAAGAGCTATGAAAAAAAATTTGGCATGACCACAAGTGAACAACTGAGTGACTCCTACATAGGGTTTAAAGAAAGATAAGTATACATAGCAGTAAATTTTCTTTTAACTCTTGGAAATGGAAAAACTGCTGCCTTCTGAAGGGGGGAATGTTGCTTCAAGACATGATTGGCATCAGGACTTGGAGTAGGAATTGGTTTTGTTGTTCTGTCCTGGACAAGTACTGGTTTTGATCTAACAGTTGTAAGTTGTATAACCTGTGCTATAGAGTATGGATGCTTTGTATAATACAGTACATCGTATTAATCATCTCTTTAGTATGTATTTGTAATATATACAGTTCATTTTTTATCTGCTGCATGTATTCTGTTTTGATTACTTATTTTAAAGCTCCAGACCTGTGTTGGTGTATACAACTTCTGTAGCAAGGCAGAAATGCAGTATTTAGTGGTTTATTTTCCAAATACACTGGAAGAGAACAGAAAAAATAATAATTAGAAGTTATTCTTCTTTAAGGATTCTCTGCTAACATGCAAGCTACATCACAAGCAAGCTATTAAGGTAGAAACAGGAAAATACTATTTTTTTAAGAGGGCAAATTCCCATTGCTGTTACAGTTGAGTTTTAACAGGATTAGCTTGTCTTTTACTTGGTGTACCTGCTTTCTTTTGCTTCAGGAAGTTGAAATTTTGAAAGTTGAGCTTGAAGCATCTCAAAGACAGCTTGAAGGAAAAGATGAAGCCCTTCGAATTCTGCAGAGCATGGTAGGAGCTGTTCAGAAATCTTTTAGTTACTTGGTGGTATAGGAAAGAACACAGAAAAAATCTGCCATTCCTCATCTGAATAGCTGAAACTTTTAAGTCCTTCCCCAGGGCTGTAATTTAAAGCATTGAGCTTGCAGGTGTCTACAGACTTGCTTCTACCATTTACTACTTTTTCTGCATGGAACCATTTCAGTTACTTATGGAGACTTGGCTGTTACAGCAAATTTTAGTAATTTTACCTTTGAGGATCCTCGAGGTTTTACCTATTTAACTTAAAGAATAAGACCTTCTCTCCGGTCCTTTAAATTACAAATTTTGCCAGTGCTTGAAGTTTTGCTGCAAAGCACAGATATTTTCAGTTTTCATCTTTGTCTTAGAAGACAGTACGCATTAAAATTTAGTCTGTTTCCAGTTTTTAACAGTTCCGTTCAATATCACAATGAGTTATGTTGAAATCAATTCCTGTTGCCTGCTTGCATAACCCTTGTACAGTTCTGCAGTTCCTACCCTCAGACATTTGTTGTAAGTTACAAATGGATCAAAGTATGTTGTAATCAAGTTTTTTTAAGAGCTGATTTTGTGGACAAGCCCTGAAGAAGACATGATCTTACTTTAAATGATGCCACATTTTTCAATAGAAAAGATTATGGGATTGAAACACAAGTTTGCTATGCAACATAGCTATTCAGTGACTTGAAATTAGAGCCCACTGGGACTTATAAACAAGTTGTTAGTGTCTGTAATTCTGCATCCTCCAGTTTAACTAAGTATATGTACTTCTGTTGATGTAAAACTGAAAATTTGGCTAAAGCCAAATTAAGTAGACTTAATTACAGCATCGGACAGAGTTGTGCTTTTGTTTTTTTCCAGGCAGTATTTAATAAAGCCACTAGTCATACAAAAGCAATGCTCCAAAAATCTGAGGAAGAGAAGAGAACCTTAGAAAAGGTAAGGGTGCATGTTTCCTTCACACCTGTGCAAAAACACAGAAGTCCATTGCTATTTAAAAGGGTTTTCAGGCTGTTTATTTAAATCAGTACAAAGCTGCCATTAGTTTCAGGTTTTTTTGAAAGTATTTTTTACTCCTTTTAGTAGAAAGGGAAAATGTTCATGTATCACTCTTTTGATATAAGCATGTGTGTACAAATAATACTTGAAAGTTACTGGAGTTCTTCCTGTGCTTTCAGTTGGGTCTTTGTTGTGAGTTTCACTGTCATTCATAGTGAATTGCACTGTTTTTTTAGCTATTAAGCTGAAACTTCCTAACACGTCTAAGAAATGGGTGCCCAGTTTTGATAGGGAAGATGGGAAGGAGGAGGGAGGTGATGTTGAACCACCTTGCTAAACTCAGTTTTATGCTTTGTTTCTCTTCATATGTGGCCTTTCCACAGAGCTGTAAGGGGACAGGGAAATGTGACAGTGTGAGTTTTGTTTTGTCACAAGCCACTGCAGGCATTAGTTCATGCAATGTGGTCTGAAATCCATAGATCAGTGATGCAGAAACTTTTTGGGGTCTGGCACGAAATGTACTTTTAGCAGTATCACAGATTGTCACCATCACTGGTCACCAAGATCCTCTCTGCTGGTGCCAAATTCAGCACCAGCACTTCCTTCTCTTCCTTTCATTGGGAGGCTTGGAATGAACTGCTGCTGCTTTGCTTTGTCTCCACAGGAAATAAATATTTTGCAATGGGAAATTGAATTTGATCAGGATAGATTTAAAAACATGGAAGACACGTGGACAGAAAAATATGACAGGTATTTAACCTACACTGTGTATCTTTGGGGCTTTTTAAAATTGCATTGAATGGTGTGTGTCATCTTCCTTGGGTTTCAAGTTTTCTCCACCAGGTTTTCTGGGGGTTTTGTGTTTTCCTGATTTCCTTCCCAATTTGGGAAGATTTATTTAATATTCATGCTATTCACATTTGTATTTTTCAACTAAAACTACTAAAATCAGTAAGTCTCAGTTCCTTAGTGTGTATATGGCTAGCCTTGCTAGACTGAGTGTTCATTATTATTATGTTAGCCAGGTGGAGCCAGAATGTCCTTATTTACTTCAAACGTAAATGAGGCATAGAAAATAATGGTACATGCATGCATGTGGAAATACCATTTGCTGGTTAATCATTGCTTAATTTTCTTGCATTGTAGGTATGAGCCTATGTACAGGTAAAATGGAGTGCTTTTGAGACAGGCTGATCAACTGGTTCTTTGTTTAAATAAGAGTTATTCTGGACGGAGAGCAGGTGTGGTTGGGCAAGCAGAAGATGCCAGAGGCACTGAACTAATAATGCAATAACAGACCTTGAAAAATGTGACCAGCAGGCTCACTTACTTGAATGTAGAAGTGATATAGCTGAACTCTACCCATTAGAGTTACCATTTTTTAAAACTTGCAAACTTACAATCAAAAAATAAGCCAGAAGTTTACGAACTGTAACCTTGTAAGAAGAGTTTTATTAAGACATTGTGCCTTGTTCACCTGTTCACTTAGTTACACTTGTCAAGGGATATCCCTTGAAAAAACCTTTGGCTTGCCTGACTTAGGAGACTGGAAGTGTAGCCAGGTAGTTTGGAGTGACAAAACTAGTGTTAACTGTCAAATGCTAGAGCTGCAGCTTCAGAAAAATGCAAGCCAGGAGCTCAGTCTGCTTTGCAAAAGGGTTTTCTGGTACCTGAGACAGCAGGATAAGAAGAGTATGTATTTCCTTTTGTTTACTCAAGTGAAATAATTCAGGTTACTATTGAAACAAAACTGTGAATTTACAGTGCACTTCATTTACTGGCAGCTGAAGAGATGCACCAAAAATTCCGTTGCTTAGTACTTTAGATTGCCACTTTTCTATTCAAGAAGGAAATACTTAAATACATCACAGAAAAATGCATTATAAATGGATCTTGTGTGTTCTCAGGTTGCCAAGCTTGAAAGTACAGGTGTTCTTAAAAACAGTATTAAGGCTACAGGAAGTTTATGTTCTAAAGTTGAGACCAGAGCCGTATTGTCACGTGTCCAATAACAATTTTGTTCTTTCAAGGAAGTGAGGGATTTCTAGCAAGTTTTTCAGAGGGTCACAATTACAAATTTCTTTGAGTTTCTAATGGTAATGTGGTACTTAAACCTGCCTCTTACTGAACTCTGAAGCTGTTCACACTATCTACTTACATGTGAATGGTTTTTAGTATTTTTTCCCTGTTAACATTCACTCGAACGTATGTGGATGTGTTCTAATTGTTTGTGCAAGGGTGTGGTTTCATGGACAAGGCGAGTCTGTTTGAACAGCCCTTGCTATCTGGGTTGCAAAGAAACCTGTGCAGAGATTCCTGGTTTTGCTCCCTGCAGAGCCAGCTGCAGCCCAGATAGTGTGGAGTGACTACACAGACGCCAGCCTGGCACAGCCTGCTTTGTTAGCCCTAGTTCAGGGACAGCCAGACCAAGCCTACACACACAACTTCCTTCAGAGAGTTGGTCATCCAGGTTGCTTATTGGGCCCTGGCTAGCAGATTTGAATCTAACAACATAGTACATATTATTGGTACAGATACTGTTATGGAAAAATTCTACCATTTTTTCCATAAAAGTCCTTACCAGTGAGGACACTGGTTGTATAACACTGCATGGATAATATTTCATCAAACTGAATACTCAGCTCTTCAATTTTTCTTTTTTTTTTTTCTTTAATCTTAAAAGTAATCCTAATTTTTATTTGCAGAAACACAATTTTTTAACAGGCTAATTTTTTTTTTCCTCTCAGTTCCCTTTTTTAATATATTTTTTAAAAGATAATGTCTCTTTCTAACTTCTGCAGGATATATTGTGAAAATGCAGCTCTTAAGGAAGCACTGAAACTGAGAACAGAAGAAGTTAAAACTCTAAAAGCTGAAAATGCAAGTAAGCCATCAACAGCTCTTCCTCTTCACAAACTGTTTCTCAGGAATAATTCACGATTTAGCTACAAAGGAAGCTTTCTGTGGGGATAAGGCTCGTTACTGGCAGGTGATATTAGTGGATATGCAGAAACCCTGTTTAAACAGATAAGTTACATTTGTTTTTCTTCTCATATTGTCACTTGAACTGAGAAAAAAAAAATTACAGGAAGAGTCAGGTATGCATAGCTTAAAGAGTAGGTCAGGTGTGAAAGAAGTATGTTGTCTCACTGGCATGGTGACACCCTGGGCGTGGAGGGACATGGGTGAGTCCTTCTGGTAACATGCCCACATACAGATTCCTGTAGCACAAACATGCTGGCTTGATGGCTTTAGAGTTGGGCTTTTCAAACTGCACATTGTATAGGAGTATGGCTGGGTCAGATGGCTCAAGCTCCTTTCCCTTGTTTTTTGTTTCCAAAAACCTTTAACATAGTTGTCATACATGATTATTTTCCCAACATTGTGCTAATCTGAAAGACCAGCTGCTGTGGTTGTAAGTGCACAAAGAGGATGAGCATTTTGTCCTGAGGAAGATGCAGGATGGTATCTCTGCCAGTGAGCCATTACCTCGAGGAAAACACAGAAGGAAGACAGCTGGGATCCGAGTTTTTAGGTCTACATAGTCTCATCATATTTCCAAACTATGCTTAAACTACAAAAATGCTTCATTTGGGTGTAGTTAAACCCCAAAATTAAGAAATAAGAGCAGCAAGCTTTTTAATCACTTTCCTTGTTTTATTTCATAGTTCTGAATCAGCAGTGCTTGGAATTTCTTGCAATGCTAGATGTGGAACAACAGAAGGTGGTTCAGGAAAACATGTCTTTGAATAAAAGTGACATTGCAGATTTCACAGGTCTTGAAGTAAGTACAACCTACATGCTTTTCGAAATGGCTGGTTCAGACATATATTCAAAATAGATACATAAATTTTGCTTACTGATGATTTAATTGTTTCTTGGGACCCATTTTTAGCTAATCAGAATATGCCCTTACATGCCTGTTAACGAGTTTTCTAATTTGTGGTCTGTCTTTTAAAGAAAGAATAAATGGAGCATCAGGCTGTTTTTCAGAGGCCAGCATGCTTATTTTTATTTCCAAACACCTTAAATTCTAACCCCTGCACCTAGTGCTTTACTTTATTGAGAAAAAAAAATAATTCTAATGAGGTATGCAGGGGGAAGGATACACAGGCTGACATTTTTTGCCTTTAGGTTGTCTTGCTGAAAACTACATTCCACATGGGCCATTTGAGACAGAAGCAATCACACCCAAATCTTTCATAGCTTGCATCCCCTGACCCTTACACTCCCTTTGTAGTTTCAGGATGGTTTTTTGCTAGTCATCTACAATGTCTTGGATTGTGTTGTGTATACAGTTAGATATTTAACTGGTGGTTTCTTCTGAATTTTAAGCTGGCAGTACTTGGAGCCTGCACCTGCAATACTTCTGGGGGGCAGCCTTGTCCCTGTGCTAAAACGGCAGCTGTAACTCGAAAGCAACTTCTTCATCTCAAGCAGGAGGTAACGCTGCTTGGCTTAGGCATGAGCTAGCAGAGGGGTGCTTGTGCTGCAAACCAGGCAAAGCCAGAAACACTCCACTGCAGCTTCCACAAACCAATGTGTTTGTAAATAAGAATGCATCTCAGAAATCGTGTAGTTTGTTTGTAATGCTTGTAATGCCCTAACTTTCGCTGATACAAACTTGTAATTATTCCTAGTTAAAAACAACAACTCTCTTTCACCTTCTTTTACCTTCCACCTGTATTTCTTAATTTAAAAAAAAAAAGGAAAAATGCTGTAAGGGTGTGCACTATGTAAACGTATACACAGTGTGAAAGTGGACTGCTGCTGACCCTTTCCCTTCCTTCCTGGCAGTGTGTTCCACCCCTCACTCGCACTCACATCAGCACTCACCAGCCTGCTCACCCTGCCAGGTCAGGAAGCTGATCTTGCTTAACACTGTATATTTACATCACACGCTAATTGACAACATAGTTTTCAAGATCTTACAGTTTTTAATTTAGTGAAATTCTATACTTTTCAAATTTTTCTTCTGATTTGTATTTGATTCTGCAAATGCAGTAACGATGCTTGTGGTCCGGGTGCAGAAGTTCAAGCTGACTTAGAGTTTTGATAGTAAGTCCTTTTGTCCCTCTTGTCCCAAAGTTATTATCCCTGATAGAGGTACCTTTCTTCTGCTCCTTCTGCTCCTTCTGCTCCTGGCCCAACTGGAATGGGACAGTAATGCCCTCCTCGAGCTCTTCTGCATGTGCAGACATAAGTAGACATTTCTGGCAGCTTGTGTGTGTAGATGGGTGGTGGTGTGTGGATGCCTTGAAAAGGAAGTGTAAGGACCTCAGTACACATTTCAAAATGTATTTCTTAACCTGGCAAGAGAGCATATGGCTTGGTTTCTACTACTTCCTTGGTTATTTTTAGTTAAAAGTTTTCTGTATTAATCGTTTCAGTCTGTCTCTTAATACACATTTTAAATCTGCTGTTGCTTCCAAATTGCTTAATATACTTTGAATTTCCTCTGAATTAAAACCAGGTTGAAAATCTGAAGAAGAGTAAAGATGAAGCTTATGTAATGGCAGATGCCTTCAGAATTGCATTTGAGCAGCAGCTAATGCAGAGGAAGGACCAAGCCCTGAGGCTTGCAGAAGTGATAAAGATTAAGAAGGAAACAAAATTTATGAACTGGAGACGGCTGAAAGACAATGGTAACTGGGCATGCTCTGTGTCTGTAATGGTTGACTAGAAAAGGAGTTAGCTGACAAGTGGCACAAGCAGGCTTTCTTACCATGTTAAATCTGTGGTTCTAGTTTAATTGCTGACTGAGGTTTCTGAGGAGACGAGAAAAAAGGAACAAAATTATGTCAAAACTGTAAATATGTTAAATAGTAGGTAGTGAAGAATTTCTGCTGCAAGTTTTGCCTGTGTAATGTAAGGTGTCTGTGTGTAAGGGGAATATATAAACACTACTGTAGGACATTGGAGCTACCAGTCCAGGCTCTTCATGCAACCTTTTTTTTTTATTACACATTCATGAGCTGTATTATATGAGTAAAACCATGCAAGAATAAATAAGCCGTTATCAGGATGACAATACCACTCGGGATATTAAAGATGTTTCTTATGAAAACAGCACAAAAAAAGCTGACAGCTTGTCAAGTTTATCCTGACCACTTTAGATGCTATCAGCAATTTGATGTGCTGGGTTGTTTATTTTTTTTCACATGAGCTCTATATAAGAATAAGAGAAGGAGGAGAAACGCAAAAAATATATATGCTGAGCTTTCACTGAAATACTAAATAGAATTTTTTCTGGTTTTGAAAACATTGGTTTAGAAATACTTGGTTTCAAAAACATTAGTGTATCTACATTAGTATTTCTTATTACTCTTCTGCTTAATGTGTTACAAAGTGAGTTACAAAGCCCTGTTTGTAAAGGAGGAAAAATTCTAATTGTCCTTTTCTTCATTAACAAAAAAGGATGAAGAGAAGTATTTAAGTGCTTATGGCGTGGTCAAAACCGTAGCAGAATTTAGGAACAGCACCTCAGGATAAATTTGTGTTAGCCATTGACCTGGAGGTGCCAGCCTAAGAAGTCTGGTGGGTCTTTCAGATTCCTTGAGCACCCGGTTCAGGATGTAATGCTGAAACAGCATACATCTTAAATCTGTTTCCCCTGTACTAACATAATTGCTTCCAAGCTCTATATGCTGATAACAGACGTTTCATAATTTTAATCCTTTCAGAAATCTTAGAAACTTTTAAACAGCTTGTATCAAATAATCTTTTTTTTTTCTTCCTCAGGCTACCTACTGTTTAAAAACAAATTACCATGATTTATTATTTAACAAGTGGCTCAAAGGGTATTTTCCGTACAGGAAAACAGATCTCATTTTCAGTTTGCCCATCTATATGATGAAAGGTCTGTTTAGCATTTAAGGGATGCTAAGGGTGGTGCTGCCTGCACAAAATCTGCTGTATTGTCTACATACAATGGGAGGTGTAGCTCGCATTGCCCTTTCAGAGGAGATAATTCAGAGTACAGCTTTACACATGCCCATTTTATCCCAAAGTAGTTTTTTTTCTTCCAAGGGAGCAAAAACAGTCTGGGACAAAAACTCTCTGGCCTGCTCTCATCAGATGTGGACTGCAGGAAAGTTGAAGAGCTAGACAATCCTCATGAAATCCTGAAGATATTAATAGATTTGGTTAGTATTTTGTTAAGCTATTCATCTTCAAGTCCTCAGGGGAGCAAATACAACGGTAGATGTCGATCTACCTACGATATCTTGTTCTTAGTTTATAAACTACTTTGTTTTCTTTCTCTTTTAAATAAATACTCAGGTAAATGACAAAGAGGAGGCTCTGGCTCATCAAAGAAAGGTTAGTTACATGCTAGCTCGTGCAATGGAGATGAAAGAGGACGTTTTGGAACAAGATAAAGGAAATAGCACTCTGGAGAGTCGTCCATACAAAGCCCAGGGGTCATCGGGCCCCTCACATGCCTGCTGCCAAAACCTCGGTTCTCAGAATGGTGTGTCTTCAGTTCCCAGTGCAAAAACGTTTGAAAATCCACTAAAAATGCTTCAAAAATCACACTCCTGGCCATCAGAGACTCTGCACTGTGAAGAAAATAACCCACACAGAAAAGCAGAACAAACTGTAGTGATCTCTATATAGCCATCCACTGGAATAAATTTATTTTGTAAAGAGAAAGATCCTGTGGAAATGCCTAAGAACATCCTGTGATTACATCGCTGGGGGCCAACCGAGGGCAAGGGTACTGCCTTTAATGATACTGTAATAGCGCAGTTAACTATTGCCTTGGCGGAACAGCCCCATTTAAATGAGTTAACAGTCATTTCCAAACGAGATGAAGCAGCTCTCCGTTGCCTGAGCTCCCGTTTTTGGCAGCCCCTTCCCGGACTGCACAGCACCTGGTGACGGGGCTGCAGGAATTCAGTGACACGTCACGGCAGAGGGTGACGGAGCGTGTGGCGGCAGCGCCCCCTGCCGGCGGGGTGCGGTACGCGCGGCCAGAGGCCGCCTCCGTGCGGTCTGCGCAGGCGCGGGGATCAGGTGTGGGCAGGGGTGAAGTCGCCGGGGGTGGGGTCGCGCATGCGCCGAGTGGCGCCGGGCGCCCATGTCGCGGAGCCGCGGGCGGGGGGAGGGGTGGTCCCTGCGGGGAAGCACCGCCGGCCGCCTCGCAGCTGGAGCCTGGCGTCCTCCGTCTCGTCAGGGTCGTGCGCGTCCTTCTCGCCCGGCGGCTCGGGAGGGCGGCTGTGCACCGCCGCTTGGGGGTGAGGATGTGGGGTACGGGGCTGGTGGGAGCTGCGGGGGGAGCGGGGCGGCCGTTGAGGCGCGGAGGGGGGCGCGCGGCCCGGCGGCGGTCACGGGTGTCCACCCGCCGGGCGGCCTCCTCCCGCCGGGCGGCCCTCCTCCAGCCGCGGCCTCCCGGGCCACTGTTTCTGGCGGGGAGCCCGAAGTTGCCCGTAGAGCTGCGGGGCGGGCTGCGGCCGGCTGCCGTGGGCCGGGGCCTCCTGAGGGTCCCGGCCGGGGCAGAGGCAGCAGCTGCCGTGGGCCCGGGGGTAAGCGCGGAGCGCGGCACGGAGAGCATTTCTGCGGAGGCGCTCGGAGGGGCTCTAAGCTGCCGGTGTGTCTCTTGTCCCCGAGGCTGATCGGCTCCTGTTAGCGCTCCCCTGCTGCTGTCAGCCCCGTTTTGTAGATGCTGACTACCTTTGTCCTACCTGACGTAGCACAGATGTGTGTTCTTGACCGCGCAGAGTGTCCCGAAATGAGATTAAGCACTGGGGTTCGTTCCAGGCCTGAAGAAGGGATTGTGTACTTCAGAGTGACAAGACTGTCATTAGTCAGAGAAACTTTGTGCAGTAAAGATTTTACAGTCTCGGCAACATCAGCGAACACACTCTTTGGAAAGGTGATGAAACTAAAATCCTTATGGTATTTTAGTGTACAGTTTGCTACTGGCTCACTCTAGCCACTGACTGCATAGTACTCTTACAACAAACACTTCATGCTGTATAGTGCATATTAGATTGCTTAGGTGGATTAATTGCCCCTGAAGGTTTAGAGATATTGGTGATATTTTCGCTTATTTCTGTTCCATTTATTTTGCTGTAGGGTACATACAGAGTGTAATGGACATGCTTACACCATACGCCTACAGGCATTAGATGTTTTAAGACATGCTTTAGAATAAACTGGGAAACATTCTCAGTCTATATTGAAATACAAGCAATAGTGGCAGAGAAGTGGTTATTATTACATTTTGGAGAAATGAGTAGGCGACAGAAGAGGATCCAGTTGACTGTCAGTACTACATGTACTAGTGTCTACTGCTGTATTGCTGACATTGTCTAATATGTCTGGTTATTAATTGCACAAATCAGAGCAGATGAGAACATTAAGGGAACACTGATCTCTGTTTAAGAATGATCTTTCAAACCTGATGTAATAATCATGTTCTCATGACTCAGTTTCTAATGCTGAGTAATAAATGCTGATATAATGATCATGGCACTGTGGGCAGTGTGTGAGAGAAGCTTTTGTTCAGCTGAGCAAGTGGATTCTTCAGCTGTGGGTCTGGCAGCTGATGGTACCACTGATGTGTTGGAGCACTGCTGAAAATCAGTACTTGCTGGCAGACAGTTTTTTTCTATGTGGTATGAATGATAATGTTTTCTGTTCAGAGAAGCAGTAACAAATTACTGTAGATGAACAAAAGAAAAATCTCCAAGGGCTGAAGTGATGTCAGGATAGAGTTGTTTTGATGGGTTTTGGTGATTATATAATGCTGTTCATAGAATTCTGTTCAGAATGTTACTCTTTAAGCAAGGCAGGTTAGTTTTTTGCAGTGTGCCACATAATCTTTTTCTTAAGTGTCTGAAAACTTCTGTAACTTTTTATCTTCAACCCCTGATTCAGCTAGAAATTTGCAGTGGCAGCAGCCACTGCAGTTTTTGGGTTGGATGATGTATTGTCTTGTTCAGCAAGAATGATTTTGGCTTTTAGTCGACAACACTTAGTTTTTTGAAAAAGCATTTGCTCAGTTGTAATTAACTTCCCTGTTAAGTTGATTGCTGATGAACTCTAGGGGCAGTTGTACCCTTAATTTATTTTTTTTTTGGGGTCTGCAGGGCCTCAAGCCTGTGGGTAGGTGTATGGCATAGGGCTGTTGGAGGGAGGTAAGCAGGAGAGAGCTGCTAATTAATTAAATAATCTTAAGGTGGGAGAAGAGGTAGGCTGTGATTGATGAGCACTTCTGTAATACTATGAACTTTGGTAGTTCTTAATGGTTGTCCTTCTATCAGAGGCTTTGTTCTAACTATGGCAGTTGCTGGGGAGTAAGCTGGAAAAAACGAGTTAAATCCTATTGTGAGGACAAAAACTTCAGTATAGCTTCCTGCTCAGGCTAAATATAATGTGTAAACACAATGATGGAGTTGAAATAATATAACTTTGCAGTCAGCAAAAATACTTTCTTGATAACCTAAAATTAAGATGGCTACCGTGGTCAGCTTTCTGGAGTGAAGACCTGTGTGCATCTTTGTGTTTCTTTATCTCTAAACCTGATGTGTTGTTTTAGCATTCTTACTATAGAAGTAGGCCTGGATTCTGCAGTGATAATTAACTGTAATTGCTGGAGATCTGGTAATACCTAAGTATATTTGCACTACAGAGACTGTTTCTCAGGGATTCTTGAACATCAAAAGGCACCTTGTCATCGGGTGTTAAACTTGGTAGCTGGTAATAATTAACATCCATTTTATTTTACACTTTCTCACCCCTGAAAACTGCTAACCACCTCCATTTAGACAGACTGTATTTGGAAAAAAAAAAAAAAAGACAATCCATCTTGTGGCTTGGCCTTTCTCTGTCCTAACAGGGAGTGTGTTGAGAAGTCCCTGCTGGACTGTTGATTTTTAACTCTGGAATCTGTGGTTGTTACATTGGAAGTGAGTTATAAAGGTTATAAAATAACCGGCCTGTCAAGTGTTTTTAAATGCACTTATTGCTCCAGTCATCCAGATCAGAGTGTTTGCTTCCCTTAGGTAACCGGTTTTGTGTAGTAGAATTATTGCACCAGTTTCTTAAGACACTGTCTTTATGCAATTGAAAGTGCAGTATTAGGAGTTTGCCAGAGACCAAGCCTCATCCCACTGGACAAACAATGCAACCAACGTTAGCTAGTCTATTTTGTTCCATAAAGTGTTAGTCTGTCTGGAATCTGAAGAATAGTCAGTTAACAAAATGAAGAGTTGGCTGATAACTGGGGGGGGGGGGGGGGGGGAAAGGATCTCTGCCAACCCTTGTATTTGGAAAGCTGTGATGAGCGTGTTCTGTTCTTCAAGTGAGATTAGCCCCTGCTTAAGGGAGTGAGATGTATGTAAGGACTAATGGTGTGATGAGAATTGATGACTTCAGATTGGTGTAAAATGTTCAGAATGTGACCTGTGGCTACCCATCAGTATATCATCTTTGTTTTTCTGGCTTAAGAAGTATTAAGTGAGCACCCCAGCACTTCTCTTGACATTAGGCCTTGTAGCTTCCTCGTACAGTAGATAGTCAGATGTCTTAAGGAAATACCTGACCTAATGGGAATAATTCATTACAGTACTCTGTGAAAGTAAATATCTAAGCTAATAGGTAATTGCACACAATCGGTGTTCAGACAGGAAAAAGGTGTGGAATTAGAAAGCACTTCAGAGTGAGTGGCTGGAAATCTTTGTTAAACAAATGTAACAGGGTGTTTTGCAATAGGGAACGTGAATAATAGATAGCTTTCTGATGAGTTGGTAAATCTATTAAAAGACTTTGTTGGTTTTTTTAATATTTTCTGGGAGGGTCTCAGAGGAAGTTAATGAGCCAGTGGGTTTTGTATTTTGGGTAGAATAGAGATGTAAGCTGAATTACCATGCTACCTTTTTTTTTCTTCCTGGTTTTGGAGGAAGGTTTAAGAGGAGGATGTAAAGGCAGCTCATTGGTCGTCATGGGGGAGGGGTACTGACGTCAACCTGCTTAAATACTTTGCAGCTCTGTGTTAAGATGAACGTGTTATACTTCAGTACTTCAGCTGGCTATCTGCTTTATAGTCCTGATATATTTTAGGTGTTAGCCTGTGTTTTTTCTTACCCAAAACATTTGGTCATAGCTTAAAGTAAATTGAGGTTGATTGGCTGGATTGCTAGGAAACTAAGAATCTGGGTTTTTTTAAGTGTCTTGTTCACATACTCAGTGTTGAACTAGTTGTCAGGTTTGAAGTCCTAAAGGAGGCACTTTCACTTCTGCCAACAGAAGGCAACTTTTTGTGCTTCCTACAGCAGTTTAAGGCATGAATATCTGGGATTATGTAGGCATCATGCATTAAACTGTGCACTTGTGTTGTAAGGGTAATGATGGCCTATTTTGGTTTTTTTGCCTGTGAAACTGCAGGGCATGAACTGTGTAGGGGATCAGACTGGAAGATCCTAGTATCCCTTCTGGTTTTAAACTTCCTGGCATTATAATACTGTAGTACATGTTTTCATATGCATCTGTTTTTAATAAAGCAGCCTCAGTTTCCTGATTTAAGGTGATTTTTTGAGTGTGTTATGCATAGTGTAGTGAGTATACTATAGAGCATATTGAGAGTACATAGAGGCTGACAGTCTGCAGTCCTCTTTGCATTTACATTTTGTTTACATGGAGAGAGAAGGAAGTGTTATTAGACACAAAATTGCTTCACAGAGGTTGTGTTATAATAATAACATTGCATTTGTAAAGAGCAGAATGCTGTGAATTAAATGCTGTGTTTTTCTTTTTAGGTTTAAGAAGGCTAAAGCTTCTCTATAAGTGGAACTAGAATGGACAGTTACTTTAAAGCTGCAGTCTGTGACTTGGACAAACTACTTGATGAATTTGAACAGAATACAGGTTAGTTCCTGCACTGCCTTGTTCTCCAGCATAATTATATTGGTCAAATGACTGTTGCTGTGGAATTTGAAAGTAACATATGCCAAATAGCAGCTTATATTGATTAATAAATGGGATTTAGAGGGGCTGCACTGTGGAAAGAGGAGAGTTTTATAAACTTTACTTTTCATATCTCTTTGCTAAAAACAGATGAAAGTGACTGCTACAGAACACCTCAAAATCCATATGACTCAAAACAGCATTCGCTCTCTTCAGTTCTGGATTGCTTACATCTGTACCCAACCCCAAAACTGCAAGAGGATGCTAACAATTGTACTTCATCAGAAGACATATCTCTAGCTAGCCACATCGGAACAAGTGAAGTGCTTCTGAGTTATTCACCACAAAATGAGCAGAGCATTGCTGGACCTGATCTTTTGTCTACTGTGGACAATGGTTCTTTAAATGAACGTGAGGCTTCAAACCTGGGAAGGTGTAGTGTACCTGTGTGTGATCTTGTTAATGACACAGGTAGCTTAATACATTCGGTGGCTGCTCATGAAGATACTAAAAAGTTACAGCCAGATGGCTTGCCGTACAGCGAGGGTTCGATTGGCTTTGGCGTATCTTGCTTACCTGTTCCTACTTGTGTGTCATCAGCAGGTTGCAGTGGTGCTTCAAGTACAGAACAGAGTGATGGGAACTCAATGCCAGATGATTCAGGACATCTTAAAACAGAGGAGATCAGTAATTTAGGTTTTAAATCAGACAGTTATGCTACAGCAAAGATCTCAGATCCATATGATGATCAACACAGGACAGAATCTGTAAAGTGCAGTGAAGTATCTGACCAGCTTGAACAAGCTGCTTGCCTTAACAGTGCATGTGTCTCTGTAACATCACAGAATTTGGATGCATACAGTCCCAAAGACGAGAAAGCATATGAAAAATTGCCTTGTGAACCACAAAATGGAAGTGCAGTCTCTACAGTAAGCAAAGAGACATATGGAAGAAATGAGATAGAAAAGGTAGACTCAAAGGATGAGACTGATGTTGAATCTATGCCTTCGGATCTGCCAAAGAGACCTCCGTTGCATAAAAGCCATGCAACATTACCTGGAAATTGTGTTTTACCAAGCTCCTCATGTCAAACAGAAGCTGAAGTAGAATTGGAAAAGAAAACCACAGAAGAGGACGTAGGTAGCAAAGAACATAATGAAGTACTAAACCATGTTTCAACTTCATGTATTTCAGCTGATGATGTCCAGGCCTCTCTGTCATGTCTTCCACTGCCTGTATCGATATGTGGGTCATTAGTTGTAAAGGAAGAAAAAGCTAATCCCCTACCTCAAAATGAAATAGCAGAGGTTATTAGTGATGTTTTTCCTGCTGCAAAGTCTAAAACTGATCTCTCCAGTAGAGAATCCTGTGAAAACACTGACTTGCATGAGCAGGAAGGATGTATAGCTAAAATCAGTGAGAGTATTGTGGAAAAAAGTACAGACGGAGAGAAGTATGATCCTGAGGATGTAATTGATGACAGTGATTCTCAGCAAATCAAAGCTTTTGCTTCTGCTTTTCTAGAATATGAATCTGAGCCATATGGTGTTGGTGTAGACTCTTACTATGATGAAAGCATGAGTGCAGTTATGGCTGACTTCGCTGTTGAGGAAAATGTTATCAAAAGTGATACTTTAATAAGTGATGCTGAGCTTGATGATTTCTTGTATGGACAAGGCCTTCAGTCCCATGTGTTGAACGCTTCAGACAATGGTAGTAACCTAATGGAAGCTGATGCAGATGAAGGAAACTTAACAGATGTGAACAACCTGGATTTCACAGAGGTCCCTGAAGAAAATACACAAGCGAAACTGAAGGAGGTAACTAGCATCAATAGTAATCTTAAAGTATCTCTGTCTGCCAGTGAAGCAGGATCTGCAACAGAGGAGAGTATTCAGGACATGACTGAGAGTGGTAGTGAAGCACTAGTTTCTAATGTTCATCCCGAAGGTGCAAGACCAAAGCAGATGCTTGGCCTTTCCCAAGGTCAGAAACAACTGAATAGAACTCAAGTACTTCAGAGAGAAAACCAGGAAGCCAGTCCTGTTACTCCAGAAGCTTCCCTCTCAGGCATCAGCATAAATGTTGGTAAAAATTCTGAACATATGAACTCTGGGGAAAGCAGTTCTGAAGCTGGAGGGGGTCAAACATCTGAAAATGTAGAATCACTTAAAATACCTGCAGCTCTCTCATGGAAACAGCCATTATGGATTCCTGATTCAGAGGCACCCAACTGCATGAACTGCCAAGTCAAGTTCACATTTACAAAAAGGCGACACCACTGTCGTGCATGTGGAAAGGTAAGTTATTGGAGAGGGGTCCTGTGAAAACAAACTAATTCTGATTTAGGCATAACCAAAATACAAAAGGGAGAGACTATTCACTTATTTTAGGGTCAAAATATTTTCCTTTAATTTTTTTTACTTCATAGAAACTTAAAGACTGTTGGAAAAGACTCTGTGCTGGTTTTAGCTGTACTAGAGTTCATTTTCTTGAGCTAGTATGAGGCTGTGTTTGGAATTTGTGCTTAGAAGAACGCTGATAACACACTGATGTTTTAGTTGTTGCCAAGCAATGCTTACATTAAGCCAAGGACTTTCCAGTTTCTTGTACTGCCCCTGTCCTCCCAGTGACTTCCCTGCAAGATGCTGGGGGGAGGCACAGCTAGCTGACCCAAACTGGCCAAAGGGATATTTCATACCCCAGGATGTCATGCTTAGTAGATAAAGTGAGGGGGGCTGGCCAGGAGTGATTGCTGCTTAGGGGGCTGGCTGAGCTTCAGCAGGTGGTGAGTAGTTGCATTGTCCATCATTTGTCTTCCTTGCGTTTTATTTCTCTCTCTTTTCTAAAATTATTTTTAACTGTTCTTATCTCAACCCATGAATTTTACACTTCTGATTCTCCTTCTTGTCCCACTGGGCTGGGGGAGGAGGGGAAGTGTGTGGAGGAGCAGTGGCTGTGTGGTGCTTAGTTACCAGCAGGGATTAAACCATGATAGTTCTTTTTTTGTGCCCAGCGTGGGGCACAGAGGTTTGAGATTAAACCGTGACAGACTGATACTAATTAAGAAAAGTATGACCTTTTTTTTGGTGAAAAATAATTAAAGGGAAGTAGGGAGAATGTTCTTATTTTATTTTCCATTATAGGCTAGAGTAATGTGTTTTGCATAGTACAAGGAAGATGAGACAGTGGACTACTTCCTAGTAGTCATAGTGAATCAGCTTTTTGACTCAGCTTTTAAGTGAAGCTTAAGTATTTAAGATTAAAAAAAATTGAGGTGATAATGATGATCAGAATTCAGGTATGTGGTTATACTAGCTGTAAAACACTGTCCATGAATCTAGAAGGATTGCATTCTTTCAGGAGCTGTAGCAGCAGGACCACTGAAAGGATTTATAGCATAAATCTGTTCTCCAGTGTGTTTAGATATATCACTTTACAAGGAGTCAGGGGAAAAGTATGCTACTTCTGTGGGGTGAATTACTGAGTAATCTGTAGAGTTTCTTCAGCCTGTGGTTTTATGCAGTGGGTCAAAGCTTACTCTTAATTCAGAATTCCCTTGTGAGCTACTGTGTCTTACAGTTAGGCTAGTGCATAAATGGGAATGCTGACAAAACTAATGGATTTTTTTTTTGGTGTTCCTCTGTCAGCTTTATGGATTAAGAGATGCAGCAAAGACTAATGTCAGTGCTTTCTAACTTTGTGCATCCCCCGTGTTGAGAGGCATGTGGCAAGGCTTGGCAGTTTCTTCCCTGGATGCCTCTTCTAACACTGTGCATTCAAAGCATAGTGCCTGGTTACTTCAGCTGAACTAAAATATAGGTCTGAATTAAGGTGCCAAGAAAAAGAAACTCATTGTGAAAACCTACAAGTTACTGAACATAATCACTTGGCAGAATACCCTGTTGAAGTTTTGTATTAAAAGACAGTTCTTCAGAGTGGGTTTCGTTTTAGTCATGAGACTGTCTGATTTTAAGTTCCTGTTTACATTTGCTGTGAACTTTCTTGTGCTTGTCTTTATATGGGATTAAGAGCACCCTTTACTACACGGTTCTGTTTGCAACCATCAGCTGTTGGTGTTCCTTATCTTGTGTGTCCTCAGAAAAAGGGGGGGTTGGCAGAAGAACAGTGTAGTTAGAGGAGGCATCATAATGCATGTTCATTGGGAGAATCAGTGAAGGCAGTCTGGATTATCTAAACTTTATGGATACTGGAATGTTAACGCAGCTGCAACTGTCACAGCTTTTCTGAATGTGCAACTTTCTGCCTTGTGATACTGTCTTTTTAATAGCAACTTTTTGTCTTAAAAATCCCAACAAACAGAACATTCCTTGTGAACGTTGTCATGAGCGGGGCGAGTCAGCAGACGAGATCTATATGCACAGATCAAGACTATTGCATGTAATGCTGGGGTCTTAACTCCTTGAAGTAGAAGGCACAAGCACAGTCAAATGGTAGGGGATTGGACCAGAACTTGAAGTTAGAATGTGAAAGGTATCTTAACAATAAAATGTACTACTAGTAGTTACATCAAACAATAAAGGTTAACCATTAAAATGTTGAGCACTTACTTATTATCAAGTTTTATACCAGGCCTAGAACACAATTATCAATTTTAAAGGAGTCTGTAATCTTAAAACTTAATGATGAAAATTATGTAATGTTAAGTTTGCTAGTAACACAATAAAGAAGTTAATCTCTCACCCTTGCCTGGCCACAGCTGCGTGTCCCTGGGTGGGCCTTAATTCTCAAGCATTAACCCTCTGGCAGGTGTCCCTGCTGGAGAGGAGAAAGTCCAGCAACCTTCTGGGAAAGTGTACGGAAGTCCCCCCAGCCAAAAATGGGACCAGGCTTTTACAGAATAAAGTGGATTGACTGCTGTCATTTAACCAATAGCCATACCTTCAACATCTCTCACTGGAGAATGAAAGGAAAGCAGTAGAAGAAGACCCTGTTCTCACCAAGCAAACTCTTTTGTTTATCTGTTTGTTCTTTATCTCTGTTTTGAGCCTTGTTGTGGCCAGGCTGGGCTCCATGTTCTTCAACACCAGAGAGCAGCTGGTGTTATGAACATCAACTTGGCCTCTGTTTGTACCTTTCAAGGTTATTATCAACTCAGACCTTGCTAGGCCCTTTCCTTTCTCATAGGAACCTTTCCACTTCAGGCCTGGCTCTGCAAAAGTGAGAGACAAAAAGCCATTGAATCATAGAGGGAAACTGAGTCAGGCATATTGAGAGATGGAGTGTCCTGCTACAGACATGTTGCATGTTGTTCTGTTTTCAACCACTTGGACATAAGGAGAAACCGGTAGAAATTCCCAGTTGTCTTCTGTGGACTATTCTGGAAGACCATTGTATAGTTTTCATGTGGTCCTACAGCTTTTTTGTCAATGAAAATGGCGACTATTTTGAATTCTGTGTTGGGGGAAGTGTGAGGTTAGTGGTCCCTGCTTTCTCCCACCTGCAGAACTTGTGAGGCCAAACAACTTCACAGTTTCTTTCTTTAGGTTTTTTTATCTTGTTGTGGTACACTTCCTCTTCCTAGCTTGACCATAATCACTTTCTTTGCTCAGCAGACTCACCTCCATCTCATTTTCTGCATTACATTACTGTCCCTTAGTGTGTCTTCACCTCTTGTCTCCTGTGCATTAGAATTAAAGCCACTTCCTGTGTTCAGTCCCAGTGTAACCAAGTGTAAAAGGAGAATACCAATTGTAAATGATTGTACTGCTTAGCATTTTTAGCCCTAAGGTGGATCATAACTGATTAGCAATTAATCTTCACCTGTTACATTCTTAACATCTTTACTGAGTGTGTGCATTTTCAGTTGAGGTAAATTACCTGTGACACTGATGCAGAAGCAATCAGAATAGTTTATTTTTTGAGCTCACATTACACTGATCAAGTATGACTATTTTTACAGTGACTTTTCTTACTTAAGGGAGTTTGCTTGTAATAATTTTTTTCTGTCACTACTGTTTGGGTTTGTTTGTTGTTGTTTTTTCCCTTAATCCATTTTATTTTCCTGGTGATACTTGGGAGTAGAAGACGACTTCTAGTGTTCTTTCCATTTACTTGTAATAGAAGGCTTCTGTCAGACCAAGGCTGCAAAAGATACCTTTTGGACACTGACTGTAGTCAGTGTATAGTTAAAAACACAGATAAAAATGACACTCTTCAAAAACTTGCAATTCACCCTTGAAAGAATATAAGGGAAAAGTGAGAAAAGCACCAGGTATTTACAGGAACTCTTGCATAAAAAGCTTTACTAGAGATACAGTTCTTTGGATGGGATTGTGCAGATATAGTCCAGGCTAAAGAGACAACTTTTTCCCCATCTCTGCTTAAAAATTGACAGAACACATCCTGTTGGAGTAGAAGACCATATTGTATTCTTTCAAAGCAGTCTTTGTGTTTTTAAAATACTTTGCTGAAGAGAGCTAGTAATCTGAAAACAGCAATGCTTGTTCTTTCTGACAGAGTTGGGGAGCAAATGTAGTTCCTGAGCCAGCATTAGTAAATAGCTTGGGAAGCAGTGACCTCTGGTTTAGGCACTTGTCTGTGAGTTAGAAGAGGCACCTTCTGCTGGGGACCCCACAGCTGGATGCAGTGAAAGCCTCTTTAGTCCAGTACTTTCCCTCCTCCTCAAACAGAAATATATTGTGAGATGCATATACTAAAGACCCTTTTCTTGACCCCTGCTTCCACAAATATGTATGCCTGCTTTACATAATGCAGTCGGGTTTAGTAAAAGGAGTTAAAAGTAATAGGAATGTAATTGAGGAAATGCTACAATTTTGTCTATAGTATTTAATTCCATTTTTTTCTGTTCAGGTTTTTTGTGGTGGCTGTTGCAAACGAAAGTGCAAACTACAGTACATGGAGAAGGAAGCAAGAGTCTGTACTGGCTGTTATGATGATATTAATAAAGGTAATTTTTTTTTTTTGCTAATTGCAGTAATCATTGAAGAATAACAGGGACAGCTGGTATCCCTTTAAGCTTTGTTCTTTTTGGGGTGCTTCACTACTTTAGTTGGTGTATGTTTTCCTGTTTCTGAGATGGAGGAAGAGAATAATTGTACCTCTTAGTTGGATTTCAGTTCCTGTTTTAAACTTTGAGTAGCTCGCTTGTTACTTCTTATTAAAAAAAAAAGTAGGCTTCAGCTCCATAGGACTAAATCTAAAGTTAGGCTGTTGTGTTATCTGTGGCAGGAGTTAAGCAATAGTGATCCTCCCTCACAGTAGCATTCTTCATAGTTCTCACGTTATTTGCACATTGTATGTAGCTTTCTGTGCTGATATTTTTTAGAAGTCACTTAAAAATACTACAGTAATTGAATCAGAAGATAACCTTTTCTTAACTGAAAGCTAAGCAGGGATGCTTATGGAAGCATCAGAGAAAAAAATATGAGGTCCTGATTATTAACATTTAAATAAGTTGAAAACATACCGGATTTTTAATATGCCTCATGAATGGAATATTACTTGATAAATGTGATACATGTATTTGCACCAAGGTACAGGGATCATCCTATGGTTCACTGTAGTCACTGCAGGGGTACAGATGTACAAGGAGGCCTCTTTCTGTGTTAGGAATGAGTTAGGCAAATGTGCAGGTAGAAAATAAATATAAATTCTCTTCAACAGCTTAAGTGTTCATTTTTTCTAACTAGCTCACAAATTATGCACTACTTCTGCAAAAACAAAAACAAACCCACCCATAATACAGCTCTAGAAATGAAATGTAATCAACTGTAAGGCCTTAAAAACTAACCACATTTTTTTTTAGCACAGGCATTTGAAAGGATGATGAGTCCCACTGGTCCTGTCCCCAGTTCCAGTGTCTCCTCTGAGTATTCTTCTGCTGTCTCACCTTTGGAGGAAGCCCAGATACCTGGTAGTGCTAGCACTCCTTCACCTTCTGGAATATTACCTATCTCAGTACTTAAACAACCTGGTCTTGAAGGTATGTTAAACCTAGTATAATCTATCTAACACTTTCAGGGTCTCTTTGAAAAGAGCTGTTTATCACATCATAGATATATACTTTGTACTGATGTTTTTTGTCAGAAATGGAAACTCTCTGAACTGGGACACTGGAAAGTTACTTCTGTTTCCCAGTTTTGATGCTTGACCAGGTGGTCTTAAGTCTCTATTTATGAAATTTGGATGTTTTTTTTATTGTCCTCTCTCAGTTTATATTGTGGGGTGTTTTTTTTGTGCTACTTTAATCATTTTTATATAGCTTAGGCTATCTTTGGCTTGTGTTGACTGCCAGTCTTACAGTAAAAGCAAAAACTAGCTGTTTAGGGAAAGTTGCTAGGGAGCAGTGGGCAGTCATTCTCTGTATAAATGTGACTGAGTGGCCAAGTAGTGTCTTAGTTCCACTTTCATTAAACATCAGACCTTTAATGAAAATACATTTTTAAAGTGATAAGCTAACATATGTAGAGCGTATTTCAACTTTCAGTTGTGATACATAATTCATTCTCACCTTACTACAGAAGGATGGTTGAGGAAGTAGCCTTCCTTATATAGGAGCTGACAGGTTTAACTATAGAATGGGAGCTTCCTCTGCAAGTAGAAGATTTTCCTTTTTGCATGTATTTGCCTAACTAGAGGCTGGCTGGTGTCAAACCTCTGCTTGGCTGCTATAAACAGATTCTCTATGTATTTCAGGGCAGAAAGGGCTTAATTCTTATCTCTTTCAATTATTACAACAGTACAATAACATGAAGTCAGTGTTGTTTTCTTAACCTGTCCTAGGGCTGTGCCCCAAAGAGCAGAGGAGAGTGTGGTTTGCAGATGGCATTTTGCCAAATGGCGAAGTGGCAGATATGACGAAACTTTCATCTGGAGTGAAGATCTTCTCTCAGGACTTCAGTCCAGTAAACCCTGACTTGCCAGAGATGCCTATGGTACGAATTAAGGAGTGTGTGTAGGTGCATGAACTACCTCTTGAGCTACTTTTGCTATTGAGGAGCCCCCTTACATACCATAATACAAGTTTTGCTTCACAGCTTTTGCAATCTAAGCCAGTATTTGATTATTTTGGGGGGTGGCTGTGGCGTCCTTGGGTTGAAATATTCTGTAGACCATTACTTCAAAGGAAACCATGTTTGTTTTGGGGTGTATGTGAATTTTACAAATTGTATGGCAGAAGATTTTCCAAAACTTAAGTTTTTTTTCTACACAGCCTTTGATTAACTACTTTTGTGAAGATAACTTCAGCCATAGTTCTGAAACTTGTCATGAACAACATGCTTATCATAGAAGTTCATGTTTTTTTTCCAGTGGCTTGTAATAGTTTGCCTGTTGGAGTAGACTAAGCAGAAGCTGCTTGATGCCCTAGAATAATACACTATAGGATGCAGCAAAATCTACTTACTGCTTCTACTGGGAACTAATATTGAACTGATAGGAGAACTGGCTTTTCTATAACACCCATTTTTATGGTGTTGAGCCAGTTATGCTGGACAAGGGAAGTACAAAGAAATGCCATAAGTTTGCTTGGAAAGCATTTCAGAGATTTTTTCAGCTGGAGCCTTTCTCAAACAAAGCACTGTCTCAAGTGATAACATATGTTCTATGATTCTAACAGCATTCAGGAGTTGTTAAATTAGTAAAGTTGATGACCAGACCGGATTATTACTTTTTGTATATGGAAGGTCTGAGCAGTTACCAAGTGTATAGCATGGAAATCAGTGTTAATTCATGAAGAATGGATAATAACAAATATGACTTTAGTTGAACAAGGAAAGACTCCAGTAAGTTGCAGGGGAGTTTGACCTCCCTAGAGATGTAAGACCTGAGGATCCATTCAGAGTAGAAAGCAAGAAAGTGCTAATTTATTTTTTCCCAGGGATGATTGTGCTTCCCACTTCTGTTAGTCTGTAAAGAAGTTAGCAATGGTGTAGGAGTAATGCTGATACGGTTGATGAGTCTGTATTTCTAGAATAGCTCACCAAGAGCTCTTGGAAGAAAAATAGGTGTCAATAACATAAATGAGAAAATCTCCTTCCAATTCATAAAGATAAAACTGAATAGCCCACTTAAGTGATAAAAGGACGAAGATTTGAGACTCTGTCTCGGACTCGGTGCTATTCAGCATACTCACAGATGCTGAAAAAGGCAGAATTACTTAGTGATTGAAGGGAAATTAGATTCCCAGTACTAATGAACTGGATGCTAATATGACAGATGCTGTTATGTCCTTAAATGTAGAATAAGGAGTGCATGACGTTGACTTTTTTAAGGTTACATTTATTACTGTATCACTTACCAGAAAAGGAGAATTTTTAAATCCTTGATCAACCTGAAGAAGATATTTAAGCAGAAATAATCATGCAGCTCTAAAGCAAGAGATGTACTTTACTAGGTAGCATGGAATCCCCAACATGCTGCTGTGAAGGTCAGAGGCATAAAGTGATAAGAAACACAAGCAGGCAAACGCACGGGGAAGAAATGTTAGGAGGCCAATTCAGTCATATTTTTGTTTGTGTTATTGGGGAGTTATTTTGGGGGTTGGTGTCTTTTTTGTATTTTTTTTGGCATATGTAAATAAAAACAGATGATTTGCTGGAAGCTGATGGCATACCAGGAGAACTATAACAGGGCAAGCATGGAGTTTTTAGGTTTTCTCTTGTTGCAATGCAGAGTCTTCCCTGTTCAAATAGGATGCAAGTCTAACATACTTGAAAGATGATAGCACACATCTTGATTTGTTTTTTGTTTGGTGTTTTTGTGGCAGCTCATATCCCAATATGTCTATGCTCATAGCTTGTCATACACCTTTTGCTGGGGGAGCAGCCTGGGTTTGCCTCCAAACTGGAAATGAACTGGCCTGTGACAAGCTAGTCTTGGGTAATAATACATAGTGTAGAATTAGAAATACACCTACAGGACTGAACTGCTGATCCCAATGATGGCAAATTACTGTGATGACAATGTCCAGTAGCCATGAGTGGGGAAGCAGTAATACTAAAAAGATCCCTGGAGGGGTACTTGTTCTGTTGTTGATTGTGTTACATCTGACTTGTGTATGCTAAAATAACTAATCTTTAGTGCACTGATATGAATTTTGTTACTGAACAAATCGATTACAATTATGTATCTTTACCTAAAATACGTACTCATGTAACTTCTAAAGATGAGAGTCGGGGGGAGGATCCAGGAGAGATTTGATGGCTTTCTTTTTGTTTAGAGGAAATACATTCTTAATATTTGTGATAATTTATTTCTCATTTTGTTTCTAGAATGCTAGTAATTAAACTTTAGCTTGTTGCGAGACAAGACTGTAGATGTATTTTTTTTCTTCATAGGCTGGAAACCCAGAGGAAAATGACACATTAACTGATGTAAATCCAAAACCTAAGGAAGAAAATTACACTATTACAAGAATGGAGGAGTTATGTCCTTCTGTTTATTCAGATGATGCTCATCAGGCTATTCCAGGCCAGAGTGAAGTTGTACATAGCTATAAATCTGTAAATGTAGAAGCTGAAGAGCATTCTCCTACTGCAGAAGCTGAGAAGACCAGTTTCAGTTCCATTGACCAGACTAAAAGTGATATGCCTGTTAGTCCTGTCAGTTACAGAGCCCTGTGTGGTATTGAAAACTGTGTTCGTAAAGAGATGAGCCTTGTTCCTGGTGGGGATAAACTGCCACCACTTCTGCTTGCAGTGGGTGAAAAAGGAAAAGGTAAAATCTGATAAAGTTGTTGATACTTAATCACTTGATGCAAGACTTCTGTATATGAACTCCTGTGTATGTAATTAATATTTTAATACAACTCTAATATCTTGTTTATTTGCTGCGTGTTGGGTGGTTGGATAATGGAACATGCCTTATTAATGAGAAATACTATTAACAGTATTAGTATATGGAGTAGGAGACAGCATACACAATTTTTCAGTAATTAACAAATTAATGGTAGCCCTAGTTTGCACCTTTGTTACAAGTTACTACTTTTTTTATGTTCCTTGAATTTTAGGGTAAGCTCTTCATTGTTGACCGGTAGCTATTCTTATTTTGAGAATAATTATCACCCTCTTAAGATAGGAGGATGGGACGGTCTTCCATATGTTAATGGTCTATAATTCTTGTTTTAGGTGTTTGGCTGACACATTGAACTAAATTGGTTGTTAATTTATTAGGTCCTCTAGTGGAAGAACATCCATCTCACCAACAGGTCACCTTGCGTCTTGTGGAAGGAGGTCCTAATCCATTAACTTTTATCCTAAATGCAAACTTGCTTGTGAATGTCAAGCTAATAACTTGTAAGTAGTTCACATTTTCTTTTCCATTAAATCCATCTTTCTTCTGACTGTGAAATAGCATTACTGTGGTATCTCTATCTTTTAATTAAAAGATTCTTCAGAAAAGTGCTGGTACTTCTCAACGAATGGACTACACGGTTTGGGTCAGGCAGAAATTGTCATTCTGTTGCAGTGTTTGCCAGATGAAGAGATTTTTCCTAATGAAATATTAACATTATTTAATGACATCTATAAAGATGCAATTGAAGGTATGTGATTTTAATGTCTAACTTTGTATTTTGTGATATCTTCTTGCTGATCTTTAAAGCCGGTAGTTGATAGGTAATTTTTCTGGAGGTCCTTGTAAGTATCTAATGATTCTGTTGAAAAATCTTGCAGTGTTAGCCATGGGTTCTAAATAAACAATAGGAAGAAAAGAATGTATGTTTATGTTTTGCATATACTTCTGTAAACACCCTGTTTGCAGGGTTTTTTTGTTGTTACTCAGTCATACTGTGTTGGAGATTCTGGGTATAAGTCCCTGAGTCTATGTTGTAGGACATCTACCACTTTGTTTGTAGAAGTACAATACTCTTAGGTGTGTAAATTATTTGAGGTGTGTTAATTGAAGTTCATCAATTGGTTTTGGTTTTTGTTAGCAGAAACCTAGTTTCATATTCAAGTTAGTTAGTAAACACCAAGCACTACGCCTTTGGGTTTAGATGTCTGTCAAGACTTCCAGGGAGATGTGAGATACACCTCATGGCTTACAAGACTGCAGGAGACCACTAGTTAGAGTAGTTTTCTTGACACTAATGTTTAACTTCTCCAGATGTGCAAAGACTCTGTCCCTCTTTCTGCAGGAAGGTTAATAAGAAACATGGAAAACATTACTTTTACTGAAAGCTTTCTCAGTAACAAAGACCATGGAGGATTCCTGTTTGTTTCACCAACTTTTCAGAAACTTGATGATCAGATTCTACCAGATAACCCTTTTCTTTATGGCATTCTCATCCATGAGCTGGAGATACCCTGGGCAAAAGTTTTTCCAATCCGTTTAATGTTGAGATTGGGAGCAGAATATGGAGGTAAGTTTTAACACTTTAAGCAGCTGTGTAAATGTAAAATGGCCTTTGGAAAAGGGAATACAAGGGTTTTTCTAAAAGAGCAAAATATTTTAAAATATCTTTGCACTATTTTATATTTTGGCATTCACATTGTGTTGCTAGACTCCCTTAATTTTTTCCTGTTAGCTGATGAGAAAGCTAAGAAACTAAAACAACAGTAGATTGTCAAAATGTCTGACTTCTGTTTTCACAGGAGAAAGGTTTGAGGGGAAGTTCACAAGCCCAGTTTACAACTCTGACAAATAGGTTTTTTTAATTAAATTACTGAAATTGAGCACATGGGCAAAACATTGCTGCTTCATAAAATGGATAAAGGTATTTGCTACTTGTAAGGATAACTAACTAATTAATACTTTTGAAATCTCCAGGCCTGTAAAAATGCAGGCAGCATTCTTTCAAGCTGAAGTGGATAGAGAGCATGTAAATATGCCTCACCACAGGTTGTGCAGTGACACAGCTTCCATGTGGGAATTGCCTTCCACAGTCGGTTGCAGGCTGATGTGAGCATTGTCTGCTTTCCAAGTGAGATGCACATCAGCTCTGCTCCAGACTTGCCAAAGGAGAGTGTTTATGTAGATTCCCATTGCCTTGAAGGACAGATAAAGCTAGCTTGAGCAAGACCTGAAAACAGATACTGCCCTAAATGCCCTCTCGAGTTGCTCATGTACTTGTTTGAATACAGACATTTAATTTAGCAATGTGAGTGCTGGTTTGTTTCCTGTTGCACTGATGCTTATGATTTAGAGAGCAGATCATGCGCAGCATGCAGCAGTTGCTTCAGAGGAATGGATTTCAAAAACGTATCATACCCAGCTTTCTTGACTTGAATTCATTATTGATAAACAAGCCTACCATTCTAGAAGCTGCAAGTCCATAAATATTTATCACTTGCTTGTTTATGGATTTCTTCAGTCAAAGGGAATTCTACTGGCCAGGCTTCTGTCTGGTGTTGACAAAGGGTGCTAGCTTCTTTGTTTGTCTTCTCAATAACCAAACGACTTCCCTTGTTTTTTTTTAAACTGATTTTGCATCTTTGGCCTCACAATCCTGACTTTGCTATGCTACTTGGTTTGTTCTGAAATGGCCTCATGCTGTGGTCTCCTGCATTTCATTGCCTTCCCTAGTTTCCATCTGCATGGGTTTCCCTTGCATGTTACTTTGTGTGAACATGCTCACTTGCTCTACTCTTGCCTATCAATACTAAATGGTACTTCAGTTTGTATTACAGCATTAACATATCAGCGGGTATTAACCTGGATTGTATTCTTATTCAAGCAACTACAAAGCCTTGCTGCTGCTGGTGACCTAAAGACTGAATCAGGATGTTTCTGACCAGATCACCTATTGCAAGATAGATGACAGAGCAGCAATATAAATGCAGCAGCAAGTCTCTGCCACGAATTACTGTCCCTAGCAGAGTGACTCCCTGCAGTGACATTGCAGTGGGATTTAACGATGGGATGGGTAGGGAAACGATGCCGTGGGCTGAAGGAAAGTTCATGACAGAATCAGGCAGAGGCTCTAGTTCCTGTGGCTGGTCAGATTTTTGAGGTTAAGAAACATAGGCTATAGCTGAAAAGAAGAATACTTGGATTAACAAGTTTTACAGTTGTTGATAGGTGAACATGACCTTTTATTTGTTGATTTCCTTACGCTAGCATATCCAACACCTGTAGTAAGTGTCAGGCACCGGAAGCCACTCTTTCGAGGGACAGGACTCACAATTATGAATCTACTTATTGTGAGTAAATGTCTTATTGTCCTTCCTTCCTGTTGTAATTTAGATGAGGTAAGATATAGTCAAAACTGTGATTCTTAAAACAGTCATTTTTGGCAAAGCGCTAACATTTTTGTTCTTCATACCTGATTTTCACACCAGGGAGTGTGAGTGAGTTAGGAAAGCTGTATCTTTCACATTATGTTGTTATGTATTAGTTCTGGTAGCAAGAAATGGCTTTAAATTAATAAGAAAAATGTTGACATTTACACTGAAGTTGATAGTAATCGTTGTTCAGTTCCATTTTTCTCTTCCAAGCATTGGTTTGCTGCAGAAATTCCAGTCTTAAGTCAGACATTATTTCAATGTGAAGACCTGACAGGTACATGCTGTGGTGGAACTGTAACAGTAATTACTCTGTCACACAAACTTAACCTTACCACAGTTAAACACTCTTGACTGTCTTATGTGAAGAAGTTTTTGGCACAACCCAAAGTAGAGTAAGTAGAGTCCAGAATCTATGCCATTTCCCTAAGGAAGTTTTTCCTCTCTTAACCAAATAATGTTTAAACTTGCAGTAAGTCTGTACACCTGACAAGTAGCCTTCCTCTTCTAATACTTAAATAGAAGTTATCCTCAATGCTGTGATGATAAGTGCTATAAGGATATGGAAAAAATTGCATGTATTATTTAGGTGATCACTAAATCCTCCCATAAGAGTCCAGAGACCATTACAGCTGAGATGAAACTGCTGTATTTGGCTCCTTTTTCCTTTTCACTGCTGTTGATGTCCATGTCATTACATAAGGAATCAACCAGAGTTGTGCCATCTGAGAAATAGCATGCTTTTTTTAATAGAGGAATCTTACATTTTCATTCTGTGAGTCAGCTCCCTGCCTGAGTGGTGACATGTGAGTACCAATGTGGAATTGCATCTTCAGACTTTGAGGAATCTTTGTTGTGCTGCTGATGAAGGGGGAATTCTATGGAGTTTATTCAGCTGGTTTAGAGTTACTCTGATTCTCCTTCATAGCTGTGTTTGTAGTGTCAGCTTGGAGCAGGCAGTGGGAGTACATGCTCCTTGGCAGGACTACCTCTCTTGATTCAGCAGGAGTTGTAATCATTGTAAAATAACTGACAAATGTTATCTTGGTGTTCCATTTTTAACTACACGTGGTGCAAATCCTCCACTGAAGATCACATAAAATCAAGTACCACACAAGTGACTGAAGTAGTGCTAAATGATGAAGACAAAGAGCATCTCTGATTTATATCCTTAATACTGCTAAAACAACCAGCTCAGCTGAAACTTGCAATGCAGTGAGATGTGTTCACAAATACCCTTCTTGCTACAGCTGTGCTGATAAAGCAGGATACTGATTACCTGACTCAGCTAATGTCAAGAACCTTCTCTAAACTTTGTTCACATGAGTTAGTGAAGTCAGCTGAGACCATTTCACATCTAGTGTAGTCCTTCTGGAATAAAACAGAACACAAAAATTTTGCAGTAGTGGCTGAAATGATGGATGGTAACTTATGTCAGAGAAAGGTAAAAGTATTCAAGCTGTAACTCAGGCAGTTAAGCTGTAGGGAACAGGGTGTGAGCCTGAAACAAACTAATCTAAATGGTGACTTCCATGCTTTGCTTTTCTATCAGAGAGGGAGGGTATTGAAGTTACCTAAAACAGTAAGATCCTAGTGTGCCTAAAAAAATAGTTTAAATAACCCAGTAGTAAATAGTTAGAGCTACCTTGTCAGTGCTACACATTTGTTTATATATTCACTAAGGTACCCTTCACTGACATTGATGTCAGTATTCTGTTGAAGTCTTTGAGGTGTATTTAAAGTACTTTAGGTAATACTTGTTATAACAGGTAAGAAAATTGTCTCCTAATATAAAAACTTTGTCTGTTATAGGGCCTTAGAAATGATCGGTATGCTTTGCATACCATAGACAACCTGTTTATTCATGTGGAAATGGGTAGGAGCTGTATTAAAATACCCCTAAGGAAATATAATGAGGTGAGTAAAAAAAAAAATCTATTAGCTTTCTAATCCAAACTGCTTTAGTCATTATTTTTCATAAATCAGTCACATCTTTAACATGAGCTTTTTAAGAACCACCCTCTCTTTGTTTTGTTTGTTTGTGGCTGTAATTATTTCATTCTGTAGTTAATTTCCAGGCAGTTATTCAAGTGCATTTTCCACTTGATACACTTTGTTATTTGCTGTGCAGTAGGCTCTTTGGACTTTTAAACTGATGTAAGCATGGGATGAGGGGAGGGCATGGAATTACCTGAAGGCACATTTCCTTCTTCCTGGATATCACCTGGAAGGTGGATAATGATAAGTGAAAATTGGAGCTTTAGTATAACTGTTAAATGCTGAAAAGTCAGCATTCTTTTCCAAAATCTTTTAGTATGTATTTTCAAGCATTATGTCTTATTAATTACTGGTGTTGCTGTTATTCTTAAAACTTAAAAAAAAAATAAATTATTAACAGTTTGTTTACATCAGCTTTAACAAAAAACCAAAACACTGAATGGTAAACTGCACAAGGCTTAATATTTTAGTCTTAAGACAAAGAAAACCCTTACAACTGTAATATTTTGCATTGTCCAGAGGTACTCAGACTTACTCATCCCTCTCTACTGAAGTAGTATTTTTTATCATGGTTAGTGTTCCTGTAGTTAGTCATGGCAGATTGTGTTCACACCCTCTGGATTTGACTGAGTAAGTCTTGGAATTTGTTTTGAGAGCTGGATTCTTCTAGTGTCTTGAATTTAAAATGAGTACTGCAGAATGAGATCTGTCAGTCTAATGACAGATTTTGTATTGACAGGTAATGAAGGTGATAAATTCTTCTAATGACCACGTAATTAGTATTGGAGGGAGTTTTAATACTGAAGCAGATTCTCACTTAGTGTGTGTGCAGAATAAGCATGGCCTCTATCACACACAAGCTATCAGTGCTACAGGACATCCTAGGAAAGGTAAGCTGTCTGGATTTTGCAGAAAAATCATGTTTCTAGAGCAGAAACGTAAGTTTACGCTACAAGGAAAATCTGTATTCTTAGCAAGTTGTTGCAACAAAGTTGAGCATTCAAGCAGCAAAGTAATTTAAGTGCAAAGTAAAAAGTTGCTGATTTATATCAACACTTAGCTACCTTTTACAGATGTTACATTTAATGGAAATTAATATTTTTTCTTTGTTTCCAGAATGTTGTATTAATATAGCTTACATTTTCAGACATGATCAGATTCTTTACATAATTCAAAATCTGAATGTAATGTGACTGTGAATTGGGCAATGTATTTACGTGTGTAAGTGAACAGTCTCAATAACTGAGTGTATGGAAATGTGGGAACAGTGAGTAGTACCTCTGTACCACACCTAGCAAGCTGATGCAACCACCTGCACAGAGAACAGTGCAGAGGTATGTCTTAGGTTCTGAAAACAAAGCAGCTGCCCAGCATGGCAGTGTCTGGGCTGATGAGTCATGCTTTTCAACAAAGCTCATTAATTGGGGGAAGAAAGTCCAGATTTATAGAGCTGTACTCCAGCAACCTCCAGTGTCAAGCTGAAATACTGTTTGTTTGAAGCACTGTGTGTACCTAACTGATCTACCCAAAAGTTTGTAGCATGAAAATTCACTTAGGTCTTAGATCTTTTCTTTCACTTGCTTTTAATATTGTGGAAAATTATCTAAACTTCAGTAACATCTCCCATAAAAACACTAAAACTTGAGTGGCATGTCTGTTGTAAAGGACAAAAAAAACCAACAACAAACAAAACAAAATACAACCCCACATCACTGTTTCTTCAACTCTGTGTCCTCTGTATTCAGAGCTTTTTTTGGCTTGCCTGTGTTAGCTTGCTGCCAGTGTCTTAAAAGGATACGGTGTACACTCACAAAGTAAGTTAACAAAGTTGGGGGTTTTTTGCCAAGGTCTGATAGGAAAAAAAATCTCTTTGGAGAGTTGTTTCATATCATCCTGTCAGTGAGGGATTTCTACTAGTGCCTTCAGTATGGTAGCTCCTTTTTTTCCTGACTTTTGGAAAATGAATGTATGTTAAATGTTAGTTATGACAAACTTGAGTGATACAAAGTGGTATTCACTTTGTTCATACTGTTTCTAGTTACAGGTGCAAGTTTTGTGGTATTTAATGGAGCCTTAAAAGCATCTTCAGGATTTTTAGCTAAATCCAGTATAGTTGAAGGTAAGAATTTTGTCCTGTGTGGCTTCTTCTTAAGATAACTTAAAAAGACAAAAAAAAAAGCAGTCTTGTGCAAGATCTTTATTCCTCAATAAGCTACAATTTTTCTTTTCAGGATTTTTAACTTTGTAGAAAACCTATTGCAAACAAATGCTGTATAAAAAACATACAGGCTAGTTCACAGGCTTGTTTTAAAAAATACTAAATCTTAACTCTTTTTGCTTTAGTCAATATAAGTCTTCCCTTTACGGCTGCCTGTAACTGAAACTATTTTCATTGCTGTATTGATGAAATATACATATATTGACATACAAATGCAAAAAACTTATAAGATTGGTCTTTTATTTCTGTTGACGTTCATTACTTCCTCTTTCATGTAACATTTAATACTGTAGTTGTGGGATGGAGTCCATTTGATGTGCATTTTTTAACAAGTGGTAGGAGAGGGCTGGTCCCACCAGAATTTAAGCCAAGATTCTACTAAAAAGCTGTGCTACTCTTTCTGTAGATAAGCTGGAATTTTAACTGGTTTTCTTCTAGATGGACTAATGGTACAAATAACACCAGAAACGATGGAAAGCCTGTGTCAGGCGTTAAGAGACAAGAAGGACTTTAAAATAACTTGTGGCAAAACGGATACCGGAGACATAAAAGAATATGTAGATATTTGCTGGGTAGAAAATGAAGAAAAAACAAACAAAGGGTAAATGTATCACCGAAGCAAAGCATCTTAGAGAATTCTTGTTCCTAGTTTTCAGATACCCACTGTTAATTTCTTTAAATTAATCTGTGGTATTTTTATTAAAATAAAGCACTTAATACTAAAACCTAAAAAGGGGTAGAATGGTAAACTGCCTGTAGCCCTCTAGATGTCACTAGCAGACCAATTTTGCTTGTAGTTTACACTAGAATTAGTAGCTTTCTCTGTTGGGGAAGTTGTTGGAAAAAGGTGTGAACCACTTGCTTTGGAAGTCCTCTACCACATCCGTAATCAGTTTGTGTGAGGATGCAATTAATGCCTTTCAGCTTCCTTGTTTGGGATAGGGGGGAGGGGCTTGGAAGCACACAGAACTGCCCCTGGCCAATCGGTGCTTGGAATGCTGGCATTCACAAAGCACAACGAGATGCAAGACATCTTTATGTGATGTGATTTGAAGGCTTGTTCATGTCGCTTCAAACTTAGTTACACATCGCTAACTCAAAACTTGTCTCATCTTGTTTCTTTGGCCAGTTTTAACTTGGTGTGCCTTTTTCTGTGGCTTCTCTGGCCAACTAGAACAAACAGTGGCTTTACCCAATATAATTTTATAGCTTCTTAAACCTGTAAGTATAGATCTCAATCGAGTAAATGTTGTTTGTTCCCTATTTAGAATATTTCTTTTTGTAGCATCTGTATTTTCATGATGCAAGTCCTGTATTATACTTTATTGTAAAGCTGTTTAAGTAGCTTTTAAGGATGGCTAAACATTATTTCATAAAAGTTATTGAATCTAAATCACAAAATGTTGTTTTAATTATTAACCATACTATTGTCTTCCATAGAATTTTAAGCCCAGTTGATGGAAAATCAATGGAAGGAACTTGGAGTGAAAAAGTAGCACAAAGCAGAGACTTGGAAAGAGAGGGAAAAGTTCTGAAGTGTACCGAAGTTAGTAAATTACATTGTTCTTGAGCCCTTTTGCTACTTAGAATAGTGATTGCACCAAGTGATACTACTAAAGAAACTAACTTCATAGAGACATACTGATAGGCAGAATGGTGTCCATAGGTCTTTGATACATACATACTTACCTTATTTTCTCCTCTGAAAAAGACTGAAGCTCTTCTAGCATTAATAACTCTTAAGCATATAATCCAGATATTCCAATGGTCACTTAACTGTTTTGAATAGATTGAATACTAGAATACTTTGCCAGCAAGCAAGCATTACAGCTTGCTCTGTTCTGCATTAGTGGTACACTGAATTACTCTGCATTACTTCAATATAACAGGCTGCTGACTGTCCTTACCCTTTCTGTAATTTCAGGTATACTACTTTGTGAAGGACCATGAAGTATCCAGTCCTGTTCCTCACCAGTTTGCTAAAGAGATTGCTGTTGCCTGCAGTACTGCTCTTTGCCCACACCTTAAAACCTTGAAAAATAATGGGATGAATAAGATAGGCCTAAGAGTTTCCGTTGACTCAGATATGGTAATCTTTCAACTTTTATTGCAGACACTCCATTTCAACTAAAATCTTTCTTGTAAAGGTCTTGGATCTCTTCCTGAATGTTTTCAGTTTTTTGCCCAAGCCCAGATGCATCCTGAGGACAAAATGTTGTGAAGAAGGTGTATTAATGGCTAGTTTTTTCTTGAATTGAATAGTCCTGTTTCCTTATTCTGCTCAAATTTCCCAATAGCTGCTTGTAGCAAATCATCAGCCTTTCTCTAGTTCTGACTCTCTGGCAGCCATCTGCCTCCAAAGGGAGTCAATTTAGAGAATCATAGATCTAATTTTATGATGCTTTTCTCAAAATATGTAGTTTTTTGCTGGTTTTGCTCCCTAATGTAGTTCAGTAAGGAATACTTGCACCAAAATCTGTACAGCAGAGCAGGACAGGTCTGCCCAGCTGAGTATGGAAGAGAAGGAAGGCAAGGCTATCCAGTATGTTGTGCCTCTTAAAACATTACAAACATGGAACAGTTCAGTTCCTTGTCTCTGAAGGTGTTCTGTGTTACACTTACCTTTTTTGAGAGAAGCTGGAAATAAGAGTCCTGAAAATCCAGTTTTCAGCTGTATATTTTGAAATTAATAGTAACTGTGATAGATCATTCTTGGACATCAGACTGAAGCAGTCTGGAACACAGAGGGTGTGTGGCCCTGTAAACACGGGGAATGTTGGTACTTTTTCAACTGCAAGCTTAATTGGTCATGACTGACCTCATTCAGTTGCCAGTGTTCAGATCTCCTTTTGTCACTTGATGCTAGCTGAGATATTCTTCTGCTGAGATACTACACTTCTGTGTTGTCTCGTTAATACAAAAAGTGTTAACGCCAACATTAATATGTTTGCCTTCTAGGTTGAGTATTTAGCTGGATCTGGAGGTCGCCTTCTTCCACAGAAGTATCTGAATGAATTGGACAGTGCTCTGATTCCTGTGATTCATGGTGGAATGTCAGATCCTACAAGCCTACCGCTGAAGATGGAATTAGTATTTTTCATTATAGAACATCTGTTTTGATTACTCTGATTACAGGCGGTACGCTGATTTGCGAGACCTGAACACCAAAGTCACAATGCTACAAACACTAAAAACATTAAAAGTTTCTAAACCTGTTCTAATAGTTTCAAACTGTTTTATAAAACCCTCAAATCCTCTCTGGTTACTTTACCACAAAAGAATTGTAGTTTGTAACGTTTCCTAAAGTTCTGAAAGTTTACACTTAATACAGGTGCAGAAGAGGGCAGGTTTTGTTACCTCTTTACACCACTGTAGCATTTACTGTATGTAGTGTAACTTTAAGCCATACTATCTTGCCTCTTAACCTCAGAGAAACACATTCATAAAAATTGCTATGGTTAGATCTGATCTCTGCAGCATGTGCTTTCCATGTGCAAATGAGCTAAACACTGAAGCAGAAGCTGGCACAAAACTGTTTTCTTGCCCTTTGAGATTCAAATACAAGACCTTCTGTAGCTGACTGTAAACTTCATGTGTCAGTACCAAGTACAAGTGCACACCCTCTGACACTCGTTTATGGTCAGCATGAGGAAGAATTCTGCAGGCATGTTTAACAAGACTTTGTAGTCGATGTCCTTCACATTAGGATTTAACACTGGTGCTTCAGGAACATCTGCTCTGAACTAATTTTTCTATAGAAAACCTGATTTATTTCCTGTATTTGTAAGTCTTTGTCTAACTTAAATGGATGCTATTTTTATAAATACTGCTATTTTTTTTCTTTACTCTGTGCTTGGAAGCCCTGATAGAATTTGACCTTTTAAGTAAAAATCCAGATTACCCTTGATGGTCATGAACACTTAGCAATAAGCCGGACAAAAATTCTGCAATATCCTTTCTTTTCCTGTCTACTGCTTTTGCAACATCTTAGTAGCCACCCTTACTTTCAGGGAGAATTGATGTATTAAGTGTGAATTTTCATGAACAGATTGGTATTTTTTTTAGTATACCTGATGTTCTTGTATAGTATGTATTTTTGATATTGGGTCAAGATCTATTTATGTATTTGTGATGCATGTGATTTGTACTGAGGTTCAGTAAACCATAACTGTGGTTTGGTAACTGTCACACAACTGTTGTATCAAGAACAGAACCAAAACTAAATGATATACAAGATGGTTATTGTTTTCAGTAAAAATGCTGGTACAATTTTATAATCAGACTATTAAAACATTGATGCCTTCTTGATGATAATTGGGGATATCTTATGTTTTTGTATCAAAAACAATTTGTAACTTAACCTAATCTGCTCTGTTGTTACCTATGCTTTAAAAAAATGGTTCTACACGGGTTCAGGCGTCAAGATCTTACCCTGGGGTAAACTGAGGCTGCATTTGAGCTAATTAATGTAACTTCTTGAGTGAAACTGCAGTTCTGGAGGAGAGCTGAAGGCCACACCATGCACACAGTATGAACGTAACACGTCCTTACTGGAAAACGAGCCGCAACGGAACTGTCCGGGAAACAACAGTGGAAGGTTGAAGGGTAGTTCAGGACTGTGATGGGTGGGTGGAGGAGGCTGTTCCCCCCGCCGTGTCCTCTGTACCCCATGGGGAAACCAGCCTTGCCTGGTTCTGTCATGGTAACTGGGGCCACGGCTGACTCTTGCCACTTACCCTGTACTAACTCCTTTGAAGAAATAATAAAGTTAACGAAAATGCTTGATATCTTACCTCTGGTATGTAAAAATATTTTATTTCTTTTTTTAAATCGGTGGGCGTGTCTGGCCTTCGCAGCTTTTGGGGGATTCTCCTCCTAGTCACCTTCCCGCGCAGACCCTGGCGGGGGATGCAGCCCTGGCTCTGCTGCGGTCGGTGCCCCATTCCGCGGCAACGTTCGCCGTAGCCCTGTCCGGGAGCTCCGGCCCTGGCTGCCCCGTCCCGGGCCGGAGTTCGGCGGCAGCCCCGCGGGGCCCGGCTTGGCAGCCCGCGGCGCCCCGCCCGCCTCAGCTGGCCGAGGAGCAAACTCCTCCCGCCGCAGCGGCGGGGCGGGCCCCGTGAGGCGATGGCGGAGGAGGGCCAGGGTAAGAGCTGTGCGGCGGGCACCTGGCCTCCCCCTGCGGCCGCGACTGCCTCTGCCTCACGGTCCCGAGGGCCTGGGGCGAGCCGCGCCGAGCAGCGGGGCTGAGGCACATCTCCCTTCGCGCAGGCGCCTGGAGCGAGGAGGCAGTGGGTCACTTCCTGAGGTCGCAGCGCATTAGGGCGAGAGATGGGGCGGCCATCAGGTGGTTCCACGCCGCGAACAGCAAGGCCCGAGCCGGGGAGGCCGCCAGAAGTAAGTGTGAACGGCTGCCGGGCCCGCCCAGGCTGCGGGGGCCGCCTCCGGCTTCATCTCCAGGGAGAAACGGGGCCTGGTCGTCCCGTCAGGTGCCCCCGGATTCTCCTGTCGGCGAGGCCCGTTCCTGGGCAGCTGTCTGCCCCTGCCCCCCGCCGGGCCGGATCGGGCGTCCCGGCAGGATGAGGTCTGGAGGTGGTTCCCCTTTATTTAGGCAAGCTTGTTTAGTGGCACAAAGACAGCCGCTATCCAGGCATGCAGGCTCCCTGTCAGGTCAGACCTTAAGGTTAACAAATGCCTTCATCTCCTGCCAGCAGACCAGAGCCACAGTTAAGGAGTTTTATGGTTTTATACACTCAAGCTTATCTGGAGTGTTGTTCGGTTTATATGTTTACACGGGGGAACACAAAAGCTTCTGATCGAGGTAAAACTAATTTCTCCAATGAGGAGAAATAACCTCTACAGAGGTTAGACCGCAGCTCCCCCGAACGCCAGCCTGGCTGGGCAGGAGTGGTCCAGTTGCCCTGTGCTCTCCTGGTTCTCTTCGTAGGTCACCCTTGCCAGCATGCAGACACATCTGTTTGTGGATCCCCTCTGGAAAACAGAAAACGGAAATGACCTGGTGAAAAATCCTGCCACTCATCTCTCCATCAGATGAGGTTCGGTACCAGGGCTGTTAAAAGGGCAGTAGACAGTCGAGGAAAACCTGAGAATCGACTGTTACTTCCCAGCTGGCTTTGCCCCGGTGCCAGCACCTTTAGCAGCAGCCTTAGTGCTGGGAGGAAAGGTGCTTGTGAGAGCCTGGCCAGGGCTGCACTGCCAAACGTGTCCCTCTTCCTGAAACAGTTAAGGATCCCCAGGTAGTTTTGACCCTGTGTGGATGGAACTTCTAGGTCTTTTTAGGACTGCTTGAATTTTACATAAGAGGTGGATGTTTTAATTTAAGCAATAATTAAAAAAAAATAAAAATAAAAACAACAAACGTCTGCTTTTCTTGTCCTTTCCCTTCTCTGTCCAGGCAGACATTTACAGATTCTGGTAACAATAAAAGGTTTTAGCCTGCCCACACTTCTAATGTTTTCATGAACTTTCACAAGAAAATTATGATTACATTAAGAAGAACAAAAGATACAAATGGCATTTTACAACTATTATCTTTTTTCTTTTTCTTTTTTTTTTTTTTTTTGCATTTCTATAGCCTGCTTAAGCATAGATGAAACTCACTTGTGTTTCAGCTACCATTTTCCTAGCAGATGTTTCTGGTTGTCTTGCTGGCTGGCTGGCTGACTTTTTGAGGTTTTGGCTGAGGTGGGTTGGTCAATTTTGAGAATGAGACTCACTCTCTGCCACTGTTAAAATAATCTAATCAGCTTTCCTCTAAAAGACTGTCTGGAACACTTGTTGTAAGGGGAGAAGATTTGAAATTTAGCAAGAGTTTATTCACATTTTGGATATTCATTTGGCTGTTCCTCTCAAAAAAAAAAAAAAGTGATTGCTTGGCTAAATGTATCTACAAAAATCAATTTTCACATGTTTGTAGATTTGTAAGGAGTTTAGTGAATGAAAACCCAAAGAAATACATCTCTTGCTGCACAGACAGCAACTCATAGTGGGTGAATTTGTGGAGTAAGTGTGCACAGTGCAGTGCAGAAAGACTTGCCCTGTAATTGTGACCCTGAAGCAGATCCTGGAACTGTTGGGTTTGCCTCTGTTAGAACATGCATTTTTTAAATCAACAGGTGATGTTCACATGATAGAAGCAGATGTTCTTCTTCGTGGTGGCAGGGGAGGAAATGGAGACCCGATCATGGCTCATCCACCTGAAACAGACAGTGACAACACATTGCAGGAATGGCTGGAAGAGATTGTCAACACAAATAAAGGCATCAAGCTGGATTTTAAGAGGTATCTCAAGGCAAAAATGTACTTACATTGCTTGCATTCTCACTAATTAGCAATTTTACAGGTAGTTATAACAGCCAGACTTTTTCTTACTGTGCAATTTTAGTGTAACACGTTCCTTCCTGAACAGAAAATGCAGTGAAACATAGTGAATTTAATTAAATGCATTGCAAGAACAAAAGCTTTAAAACTGTTTGGAACTACACATAATGATTTCATATTCACAGAATTGATTACGGAGTTGCTCTTGAGCCAATTTTTCCCATCAGCAAAATGGAAGTGGTAGTGCCTATCTGGGAAGGTCCTATCAGTTCCTGCTTGTGCAAAGAAGTTGGGAAAGACAATCTCCTGACTTGGGAGTCAGGCAGTGGCTCCCAGCTGGAAGTGGGGCTGAGCCCCCTAGGTTTCCAGCCTGGCAGCACAAAGGTCTCTTCTGCTGTCATCCAGCTTTCTTGGTGTCATTCTCTAGAATGGAAAGGTGAAAGTGCCTTCCCCTCTCCCCTCCTCTCCCTCTCCCTCTCCCTCTCCCTCTCCCTCTCCCTCTCCCTCTCCCTCTCCCTCTCCCTCTCCCTCTCCCTCTCCCTCTCCCTCTCCCTCTCCCTCTCCCTCTCCCTCTCCCTCTCCCTCTCCCTCTCCCTCTCCCTCTCCCTCTCCCTCCCCTCCCCTCCCCTCTCCCCTCCCCTCCCCTCCTCTCCTCTCCTCTCCTCTCCTCTCCTCTCCTCTCCTCTCCTCTCCTCTCCTCTCCTCTCCTCTCCTCTCCTCTCCTCTCCTCTCCTCTCCTCTCCTCTCCTCTCCTCTCCTCTCCTCTCCTCTCCTCTCCTCTCCTCTCCTCTCCTCTCCTCTCCTCTCCTCTCCTCTCCTCTCCTCTCCTCTCCTCTCCTCTCCTCTCCTCTCCTCTCCTCTCCTCTCCTCTCCTCTCCTCTCCCTCTCCCTCTCCCTCTCCCTCTCCCTCTCCCTCTCCTCTCCTCTCCCTCTCCTCTCCCTCTCCTCTCCCTCTCCTCTCCCTCTCCTCTCCCTCTCCTCTCCCTCTCCTCTCCCTCTCCTCTCCCTCTCCTCTCCCTCTCCTCTCCCTCTCCTCTCCCTCTCCTCTCCCTCTCCTCTCCCTCCTTCCCTTCCTCCCTCCCTCTCCTTCCTTCCTCCCTCCCTCTCCTTCCTTCCTTCCTCCCTTTCTTTCCTTTCCCCGAGGAGAAGAATTCTGCTTCCTAATCCACTACAATACTAACGATCTATTGGAAGTGTCTCAACTGATGTGGTGGTAGATTTCTTCATGGTTTGTCATACAAAAAAACTGGTCTTGTTTTTTTTTGTGGTAAGGTGCATGCATATTTCAGTAAACTCAGTTTATTTGGCCTAACTTCGTCATTAATTTTTCAGAGGTTCATTTAGTATTTTAACCATTAACTGTTTCATTGTCTTTAATGGACAATACACCTGAAAACCCCCTGTGATTGCCCTGAAGAATGGAAATGGGATTCAGAGTCAGCTGTGATTTTCAGATACACACCTTTGCAACTCCTCACTTGGCTTTGTCTGAATTTGCATGTCTAGTACCTGCTTTTGCTGCAGATGAAGAGTCGACCTCCACTTAAAAAAGAGCTTCATCAGTGCTTAAGTAGGCCATAGAAATGCAGAAAAAATAATGCCAGATAGTAAAATGCCATTTTTATCTGTTGCTCTTCTTAATGCAATCACAGTTTTCTTGTGAAAGTTCATGAAAATACAAGAAATGTGGGCAGGCTAAACCAGTTTATTATTAACAGGATCTGTAAACGACTGCCTGGACAGAGAAGGGAAAGGACAAGAGAAGCAGATTTTCTTTTTAGTTGGTTTGTTGTTGTTTTTTTTGGGGGGTTTTTGGGTTTTTTTGTTGTTGTGGGGTTTTTTTGTAATTTCAATTATCGTTTAAATTAACTTCAAAACATCTACCTCTTGTTTCTCCACGAGGAGTTTCCAGCCAAGTGCAGTGATTTAAATAAGCTTTTAAATTTGTGTTGCATTATAAAAGTCTTAATTGCATAAAAGCATTTTAAAAATACAAGCACACAGTGCAGTCAAATGAGTGATAACAGAATTTTATGTTCTTTTGGATAACATTTCTTGGGATACCATTGCTGAAGTTCTGAAGTGCTTAAAAATAAATATTTTGTTTATTTCTCCTCCACCAGCTTGATTGACCATATATCTTGCACTTTGTAGTTGGAAAGGAAGGCATTCCCATGGGTTAGACAATGCCTTGAATATGGGAAAAAGTGAACTGTTCTGACATCAGGCAATACTTAAAATACTTAAGAATACTTCAGAAATACTTAAGCCAATAATGTGATCTCGAGCCATTACTAGCTTTTCTCCAAGTCTGAAGCTAATACTAACTGGAGGTGCTGAGTGGGATTCCTTCCACTGTGCAGCTTTCTCAGTCATAGATAATAAAGACACACGAAATGGCTTTTCACAGAAAATAATACAGGCAGCTCAGGGTGTTTGGAGTTAACCTGATGTAACAGCTGGCTGCCATTCCCATTTTTGGCCACAAATCCTGACACGATTCATCTGACCTCATCATGAGCCAGGTTTGGGAATAACTTGGTACAGAACCATCCCTAGAAAACAAGGAAAAAAGTTCCTTACCACTTTGTGTCCCTGAACTCACACACAGCTGCTAAGGCAAGTCTCAGCACTGGTGTGAGAGGTTGGAGACACAGTGGCCTTGGAACTGGGAAGACAAATTAAGCATCATCTGGGTTGCTCAAGTGGGCATCCGTGGGGCTTGTAGCCTGTGGTTTGTATCCATGTAAGCTGGAGCATTTTAGATCCTCTCTCTGCTCTTTGCAGTGCCTTGTGTTCCCTTTCCTTTTCCTGGTGCTCCTGTGGCACCCAAATGACCCGTTTAGGATGCTGGAAAGGGAAGCTAACCTTGCAGAACTGCATTAAGAATTTTCTGTTGGCTCAGCTCTCCATCAGGTCACTGCAGGATTTTGAGGAAGAGCTGGAAGATGGTTTATTCAGAGCTTTTGATAACTCACAGGAGAAAACAGGTTCTTGCTATTAGTAAGGAAAACACAACTCTGACATGAGTGCTAAATTCCTGAATGTTACACAGAATGTTAATTAATTTGCTGTAAGAGAAAAACTACATATTTTCTTGGCATTTGTTCCCTTTCCCCATTATTCCACATTTCCTTCCCCAATAATGCTGTTTTGAAAGTTTTGTTAGGATAAGAATTATTTTTTATCTTGTAGTTATGCTTTTCCTTTTGATCTGAGGTAACAGTGACTCAAGATGGTTTGTTAAGTGGTTGCAAGAGGCACAGCATTGGTTGCTCTAGTGACTGCAGCTCATACTTCATCATCAGCTGTAGGGTGAGCGTCGATGGGCAGACTTCCTCCTGCCACACTTTTGAGCTGTGGGAGCAAACACTACCAGGGACTAAATGTTCAGATGGGTGCCTTTTCAACCTATTAGTTGCCTGAAAATGTTCACTTTTTAGATTTTTATTCTCCTAGTGTGGTTGCATCATCTTACACAGATAGGAAGGTAACTTTCAGTCTGTTAACTGGATCTGAAATAGTGATAAAAGCCTTACCACTTTAAGTGCTGTTAAGGTTGGGAGAGATTACTTTTACCCTTTAGATAGTGTATAAACTTCATGGATATATAAGAATAAATATATTTAAATTCATTATGGTATTTGTGGCTTTCAGGTGTCTTCAGCCCAGTGGTCTAATCTAAACACAAGTGTTAGCGTCTGCAGGTGCTTCCTTTATTAAAATCCTTCCTAAGTGTTCAGTAACATCCAAGTCTTAGCAGGTTACAAGTTAGAGGAGCCATGAGGTAAGAGCCATGAGGCAGTTTGTATTGGGCAGCAGGGAGATGAGAGGCTTACAGCACTTCACACCAGCAGAATTAATCACCTGATGGTGGAAAGGGTCCTCAGCACTTCGGCCTGGCTAACAGGAGCAGTTTCATCAATGTGTGCAGTTTCATCTGGAGCATGTGCCCTGTGAGGAAAGGCTGAGAGAGCTGGGGCTGTTCAGCTTAGGCAAAAGGAGGCTGAGAAGGGATCTTAGTATCTACAGGGCAGGTGTCATGAAGATGGGGCCAGTGGTGTCCAGTGACAGAACAAGGGGCAATGAATCACAGAATCACAGAATCCTAGGGGTTGGAAGGGACCCCGAAAGATCATCTAGTCCAACTCCCCTGCCAGGCAGGGTCACCTAGAGCACATCACACAGGAACTTGTCCAGGCGGGTTTTGAATGTCTCCAGTGAAGGAGACTCCACAACCTCTCTGGGCAGCCTGTTCCAGTGCTTTGTCACTCTCACAGTAAAAAAGTTTTTTCTGATATTTACATGGAACCTCCTATGCTCCAGTTTGCACCCACTGCCCCTTCTCCTATCACTGGACGTCACTGAAAAAAGCCTGGCTAATGGTCACAAACTGATACACAGAAGATTTAACCTAAATACAAGAAAATATTTCTTTACTCTGAGGGTAACAGAGCACTGGAACAGGCTGCCCGGTGAGGTTGTGGAGTCTCCATCCCTGGAGACATTCAAAACACACCTGGATGTGTTTTGCGATCCCCTTCTGGGGGATCCTGCTCTAGCAGGAGGGTTGGCCTAGCTGAACTCCAGAGGTCCCCTCCAACCCCGACCATTCTGTCATTCTGTCATTCTGTGATCTACATCTGCCCTGCACATTTCCCACCCAGTCTGAGCAAGGTGTCTCATCTCCCCACAGCCTAGAAGCCGTGAGACCTTCCTTGGAGCTTCTTGAGCGTGTGAAGCAGCGTCTGAGACGGCCCGTTTGGATCAACGCAGACATCCTCCCAGGACCCAACACACATAACCCTGGAGTGGATGCAGAAGAGTTCCTTCACACTGTCACTTCAGTTTTCCCAAACGTAACCTTGTCACTGGGATGGACAACTGGCTGGCACCCTGACAAACACAATAAAGGTGAAGGTGGAAAAATTCAGTCTTACACTGCACAGTCTGTTTTCTGTATTTCATGATGGGTTCAAAAGACATCATATGCCACCTGGTCAGTTTGAAGATCATAGTGGGTGTAAGAATAATTATTTTACTAGTTGGTGTACTTGATAAAAAAATCTGTTGTTATTGAAGTTAAGATTTTCATAGCCTGTAAGAAATAAGGCATTTTAACTAGGTTCAGTGCTTGTATAAATCTCAACAGCAGGCACTTTGGATGTGTTTTAGATGGACTGATTTTAGCATTTTAGAAGTCCAGAACATTTTACATGCTTCTTTTCTCTTAAAGTCTTCTATTGAATTTTATCTAAATTTTTTGAAACTTCCCTGTTTTTTCAGGGTCATTGTCAAAGTTAAGACTACTCCATGATGAAGTCAGTGGCAACACTGTTTTTTAGAGAGAGAGCAGACACAATTTCCTGGGTGTTAGAAAATGTCACATTCTGTAGCTTTATGTAAAATACCCCTGCAATTAACAAAAATAAAGATTTTTAACATAAGTTGATTTTTCCAGATTGGTATTGCTTTTCTCCTCTGGGACCATGAGATTTTTTTATTTTTTTTTAATAATGATTCAGCAATTTCATTTTAGAGTTACGTCTTTGTAACAAAACCCATGTTTGCTGTTGTACAACCCTGCCACCTAACTGTCCTAGAATTTATGGTGCCTTCATAGATTTTTGTATCTGTGAGGAATTCTCTTTAATCAAATGGTCTTTATTGTAGGGTATGATTGGATGATGGTGAAAGAAATGGCTCAGATTTGCAACACACTCCCCCAGCCTGTGACTTTCCCTGTGAGAGCAGCATTAGTACGACAGTCAATATCTGAGCTGTGTTGGTTAGTGCAGCAGTCTGATAGGTAAGTTTGAGGACCTTTATTTTTACCTGTCTTTATGACAAAGTCATATAGTTGTTTATATTAAATATAGCACAGTTATGTGTACATACTTACCCCAATTATGTTGAAAATCCTTCCAGGTTATCCCTTCAGCTCTTTAATTCCTTCCGTTCTTACATTGTGTTGGCATACAGAAGTGATGGCTATTAATTTCTTTAATAAAATAAAATTCAAAGAGCCTCTTTTAAAATTACTTATTGTAGGTAGTGAATCTTGTGTAGGTTTGTAATCCAGTTGCACTATAAACATTTCATAAGACTAATAGAGTTAAATAGACCAAGCAGCTGGATGTTGCACCTTGGAGTTAATTAAATTTAAATACTTACATTTTATAGATACTTTTCATTTGATTCAGTGTTGATCTTTTCTGTAATAATGTGACACAAAAAACATTAAAGGTGATTTTTAAGTTGGAAGTTAATGAGTGTGCTGCAGGGCTAATTTTGCTTAGGTACTTGAAATACATCGAGTTGTTTCCAAACACTGAGTTGATATTTCATTTTAAAAATAGTTCATATAAACCCATAACAATGTTACAGAAAAGTATTATTTACATGTAACAGAACAAAAGACATACTGTCTTTTATTCATCTTTTTCACCTGCTCTACCTACTGACACTTCAGTAAAGTTGTTCCTTAAGCACCAAGCAAGGTCAAAGCCCAAGACAGACAAATTAAGAAAGTGACTCGTATGAAAAATTTCTGAGTAATTAGAGACAACAAGTGCAAAAAAATGAAGTGCTTTTTTTCTCATTTATAGTGGTGAATTGAAAAACAAATTAGAATTAAACATTTGAAACTGGGAAATTAATTTCAAAATACTGTTACAAGTGTGTCTTGTGTTCACACAAGGGCCAGGCTACAGATAAATTGTTCTGGGTGGTGAAGGATTTTCCACCTTAAAAACGTTGCTGTCCTCTTTGGGACATGGCAAGAACTTGCAAGGTGACTGGAGACAAGTTGTGTCACTTACCTCTGTGACGAGGAGAAAAAATGTGTCAAAGGCACAGACCTCTGCAGATTTTAGTTTGTCAAGTAGAGGCTTATTTAAAGACTTACCAGTAGTATTGTGCAGCTAGTGTCTCTGTAGCAAGCATTCTGTGGACCCTGTGTGCAAACTGGGGTGTTTCATCATGCCTGTTCCTGGCACTTTGATCCAGCAATTGCTCTTCCCAGGGACTTGGAGTCACTGTAGTGACAAGAAGATTGAGGAGACTGTCAGTGCTGTCAGTTGTAGCATGAATGCAGGGTGGAGGGTGATGACTTGCCTGGATGCAGAGGGTGAGGAGGGCAGGAACACACAGAATTGTTAATTCTGGTAGTTCATGATTGTTTAACTTTGGCATCTAAAGGACATGGATGTTTTTTGTATATAATTACGTTCCTCAAATTAAGGTACCATAATTCAGAATATTTTCAGGAGCTTAGTCTTTCTGTCTTACATGCTCAATCTTAGGATAATTTTTTTTTCTCTTTTTTTGTTTTGTTTTTCCTTTTTTTTTTGTTTTTTATACAGGTACAGCCTCACTGTTTGGACAGGGAAGGAAGATGTGTATTCTGTGGAAGATTTGCTTTACATCCGAGAAAACTTTGATAAAAGTAGGGTTTATTATGACATCTTAGAGCCACAAAATTCTGAGTTCAAAAAAGCCATAGGAGTAGAATAATTAATAGAAAGCAGGCAACCTTGTAATACTTAAGCTCTTCAAATGTTTAGGGAAACACATTTTCCTTCCCAGAAGAATTTTAATTTTATAGAACGCAGCTGTGGTCATTGAAGAAATTTTGTATAATACTTCATAGAAAGGCTTCTTGAATAGAAATTTAATGCCTTCTTTAATAGGTCGGAATTATTAATTAGTCATCACATTCATAATTACTCATTCACCCAGTGGCATGTAGTAAAGGCTACTCAAGTTACCTGAATATTCTAGTATTTCTTCCCTGCAAATGTATAAAAGGGAAAACAGCCCCAGCAGATAGTCATGGACCAAGGAAATTTGCTACTAACTGTTTTTGTGTTAGCCAAAGTCTGTGGGACACTCCATCTCTACCAAAGCCTGTTTTTGCTTTTTGTGGAGGAGGGCAAGAGTCAAGTCTGCATTAAGTAAAGAACTGTGCAGTTGCCAAAGGTGGTGTTCTGTAGCTCCTTGATACACTCCATTTTTAATGCCATTGCAACTGATCATGTTCTCACTCCTGTTCAACAAAAGATTCTGTTTGCTAGGTGTTAGAAGTGGGATCCATGGTGCTCCACATTCCAGGGATAAAGAATGGTTATTTTTGCTGAGTGAAAACTGACCAGGTTCTCTGCAGTGTGTTAATTGTGCATTCCACACCACATCTTGCCTCCATGTTTTCTGAGCCACCAGCAGACTAGTCCTTGGCTTGTGGGAAGGCTGAGCTGGAGTTGTAGCTGCACTGCAGGAGGTGCTGGGGCAAACAGAACCCCCAAAATTAAGAATAATATTCCTTCCTTGTACATAAAGCACAGCAATGGATTACAGTGAGCTACACATCAGATACAGCATTAAAAGAGATACAGTGCTTTACAAAATAGAGAAGTGGTGGTGGAGTAGTAATCTAAATTTTAACAGGATGTTAAAATGTTCTGCTGCAGTCTTTCTGAAAGCCAGAGGCCCTAAGAACAAAATAGATGTGAAGTGATTAGTACTTACAGCAAAAATTCTACATTTTTGTGACAGTACAGTTACTTGCTGCATTCTCCTGGATTGTGCATCTTTTTTCATTTATAAATGAAAGCTGATTCTGTGGAGGTAATACCCTGGCATTTTCTTGTTCTTCTCTTCCCATTCCTCTCACATGAATGATATTTTTTTAACTGTGATGTTTTACACAACACTGGACAGGCTGTTAATACCAAAGAGTTAAATACAGCTGGTTTTGGTTCTTGCACATTTTTTATAGTATCAATACAACTGTGATATGAAAGTCAGTTAGATTTATTAATCCTAGATCTTGAAATATGGTGATTTCATGCAGTCATTAAAATTCAAGACTCCTTGGTGTCCTGCAGCTCCTTTGCCAGGGTTATCTAATAATTGTTCTATGTTAGTGAGGAGTAGAGCTTTCATAATTTTCTTCACCCACTAAGGTATACTTGGGTAAAATTAGGAAATATTTTTCCAAATAAGTAAGAAAATTATCTAGTTGTACTTGGAATAAACAGAGTACTTAATTTAATTTAATTTACACAATCAGGCAATGTGAATGGCAGTAACTGCCAAAAGGTCAAGTCTGGCCATGTGATTCCTCTTAATGAACTGGGAGAAATTATGCATTTTTTAATGCACTGTGACAACATGATCAGTTCTGAACAGATTTAACCTTTCAATTCTTCATAGCATCCCTTCCTTTGAGCTTTTCATGCATACTTCCCTGTACCATAGGAGGAAGAGAGATTAACTGTATCCTAAAATCATATCTATGAAATATATTTTAAATACTTTAAAGACCCCTTTCTAACCCAGATAATTTTGACTAAAAGAGGTTCAGGAGCTGTTGGGTGAACCAGGTGTCCCAGCACACCTGCTAATCCTGTATCCTTTTCTGGATGACCCTTTCACCTAACTCCTCTCCAGGGAGAACAGGATAGATGAGTAGCCAAAACTCCACTTCAGCCACAGTTACAGACATTGCTTCATTGCCTTGAGTCTATAGGACATACAATAAACTAGTAGGAAAATAGTTCAGAGGTTTTTATTTTCTGGGATATACACCATTGAACAAGAAGCCCTTAGGGGACATCAGGCAGGATTTGTCATCAGATGTTGCATTGGCCAAAGTGAGTCAGGCAGGTGTCTGGAGAACAGGCTTTGCTTTTCAGGGACATAAGGTAAATAGCTTGAGGACACATCACTGTTCATTATTGAATGAAAGATACTATTAAAGGTCTGGTTGACTTTAAAGGAACTGGGTACTGTTCAGAATGTCCAGGTGAGTTAACTGATTAATAAAACATTTCTAATTTACTGCAGGTGTAGTTCAAGCTCTGTATTTTTCTGTGAATTTGATGGAACTTACTAAATAGGTAAAATAATATGCTAGAGAAGAGAACCAAAATCATTAGTCCTGCACAATTACTCAATAATACCCTGCAGTATCATGTAACTATGATGACAGCAAAACAGAAGCTGGTTTTCTGAGGTTTGCTTTGTTTGGATGCTCTCTGGAATTGAAGGAAATGCCCCAAAGCCACATTTTTCAAAACCAGTTCTCCCCATCTTCATTGTCAGTATTCCTTTGGAGAATGACTCAGCTTTGGCCTACTCTGACTGCACAAAACCCCTGTCTTTTCCTTCAATTAAAACCTTCAAATTACAGCCTTTTATGTTTCCTTTATCTGTCTGTTATCAGGCCATTTGCTAATGTTACTACAGATTTATTTCTGCACTGTCCATTAAACTCATGTCTGAGTCCAAGCTCTGTAAAGCTTTAACTTGTAGGGTTTTTTGTGCTTCTTTTGGGTACAGGAGAATTTGATTCCACCACCTGGCACATGTTACCTTTTTCATACCAGCTGTGTTTGTGCAACCACCCCAGGAAACTGCCTTGTGCAGGACTGGGTTTACATGAACTTCCACTTCTGCAGCCCACAGCCCGAATTCATGGTATTGATGATAAAGAAGACAGAGTTAGCAGATTAGACAGAAAGGGTTTGTAACTCATTTAATAATTTGATGATGAAATGGCCCAGGCCTTCCTTTCCTTTAAGGAAAAATACAGAAATTACAGTGTTGGGGAACTGGGTTTTGTTTGGTTGTTTTTTAAAGGTTAGGGAGAGCCTAATATGCATTGCATCTTACATAATGAACAAGAGTTAGAGGAGCTTTTCCACAGGTTTCAATGTTCTAATTTTTTTTTTTTACTTGATCTAAAATTTCATTCAATTTTCAGAGACAACTTCTTTTAATATGGGTAAAACTAGCAGCATAAGAAAAGATATTAGGAGTGTTTTACAGTTTTTAAGGAAACATTTTACAATAATTTTATATTACTAGAAACCTTTTTCTACCACAAAGCTGTGTAATTTCTCAACATACTCATTGGAAACCATTCTTTCGTTATTGTGTTTTGATGTTTCCAGACATTTGTTCTTTAGTTTGCTCATTTTTGTTGCAGGAATATCAGTTTGCCCGTGCACTGTGACTCCCTGGTGCCTGGGCTTATCTCCTGTGTTGTATTTACTGTCAGCTTTACCAAGAGTTTTATCTATAAATTCTTGTACTGACCTGTGTGCAAAAGCAAGGGCTGCCTGGGTGTTGTATGAACCTTCCTTTGCATCTCTTCTAGGGCTTTGATGGATGAGTTTTGGCTTGTTTTTTTTGCAGTGAAGTAAAATGTTACTGCCCTTTCTAGCTGCTTCTGAGATGCCTTTTTCTGCAAAATTACTGTAATTATTGTATTATTACCCTTTTAGTGCTATGGTTGAAGAGAGCACTCACTGCACACTGTAGTGACTCCACATGGCACTGGGGCATTTCAGGTCTGTGTTCCCTGACACAGGAGCAGTAACTTCTGGCAGAAGGGTGCAATGAGCAGCAGGGGTAAGATCTTAGGCTGCCACAGATGAGCTTATTCATTAAAATCCATAATAAAGAAGCATAATTTTTTATTGTTCTTCCAGTAAAATTCAAAGTATTATACTCTGTTGTCCTCTGAATTTTAACCATTGCATTTTGGGGGGCAGTTATATGTTGTTTTTCAATATCTGTATGCTTTGGTTTGGTTCTCTTGATTTTTTTTTTTTTCCAGGCATCCTCTGTCATTGTGGCTCTTGCTTGCACTGCCTAATTGTGATTCATCTCGTTGCTGTAGCAAAAATAATAATTATTGAATATGCAAATTCATCATCTCAATGGGGATCTGTCCAAGCCAAGTTAAAATGTGTTTTAAAAGGGTGTTCTCATAGTGTTTTTACAATCTGTGTGAAGGTCAGGGTTCTGTTTTAGAACAGAGTAGCTTTTGGGAGAGAAGGCTGTAACTCATGCCATCTGTGGCAGCTCCTGAAAGTGTTCAGAATTGCCAGCTGATGCCTTCAGGGGATAAATGCAGGAATTAATTATAGTTCATCAGCGTGCATCTGCATCTTGATTTCAGAAATTTCTGAATAAAAGGGCCTGTATACAATTCTAAAAATAAAAAATGTTTTCAATGTTCACTTTAAGATTGTAGCATGTTTTTTAAACGACTGATAGGATTTCACTTATTTCCTGCTTGGGGCAAAAGCTCTGAATTAACATTAGCTTGGCACTGTGGTGCTAGGACAGGAGATGCCAACTTTATGGTTAAATGTAAGATCATAGAAACCTAGAATGGTTTGGGTTGGAAGGGACCTTCAAGATCATCTAGTTCCAACCCCCCTGCATGGGCAGGGACACCCCCCACAAGACCAGGTTGCTCAGAGCAACATCCAACCTGCCCTTGAACACTTCCAGGGATGAGGCAGCCACAACTTCTCTGGGCAACCTGTGCCAGGTCTCACCACCCTCCTTGGACCAATGAAGGACAGAATTAAGAGAAAAAAGGACAGAGAGCCTCCTTACTTTCAGCTCCCCTTCCCAAGGCTGCAGGAAGGCAACTGCAGGGAAAAGCCTGATCACACCCAGAGGCAGGAGGTGTTTGTTCAGTTCTTGTCTCAAGGGAGTCCCTCAACAGGGCACTAACCCTAGAAATGCTCTGAGGGGCTCTAAAGCACAGACTACACAGCTACTAAACTTCATAGTCTCTGTCATTAGGGAGCATGTAGAGATACTTTTGAGAAAGGACATGGCCACTCAAAGCTTGGTGAATTTTCACAAAAGCAGTTAAAGACATATGCCTGACAGCAGAGCAGCCACTCTGCTGAACGCCAAGTTAGTGGTTTTGACTTCATGTTCCTAACTCTTGAGTCTTCTGGTTCCTCCTGAAGTGTTGAGCTTAATAGCTTGGCTGAATCCCAGTTGAGATGGCTGTATGGCCAAGGCAAGCCCTGCTTCGAGCTGGAGGTTGGGCAAGACCTCCAGAGCTTCCTTGCAACCTGGATTTTTTTCATGATGTAATGACACGTTTCACCTGCTGCATAGCACATACTGCCATAGAGGATTAATACAGATGCAAAACAAGTTTTAAGTAGTTCTTCTGTAATTCCTGTAGTTTGGTCATTAAAAGTCTCCATCATTGTTGAGCTTTAGCAGATAACTTGCAAGGGGATTTTTTTTTCAAGTACAGAATTTGTACAGAATCACTTAACTGCTTCTGTTGCCAGAGTGCCTCACCAAAATCTGCAGGGTCTGTTGCCTGTTCTGGACCAGCAAAAAGAAGCAGGATTGTGTTTTAATGGTGTGAAATGCTAAAGGCAAGGACATTCCTGCAGGGTCTGTGTTTGCTTTCAGTCAGTGACATCATCAGCCAGGAACATGTTTGTCTTGGCCCTTTGAAGAACAGGAATTCTGCAGGAATTTTGTGTATTTTTTTAATGTGTTTTTTTCCAAGTAGTGTTAACTTGTGTAAAGGAGTCCAAGATCTGTTGTCTTTTAAAAAGGATTGATAGCTGGGTATTTTGTGAGAACAATTAGTCATAAAAATTGAAATTTTATCCCTTTCACTCTGAAAAAAAACAGCCCTCTGAGTTTTCTTATAGATGCATCCTTATCAAACCTGATCTCCTTGAAGCTATTGCAGTGCCAGTAATACCTGAAGGTGAACATGTGTGGCTCAGAAATACCAGGCAGTGTTTTACAACAGACATTCCTGCCTGTAACGACACCATCCCAGTATCACAGCATCATTCTGGTTGGAAAAGACCTTCAAGATCATCAAGTCCAACCACTACCCTAGCTCTGCCACGTCCACCACCAAACCCTGTCCCCTGGCACCACATCTGTCTTTTTAGATGTATCCAGGGATGGTGGCTCAACCACGTCCATGGACACCCTGGATCACCAAGTCCAACTCCCACCCCAGAACAGGACAACCCCAAAGTTCACACCATGGCCCTGAGGGCGTTGTCCAAATGTTTCTTGAATATTGTCAGGCTTGGTTCCATTCCTGCTTCCCTGGGGAGCCTATTCCAGTGCTCCACCACCCTCTGGGTGAAGAATCCCTTCCTAATGTCCAACCTAAACCTCCCCTGCACATCTTCCTACCATTCCCTCGGGTCCTAATTCTGGATTTCAACGTTAATTAAAAAATAAATAAAGGCAATAATTCCCTTTAGTGAATGCAGTGTGAATGCTTTTAGTAGGATGGTTCTTTGTGACTAATTTAGCCTTTCTGAAGCAAGCCATGCTCTTGTTCCACAAATGAAATAGTCAACTAACAGAGTGATGGTTTACTAATGTAAGAATCCATTTATTTATAAATACCTGATTTTAGCAGGAAAAGCTGTACTGCGTAACAGAGGCAGAAAGATTAAGGTCTTACTATGGATTGATAAGGGGGAAAAAAGGAATTTAATGACTACCATTTTCCTGGTGTAGCTGCACTGAATTATGGCAACATTCTTTTGGAAGTGCTGCATAATTGGAAAAGACAAAGATCAAAATGAAGCAACTCCAAATGCCTCTCTCCTTAAAGCAAAACCAAAAAATGCAGGAAAGGATGTTTTGAATCCTGTACTATGAGCACCACCCCTTAAACACAACCTTGAAAACTGCCTTTTTATTACAGCATCCTTAAGTAGTGACTTGCTCCTCCTAAGTTTCTTAAACCAAAATACAGGTCTTTTAGATGATCACTGTTTTTTGTGAGGCCACCAGGGTTTGTCTAGAAGTTACTTCACTATATGGTTTCACAGGATTTTTTGCAGAGAAAATGAAAACCAGAAGGAAAAAAGTTTTTCACCTTTCTAAGCTTACCATGTAGATTCAAAATCAATCATCTCACAGGGAGTGTGTTTTACTGGAAGCTGTAACTGATGTTGGCAGGGATTGCTTGCTCACAGAAATGTCACCTCCATTTTATGCAGTTTGAATATTTCAGGATTAGATGCCATTAATCCTTCTGTAAGTTAAGAGTGGATGAGCTTCACTAGCTTTTCATTGTGAGCTGTGAGAACTAGTCCAGATGCTTGCTTCTCTCTGGAGGAGAAGCCACAGCTCTTAAAAGGAAACTGGCAAGGAGTAGTTTCAGCTTGAGGCATTTTCTTTATCAGATGCATAAAGAGCACCTGGCATATATTTTGTTGTTTGTAAACTTTAACATCTTGGGGTGGGAGGGGAGGGATTTATCATTATAAATTCAGGTCCTGCTTTCCATTCTTAGCTTAAAACACATTCTGAATGACTGGAAAATTATGATTAAGACTTCAAAGATGGCAGAAGTGTATCTCCACTGAAGTGGGACCACAGTAAGCTACCAACAGATGGAAAGAGCCTCTCTCACACAGTAATTTGTACAAATTTAGCTGTCTTGGATTAAATGCAATTAACTGTTCCAATTTCCTGTGTAGAGGCAGCCTGAGTGAGTACCTTTGGCAGTGACTCAGTGTCTCCTAAGTGATGAATGAAAGGATGTGTCTATTTCCATATTCCCTGAATGGGGAAAAAAATAACTTTTATTTATGCATCATCACAACATCAAGAGAACAAAACTGAACTTTTTTCCTTTGAAGGTCACTTGTAACATTGATGCAACAATGAACATTAATCTTTCACATTACTTCTGCATCAAAATTAAGCACAAAATACTGGCAGCACTACAGAAGAACTTTTGGAACTTTCCCATTTTTGGATGCTTCACGTGCAAACTCCAGTGTTGGGGTTTTTGGTTTGGTTTTGTGGGTTTGTTTTTTTTTTTTTAACATAGTGAACACTTCTTGTTTGTGTATGTGCAGAAACTAGGGCTTGGCAGCCAGACCATAAACAACCAAGAGTCTTTCAGTGGATAAACAGGCCATCTCTAACTAAATTTTACAACCCAAACTAAAACAAACAAACTAAAATGGGTTTGCCAGCAACATTTTTGGGCCTGGCACTGATTGTTCTTGAGGGGTGAGAACTGAACAAGTGTGACAGTTGTGTCTCAGTAGGCCAGATGTGTCAGCATAGAGCAGCTCCCGGGGGGCTTTCCCAGATGTCCCCAGGTTAGCAGAGCTGTGGCTGGAGGAGGGCAAAGGACATCATGGCTTCCAACACCTGCATTTTGTGGCAAATAATTAATTTTTACAATTGTGGTACAGGTTTCCATCTTTGCTGATTCTAGCTACCTTTGAGAGCTTGGCTAGACAATCAACAGTAAGATTATCTGCCTTCTAGCATCATCACTAGAGACTGGAGAGATCTTGTGTCACAAAGTTGATTTAAAGATTTAAATGTAGTTTCAGATCAGTGCTTGATATACAGCTCTGTTGTGTAGAGATGCAAACCATGTACCTTTGCTTTCCAGACATCAAATGTTCCCTTCTTCAAAATATGCATGTTATGAACTTTTGGACATTTTTACATAAAAAGTTATTTAGAGAGCCTGTATGTTTATCATCCACTTGAAACTGTCTAATACTAAGGGGAAAGCTAAATAATATTAGTTATTTGTCAGACAATGTCAGACTGGGTGAATTTTTACTGAAGCTGCAAGAAGGCAGAGAACCCACTGTATTTTCAGAAAAAAAATACTATACAGAAATGCACATTACACATACACAATTTCAATACAATTATTTTCTGTAAGTAATGACAGAACACATTCAGTACTTCTCCATCTTCAGAAGATGAGTCACAAAATGCCAGAAATCAAGAATCCATGGAATGTGCACAAAGGCAGATGTTTGGAATCGCAGAGCACTAAATGGGAAGGAATCAGATTTTAGATAAAGATACTTTAAAAAATGCAATAGCTTGGAGGCAAAGGCATGTTTCTCACCTGTAAGGAATTCAGTCCTCTGCTTCAGATTGGGCAAAAGGAGGACTTCCATCTCCCAAGTGAGGGTTACAGCTGTCAGATTTTTTTTTTAGGTCCATCTGAGCAGGAGGACAGAGCTCTTCCTTGTGCCCAAGCACATGTGTGACTTGTCCTTGCTTATCGGGACAACATCTGGACGTGTCCCACCATCTGTATCCTGTCTTGAAAGAAACCCAGGCCTGTGACTGGGAAGAAGAAGCTCCTGCATGATCTCAAGATCTCTTTTTTTGAGAGTCTGGAACTACAGAAAGTAATGGACCCTAGTTTAGAGATGGCCTCTGCCTCCCCCCCTACCCTTCCTCTTTTTAAATGAGCAGATTACAGCAATCAAATAGCCTGAGAAGCCCAAGCTGACCAACATGCCTCACGGACACTGCAAGCAGGGCTTGGTCATTTTATGTGAGACTATTCAGGACCTCTTGCTTGCTGTGCTGGCTTCTTGACTCAGCCCCCAGGCGTGGTGTGCAGAACTTGAGCTCTCCAGTGCTCTGCGACTCACAGGGAGTTCAGTGGGCAGCAAGGCACCTAAAGCAGGCTCCCAATCTTCAGCTGGGACGACCTGGGCATAGCTATGCACACAGCACAGCTCTGCAGCGTGGATTTTATTGACTCTTGTGCTGTCTGCTCATGTGCAGGAAAGGCATTGAAGCCAGAAGACAGTGCTGATGTACACCTGCCACTGCCCACCCTTTGTGCACACCAGGGTGCCTGGGGTTTCAAGTTCCCAAACACAACGTGTACCACCTTTTTGGGTGGAAAGAGAGTACACATGAGGGGAAACCTTGCAAGGAAACTATTTCCAACCTAAAATGAGGACTGCAGTGCCTAAGACCTTTTGCAGGTTCAAGCCTGTCCCAGGTAAGATTTCTGTGCTGAAGTTGAAAACATTCTTAAAATAGTACAATAAATATTCCTCTGTTTGCAGAAAGCAGCATCATTAGTTAAGCACATGTTTCCACGTGGTTTCTAAGCTATTTAACTCATTGCAAGGCAGAGAGCCTGACATCACAGACCTGCTATCCTTTGTGATAAGTATCTTTACACTCAGGCAGTGCAGTGGGTATGTACATATCATAAAGATTTTGTAACACTATTCACCTGCTAAAAATTCACTAATTGCTTAATCTGCTCAGTCTGTAACGACTGCCTTCTTAGCAGCATTTTGATATTTTTGGTCTCCCTAGGGAAAGCAGGTGCTGCTGATGCCAAGTGTTTTTGTCCACAAGAAATCATCCCAGAAAACCTGTTCATGAAAGTACTATCTGGAACTGGGGGGTGAGGAGTCATATTCAGTGGTGGAAGAAAACTTGGTCTGGTCTGAGCAATATGATCCAACAATAAGGCTCCTGAGCCCCGTCTTTCTAGAAAAGCTGGATTCCTCCTGCTCAGGGTAACAGGAGGGATGTTCTCCAGTACTTCCCTAGAACTCAGTAACAAAGAGTGAGATGGAGAAAGAACCTTTTTCTTTCCCATCACTGACTTACTGTCTTCTGCAGCACCAGGACTAGTCGTTAACTGAGAATCAGAGCTGTAGTGATTTGCTCCTAAATTTCTTTTCTGGATAATACTGCTGAGGTTTGAAATGAAGCTGATTTGTTCCGAACTGGCATCCTTACCCACAGGAATCCCACTGGGTTTGTGCTTCTCTTCAGCATAAGGATTCTGAGAGTTTATCTCATCATATGATAATTTCCTTGATCCAGGTTGATCGAAGGCTTTCAATAAATAAGCAGTGTCTTTTATGTCAATACTTTGGTGCCTGGTGATGAATCTCTTTGATAAGGCAAGGCCATTGGTTTTAAAAGAGAGCTCTTCCTCTGGAGTAATATCCTGAAGTTCTTCTTGTAAAGAGGCAATTTTATTCTGGTGAAACAGTGATGGAGAGCTCTTTACCCAAGGCTCAGACTGTAGCCACTGCACTTGTGCCAGCTTGGACCCTACTTTTGTTGAGCCAGATATTCTCGTCGCCGTTTGAGATGAGCTGTCCATGCTTCTGGGATGATCCAGCTCTTTGAAGCTGAAGAGTGCTTCCTGAGTTTCCTTTGAACTTGAAAGTGAGGATGGAGATGTTTTCAGTTCTACTTGTGATGGAGAAGTGCATGTGGTTGGGAAATGGCATTCCTCGAGGTCTGCAGGAGGCACATTTAAGTACTGCTTTGTTTTCTGCCTTCCTGATGGGGACTTCTCTGTTGTGATGATGATCACTTCTTTTCCTTGTGCCTTGCAGGCGTTAAGAAGAACTTTCAGGGTCTCTTTTTCTTCAGAGTTCACTGCATACACGAGTGCAGAGCAATTGGAGTGATCTTGCAGGCTTGGGTCAGCTCCACTTTTTAGAAGCAGAGACACCACTTCAGGGCCTGCTTTTTCCAGACAAGCATGCATCAAGGCTGTCTTTCCAGATTTGTCCTGTATGTTTGGATCTGCCTTGTTTTCCAGAAGGTATTTAACCATCTTTGCCTTGCTGACACTCTGGGAATCCACATGTTTTGTCCTACAAGCAATCATTAGAGGGGTTTCACCTCTGTCATTGCTCTCGTTGATGTAGGCACCACCCTCTAGCAGCAGCCTGGTGAGGCGAAGGCGGCTCTGATGGACAGCTCTGATCAGGGAGTTCCCCTCGGCCGGCAGTTCCGCCGCCTGGGTCATCGCGCTGATCCCCCTCACACCTTGCTAGTGCCTGCAGAGAGCAACGGCCTTTCACACAAAGCAGAGAGCCCTGCCGCCCAAAAAAAGAAAAGAGAGGATTTAACTGTATCAATCGCTCCTGTAAGTACCTCAGTACTTTGTGAAAAGCGTATAAAGAGAAGGGGGGGAAATATTCCCACCTCCTAGACTTCAAGAAATGCATTAAAAAATTAAAATAACATTCGGAGATAACATTTAAAGTACAGGTGGCACATTTTTGTTGTTGTTTTTGGTTTTTTTCTTCTGGACTGCTCTCCCTTTGGTCACACTGCCAAATAAGCTGCAAAAAAAGTTAAAATCCTCCCACACTCCCATGGCTTTACACTGGCTGCACCCAAGAGGCTGCACTGCAGTTGTACCACTCCTGATGTCCATCAGTGCAAGAAACAAGAACTGAATCAAACCTGCAGCATTTTTTACATCAACATGTTGTAGTGTCACACTCACTTCTTGTCATAAAACAACGAATACTAAGCATGCAGAAATTAATGAGAAAAAGAAAGGTCATGGGTCTTAATAAATAAAAAAGTAAGCATAGTAAATTACTTATTATCTAAGAAGAAACGGTTAAATGGCTTGAAAATAAATATTAATGTATTTTATAAGAGTAATTACGTTTGTGAAAGTACTCTACCTTCCTTATGCTCCTTTGAAAACATACTGGTTGGAGTGGAACAGCATAAACAAAGCACTGCACAGTCTGGCCCATTCATGGTGGGGATCACTGGGCTGCGAGGGGCCGGGACCAGGGCAGACAGTGTTAGCTCTAAAACATCAAAAAACATTTTATAGCATCAGAGAAAATATGGGGGTTTCACACACCAAAAAAATTCAGAGCTTCATGTGGTATAAATATCAAAAGGTCTTGTATGAATGTATACCTGTACGTATGCAACTAATTCAATGAAATTACTTTTATTAATGTCTTTTGTCTGCTTACTTACCCATGTAGAGGAAAGATCTTTGGAGAAAAGCATTTTCAATATTTAACAGTTGTCAGAGCAACATAATTCGAAGACAAAATTAGACAGATATGAAAATTACATTTGTTTATTTACGGTACATTTCTACAGAAATAAAAAATACATAAAAAACCCCAGTGTATTAGTTTAAGATACCTCTTGGTAGCCCTCTCAGGATCTCTATCAATCCTGTCCTGTCCAGTATTTCACTGATAGCTGGGCTAGCTGGGTATATACCAGGGGAAAGTTCTATGGTCACAGAACACCAATTTTAATTGACTAAGATGTTCCACTGCATTGATCCTTGATAAACTTTTCTCCAAGTACAGGCAGGCAGCAAGTAAAATTAACGAAACACACCCTGCTTTCTGGTAGCCAGCTCAATGGGCTGCTGGAACCCGGAGCTGCTGAGCTGGCAGCCTGCTACAAGTTCTCAGCTTCTTAAAAGAAACTCCGAGGTGCCACGTAGCCACAGTCTGGCAAACACAGGAGGTAACAGGCTGAGCAGGCACAGAAACAGCTCTCGCTGTCATGAGGCCTGAGTGCATGGTGCTAAGCTCTTCTTCTTTTTCTTTTTTTCTCTCTGTGCAGTGCAAAGTACCCGGCGCGCCCCAAAGAGGAGGGCCCCCAGCGCCCCGGACTCTCCCCAGCCCCGCCGGCGGCGCTAGCAGGGCCCTGGCAACCCTCCTGTCTTGAAGAAAAGGGAAATAAATGTCTCTTTCCCTGACAGTGTCTCCCAGTGCTGCTGTCTGCCCCTTCTCCTGGGGCCTCTCCCTGCCCCCCGCACCCCTCCGGGGGTGGCACCATCCTGCGGGGGGGGCCCAGCCACAGGCCCCCGCAGCCCCAGGCCCGTGTCTGCGGTGCCTGTTCCCTGTCCCCGCAGCGCAGCAGGGGCTTGGAGGGGCCTTCAAGGTGTTCTTAGAACACACGTGCCCAAGAGCTCAAGCGCTTTGTTTTGGGAAGGTGCTTTCAGAGCTTAAGGCCCAGCTGGCAGTCGGGGCACACATCGGCTGGATTACCTGTTTCCTTTTGCTTGTGTGAAAAAAAAAAAAAAAAGGTGTTTTTTTAAATCTGAAACAGTTGGGTTTTTTTATTATTATTTTGCTTGCCATGGGAAATGGTGAAGACTCTGGTTGTCACATCTGTTTGGTCCAAAACAGACCCAGCCCACATGAGCCAGTGGTTCCAATGAAGAAGAAGCCATGATTGCTTACTATACATAATTATATATTAATGCCTTAGTGTGAAAATTGTTGCATATGCTACAATGTAACATAAGGAAATTCAGTCTATTACTTTACTTTGTATTGGTGCATAGATTCTTTTTCAAAACTGTGAATCCCTAGAAAAATAAAACCAGCATAATTACCTTGGTTTAGTCATGGTGACTGAAACAACCAACCCTGGAATTAATAAATTGTTACTAATTGGGTACCTTAAAAGTACATTTAAAACAGTATGTGCAGAGGGAGATGTTTGCTGTGCTTGAACTGTTTGCTGAGAGGAATGCAGGAAGACATTGTAAACGTTTCTGAAAAATATATATTTAAATGTAACAGGTACAGCTGCTTGCTTGTTTAATGAAGTGAGATTATGCTGGTTTTCTGCAGACATCATTGGAGAAGTGTAGAAGAGAGGAGACAGAGGCAGGAGGCAGAGTACAGAGATTGGATCTTAGAAAAAAATTCTTTGCTGAAAGGGTTGTCAGGCATTGGAACAGGCTGCCCGGGTCACCACCCCTGGAGGTATTTAAAAGCTGTGTAGATGGTGCTGAGGGACATGGTTTAGTGGTGGACTTGGCAGTGCTGGGTTCATGGCTGGAATTGATGATCTTAAAGGTCTTTTCCAACCAACACGATTCCATGAGCACAGCTTCCCCACTCCCCATTTCTTCCATGCCACAGCATCACGCTGTGCAGCTACAGGTGCTTTTGCGAAGCAGTGACGCTCAGTGGCTGATCAGTCACAGCCTGAACAGTTACAGGGCTTCAGCCATGCCATGTGTGACTGGAGTATTTAACAGTTATTCCACAGAGTAGCTGTTTGGTGACGTGGTGCTCTAATGGTCATGTGTACCACGTGTTTGGGTTAGGCACCCCAGAATGTTTGGTACATCAGGAAAAAAAAAATCCAGCTGAAATGAGCTGAACCAGGTAAAAACTTTGTTATTATTTATTTATGGGCCTACAGCCCTCACACGGAGTGCTCATTGTGCATGCATGAATGCCATCCTGTTCCAAGAAACTGGGGAGAATGAAAGGGGCCTACAGGAAAGCTGGGAAGGGACTATTTGCAAGGGCAAGTAGTGACAGGACATGAGGGAATGGCTTTAAATGGGAAGAGGGGAGATTTAGCTTAGACATGAAGAAGAAATTCTTCACTGTGAGGGTGGTGAGACACTGGCACAGGTTGCCCAGAGAAGCTGTGGATGCCCCATCCCTGGAAGTGTTCAAGGCCAGGCTGGATAGGCTTGGAGCAACCTGGTCTAGTGGGAGGTGTCCCTGCCCATGCAGGGGGGTTCAACCAGCTGATCTTTAAGGTCCCTTCCCACCCAAACCATTCCATGACTGTATGAGAGAAGGCCAGAACTTCTCTGTCCATCCTCCCGAAAGCATCCCAATTCTGATCACTGGTGAAAATGAGGACACTGCTGTGCTATTAACATCTTCTTTTGACTGGTTGGTGGTTGGGGTTTTTTTTTCCCCCTCTTGTCTTGATAAAACTTTTTTTTTTTAAGTAATTGCACTGAAATTACTTTAAGGATTTATTCCATTATACTGAAAGTATGTAATTCAGTAGGGTCTACCTCAGCTTTCATTGATGTGCAAATCATTGTTATGAAATGCATATTTTTGACAAGTAATAAATTCCAGATTATTATCAAGTCTTTTGTAAAAGTATCCAATTAATTTGTGCATTTGCATTTCAAGACACAAACTAAAGATAAGTATATTTTAGACAGCATACATGGTGGAATTCTGCTTGAGTTGTTCCTTGGTTTTGACCTATATGGACGTCATCAGTGATTTTACATTTCCTTTGTATTTATCTAAAACTCTTCTGATACTTAACTGCTTGCCTTACTAAAGTGATGGCACACAGCACTTCTTACACAAGTCTTTTCATCTGTAGAAATACCTTTTATGGCCAAAAGAACATTAAATATTGAACAGGCACAGAAAAAGAAAGCTATATGAAGTCCTGCAGCAGGTCAATGCTAGAAATGAGACTGTTTTTCTGACATCTGATCTGATGCCTCCATTTACTTAAATTCACTGTCTCCATAGACTTCACCAAGACTATTAATGTGAGTGAGGGTAGAGGATAACCTAAGCCAGTAGTTAATGCTTGGAGTAGATTGTATAGCCAGGATGTTGCATGAACCTGGCCTGGAGAAAGCCCAAAAGGTTTTTGTGCAGGCAGGTCAGCAGTTCCAGTGAGCCTGAGATCTGACCAGGGCTTGTTGGTGGTAATAATTTCAAAAACTCAACTAACCATTATATCCCCAGGCTGGGACTGCCAGGTCTGCAAGGCAGGCTAGCTGATCCCTGGAAGGAGCACAAGAACCAGTGCTGCTAAGATCCAGCCACATTAGCTATAGGTTGATCTGCACTTTGCACTGCAAAGGAAAAGGGGGCAGCATGGGGGGGGGGAAGCAAAGTGGAGAAAGAAATATACAACAGGGAATAAAAATCCTCAAATACTTCAGATTCAGATATGATTAAAAAAGGAAGTGTTGCAGGTTGTGCAGAACACGTTCCTGAATGCTGGATTAAGATAACCATGATTCAACCTGGAGAATCTGTTAAACACAGGAGAACACACTTGGGGCTGCATCATCAGCCCAAAACTGCCACCATGGGAAAAAAGTGCAGCTGGACTTTTGTAAGACTCACCTGACACGAGCTCAGTGGAAATACACATGCCACACCTGCTGTGGGGACAACCTCCTCCAAAAATACCACAGCTAGCTGTTTTGAAGTGAAAAGGCCACAGCTGAAGCAGATTCCCTAAAAGAGTAATTTATTTGATAATTCATCACAGATTGATGCTAAACAAATTAGGATTATAGAGCATTGGTAAATCTAATTAATTGCAATGTCAGAACCACTAGATGTGTTACAGAGATGTCAGGAGCAACACAGATGCTTTTCAGCTGTACCAAGGTAGAAGTTTAAAGAATGAGGAACTACAAACCCAAGCGTGTGACACTGAATCATGAACTGACCTTTCAGACTATCTGCAAATTTCTGGTGGTCTTGTACAAATAATATTCCTGGAACACTCCTTCTGTCTAGGAAGAGCTTAACTTTGTTTTCAAAAAGCAGTATTGCCCCGGGAAGTGCTCTGAGATGAAGAAGCAGAAATCACCTCATAGTATGAAAATCAATTTTTTAAGCCAATGATGACTGGTTTCCACGAAGTAGAATGCCACTGCTGTGGATTTGTGCTGGCTCCTATCTTAAGGCCAGGCTGGCAAATGTGAGACTCCTATTCAAATACAGGTCCTCCTGCCATTGTAGTGGGAAAAGCCACTAAAACTCAAAATGTTTTAGCACTTCTTCCTCCAACCCTTGCTTCTTGTTTTGTAAATAGCATTTAATTCCTAGAAGAAATGCTCACAGCTTTTTGTTACATCTAAAAGTGGTAATAATCACAAAATTGAGGGGGGGAAGCTCATAGATGTTACAATGTGTAAACAAATATAAACATAAACTTCACTTTCACTAAGTAATGGAGTGCTGTGAATCAATGTTCTTGAAAGATATTCCTTGATTTTTCAATGTGAAAGCTGAATTTTCTGCCCTCTGTGCCTCAGCATTCTCAGGATTACACAAACAAGCTTTCACAGTAGTGTTCAGAGTCTAAAATTATTCCAGTAAGTCATTGATTCTCATCTCTGCAAAAAGATGTGCTTACACCCTTAAAGAGCATATCCATAGCCTTTAAATATATCTGTGATTCCTCATATCCATGTTAACCCTGTAAATTCTCTTAGTGTAACAGGAACTCTGATTTCCTACACTGTTATCACACTGTAATGTGAGTAACTTTTTATTAAAAAATTACCCTTCTAACACAGCCAGAATTACCAAAGTTGCCACACTCGAGTACAGTTTTGCAATCCTAGCCTGTAAAGCGCAACTTTCCACAGCAAAATGTTGGTCTCTTCAGCTTTACCGTCTTCTAAGGCTAACTGCAAGACGGCCAGGATCTCACTTGGGATCTCCTGTGTTTGTCCTTCCGGAGGACGTCTAGAGAGGTCCAGCCAGCTCGTCAAGTACCTTTTTCCCGTGGCAACATTTATCATCTTTCCAAGTACTCTTTCTCATTTGGAGGTGTTTCCTATGGTAATAATTACTGCCAGAGAGTGGTCGGAGCATGGTGGAGAACACTAGGAGAAGAAAGTTTTCACTGGGACGCTGTTATGTTTGACAGCATCCTGACTTGTAACCTAATGGCTCTAAACGCCTTCCCTGAAGGAGATCTGGAAAAACAACGGGACAGGCAACCTCTCTACAGAGAACATATCTGACAAAATATAAACAGAGGCTAGAAGAGTAAGGCTTTTCCCTTAAAAATTCACCGAGAACGAAAGGGCTAGTGTTTGATGTGAGCTGAGCCGAGACTGAGAGAATCGCTCACCGAGGCAAACATCAAACATCCCCCAGCCAGCGATCCGAACCCTTCCTCAGCATTCTGGCCACCCTGGCAGCTACAAAACGTTCAACAACCGCGCCCTCCCCTTCGTGTGAGGAAAGGCGAAGGCCAGGAGAGACCACAGCAGGCATGGGCGTCCGGGGATGGCGAGGGGAGCGTTTTTACCTGTCGGGAGCGTCTCCTCCTCCCGCATCACTGCCCGCCGGGCGGGAAGGGCCGCATCTGCAGCTCCTGGGTCAGCTCTCGGCGAGAGGCGCGGTCTGCCAACCCCCGCGGCATTCCCGCGCCGAGCCACGAAACGAACCCTTCTCCCCCCGAGAAGGGAGACCGGCGCAGTGTGGAAGTTCAGCGTGTGCCGTGCACTGACCTGCTTTCGGGAACGATCTCCCTCCTCACCGGCCCATCCGCCCAACAGGCAGCGGGAACACGCAACCTGAGGGAGACGGCGGGAGGAGCTGGCTGCCCTGCACCCTCTGTCCCGCCCCAACGACGCTGAGGGCGGCTGCGGAGCTCACCTGCGGCCCCGCCTCGCCCGGACCCCGGCCGGCCCGCGGAGGCGGAGCGGGCAGCGCCTGAGGCCGGCGGGGGAAACGGCGGCGGAACGGAGCGGAGGGGAGGGGGGGTGCGCCACACCCGATCCCCCTCACACCCCTCCGTCACACAGCCCCTCAGCCTCCATGAACCCCCCTCAGAACCACGGCCACACCACATCAACCCGCAACCGCTCTAATGACACTTCACGTTCTTTCAAACCCACTTCCACTCCCTCAAACCCCCTCACCCCTTCGCGCTTCGCTTTTATGCGCACACCCACTCCCCCTCACATCCACACCCCCTCACACTTGCACACCCCACTTAAACACTCTTACACCCCACCACTGCTTCACTCTGTCCCATGCCCTCACACCTCCTCAACCATACACGGCCCCTCACGCCCACCAATGCACCCTCACACCCACATTCACTCACAGCCCTTACACATCCTCACACCCACACCCCATCGCCTCCATGTCCCCTTTATCTCCCTCACCCCTACACCCTGACACATCCCCATACCTGCACTCTGTCCCCTTTCACACGCCCCGTGAAACAAAAATCGGAGCTTCCAAACCCCCTTGCTTTCTAACACTCCTCACCGAAGTGGGAGGCGAGGTGCGGCTGGGTAAGGATTCCGAGATGAAGACCCAGTAACAACAAACCAGCTGTTATTAGGCAGGCATTCTTTATTGCAGCACTGGGCAGCACTGGGGGTTCTCCACCACAAGTGCTGCGAGGAGTCAGTGAAACACCCCGACTAATATACACCCAAAACATGCATATTCAGTTCCATGTCAATGAGTTCCCAGAATTCTTTTACGTAGTAATTTCCTTTCCTGGAATTGGCTATCTTCGTAATTATGCATGCTCGAGGGTCTCGGGGGTGGGGCGGGGGGGGGGGTTGTCCTTTGTTGATTCTAGTCCTTTGTCATCTTTGTCCAGTCTCCCATCCTGGTCTTGTCTCCAGTCTCCTGCTGGTAGATTGCCCAGGTGGGTCAGAATCAACATGAGTGTTGTCTGTAGACGCCACAGGTCTTAGAAGACTTGATGTTTATCACAACCTACAGGATGCTTGGCATAATTGACTGACAGTTTCACAAAGCACATTGTTTTAAAAGTAACCCTTCAGTTCACTCAGTACAGCAAAGTCATCAATTTCTATCCCCGTACCGTCACACCTAACACCCCCCATCCCACAGCACCTCCAGTCCTTTCCCTCCTGGTGAAGTGTGGCCGTCAGCCCTGGGGTAGAGGCAACACCGAGATGCATTCAGCTGTACTTGTTTCCTGGACATGTAGTAAACTACAGAAACAACCCACGTAACACCCTTCTTCACCACCTCCCCGCTTCCCACCCCAGGGGCCTGAATTAAATGGCACTAACAGGAATTAAAGGAAACTGAGCCTGAAGAGATGCTTCCTTTGGGTGTACTTCAGTTTCACTCTACAGTAATCCCTGGTTGCTTTGGATGGCAAAACTGCCAGAAGGGAAAAAAAAAAAAAAAAAAAAAAAAAAAAATTTGGGTCCCGTCTGCTTGTAGGAGGACTAAAAGCTCTCAGTTCTCTCAAAAGGCTTCTTCATTATTGAACAATCTTAAATCCATCCAGCTTAGTAAATTTTTTACTATGAATTTTTCCTTTTGCAGGAGTACTCATGGACACTGTTGGAGATTAAGGCCAACACGTCAATTACCTATTACCACAGATTGTGTCTCTGTTGCTTGCTGCATGCCAGAAGTCATCTGGTCAAGGCCTGCCAGGAAAGACACTTTCTTTTCTTGAGACTTGACATTGCCCACTACCAAATGAACCTGGCAACAAGTAAGTCCCAGCTCTGGGTTCTCCTTGTGTGGCAGGCATGTGAAAAGTTGAATTGCAACACTGCTTTAATGCACCATCACTTCACAGGGGCTGGTTTCCTGAAAAGCAGGTTACATGATGCTTTCCAGAGTGGCTTGCAGACACACTTGGGAGCCTCAGCACCCAACAAGCTTCAATAAGAAAAATTGACTCCAACAAAGACAAGGTGTAGGCTTTTTGACCATGTAATTGGAAAAAAATGCAAAATCACAATTTCTTATCAAATAATCAACCTCTTCTCACAGCTTCTCTTAGCTGCGTGGGTCCCATTTTTCTAAGCTCACGGGTCTTCTGTTCCTACTGGGGGGCTTGCAAGTTACTACTGAAACCCTATGAAATTTCAAAGCATAGTAAAAGAAACTTATTGATTTTCATGCAATTTTAGGACACCTTGACAAAATTACAGAATGGCAGAGGTCAGAAGCAACCTTTGGAAGTTCAACCACCTGCTGATCAAACAGGGTCACCTAGAATCACACGCTCAGGACCATGTCTCCAAGGATGGAGACTCCACAACCTCTGTGGGTAACCTGTGCCAGGGACTGGTCACCTTCACAGTGAAAAATTGTCATCTTCACACAGAAACAAGAGGAAATCTCTTGTTTCAACTTGTGCCCATCATCCCTTGTCCTGTCACTGAACACTACAATAAAGTGCCTGGTTCTGTCTCCTTTGCACCCTCCTCTCATATTCTTCTATACCTTGGTAAGATCCCCCTGAGCCTTCTCTTTTCCAGGCTAAGCAGTACAATCTCTCCCAGGTTCCACTCACAGCAGAGATGCTCCAGTCCCATCTTCATGACCCTTTCCTGGACTCTCTCTAGCCTGTCCATGTATCTCTTGCACTGAGGAGCCCAAGACTGGATACAGGACTCCAGATGTGGCCCTGCCAGTGCTGAGAAAGGGGAAGGATCACCTCCCTTCACCTGCTGGCAATACTTTGCCTATCGTGTCCCAGGCTATTGTTACCCTTCTTTGTGGCAAGGGCCCCTTGCTGGCTCATGTTCAACATGGTACCCACCAGGACACACAGGTCTTTTTCTGCAAAGCTGCTTTCCAGCTGGGTGGCCCCAGCATGTCCTGGTGCCTGGGGTTGTTCCTCCTCAAGGACTTGGCACTTCCACTTATTGAACTGCTTGAGGTTCCTGTCAGCCCATTCTCCAGCCTGTCCAAGTCCCTCTGGATGATCACATGACCCTCTGGTGTACCAGCCAGTCCTTCCAGGTTCGTGTCATCTGCAGACTTCCTGAGGGTACGCTCTACCCCACCATCCAGATCTTTAATGAAGATGTTAAACAGGACTGGGCCCAGTATTGGCCCCTGTGGTACATTGCTTGTTACTGACCTCCAACTGGACTTCATGCCACTGATCACCACCTTCTGGGCCTGGTTGTCGACCCAGTTTTCAACCCACCTCACTGTCTTCTTATCCAGCCCATGTGTCAAGAGTTTCTGTATGAGGATCTCCTGGGAGATGGTGCCAAAGGCCCTGCTGAAGTCCAGGTAGACAATATCCACCGTTCTCCCCTCACCTACCAAGCCAGTCATTTCACTGTAGAAGGTTCACGGGTTGGTCAAGCATAACCTTCCCCTTGGTGAACCCAATCACCTTACTGTGCTTTAGTCTTGTTTAGCTGCTTGGTGCCTTTGATGATGCTTATGGAGTATCCTTAGAGCACAGGTTGTGAATGACAAGGCTTCCAGCAGATATCCCAAGGCTCTTCTCTTGGAATGCTGACTCCCACACAGGCACACTGTAACAGTCCTGCACAACATTTTGAAGAAGTTTTGATTGTCTTGTGTCATGCTAACTTTCTGTGGTGGCGACTTGTGGTCAACAGATAGACATGAGACCTCCAGCAGCCAACTTGTCTCCCTCACAAACACTGTCAATGGCAGGGGCTGCAGTGCTGTCATTGTGCAAGGTCCTGTATCATCTATTTAAAAAGGCAGCTGCTGCCTCAAAGACGTTGTTGTCCCAGCATATAATTAAAAGGCAGCAGGTGAATGCAGCAAACAAATAGGGGAGGTGAGAGCAAAGTAACATAAAACAATCCATCATGCTCAGTATAATAAGTAGCAGTCACAGGCCACCAGCATCCTTGATGCTATGAAGAGCATCACAGGAGAGAGAAGTTTCCAGGAGGAATGTGAAGGAGATTTGTGCCATTCTGCCTTTTATAAGTGCATGACAGGCTCAGCTAGATAGCGGCATGACTAAGAGCTGGATGAATTGTATGAATAAGCCACTGAGACAAACAGCATCCCAAGGGCAGGTTCTTCAGTCACTCTTTAACCTTGGCCTTTCAAAAAACTAAGGAGAATGTCCACAGGCTTCTTTTTTTCCCCCCCTTTTTACTCCCCCCCGCTTTCCTGCTGCGTGATTCTAATTATCTTTGTTTTCTCTTACTCTCTGCACCTCACCCCCATTGTTAATACTAGTTTTTCACCAAACAGTCTCAGAAAGGCTTGTATATTGAACACCCACTCTTCAGGTCACTGCTCCTCTCAGACCTGCTGTTGTGTGGCTTATGTAAGGCACGGAGGCGGCGTGCACTTGTGTGTGGCTCATCCGTTCTGCTGCATGAGATCTCCACTGCTGTGGCTCCAGCAGCTCTCATCTGCACTTGCTTATTCCATCTCCTGTCCTTGCCTGCACTGTAGTGTTGTGCTTAGGATAGCCAACAAAAATCTTAAAAAAACTCAAACAAGTGCTATCACACACACACAAAAAAAAAAATCCAAGAAACCAGGACCACTTTTAGAAGATAATTAGATTTTTTTTTTGTAATAAATGTCACAATATCCTCCCATTTGGCTGCTTTTAATTGGATATAAAAACAACTGTTAGTATCAAGAAGTTAATTTTTATGTTAAGTGTGAAGGAGGGAGGAAAAGAGAGTAGGAAAATACATTAAAACAGTGTATTAGTTTAAGATACCTCTTGGTAGCCCTCTCAGGATCTCTATCAATCCTGTCCTGTCCAGTATTTCACTGATAGCTGGGCTAGCTGGGTATATACCAGGGGAAAGTTCTATGGTCACAGAACACTAATTTTAATTGACTAAGATGTTCCACTGCATTGATCCTTGATAAACTTTTCTCCAAGTACAGGCAGGCAGCAAGTAAAATTAACGAAACACACCCTGCTTTCTGGTAGCCAGCTCAATGGGCTGCTGGAACCCGGAGCTGCTGAGCTGGCAGCCTGCTACAAGTTCTCAGCTTCTTAAAAGAAACTCCGAGATGCCACGTAGCCACCGTCTGGCAAACACCGGGGGTAACAGGCTGAGCAGGCACAGAAACAGCTCTCGCTGTCATGAGGCCTGAGTGCATGGTGCTAAGCTCTTCTTCTTTTTCTTTTTTTCTCTCTGTGCAGTGCAAAGTACCCGGCGCGCCCCAAAGAGGAGGGCCCCCAGCGCCCCGGACTCTCCCCAGCCCCGCCGGCGGCGCTAGCAGGGCCCTGGCAACCCTCCTGTCTTGAAGAAAAGGGAAATAAATATCTCTTTCCCTGACAGTGTCTCCCAGTGCTGCTGTCTGCCCCTTCTCCTGGGGCCTCTCCCTGCCCCCCGCACCCCTCCGGGGGTGGCACCATCCTGCGGGGGGGCCCAGCCACAGGCCCCCGCAGCCCCAGGCCCGTGTCTGCGGTGCCTGTTCCCTGTCCCCGCAGCGCAGCAGGGGCTTGGAGGGGCCTTCAAGGTGTTCTTAGAACACACGTGCCCAAGAGCTCAAGCGCTTTGTTTTGGGAAGGTGCTTTCAGAGCTTAAGGCCCAGCTGGCAGTCGGGGCACACATCGGCTGGATTACCTGTTTCCTTTTGCTTGTGTGAAAAAAAAAAAAAAAAGGTGTTTTTTTAAATCTGAAACAGTTGGGTTTTTTTATTATTATTTTGCTTGCCATGGGAAATGGTGAAGACTCTGGTTGTCACATCTGTTTGGTCCAAAACAGACCCAGCCCACATGAGCCAGTGGTTCCAATGAAGAAGAAGCCATGATTGCTTACTATACATAATTATATATTAATGCCTTAGTGTGAAAATTGTTGCATATGCTACAATGTAACATAAGGAAATTCAGTCTATTACTTTACTTTGTATTGGTGCATAGATTCTTTTTCAAAACTGTGAATCCCTAGAAAAATAAAACCAGCATAATTACCTTGGTTTAGTCATGGTGACTGAAACAACCAACCCTGGAATTAATAAATTGTTACTAATTTGGTACCTTAAAAGTACATTTAAAACAGTATGTGCAGAGGGAGATGTTTGCTGTGCTTGAACTGTTTGCTGAGAGGAATGCAGGAAGACATTGTAAACGTTTCTGAAAAATATATATTTAAATGTAACAGGTACAGCTGCTTGCTTGTTTAATGAAGTGAGATTATGCTGGTTTTCTGGAGACATCACTGGAGAGGTGTAGAAGAGAGGAGACAGAGGCAGGAGGCAGAGTACAGAGAAGCACCATGTTCTATTTAAAAAATAAGCAAAACCCAACAGAAGAAATTAGGGCTCCATTAAGAGTCTCACAAAAAGCCATGACTCTGCATGCAGCCGAAAATCTAGAATAACACTCGATTACTTTATTAGTTTGGTTACTTGGATAATGCTGATTTTGAGGTACCCCTGATACTGCCCTGCCTTTGCTGACAGACTCTGTTGCTCCATCAGGTCAGGTGCGAGCGCTGAGACAGGTTTGTGTGACATTTCATCTGCTTTTACCCCTTTGGCTTCAGTCAGGCAATGCCAAAGTTGAGTTTTCTCCTGATTTCTTTCAGGCATGTTTTAATTATCTAGTTACGACATGGAGTTCTCTTTCTGGAACAATATGCTCTCTGAAGTGTTTAGTGTATTTTTGCTAATTACTTCAAGTAAGAAATTGTGCGTTGGAATTGCTCTTGTGGTACTTCCAGAAATAATTATGATTGGTGAGGGAATGGGAGTTCTTAAAGCAATTTTTAGGGCTGTATTGCACTAAATTGGCTTGTTCCATGGACACAACCATCTGCAATGCTGCAAAACACAAGTGCTAGTTCCCTAAAGTGTTGTAAATCAGCAGGCTCATGGGATAACTCTCTATTGCCAGTGTTTTTATTTCCTCTCGTGTCGACCAGCTGTACTAACACAGTTTATGAACATCCATAGTGTTGATGCTTTCTCATAAATGTGTTCACAAAAACTGAAAATAGATTGTGAAAAAAAAAAATTACAGTTACTTGACATTAGAGTGTTAGGCATATTGGTAAAGTAAGAGGGTAGCAAAGCTTGCTCTCTGCCATATACCAAGGATTTATGTCAATTAGGGATTCCTGATCACAACATTTGTTTTCTGATTAGGATCAAAAATCAGGTAGTAGTTCAAGACATCAGCTGCTCCTTTCTCTGCTTACAGGCTTGTATGAAATGCATGTACTAGCAAGGGTCAGTCCCTTCCATGCTCAGAAGAAATAATGTGCACTCACAGTTTTGTTATAAAGCTTTTTTTGCCCCTGACAGATTTTTTATTACTATTTTTTGAGCAGACTGTTATTCTGCCATAATTTGAAGGATATGGATTTCCTTAATGTGAAGATAAATAATACACTGAGTGAAAGCAACCATTATTTAGATGGCAGCAGCAGAAAGTTGCCTGTACCCATTGTGCTCTGTAGTAGTTTCTACAGAAATCTGAATTACATACTATTAACAAATAGTGAATTGTGCAGTAAACAATGGTGTAACTGCTGTATGACAAAAGGAGTGAAATCTACATATTTCCATCTGAAAGGGAACCATAATTTGAAGAAGGACACTAAGACTCAGTGCTCTGAAGAAATAAATTTTGAATGACTGAAGTAGTGATATGCACAAAAGTACTTAGTAAAGAATTCCAAAAGAATGGATTGCCTTTTTATATGATTAGTGACTGAACAAAGATGCAAAAAATTAAATTTAAAATGAATTAGAAAAATTAATTCTAAACATAAGTATGTTAAATTCCACCTAGGACTCTTGATGGGAACAGATCTAAATTTTAACCTTTCTGAACAAAGCCTAATAAGATGAGGTACAGTGATTAAAACTCCCTTCTTGCACTTGTGAAAATGAAGCTCTCTTTCAAACCCATTTCACAAGAAATAATTCTCAGGAGCTGTTTTGCCATGTTTAATAACCTGCTGATGCAGCACTGGATGTTCAAAAGCTTCTGAAGTGCTCCTTAGTACAACTGCACAAGCTTCAGTGGAGTTCAGTGATCGAGTTGGCCTGATATATTTTTAAATTACTTACTCTTACGTAACAAGTATATTTAATATTTTTCTATTTTCCATTTTTAACTACTGCAAGAATGGGAAGTAATAACCCAGGACATGTTCTGCTCATGGTTTAGAGCAGGCATCCTCCAAGCACGTGCTCAGGGGTCTGTGAGGTGCAGACTGGCTCCTTTCAGGCAAACCCACTTGCTTCAGCTGAAATGGCTCCTCACTGGGTATTTAAAAGAACCCATCTGGCTCTGCTGGAAGTTTATCAGGCATAATCCCTCCATCTAGCTGAGAGCTGGAGCAGGGGTCTCCAGCTAAGGACTGGTAATTCATTATCTAGTACAGTTGTCTGAAATGAGTGTGGGTGTCCCCAGCAGGGTTTTGAGTGGAAAACTGTGAACTTGGAAGGAGGAAGAACATTAAAAGCATGTTACTTCTATGGAACAAACACTGTTTTCATGCAAGTGATAAATCAGTGACACAAGTTAATGGCCAAAGTGAGTCCTGTATAATGGCTTGTTTGTTGAAAATGATCCTGCTTGATATTAGGAGCTCATTAAACTGAACTGCTGAAGGAAAAGACATTGATTTAGGCTTCCATGGGTAACAGTGTACTGTTCATTTCCTCTTAAGTTCTGTTTTTCATTTTTTTGGATTTTTTTTTTTTTTTTTTTTTTTTTTTTGCTAGCACACATCCTTTAGCAAAATACCTCATTTCATACCTAAAGCTGTCCTTAACTAGTAAAATATGAGGCTCAATTTCAGGGAAAAACACTTATTACCATTTAATCAGACACACATACTTAAGAGCACTCTATTTGAAATACCTACTCTTCTTGATCAGAACAGTTATCTGAATTTCTGTAAATATCCAACCCAGCAGGACAGCTGAAGAGATAATGGACAGAATTGAGAGGAGCATAGTTTGGGAACTAAAGGTGAACAAACAAATGCTGAAGCCAAGACCATTAAATGATAGGAGAAATAAAAGATTTACACAGCAGGATAATCTACTTTATTAAACCACCCAATTTAATTGGAGACAAACAGGCAAGCTTTGGAACACAAGCTTTTGTTCAAGTCACCTGAAAAAAAGGCTTGAGAATATTACCAGAATAGGACCCCACCTGAGAGCTTGTCTGTTCTTTTTCCAGCCATGTCAATTAATCTATTAAAAGACTTCTTGTACAAATTTTGCTTTGATGTTACGTGGAAGGAAATGGAATGATCTTCAGACAGAAAACAGAGGAGAGGATAACCCAGGATCACACCAAGGCCAACAGAAAACAAGTCTGAGAACTGAAGACCAAGAAAAATGGGCAGGTTTCCCATATGCAGCCCCAGAAGAGTATGCTGTCCACCAAGGGAAGCAGGAGGTCATCACCCTAGGCACAATGCTGTGGGATGGGACTTTTGCTTTTGCATATAGTGCAGGCACATGAGAATAGGAATTGCAGCTGAGGGTTTCTGTGTAGCTGACAAAGGCTACAACAAACATCCAAACGCTGAAAATCCTTCACCAATTAAATTGTCACTCCATTTTACAAGTGCAAAACCCTGAGGCATCTTGAAAGTTTCCTTAGTAATAATAGTTACAGGGCTAACTAACACAAGAAATGGTGAAATCCTTCTCAGAAACACCAATTTCCTCTTCTCAGTTATCTTTCCCTACTTCCACTCTTTTGTTCCAGGACCTAACTCTTTAGATTTTTTTTTTTTTTTGTCATTCTGCCCTGACCTTGTTATAGTCCTCCTGGGCAAGCAGAGACAGTTAACACACAACTGAATCATGAGGGAAGCATCTCCCAGTTTCATACTTAACCAAGATTTGTCACCTCATTTGTCACCTCTAGTCACCTCATTTTCTGCACTGATTAACAACCGACCCTTCCCAAGGCTTCTCCCCTTTCCAAATCTGCTGCTGCCTGCTCACATCTTCCTCTTATGTTAGCAAAGCTTTTAAACTACTCAGAATTAGTTTGGGTTTAGGTTTAAGACTTTGGCAAATTAGCTGTAGTCTGATGAAGACAACATGGTTGTCTGGTCCCAATTAAGATCTCATGACAAATGCTCCTGATGCTCTCCTCAGATAACGTGCATAAGCTTATCACTGTCATTTCCCCCTTCCTGTTTTTTCCCTGGTGTTCTGTATATATACTAATAATAATCTGTTTGCTAAATTAGGAAACCTGTATAATTTAGTGTGTACCTTTCTTCCCCCTGGATTGCTCTCCATGTCAGAGATTTGTTGTTGGAGTGTTCCCAGTTCTGTCCTTTAATACACCATGGCCATAAAGCTACTGAAAACATCAGCTTTCTACTGCCAAATGGAAATTGCTGTCCACTGTCAGGTAAGAGAAATAATGAGTAATAGACAGGCAACAGAAACGTTAATGGTTTGCTTTTCACCTCTTATGCAGACCCCCTGGTTTTAGCTATCTTATTAAAACTACTATTATCCTTAAAAATTAAATTTGTAATCTGCTTAGGACACTTTGTTCCTGGGAAAGCATGAATGAGGGGGATTAAATTATATCTGTACTATACTTTGCTTGGTGATTGGTAATTATGTTGTCACTCATGATGCTATTCATTGCACTTAGCTGCATGGAACTGAGGAAAAACATGACATTTCCTGTACTAGATATAATGAGAATATATGGCTTTTAATAGAATCATACATCCATGAGGTACAGGAGTAAACAAAATGTGGGAGACTTGTACTTGGAACAGAGGATTTTTAACTTCAGGTCATAGTATAAAATATTTATACTTCCCCTGGAAGATATAAATGGGGTGATAACAGGTGCAATGCCAAATTTAGGTGAACAGCAAACACTTATTTTGTATCTGTTGCCTTTTTCAACCAACCTGTCACCCAGCAAAGTGTTGCTTTTGAAAAATGCCCCATACACATTCCAGCCAGTAACTCCACCCTTTAGAACAGAGCAACCATTTTTCTTGTCTCAGCTTTTGGATGAACAATCTGAGGTACCTTCAAAAGGGCACAGATTTAAAAAAAATGTGCAAAGTAACCATGCTCTGGAAATAATACACCTCTCAGCAAACAGTCTTTGCATGTTCTTCCTCAACACATGGACTTAGACCCTTCTGCCCACCCATCTTCCTGAAAGAGTACACATCTAACCTTGGTTGGTAAGTATGTCATGAGGATGAACACACTTCCTTTGGACCCAGCTTCACTGCAATCAAATGTATTTTCCTAATTCTTGATTGGAATCTGTAGGGTGTAGTGAAAAGCTCTGATGCAAAAGGTGTGGTCCAAACGCAGTGCTTCTGTTAAAATGAAAAACAAAACCCAAAACCCCAAGCAAGAAAAATGCACGTTTTTTGGCAGAGTAGCATACTGAAGAAACTGCTCCATTAATGTGTTCTTAAAAGTTTTAAGTAGGAAACAGCTATGTTTATTTCAAAAGTTCTGATTTCCACGAATCATAAACTGACAATTTGTTGAATAATTTGACAAAGGAACATAGTTAAAACTGGAGAGGACTAAGTCAGTACACAAAGAGTAGGCTTGTTTGCATCCAAGTTAAGATGTTTAAATCCAAGTTAAGAGTTTTCTTGCAACCAAAGTGGTTCTACAAAACATTTTGGCCTAAGTGAGCCATTTCTCCTGCACCAGATGTCAGGCAGAAATTTTCTAGGCTGTGTTTACATGAGTATCACAGCGTAAGCTAACGCTGCATGAAGTCTTTGGTTCCACTTTCAATAAATGTCAGTTGCCACACACACAGTACTTTCCAGACCAGCTGGGCAGAGCTTTCAACAACGACCTGTTTTTGATACTACCTGGTAGACATTAAATGCTTTTGGGAGGTTATTTTCTCTTGTCAGTCACTGTGACGTGTTTCTTTAAAAAATAACCTCCCCCTGGTAACAGCCTTTGTCCTTCCCTTTCACAACATGTGGGCAAATTAAAACTGGGGAGATTTTTTTGCTGTATTACACAAACATATAACTTTGTTGTTTTAATCTTTATCAACTGCTGTAAAGTTAGCACACCTGGGGCAAGAGGATCAACACAGAAAGTACTTACATTTTTAGGAATGCAAAAGGAACACAGAGAAAATTGAGATGACCCAGCACAGATGCTGCAAAAATCACTTTATCAGTTAATGTTGTAAATTGCCATGGAAAATTCAAGAGGTGCTCATAGCTGATATTCTAAGCGTTTTTCTCTCATCAAAGAGGTTTGGTTTTTCAAAAGCAAGAAAATTAAAGGTTTAATCTTCTTGTAGAAAACTGGGCACTGTTCTGCTGCTCTGTACAGTTCTGACCTCTGTAAAGCCCACCACTGGCCAGTGCCACCCTCCCTGGTGCTGCAGCTGAGCCTCAACATGACAGTAACGGACGAGCATTATTACTTGGACCTCCCACAATTCTGCTTTGTGTGACAGTGCTTTTAAAATGCTGTGTGGAAACAGTCAACAGAGTTTTGAGGGTTGTTATTTTTTTTTATTTTAAACTTTTTTTTTTTCCACTCTTCTGGTCTAAGACTGATCTGCAACAAAAAGGGAAGCAGGGCTCCCTGTTTGCAGGCGACTGCTTCAGGGTGGCAGCTCCAGCACAAGGAAGCATTGATGGACAGGGTACATCCCAGCTCCTCTCCATGGCACTTTGTGTATGGAGTCCTCTGCCATCTGACAAACTCCCCACAGCCAAAACACAGCAACAGACTTGTACTATGGATAATTTTGTGACAGTATTGGCAATAATAAAATTCGGTCACCACTTGGCACTGTATGCCATCAGAATGACAGTGTCACTACAATACCAGTATATTGCTCACTACTTTTAGGGAACAGCAAAGCAAAACCTTGTTATACTAGCCATGTTTAATGAAAGTGGAGACAGGACCCCACTATCTGCTTATAATCTATATTTGTATGTGACACAGAATATTCAGAATCACACTGACAAATTAATACTCTGCATCTGCATTGATAACATTTAGAAGGGACCAAAGAACAGGGATCTTTTTAAGAAAGCAATATTTATGTTCTTATACTGCAAACTGGCCACAGTCAAACTGACATAGCACAGTTTTTAAGAGCAGCAAGCCTTTACAGGGGTGTGAAATTAATGGAAATGTTGCAACTTCTTTATCAGATTACTTTGTGAGTCAGTTTTTTCACCAGAAGGCTTGAAGTAGGCTGTGCCCCCAGGATGGTTAAGACAACAACAGAGGAGCTCCATCAAGAATCAGTGTATCCCTCAGCTGCTGAATCCATTTCTCTTGTTATGCTTTAAAACCTGATAACCTTTTCCTCCATTGTGGTCTATTTTAAAGATGGTTATAAACATATATACCATTCCAGTCATGCTCAGGAGTTTTGACACTTTCTCGGAGTTGGACGTTTTGAATTGGCAGAACTCAAAACCTTTGATTAGGTAGAAGGGTTCTTTCATGACTCATGGAATTGTTAGGGATGCTGTTGTGGATTATAAAGATCAATAATACAACGTCTAATGCAACCTTAGTTGTGGTGTTTCTTAGAGCTACCTTCCTGTTTCCACTGCAGGTTGCATATTCCAAGTGTGGGGTGTGTTTTTTGGGAATCATTCAATACTGAGGTATTGTAAGCAGGAATTTCTCTCAATAATTTAATACATATTTGTACTCAATAAGACCACATGTTTTAAAATGTCTAATCTTACACAGAGGTACAGAAAGCCTCATTTATTGTGCTGAGACAGCTTTTTCATAGACTTCAAATTTGTACTGGATTCCATTCTCTTCTTGGATATCAGTAGGGACACCTGGGTATCTGGAGAGAGGGGAGAAGAAAAATCAAAGACAACAAGTAAATAAAAATATCAGGATGAGTCTGCAATTTATCCTATCAATTAGAAAAGAAAAAGGAGATTAAAATACCATCCTTACTGCAGGTACACTAAGCATGAACTACTTATAGAAATCATTAGAAGCTACTATCAGCAGCTTTTACACACATCTCTTCAAATCAAGAAGGCATACTCTGATATAAAAAAACCCCACCATCTTTTTGGCTTAATAAAAAAAAAAAACCCTCAACATTTTTATTAAAGCCTCCAGCACTTCATTTAATATGTCTGCAAATGCAGAAGAGATACAGAACATGTTTAGGCTTTGTTGCTTTGCTTTTGCTCAGATGGATGAGAAAATGCTAAGGTAAAAGTTTCTTACCAGTCTACAACAGCTTCTTAAAGCAGCTGGCTGCTACCATGCAAAGTGTTCCTCTGTATTCCAGATTTATTGACACACTTCTTATTAATAGACACTCTAAAAAAATCTGTTCAGCTCCCTTTTGCCTTTTATTTGCTGGGTTTGATGCTATCAGATTTCCACTTTAGTGAGGGAATTACCTGCTATTTTCTAAATTCATGCTTTGAGGCCAAATTCTGATTTCAGTACACTGGCCAAAACCCATCTATGCCTGAGGAACAGCCAGGATGGAGAGAGGGGAGCTCTGGGTCAGACATCAGGATACTCAGGTGGGCTCATCATATGGCACAGAGCAGTTCAGAACATGTTAGAATTTAAAAAGGTGACTTCTCCTTCCCAGTCACCTTGTTTGTCTCTCCTGCATCCTTCTGTCTTGCCTCTAGCTGTTCTCCCCCACTGCAGTGCTAACCCACTCCTGTGCCCCATGCAGAGAGCTTGACTTGCCATGCTTTCTGTTTCTTCCAGTGCTGGTCTGTTACCAGATGGGAAGCAAAACCAGAGTAGCAAGAAGAGGAGGAAGTCCTCTCCTTGCTGGCTCCTTGAGGAAGGTATTTGAATATTTGCCACCTTTCTATTGCCTGTTGGATATAATCTTGTTGGAGAGGACATGAAAGTAGGACATGGAATATGGCAAGGATAACACAGAAGAAACCAGAGTGAATGGCAGAAACTTACAGTTTAATACTTGTTCCTCCTAAGTTTGTTAGTAAGAAGTAATTTTCTCAAGAGAAAGGAATAACCCTAGAAATCTATAAAAGCTCAACCATCCCTGCTCAAACCCACTTAATTAATTTTGGCAATTTTTCAGACATCTAGAGGCTAAATACCACTGACTAGCAATGCACCAAGAGTTATGAAGCTTAGTGAATATTTGAGTAATTCTAAATTGAGAAACAATAAGAAAGCTACTTTTCAAGCAAGCCAACAAAAGGAATTGTTTACTGTAAAGATTACAGGGAGGATGAAGAACACAAGTTCCAACAACCCCTGTGTGCTGAGTGAGGTGCAATTCCAGGTTCTAAGTAAAATATGACTTCAAGAAAAATATAGTGAGAAGCACCCTCAACTCAAACCAGAACATGGCTTTAATAGCACCCCTCCACATCCAAATTAGATTATTAAATATTCCATATGAACACAAGACTAGTATGCATCTCGATACTCACTCAGTGAGAAGTCTGTAGTCTTTGTAGTCAATTTCTGGAAAAAATGTGTCACTTTCAAATTCCTGCAAAATTCTTGTCACAAACAATCGATGATTAATTGGCTTCTCCATTGCTGCCTTTAAAAAAACAGAAACAATGAAAATTGAGTTGTTCCCTGGAAAACCACTCAACCATGCATGAAGTAGTGTTGCTTATTAAAATTTTTAATATTCTTGTTTTATAACACTATTTGAAGCCTGTAAGGTAATATAATGTATCCATTCTTATTTGGAACACGAGCTTTCTTTGCCAACTCTCCAAATTCTTGTTCTGCCTGCACCAGCCATCACCATGGCAGCAGACACAGAATCGTTCTGGTTGGAGAAGACCTTTAAGATCACCAAGTTCAATCACATGCCCTCTGACTGCATCTTTGCCAGCTGCCCAAGCTACCAGTGGCTACTGGACTGTGCAATCAGCTGAAGGGCAATTAACAGTTATCTTAGCCTATTTGCAGACTGCATTCCAAAAATGCTATCTAAAACTGAAACTCGGGTTACAATTTTTTTTACAGGGTTTAAGCAAAGCAGTGAAAATTTGACTATATATCTTCTCTTTGGAACTGGGCCCAACAGCCCTTTCTAAAGGGACAATTTAATCTTGTGCCAGTCTCACCTGGTAAGTGGCAGCAGTATCTGCTCATAGAGACTGGAGCATCTGACAGAAATGGAGAAAAAATGAGTAGTCCCATGAGAAGAAATGAGTACTATGGTCTAGTCTCAACAAGGAATTTCTGAATCACACCTCTTTGAAAAACAGGAAGCTTTAAGTGGTGGGAGAGGCCCACATGGCAATGGAATTTGTTCCAGTGTTTAATTAGTATGACTGCTAAGGATTTACAATGTATCTTTACTCTGCATTAGTTTTCAATTCCGGTGATCAAATTATCTACTAGTTCAACTTCACAGTTTGATCTCTGGATTATCCAAAGTGCATCTCAATGCATAAGATGCATTGAAAGCTATATAACCACAACAAAGGAAGTTTCCAAGCTCCTTGGATGAAAAAAATTATGAAGAGATCTGTTAGGTGAGTTCCTCACTAATAAATTCACACAGAAGCGGAGGTTAAAATCAGTTTTGTCTCCAGATCAGTCTGGAAAGTCACCTCTTCCACACATTCTCAGCATTAAAATAACCTATTAACAGCTATACTGGTGGCTGGTTACAATATATTTTTTAAAAGCTTACAGCTGTTTCTCCCTTTCCTGTTTTTAAACTGGCAATGAACAATGCTCTTTGCTAAAGGTGATTCACCACGCAGCCTGCTCTTTAGGTCCTACTTTGACAAGTACAGAAACCAAGTGATAGCAAATTTAATCCAATGAAATTAGTTGGCATTATTGCTCAGAAGTTAGTTTCTAGAAAACTGCTCTTTCATTAGAGAATGGCTTCAAATGGAAGGGGTAAGGCACAACACACCAGCATCCAAAGCACTGAACTGGTGTTCATCTAGTTTGCATAAAAATACCAGAGTTTGCTTTCTTTAAATAAGGGTAGGAGGTAAAAGGAGAAACACGTGCAGAATGACAGAAGAATAATAATCTGCATCACAAATAAAAACATGCTGTATTCTGTAAACAGAGCTACTTCTGTTTAGTAGTAGAGGAATAAATTAACTTCCTATCCAGCTCTATGGGAACTCAGCTTCAGCAAGAACTCTACCATCAAGGCAGGTCAGGGAAGAGGGTACAGAGTGACTGATGACAGATATTGCAAAGAAAGGTGAACTTTGCATTAAGGTGACCAGAGGGTGACCTCCACTGTAGATAAACAGTTGCATTAGTTGAATGAACTAACCATCTGTGTAACTCTTTGTCCCCAAGTTAATAAAAAAAGTGAAAAACCTTCCCAAGTTAGCCAGACCAGCCCTGGGGGGGTCTGTGTGCACTGGACCTGCACTGGTTTCCCTTGGGAGTTCACATGCTTGTTTGCTCCCCACACAGGCTCATCTTCTTGTGTAGCAGCTACTGAACCTCTAAAGAAATTACAGTCTGATGCAACAGGGAAAAAAGATTTTTGGTTCACACGAAAGCACAGCCTATTAAAACTGTGGCTGTTGATCTGTTAGAAACACCAGAACCACTCCTCAAGCAGAGATGATTTTCCACAAGACAGGGAGGACAGGAGAGCTGAGGTGTCAGGATCCCTCCTGTTGTCCCAGGTACATCAACCCTATATGTGAACCAGAATCCTTTATTACTTACATACCTCTTCATAACCCTGTGAAAAGGTTTCAGCATACCCAGTCTTTTTGCTGACTTCCAAACCCTCAGCAGTCCTGCCTCTGAAGCACAAAGCAAACAGGAGATGACATAAGGATCATCTTCCCCATCATCTCCAGCTGCACTGGACTGACAGCCATACAAGGTTAGATTATGTCTGCACGTGCAGGACCATTGCTTTGAATTAGTTTCTCGTTGTAGAACACAGGTTAAAGCAGCCCTGAATCTCTGCAACAAGGAATAGCTGTGCATTACAACTAGTTTCAGAAGTATTATATAAAAAATTAATATTTTATAGATCTCATCACCAAACCACTGTCAACTAGTGGGCATAGCAACCAGTTGCTGCAGAAGAGACCAATTATTTCTAGTGATTTAAAGATTCACAGGGCTGAGAACACAGACAAGCTGCTTCTGCTTTCTTACTGATGGCAGAAAATAAGGAAAACAGCCAAAGTAACTCTGTGAGGCACTTATTTTTCAAGGGGTTCTGTACTGATGGACAACAACATTGCCAATCCAAACAAAATACCAGAATATTACAAAAAGAGAACATTTCAAAACAAGCAGTCTATTTGCATTTTGTTTTTCAACCCTTAAAATGTATTGGAACTTACAGGCAACCTGCATTTTGAAGCCACAAGAGTATTTTAATACCTATTTTTTTACATTAAAAAATCTTACAGCTGAAGATCTCACAGAGTTCTAGTTCTTACCTTGGTAAAAGGACTTGCCTAATTTAAACTTTGGCTACTAGAAGAGTCGTGATGATTTAAAGGACAATCAACACCTCCAAAAATCCTTCCTTCCCATACTGCTAGGGCTCAGCTTTGCAAGGTAGGGAACAGCCCTTCCTTCCCAAGCCACCAAGGCTTAGTGAGGGAGGAGACACTGTGGTAGCTCCCACCACCAGTTCTCTGCCAGGGACAAAGGGAAGTGCAACAAAAATCCTCTACGACCCTTACCAAAAAACCTGCCCATTTTGTCCTTGCAGATACAGATACACTTTAGCCACTAGTCTAAGTGTTAATCTTAAGGGACGGTCTTTTACATCTTTTCCTCTGTAATCTCTGCAAGCATCTTTGAAAAAGAACTTAAAAAGCAACAACCTTTCATAGCTGCGTGATTTATGTCTGCAACTGACTCATATATTAACCTTTTTTAGTCATCCTTTTTTTCCCAGAAGAATGTTAAATCAATATGCTTGTTCACAAGAACAAGCACAGACAAAAACCTTGTTTAGGAATAATAGCAAGATTACACCTTTCTTTCCACATAAAAAATCCTCTGAGTTTCTTTTGAAGACTACTGGAAAGGCTGGGTATGTCACTCTCAAGTCCGTGAAAGTATAAAGATGCTAGATTGAAGAAAATTCTTAAACTTCTAAACAAAATTATTCATTAATCCGGTAGCTACTATTGTAGTTGTGATTCCTCTTATTTTATTTATAACTAGTTAAGAACAAGAAGGATTGGCCACCAGTGGTATGACTACAATAGTCATGGGTATATTTTTACAAAACATAAATCTCTATGGGAGGACAGTGCTGCCAGCTGTAATGCTGTGACCCTGCCACTTTTATATAAAAGAGATATTAGGGAATTGCATTAAAAGTGCTTAAACCCTTTCTCAAAAAACACCTAGAAGGTCATAGAAACACAAGAAAATTTCTTCCCATTCCCAGCTTTTAGTTCAGACAACTACACAAAGCTACATAAATACACATGGGAAAATTCTCCTGTAAAGAAGGATTCTGGAACATGACAGTAATAAAGTAAGAGTTACATTTGCATACACCCCAGGAAGACAATAACCTTCCTTGGAAACAACTCCTCAAGACCATACATGTACATAATGGGAAAAACATTATCATGTGCTTGGTGGGACAGGGAAAGAGCACCCAGACAGTGCAACCACGACAACCTTGTCTTCACTTTACCTAAAGTAATGCTACCTTAGCTTTCAAAACACAACTTTTTTCAAGTCACATCTCAGACTGAATGCAACACTTCAAAAACATGCTAACACACATATTAGTCTCTATTCCAATAGGTATGTAGCTCAAAACCACTTTGTCCTAGATGCCAGGAAGCTAGAAAAATTGCTACTAATTCTGTTATAGTTTACAGGAAATTCAAACAAACTAAAATGTAGTATTTAAAATTTATATTAGTGTTAGCTAGTAAAATTTTGACAGGCTTGGAAAAAAGCACAATAGAACTAGTGACTCACATTGTTAATACTTCTCTCTTTTGCAGTAATCCTTATGGTACAGCAAAGATTTGAAGCTTAGGAAATATGGCATTCACAACCCACTCAGGGCAGTCAGAACCCAGTGAAGCTTATATACTTACTCAAGAAACTCTATTTAAGAGGGTAATTAGTTATCTGCAAGAGACTTGCTGCACTAACTATGAATAGCGACTTCATAATTCAATAATTTTGAAGAATGAAGGGGGTAGATTACCAAACACAGTATGTCAAATACTAATATATAGAAAGACACCTGAGCATGAATATTAGATAAAATTTTCCCTTGGAGATTACTGGAAATTTAATTTCCAGCTCAAGCCTCTTCGAAGAATTTCCCCAAACACTATTTATCACCAGCATCTATTTTCTGTTATGGCCAGCCTAGATATTAAATAAACAGCAGAAACAACAAAACTTCTTATGAAAGAACTTCTTGCTCTGTTTTGAAATTACAAGTATCTTCTCCAAATTTATACACAAATACAATTTTGTACTTCAGCAGTGTGACCTTGAGTGTTGTTTGCTTCTGTGGCATTGAGAAAGCAACAAGCTGAGTAGGAACATGTAAATTAGAAGAGACAATTTTAAATGTTTGAGATGCTGTATGAAAAACTGTTTTATCAAGGTGAAAACCTGTTTGAAATATAGCCTATTTTGGCATTACTAAAGAGGCCTTGGTTATGAGGACCTGAATCATAATTTTTTAAATTTTCTGTCTTTTTTTTTTAAGTTTTGTTGCTAGGTTGTGGGGTTTTTTTTCCTTTTCCACTAGTAGTTCACTGTTAGGGATTTGTGCTTGCTTATTTTTACAATGCAAGATTTATATTAAACACTTAACAGACAACATAGCATAAGACCATACTATCCAGATAAGTAAATCTACACTTGGGTTTTGTTGTTTTTTTTTTTTTTAAAGTCCTGTTTAATATTTGGGGATGTGCTGGACTTACAGTTCCTATTCCTAGTAAAATCTGATTTTTTGTAAATCAGTTTAAAACACACAGCTTAAATCCAGTCAAAAGAGACTGATATAATTGATACTAAGCAGGCTCCTTTAGGATCTCAAGGTAGCACTATTTTTCAGAGTCAAAGCCAAGACCTAAACTTCTCAATTAAGAAATACATGTCCACAAAGAGTGCATTTACATTAGTGTCTTAACTCAGAACAGAAACGTGGTTTTGAAATTAATTTTTCAATTGTCCCCCCTCACCATACTCTAGTGCATGTTTTGTACTGGGGAGCAATCTTGGGGTGCATGAACTAAATTACCTGGGGATGAGACGAAGACAGAAAATCTGCTCCAGGAACACATCTGTTAAGGTCTAACAGCTACTAGGGACTCAAGGCCAGAACCAATGAGTGAGTCACCACCACAAGTTTTCCAGCACACAACAAGCACTCATGAGCCAGCAGACAGCTCTCAAAACATCAAGTGCTCACGCAGAATCATGGAGTGCTTCTCCTGATGCATAACAGCTTCATAATTGTTGTGACCTGCTGGCCATTGCTAGGCTGCTGCACTATTCTTTACTCATCCATCTAATGAATAGCAACATCAACTCCTTCTGGAGCTCAGGAGATGCAGAATAGTACAGAAGATCCAGTACGGTGGGTATCACACCAAGATCCAAAAAAATCACACTTGTAAAACTGTGCTGTAAGAAATCCAAAAGCTTCCCTGAAGGCAACATTACTACCTTGTGGCTACATCAGGAGATCACAAACCTGATGAGGTGATTGGTGCAAAGTCAAATTTAAGATGATGAAGGCTGCACAAGGTTTTTGAACTCACAGTGGACTGTGGGAGCTGTTTCCAGGCTTTTCTGCTCTCACTTCCTAATTCCAGTACTCTCTAGCCAGCTCTCCCTGACCCCACCAAAATGACCACTATATCTAGCACCTCTGTCTTTTCCTGTAGCAGAGGTCAAGGCCCAGAACAGACTACTTCCCAGAGTATGTTGCTGAACACAGCACAAATGTAACCTACATGAGGACTTGGATGACCACCCTGTTCAGAGCTCAACTTTCTCAGTTCTTCACAGGACTTCAGGCAGCTTATGCCAATAATCCCACCACTCTGGAGAGAACTGTGTCCTTGAGAACGTAAGGGCAGTGGGCAGGATGGCCATAAGCTGCACTGTGTCATTATAAATCTTCAGAGACTATCAGGTTTGCTCCTCTCTCCTCTGCAGTCCTGTGAGGAAGAGACTGTAAACAGCAGCAGCCTCCACCCCCTCCCCTGCCCCTGAGCTGCCACCCTGGAGCACATGCTCTAGCACCTTTGCTTGCTTAGAGGTGGGGAGGGCTCAGCAGCCATCCATGCTTGAGACTGAGAGACAGGCAGGACACCTGTGTCCCAAAGGGTGCTCTTCTGCACTCAGGCAGCTGGGTAGGTGCTCTGCCTCAGCACAACTCTCTGATGGGGACAAGCCAGGCTGGTATTTCAGCATGATACCTGGGCAGGGCAGCATGAGGCACACAGGGGAGGCATATTTCATAGAAGGCCTGTGCTAAACCATCAGGGTAGGAAGGCACTGGAATAGGTTGCCCAGGGAGGTTGTGGAAGCCCCCTCCCTGGAGGTGTTTAAGGCCAGGTTGGATGAGGCTTTGTGCAGCCTGGTCTCGTTTAGGGTGTCCTTGCTCATAGCAGGGAGGTTGGAACCCGATGATCTTTAAGGTCCCTTTGAACCTTAACCATTCCATGATTCTACTATAACATCTTGAATGACTCTGTGGAGAAAGGTTCCAGCATCACTTTTCAGTCTGAGGTTCTCTGAAAACCTCCTGAACCACGTGTGAATCTGCCTCAGTCCATGGGCCACCCATGGTAACCCTACTGGCTTGCTACCCTGGATCTGGAACCTGGATGGGATGTGGGTGTTGCAGAGCACCCACAAAGGGTGTGGGAAACCAAAGAGCACAAAGGCCTGGAAGATCATGTGTGTGTTCCCTCCTCATACCACCTACAGAAACATTGCTTGGAGGATTGCTTCAGGGAGCTCAGTAATAACAACCCTGATCATAGTGGACCTCCCCATCCCAAACTGATTAACTGATCAGAAGTTGCTAAAGTTAGGCATCTGCAGGAGGCAGATCAAAAGTACAGTGCTTTCCAGAGTGGTCTGTTTTCCATCTCAATGTTTGTCCTCATAAAGCTCTACCTGGTTTGAAAGATCTGAACTTTGGGTTCAACTCTCCAAAGTGCTAGAAGTGGTAATGTCCATTTCAAACCACTCCAGTTGCACTGACTTGCTGAAGTAGTTACTTTGTCTCCACCACAAGCGTGTACTAATTAGGTTACTTGGACAGATATTTTCAACTTGTCTAGTCTTCAAGACTTGTTCTGTTGGAATCACTGGAGTGTGCTGGGTCACATGAAGGAAAGGCACTTCCTAAAGCCAAAGTAATAGAAAATTGAGCCACCCTTATCCCATCACAGAAAATGAGTAATTTAGGAGTACTCTAAATGTACCTTGTAAACTGAAGTGCCTCCGACAATCCAAACCATGTCTACTTTACTTTTTAATACTGGTGAATCCAAAAGAGCTAAAGCATCATCCAGACTTTTGGAAAGATAATGTGCTCCTTTTGGGGCTTCCCTAGAAAAAGCAAAATTTTAGTACTAAATAAATAAAGGACCATTCATCAGGATAATCAGTACAATCCAGACACACAATGTGTTTTGCTGAATTCACAAATGATTAAATATTTCACATTAGTTAATTATTTTGAAATGCCTGTTACTGCTAAAATATGTTAGAATTCTCTGACTGCAGTATTGTTTAATAAATCACAGTTTAATCATAACAGTGACTTATGAGGCATTATACATTACAGATCAGAAATGTTACATCAAATTTTTTAAGTGTAACTGAGAAATTTAGATATCTATAAAATTAAATATATATTTCTACTTAAAAGTCTAGAACATTAATATTTTGTTCAATAAAACTAGTCAAAAAGCCTCTGTTCTTCTCCCCCCACCACATTCAGCCTAAACTCACCAACATCCTCCAAAGTAATAAAACCCTGTAAGTGGATATATTTCTTTAAGAATATTTGGACGACTGTGGATGATGGATTCAAGAAGAGAGCTCTGAAAAAGGACAGTTCTTCTTCCTTAAATGCTAATAAAAAATAAACTTTAAAAAAAAAAAAAGGGAATAAGAGGCACCAATCTAACCAGGAAACAGAGAAATACAGCTAAATACGAGTCAGAAAGAATACTGACAGTTGTCAGATGTTTTGTGTGTAGAGCTAGGACTTGTATTTGTTATGTGAAGTAATGACAGTTATCTTCAAGGATCTTTGAGGATGCTTTCCATAGGGCACAAGAAGTCTCAATCCCCAGGTGTAGGAAAACAGGCAAGGAAGGCAAGAGACCAGCATGGCTGACTCAAGATCTGCTGGTCAAACTAAAGGACAAGATGCACCTACACAAGCGGTTCAAGAGGGGACAGGTTTCCTGGGAAGAGTATAGAGATGTTGCCTGGTTATGTAGGGACTAGGTCAGGAAGGCCAAGGCACAGCTAGAGCTGAACTTGGCATGGGATGTAAAGAATGACAAAAAGGGCTTCTATAGCTACATAAACCAGAAAAGGAAGGTTAAAGAAAGTGTACCCCCTCTGATGAGCAACAGTGGTAAATTGATAACAACAGATGAGGAGAAGGCTGAGATTCTCAATGACTTTTTTGCCTCAGCCTTCACTGGCAACCCCTCTCCTTACAGTTCTCAAGCTGATGGCCCACAAGATGGAGACCAGAGAGACAAAGTCCCCCCCACTGTAAGTGAGGACATGGTTTGAGACCACCTGAGGAACCTGAAGATATAAAAGTCCATGGGACCTGATGAGATGGATCCCAGAGTGCTGAGGGAATTGGTGGATGTAGTTGCCAAGCCACTCTCCATATTTGAAAAGTCATGGCAGTCAGGTGAAGTCCCCAGTGAGTGGAAGAAAGGACATGTCACACCCATCTTTAAAAAGGGTAGAAAGGATGACCCTGGGAACTACTGACCTGTCAGCCTCACCTCTGTGCCTGGGGAGATCATGGAACAGATCCTCCTAGAAGACATGCTAAGGCACATAGAGGACAGGAAGGTGATTCAAGACAGCCAGCATGGCTTTACCAAGGGTAAATCCTGCTTGACCAACCAAGAGGCTTTCTACAATGGTGTAACTCCATCTGTAGACAAGGGAAAAGCAGTGGATGTGATCTGTCTGGATTTCTGCAATGCCTTTGACACGGTCCCTCACAGTATCCTTCTCTCTAAGTTGGAGAGATATGGGTTTGATGGGTTGACTGTTCAGTGGATAAGGAACTGTCTGGATGGTCGCATCCAGAGGGTAGTGGTCAATGGCTTGGTGTCCAGATGGAGAACAGTGATAAGTGGTGTCCCTCAGGAGTCCATGCTGGGACCAGTGTTGTTTAATATCTTCATCAATGATACTGACAGTGGCATTGAGAGCTGATGACACCAAGCTGGGTGGTGCAGTCAGTATGACAGAGGGATGGGATGCCATCCAGAGGGACCTGGACAAGGTGAAGAAGTGGGCCCAAGTGAACCTCATGAGGTTCAACAAGGCCAAGTGCAGGGTTCTGCACCTGGGCCAGGGCAATCAGAGATATCAGAATACAGGCTAGGGGAAGACATGCTAGAGAGCAGCCCTGTGGAAAAAGACCTGGGGGTACTAGTGGATCCAAAGCTGGACATGAGCCACCAATGTGCAATTGCAGCCCAGAAGGCCAGCTGCCTCCTGGGCAGCATCAAAAGAAGTGTGGCCAGCAGATGGAGAGAGGTGATTGTGACCCTCTACTCTGCCCTGGTGAGACCTCATCTGGAGTACCGTGTCCAGCTCTGGAGACCCCAACACAAGGATGTGGACCTGTTGGAGCATGTCCAGAGGGCCACAAAAATGATTGGAGGGCTGGAGCACCTCTCTTATGAAGAAAGGTTGAGGGAGTTGGGGCTGTTCAGCCTGAAGAAGAGAAGGCTCCAGGGGGACCATAGGAGCCTTCCAGTACCTGGAGGCGGCCTCCAGAAAAACTGGGGAGGGGCATTTTACAAGAACACATAGTGATAGGACAAGGGGTAATGGTTTGAAACTGAAGGAGAGATTTAGGTTAGAGATCAGAAGGAAATTCTTTACTGTGAGGGTGGTGGAACAGGTTGCCCAGAGACATTGTGGAGGCTCCATCCCCGGGGGTGTTCAAGCCCAGGCTGGATGGGGCTGTGAGCAACCTGGTCTAGTGGGAGGTGTCCCTGCTCATGTGGGGGAGTTGGAACTCGATGATCTTTAAGGTGCCTTCCAACTCTAACCATTCTATGATTCTATGAATTATCTTGTGAATTAATTACAAAAAACAATAAAAAATTAAAAAAATAAAGGTAAAGTAGTGATACCACTCAGAACCAATAGCAGAAATACTTCCTAACCAGAAGTATTGCTACATGTATTTTTTAGGTGCAGACTTTTTATTTGTTTTACAGGCCTATTACTAATCATACATACCTGAGCTCCCTGCTGAGCACTATATTAATTCTGTCTTTTAAAGGACGATTCTTCTCAGGAATGGAGAACCAGGTTTTTTTACCCATTATCAGTGCATTCTGTTTACCTGAGTAAGAGTGAAAACAGTTAGAGGGAACTTTTTCTCTCTTCCGATTTGTTTTGGTTGTTCAGTGACACCTGCTGGGCTTTCCCTCCTCCTTCCCAACTCCCATTTCAGTAGGTAACAAAAGTACAAGGTTAGGCTCCAACCCTCAAATTAGGCACATGCACAGAACACATTTCTGGCCTCAAAGCCTTGGCAGTCAATTGAAACCAGAGTAGTCTCATGCACACCTATAAACTTATAATTGAAAGAAAAGCACAAAAGACATGTCACTGCCCTTACATGCCTCTGGACATTAGCTCTGCTGTAGTTATAAGGCCAAATTAATCTTTGTGTAAGAGCAACTCAGACCCTCAAGAGTTCTCTTAATGTGAAAAAACATCATAGTGCTGTGTACAAATCTGAGCAGCTTACAGTAATCGACTTTTCTTTGCATGTTCCATAATTCCAGTTATTTGATCAGGAATAATTGCCAGAATTGAGTATTATTTAAAAAAAAAAAAAAGACAGGTAAAAAGATAACTTTTAGAAGAACCAGACAAGTTAAATCTGAAGCAGAAGTGCAACAGGTGTTAATAATATTTTAGAATTCAACTGTATAATTTCTGACCAAATCCTAGCATTCATAATCTGATTATGTTTTATAAATGCCCTGCTAGGGGGTTTTTCTTTATGAGCGAAGGGAGATGTCAGAAAAATAAACATAAGAGATTGAGATAAGGCAGAAGGAAGTTTTTTTACAGCTGTTCCGCAGGAGGGATTTCAGAGAAAAGAAAACAGTATCTGTTCACATGCAATCCACCCTGCTTCTAGATCTGAGAGAGGCTGGATCTACCAGATCACACCAGAGAACAGATGCTACAGCTCTTTATTAGCAGTGTCTAAAGACCTTTCTCCTGCAGATAAGCTTCATGAGCAAGTTTCTGAAAGACATACTGTAGTGTCAGTTTAGACGTGTTAGTGCAGACCCAGAGCACCACTGCTGAAGGAAACACACACATTCTGAAAAATGCATGTATATTCTTACTGAAGAGTCACACTGGCATACCTACAGGGTCAGAACAAAGATTTTTGTAGACCAATAGCTAATTTACAGCAGTGGCCAGTGCAGGTATGCAGGCAGAATAAAAGCAAGTTCAGGTGATGCTGCTGCATTGTATCCTTTCCACTTCAAAAATCAGTGACTAATTTTTTTAGCCAATGGTGATGTATCCCTGCTGTGAAGATTTATGGCACCACAATGCATTAAGAGGTCTCATTATGAAACAACTGCCTAGCATGTCATGTCATAGCTGATCAAAAGACTTGCAAGCAGGACAGAGCAAAATTTTTCTTTTTAACAATATTTAAAACATATTTTATTGATTATGGGTTATTTGTGGCAGTAAGATGCAAGTTTCAGACACCCAGAAAGACTTCTATTTGTGTTCTGTCCTTTTTGTACATAAGGTTGCAATAGGTTGAATCGTATCTCCAAAACATAAGTAAATTTCTTCACTTAAACTGTTGCAAAATGAGATTAAACATTCCTTGTGGAATATGGAACAGGTCACTCTGTCAAAACAAGTGCACAATAAGCTGCCCAGAATTTTTAGCAAACAAGTGGGTTTTTGAAGTCAGCAGTTTTAACAGGAGCATGAAAAAACCCCATAAGAGACTGACTACGTTTGCAAACACAAAAGCAGCAGAAATGTGAGGATAAATCTATTGTCTCTCATGGCTCTGATTCCACCAGAAGCAGTGAGCTGGTTGCATGGCTCAGGGAGGTCCTACTCCTCCTGTCCCAATGCCTCCTTTCTGCTTCTGCCACACATCTTGTATTGGCAGTCCCGCAGACACCCAGTACCCTACTCTAATTGGTTAGAAAATTAAAACAGCTTAAGGAAATGTCAAAGCAGCACTAAAGTCAGTGTGAAAACAGAATGAGAGCAATGCAAAAACAAGACTTGTCTCTTCTGGCAGCGATAAGTACCCTGTCAGAACAAATTAACTGTTTTAATCTTTTGCATTCCTATCCCCATTTGTTTGTGCTGATTTTTTGACCCTGCAATAACTGGTTTTATCTCACCAAGTCAATCAAGTCCATAACATTACTTTGCTGGGCCTGAACAGTACTGCTGCACACTACCAGTATGGTTGCATGTCACTGTGTGTGGATGGATACACAGCCATGCACATGGCTGCAGTATTGCTGCTCATATTATCCGTGTCATTAGGGTTTTCTGGCATATTGGGATGGTTCAGCAAGCTGAAAATCAAGCAGAATTACTGTCACAAGGGTCAAAGGGGTGGAACAAATGGCCAAGGCTGAGCTACAGCAAACAAGTTAGATAAGCTAATACAGACTGAAAAAAAAACCTCTGCTAATTAACCTGTGTCTAAAAACCTGTCAATTTTTAATTTGTTCACAGTTGGACTTGTAGGTAAAGTCAGGTAGGTGACATTTTCTACTGTATTAGGGAAACAGGACTTTGAAATTATTTTTATCTCAGTCCAGAAACACCTGATTGACCTCCAGTTTCTTTGTCTAACATGACATATTTACAGAAGGGTAAAATACTTGTGAGGCTTGGGAGAGTGGGGAGAGGCAGGCTGTTTGCAGAAGCAGGACTTCTAAGTTAGGGAAAAGTTATTACCAGTCTTTTTCAGGACTGATATCACACAAACTGATTTTAGTAAGTAGAGGAACACCTCAGTAACAAGTACAACGTTACCTTCCACATGGGATGTGCTGGTCATTCTTTGGAAGTACTTGTACTCATTCCTGGCAGGAAAACATGAAGGGCATTACAACGTGGTTAGGAATAAGTTACATTTCTGTCATTAGAACAAAAACAACGCAAGTGCAGCCGGCGCCTAGAGAGCAGAGGCTGCGTGGGCCCGGGCCCGCTGCCATGCCTGAAGCAAGACTGATTGCTCGCTTCTCTTATAATGAGAGATAAACCTGTGCCGGGAGCCTGCCCACGCACCTCTCTCAGCCCCTCGGGGCTCCTCGGAATGGCCGTGAGGCCACTGCCCCAACCGCGGCCCCGACTCCGTCAACCGCCACCGCGGACACTTTCCCGCGCTGCTGAGCATCACCCTTCCCGACTACAACTCCCATCGCGCAACGCGCGGCGCTGCACAGTCCGCCGGGCCCCAGCGCGCCATGCTGTGCTCCGGGAGTTGTAGTTCTCCCGCGCGCCCACCGCCCCGGCGGGAAAGAACTGCGCCGGACCCGCGGTACCTCAGCGGTGGCCAGGGCAGGCTGCCGTCCTTCCCGATGCCCATGTTCTGACACACGGCCACGATGGAGTTGAGCGAGCGCACCATGACGCTTCCCACCGCCTCCCGCCGGACCGGACTTAGGAGCTAGCGAGTTGCAACAACGGGGCGGGGCGGTGTGAGGGGGCGGCAGCGGAGGGAGGGCTGAGGCGGGATGTTGGGGGGAGCGCAGCGCACCCGCGGGCGGAGGCAAGTCTCTCCCGGTCCCGCCCTGCGCCCGCCGTCGCATCCGGCGAGGAGGGTGGTGCTGGTGCCCGCGAACCGGCGTCCGCCATCGCCGCCGCCATCGCCATGCAGCGGGGGCGGCGGCGGGAACGCGGCGGCGGCAGCGGGGGGCAGCAGCTGGTGCTGAGCAGGTTCTTCGGACCGGCGGGGAGTGGCGGGAAGCAGGGCACCGACCGGCAGACGGTGCGCCCGGGACGGCGGCGGGGGCCCCCGGGCGGCGGTTGGGGCCTTGAAGGGCGCGGGCTGGGCCTCGGAGGCCCTTTGGGAACCCTTGGCTGAGGGCCCTCGGGCCTGGGCTGGTTACCCCGTGTCAGCAGGTCGCGTCAGGATGGCTAGTGCTGGCCGCGGCCCTGCTGCACGGAGGGGTGGCCGGCGTCGGCTTTGCCAACAGAAAGGCCTTCCAGTCACCAGCCTGTCTGTAGTATCCCCGCCATGTGTAACCCAGGGCAACGATACTCAGTTCTTCAAGAAACAGCCAGGATGTGCCCATTTTGTAGGAACTGAAGCTTGACATGGGTGCGGTGAGCTTGGCAAAGCCGATGCGCTGGCTTGTGTCATTCGGCCACTTGCAGTAGTGTTGGACTTTCTGGCACAGGTTCTGCCTCCTGGCATGCAGTGGGTTGAGGTCGTGGCCCAGGTCATGGAGCTCAGATGACTCTTAGCTTGCTGTTAGGTGCAAGGCTGAGGGAGCCTGCAATGAGCCAGCAGTCTTGCCCTGTCGCCGCTGGGAAAAATTGCTGTCTCTCAGCAATAGGATTTCACCTGAGTTTATATTTGGAAAGTATAGTAGGTATATCTCCCTGTAGTTAATGTTTCTAGCCCTTTTTTGGCCTGGAAAGGTGTATTGGTTTTTCATGTGTGTCTCAAATAAACCTTTTTTCTTATCTTTGGTGCATATATGTTTAGAAAGGTGGGATTACTGTTTTCTCTCCATGCAGAAAAACTGCTTCCTAATTAATGTTAATCTAGTGGTAAATTATAGTGGAGTTGGAAGGGAAACTCCTTGCCACTCCTGTGGGCTCTGCGTGTGGATTTGTTATGTAGAGGTTATGGCCTTAGTTGCTGAGGGTGGAGTTCCTGGTTAGTTATGAGGACATTGAATTTCCGCAGTAGTACACTTAAAGCATCCTAGATTACCACATTAAATGTGGATGCAAGCTGCTAAAAGCACTTGTGTGCTTATCCACAAAGTGCAGTAATAATGTGTTGTTGTAGTTGAATGTTACTTTATATTTGCTCATACTTCTTGCAACTGTCAAACAGTACATCTATGATGAAACAACATAAGCCAATTACATTTTCTGTTTACGAAGTGTTAAAAGTCCGTGTGTCAAAATGCATCAAAGGAGCAGTAGGTGAAAGTACTGTATTCTATGCAAGCCCTAGCTAGGTGCTTACAGGTAGTTGGGAAAATCTTCTAAGTTTGGAAGAACACTTCCAGGGTGGTGTGGAGAAGACACTTTTCCATCATTGGGATCTAGACCATAGGAAGTAGTGCCTTGTGGAGGCAAATAGCCAGTATCTGGGCTGTGGGAATGCAGATTTGCAGAAGAGATGTGATTGAGACACTGGATGGTTTCATGTTGTATGATGGGAAAGTCTGTTAAGTGCTGGATCTGTTCTCTGCCACAGAGGTAGCTCCAAGCTGCCTTTTGAAGCTTTGGTAGCTGCAGGTGTTTCTTTTATAGCACAACAGCCAAACGGTTTACTGAATGCACTATTTCTCTTCCTCTTGTAGCCCTGAATGTTAGAAGAACTTTTATAAACAAAAAATGCAGATAGTTAAAATAATTTGTGATTTCACATATTGTAAATTAATTTTGCATTGCCTCTGTATGATGTCCTTGGGTGCGTTTTTGTCTTCCATAGAGGATGGCAAAGAGGAAAGTAACTGAACTTTCTTTGTTTGATTTACATTTCAGTGTTCTGAATTTGGCACAAAAAAGAGGACATCACCTGAAAGCAATGAACCCTATGAAAAGAAAACCAAGACACGACAAATTACTCTAGAAGACATCTGTAACCCACTGAAGACTCAGGATAAAAGTGTGTTGACTTTAAACCAACCTTCAAGCATTTATACCAAATAAACAGTTTTTAATTGTCAAATGTAAAAAAAAAAATTGTTGGCAGATACTTTAGGAAGTGCCTATTGAGTGTAAAGTACATCTCTGAAAAGCCACTATGAGCATAGTAGCGATGCTGCTGAAGCACCTTTCTGTGTCTCAGGAGCTAGGTATTTGAGCCTTGCTCCAGAGTCACTCTGGAAATCTACTTCAGCTGAGTCAGCTTTAAGAGCTTGTTCAGTCTGTGAAGTCCAGATGCCCAGGCAGAAATGCTGCAAGTTCCCTTTCTCTGTTGTTTAGTAGTGTGTCTTTTAGACTCAGGCGAAGCAGGGCTGACACCTGACAGCTCTGTGGAGCCTGGCCTGAGACTGGGAAACCTAAAGGCTGCCTCAAAGTAAATGGTCCTAATGCACTGCTCTTAACTGTGAAATGACAGCCACTTAGTTACATTGAAATGCCTGAGCTCCATCTGCCTTTGAACCAAGAACTTAACAAATTAATAATGCTAGTAGAAAAAAAATCAGTGAATATAAAGTTTGTTACACTTGTATTTCATGGAATAGAATTCACCTCTAAAATGTTTTTAAAGAGGGAATTACATTGTTTTGTGGGTATGTAGATTTGAAGTATCATTAAGACACCATAAACTAGCAATACTGTCTGCTTAATAACTGTACTGAAACAATACCACTCATCTTCCAATATTCTTGGCTAATTTGTGGCTTTGCAGTTACCCATCTGGAATATAATTCTGCTTCTTTTCCCATGTGTCAAGAACCATGCAAGTGAGGAGTATTGATTTTCCAAGAAAGTTAACCAAGCTGATGATATGCATGGGCTGGCAGAAATACTGAAGTGGTAGGGGAGAATGAGTGTGGGGAAGAGACAGACAGAGCAAAATGATTGAATTTTCTTCTTAATGATGTCATTCTAATAGACGCTCTGTTTTAGAAAATAAGTTGATAATGTTCTTTTGTTGTGTGTTTTTATAGAAGAAGAGCCTCTGAAGTGTGAAAAACCCCGTGTATGTTTGCGAACTCTAGACAGACTGAGAGAATTCTGCAGTGATTCAGACCAGCAGTGTAACAGAGTCCCTGAGGATAGTTTTTGGGAGAAAGAATCTCGGAGTTTGGAAAAATGTCCCAGTATTATTGGAAGGAGTTCAGAATTGAAAAACCCTCTTCAGTCTGGGGACACTAGCCCAAAAGCTGCTCAGAAGGTATGTAGAGTGTTGGTCCAGTGTGGTGTAGATTACTTTTTATGGTTTAAGAAAGCAAGCTTTGGCACAAAATTCCTTTTATGTTTTTGTATTCTGTCATGAAACAGTACTGCAGTACCCAACAGACCAATGTTTGTGTACAGATGTTTTCCTGGAACTCGGCACAGTGAGCAGAATGCCCCTTAGTCCTTTAGTGAAATAATAAAAAGCAGTAATGAGAGAGCAGAACACAGGCAGTGTATCTTGTGATTGAACCTATAATAACAAGAGTAATAACAAATATTCAGTGTGACCCTTCGCTCAGCTTTCTTTCAGTTCTGTCAGTTTTGGTATGGGCTGTACAGTTCCTAAAAGGCTTTCTTGCAAAAATATTATTTGGAGTTATTACTGAGATGTAGGTTTAATCTAGTTGCTAATATATCTGACTACTAAAGATAGCACTGTTTTTTTCCTCTGCAGAAGATTTGGGTAGCTCTGATGAAAAATTATCATTATGATACCTGTGATACAAGTTGAAAAGAGTGTGGTACTGCCGTTCTTCTCTTTTTCATTATGGGGCTAACTACCATTATTTAATGGATTGGTTTTTTGTCTCACCTTGCTCAATTTGAACTATTCAGGTCCTGAAAGGCATCTCATGGCTTACTGTGGTGTTGCACTGGGACTCGGCTGCCCTTCAAAAAAGCTCTACATCTGGCTTTTTGAAGGAAGGAGGTTGTAAGAAAGGTCGTATGGATTATTTGACCTCGCCTGTCTGAAGATCATGACACTGGCGTGTCTGGGCTGTGTGAACATGAGATTAAAATAAAGGCAGTGAAGTGAACACCTTGTGGCAAGAGATTTCTGTTGTGATAAGGGATTTGGGTTATGTAGGTGTGGTCAGTTGGAGAACACAGAAAACAAATTCCTTCTCTGTCCTTCTTTTGCAAACCCTTGTCTGTCTGGAATTTAGTAATTTCTCACCCTTTGTCTATCCTGTTACATGTACAGTAAGTGCTGCCTCTGCTATTTAGAAATCATACTTTAGCATGTGTCCCAGGTGTTTGAGAACTAATTCTGGATGCTGAAACTGTAACTTGTGTGTGTTTTATATACATGTGTGTATTTTACATACATGTGTTTTACACACGTATGTGGAATGTGCATGAGGAGTGTTTTTTTCTCTGTAACCCTGGAGACAGCATGTGCCTGACATAGGCTGTCAGCTAAAAACACATGTATTACAGTGACTACAATAGCAGTGTGTGTTTGGTGAGCAATCAAAGGCAATTCTCCTTCCACCAAGCTGGGGGCATAAAATGGTTGTTTCTGCAGAATTCAGGTTTCTCTTCATCCTGGAGCAGATGTTTTTTAATCTTCTGTGTATCAGCTGGGGCAGTATTTCTGCCGTCCTATTCCGATGCACTAGCCCTGGTGTGCTTTCTATAGCAGCAGTGCCACCTCATATTCATATACCCAGATGCTTGTCACCAAACAGCACTTGAGCCTGGTGGGTCACAGGTTGACATTTTGGCAGATGTTGACTCTCCCTTCCTAGATGGTGAGGAAGGTCAGCTTCAGCTCTGCAGGTAGACTCTGCAAGCAAGATGTATGCGAAGTGAAATCAAAGAGCAATTATTTTGTGCTTAGTGTACTCGGTGAGGATGCATAACTGAATTGACAAAGCATTGATACTATCTCTGTAAGTGACACCTGTTGTGCTGGCCAGGTAGTCAGGTGGGGGCTGGCCTGCCTTTCTAGGAATGGCTCTTCTTAGATATTTGTCTCTTGCTTTTTTCTCAGAGCTACAACCTTTCTATGTGAGTAATTTTATTCTAAATTCCTTGAAGTGCTAACTTACTACCATCTCAGCAATTCAACTTCCATGTGTGTTTTTACTTCTTTTACTTTCTTTTATGACCTTATCTGGCATGCTGTGTCACAACAATTGTCTCTGTAAAATGAGATGATGTCTTAACTGCTGGGCTAGCACAGACCTTGGGTTGAAGACCACTGGATCCTTGGGCTGAGGATTTTCTGGCAGAAGGTCAGCTATGGTCCTGGGGCCATCTGAGTTCTCGGCATTTGTGGCTTTGTCTGTGCTGGGCTATGCTGTCTCCTTGTCAAATGGGCCATCCCTTGGTTATGTGCAATTTGGGAATTTTGCAATTCGCTGTTAACAATACACCTAAGTGGGTTTTTTTCCCCCATTATTTTCTGGTTGCATTCTTTGTACATTCCACTGACCCACAGTATTTGATTTGTACTATCTCAGTGCTTCTTCTGAGTTACCACTGCTTCTAAGCAGTCTGTTGACTTTATTCCTTGTAATCTAGACAGTACAGGTGGTAGAAATTGAAGTTTACTGGGTTTATTTGCAGATAGAGAAACTCACAGCATAACGTGGTCAGCTCTGTTTTATATAGTCATAGGCTTAAAAAACTTGTGAAGGGTGTTGTCTTTGTATTTTTTTTTTACCAATTTTTTCAGTACTTGATACTGTGATCTAAGTGAGGAGGAACTTTGCTGTAAGTTAAGCACACCTTACCAGTGTTGTTCAGTGCACTTCTAAAAGACTGAATCCATCACCCTGCTTACATACAGAACAAAGCAAAATTGTCAAGTTGTTGCTTGACTAGCATAGGCTACATAATGTCAGTGTAAATTATAAACTGCAGAGTGAGTGGGCTCAAAGCCTGAACTGTTGCGGGTTTTAGAAACTATAATAGACATTTTCTGTGTTTCAAGAATAAATTATGTTTGGAGGTCTGCTGAGCTTAGGTAGGAAGGGCAGGCTGGAGAAAAAATAAGGTTTTGCGCTCAAGACAGTGAGCTGAGGCTTACATTGAATCGTTTAATTTCGTGATTTACTGTGGATTTTTGGAACATCAATCTCTCTGCACTGCAGTTTCTCATCTGTAACTGGAGTGGTAATTCATCCTTATTTTTAGACATGGCCAGTTAGCTTTCCCAATCTTTGCAGCCTGCATGTGTTTTGACACAATAGGGATCTAATTTCAGCTGTGATTTCTAAGGGCTGTTGTAAAGCAAGTTGACTAACTGACTCACAATCTTTGAATTCAATGACTTTTTGCAAATAAACTGTGTTCTGTATATCCTGCTTTAATAGTTTTCAAGGAATCATAGAATCACAGAATTGTCAGAGTTGGAAGGGAGCTCTAGAGATCATCTAGTCCAACTCCCCTGCTAAAGCAGGATCCCCCAGAGCACATTACTCAGGACTGCATCCAGGCGGGTCTTGAATGTCTCCAGAGAAGGGGACTCCACAACCTCCCTGGGCAGCCTGTCCCAGTGCTCTGTCTCCCTCACTGTAAAGAAGTTTTTCCTCAGATTTAAATGGAACTTCCCATGTTCCAGCTTGTGCCTGTTGCCCCTTGTCCTGTCACTGGGAACTACTGAAAAGAGTCTGGCTCCATCCTCCCTGCACCCACCCTTTAGATACCTACAGGCATTAATAAGGTCTCCCCTCAGCCTTCTCTTCTCCAGGCTAAAGAGTCCCAGCTCTCTCAGCCTTTCCTCATAAGGGAGATGCTCCAGTCCCCCAGTCATCTTTGTTGCCTTCCGATGGACTTTCTCCAGTAGTTCCGTGTCTCTCTGTTGCTGCAGGTCTTGGGGCAAGCAATCTTTAGCTCCATGATCTGCAGGGACAACTGATTTATTTGGTGATTCCTAACTGTACTTTTCCATGTTTTATTTACAGGAGGAGTTACGCTGTGGTCTTAGTCAGTTTTCTGCATCTCTGAAGTCCTACGAAAATACTCAGAATTCTTCAGATACGAATCTTAATAAGCGAACCAAAACCATTTACACTCCACTAGAACTTCAATTCATAGAAATGAAGAAACAGTATAAAGATGCTGTTTTGTGCGTGGAATGTGGATACAAATACCGCTTCTTTGGAGAGGATGCAGAGGTAGTTTTTGCTACAGTTAAGAAGATATATTTGCAATATGTTAGTGTCATACTAGGTCTATGGCCACTTCCAGAAGGAAGGTTTTGGGGGCATGAATTTCCTGTTTTTTTTTTTAAATACTAGAAAACAAGATGGAAAAACTCTGCATGCTTGAATGTAAGATCATCCATTATGCATCCACTTTTTAGTGTTTATTATTTCGTAATCATAGAGTAGTGCTTGCTGTCCTGCATATTGAAAACTTAAGATGAGGTCCTAGAATAATTTCTTGCCAGAGTTAAAGTTGAAACACTTTCACAGGTTAAGTTCTCTAACATGGCCCAAAACTATGAGGAATATTTCAGTTTGGAAGACAGTGGAGCTAGTGGTGTAAGAGTTGTTGAATATAGCTGGTATAGGCTGGGTGCAGAGAGTATCTTAGATGCATGTTGAGGTGTGGCACCTACACATGCCAGATTTGTAGAAACTGGAAAATATATAAATTCTGTTTGTTGCAAAGTGATGGTTCATAAAGGGTTCATAATGAGTTTTTTCATAATCTGTCCCAAAAATCATTACTTCCAATGTGTAACCTTTATTGTTCTACGCTTGAGACCAGTAAGAAATTTTGCTTAGGTTCTGGAAATTAATTTTTCTAATCAACTTTGTACTGTGTATTTTGTCTGTTCTCTTGCTGGTGCACTTACAGTCCAGAAACAGAAATACACAATCCAGGTACCCAGTTCAGTGTTGGACTGCAGTTCCTGTTTAAGATTATTTTCCCTTGTCAGACAACACCTTCCTTTTTGCCAAAGGGCAAAAAAGCAAATGCAAATAATACATTGTAATGTCACGCTTTAACAAGTGTTTTTACTCTTTTTCTTTGAAGTACTTAGTTTCCACTGCTGTTTGATACTGATTTTTCAGCATTTTAGTTAATTAGCTAGCTTATTACCGGTTTTATAACCACAAATAAAGTAACTCCATTCTTTGTGCACTTGTGTTTTGAACATAATTTGACCCTTTGTTGAGCTGTGCAGCACAATCTGTGTGTGCTGTGTAGGTGGTTTACCTCATGGTGGCAAAGATCAAGGTGCAAGGGGGTAATCTGATGTGTGAAATCTGTGATACTGCAGCCCCTGCTGGTGACAACGTGCTGGGACAGGAAGGTGGAGGGATCCAGCTCTCTGGGCCTTCTCCTGTCATCTTTTCCTTCTGACAGCAGACTTATAATTTAGTTGTGCATCAGTGGTGTCACAGAGATGAGCTCCCATATTGCATTTCCAACTGTAGGCTGACTCTTCTTGTACTTTGCAGATTGCAGCTAAAGAACTAAACATTTATTGTCACCAGGATCATAACTTCATGACTGCCAGTATACCGAGTCACAGACTGTTTGTCCACGTGCGGCGACTTGTAGCAAAAGGATATAAGGTTATTGCTTGCTTTTGTTAAATGATGTGAAGTACAGAATAGCACTGAAATAAGTTGCACTTACTGTATCAGTCTGATTTGAACTAAGAAGCGTGAAACTCGTTATCACCTGTTCTTGCAATAAAAATAGCTAACTTCATTTCAATTTCTCTGTTCTGATGAGCATAATGAAATTTAAGTAGATTTAAGCAGATTCAAGCTTCCTCTGTTTCACAGAAAAGTATCTTCATGTTTTCTAGCACTGCTGTAGAACAAATTTTTCTCTGTTTTTTATTAAACCTTTGCATCTGATAAAGAGAAATTTATATATCCACCCTCTCTGGTATTCTTCCTCACATCCTTGTTTTTCTTATCCCAGCTCTTCTTTTGTTTTCTTTTTTCATTCCTATTGTTGATCCCTCTAATTCTTTGGCTTTCTATTGATACCTCTATTTTTTTTTTCTTTTTTTTCTGCTTCGAAATAGGACGAGAACCACATGGGTAGAAGTTGAGAAGGCAGTTAGAAGTGGATAGAACATAAGGAAAAGCAGTGCCTCATAGTCTCATTAATAGAACTGGCCTTCCTGCTCAGTTTTAGTGATGCATTTGCTGTTTACACATCTCAAAAGATAGTTAAATGTCAGCAACAACAACAAAAACATTTCTTATTAAAGAGCTAACTTTGTTTCTTGTGTCTGGGCTTGTAGGTTGGAGTAGTAAAACAAATGGAAACTGCAGCACTGAAGGCTGCTGGAGAAAACAAAAGCTCTGTCTTCACCCGGAAACTGACTGCTCTCTACACAAAGTCTACGCTTATTGGAGAAGATATCCTTTTAAATAAATTGAGTTTAATGCTCTAATCTTTTGTGTATGAGAGGCCATAATTCTAGTAGTATCAGCTAGATGGAACATGAATAGCTAGTGGCTGACGTAAGAGTGGCAACAGGTAATAAAATTCCTTTAATTTTATATTGTGGTAAAACATTGTGCTGGCTTTATGAAGAGTTCAGTCTGTTCAGGGCTTTATGTTTGTTGTGAAAGAGCAGAGCTTGTGTTTACTGTCGTTGCCTTCTGAAGTCAGAGAGTGGACTTCCCAAGTCTACAGTGTTGCAGGTCTTGTCTTCAACTGGGTATTTCACTAGGTTGAGAAAACATAGCATTAGTATTTCTGGAACATGTGAAGGAAGAAGAATTGACTGTTTGATGTCAACTGTTTTAAGTGAGAAGAAGGTGATAAAATCAACATACTGTTAAAAATCTAGCTAGGTGATTTAACTCCTGACTGTTGCAAGAAAGAAAATGCAAAAATGAGGTAGAAATAGCTTTTAAGCAGTGAAGTCATTGTCTTAATTTGTTCTAGCATTTGTTTTCCTGTCTCCTGCCTTATCTACCTCATGTTTTTTTCTTCATTTTGTCAAAGTAGTACTTAGAAGATACCAAGAGTTTAAAAGATTGTTAGATTAATGTCTGTGAGGCTGTGCTTAAGAAGTGTATCAGGGCAGCAGATCCTCCCCTGTCCTGAGATTTTGTTGGAAAGCTTCTAGTGTATTCACAGACTTTATTACAGTGGTTTGCAAACTTGAGGGCAGGTTCAGCAATATGACTCAACCTAGTGGATAGATACGCTGCAAGTTTTCAGTGCAGCTAACCTAGGGCTCCTGCTAATATGCAGACTTCTGTTTAACTTGGGTTATTGTCTGCTTTTCAGTTGCTGCATACCTGGTGCATTTAGTTTTTTCTGTTAGGTGCATATGGTTTGTGGATATGAAGTGAAACTGACAAGGTGGGGTAGCCCATGTGCAGAATCAGCTGCTGGTTGAGCTTGTGACATAGTTGATCTTCCTTGAATGGGGAGACCCCCAGAGGTAGTCAGAGATGGCCATTGCATGAGCTGATGAAATCTGGGCAGTGTGTAACTGCCAGCCCTGTGAACACAACCACTGACTTCAGTCTTCAAGTTGACAGTTACCTGAAGTTCACTGAAATCATAGCAGGAGTCAAACTAATGAAAAGTCAAATAGACCTTTAGTCTAGAAGGCCCAACACAAAATCTTGTTGAGAAGGACTTAGCTCTAGAAGAACCTATGAATAATCCAGCAAAATCTCTGTACTGTGTTGTTCTTTTAACGTTTGCTACATGTGAACCCTTTGCTGAAATTAGATGATTCTGTAGATGTTGAAGAGGTAACAACAGATGTCCCTGATAACTACCTTCTCTGTGTATGTGAAAATGGAGAAAACTTAAAAGACAGGAAGAAAGGAGACATTGTTATAGGCATTATGGTAAGTTAGTTTCAAAAGGGAATTGGTATTTTAGGGTTTGTGTAGGGAGTTTTGGGTGTTGTTTTGTTGGTTTTTTTTCAGAGGTGGGTGATTATCTTTTTTTATTTATGATTGTTCTGTTGCTTAGATTTTTTGGGGTGGTTTTGTTTCTAACGAGGTGCAATTTTGATAAGATATCATCTGTGTGTTAATCATGATGGCTGAAAACTACAGAAGAGGTTTGGAGCCCATAGTGGAATACTCCTGATACTGTTTTGCTGCTGTATCACTTGAAAACATACCTGTGTTTTAACCATTTAACCAAATACATGGAAATCATTAGCTCAGAGGCATTACTGACTTCAACCATTTTCAGGGTCAATAATTTAAAGCTTGTGAGTACTTTTTTCCTATACAAAACACTGTTATTTAGAGAAAGACCTCTGCTTTTTTGCTGTTTAAGCTGCAGATTTGTATTCCCTTTTATGGTGAAGATTAAAACCAGGATTATTTAACTAGCAAAATGCAATGATAACTGAAGCCCAGTCTACTGGTAATTCATTGATTTAAAAGCATCTTGATTGTGCTGGTATTTGAATGTCACACTGCAGCTGGGAGAGAGCAATAAAATTATGTGCTAGGATGACAGGTTCCAGGCTGAATTGCATCTAACTCCCAAAGACTTCCAATTACATAGATTGGCCTAGTAATAGAAGTTGAACAGTGGTGGACTGATTATAATAAGAGCACATGTACATTTTTAAGGTGTTGCTGTCATTTACCAAGACAGAATTGTGGTGGTCTTTTGAAGTTATTGCCATATTACAGATCTGAAAAACACAAGTTACATTTTTTTGATCTGCCACTTCCACTAAACGTGGATGCAGTGTAATTTTGTGCTGTACACCATAAATTTTCTTTCAGGCTTAGCAGTTTGAGCCACTGAAACGCTTCCTGAAATTTTAAATGTTTAATGCTTTTTTTTTTTTTTTAATTGGACAGGCAATCCAACCAACTACGGGAGAAGTAATTTTTGACAGTTTTCGGGACGGTGCATCTCGCTTAGAGTTAGAGAGTCGGGTTTTGCGCCTGCAACCAGTGGAAATCATACTGCCATCTAGCTTGTCAGATCAATCTGGGAAGCTCATCAACAGTATCACCTCCATGAGGTAAGTTCTGTGGGCATTTTGTTGCATGTTCTGTGTTTTATTTCCTTTTATCTTTTAGTTACAACATGGTGGTTGATGGAGTTTTGATCCAGAAGCAAGCGTGGATGTGTAATTCTGTAAAGGCCCATTTCAGAATGGCTGTAGCTTGCTGCTGGGTTGAAAACTCCCCAAATCCCACTGAGTTCTGGGTACTCATTCTTAAATTGTGCTTAGACTGAAATTTAAGGCTTCTTCCTCAGGCCTGCGAAAGATTTATACGCCTAAACATTCGATGTTTGAATTTAGATCATCTTGCTCCCACCTCCTGATTGTGTGATCTGTTGGGTGTATTTCAGAGCTCATGCACTTATCTTCAGGATCTGAAAGTGTGTTATGTGGCTGTTCTTCTAGTTTGTAATAATTTTACAATCTCTAAAAGGCATGAAACCTTTCTTTAATTAATGTAGATAGGTATAGAAAACCTTTGCAACTGATATTCCATTCTGTTTGTCCTACTACACCATCTTGAACTTGGATACAGACTTGGAAGTATTATGACTGATCCTCTGTTTTTATTTTGAGTCCTTTTTGTGTATTTCAACAAGTAAACTTACATGTTTTCTGTATCAGTTTTACTGTGGAATAAAGCCAGAATAGGATGTAATTTATAGGGTGATAGATGAGGGATAAAGCAGTCCTCTGAATGTATGTGGTGAACTTGCAAAATCTTGCAGATGCAATTTATGTGAGAAATTAGCAGTTTTTCACTTTTTTTTTTTTAAATGTCCAGCTCTAGGATGTGGAGAGCTAGCTTAGAACTTGGCATTTTCCTTTTGAACTAACTAGTCAGAACGGATAATATTTTTCTCCCGTGTGCTAACAGAACTGGAGCTAAATAAGGCCAAAGAAAAATGGCTGGTTTAGATTGGCAAGGGTTTTTATTGGGGGGTGTGTGTGTGAAGATACAAATTACCTCTCATTGTAAGGACAGGCAAATGTATCATGGTCACACGGATGGTAGCTGCCTGACAGACAAGCAACTCCGTACCTTGACTACCTCACTTAATCTCTGCTAAATCTATCATCTTGTAGCTTCTTATAATGCTCCAGATAGGTGAGCTGCTTAATCAGTCTGCTGCACAGGCATTCTTGTCCCCACCTGCCTGTGTAATGCTTCTTTGTCTCCTTTTATTTAAAATAAAAATAAAAATAAAAATAGTTAATGTGAAGTGTTGGGTGGGCAGTCATCAGGAAAATCTGTTTCTGTGGCACATTTTAAGAATTTGCACAGGTGTTGCTGTACTCAGCTATCAAGCTTTCAAGGGCATGTGTGTGTGACAGGCAAGACTAAAAGAAGGAACTGAAAATGTCTGATTTGGTGTTAGGGATCTTCAGAAAATGTGGCTTGTGAAGTTGCTGTATTTATCATCATTCGGTGGTGGTGTGACACTGGGGCTTGTCATACTTGGCTCTTCTGTTCCTTCAGCTCATTGTGTGGACTGCAAAGGAGTTGAAAAGGTCAACTGTAATTAGATGTACTAAGCAAACAATATCAATGTATTTCCTTGCAATAAAATGATTTGTTAAGACTTGGAAAGATAAAATACCAGATTAGGAAGTAACAAACCTTTTCCAGTTGCCAACAGATGTGCATTTTTGCCTTGCTAATCCTTTTACTTTGCCAGCTTTCCTTTTTGCATATCAATTCCATAGCAGTATCTAAAAATATTTCTTGATATACCATGATGAAAATTAACAATTCTTATTTTTGTTTGCTTGTTTGGTTTTTTTTTGGTTTTTTTTTTTTGTTATTGATGTTGTGTAGTGGCAGTTTTGTGGAATCCAGAGGAAGGCAAAATGATGTAATAAACCAACAAAGCAAGTGCATGTTTCAGAAGCAAGAATTTTAGTTGTGCATTAAGGTAATTCTGATGCAGGTTTGAGTAAGCAATTGGGTGTTTTTAATTTATTTTTTTAGTTATGCACAGCTGAGAATGTTAGTAACTTTTCATTTCTAGTAAGAATGAAAAATACCACCCATTAGCTGATTTTGTGAACAGATACTAGTTTGTAGGTTTTTTTTCCCCTTTCTAGTAATTTACTAACCAGCTCTCCAGGCTAAATGTCCTTCATTACATGGAAGTGGTAAAAATAAAACACATTGCTTCAGTATTCTTCAGTAGCCTTATTTCAAAACCAGCTCTTCATGAATTTTCTCAGATCGAAGGTTTAACCAGTAGAGGGCCCTGAAGTAGTTAATATTAAATGGTTCCAATATGCTGCTTTTTTGTGCTTTTAACTAGGCTGCAGTTTTTATGTAATTGTTTTTATACAGGCAGTGATTTTATTTTAATGTATATTGAGTGGTCTAAAGTATTAATTTTGTTCTATTCTGCATTACCTGGTAATTTAATTCTGTATCTGCACTTTAATAAAGTCCTATGTAGAATCATCTGTTACCTGGGAAAGGTTGCATTGCTTAATAACTTGAAGACCTTTCTGAATAAAACCATAGGAACTAGGATCTTGTGTTTTAATAAGGTTCCTCATCCCTATGTGTATTTCTAATGCAGCAGAAAACTACTCAATTTATAAAAACAGGGTAGAGATGGGAAACAAAAACAGTCCCAGGAGGTGTGGAGCTTGGAATGCTTAGGAACAGAGTACTGCATGCCCATGTCATGTAAGAGCTGCACCAGGGGTTGTCTGAGTAGCTTGGGGGAGGATTTGGTTTTGGATGTTGCATATTAGAACTTTGCACTGAGCACCCAAGGTGATGTGGCCCTAGGTCTTCTCCAGCAGAAAGAGTGTGCTGATGGGTTATTTAAAAAAATGAAATATTTAGTCCAGGTAAACCACTGCAGCTCTATGAGAGCTGTCATAATTTAGTTCAATGCCTGGTTACACTGACAGAGTTGAAAGTATCTGTGCTGTCCTTCAATTTCTGTATCTTTTTTTTTATTTTTTATTTTTAATTTACAGAGGCCATATGTGAATATTATATACTGGTGTGTATGTCTGTCTGCCTTCATTCTACAAAAAATGCAACATAGATAGTGTATGTATTTCCTCCTTATGGAATGCTGTGCTCTTCCTGTTCTCTTCTCGTTATCACCACAGCTATGTCCAGGCTCAGCTTTGTTATTCACACTATTCTATTTTGGTATTGTCTACATTTTCAGAGCCAAATTTACATCAAAGGAACAACCATAACAGAAGGAAAAAGCAGCTGAGTGGCAGGTGCTGTTCTGAATTTGTTTTTATCAGAACCAGGAGCCAGTCACCCCAGAAGGGTTTAGTATTTTAATGAGGTTGGCAATCACCAGGAGTTACTACTTAAGCCTGAGGAGTACTTCATTATGGTCAAAGTTATTTATATGGATTATTATTGTAAAATAGTTGTGAAGAGTTTTACATCAGAAATGAAAGTGCAAATAAAATCCATGAAGGAAAGTAGCCTCTTCACTTTTTAGGTTTTATGCAGTACAGTGTTAGTGAAAAGTTTGCTTATCCTGCAGATCAGTAGAGAAAATACTTTCACACATTTATATGTGGGTGTTAACAGGGTCTAGAAATAAGAAGATTGAAGCAAATTTTAACTTAAGCTATTAAATGACTGAAGCAGCAGCAGAGCTGTTTTAAGCACTGTCAAAGAGCAGCAGTTTGAGCTGTGCCTGAGAAGGTGGTTTGCAGGGTACATGGGAGATGTGGTCCTGGTTTTGAAGTTTTCCATGTCTAAGTTAGGCATGGCATTAGTGTAACAAGCTGTAAACAAAGCTAAATGCTACTGTAGTAAGATTACTTAGCTGTTTGTATGATTTATTCATACGATGTAATTTAATTCAGTTAGCATGAAGCCAGTTTAGTTACCTGGCATACTTAGGGGGAGGGGGTGTAAAATCCTAGCCTTAAGCAATAGGTATTTTACCATTGATTTAAATGAAGTTCAACTCATCCATATTTTTTATAAAGATTTAGCTTAACCATGGATTAAACTCTGGTGTTAACCAACCTGAATAAACTTTAAAAATAGTTTAACTTGTGGTGTAGGTTTCTGTTACAAGTCACAAACTTCCCCTTTGGTAAATTAAAACTCATGGAAGCCAATGTGTTGAATGTGTGGTATGGTTTCCTGTTTGTTTGCTTCTGGCATGTTGCTGTTTCAGGTGGTAAATGAGATGCTCCTCTTGCCAATGTTATGACAGACATTGTCCATAAAAATTAGTAACTAGAAAGTACTATTCAAGGACAGAATGAATGACTAGAAAGTACTATTCAAGGACACTGAACTGGAGGTCAGTTTCAGTGGAGAGCATTCCTTCAAAAGCAAAGGCTAAGTTAAAAGTAGGTTGCAGAGACTGGTTCAGAACAAACTGTTCTGGTGGGCAGTGTTCTGTTCCTGAACTGTTAGTAACATCTGTTTGCAAGTGCTGGCCTGGCTGGAGGACAATCTTTTAATGCTTTTAGTTTCCCTCTTTCTAGAAAACCAAGAAAACATTCTTGCTTTCAAAAAATTTTATGTTTTTACAGGAGAACACTGAGTTTAGTACTCCAGGCTCTTCCCAGTTAAAGGTCAATACCCATCCTCCTTAACATATTGGCTGATTTAAAAGTTGGCCAGTACTGATCTTCCTGAAATAATTTTTATGCTCCTTTCTATTTTGATGGTTCTTGCTTTTCTCATGTGCCCCTTTTTTGTTTCATTGGAAAATGTGCTACTTCTGTCAAGTGTATCTTAAGACTTTTCCCAGTTGTCCTCTTTACATTTTTTTCCACTTGCCCTTTTTTATGTGAACACTGGTAATATTTTATTCTGGAGCATTCTATGGCACCATGTAAAAACACACCAATCACAAGTACTTCACTTTCAGCTCCGAAACATCATTTCACCCAAGTCTGTACTGTTTTGCTTTTTTTTTTTTTTTTTTTGGTGCTGTTTCATGTTTGGCTGGTTGTAGCTTATCAGAAATGAAGAACAAGAGATGTCTTTGGCTTTTTTGTTGCAGTTTGTGTGGTGCCATAATAGAGTACAGCAGTGCTTTAAATTCCTTTGCAATGGGAAGTACACTGTGTTCCTAAGTTAACTTGTGAAGAGTATAGGAGTGAGCTATAGCCAGTTTGTTACATGTGTTCCTCAATAGTGCTGTTCATTCCTCATCACTGTCCTGGATAGAGTTAGGTAGGGGTTTATGTCATCAGCCAAGGAGTAGAGGCTCAGCTGAAATGAACATGGTGAAGTCTTGTAAAGGAATATAAAATGCTTTTAATTTTGTGGATCTTGATATGTGGCTGATAGTTGCTCAGATCAGAGGGTGCTTTCATGTAGTTAACGCTGAGTTTTTACAACGGGGAGGAGTCAGGTGCATATATTTATGTAGCTTAGCTCATAAGGTTTGTACATGAGCAAGGACAGGATGGTTTGTAGTGGCAAAAACAAGACACCAAATGGTTACAGCATGAATAAAAAGTGTGGCAAATAAAATTGCTGAACAGAGGAGTGAAAAACATCTAAAGGGTTGGCAATCATAAAACCTGGTGGTTTCATAGTTTATGTAGCTTGTAATATTCCCATGGATTTTTAAGTGAAAGGCAAGCTGTGACAAACATCTTGAGAATGTTTTGTATAAATGGAAGCTGCAAGCAGTTGAATTTGCAGCAGAAAAAAAGCAAGTGAAGTACAAAACCAGCATGTGAGCTATTTTCTGTAAATAAAAAAACCAATTGCATCACTGAACAGATGTTTACTGACTAAAGAGGCTTTTTGCACTGCTAATAATCCAATTCATGGCCTGGGCAACTCAGCTGTGTGGAGAGTTGCTTGAAGAATATTGGTCTTGTCATAGCTCACTGGTTTTGAATAGACAGGGGAAAAACCCACAACAGTATTATCAAATCACATTATGACTTCAAAAAATTGTTGGACAGTTTTTTTTTTCAATTTAATCTTGTAGCAGTCATGAAACATGTGGTTCTCAATGCTGTAGTTCATTACTGTGAATGAACTATGTTAATTCTATGGCATTGCAGGTGAGGGAAGTGTGGGGCTTAAATCTGTTCTGACAAATTGCTTATGTGTAAAGTCTGCCATTCCTACATTACTGCCCATCACAATTTGGAACAGAACACAAGCATATGGCATCCTTGTGGTGAAATTACTGTTCTGTTATGCACACAGAGTTGTCACTTGATAAGCATGGGAAGGCATTTGCACCGTGAATGCAGGTCAGAGCACTTTTCTTAACCTGGTTGATGTATTAGAAAAAAAATGCTAACATCTGGAGTATTGTGTCCAGTTCTGGGCTCCCCAGTTCAAGAGGGACAGGGATATGCTGTAAAGAGTCCAACAGAGGCTACAAGGATGATTAAGGGACTGGAACATCTGTCATATGGGGAAAGGCTGAGAGACCTGGGGCTGCTAAGTCTGGAGAACAGAAGATTAAGAACGGAACCTTATTAATGTCTATGAGTATCTGCAGGGTGGGTGCCAAGAATGGGCCAGGCTCTTTTCAGTGGTGCCCTGTGACAGGACGAGGGGCAACAGCACCAAGTTACAGCACAGGAAGTTCCACCTCAACATGAGGAAAAACTTCTTTACTGTGAGGGTGATGGAGCCCTGGAACAGGCTGCCCAGAGAGGTTGTGGAGTCTCCTTCTCTGGAGACTTTCAAGACCCATCTGGATACGTTCCAGTGTGATCTGCCCCAGGTGTTCCTGCTGCAGCAGTGGGGTTGGACTTGATCTTCAGATGTCCTTCCAACCCCTGTGGTTCTATGATTGCTTGTTACAGTAACAGCTGGCATTTCCAGGCCTTACCTTGCCCCTGTGTTTTTGTAAATTCCTCCAGGTAAAAAATGAAGAAGATAGTGCCCTGATAAGCTTCCCCAGGAGTTTGTAGCTGGTGGTTCAAGGATACATTAGTTTTCACCTGATTGCAAGCAGCATGGACAACATGCTGCGTTCAGGAGCTTAATTTGTGGCATTTTTTGCACTGATTAGTGAGATTCATTATTTTGGCTCTTTTTTTTCCCCTAGTTTTTGAGCCAGAAATTATTAAATTAAGTATGTTTAAATTGATCTTGATGCTTGTGCTATTTCTTACTGTAAAAAAATTATCTTTTTAATTAGAAAAAAAGATCACCTTATTGAAAGAAGAAGGAAAATTAAGCCGTTTGTTTTCATGTTTTGGCACCCATTTATTTTATTATTATAGGATAGATCAGAAACTGCAGGAGGGAATATGTAAGTAATTCTACTCTTTATTTTTCTTTCTGTTCATTATGATGTTACTTGCTTATTTCTCTCATTATGTATTTATATAATGTTAACGTTTCACAACAACTGTCAAAGTTTCTCGGCCAGGGAAGAGTGTTGAAGCTTAAAATTAACAAACCCAGTTGGGAGCCTGGAGCTCTACCCCTCTGTGCTCCAGGAGGTGGCACCATCATGCTGGAGCACTGCTCATCCTGGTCCTCGGGAGGGAGGGGATCAAAGCAACCAATTGTTAAGAACTAATTTTCCATAGATGTTTGTGAGGAAAACAATTGTGGTGCATTAGGTGACTTGGTAGAGAATGGTAATAAGTTTGCATGTTCAATAATCCTAATTGGAAGGAACAATTCTTATGTACATTAGATTTTTAACTTGAGATAGAGGTCATTGCTCTACTAAAAAAAAATTCAATACCCAAATGGCATTTTAATTCTGATGTGATTCATATTAGTAATTTAAATGACAGTTTTCAGGTAATGTAGTTGTTGAGAGAAGTGAACATTTACTAATGGACACTTGCCTGGCTGATAAGATGGCATAGATGTTACATGTGTTGGAGATTTGAATGATAGAGCAGGCAATTACATCCAACAGGCTTGTGTAAACTGGAGGGTTGTACAACTGTTACCAGTATAACAACTGCATACTGCACTGGGGTAGAGGAGGGAAGGCATGAACACACTTAAAACTGGAAGTTGTCTCACCTGTATTAGAATACAGCTGTAGTTGACTTGCAAAAGTATTGAATGTCCCAATGACTCTGGCTGTACAGGTACTAGGGAGTGCTCAGGTCTTTGTGGCAAACCAGCCACTGGGGGAAGAGTGGCTGGAGAGCAGCCCAGCAGAGAGGGACCTGGGAGTCCTGGTGGACAGCAGGTTGAACATGAGCCAGCAGTGTGTTCAGGTGGCCCAGAAGGCCAATGGCATCCTGGCTTGTATCAGGAATAGTGTGGCCAGCAGGAGTAGGGATGTGATTGTCCCCCTGTACTCAGCACTGGTGAGGCCTCACCTCGAGTCCTGTGTGCAGCTCTGGGCCCCTCACTTCAAGAAGGATGTTGAGGTGCTGGAGCAGGTCCAGAGGAGAGCAACAAGGCTGGTGAAAGGACTAGAGGGAAAGTCTTCTAGGGAGAGGTTGAGGATGTTGGGGTTGTTTAGCCTGGAGAAGAGGAGACTCAGGGGGGACCTCATCACTCTCTTCAACTACCTGAAGGGAGGTTGTAGTCAGGTGGGGGCTGGGCTCTTCTTCCAGGCAACCAGTGACAGGACAAGAGGGCACAGCCTGAAGCTGCTCCAAGGGAGGTTTAGGTTGGATATTAGGAAGCACTTCCTCATGGAGAGGGTGATTAGACATTGGAATGGACTTCCCAGGGAAGTGGTGGAGGCACTGTCCCTGGATGTGTTCAAGGCAAGGCTGGATGTGGCACTTAGTGCCATGGTCTAGATGGTGTGGTGGTGTTGGTCATTGGCTGGACTTAATGATCTTAAAGGTCTTTTCCAGCCTTGGTGATACTGTGATTCTGTGTATGTGCTTTGAGGTGACCAGAACAAAAGGTAAGCAACTTTTCTTCTTGAAAACTCCAAACACAACTGGCAACTCTGCTTGGACTGAAAGTGAGTTTTGAATGAAAGTAAAACCCTTTTTGAAGACCTAGTTACATCAGTACTTTGTTATTGTAACTCTGTACTCCAGGCTGTCCTGCATGTTGGCTGGCCCATGGTAAATTCAGTGTGTATGTGTCCTGTGTTTTAAATGTGAAGGTAACTTGTCTGTTTTCAGAGGTAATCTAACTGGACTTTCGTAAGGGTAAATGCATGTGCAAAATTTGATCTGTTGTGGAGGAGCTAACATACTATGAAGCAGCAGATGTATGTCTCTTGCCATCTTGCTCTTACAGCCAGAACACCAGTTGCATGATTTCTGTTGTTCCCTGAAAATGTTGCATTAAACTGCAACTGGAGTGCACATATTTGAATGGAGAAGGACTTTTAAGCTTTTAAAGCTGGCATGCAAATTTTAATTTTTTTTAACTGCTTATGAATGTTGGTGTATCTGTTAAAGTCCTAGCTTTTTTTTTTTTCCTAACAACAACTCCTTTTCTGTAATTTATTCTTTGAAGTTGAGTTGGGACATAAATCTTTCACTGTGAAACAGCAGCATCATGGACACTTTGAATGTGTGGATTTCTTAGACATTACTTCTTCCCATATTTTCTGCTCTCATTGTTAGTGCTAGGAGTTAGAAATTCAGCAATTTCAACCAAAACAATGTAGTGATGTGAGACAAGTACGTGAGGAAGAAAGGCCAAAACTGTCTCCATGTTTGACATGCAGATAGCAGAGATACTAGATGGAGGAGAGTAATAATTCTTTTGTAATGGTGGTTCCCAACCCCTCCTGGGTTAGGGAAGGAAGAAAGGCCATGAATTTATTTTGTATAAAACCAGAATATATTCATTTTTCTTAATTTTGAAGACAGTGAAACTGCAGTGGGTTTTTATGTGCCATGAGTCCACTAAATGGAAAAAGGAAACGAACTTTTTCTTTCAGACTAGCTTTAACAGTTTAATTTTCTGCTTGACTTGCTTACAACGTTTGTCTGTCTTTGAACAGATGTTCTTTTTGATGTATGGTACAGGTAAGATGGCTTTCAGTAAATTAGAGCTGTGAAGAGTGTACTTTAAGTATGGACTATTCATCTGGGAATTTGGAGTAGTAAAAATGATTGTTAGAAATTTGTACTTAAGTTTGCTTCTGAATTTAAATGGATATTTTCTGGTTCTTAAAAAAGAATTTGAAATTGTTGCTATAATAATTAACTCTTCCAGTACAAAGCTTGGTAATGCAGTATTTTTTAATATTAAAAGTTTTCATGTATGTATATTTGCTTTCCATTTATGTGAAAGAATCTTTCTGCAGAGGCAGACGGATACACTTGAAAACAATTTCTAGCAAGTATACTTGAATCTACTTCTCTCCCTATTTTATGTTGTGCCTGTCTCTTGCTTTCTTCTATTCAGGTGCAAATAGCTGTCTGCTGCTCCATCCCTTCTGCCTATTCTTTACAACTATGCTACCTGCTTTCTTGAGTCTCTACCACCTCTTCGTGTCTCTACTTTTATTTTTTTTTTTTTTCTTGTATCCACGGTGCTCTTTTTCCCATCTCCAGCAAGATTTCATGCACTGCCTGCAGCAGGCTTCTTGGCACTGTTTTTTTCCTCTGCATGCCCCTGTGCAAAGTTTAAGGCTGATAGCAGCTTGAAGATGGAAGCAGAAGCAGTAGGTCCCCAGATAGCACCATCCTAGGGAGGACATAAGTTAGACCTTTCTACTTTTCTTCATCTTTCACATATGAAAGGGTTCTAAGAAGGAAGGATAACTTTCCTGGACAGCTTCACTGGATTTTTTTGTGCTTCACATCATCTCCCTGCATGTCTTGCAATCCTTTTGGGCTAAGAATTTCCCTTCTAACTAAAAACCTCTTCTTAGGGCTTAACGAAGATCCAAGAGAACAGTGTGAAGAGCAAGGTGTTACTTAGTGAATCACAGAATAATTTGGGGTAGAAGGGAAGGGACCTTTAAAGGTGATCCAGGCCAAACCCCCTGCAGTGACCAGGAACATCTTCAACTAGATCAGGTTGCACAGAGCCAGGGACGTTTCCAGGGATGGGGCATCTACCACCTGTCTGGGCAACCAGTTCCAGTGTCTCACACCACCATCATAGTGAAGAATTTCTTCCTAATGTCTAGCCTAAATCTACTCTTTTCCAGTTTAAAAACATTAACCCTTGTCCTGTTACAACAGACCCTGCTTAAATGTCTGTCTCCAACTTACTTATAAGCCCTTTCAGCTACAGGAAAGCCACTACAGGGTCTCCCTGAAGCCTTCTTTCCTCCAAGCTGAAAAAGCCAACTCTCTCAGCCTTCACAGGACAGATGTTCCAGCCCTCTGATCATTTTTGTAGCCCTCCTCTGGACCTACTCCAACAGATCCATGTCTTTCTCGCGCTGGGAACTCCAGAGCTGGACATACTATTCCAGATGGATCTCACAGAGCAGATTAGATGGGCAGATTCCCCTCCCTTGACTTGCTGGCCGGGGTTCTTTTGATGCAGCCCAGGATACAGTTGGCTTTATGGGCTGCAAGTGCACATTGCCAGCTCATATCCAGCTTTTCATCCACTGGTACCCCCAAGTCTTTCTCTGCAGACCTGCTCTCAATCCCTTCATCTCCCAGCTGCTATTGGTACTGGGTGTTGCCCCAACCCATGTGCAAGATCTTGCATTTGGCCTTGTTGAAGTTGATGTGATTCACCTAGGGCCACTCCTCCAGCCTGTCCAGCTCCTCTGGATGGCCTCCCTTCCCTCTAGGGAATCAAGGACACTGTGCAGCTTGGTGGCATCTGCAGAATTCCTGAGGTTGCAACTGATCCCACTGTCTGTGTCACTGATGAAGACATTAAACCATACTGGTCCCAGTATGGACCCCTGTAGGTCTCCACTTGTCACTGATCTCCATCGAGACATGGAGCCATTGATCACTAGTCTTTGGATGTGACCATCCAGCCAGTTCCTTATCCACTGAGCAGTCCATCCCTCAAGTACAGTCACGGGGCAGTGTTGCATTAGATACATAAAAATAAATCCCTGATGCATCTGAGAGAAAAGGAAGTAGGAAGAAGGAAAGATGGAAAAGAGAAGCCTTTAATTTGTGGGGAACAGTCATGTAGCTGTCAAAAATCTTGTTAAACTGCTTTAATGATGTTGAAAGATAGCACATGGATTTGCATCTCAAAGTGGAGAAGTTAAGCCATAGAATAAAGCATTCTGTATTTATTGCAAATACATTATACTTGTTATTCCTCATGGTCTTGATAAAATACTTAATTTATCTCTGAAATTTAATGGAAGGATTTGTGCTTTGAGTTAATCTAGGTGCAAGTATACACATGTGTAAAGTAGCAGTTATCTATATATTGGTGAGCTGTACAGGGTTTTGTAAATTCCTTGCCCATAAAAAAAGTCTTTGTTTCATGAAGAATTCTTAGCTATAAAAAGAAAAATAGCCCAGCCAATGTTCTTTGGCTTACAAGCAGCTTAAAAAAATAATCTATAACTAAAGAAGGCTGTAAACTGGTGACTTTGCTTTCTTAACTGAATTTGAAGAAACATCTGTTTTCCTAGATGAGCTTTTCTGTGCACTTTTGGATAAAGTTTAATATCTCCATCAAAGCTTCTACAGGGTCTAGTTTTGTGTGCAGAGGCCTTATCAGCACAGTGGGGAAAATTTGTGTTTAAACTGGGCCAAAGAAAATCATCAGGCAACTTAGAAGGTGCTGTAGAACACTTACTCTTTTGAGTGTTTTGCAACCAGATCCACCTGATGACTGCCAGTTTAGGCCAGCCTTGGAGGTTGAAGTGCAGGAACTGGGTGTAGCACAGTGAGCTGTGTAGGCAGCTGTTGTAGCTTATGCTCCTTTCTGTTAGGTTTCTCACACAGGTTTGCAGAGTGAAGGCTGCAAAATGGGGACCTTCTCAGCTGCTAGGTAGCATGTAATGCTTGCTGACTTCAAGTGTGCAGAGACATCAAGACTTAGAAAGCATTTTTGAAGCTAAGCTAAAAAGGACTGAAAATAAAATGTAGTAAACATTTAGTTATGTGATCTGGATGTGAGAAATTAAATGTGGCCCAAGTTTCAGACACACCCATATTCAGACCTTAGACTCAGTCTGGCATAATTGAATGCTAATGGCTTTGGAGATGTGCTTTCATAAATATCTAATTAAATGGCAGTTATGATCAACTTGCATTAATTATTTCTTGCAATGTGTATTTTGGAATCTCTTTGCCATTTATTACTCAAAATCATAATGTAATTTTGTAACACTTGGCAAAGGGGAAATTACTAACTTTTCAAATACAAAATGTTGTAAGCATGAGGAGTGGAGACCACTGTTGATTAAAATCCCTGCTTTTATGCTGTCTTGTATAGCACAGGTTTCTTGTATAGGTAGAATAAATAAGTCTCATTTACTTGGTTCAGGCATGCTGTGCCTGAGTATGCACATAAGTTAGGGATCTGGGTCTGCACTGTCTGAGCCCTACATGTCATACAGTCCATTACACAGGTGGGTTAGAAGTGGTGACTTTGACAGTAATATGGAAATGGGCAGAGAAGAGCTCTGTAACTTGGTGTGAGTATAGGGCTGTTGAAATATGATGGGTCCTCTTCAACAGAAAAGGACTATAAAAAGCATAGGTAGGGACTGTGATGAGACAAATCACCTCAGTTCTGACGTGAATGGACTAATTATGTTTGTAATATCACTGTATATTACGCTTCTAGAATTGTTCTAGCCTGCTCATATTGTAGGTTCAAAGATAATGTATTTGTCTTGGAGCATGGTCATGTTGACAGTTGTACAATTTCGTGTCGGCTGTACAGAGGACTTAGCATGGAACTGAAGTTGCTTTTTGCAATCCATACCCATATAGTATGACAGATGCAAATCACATGAAGAAATGGATGTGTATTGACAGAGATGTCTCCTAATTTACTATGAGTAGAGCGTATACTGGTACCTTACACCTTTTGTATTAAGCTGGGTAAAGGGAATTCTTGTGTTTTTGTTAGAAACATTATAGGCAGTTTCCAATATGTTATACCAGCAACTCTGTGTATTTTAAAAAACAGGTACTGAACAAAAAGAAGAAAATGTGCCTTGTATGTGAAAATCCTTTGTCTAACAAAAATGATTTAACTTAGTAGCTTTATCCCTCTGCGCCCTCTAACATTGTAAGAATTTCATTTGTTGGCAATAATAGAAGTTTTATTCTTCAGTTTCCTTAAGACTTGATTTACAAAATCTAATAAGTAAATATCAGTTGCTGGTAGAATTAAGATACTATTTCTTCTCTTCAATTTTTTTCTTACTTAAATAAAGCAAGACTCTGGCAGTTCTGATTTCATTTCAGTTCTAGAGAGATGGTGTACAATCTTGTGGTATTGAATATTGTATTTTGGGCTGAATCCTTGCCGTAGAGAGCATTCACTCAAATCAAGGCCTTCAAACGTAAACATGAGATAAACTGAGTTTCAGTTTTGGATCCTGATCTGCTTTTCATTTTTTTCTTGAGAATTATACCATTAAGCCTGCACTGCCTTTATCTGTTTCCTTCAAATGTATTTTCCATTTGTAAAGCAAGTTAACCAGCTTTTTGCTGTTGGCTCATTGATCATCAATCCTGGCAAAACAGTAGAATGAAAAATACATTGTACATCATCTGTGTGTTACATACTAAATTAAGCCATGGGAAAGATAACTTCCCTGCTTTTTCACTTGTACAAACTTCCCACAGGATGTGAAGTCAAGGGAAGTAGACATTTGAGGTTCAAATGTGCCACTCTTAATTACAGGAATATGGCAGAGAAAAGAAAATTTGTATGTAGAAGGCATAATTATTAATGCTCTTTGTACTTATATTAGAAATGTCAGCATGTTTAAATATCTTTGTGAGTCTCACAGGAAAGCTTGAAATAATTTGTTCAAAAATGAACAAGTTCATTTCATCACATTTAATGGATTCTTAAATCTGTATCAGCTTATCAAAGGAAACATTAATTAAAAGTGTAATTGACTAGCCAGCTGTTTCCTGTTTTCTGTCCAGCAGCCTCTATTTAAAACATTACAAAACATGTAAAGCTCTTTATCTGTGACAGATGAGAAGTTCCCCAAGCCAAATTCTGCTCAAGCAGTGAGATTTAAATGATAGTTTCTTGGTTTGATGCATGTTGGGTGACCAGTATGTGTAGGCATGTGCTACTTTGTACAGAGGCAGGCTATTGGCATTACCATTTGGCAGAGAAATCCTTTTTAAAACACAACATACATGGTTAGCACAACAGAATGTGTTGTTCCCAGAGGGGAGCAGTGCCTCACCAGCTGAGCATGTGGCTGCATTTTCCTCACCACATGCAAGAAATCCTCTAGTAGCAGTGCAGTTTCTCAGGCTGGGCTCATATATTGAGAGCAGTAAATAGGCACATACTGAACATGAGCTCTAGCTTGCTGAATTGGCATACTTCAGCAGTGTATAATGTACAGGTCTTTTTGCATGAGTAGAATATGTTTAGTCTGTTAGGTTTATAGTGTTCATTCCCAAGCTTGGAAATTATTCTTGTGTACAAGAAGTGCCTCATGAAACCATTCCCTGTTTTAGTTTTCCTTTTGTGAGATGGCTGGGAACTGCAAAGGTCCAGTTGGTTGTGGAGAATCTCCATTGCTCTTTTTGGAGGTGCTCAGCTAACAGCAGGAATGTAACCAGCCTGCTTTTATGTTGATACTCTCCATTGGGCTACCATAAGACAAATCATGCCCAAACTCAGCAGCTTTCACTTTCCTGAAACCAGAGTATGGCCTTGCTGGAGGACAACACAGAACTCTCAGGGTCTGAAGACTTCTTTGAACTTTTGTCTGCCATTTGCAGAGTTTTTTTAATGTACGAGAGCCAAATTTCTGTTTGAGTTAGAATTTTTATTAGAATATTGTTATTAAAAAAAAAATTCCATTTGCCATTAGCACACACGACCAGAACCCTGAAGCCTCTTTTGTTTTTGGAGTGGAGGATGAATGTGATACTCATTCTCAAATTAAGACCTGTCACAGTAAAGGTTCCTGATCCATTTTTTTGGCTTTCATTCAGATTACTTCCTGAGGGACTTCTTGCTCACTCCATATATGGATTTGTTGTTATACTCAACTCCCTTACTCTCATCTTAAATGTCATCCTGTTTTCACTAGATGACTGAAAGATCAAGTTAAAAAGTTTTGTTCTGGAGTGCAGGACAAGCATTTGTCACACTGGGGAAAGGTAGAATGCAGCAGAAACCAGGGTACTGTTGTGGCATGACAGCAGTGAAGGAGTGAAGGAGAAGAACTTTGACTAGTGTGTTAGATTTGAAGTTAGTGTTTCACTGGATATATTGTATTTATGAGTCTGGAATTGGAGTCTCTTTATTTTAGTCATTATTTTAGAGCTCAGATGGAGTAATTTTTGGAAGAAAATCAGGGATAATACGGTTTTCCACCCATGCTATGTTGTAGGATCATTACGAAAAATGCACTGTAGCAACATACAACTGGATCTTCCCTGAAAAAGCATAAAAAATCTTGCAAGGTATGGGCCATCTGCAGAGGCAAACTCAGTTTGATTAATGAAGCTTCTTCAAAACAGAATAGGCTTGATTTTGGGTATGGGAATGCTTAATAGTTGTTTGGGGTTTTTTTAGTGGGCTTTAATTACATTTGCAGTTACAGATGCTGACAGCTGCAAGATCTTGTTATGGCTTAATGTTTTTTTTTCTGTAGTGTAGAGGGGACTTGAATGTATTAGGTCTCCCAAATATTGATCCTCCAACTGGAGGGAAAAAAGGGAAAACCTAGTAGACTGAGCAGTTACATAACCTATCTTATCCTTTCAGTTGGAGTCTGTTCAAGTGATGCTGTCGGTGGTGTGAGAGCAGAATGAAACGTGAACAGCAAGTTATGCATGCCAGAAATCAAAATAACATGAGAGATTCTGTGGCACAGTCTCAGCTGAAAAATATGGTTAGATAATCAGCTTAAAAAGTATGTTCTGTCCTTCCTGTTGCATATGAAGTTTGCCCATAGAGAAGGGAAAAGCTTATCTTTTCATCTCCTAGCTACTGGATTGTTGAAGTCCTCTATGTAGAGGCATATTAAGAGAATTCCTGTGTGGAAAATTCCACAGTTTTTTTCCAAAGAGCATCCATCCACTGCTTAGAGCACAGATCTTAAGTTTCTGAGATACGTGAGAAAGACTCTGTGGAAGCAGGTCACCTGAAACCGTGGTGTGGTAACAGACCAGCTCTGGAACCATAATTGTCCCAGTGTCAGATCTGCTTCTGATCTCATTAGTAGATTGTTGTAAACTGAAAGTTAGATGTTATATGCTGATCTTTTTTCTGCAGCACAGAAGAAACTGCTTGGTAGTGCTGTATGGCAAGTAATGCAGCTAGTCCGTGTGTCCTTTTGCTTGTTGGTGCTGTTAAGCTACAGCTGGTTTCTATTGTATTTATTAACTTTCACCATTTCTTAAATTTTTTTTTCCCCAGAATCTTGGAAAAATTTGGCTTGGATGGGAATTCTGGAGGTCATTTGGTTTAACCTCTTGCTCAAAGCAGGGCTATTTTCAACATTAGATCAGATTGCATGCAGTTTTCCCAGTTTGGAAAATCCTCAAGGATGGGAAGTTTGTACTGCTTATGTACTTAATTGGTCTTGTGGGGAAGAATTTTTTTTTTCTAAAGCCTGTACAGAATTTTCAACAAGTTGCAACTTGTGACTGTCTGGCTTGGTCCTTTCATTGTACAGTGCTGACAAGAATCTGCTGCAGGGTTTTTTTCTAAATGCCCTGTAGATAGTAGAAGATGCCCAATTAGCTTTCTCCATACCAAATAAGTTCAGTTTCCTTGGTCTGTCCTCATTTGGCATATGCTTTAAGCCCCCCGGTTGTCTTAGAGGCCCTCCTGGTTTCCCTCTAGTTTGGTGATGGGTGTCTTGTACTGGAGGCCGAAACTGGACTCCTTACTCCAGATAGGAGTGATACCAAGTAAAGTGAAATAACACTTCTCTTGATCTCACTGTCCTTGCACTACTGCAGCACAGTACAGGTGTCACGGTTTGACTCAGGATTGGCAATTAAACCAGAGACAGCAATGCTCTCCATCCCCTCCCCCTCCCACCCAGGTAGGGAAGGAGAGAGAGAATTAGGAGAGAGACTTAGCTGGATTGAAAACTAAATTAGACAGCTTTAATTAGATGTACAATTATATACAAGGATGTTCAGGAAGCCGCAGAAGCCTCTTGCCTCCCCCCACCCCCAGCAGCTCCCCTGGCATCTCCTGAGCTGTGGGCAGTCCTGAAATGTCTCAGCCCACAGGCAGGAGATAAGGCAGAGCAGACAGGGGCTGGGGTATGAGGGTGATGAGCTCAGAGCCTGGGATTGACAGTGATGGATGGATGGATGGAGTCCTCCCCGGACACTGGTCATGGGGGGAAGAGAAGGGAAGAAGAAGCAGGAAGGAAGTTGTCTTCTGTGATCTCTGACCTTCCTCGAAGCTTATGTAGATCTATGGAATGGAATCCCTTTGGTCAGTTCTGCTGTCTGTCTAGTCCAGCTCCCCATGGGGGGGTCATAAATATGACTCCCATGCTCTCAGTAGCATCTGTAGTGGCAGATTCACTTGGTAGAACAAACTGACCTTCACGTCTCAGCAGAAACATAAACATCCCAGTGGTATCAGCCCACTAGCTGGAACACTTGCTGCTGGTTAAAAGAGAGCTTTCTGAAGGAAAAAAAATCAATAAAAGGAAAATTAGCTTCATCCTGGCTCAAACCAGGACAACAGGTTAGCTTTCATTGCCACAAGAATTATTTGTCTTCATGATACTCAAATTTATCCTGGTATGTTTCCCTACTTTTTGTTTTCACAAAATTTATACCAATATCCCTTACTGTCCTATCTGCATGGAAAAAGCAATTCTCAGTGACAAGAATGATTAAGGTGTGATCGTAAAGGAAATAGGCTAATGAGCACCAGTTTATTAGCACAGATATCAGTAGGTGTGAAGCTTTATGCTTCATAGTATTCTTTTACCTCTGCTGGCTGAGTTAGAATTAGTACAGCATAGCCTAGGGGTATTGTTCCTCCAAATGGGCCATGTAGACCATGTAATCATGATTTGACTCTGCTCAACACTTGTCAGGCCACACCTGGAATGTTGTGTTCAGTTTTGGTGCCCACTACACAAAAAAGATGTGAACACACTGGAGAGGGTCCAGAGAAGGACCATGACGATTTTCAAAAGACTGGGAAGCCTCCTGTATGAAGAAGGGCTGGGACAACTGGGTTTGTTCAGCCTTCAGAAAAGAGGTCTTAGGTGAGACCCTAAGAAGGGCAGCTACAAAGATGATGGAGATCCACATATTAAAAGGAGTCGCATGGAAAAGACGAGGGGCAATGGGTACAAGTTACTTTCAGGGAGGTTCTCATTGGACACAGTAGGAAATTTTTTCAGAATGAGACCCATCACCCATTGGAATAATCTGCTCAGGTGGATTCCCCAGCACTGGACACTTTGAAAATTTGGCTGGACAGGGTACTGGGCCATCTTGTCTAGACCATGCTTTTGCCAAGAAAGGTGGAACCAGATGATCCTTGAGATCACTTCCAACCCGGTATTCTATGTAGACCTCTTTAATGTGACTCTGAGTATGGAGCCTTGTATGGTATATAAACACCATGCTGTTGGTTTTCTTTTCCTCTGTGGCTTGGATGAAGGTATTTCTCACCTTTTTTCCATTATGGGTAATACCTGGAGGAATGGTGACTCCAAAGTTTCAGCTCTGGATATAGATCAGGTACTTACTTTGCAGATAGCTAAAAATATAAATATATTAAGAATATAAAGTCTTGTGCAAAAATATCTGGATAAAATTATCCAAATCCTGAAGATGTATTTTGGAATTTTCCCCCTTCATTTTGTTATACCTTGTTAGAATAATGTGGTATTTTAACCAAAGAAATACAGATTTACTGCAGATTTTATACCTGAGGCCAGGTATAATGACCTGTGAGCATAGTGTGAAAACTAATATGTATACCTTCCTTTCAGATTTAAAGTGAGATATTATATGGGCTGAATTAGGTTTTTTTTTTGCTTATTTTGTTTAAGCTGCTCTGTAATCTTACAGTGTCATGCAATGTATTTCTCAAGAGCATTCAGTGTTTCTATTTTTTATGGGGGATTTTTTTCAGATATGTGTTGATAGTTGACATCTGTCGCTTTGAGAACCACCAAGTTTCTTGTGACAGAACTTAGATGGGGAATGCATGGGAGAAATGTTAGGCCATTGTTTCTGCTCTGAGCTGCTATCTCCACTTCTGATAAACTGAAAGAAAATTTCCAGTTTCCACTGGTTTATTTGGAGTATGAAGAGTTCTCCAGCTGTGAACACAAATCTATGGATCAAAGGGCAGAATTAGTTACATGAAGCTAATTTTGACTGCTGATCAGTTTCCATACAGGGGTCAGAATATTACTTTCTGTAATGCAGACAAGGCATAGATAGATTCTTCCTGGAGGCCTTTCAGCTCTTCCATTCCCGGATGACATCTGTGTGGAAAGTACAGCCATCTGCTCCCTGGCCCCCTCCCTCCTTCAGGCTGCCCCTGGGGAGCTGCCACTTTTTTTTTCCTGTAGTGCAGCAGTCCAACCCAACAAAACAGCTAGACTGTCTTCTATTAAGAGTTCCCTTCTGCTCTATTGTTAGTGTATATATGCGTTTATTGATTATAAAAGGTTCTCAGCTTCCCTTGTGCAAAAAAAAAAAAAAATCAAAGCAGTGGTCATACCGTGTCTTTATAGACCTCAGGAAGGTGTGTAACAGCCTGAACAGGAGATAGATGCCTTCTTCAGAGCCATTAACTTGAGTGCTTTCAGTGCAGTGTTGGGTGGAGAATCCAGGCATAGCCTTCCTGCTTGCAGAAGCAATATACGTTCTTAGTGTGGTCCATACTGGATGTTCAGTGCTCCTGGTAGATTTCCACAAAAGTTGTCATGCTGATTAAAGAACAGGATTTATGTTTTTGACAGTTCTTGGCAGGTAGCATTGTGGTAGTAGTGTGGGAGGTAAGTTCAAATTGATTTATAACAGATATGTGTATGGACTCTGTCACCATCTCCATTATTTCTTAAATAATTATTGGAAATGATGTTTCATAGGCTGATTATTTCCATTCCACTTCCTATTTATTCTGTCTGTCTGTGCTAGTAGAATATCCTTTTATTGATCACCAGGGCAAATGCACCGTTTGTGCTTCAGCAGCATTCCTAAGAACCACTGTGGATTTCCTGTGGCCTGGTATCTTCTGCAGCATTCAGCTTTGGTTTGGGGTTCTTGTTAATCCTGTGAAGAAGTCACTTACTTGAATTCAAGAGTCTTTCCCAGGAATATGTTGTATCATAGCCATCTGGTTTTAATTTTTACTTATTTTAACAGCCTCACCTAGGAAACACTCTCCTTTCTTGGACAAAGCACTAAATGTTTTACATATGTATGTATAGGATCCAGATAACTTTTAATGCTTTGAGAGCCAGTGATATTTCAAATACATAAAATTAAAAATTCCTAAGAGATGTTTGCTCAAGCATAGCGTAAAGGGACATGGAGATAGTTAAAATGGGTGGGAAACATTGCTAAGCACTGAACTACACTTAGTTCAAACTGAATTTGGTCCATTACTTCTGCTGCTAGGGAAGCTGTGTCTTTTGAGTAAGATATACTCTACTGAATTTTCCTCCATCAGCTTGATCCTAGAGTGAGGTGCTAATGATGAGTTTTAATTATTACAGTGATTTGACCAAGGCACAAGACTTCACTGCAAGATCTGGTAGGTGGGAAGCCTTTCCAAAGAGATTAGAAGAGAAGCAAAAAAAAAATGCTTTGTGCTCAGGTTTTCTGTTCAAAATGAGAAACTTTCACGTTCCTGTCAATCAACACAAGTATGATCAGACAACATGTGACCTTGTGAAGCAAAAAAGCAGTATGTTCACTTTGGAAAGATGGATAATACAGTAAAGGAGGTGTGGGGTTGCAAAGGGGGTAGCAGAAAAGCTGCCATTTAGAACAAGGTGACAGTCCAAAATTCACAGAATCTCCAAGGCTGGAAAAGACCTTTAAGATCATCAAGTCCAGCCAATGACCAACACCACCACACCGTCTAGACCATGGCACTAAGTGCCACATCCAGCCTTGCCTTGAACACATCCAGGGACAGTGCCTCCACCACTTCCCTGGGAAGTCTATTCCAATGTCTAATCACCCTCTTCATGAGGAAGTGCTTCCTAATATCCAACCTAAACCTCCCTTGGAGCAACTTCAGGCTATGCCCTCTTGTCCTGTCACCAGTTGCCTGGGAGAAGAGCCCAGCCCCCACCTGACTACATCCTCCCTTCAGGTAGTTGAAGAGAGTGATGAGGTCCCCCCTGAGTCTCCTCTTCTCCAGGCTAAACAACCCCAACATCCTCAACCTCTCCCTAGAAGACTTTCCCTCTAGTCCTTTCACCAGCCTTGTTGCTCTCCTCTGGACCCGCTCCAGCACCTTAACATCCTTCTTGAAGTGAGGGGCCCAGAACTGCACACAGGACTCGAGGTGAGGCCTCACCAGTGCTGAGTATAGGGGGGAATCACATCCCTACTCCTGCTGGCCACACTATTCCTGATCCAAGCCAGGATGCCATTGGCCTTCTGGGCCACCTGAACACACTGCTGGCTCATGTTCAACCAGCTGTCCACCAGGACTCCCAGGTCCCTCTCTGCCAGGCTGCTCTCCAGCCACTCTTCCCCCAGCCTGTAGCGCTGCCTGGGGTTATTGTGGCCAAAGTGCAGGACCCTGCACTTGGTCTTGTTGAATTTCATGCCACTGGCTTCGGCCCATCGATCCAGCCTGTCCAGGTCCTCCTGCAGCCTCTTCCTACCCTCTGGCAGATCAACACTCCCCCCCCCAGCTTGGTGTCATCTGCGAATTTACTGAGGGTGGACTCAGTCCCCACATCCAGGTTGTCAATAAAGATATTGAATAGGACCGGGCCCAGTACTGATCCCTGGGGGACACCGCTGGTCACCGGATGCCAGCTGGATACAGCTCCATTCACCATCACTCTCTGGGCCCGGTCATCCAACCAGTTTTTGACCCAGTGAAGGGTGCACCTGTTGAAGCCATGGATTGCTAGCTTCTCCAGGAGGATGCTGTGGGAGACTGTGTCAAAGGCCTTGCTGAAGTCAAGGTAGACCACATCCACAGCCTTCCCCTCATCCACTAGGCGGGTCACCCAGTCATAGAAGGAGATGAGATTAGTCAGGCAGGACCTTCCTTTCCTAAACCCATGTTGGCTGGACCTGATCCCCTGGTTGTCTTCCACATGCCGCTTGATGACACTCAGGATGATCTGTTCCATAACCTTGCCAGGCACCGAGGTCAGGCTGACAGGCCTATAGTTCCCCGGATCCTCCTTCAGGCCCTTCTTGTGGATGGGCGTCACATTGGCCAACCTACACATTTATATTAGTGTTTCGTAATGTATTTTATTTCACGGTTGTTCTGACATCTTTTCCTTCACTCTGCCTGTCTAGAATTTTTTGGTGTCTTCTAGCTGTAGTCACTCTCTTCCTGTAATGTTATTTATTACTAACATTTATGAAGGACTTGAGGAGTTGTTGATCTTTTTTTTTGACGATGCAAGAAAAGGTTTTAGTATTTCTAGCAATATAATATGTAATACAGAGATAAATTTTTCTGTCTGCCACGCTGTTGTCTGTTGCTGTAGACATTAATTTACAGATCCGTTTTGGTAAAAAAGCATGGTAATTTAGGGGAGTTTTGAGAGTCAGTTATCACTATGCTAGAGGATAATTTAAAATTTTGTCAAGTAGTTGCTGTAAGTTTTAAGATCAAGTGTGAAATTGTCTAAGGTATTTATATGAGCAGCTTCAACAGTGGTTTGCAATAAATATTTCAGAATGGACTATAGCTGGCTTCTGGGGAGATGTATCAAAAGCAGATTAAAATGATGATATAATTACATTTCTGCTTTCTTTTCCAAATACTTGTATAGATGGGACTCTTCATTTTGACCCTGCCATTGCCTCTCTAAGTTTAAGCTCTTTTCCCTAAACATCAGTTTTGTTGTACTTTCCAGAGAACAGCAGTTCTCTGTGTGTTTCTAGCGCGTGTCACGTACTGTAAAACTTTGGCACTCAGCTCCTCATTGTGGTTCCAGTATGGAGCAGTTACAGCAGTTTTGCTTTTCATGCTGCAGTATTTCCTTTTAGCGTGCTTAGTGTTAGCAGACAGATGTGCTGTTGTCCTGTGCTGTTCTCTGTTGGGGTTGCAGCTTTGGCTCCTCCATCCCATAGTCTTCGCTTTTGAGCTACACGTTAACATGTTCACTTTGGTCTCACCTTGGACTTGCTCTTACAACCTGAGTCTCATTTCTGTTAGCTCCTTCGTTACACCAGTGACAGACGTTTATACAGCCTAGTGAAATATCTGTGATGTTGGCAATGGTCCTGCTTCGTGTGGAGGGCTGGAGAACATGACCTCCAGAGGTCCCTCAGTGATTTCTGCTGTTTTAGAGGCCCGAAACATGTTCTAGTCTGCTAACTGTGATAATTGCTGACATTCAAAATACAGTTGTTAAGCAACAAAAATAGGAAAACTTGAAGGTGGAGGGGACAGAAGGGTCAGGCAGTGAAAGTTTCTAAGGGGTGAGTCTCCTTGCTGATCGACTGCAAATACTGAAATAAAGCTTCTAGCCCTGGAAGAGAACTGTGATACAAGCCTGAGACAATAGCTGGTGCTTCTAAAGCTTTCTGGTGGTAAGCTTTTGCCACAATTTCACTTACAAATACTGATTAGAGCTAGTTGCTCTGGTCCTGTCACCATCGCTGTCTTTTCCCTTCAGAGTTGCTGAGGCATTTAACCAGCAAAAAAGCTTTTTTTTTTTTTAACTCCCCTCCACACCATCAGTTTCTTCTGTCATAGCATGCTTCAAGTGTTTGTTGCAGGTTCAGAAAAGCTCTACAGTCATTGCAGCAGAAGTAGTGGGAATAAGTAGCCAGAGATGGGCTGGAGAGAGTGGTACTATAACAGTCAGTGGCTGCATTGATGTAGGCATGTATAGAACTGCAGATGCAGTACTTGCAATATAGAGAAAGGAAACCATTTTTCAGAAAAAAAAAAGGGGGAGACAGGAGTTCAGAATTTGAAAATTATCCCCGAAGCACAATGTGATGCTTAAGTGTTTCATGGCCTGCCAGCTAGGTGCAGAGAAAGAGACCTAGTGAGAAGTCTTCCACAACTGATTTTAGGATAATTAGCATAAATACGGTGTTTTGTTCATTTCTGTCACCTGTGCATTATTCATCTTCAGAAGTGTATTGTCTGTTTGGGGTTTGAGAAATACTTGCATTGGCTTGTACATCGCTTGTGCTTCCTCAACCCCCAGCCAGAGTTAAGGCTGACTTGAAGCTGAGTAGCAAGGATCAAAACATTCCCTTCCTTCAGGATATTCCTTCTTAATGCTGTGGGACGTTTGGTTGCTCTGGCAGGTTGCAGCAGTATCTCATGTTCTTCTGTATCATACAAAAAAGTTGTGACAAGCTCTATGGGTCATGTTAGGGTCAGGTTAGTGGTGTCTTTCTGGAGGAAGTTCTGGTGACTTAGCTGGTAAATGCTTTGGCATGCTGTCATGTGCTTGAACACTGAGTGCTTCAAGGAGTGTGCGCATCTGGAATTTGCTTAACTGTTCTGTGACAGAAAGGCACCACAGTGAAATAATCTTTCTTAAAAACAACAGCAAAAAAAAGTGTGCTAATTCTGCTGGAAACTTCCAGCCTTAAATCTGTATAATTCATGTCAGAAAATTCAGGACAGAAATTGCCACAGACCACAAGATACACCCTGCTGTGTGGGACTTGATAAGGTGTAGAAAGGAGAAGCAAGCCATGGGGGTGATCTCAAACTATATGAGCAAATCATTGGATCTGTGTCTTAACTCTCTTTTCACTCACATTTTAATTCAGAAAGAGGTATTTTCCACCATGGCTTTTAACTAGGGGAGCATTATTTCATCGGTGTTAATGTATTATGGCAGATATTAGGCAGGGTGTTGCTATAATTTGCCTTGGGGTGTTTTTGTTTAATTTGCTTGAAGCCCTGCAAGAAGAAGGATTTTTGCAGGTTGGCATAATCCTCAAAGGAGGAATCATGGTGCCTGTGGTGATCCTGGGGACAAACTTGAGCAGCTGGTTTACAAAGCTGTCGCCAGCCTGCAATGGTAACAGCAGAACAGACACATGGCAGATTAATCCAGCGTGCTTTCACTGTCCTGATGAGACCAGTCAGAGGGAGCTGTGTCTTCCCTGCGTCGTGTTTTACATAGCACCTGGAAAACACAGAGGGAAATACTGCTGAAAGTGTGGAGAAGTTACAGTGCTGACTCTGAAGAGCAATTGTATGAACTGATACCAAGCTGCACGAGGCACTGAAGGTCACTTTGAGTAGTGCTGTTCATAGGATATGAGCTGCTCTGTGTTGTCATTTTGCAAGTAAAGTATATATGCTTTGGGTGTTTAATGGAAAGAACTACTACCTTACAAGTTAAAGCTTCTACTCAGTTATCCACCATTTTACCTGTGGGTTGTTTAATCACAGCCATACATGACAGAGAGAACTTGTATTTTTTATGTAATTTCTCCACCACGCCAGATTGATGTGAGTTCAAGTCTGGTTTTCTAAAATTCTTTGCAGTTGCTTCAGCTTCACGGCCTTTGCAAGCTGACTGGAGTTGTCCTCTCTTTCGTTGTCCAGGTGACAACCAAAGTATTGAGTGCCGCCAAATGCAGTCTTGAGCTTTATGGAACTTTGCAAAACACATCCTTGCATTTTGACAGTGAACCGCTGATACCATTCTGAGCATTGTTCTCCAACCAATTTTGTGCCCATTCTGTAATAAGCACTTTCATGTAAATTATGCTTCTGTAGATCAGTTACCAGAACGTTATGTGAAATAATATAAAATAACCTCACTGAAGTCAAGCATGTAAAAAATGATCTGCTTCCTCTCTGTCCACATCCTCTCTGTCCACAGAATCTGTTCCTCTGCCATGGTGGAAATGAAATTGATTTGATGGGATTTTTTTTTTTTTTTCTTTGTTGATAAATCCATGCTGGTTATTACTCATCTTGCTTTCTAGGTGGTCTCCTAGGAGTTCTTGATCTTTGCTATTAGGGTTTCCATGAAGCAAGTGTAGTGTGTCTCATCCCATTCTTCAAATAGGCAGATGGAAGGAGAATGAGAAAGATCAGTTTGAGTTCATTTGTGGATGCAGTCCCTGCTGCAGTACAACTGTGTTTGTGTTTTGTCTTGCATTACCTAATTTTGTTCTCACAGAAGGCACAGGGTGTCATACAGAGCTTAAACAACCCACTGTCCATTGCATTTCTAATAGCCTCTTTGCTCTGCTTCCTTGGCAGATCCTGTCTTCAAATTCCTAAGGCTAAAAGTATGTTTTCTTCAAATTTCTTTTATCCAGATGATTAGTTTGTAGATACAGTTGGAGTTCTTTTTAGCTGTAGTTCTGCTAAGGTGACTGGAAGGAAATCTGCATGCACATGTAGAGAAATGTCCATAGTTTGTATAGTGAAAGGCAAGCAAGGAGTTTTCCCCAAGTTTTTCTGTATGTGTGTGTGTATATACATAGGTGTGTAAAACATGTATGTATGTGTATATATATAGGTATGTGTGACAGAGTTGTTGCTAGGCTTTTCAGCAGCTTCCAGCATAAATGAGGGTTTTGGGATGGGATGTGTAAAAAGTTGGAGGCCTTGTTGGGGGGCTAACGTGATGTATGTGGTATATTGATAGCATATATGTAATTATTTGGTTACTACAGGCAGCAGTGATTTATGTCATTCTGAGGGTGGCAGATGATGATTATGCTGCCATTTTCTTTGCAACTATGTTGTCTCCATCTCTGGTATCTGAAGGTTGTTGAGAGCAAATGTGGAAAAGTACCTTAGTTTGGCAGGAGAAAAAAGCTGTGCTTATAAAAATGTGTGCACTTAGTGCCAAAAGAACAGCCACTTGGAAATGGCATTGAGGCTTTGCCAGAGAAGCTACTGGAGCTCCAAGACAAGATTTACCAAAAAAGGGAGGATGATTATTCTTCAGTTCTCAGAGACAAATTAAAACCTAGAGCACCTGACTTAGAAGCAATTGTATAACAAAAGTAACACAATGGTGACAAATAAAATGTAATTTCTGCTCAGGATGTTAATAAGGGAAGATGACGCTTGGATTTCTGAAAGGATTAATGCCTTCAGGTCACTTTGCTCTACTGGGCAGTGTAGGCATTTTTTTCTCTGCAGTGACAGAGAGCACTGTGGGAAGGTGTGGAGAAAATACCTGTTTGAATAAAGTGTACCAGAAAATTTAAATAACGATAATTTACATTATGTATATCTGTGCTTAGCATCAGAAAACTTAATATATTTTAGGAGCAGAGATCTCCTTCCCAAATTCTGTACTGTTTATGAACTTGTGTTATGTCATATGGATGTACAGTACAGTATTGCTTTCTGCACCCGTGCATTTGAATAGTCCTAAAGAAGCACAATAGGCAGGGTGGTATAGTAGTTGGAAGGTAAAATTCTGGAGTTACTGGTTTTCCTTAGGAAGTCTTCCTGAACTTTAAGAAAACTTAGTTTGGATATGTTTGTTTTTATGTACTTGATGCCTGTTTAATTGCGAATTGTAGAACAGTAATAGAGACTCCTGTTTTATTCAGGGAACTGCAGTGTGTTGTTGTGTTTATATGCAATCTCCTTCTTACAGTAGAAGATTGTTTTGGTTTTTTTAAATTATCTTGAGTCAGATTCTGCAAATTAGTTTTATTTACATTGTTTTACATTATTTTAACTTCTAGCATTTTTTTTAGTCTTAAGATATTCCCCCTTGCCCAAATTTAGTGATCTCTCTTAAATATTTTTCTTGTAGCACTTGGTATGCAACTAGTCTTTAAGTGGATGGTATTGAATTGTCAGATAAATAAAGGGGTATCAGTAAAATACTGGATGAGTTGTACAGCAGTTCATTGTGAATGTTCTGACAAGAATGATGTTTACAAAAGTTGATGGCAAATTGACTTCTGATTTAAATAGGCATTGGTGCCTGGAGAGATAGAGCATTAACATACCATTCTGTCTATAATCAGAAAAATGGCCTATGGATGGTCATCTGGCTAAACAAAGGACAGACATGAGAACATTCTGCAGCAAATTTAGTTTTCATGCATCTTGGTAAAAATTAAGACTTTTCAGTATGTTCAATAGATTTTTATAACCTTCCATTTTTTTTACTTTATCTAGAATATCAGATGCATACTTTCAGATAGTCATATCTTGGTTTGATGATGCCATATCTATAACGTAAATATTAAAATATGTGGAGATCTTTACAAATCACTGAGTTTTCTAACTCCAATTTGAACCATTTCTTATCAATATGGTTGATGAACAAAAGTACTACTCTAAGAAGTCACTCAAGTTGTATTTATTGTAACTATAATTTGTCAAATGTGTTGTCCATCTGGAAATTATCAGAGTACAAGCCTTTGACTCAGTTCTGCAACACTGCTGGGCTAAGGAGTTGGATAAATTAGGTTATGAAATGGAATCAAATCACAAATGCATAAAATAACAGCCATTAATTTTTAACCATTACTTTAAATACAAGCAGGTGTAGCATGAATCATCCAATGAATTACCTCCCAAAGCCTGCTGTTTTGACTGTAGTTCTAAAAATTAGTTCTACAGACCTTTCTAAGCCTTGCTTTCCTGAAGGCAGTGTTATGAAAACATAAGAAGTAGAAATGAAAAACAAATCCCATTTTAAAAACATTTCTCTACTCCCTACTCCCACATGGTCAACAGAAAAGCACGGCTGTCTGGCAGAACTGAGTCAAAGGCTTGTACTCTAACGTTCAAATACACAGCACATTTTTAAAAGTTCAGTGCTGAAGTGGTATTCTTGCAAAAGCTTGTAGTGAGTATACATGCTAATTTAGCAAAGTAGATGCATGTGTTAATAATGGATTATTAGTGAAGGTTGAAACAATTGAAAAACCCAAGGAAGAAAATAGCTGTTTTGCTGACAGAGGTTGAGGAACACAGACTAGTTGTCTTTTTTAGAAATCCATTTGGTTTAAAAATGTTTCCTTAACCTGAGTAGGATTTGAAGAGAGAAGACTCTGAGAGAGTCTAAAGACTGAAAACTTCATCAGTCAGTTAAAATTAAGGTACTCAAAGTAAGCAAGGGTTCATCTAGAATGTGCTGAGAAGAGTAAGAACTCTTAAGTCTCAGTTAATTTGACACATATTATAGGAAAAGAACTCTCAGTTTTAAAGAGTTGAGCCTCAGAGACATAATGATCCTTTCAGATGGGAATATGTACAATGTAATGCAGAAAACCAGTTTGTTTTTTCCTGTGAAGTCGAAAAGCCCTGCAAAAAGGGTATTGATTGATTTCCCTCCTATAATACCTACACAATCCCTCTCATTAGCATAATACCAATGTGGTACAAGTATTTGTTTATTTAATGGCTCATGGTAGTGTCAGACTGGATCCTCTAAAGTCAGGTAGGTTTTATTTATGTCTTTTACTGGCAGCTTTCTACTGGTGGCTTCGTCAGTGCTTACTCAGTAGTTGTGTAATTATGCTCAAAGGTTGCAGAAGGAGTGTGTGTGATTTTTGTTTTGTTTCTTAACTAGCACATCTGTTTAATGTGTGCTAACAGCTGTACAAATTGTATTGATAATGCAGCATCCAGTTTTAATTTCAGTGAGCAGTTAGGAAAAGTAACCCATGTAGAAAGGTTGTATCTTGTGAACACCACGCACGTACCCTTTCTGAGCCAGATTTTGGCATCTCAGGTGTACTGTTTGACCCTCAAGCCAAGGTACCGAGCAATTTTGATCTCATGCACATTTCAATGAGTAAAGATTTTTACCACTGTCTTACATAAGCAAGCTGTGGAAGCAGGGGTCACAGGAAACAGGCTAGATTAATTTATCATGGGTTGCAAAACTGGCTGAAATCCTGTGCTGTTTTAATTCACAGTTACTTGCTGACAGTAGGGAAGGATTCATGGAAGAGATCTCATTAGGTTCACTGGTGGAACAGAGTAAGTTTGCTACCTTTGCTGGTGCTGTTGAACTGGGAGGAACTGCTGGCAGACTGGGAGGACTGGGTTGTTATTAATAGCATCCTTGATGACCTGGACTGCAAAAAAACTGAAAGAAATAAAGTTCTTTAGCACAGGGATGAGAAAAGTCTTCAAATAGTTAGGAAATAAAGTACAGGAATACTTTATTTCAGCTCCATATAGGAAAAGATGCAATAGGTTAATGTTGCAACAAGTTGTACAGCATAGAACAAAGCTTTTGAAGATAAAGGATAATTAAATATGGTAATAAATAGTGTAGGAGAATTGCTTCATTGTTTAATCATCGTAAGCCTTTAAGAACATATACTTGTTATGAATGGTGAAAACATTTACATTACGTTGCATGTATACTAGACAACCTCTTGAAGTCTCTTTTGGACTTGCTTGTCACCTTTTGGGTTTTATTTGTTTGCACTTTTCTAATGGAAAGAAGAAAGGTTTTAAAAAAATCACTCTTAGAAATGTTCTCAACCCACCCAAGTAGCTCATATCTTCATTCTTTACCCATTCAAATCTTAACAAATGAAAGCTGAAGGAAAGCACACCTTTGTAACCTACTTACATGTTCATGAAGGGAGCGCTAACACTGGAAGTCCATAATTTTTTCTTTGCAGGTTACGGGAAGACAGAATTAGGATAGAAAGGATGGAGAACCTCCATTTTGAATACTGCCATGCTTTCCAGCTTATTACTGATTTTTACACAAAAGAAGTGCCTGATAATACAGGTATGTAATTCAGATTTTTATGCGAAAGTGCCTGATATTAAGGGTCTGTCATTCAGAATGTCTTTGAAGCAGGCATCCTGTTGGCTTTTACACAAATAAGGGAAACGTGGGTGCATCCCTTAGGTCTCATGGACTTGTATGTCCAGTTTCTTTAAGTGTTCCCTAACTCAGTTCTTCTCTGTTAAGTAGAAATCTTTATTGCTCCAGAATTTCTCACTGGTCTGAAATGCCTTGGATTCCTCAAGGCACATCTTACCAGTAAAGAGCAAGACAAAGAAGGCATTGAGTTCCTCAGCCTCCTCCATGTCATTTGTCACCAGATCTGGCACACATTTTCCCTTGCATAATTTTGCTGCTGATGTACTTGTAGAAACTCTTGTTGTCCTTTTTATAACTCGCCAAGTTAAATTCTAGGTGGACTTTGTTTTTCCTAACTCCATTGCTGCAAGCTTTGAACAATGTCTCTATACTTTTCCTGGGTCATCTGTCTCTGCATCCACATCTCATATTACTCCTTTTTAATGTTTGAGTTAATCAGGAGGAATTTGTTCATCCATGCAGGCCTTCTGCCACCTTTCCTTAATTTTCTGAACACTGGAATCTTTTCTGAGCTTGGAATAGGTGAACCTTGAAAGTGAAGATGATTTAAATAGAAATGAATACAGGGCTACCTTCCCCCCCCTTTTTTTTTTTATTTTGTAGCTTGAAGATGTGTGTTTAGACAGATTTAAATTCACACATACAAAGCAACTGAGGGAGATTATGCAACATCTGAAATATTTCTTCAGGTTCTTGTGTATGTTATCACTTCTAGCAGCTTTAAAACCATTTCTGAAAAAGCTTAACTAAATAGGGTTTTAAAAAATAGCATTTTATGTTGAGATATCATGTAGTGAATTTTCCTGTTGTTGCAGCTGAACCAGGAGTTGTAGTAGAGCACTGTTAGAAACACTATCAAATATTAATAGCTCTCTCCTAAAGGTGGAACCATATTCTGTAGGCTAGGCGAGGCAGATAAATAAATCATCAATACATGTGCCAAGGCCTGTTTGTTCCTTTTAGCTTGCACAGATGTTGCCTGCAGTAATGGAGATTTCAGATTTCAGTTCTTAGTTTGTATATATATAAATTTCTGATGCCAGCGGTTAGTCATTTTTATGAAGAAGAACCTGTAGAGTCAGATGTTTTATGTTCCATAATGTGTTTATATTATTGTAATGTTCTGGATGCTTTGGAACCATAAATGTTATTTTGGAACCTTGCTTTATGTTGATTTGCATATATATGATAGAGCACTGTACATATTACAGATTTCTGTTCAATTAAATTGAAAAATAGATTATGCTTTTTTCTAAAATACATAAGTAGCAAACAGTGAGTTAACAAGAAAATAACATTTTATTTAGGTCCTCAAAAATTATCTGCAATACTAAGCTTGGATAAGCCTGTTATTTGTGCTCTGGCAGCAGTAATTGCATACCTCAAAGAATTTAATTTGGAAAGGATGCTTTACAATCCAAGGTAAGTTGCTATATATAAACTTGCAATTCAATACATGTACCAGTGTTACCTTGTAAGTTTTAGCACACAGCTTCCCTTCAATGTAATGAATGCACCTGATAGAGTGATAAACAGAGTCTTTGTAAAAATTATACCTTACATTTAAGCTTCTAATCAGAATTGAAAGAATCAAGTTGTTGGTTTTTTTCTCTGGTGTTTCATGAAAATCTTTATGAAGTATGTTTGTCTAGACATTACTATCAGTAATGTAAATGAACACGTACTGCTGCCAAGTGTTACTGAAAACAAACAAGGTCCAAAACTAGGTGGGAAATTTTCAAGTTTGTTAATCATAGAATGGTTAAGAGTAGAAGGGGCCTTAAAGATCATCAGGTTCCAACCTCCCTGCTATGAGCAGGGACACCTGATGTCTAACCTAAATCTCCCCTCTTTAAGTTTAAAACCATTTCCCCTTGTCCTATCACTGCCCTCTCTGGTGAAAAGCCCCTCCCCAGCTTTCCTGTAGCCCCTTCAGGTACTGGAAGACTGCTATAAAGTCTCCCCAGAACCTTCTCTTCTCCAGGATGAACAGCCCCAACTCTCTCACTCTTTCTCCATAGCAGAGGTGATCCAGCCCTTTGATCATCTTGGTGGCCCCTCTCTGGACCCTCTCCAACAGCTCCATGTCTTTCCTGTGCTGAGGGCTTCAGAGCTGTACACAGTACTCCAGGTGGGGTCTCACCAGAGCAGAGTAGAGGGGCATCCCTGGCCCTGCTGGCCACACTTCTTTTGATGCAGCCCAGGACACAATTGCCCCTCTGGGCTCCAGCACACACTGGTGGCTCATGTTGAGCTTCTCATCTACTACCACCCCAAGTCCTTCTCCTCAGGACTGCTCTCTAGCCATTCTGGCCCCAGCCTGTATTTGTGCCTGGGGTTGTGCTGACTCAGGTGCAGGACCTTGCACTTGGCCTTGTTGAACTTCATGAGGTTGGCATTGGCCCACCTCTCCAGCCTGTCCAGGTCCCTCTGGATGGCATCCCTTCCCTCTAGGGTGTCAACTACTCCACACAGTTTGGTGTAATCAGCAAACTTGCTGAGGATACACTCAATCCCACTGTCCATGCCTCCAACAAAGATGTTAAACAGCACTGGTCACAATACTGACATACCAATATCAGCCATCATAGCTCGATCTTAGTTTTACTTTCTTAACAAGATTTGGAGCATTTCTGACAGCTTTAAAAAAAAATGTTAATGCTCTGATCTGTCTGTGCTGATGATACTTTTATTTAGCCAGAGGTGTGTAAATAATTTTCTCTTTCTGTAGCTGTGGTAGCAAGCATAAATGCAAATGTGTTTTAATATTTAGACAGTGCTCAGCAGGTTAGTTTGAGTTGGTGAGTCTAGTTATCAATTGTAAAGAAACAAGACATTCAACACATGTTGGCTTTCTGAAAAATCCTTTGACTTGTCTCGGTGGTAACTAGGAGTAGGGTAATAATCATGCAAAAATTGTTGGTAGACCATTTGTGACCATTGGTGCAAAGTTACTACAAAAACACAAACATGCAAACAATCTTGTCTTCTCTGAAGTAGTCCCAACACTTAGGTTTATTAAATACACTCACGTGTGTACTCAAAATTCATAACAGGATTATGCAGGTGGAATCAAATGAAAATGGAAAGATACTGCCACTCAAGCATCTTTTTATCCTGTCTTGCACAAGTATAAAAGATTGCTATGCTACCTGGCATAGGTTTGAAAGTATCATTAAGGCTTATTACATGCTTTAATAAAACAGCTTTATCTGTCATGGATCCTGTGCAAAATATTCTCTTGGTTGTCCCAGTATTCCTCTGTCCTGTAAGTAGGTAGGATTTAACAAAAGCAAGTCTGGCTGCGAACTGGAAACTTAGAAAAAAACACTAAGTCTTAAACTTGACATTTTTGCTCTAATGGACTTTATGTGAATGTAAGATCATCTGAGTGGAAAGGTAATTAACTGTTTGATGTCTTGGTGATCTGCTATGAAGATGCAAAATACATTATTTGAGATAACTTTGTTCCTGAGCTCAGGAGCTTGGATTCTACTATAGTTACCTGCTGGTTTTAGTGAGTTACACATACTGAAATAATGAGCCAAATACTGGGGCAAACTCAACTTCAGTATTTTTCCTAATGCCAGTGAAATGCTACCTAAATACCTAAAGGGAAAGCCGTTTAAGGAAAGGGTGTCAAGATCATGGATCTTCTGTGATTCTGCAGGAAACAGAAGAGAAATACTTCCATTGCACTGTCAAGCAACTTAAAATTCCTAGGAGAATTCAGGTCAGTGAGCATATACTGATGAGTCAGTGAGCATGAAGTAGTAGTTGGGAGATAGTTTTCAGTTTATTAATGTGAGTGACACGGATCTGGATGAAAGACCTATTTGATAGAACAATGACAAAAAAATTCCTTACACTTCTTTCCCTTCTTCAGATAAATGCTCTTCTCCCAGCTGAACAAAATTCCAGCTCAGTTTAATAGTAAAAGACATGAAACATCATGTCAGGAATGAGGAATACTCATTACTGATAGGAAACAAGTTTTGTTTAAATATTTAGATGAAGCTTTAAAACCCATTTTTAGATTGTACATAGAGCAAAATATTGAAAAGGAAAAAAGATCTCTGCCACAGCAGGAATGTCTAGAGTGCTTTACAGCTCTAGTAGCAGGTATGAACAGGTTTAACAATTAATGGATACAAGCTTTTTTAGTCAATGTGTTCTAATACCTTTATATACTGAGAGACCTTTATTGGCTTTCGGTAAGAAGTTGGTACACGGAATCATGGAATTGTCAGAGTTGGGAGGCACCTCTGGTGATCATCTAGTCCAACTCCCCTGCAAAAGCAGGATCCCCCAGAGCACATTCCACAGGACTGCATCCAGGCAGGTCTTCAATATCTCCGGAGAACGAGACTCCACAACATTTCTGAGCAGCCTGTTCCAGTGCTCTGTCACCCTCACCATAAATAGGTTTTTCTTCATATGTAAATGGAACTTCTTATGTTCCAGCTTGTGCCTGTTGCCCCAGGTCGTTGATTAATCTGTTGAACAAGACCAGACCAAGTATTGACCCTTGGGGGACACCGCTGGTTACAGGCCTCCAACTCGACCCTGCTCCGTTGATCACCACTCTCTGAGTTCTGTCACACAGCCAGCTCTCAATCCACCTCACTGTTCACTCATCTAGCCCACACTCTCTCAATTTCCTAATGAGGATGTTATGGAAGACAGTGTCAAAAGCCTTGCTGCAGTCAAGGTAGGTGACATCTGTTGCTCTCCCCTCATCCAGCTTTACAACCATTTACCTCATCATAGAAGGCTAGCAGATTGCTCAAGTGCGATTCACCCTTGGTAAATCCAGGTTGACCACTCCCAATAACTTCCTGTTCTTCAACGTGTTTAGAGGTGACATCCAGAACTAGTTGCTCCATCACTTTCTCAGGGACAGAGGTGAGACTAACTGGCCTGTAGTTCCCTGGTCCTCCTTCTTGCTCTTTCTGAAGACTGGAGTGATACTTGCCTTCCTCCAGTCCTCAGGCACCTCTCCTGTTCTCTATGATCTTGCAAAGATGATGGACAGTGGCCCAACAATAAAATCTGCCAGCTTTCTCAGTACTTGCGGGTCCATCCCATCAGGGCCCATGGATGTCCAGTTTGGCCAAGTGGTCTCTAACCTGGTCTTTCTCTGCTGAGAGAAAGTCTTCCTCTCTCCAGATCTTTCCCCTTGCCTCCAGGGTCTGGGATTCATGAAGGACAGCTTTAGCAGTGAAGACTGAAGCAAAGAAGGCATTCAATAACTCCATCTTCTCTGTGTCTTATACCACTAGGGTGCCCACCTCATTCATCAGTGGGCCACCATTTTCCCTAGTCTTCCTTTTTGTGTTGATATCCTGAAAAAACCTCAGCTTGTTGTCTTTAACTGCAGTGGCCAAGTTGAGTTCTGCTTGAGCCTTGACCCTTCTAATTTTCCCCCTGCAGAGCTTTGCTTCATCTTGGTATTCCTCATAGATTGCCAACCCCCTTTTCCAAAGGCCCTAAACTTTCCTTTTGTTCCTGAGGTCCAGCCAAAGCTCTCCGTTTGGCCAGGCTGGTCTTCTTCCCTGTTGGCTTGTCTTTTGGGACCTGGGGGTGGCCTTCTCCTGTGCCTTTAAGAGATCCTCCTTGAAGTATAACCAGCTTTCCTGGGCTCCTTTGCCCTTCAGGACTGTTTTCCCAAGGGACACTCTCAACCATGCTCCAAAACAGGCCAAAGTCTGCCCTTCAGAAGTATAAGGTGGCAGTTCTTCTTGCTCCCCCCCCGTGCTTCGCCAAGAATTGAGAATTTAGTGATCACTCTGCCCAAGACGACCTCCAACCTTTACATCCCCCATAAGACATTCTCTGTTAACAAGCAGCAGGTCAAGCAGGACACTTTCCCTAGTTGGCTCCCTCACCAGTTGTGTCAGGAAGTTGTTTTCCGCACACTCCAGGAACCTCTCGGACTGTTCCCTCTCTGCTGTGTGATATTTCCAGCAGACATCTGGGAAGTTGAAGTACCCCCTGAGAGCAAGGGCTGGTGAAGGCAGGACCTCTGCCAGCTGCTTACAGAATATTTCATCAGCCTCTACATTCTCCCACCATGATGTCTGCCTTATTGGCCTTCCCTTGATTCTTACCCATAAACACTCAACATGTTGAGGAAAGGTTCTCAAATACAGTTTTGCCTGAATATAATAATTTGCATAGCAGTTGCTAGGAAATGTGTCTGGGTGTATTTTAATTTTACCTACATGTTTTCCAGCACACTGGGGACAGAAAAGAGAGACCATAGTTTTTAGACTTTGAATGACGATTGATGAACTTGAAGAAATGCAGGGAATGGAAGATGTAGGTATCTTTCTCTGAAGGAAGGGAGTAGCTTTGGGATTGGAGGACTCCCAGCAGTGAAGACGGAAAACAGAGGCAGAAGTGAAAGAGGAGAGGGGAAGGTTAAAATGGTATTGAGGGAGGAGAGGAGAAACCAAGAATTCAAGAAGAGGAGAAATGTTTGATGGTACTTCATAATAGGCATGGAAAGGAGCTGGCAAGATTAAATTAAGAGGGAAGTAAAAATACAAGTTATTCAGCTTAAAATGGGGGCCATCCTTACATTTTTAAAGGAAATGTCGTAGTAAATGAGGGAATGGTGTTCAAAAGGCTTTGTATCTCTTGGGTGCTGATGATGTCATCACATACACAAGACAATGCAACCCACTCTTAACTGTGAGAAAGGGAGTACTGAAATGATGTTGGGAGGTTTCAAAGTCAGCTCAGGAGCATGAGGGACTGGAAAAGGATACGTATGGTTTTCAGACACTGAAGAGAGGTGCTTAGCAAAGGAACTGCTACCTCTTCTGTGGCCAAAGAAGAAGAGCAGCAAGTGGAACCTGGGTAGAACAAGGTTGCAGACCTACTCTTTGGGGTGAGTTCAGTGGAGAAAAAGTTGACTAATACAGGACAAAAAATGATGGATGCTACTTTTGTTTCTCATAATCCTTCTCAGGTCCTTCCATGTCTGTTCTGTTCTTTGTTTTATGTTTCTCAGTTTTGTGTGTGTTGGTTTATTTAATGTAGTTACTGGTTTACCCAGAAGTTTCTGGACTCCTGTCACATCAGGGATCCAGATCAGAAGTTCTGGCTCTGTGCCAATACTTGCTAATGAATTTAAAACTGGTTAATTAAATACAAAATGTAGTCTGGGCTTGATGTCCTTTGCCACTTAGACAGTGGTAAATGTCTTTCATACATAAAGAAAGCTAATGCTTCTAGAAATGAATAGACTTGTTTTTACTCCTTAAAGCTGAAGAGGGATTCCTGCAACTCTATACATACAGGTTTGTTCTGTAGTTTATTCACCCTTAGAAATCTCAAAGAGGTGGACTCCAGAGGTCTGTAAAAGGCAATTGAGCAAAGAAAATCTGCTGCTTAATAGGCTTTCAATACAGTGCCTTGCAGCTTCACTGGAAAGTTTTTACAGATTTACAGCATTAAAGTAGTTGAAAACTACTGATCTGAATAACATGCATTCATTTAGGCTGGGCTACCGAGTACGAAATTGTATCTAGTATCTCCTGTGGAGAGCATAATGAATAAAGCATAAAAAGTAGCCTTCACTGCCAGCTTCTCAGGAGACTGAGTGACCAAGAAGGTCCACTTTGACAGATAACGCATAAGAATTAAAGTCTGAGGATGTAGTTTACTGTCCTAAAGCAATCGTAGTAACCCTTTAATACTCATCACCAAGTGTGGTTCTACTCAGAAAAGTTACTTTGTGGGTAGGAACCTCTCAGGTGTATTCCCCGAAAGTTCTCTACATCTTACTAGAAGCTGGTGTTTCTTTTTGTTTTCCTCTTCTCATTTTTCTCTGCCCAGGAGTCATGCTCCTATCTTGCCTTGCTCCTCAGCAGTAGAATTGCCAGGTATTTCTGTCATGTCTTTTGTGCTGTAGAAGTGCTTAAAACCATTGCAAGTCTTTCCTTTGAAACTCGGGTCACACTGTCACCTACATCAGCAGTGATTGCCTTGTGATCCAGTTGAAGTGATTTTGAAGGGTCATTTTTACTGATGCAGGAAATGGCACATTAGAATTTCTCTCAAGAAATGAGTTGACACCCTTGCTGCTAAGCCAGCATTGACAGTATTTGCCTACAGCCTCCTTACGCCTTTTGGTCCCTGAATTTCCTACAAAGGGTCTGTCTTTGTTCACATTTCTATCAGGTTCTGATTGCAAGCTGAAGGAATATGAGAGGGTGGAACCAAAACATGTTCTGTGCTGTGACATCTAGAATTGTTGGTTGGGCATATATATACTGCAGTTGATCTTGGGTATTATTCACATACTATAAGCTCTCATTTACTAGAGTTAATAGCAGGCTTGAGTGACTCAGATAAAGCAAACACCTGGATAATATAAAACACGTGTAATGTATTCTGTAAGAACAACTTTTAGCATATCTGATTCTAAAATAATGGTGTGTGTGTGTGTATATGTATATATGCGCTGCAGTTGGACAGTGTTAGTTGTCTTTTAAAACTGCCAGAGACTAAGCTTGCTCTGAACAGAATACACTCTGTGTTGTGAGGCCAAGTGAAGTGGGGAAACACTAGAGCAAGTAAATCCAGTCTTGAAACTCGCTTATGGGTGATTGAGGATTGATAGAAACAGCCAAAAGCATCCTTTTTACTTTTGGGAAGAGATGGAAAGGCATGGTTCTTATCCAGCTGGATTTAAGAGATCTCAGGCTTGAGTAGTGGCAAATTGAAATGCAGCACGTGGGGAAGCTGCAGCTTAGGTAGGTCCTAGATGCTGAAGAGCTGCTTTTGGAAGAGTGGGTAGAATTTGTTGTTGATCACAAGGATTGAGAGCCAAACAGAAATAATTCCTTTTTAATTTTTGCCAGCATCAGCTGTTGTGACTGACGATAATAAAAAGAAGTATTGTTTTGTTGCATATAATGTTGTGTACTTTGGATAGTGCTGCTGCTTTTGCCTCAAGGTTGTGTTTTGCTGGTCAACTTTGACTGCTGGGGTAGCACACTAGAGCAGAGTAATTATGACTATGGGTACAGTTTTTAGTCAGCTTTACTTCTAACATTGACCTTCTTGAGGGCCTTCAGTTCAGTCTACTTTTTTTTTTTATTCTATGGAAAATACTTCTAATTTGACCCATTATTTATAAAAAAAATTGCTAGCAGGCCCAAACACCTGCGTGCAACAGAAATATATAACAGAATCTTACTATTTAACGTTTCTGAAAGTTCTAGTGCCGTTTTTGTTTTTAATATAGCAATAATGCAGCTGTGTGTTCTAACAGAAAAGTGAAAGCATTTGAGTTCTCCTCCAGCGAGTTTAAACTTGAGTACAGTGAAAAAGAACTTGTGAAAAGTCAATAAAGCAGTTTTAAATCCTACCCAGCAAGTAATTCTGTTTAGTCAGAGACTATAATAAAGAGTGTCCTAGTTTTTGTGCAAAGGGCAGTCAGCAGTATGATTAACCTAGACAATCATGACTTGATTTGTCAGAAGCTTTTATTAAGGATCTTGCACTTCTCTTCATGGTCCTGACTACCACATGAGTATGTCTGAGACTGAAATAATTTTAATATCTAATATGATTACACATATAATACAATTATTTTATTAATGTTGATTCTAAACCAACACGACCTTTGGGTTGGCCTCATCAGGTTCTGTTAAGCAGTGTCAAAAAGTCAAGTAATTTTTGGTCATGGTTATTTCATATTAAACATAAGATAGCTTAAATATACTCAATATTAATTTTCCTAAGTATTTGCACTAACAGCCTGTTTAAATTTGTAGTAGTGGTAAAAAATAATAATATGAATTTGGTATGTTGTTTTGATGATGAGTTGTGATAAAAGTCTGTTCTGCTCTCGGAAGTATTACTTGTTAGACCTATCCCTGCCCTTAATCCTACAGTGATCCTAACAGAACACTAACAAAAGCACATACTTTTCCAGTTTTATCGTAGACTGAAGAAGGGGTACTTCCTTAACCATTTAGTAAATCATGATTAGGAAACAGTAGAGTTGGAACTTATTCTGAGCTTTGCTGGAGTCATTATAGGAAACTGGGAATTAGTCATAAACCTCATTTTCCCAAGCAGTAAATTAAAAGAAGTTATTACTGTTCAGTTCTTTTGTTTATTTGAACAGATTTTAATTTCTTACTTGATTTTTTTTTAAATGTGCATGACTAATGAATTCTCCACCATGAGAAAATTAACAGTGTTTCATTGTTAGATCTGTGCCCGAATTTAAAATGTAACATGAAATTCCTCTCTGCAGCAATTTCAAACGGTTGTCAAGTGAGACTGAATACATGACAATTAATGGGACAACAATGAAAAATCTGGAAATTTTACAGAATCAGGTAAGTACAAATATAATGTGGGGTCTTTTTATAAATACTGAAATTTTAACAGCTGTTTGACATACTGTTCCCAGTGAAGTTAGTTAAGTTAGTTTGTAAATCTCATCCTGAAGTTTTAAATTATTTTAAATGGAGAATTATGTTTTCAGAGGCATTAATGAAAGTTTATCTGTGCTAGGTTTTAGTATGAGTTAGGAACCTTACTGCACTTTAACTAGCAAAGAACTTTCTTAAAGTTTGAGTTACTGAGCCACTGCAGTCACGTTGTATGACTACAGTAGGATTTGTTCTACTGCACAGAGCTTATGCACAGGCTTAATTTCACTTGTTTAGTTTATTCCAGTAACTTTCCTAAAAATAGTCTGACTAAAGGAAAAACATACCTAAGTATCTTATGACTGTTGGAGGTAGCTTTATATATAGCATTGTTGGTGAACAAGATCAGTAAATGAATATGCAGTTGCCATATCCTAAAGCCTAAACAGAATGAATGTTTAATTAGTGTGCTGAAGAGCCTTTTATTGATTATTCAGTTAAAAAAATTATGCTATTTTTGTTATTTTAGACTGATATGAAAACAAAAGGAAGCCTGCTCTGGGTCTTGGATCACACTAAAACTTCCTTTGGACGTCGGAGATTGAAGAAATGGGTAACCCAGCCCCTGATGAAATCCAGGTGAGATAATTGTTTATCCTGGGCTGAATTTGCATTTTAAAATTAAGATGTGGAGTACGCCCAATGTATTTATTTTTACTGAAGGACTGAGATCCATAGTAGAGTTTACACAGGAAATTATATGATAGAAGCTGTGGACGTTGTATGTAGATTGAAAAGAGTTCCACCACTCCAAGTACTCCAGGGGAGAAGGTTTGAAGCAAGTTAGGAATTCCTATGCAGAAATCAGATTGAGTGCTTATTCAGTATTCTTTTTCAGACAATGCATGCATGAGGCCTGCCTGCTATTGGAGGATGTTTTATTCCTAAACTTGCCAGTTAAAGTTTGATGTCTTTCTTGCTTCACAAGTGTTTGGATTCTTAATGTATTTAATTTGTTCTGAAGTAGCTGTCTTCCATAGCTATTGCCTATGGAAGTGTTTATTAGTTCTGAAACTTGATGGATGTTTGGTTGCTCTTGTACTGTTGACTAGGCTTTATTTGTTACTGCTTTAGAAATGCTATATTTTGTAATGCCATCATGCTTAGTTTTACTTGTCTCTCTGTCTTCAAGTGGACTCCATCTTCTCTGATTTCTCTTTGCAGGATTTATGAAGTGTTGTACTTGAATGTGTAGTGAATACCAGATTTTAGTCCATGGAATGTTTGTTTCCTGCATTTTAAGTTTTTGGATCTATTCCCTTGAGAGAACATTCCCTAAGCATTGACAGTGTAGAGTTTACTCAGTTGTCACTTTGTTCAGTTCAGCTATAGCATATAAGAATCCTTTTGGTTTGGTTATCTAAAATAATTTTCCCCTCTGTTTTACTTTACTAAGCATATTACACAGTTTTAATTTTTAATGGTTTTAACAGTTTTAAATACTGAGACATATCAATATTTAGCATCTTGCTGTTGTTGGTAATTTACAAGTGTTTCCACTGAAGAGTTTTTTCTTCCTTGACCAGTTTTTAGTATCTTAAAGCACTATACTTCTGAGGCATCACTGCTTACTTTTCATGTTAGCCTTTTTGTAAGGAATTTTTCTCAGTGGTGTGAGAAAAGCACGTAACTATATTTTTTCTCTCCTATTTTGTTAATTTAGAATATTAGAGATGTTTTTCATTTGAAGGAGCCCTAACAGTTAGACTGTTGGAAGCTGCAATTTCTGGAAGGTATTTAATAAGCTGATTCCAGTATACATTTTTTTATGTTCTTCTGGTAAGAGCATTTATGTATCTTACCCACTTGAAAAAGGCTTTTGATCTAACCGTCCTAAGTACCATTAGACTTTATGGAAGTTTATTACGGTGCTTGGTGTTCACCTTAAAACCATATAGATAGCATTTCTGGGCCACTTTACAGGAATAAATTGAAATAAATTAGTTAATTTTTTTTCCTCCCCTTGAGGCACCGTAAGACCTGTTGGGAATTGTTTATAAAGTTGTCTGCGGGGGGAGCCAGAGCACAGGCTCTGGTCTGGTGTGGTGGCAGCACTGAGCCTGGGGACCTGACACAAAGTGCCTCTTACCGTTTTGCTCCTAAATGATTGCATATGAGATGCAGCAAGTGAAATAATATTAAACAGTAAAATAGACAGAATTCTTACCTAGACACAGAGGACAGAAAACTGCTTGGCTGGAGACTTCGTAACCTTTTTCTTAACCAGTAAATTTCGTTTTAATTCTTTGTCTCAGTGAGAGACTTCTTCAGACAAACTTCACAAGTTTGCAGTCTTGGTTTCTTTTCTGTCTTCTCTGCTCTTTGCTACTTCTAGAGCTTGCTACTTCCCTTTTTCAGCCTTCTTTCTTAGGATGGGAGAAAGTTCTGTGATTGGAGGTGACAATGCTCTTCAGTTGAAGCTAAACAGCTATTTTGTTTCTGTATATTTCTCCCTTTCTAAGGGACCCTAAGTTGTAATTTCATGTCCTTAGTGCATCCGGCATTCAGCAGGATTGTTTCCAGTAATGCACACAAATGCAGTTACAGAACATTCCACAATTGTAATTCACCTCAGCCTCCTGGAGTGACATGGTCAGAGGAAGTAAGATTCCTGTACTTTGTCTCTTCCAGGCAGTGGGTAGGTGCATTTCCCTTGGTACATCAGAAAGCGAGAGGGTGTAATTACTGCTTTATACCTTATAGTCGAAAATCTCTTGGGATAATGACTAAATTGCCAGGGAAGAAACGATATACTAAGTTGAATAAAAAAACAGGATGTTTACAGGCATTCGGGCAAACTTGATGATACCCATTAGATCATGGTTGATGTAATACATGTAGAGATTTCCAAGAAAAGGTTTTAAGCAATAGGTATGTGTGATTTTTAAAAAAAACAAAATTACTCAACCAAGAAAGGTGCAGTGTCCTCACCTATTCACCTAGCTATACAAAGATGATGATACTACAATATGTGAGTTTTTGAGGATTGAGATTTTTAGGAGGAATCAAGAAAGTGATTGTTTTTTGTAGGAGTCATATCTTCGTGGATTATGGAAGTGTTATCTCACCTTGCCTGTCTTGCCTTTGAAATGCAAGGCCCATCAAGTGCATTTCTTGGCCAACTTCTGTAAGGGGAGTGGAAAGAGCAGCAAATAGAAAGCTGAGTTGGTTAGAACATCTTTAACTGAATGAAACATGTGGTTTCCCTGTCAGGCAATGGAGTTCCAGCAGGAGAAGGAGTAAAGCTGTGCATTATCATACTCAACAGCAGCAGGGCTGAGGGCTGGGTCTCAGGATACTGTAACACAATGTGATCTTTGTGTCTTTGTACGTGTGCAACATTTAAAAATAATTTCTTTCCTAATGCAAAATTAATCTCAGAACCTCTTAAGTTGATGTGAACCAGTAATTGTTTTTTGAATGGCTACAGGAAGAAGAGAGAGATAAATGTAACATAGGCCTGGTTAAGCAAATCTGGATCTGGTTTGCATCTTTCTTGTTTTGTTGTATATTATGACTATGTTGTCCTATGGTGGAAGCATAAAAAATGTCTTTCCTTGTCTCTGTTATATCCAGGATACCTCCTTCCCACCGCCATCTTTGCATTTCCCTTTCCTGTTCCATAAGTGGTTTTACTGACTCCAAGCTATACCAGTGCTGCTTGCCTAGTCTGAAGTCCAAACAGAACAGACAACTGTGAAACAAATAGTGCATCCTTTTCCTCATTGAGAATTAATCTGTGACTGTGCCTTGCTCAGCTGTTGATTCTTACACAGTCTGTAGGAAATTTGTTTCCTTGAGGTCATGCAAACACCTTCCTTGTCCTTGTCAAGGTTAGCTGGAATTGAACAAAAGTTACAAAACTTAAAAAGGCAGATGAGTAGCACAATTATTATTATTTCCATATTAGGTCAGGCTGTAAAGCTGACAAAACTGTGACTAGCTACCTAAAGTGGAGCTGGAGATAAGTGATAGATGTATCCTACCGAGCAATTTATAGCTGCTGCAGGGGAATATATGTTCAGAGAACTCTGTGGCCCATATGTATAGAAAGCATTGCATAAGAGAGAGGGTTTTTCTCTTCCCAGTCTATTCCTGGAGAGGTAAAATATCTTTTAAATATCACTGGGTGGACATACAAAGTGTCGTTTATAGTACTGTAGCCAAGGAGAAGGTAAAGACTTTGCTATCTTAGTGGAAGATAACCTGGAAAATGGTGGTGTTTGCCTTTGTTGCAAAAGAGCTTTGTTAATGAGTTAGAAAAGTGTCTAGTGGAAAATTTCAAAAGCTCAGGTGCGAGAGGTGGAAAACTGGAAGTGATAAAATGTTTGTTGTGTGTGTGACATGCTAGTTGGCACAATGCTGTCTCTCGTTGGGATGCTATCTACTGTTTTTTGAAGGTATTTGAAGTAACTTAGACTGAGTGATCCACAAGTACATAAAGTATGTTTCTTTAACGTTCTGTTGACTCTGTGTTTTTTAATAGGTTATTTATGATGTGCAGATGTTAATGTAAGGAGTTAGTGATAAGATTATAGAGAGCAGAGGACTCTGAAGCTGAAGTTCAGAAGTCATGCAACTTCCAGCATGAAAAGCTTGCTCAGGGCTTTAGGGTGAATAGACTTTGTCAGCTTGTGTTGAAAAGGGGGGGGGGAAAACCCCTAATCCTCTTGCCCACACACACAACTTCACATCTCTGTTTTGGGGATATGTGTCAGTTCTGATGTACTGCAAGCCACAGAATATGCTTAATGTTCTGGAGTAAATGTAGAGGAAAAATTAAAACCCTCTAAGATAAAGTAGTGTGCTATGAGATGTGGGTGGTAATCAAAGGTTTCATCGACATTTTGAGCCTCTGCTCTAACAGCCAACTTGTGAGATAGAAGTGGGCAGCACCCACCTCACCTGGAGACCCCAGGTCCCTCTCCTGACTTTCTGTGCAGACCCTGACCCAGCGGCTCCGTGTTTCCTTAGCGTGCTGCCGTGTCCAGCACCCTGCTGGTATCTCTGCTGCCAGTGTCATGGAAAAAGGCTGGGGACAGAGAAGTCTGTCTTAATTCCTCCAGGCCATTAGTAGAGGTCCAGAAGCATGGAAATAATTAGTTAAAAAGTATTCCAGACCAGATCAAATACATGGCGTTTAATTTGGTATGCTGCCAAGAGGTATCAGTGTATTTGGGTGCCTCAAGGGGTATCAGTGAGTCCAACACTGATGTTTAAATCTCAAGGAGAAAAATTGTATGTATTTTGAAAGTTACCAGTAGTATATTAACCTTTGCTTTGCAGGCTAGAAAAACCACATTTTTAGTTACCCCTCAAAAATAGGATTTCTGTTTTTTCCTGTGATTCTAGTAGTCTTTCTTGTGCCCCATTTTGCCCAGTTCTGGAGATAATGCTTTTATTGAGGCTGAATTGAAGTCTTGTAGGATAGTACTAATAATTTCAATTAGTCTGAATATAATTTGCCTGCAAGAGCATAGAATGACTGTAGCTTTAGCAAATTCAGAACTGCATTGTTCACAACTGCAGACAGTTCCTAGTTTACTGCTAAAGAGGAGAAAGAGTGTAAAAAATTGCTATTACTAATGCAATGTGACTTTTATTTGGAGATGTACTGTTGAGCTGGGAAGAATGAGATCTCTATAGTGGTGCTGGCAACATGTTTTTCATAATATAAACATTGCTTATTCTAGTTCCTCACTTTGAATGCATAGAGGGCTGTTCTATTTATAGTCCTATACACAAAGTACAGTCCTGAAGTAAAGTCTTTAAAGTTTTACTTTGTCCGTATTTCTATAATTAAGAGGTCTGTAAAAAAAATTACCTAAAGGTCTTTAAAGAAACCCATCTTAATTCAGGGTTAAACTGGTTGCCATTTGATACCATCATCATCCAGAGCTGGATTAGAATCTTCTTTTGCAGCAGTGATTTAGGAATAAAATCCATCCATCCTACAGCAAAATTTCATGGGCTAAATTTTCCTCCCAAGAATAAAGTTTTTATAGCATCAGTGCCAATAAAAAATGCACAAATGCAGGTTACAGCATGTGCTTGGGATCTCAAAATTGTTGTAATGAAGAAAAAGATTGCAGCATCATCACATGTATTCATTCATTTTTGCTAGCTGTGTTTTGGTACCACTAGATGCTGTGTCTAACTCCTTATCAATGTAGTAATCAGGCATTCATTCATGTTGGCTAAAGTAGCTAAGGGTTCCCATTTTTGGCTTAAATAGGAGAAATACATTGTGTGTGAACATAAACAAAAGCGCTTGATTACCATTTGCATATTTTACACATTCTTTTAACAGATGTGAAGACAAAGTTTATAGGACTTCTATATTTGTGTCAAGTATTTGAGATCCATTCAGGAGGAATACTGTCTTCTCCTTGGCTGCATGTTTATGTAGGGGAACACTGGACCTCTCTGAAAGGGTGTGAGACATTAGGACTTTTGAGAGTAAATTACTCTGTTTCTTCTGCATAGAGAAGAACAAGTTTACAGATCTAGAAGGATGTTAATTTTTGTTTAGGTTTCATTTAAATTTCACCGTGGTAATTTTGATACAATTACCCCTTGTTTGTACTTTGCCATTGTTGCTAACACATGCAATTACAGTGGTGACAGCACAATTTAACAATTCAAGATTTATCCCATAAAGTTAGCCAGATTCTAAACTAGCCACTTAAGTTAAAAAGCTGTCGATGCTGTTTCCTGTTTGCTTATTGCAGTTGTGATTCTATCATAGCTTTGGGTTTTCATTGCATTAATTGCTTGTTATGCAAGAGAGTGGTCTCAAGCAGAAAACTCTCAGTACATGGGCTTTAACTTGATCAACTAATATAAAGTCTTTGTAAACTGTGTTCTGAAGGAGGATCAAGGAAAAATGTGTGAGACAAAACGTAAAGCAACCCAAGGCAGAACAGCCTTCACCTTGTCCTGTGTTTAAAAATAGCCAGTATCAGAGGAGAGAGTGAGAACAAGGGAACTGGGTCATGTTAGCTCCCCGGAGCACTCTCATAGCTGCCAGCAATTTGCAATGACTTTCTCAGGCACAATTGCTACCTATGTGTATCTTGCATTTTCCCAGTGTTTAAGTAATACCGATTCTTTATTTGAAATGCTGTAGTTAGGCAGGAGACTGCTAGGCTTTGATCTAGATACTGTAGTTCATGGAAAGCAGTGTTTGTTGTTTTATAGTCTTCATTGTGTTTCTTCAGGTGTTGAGTTCTTTTGATTGGTGGTTTTACATATCACTGTGGTCTCTAAACAGATTCAATAACTTTAATTTAAATTTTATTCATTCACTGTACTTAAGCTATGTCCTTACCATGATGAATAAACTCATACCTTATGCATTTATCGTAAGTTAGGAGATTTATGATAAATTTGTACTTACCTTGTATAAAAACAAAACCTTATATGACTGAAAATGTTCTGCTGTTCTTATATAGGAGTTACATTATTGATTTCACGCTGCTTTAAATGTATTGATGTATTACCACACCTAAAGATGTTTGGCTCAGTCCATTTCACAAGAGATCAGCAGATCTGTTAACACACTAGCAACCAGTAATGCTGTTTAGATTGTTAAGATGTTCAGGTGTTTCTTCAGTGCAGTGCATTCATGTCTGCAGCCTACTACTTTGTCAAAATAATTCCTAGTTCAGGATTAAAATATTGTCATATTTGTTAATTTTCTGTACAGTTCACATACCTGGCAGCATAATAATACAGGGAAGTATTTAATTTCAAGTAGTTCTTTAAATTACTAGAATAAAAATTTCTGCAGATATATTCTGTTATGTTTAAATACATAGCGAAGTGATTTTAGTATTGCATTAACAATGCTATCCTTAGTACATGTATTCTTAGTAAATGTATTGCTTTTAATCAACTGATTTATGTTGCATTATTTCACAGAAGATTGTTTGGAAAATTGGGTAGAGCTTAGATTCCTGAGAGTTTACAGAGATGGGAAAGAATAGGCTATTATCACACAGAAATAGAGAATTAAATAGTAACCAGTTTATAAAACGTGAGACAGTTTCTTAGCTGTTGAGTTTCTTTGTATGATGTTAGATTCAAATTTTTTAGTGGTGAAATTTTTCTCCAGGTCATGCAGTTTGGAACTGTACATCAAATGTACAGAACAGTGCAGAACAACTTTCTTTTGAGGTTGTTTAACAACTAATCAGTATAATGTATTTGGCCTCAACAACATGTTTATTATTTTAAGTAAACATTTAAATGTTAAAAGCATACCTTGAAATTAATAATCTTGCTGCTTTTATAATTTCTATTCCTTGTCCTTCCCTCCTACTCCACAAGTAGTTTTACATAGTTCTTCACTGTACTTTCTTGTTTTTGAAATAGGAATCCCAGTATATTTTGTTTACAGGTGGAAAAAATGGGTCATTTAATACTGGGTGCTGTTTTCCTGACCCTTTCTTATTTGTGGGATTAAAGGAGAAAAACTCTGTGGATGCTTAGTTTTAGATTACTGGAACTACAGTAACATAGCCATATGTGAGGATTATTAAAGTGCAGATTAAGCTTTGAAGGGAGGAGATTTTTTTAATAGCTGCATCTATTTTACATATTACTGTGTATTTTCAATTGGCCACATAGATGTAATCATGCTATTTACATTAAGTGACAGTGTTCTGGAACAGAACACTTGCTTTTTATAATAAAAATACAGACTATTTTCTTCTTTAAGGTACATGTGTTTATAATTTAACAGTTCAGTAATTCTTCAGCCAGAGGAGCATTCCAGCATCTCAAGTACAACAAATTTAATAATTCTCCATGAAAATATAATTGTGGCTGATGATACTGACCTTTCAGAATTTGTGTAACCATTTGCTAGCTTCAAAGTTGCATAGTCAAGGTATTTTACTACTTTGTCACTTATACTAACAGTTCTCAATTTCCTTTCAATTATCCAGCTGTAGTTTAGAGTGCCTCACTAATTGATGTACAAAGCTAAAATCTCTGCTGTCTTGAATACACTGCGTGGATGCCAACAGCTTGCTCTTTGGTTATTGGGTTGCATAACTTGAAGTAGCCCTGCCAGCCTACACCAGCTACGTGATTGTGGCTCTTAAGGATTGGATTTAAAGCTCAGATGTGTTCTGTGCTGAAAACAACCACTATAGGACTGAGCAGTTGCACTCACAGTACCTCCCCTCTGCTACGGTTGCTTGCAGATTGCCTGGCTGCCCAGAGCAATGAGAGAAATGTTTAATTTTGTGAATTCAGCATTGCTGGAGGAGTGGAGTGGTGGTGGGGAAGAGGAAGGAATTCCTGTGACCTCCAACAGGGCTGCTAAGTAGATCCTACAAAGTCTGCCATCTTGGCTTCCCTCAAGGCTGGGAAAAGCGATAGTGAAACCTGTGGTCCCAAATCAGAGAGTCCACTGTCCAGTTCAGAGATAACAGAGTTCCCAAGGTGCTTGGGGTCAAGACAGCAGACAGCAATTCATACAGTGGCTGTGGAGGAGCATTTCAGGTAGATGGTGGCAGAAGGGGCACTGCAAGTCCTACTATTGTACAGCAAGGCTGCTCTGGGGGTGAGCACGTGTCATTTCTGACAGAGGAGGGGATGGTTTTGCTGTGGCAGGTCACTGAAAAAATCCTAGTGCTTAAGGCCTGTTAGATTGTGTGTATCCAAGTGCACATCTAGTCATAATGTTCTCCCTTTCATGTGCTGTGTAGTGAACTTTCAAGGACTCTTAGGTTTAGCTGTCTTCAGGGCCAGAGGCCTCTGGCTGCCAGTCTGTTGTAATACCTGCAACCTGTGGAGCTGCCCAGTTTTGTTGATTTCCTCATGGATAGTAGCTTCAATCCTCATGGATTGTTAGCAGCTATGTTGGCAAGTGGCATGGCAGCTGTGCAATAAAAGCCATGAGCAATACAGGCATTCTTCCCCAGAATTGTACATTTTGTTTGTATCCTTACTTCTTATCCCTCTATGCTGCCTGAGCTCTAAGCATCTTGCTTCTCCATGAGAACAGACCTGGGCAGGGTTGTATTTGCCTTGCACACACTTGGCTGGTATGCACAGTGTTGGTGGTATGAAAAGACTGCTTTCTTCTAAACCTGCAAGGGTGGATGGACTTGCACGTAGTAGTGTGGGGATTTTTGAACTTTCTTGTGTGAGGAGGAGAATGTTGTCATTAGGTTTAGTTGTCATTCTGGGAGAAAACACAAGGATTAAAAAAAAAAAATCACTGTGATGTCTTGTGGATTTTTAAAGTTTCTTGGCACATAGTGTTTCAGATTCAGCCTTACTTGTCAGAAGCTTTCCAAATGCTGGCTAAAGCCTTCCAACCCGCTGGTACCCGCAGAGCATGCCCACCACCACAGCAGTGGGGGCTCTGGGGAGACATATGATCTGGAGCAGATGTTTTTGTTGTGAAATGTCAGCAAATCTTAGCACAGCTTTCGCCTGGTTACTCTGTTTTGTAGTTACCTCAGAGATAAAGCCTGAGCTACATGCAGAGGAATCGTGCTGTTCAGCTTTGACACGTCTCTTTCACTGCTTGTCTTAGAGTGAGCTCGCTGCCTTTCGCTCTATTTCCTTTGGGCTGCATGCAGTAATGGTGCTTTTGTTCACTACTCCCAAAGATAAATTCCTAACTTGTGCGTTTTGGATGCACCCATGTACCCCTCAGTCTTTCCCTAGAAAGCAGCATTGAGGCAATTTGATTGTACAAAAAACAAAAATGGACTTTCCCTTAGCTCTGCAACCTACAGCCAGTTCATGGATGTATTGGGAGTTGTAGCAGTGCCATTAGCAGCAGCGTAAATTGAGGTGAACCTTGACAGTAGGTTGTCCATTTTAAAGCTCTTTTCTGATAGTGTCTATAAGAATATGATTACATGATCTTTAAGGTCCCTTCCAACCCAAACCATTCCATTATTCCATGATTGTAAGGAAGGTGCCAATAACGGTAGAACTGTTTCTTCACATAAAAAGTGTTTCCTCATTGATTGATTTAAATCCTGAAATATGGAGATTAATGTTACAGGTTTTGGAAAAAAAAAAAAAAGGAGCCAAAATCCCAAGGTGGTTCTGATACATTTAATTACCAATTGCTGGTCTGAACGAAAAGTAGAGGGGCAAAATGGCAACCAATATTTATACCCTGTTGGAAAAAAAATACGCTGCATAGAGTTCAATTGTAGAACACCTCTGCCCCTCCTGCAGGTACTTGTTTGCAAGTTTAGGGTTGGATATTCAGGATTCACTGTTGCTCATATTATGTACCACTAGAAGAACATGTAGACATGGTCACTGAAGTGTGTATTTGAGTGTTTCCAGCATATAGAGGGGATAATGAGCTTATGTCTGGGATCTTGCTTGCATTTTGAACGAAAACCCAAGATCCTCTGCCTTTCTTAATTCTTCTACTTACCTTATTCATGAGAATGTGTCTTAATCAAAGTTTAAAAAAAAAAAAGCAAAACAAACAAAAACAGAGCCACAAAGCCTATTGATCTTATGATTATTCTTTTACAGTGAAATAAATGCCCGGCTTGATGCTGTGTCTGAAATTCTGCTGTCAGAATCCAGTGTGTTTGGTCAGATTCGAAATCTTCTTTGTAAGCTGCCAGATATAGAGAGAGGCCTCTGCAGTGTTTTTCACAAAAAGGTATACCCATAATTATCCTAATTTATCATTTTCTAAACAGAGTCATTCTATCTTAATGTACTTCCACAGTTGTTGCATGTTTGTTCAAAAACATTTCCTTCTTAGCAAGAATGAGGCTGACATAATAACTTTCAGTAATAAAGTGATGCAAGTTTACAAAAAATAATTTTGCCCTGTGGTAGGATCTTATTTTATTTGTTATCAGTGGTATGCTGGTAGCAGAAATGTCCGAGTAGGGTTGTAGAATACATGCATTGTATTGCTAATGGTAGCAGGGAAAACATCAAAGGTACCCATGATTTTGTGGCTGGATTCAGTGACATAGCATTGCATCCTGTAAGCTTATCTAAAATCATGCTTGCAGGTGAAACCATTTGGCTGTAGTTAGCTGTTTTCAATGAATGTTAATTTGTTTATAAATTCTGTAATTTGTATCTTGCTTGCACATTTTAATAAGAATTACTTGTAATGAGACACTGATAATTCTTAGTTGAAGCAGATTAATGTGCTAATAGCCCCTGTGCAGTACTTCGTGTTCTTTTATTTCATATTTAGAGGTTTTGACAGTTTGTTTTAGATAAAGGAATGGGTGGGCAGAAGGAGACCAAAGTTATAATTTCTTTGGATGGTACAGCACAAAGACTTCCTTTCTCTGAAAATCTGAAATCTCAGTTCTTGTGTAAATTTTAAAGCCCTAATGTGTTGCAGTTTTAGGCTCACAGAAAGACTTGTGTGTTTCAAGGAATGGATACAGAGGTCCAGCCTTAGCAAAGCTTACGAAAAGAGGGAGTGTGCACCAACTTCCCCATCCTCTAAAATGTACTGTATCCATATGATACGATTGTTCTTTCAAAACAACTGTCCAAGAATTAGACAATTAACTTTTTAGTGTTTTAACTCGTTTCAGGTTGAGTGATACGTAATAAGGTTTGTAGGGATACATCTGTGTTTCACAGCACCCTGGCAATCCTCCACTGCTACCCTCTGCTGCCTTTTTTTTTTTTTTTTTTTTTTTTACTAGTCTGTATCTGTTTCTTAGGTGTCCCTTCATGCTGTAGGGCTGCCTTAAAGCCAGGAGTTAGGTGGAACCATAAAAAGGCCCTGGATTTTAATGTGTTTTTTTGGAGTGAGGTGATAATGTTGTTTGTCTTAGCAAAAGCCTCAGTAGTGTGAAGATAGACATTTAGTGAATTAAATGTAGGAAAGAAGTTGCAGGAGCTTTGCAGTGCTCCAGTAGAATCCTTAAGAAGGGTAAACGGGGGAGGAAAGATCCAAGCACACACTTTTTCTTTGATGGATTAGCTTCCCTTGGTAAAAATCTAGTTTGATCCATTGCAGAACACTGTGCAGAGGTGCCCAGAGCACTGAAGATCCTTAGGGCTTTTAGGAGATGACAGTCTCCCTGAAAGACAGGGTCTGTTTTGAATAAAGAATCAAAAAGCAGACTCTGGGAAAAAGATTCTGCTGTCTAGACAGACAGTCAGTGTGGAGCCTGAAGAAGGGTCCCTGCAAAGCACATACATATTCAAGAGCAGAGAGTAACTGATTTTCATGAATAATTTTTTTTCAAATTTCCACTAATAACTGCCATTTCAGCGCCCACTAGGAGCCCTTCAGTTCTGTTAATTCCAGATGTCCATCTCCCTCATGCTCAAAATGAGGTTCTCTGTAATTTCATTCCCATGAAGAGTTCCAAACCTGTGAGTGGAGCACACTGATGGCTTAACTAAAGGAATGTGCTGTAATGCAGGCTTGTTAGTTCAGTGTCAACTGCAGGTGAATGTGGCAAGTATTTCATCCCTTCATGCCCCTTATACTTCAGTGATGTTAGTATTTGAGGAGGTATATATATTTCATGAAGGGACACCTGTGAATGTACAGAGGTGGCTGAATTGTCTCAGTCCTTCCAAACATTTTTTCATTCAGATAAGCCACTGCAGAACTTTTATTTTGCTATGTGCTTTGCACCAGTAACCTCTCGAGGAGACAGAAAAAAAATTAGGGCAAAACAACGCTATGGTTTGGAGCTGACTTTGCAAGGCAAAGCATCCTAATGGTAGCTCTTCTGGTAATTAACATCATTCTGTATCTTCCTGGTCTGGCTGTTACGTTTTTAATACATCAGTTAATGATTCTTATCTGATAGCATCATTCAAATTGGCAAATTTTAATCAGACCCTTCACAAGTTCCCATTACCCCAAACCAGCAAAAAACATTGCTGACCTACCCACAGGTATGTGCAGTCTGGAATTACAACAGCATTCTTGTGGTGGAAATTAGGTATTACCTTGGAGGTCATACTACCAGCTTTTTAAGTTTGCCCCAGCCTGGAAAAGTACTATGGGAATGGTTAAGGAGACAAAAGCGATAACACTGTCAACAGCAGAAAGACCTCAACCCCTTCTCTGTGGCAAGAGAAGGATGGCTGGAGAGAAGCTGTTTGAAGACTTCTTGGTAGCGTTCAGAAATTGACACCAAAAGGAAGCAGAGATGGGGAATTGTCAAGAGTTTTCACGGAATCACAGAATCATGGAATGTTAGGGGTTGGAAGGGACCTCTGAAGATCATCAAGTCCAACCCCCTTGCCAGAGCAGTACCAAAACTAGGGCAGATAACTCAGAAAGGCATCCAGACAGGTCTTGAAAGTTTCCAGAGAAGGACACGCCACAACCTCTCTGGGGAGCATGTTCCAGTGCTCTGTAACCCTCACAGTAAAGAAGTTCTTCCTCGTGTTGAGGTGGAACTTCCTGTGCTCGAGTTTGAATCCATTGCCCCTCATCCTATCACTTGGCACAAGTGAAAAGAGGTTGTCCCTGCCTTCTTGACACCCAGCCCTCATGTGCTTATAGACATTAATTAGATCCCCCCTCAGTCTTCTCCTCTCTAGACTAAACAGCCCCAGGTCTCTCAGCCTTTCCTCATAAGACAGATGTTCCATTCCCTTAATCATCCTTGTAGCCTCTGTTGGACTTTCTCAAGTAGATCCCTGTCCCTCTTGAACTGGGGAGCCCAGAACTGGACACAATACTCCAAGTGAGGTCTCACCAGGGCCGAGTAGAGTGGGAGGAGAACGTCCCTCCATCTGCTGGACACACTCCTCCTAATGCAGCCCAGGATACCATGGGCCCTCTGGGCCACGAGAGCACATTGTTGTCCCATGGATAACTTGCTGTCTACCAGGACTCCAAGGTCCTTCTCCATGGAGCTGCTCTCTAGCAGATCACCTCCTAACCTGTAATGGTGTTGTTCCTTCCAAGGTGCAAGACTCTGCATTTGCTCTTGGTGAACCTCATTTTATTCCTCCTTGCCCAGCTCTCCAGTCTGTCCAAATCTTGCTGAATGGCTGCACAGCCTCCAGGTGCATCAGCCAATCCCCCCAGCTTTGTGTCATCAGCAAACTTGCTGAGAAGACACACTGTCTCATCATCAAGGTCATTGATAAAGATGTTGAACAGGACTGGAGCCAGCACTGATCCCTGAGGGACTCCATTAGGTACAGGTCTCCAGCTGGACTCTATGCCATTAGTCACCACTCTTTGGGCTCTGTTGTGTATCCAGTTCTTAATCCATCTCACTGCCCATTCTTTTATCCCACATATCCTGAACTTGCTCACGAGGATGTTATGGGAGCCTGTGTCAAAAGCCTTGCTAAGGTGGAGGTAGACTACATCCACTGGTCTCCCTGCATCTATCCATTCAGTCACAACATCATAGAAGGCTACCAAGTTAGTCAAGCATGATTTCCCCTAGATAAATCCATGCTGACTACTCCTGATAACCTTCTTCTCTTCCATGTGCTTCGAGATGACCTCCAGAATGAGCCACTCCATCATTTTTCCAGGGATGGAGGTGAGGCTGACTGGTCTGTAATTTCCTGGATCTTCCTTCTTGCCCTTTTTGAAGACTGGAGTGACATTGGCTTTCCTCCAGTGCTCAGGCACCTCTCCTGTTTGCCAGGATCTTTTGAAAATGATGTAGAGTGCTAGGGTGACAACATCAGCCAGCTCTCTCAACACTCCTGGGTGCATCCCATCAGGGCCCATGGACATGTGTATATTCAATTTACATAACTGATCTCTGGCCCACTCTTCATTGCCTAGTGGAGAGTCTTCCCTCCTCCAGGACTTCTGTTTTATATCCAGGGTCTGAAGTTCATAAGGGCTGGTCTTAGCAAAGACTGAAGCAAAGAAGGTTCTCAGCAACTCTGCCATCTCTGCACCCTCTGTTATCAGGGCTCCCACCTCATTCAGCAGTGGCCCCACATTTTCCCTAGTCTTTTACTACTGATATATTTGAAGAAGCTCTTTTTGTTGTCTTTTACTTCCTTTGCCAGTTTAAGTTCTAAGAGGGCTTTGGCCTTTCTTGTTGCCTTCCTGACAATGTCCCTATAGTTCTCCTGAGTGACAAGTCCTTTCTTCCACAAACTGTAAATTTCTTTTTTCCACGAGACTTTCTTCAGAAGATCCTTGCTTATCCATGCAGGTAGTTTACCACCTCTACCTGATTTTTAACTTGAAGGAATGCACCTATCTTGGGCTTGGAGGAAGTGGTATTTAAAAATTGACCAGCTGTTCTGGGCTCCCTTTCCTTCCAGAGTCTTAGCCCATGGGATTCCTGCAAGTAGATCTTTGAAGAGTCCAAAGTTAGCCCTCTGGAAGTCCAGGGTTGTAATCCTACTTATCGCCCTGCTTCTTCCTTGTAAAATACTAAACTCCACCATATCATGGTCCCTGTTGCCAAGGCTATTCCCAACCTTAATGTCCCCAACCAGACCTTCTTTATTCATTAACACAAGGTCCAGCAGTGCACCTCTCCTCGTTGGTTCCTCCACTACCTGCATTAGAAAGTTATCATCGATGCACTGCAAGAACTTTTTGGACTGAACCTGCTTTGCTGTGTGGGCTTTCCAGCAAGTATCAGGGTGATTGAAGTCACCTGTAAGTGCTAAGGAGTGTGATCTAGAGGCTACTTCCAGTTGACTGTAGAGGGCCTGAACAACATCATCTTCTTTGGTTGGTGGTCTCCTGCTTGGCTGCCTACTGTGTCCTGGTGGGATTTGCCTTTCAATTTTCCAGTCAATGCTTCACTACTTCACTGTCGTGGTCAGACTCCTCAGAGGAGAAGGGTGCTGCTCAGCTCAGTGCTAGGTGTTTAAAATCTTTCACAAAAGCTTATCAACCAGAATGATGATGAAAACACGCCTTTCCTTGGAAGGTATGTTTAGTACTTCATTGCAAGTGGTTGTGATTTTCTGACGATTCAGATAAAAATGTTGTATTTCTGATTTTGAACTCAATAGCTGTTATATATGAGGAAATTAGGTACTGTTTGTATAGAATGTTTGAAGTAAATTCTCCCCATAGCATGCTGTACTATTTGCTTCAGCTAACATATATCAGGTTTTTTACATATTTTTTTTTTAGGATAACAGTATGCACAACTCACATGTACTATACTGTTAATCTTTTGAAGAATTTGCATCACAGGTATTTTTAGATCTTCAATACTAAATGCTGATTTGAGCAAATTGTTCCCTGTTAAGCTGATTAATATAAATAGTGCCATAAAAAGGGGACGCAGTAACCTTAAAATGAAATATGCCATTTTTCCTAAACCAAAAATAGTATGCTCACTGTATGAAAAACATAAAGGTAGTTATTACAGTTTGAAAGAAGTGATAAATGTATGCTACTTTCAAACATTTTTAAAATCTGAAATTCTTTTAACTTGGTGTGGTCAATGGCTGTCATCTGTGGGTCTCTGTGGCTCCCTTTTAGATCTGTTTGAAACAATTTCACTAATGCAAACGAGGCTAAATTGCTTTCAGTGTCATTGCTGAAAGGCTGTTAGACCTGGCATACTGCTGTGCATCGTTCATGTGTTCTTCTCACAGGCAGCCATACCATTTTTAGTACAGATTGATTAAACTGCTAGTCGAAACTATTGTTTGGCATCACTGTAAACTCTGAAGTTATTTTCTAGTGCCAGAGAAGCTGTAGCTATCATTGACAGCATTTTAAAATCAGACTTCAAAAATAGCATTGAATAAACTTGTGAGAATCTTCTGTGAACGGAAGACCATTAATCCTGCTTTATGTAAATGAATTTTACTGTATTTTAAAAGCTTCTAATTTATAACAAAATTATATACCTTTTGTAAAGTTACTTAGGATTTAAATTAAATCAGTCCCACTTTAATGGAGCTCAGCTATTTGGAATGATTTTTATGCATCCGTTCCAATTTATCTGTTTGCTTAGTAAATAATTTCTGCAGTGGAGCCATTAAATTTTAAATGCAAAGTCCTGCAGTGTTAATGAAATCAAGCCAGAGGAAACAGTAGTACTCTGAATAAGCACAAAACGGGTATGTTCACCCTCTTTCTTAGGAGTGTTTTGTTTAACAAAGTTGTTTCCAATAAAGCATGGTGAATATCCCATTCTCCAAAGGTGAGAACTGTAGTACACAGGAGAATCAAATAGGTTTTAACTAATTAGATTATTATTACAGTGTGTAGGCCATCAGGGTTGCTGTGAGAAGCTTCAGCATGTTCATTGGGCACCTTGTGAGGAATCTCATGGTAACTTTCAAGATTGTTTAGTGTCTTTTGTACTCAGCCAAGTTTGGATGTATTTTTTCTCTCTGAGTGTTTTACAGGTGACACTTCCTTAAAATCTAGCTTCCTCCCCTTATTAAAGCCTCACCTTCACCAGCCTCACCACCCATAGTGAAGAACACCACAGACAGGTGTTCTTACGTATGCTTAACATCTTTTGCTTTTCCCACTCTCATATAGATAGGGTACTAATTAAGTCCCTATTTAGTTTATTTTATTAAAGAACAAAAACATTGAACAAAAAAACAAACATCACCTGCTTAACCAAAGTATTTCTTACTGCACGTATTTGCTCACTTTTCTGGACATTACTCTCCAATGAATCACTTGAAGTGCTGTCTGTCAGGGGCCTACTTTGCAATTTGGTGTGGCAGGGCTTCAGCCTTTGCCTCCTTGAGTACATTTTGTAGTCAGGGGAAGTCTTGCAGAATTTTATTCTTTATCTGCATCAAGGATGATGATGATGATGCAGTCAGTCATACTGCATTTGACCTTGAGTAGAAGCCCAGATTTATCATTTGTTTAGTCTTTCTTACTTTTCCTGTGTGCTTTGACTTCAAATGCTGTTGACAGATTTATTGCTTTATTATTTTTGTTTTATTTTGTTGTCAGAGCTTTTGCAAGATAGAATAAGTAAGTTGCAGATTATTAGAAAGATGTTGATGAATTGCGGCAAGTCCAGGGGAGAACCGACATTTTCCTGAGGCTGAAAATGGATTGTCTATAAAAAAGATTAAAAGATTGTAGTTTGGTTAAATTTATGATGAAAGGAGAGCAGAAGGTTTTAGAGAAGGGTGTTAACAGCAAAAAGGGAGTTGAGTTAGTATAATATGAAAGAGTAAAACTAGAGATACTGGGATTAATTTAATGGAAGGGAAGTTTAGGCTATCAGATAAAACTTTTCCATGATGATACTAAATTGCTTTATGCTTTAGTTTCTGAAAGGAGGTAGTAAGCACATAGTTTCTTGGAATATAGGGGCCCGAGAACAGACAAAATAAAACCCATGCAGAAAAATTGAGCAGTCACAGGGAGACCACCTAATGGGTCTTTTCTATCCCTAATTCCCTACAGGAAAGCTGGGGAGGGGGGTTTTCACCAGAGAGGGCAGTGATAGGACAAGGGGTAATGGTTTTAAACTGAAAGAGGGGAGATTTAGGTTAGACATCAGGAAGAAATTCTTCACCAGGAGGGTAGTGAGGCACTGGAACAGGTTTCCCAGGGAGGTTGTGGAAGCCCCCTCCCTGGAGGTGTTCAAGGCCAGGTTGGATGAGGCTTTGTGCAGCCTGGTCTAGTGGGAGGTGTCCCTGCTCATAGCAGGGAGGTTGGAACCTGGTGATGTTTAAGGTCCCTTCCAACCTTAATCATTCTATGATTCTATGATTCCATAATTTTTATGGATTTGACGCACAGATGAACTTAGGTTTTCAGGAAACATTCAGAATGTAATCTCTACAGCCTTCCTGAATGTCATGAAATACCAAGGTTAAATTGCATATTCCTTTAGTAAAGTACCTACCAGCCTTGCCTGTTGGGTGTGACAAGTTCAGTTCTTCAGCACACAGCCATGCTTCGGGTTATTTTGAGTAGGTAACAGATAACTGATTTTATGATAACTTCTGTTACGTTTACTTATTCATATGACTGAATAAATTTTAATTGACCAGCGATTATTTTTCTTTTAGTTTAATATAGCCTTTATGATGAAGCAAATCAGTGAACAGAACTATTAACTATTTAAATTATTTTCTAGCCTTATTGTTGTCCGGCACTTAAAACTTCCAATGTCTGTAGTTGATTGCCAAGGCTATTGCCAATAGGTTTATACCTATTTTTATTGGGTGTTTATTCAGCACGGAGGCCAGTCTTCCATCACTGGTCACAATATTGACATGTATTTAATGAGAAAAAAGCTAAGGCTGTAACTAGTTTGTACCTTAATTTATATATTTTTTTCAGATTATTGCATTTAGATAGTCTTCATGTTCTGAAGGGTTAGTAGACATTACAGAGGAAACTTATCTTAGGGTTTATGTTTGTGGGGAGGCAGGGAAAATGTTCCTTTCTAGACCAGCCTTGTCGTTAATACTTGCTCCCATGTTTTGGTACAGAAATTATTTGTGAGAACTAACTACAGTGTAGTAATTGGTAGAATTGTCATAGTTCTTGCATAAGGATGTAGGAAGGAAAGAGAAGCAAAAGTTGGCCTCTGGGGAGAAGCTGAAAGGGAAGGGATGACTAAATAAAAATGTAGATGTGTTCTATGAAATAGTGATTCACCGAAGCCTGCATGTTCTGTGATCAGTGTTATGCTCATCACCACAAAATACTGACCAGAAATTAAATTCTAAACTGTTTGTTGCCTGCATAGGAGAGAGGAAAAATGTAGGAAAAGAAGGATGCAATAAATGTGGCATACAAGGAATATTGTAATTGAAGCATTCAGTATATCCTGCCCCCTTCCTCGCATCCTCAGATAAGGAAAATAAGTTGGTTTTTGAAGTGTTGCCAGTTGACCAATGGGGGAAGCTCAGAAGACTGAAGAAGGAATGTTTCTACAGATCAGTAAAATATGAAAAATATCAGCATAATGATTTATGAACAACTTTTTTCAAACCTACTGAAATGGTGGTGTCCTAGAATGCCACTGAATTCAGCAGGGTTTAAAGGCATTGTCTCATAGGGCTAGATTTCCATTTGGTTTGCAAATACAGAGTAGCAGAAATGCAAACTTGCTTCTGTAAGAACCATTTCAGAATCAGTATTACCTAATTCATAGGTGGGGCTTGAGTACCTTTGGTAACTGAGAGTTGGATGTGACAGCTGAGTGGGGGCGATTACAAGTGTGGCAGGAGGTGGATTGTTTTGCTAGAGTTGTTAATTGCTTGCAAAATCCTGACCCTACTCACTGATTCTTGAAGATGAGCTGAACGTAACAAACCCTGCTGACACTGAAGAGTGTCTAGAATCTTAACAGCAAAATATTTGAGTGGCATCAGAAATAATAGTAATGGTTTAAAAAAGAAATAAGAGTTTCTCTGTTAGGGGTCACTGCTTTTGGTGAGAAGCTGCTTTATATTCCTACTCTGTGCATATCATGAAGCAAGCTCTGAAAGTGCCCTGTGCTATTGGCTCCAATCTGGGAGATTCCCTTTTGATGATACCCAGGCTAGCTGCCTGAAAGAGATAGAAAAATCTCTTTTATAACTCTGTAGTGAGGAGAGGATGACAGACAAAAGGCTGGGTTAGTATGTTTTCCTTAGTCTTCTCATCACATAGACCTGGGAGTAGCCAGCCTAAGGTTGAAGCTGGCAATAAGTGCAAGCAGTGACTGCTAGTTTTCTCTTTCTGTGGATTTTTTTCTTTTCTTCTCTATGTTCTTGTTCCAATTATCTCCCTCTCTGTGCTTGACCTTGTCTCTCCAAACCATCTCTAGCCAAAACAGCAGCCTGGAAATTCAGATAACATCACATAGATGCACAAGCCCATATGGACAAGTCGTCATACTCATGAAATTATTCAACCTGCTTTTTTGCTGCTTGCATGTTATCAGCCCATTTTTCTGCTGTGTGTCTACTGCATATGTGCTATATATCTTCATCCAGTGACAGGAATAATGGAGCTCAGCTCTCAACTGATTCCTAAGGACAATGGTTAAAAAAATCAGTATGCTCTATTAACCTTGTGAATGTGGTAAGATTATGCAATTGTGTTACAGTCCATTCATTTTGTCTGTATTTTGTCTCATTTTCAAGCAGGAAAAAAAACCTGTAGGATTCAATGAAAATACAATACATCATAATGATTTCAACATTGTTTCCCTTCTCAGTGCTCAACCCAAGAGTTTTTCCTGATAGTCAGCACCCTGTCTCGTCTGGACTCAGAAATTCAAGCACTTGTTCCAGTCATACATTCTCATGTGAAAACTCATCTGTTACAAAATGCACTGTTGGAAATCCCAGAACTTCTCTCCCCAGTAAAAGATTATTTAAAGATCCTTAATGAAGAAGCAGCCAAGTAAGTAGAGAAAATAGATGAATCTTCTGTGTCTCATAGGCTTTATGACTAAATACATTCAGTTATATGAATTATGCATCTTGTTTTAATACACCTTAGTTTTTTGGTTTTGTTTTTATATTTATGTATGTACAGGTTGCTTATAGTTAAAGCAGAGGTTGTAGTTTTCTACAGCTTATATTCTTTTTTTAAAGTTAAACTAGGGGAGCCAGGATTTTTCATAGTGGGTGTCTGCCTCAGGCTGAATACATTTTGAAAGTTTTTCAGCTGTTTTGGGGAATTAAATTAGAGCAAACTATGTTTTGCTCATGTTAATCTGTTGAAAAATTTTGAAACTATTTTTATAAATAGAGAAGCTGTTCCTTTTGATGAGAGACTTGGCGTTCAGCAGAGTGGCTGCTCTGCTGTCAGGCATATGTCTTTAACTGCTTTTGTGAAAATTCACCAAGCTTTGAGTGGCCATGTCCTTTCTTAAAAATATCTCTACATGCTCCCTAATGACAGAGACTATGAAGTTTAGTAGCTGTGTAGTCTGTGCTTTAGAGCCCCTCAGAGCATTTCTAGGGTTAGTGCCCTGTTGAGGGACTCCCTTGAGACAAGAACTGAACAAACACCTCCTGCCTCTGGGTGTGATCAGGCTTTTCCCTGCAGTTGCCTTCCTGCAGCCTTGGGAAGGGGAGCTGAAAGTAAGGAGGCTCTCTGTCCTTTTTTCTCTTAATTCTGTCCTTCATTGGTCCAAGGAGGGTGGTGAGACACTGGCACAGGCTGTCCAGAGAAGTTGTGGCTGCCTCATCCCTGGAGGTGTTCAAGGGCAGGTTGGATGGGGCTCTGAGCAACCTGGTCTTGTGGGGGCTGTCCCTGCCCATGCAGGGGGGTTGGAACTAGATGATCTTGAAGGTCCCTTCCAACCCAAACCATTCTAGGTTTCTATGATAGCAAAAAAAAAAAAGGTAGACAAAGTACAAAGATGGTAAATTGCAATGAGTATGCATTTTAAGGGAGAGTGTCTTATTTGTTTTGTACTATTTGTGTTGAAGAACTGCTGCCTCCTTTCTGACCCCTACATCCTAGTTTTAACCACAGGAAGAAGGCAGGAGGTGCAGAATAGTAAAGAAAGGACATGAATTCAGTAAAGGAAGGATGTGTAAAAACATCTTAAGGGATAGGATTTAGAAGGAATATCTTGTGGCAAGTAAAAGTCTGTCTTTCAGAAAAAAAAAGAAAAAAAGCAGTAAGAAGAATCTTCTAAAAAAGGTTCTCTCATGGTGCTAGGCACTGAGACAGTTTGGCTTGCATAGCCAGCCTTTCTGAGCACTTGCATTTGCCCATTTTTGGCCTCCTTTCAGTGTGGATTTTGTTGACACAACACATTAAGAGGACATTCCAAACACAAAATTTGTATCATCCAAATCATCCTAAACTTCCCTGCTATGAGCAAGTTTCATTTAACTTTGAACATTTCCTCATGTGTAATATGAGATGTGATTGACTGTGGTATAGTTAGACATTCTTTGATGAAAGATATGGTATCTAGTTTAATGTGTAGTTATATTGGGACAGCATATCTTGATAATTTACTTTCAAAACAGATAAAAAATAAGCATATAATTTATTTATAAAACATAATTTCTTTTTCTCCAGCTAAGGTACAAAATTGCAGAAATGTAGGAGTTAAAGCCTAGAACTTAATTTACTTCTGGATTAGAGACATATGCAAGGTATATACATTTTGAAGTTGTTAAAGGCAGAAAAATTTGCTATGCCCAGTGGACAGGTAGGACTGTGAGATTTCTGCTGATGCATGGTGTCTGATTATAGCTGTGGCAGGTTAGGACAAAACAGACTTAACTATACCATACTCACTGTAGGTAGATCTAAAATATTGTTTTTTTCTGACATTTTGTGATGGTCTATCAATGTCAGAGTGATGCTGGCACCAGTAGCAGATGCTCAGAGCCTATAGAAGGGGAGCAGGTCAGCAGGGGAGCACCTGGAGTGCAGCATAATGAAATCCTAGCCCCTCCAGCTGGTCAGTTACCTTCACTGGAGGCCCAGCTTAAACACCTCCATGCAAATACATGCAGTATGGGGAATAAACAGGAGGAGTTGGAGATATGTGTGTGCCTGCAGGGCTATGATCTTGTCATCACAGAGACCTGGTGGGATGGCTCCTGTGACTGGAGCATCAGAGTGAAGGGTTACAAGCTCTTTAGGAAGGACAGGCAGGGGAAACGATGTGTGGGAGTTGCCCTTTATGTCAAAGACCATCTGGAGCGCATGGAGCTCTCCCTGGGGATAGATAAGGAGCCAACGGAGAGCTTATGGGTTAAGATCAAAGGGCAGGCAGGGGCAGGTGACATTACAGTGGGGGTCTGCTACAGGCCACCTGACCAGAAGGACAGTATAGAAGAGGCATTCTACGGAACAGCTTCACGTTCATAAGCTGTGGTACTCATGGGTGACTTCAACCACCCTGATACATGTTGGAAGGACAATTCTACAGAGCAGAAACTATCCAGGAGGCTCCTAGAGAGTGTGGATGACAACTTCCTTTTCCAAGTAATTGAGGAACCAACCAGGAGAGGTGCTATGTTGGATCTTGTAATCACCAACAAGGAAGGGCTACTAAGCTCAAGGGCAGCCTTGGTTGTAGCAACCATGAAATGGTGGAGTTCAGGGTCCTTAGGGCAGCAAGGAGGACTCACAGTGAGCTTACTGCCCTTGACTTCAGGAGGGCAGATTTCAGCCTCTTCAGGGATCTGCTCAAGAGAGTGTCCTCGGATGACATCCTGGAGGGAAGAGGGGCCCATGAAAGCTGGCTGATATTTAAGGATCACCTTCTCCAGGCCCAAGAGTGATGCATCCCAACTAAGAGAGAGTCAGGTAAAAACTCCAAGAGGCCAGTGTGTATGAGCCAGCAGCTCCGAGAAAAGCTCAAACTTAAGAAGGAAGTGTACAGAGGGTGGAAGGTAGGGCAGGTACCCTGGTGGGATTACAGAGAGGTTGTACGAGCAGCCAGGGATCAGGTAGGGAAAGCCAAATCCCAGATGGAATTCAATCTCACCAGGGATGTAAAGAGCAATAGGAAAAGCTTCTGTAGGTATGTTGGGAATAAAAGGACAACCAAGGAAAACACAGGCCCGCTCCTTAAGGAAACAGGAGACCTAGCTATGCAGGATATTGAGAAGGCTGAGGTTCTTAGTGACTTCTTTGCATCAATCTTCTCTGGCAAGTGCTCCAGCCTCATTGCAAAGGCCACAGCAGGTGAAAGCAGGGACTGGGAGGATGAAGCACCCCCCACTGTAGGAGAAGAACAGGTTCTTGACCATCTAAAGAACCTGAAGGTGCACAAGTCTATGGGACCTGATGGGGTCCATCCATGGGTCCTGAGGGAGCAGGTGGATGCAGTTGCTGAGCCTCTGTCCATCATAGTTGAGAGGTCCTGACAGTCTGGTGAGGTTCCTAATGATTGGAAAAAAAGGAACATAGCCCCTATTTCTAAAAAGGGTGAAAAGGAAGACCTGGGGAACTACAGGCCAATCAGTCTCACCTCTGTGCCTGGCAAGATCATGGAATAGGTTGTCCTGGAAAATATATTAAGGCATATGGAAAATAAAGAGGTGATTGGTGACAGCCAACATGCCTTCACTAAGGGCAAATCATGCCTGACCAATTTGGTGACCTTCTATGACAAATCTACAGAGATGGTGAATGGATAGTGGCAGAACAACTGACATCATCTACCTGGATTTGCACAAGCATTTGACACGGTCCCACATGACATCCTGGTCTCCAAACTGACAAGACATGTATTTGACAGATGGTCCGCTCAGTGGATAAGTAATTGGCTGGATGGCCACACCAGAGAGTTGTGGTCAATGGCTCAATGTCCCAGTGGAAGCAAGTGACAAGTGTTGTTCCTCAGGGGTCTGTACTGGGACCAGTGCTGTTTAACATCTTTGTTGGAGGCATGGACAGTGGGATTGAGTGTATCCTCAGCAAGTTTGCTGATGATACCAAGCTGTGTGGGGTAGCTTACACCCTAGAGGGAAGGGATGCCATCCAGAGGGACCTTGACAGGCTGGAGAGGTGGGCCAGTGCCAACCTCATGAAGTTCAACAAGGCCAAGTGCAAGGTCCTGCACCTGGGTTGGCACAACCCCAGGCACAAATACAGGCTGGGGCCAGAATGGCTAGAGAGCAGTCCTGAGGAGAAGGACTTGGAGGTGGTAGTAGATGAGAAGCTCAACATGAGCCACCAGTGTGTGCTGGAGCCCAGAGGGCCAGTTGTGTCCTGGGCTGCATCAAAAGAAGTGTGGCCAGCAGGGCCAGGGAGGGGATTCTGTCTCTCTACTCTGCTCTGGTGAGACCCCACCTGGAGTACTGTGCACAGCTCTGGAGCCCTCAGCACAGGAAAGACATGGAGCTGTTGGAGAGGGTCCAGAGAGGGGCCACCAAGATGATCCAACGGCTGGAGCACCTCTGCTATGAAGACAGGCTGAGGGACTTGGGGCTATTTAGCCTGGAGAAGGGAAGGCTCCAGGGAGACCTCATAGTGGCCTTCCAGTACCTGAAGGGGCTACAGTAAAGCTGGGGAGGGGCTTTTCACCAGAGAGGGCAGTGATAGGACAAGGGGAAATGGTTTTAAACTGAAAGAGGGGAGATTTAGGTTAGACATCAGGAAGGAATTCTTCACAGGAAGGGGTAGTAAGGCACTGGAACGGGTTTCCCAGGGAGGTTGTGGAAGCCCCCTCCCTGGGGGTGTTCAAGGCCAGGCTGGATGAGGCTTGTGCAGCCTGGTCTAGTGGGAGGTGTCCCTGCTCACAGCAGAGAGGTTGGGACCTGGTGATGTTTAAGGTCCCTTCCAACCTTAATCATTCTATGATTCTGTACAAAAATATCATACAGTAGTGTAAGTAGAAGACACAATCATTGATCTGCAGAATGCATATATTTCATTTGCATTTATTCAAAATTACTAAAGTAACTTACTTTTGGCCTTTACATATCTCAAGTTTTTGCCAATACTGATTGTACTTAATAAGTCTTTCATCAAAATAATGACTACTCATACATACATGCACACATAGACTTCTCACATATATGTATGCTATGTCGTACATTAGTTTTATGATGTGGAGTGGGTAAAACCCTGTAGATATTTTCAGAAGTATCCCTCTGCTCCAGAGGAGTTCAAGATTTTTGGGTTCTGTGGGTTTTTTTAGAGCTGTCAGGTTTTAAATTTTTGATAGGCATCACGTAGCAGTGGCAGTCTTCACATTTGGCTGCTGGCTAGTGGCGATCTTTTTTCCCTTGCATTCCCATGGAAACAAGCCTGATTAGCACAAAAACATTTCTAAAAATTAGTTTTCTAAATGGCATCTTTGCTGTCACTCATAGAATAACTTCATGTATGTAATGCAGAATCAAAGCAGAGCTTTGCCTTACCTGTCTGGTCACTGGCTTTGGTTGTAGTTTCATTCTCAAGCAAAGGAGTATCAGAGTAGGTAGAATATTGCACTTTTTATTACTCCCGTTTTTTATTACTTTTAGTTTGGTAATTACTTGTTTTCCAAATATTAGATTTCATGGTAATTATTTAATTAACTGGTACAGTTTTGTACTTGCTCTAAAATGGAAATGTATATTCCAGTTAACCTAGGACCGATTGCACTACTTTTTATTGTTTGCCTGATATTTGTTAGGATAAAATACATTTTTGTTACTTTTGATGACAACCTTTTTTTTTTTTTTAAGTAGCTTGTTCACGTTCCTGATTTTAAGCATTTGAATGTCATTGACTTTCAGTTTTCAATCCTGAACTGGTGTAGTGCAGCCAAAATAATTTGGTCATTTTTTGACATTGAGACTAGAAAAGGCTATTGTTTTGAATGTGTGAAAAAATACTCTGGCTGATCTTTTCTAGAGAAAAGAAGAAAGCTACTCTGAAAAATTCCTGATGACATTCCACTTTGATGAAGGACCTGTGGAAGTGCTTTTTCTTTGCAGTCTTAATGAAAAACTGCCTGAATTTGGCCAAATTCAAAATATGCCGAAAATCTGTGTTCATGTTATGCAGAAATAATCTAGAGCTTCACATTTTATTATGATAAAGGTGCTGTTGACCCTTGAGATGCTCCAGGTTGGGGCAGCAATTGCATTCCAGAATTATGGATAGATACAGAAAGGAATGATTTTTCTTGTGCTTCCTTTCCTTGCTCTGCTTAATGGAGGAAGAACAAGCAGAAAGCTACAAGGATGCACATTCAGAGATGAAAAACAAGCAACAAGTCAGCAGGTTTTGGTATATAAGATTGAGCATAATGGGATAGAGTAGAAAGTAACAAGAATAGATTGGGTTTGAATAGATGGTGGGTGTGGGTATCTTGTTGTAGCCAGTTAGAGTTTATATACAAAGTGACTTTCTGTTTTTGTAGTGTCTATGGCAGTTTTTGGTAAATGTGTTGGACTATGACCAAGTAATAGAAAAGCTGTATTTAGAGGGGAATAACGGTAGTGTTAAAATAAATGACATCTCAGTGATGTCCAGTGATAGGACAAGGGGCAACGGGTGCAAACTGGAGCATAAGAGGTTCCATGTATTTGTGAGGAAAAACTTCTTTACTGTGAGAGTGACAGAGCACTGAACAGGCTGCCCAGAGAGGTTGTGGAGTCTCCTCCGCTGGAGACATTCAAAACCCACCTGGATGTGTTCTTATGTGACCTACTGTAGGTGACCCTGCTCTGGCAGGGGGGTTGGACTAGATTATCTTTTGAGGTCCCTTCCAACCCCTAAGATTCTGTGATTAACAAAAATATGGACACCACCAGTGTCAGGGAATGCATCTTTTGTTTTACCGTTACTTTATCTTGTGCTTTGCATGGATAGGACTGGAGATAAAACTCAATTGTTCAAGGACCTTACAGACTTCCCTGTCATCAGAAAGAAAAAGGAAGAGATCCTGGATGTGCTTTCTAAAATCCAATTGCATCTGCTGGACATTCGTAAACAGATCAAGAATCCTTCTGCAGAGTATGTTACAGTTTCTGGTCAAGAGGTAATGTGGTACCTATTATGTATAGCTGTACCTGTTAGTTATCTAGAAAATGGTTAGGCTTAACTAGAACTCTCTTCTTTTATTATGTTACTTGGTGAGGTCATTTAACTATAACCTTTTGTAGAGCTTCAAAGAACAGTTTTATGACAGTGTGACTATTTTATTTGCCAAGTCAATTACTTTAGCAATTTAAATAATAAAAACACATTAGTGCAGTTGAATTTTGTTCAGTAATCCTTTGCTTTTCTGTATATGTAAAAACACCTGCATACTTCCAGGGCTAATTATGTGGCTATTAAATGCTGAAATATCTCAGAGAACCAGGAAGCACAGCGTTAGGTCAATTTGAAGAGTGATAAAATGATTTATAAGTACTGATTAAGATGGCAATTTGAAAAATGGGAGAGAAGAGGAACAGTATTAAAGAATTATAACCTTAGTCTACTTTTAATTCTTAGAAATTGTGGTTGTGGACTGGAGATTTTGCTTGCCTGATGCTGTGCAAGTGTTGCTCCAGCAAGCAGAAAAGTTAAGGCAAAAAGATTACAGATCCTGCCAGATTTTTGGGGGAAATGAAAGGAGCAATTAGGTGGCACTGTTCAGCACTGTCCTTTGAGAACTGGGAGTGGGAAGGCTGGGGAAAATTCCACAGAAAACTGAGAAGGGAGTTCGGAAACTGAATGGGAGTCAAGACTGAAAGAGATGAATCAGTGAGGACAGGGAGTGAAGGAGCTGGAAGCAGCCCCCTCTCATGTTGAGGGCCTAGGAAACTGAGAAAGACCCAGAACAGACAGACAATGCTGAAAGTGAGAATGTGAGAGTGGATGAATTAGAGAGAGCAGCATTTGATAAAGACCTCAGGTAGATATTTCTTTCAGTGGTGAGGCTGAGAAGAGGAAGAGTGGCTGAAGAGTTGAGTCAGGTGTCAGCATGGATGCTGAAGGCCTAGAGGAAATGTGGAAGAGTGCATTTGAGTATTATGTGAGAAAGTGCAAGGATTTGGAAGGTTTCTCTCAGGGAGGCTGGCTTAAGAGGTGGATGATGACATACATGTTTAAAGAGAGAAGAATCAATGAAAGAGAGGAGAACACCTCTGAGAAAGTAATCAGATGTGAACTGGACAGCAGACTTTCAGGAACCACCAGTCACTGCACACACATTTAAGAGAGGAGGCCTTTGTAGCAGGGGATGGCTCAGAAACCATTGCAGACAAAGACCTCTATCTTTTTAAATTAATTAAAGCACTGCAGAGGTTATGGAGGTCTGTTACTTAATTACATCCGATAGGAGTGTTTCAGAGACATCGAAAGAAGTAGCAGAGGAAGGGTTAGAGAGGATGGTTAGTGACAAAAGGAAAGACACTAAAGGAATGGGAAGTAAGGGAACAGAAATGGTATGGGAAGAGGAGAGCCCAGGCATAACAAGAGTCTCTTTGAGTTGAGCTCTTTCTTCCTCACATCCATACAGTACATTCTTCTTATGTCACCATAGTCCTCTAATGTATGTAGTAGTCAAACACTTCTTTGCAACAGACCTGGGCAGAAGAAGGTCTATGGTTTGCTACTTCTGGAAGAGAGAAGCTGCCAGGGAACTTTTTCTATGTGTCTCCCCACTCCAAACATCTGTTCAGGGAACATGCCCTCTTAGAGGGAAAACAAAACAAAACAAAAACCCACCTATGATTATGAACACATGGTTGGATTTTCAGTCAGCTCACATATTATTAACTTACATTTGTTAAGTTCCTGTTAGAGTGCTGATGAAGATCCAGTTGACACATACCTATTCCAAAATATGAGGTTCCACCCATATCTATCTTATCTTTTGTTTCCAGACCTCTAATCTAATTCATAGCATGCACTAAACAGGACAGAAAGCTGTCCAGACAGAGATAGCATTGCTTTTCATTTCAGGCAGGATTTAGAGAGAAGTTGTTATATTTGGCAAATGTTTGCTTCCTGCATGGCATAAGCAATGCTTTGGGCCCAGTTTATTTAATGCTGCAATTATTTTTCTAATAGGGATAAGAAATAAAAGATGAAGAAGGAAATGCTTTTGTTGTTTTGAAAAAGATTGAAGCCTCTCTGCTTGTTTCTCACTAGCCACACAGACAAACCAGGCAATTGAACTAGCCATGTTAATACAGGCTGTATTTGGCTCAGTCAGTCATCCAGCATAGACACAAATGTGGTATTATTTTGTCTTCCATTTGTAAACACAGCATCTTTAATTGCTTGTCCTTGCTGGAGTCTTGTGCACATGCTAGGGTTATTCTTCTTGTTTGTACTTAAAGGTGATTGCTGGCTATTCTGGGGAGGTATGGAAAGTTTTATCAAAATCATACTTACTGTAATAGAAAAGCTTTGTCAGAGAGTCTTGTGGTTTTCTGTACAGGTGATCAGATTCTAGGTTCACCTCATCTCTTCTAGAAATTGTCTTTCCACCTGAATTCTTTTATTTGAGAATGCCTCAATTCTTTCTATTCTAGGACCTTAGGCTGGTGTTACAAAGATAACTGACACGAAACATATAAAATAAGCACATAATGTAAATTCCACTCCACTGAGCCTCTTGCAATTACTGCTGGTTTTCCCTATTCCTTCTCTTTCTGACCCCAGCTTGAGCCAAACTTGAAGCAAGGTACAGCAGATACAGTGTTAGCATTTGAGATTTTGAGCTCTTTTCTATGAAAAGTTGTAAGTAATAAGGGCTCACTGTCAATCACTGATCCATAGACTGGAAGGCACATCTCACTGATAAGGAGTAGCTTCAGTACAGGTGGTATGTAGTGTGCAGAGTCCATGTAAATGCTGAATTCTGTGCAAGACCTCATCAGGATTAGATAAGCAAGAGTTACTAGCTTTAGTCTGGTTTTGGCTTGGTAAGAGAGGTGAGGAGCACATTAGTGGATGGAGGAATAGAAGGGCAGAGATGGGGCAGCAACATGGTAGGGCACAAGAACAGCTCGGGATAGGAGTTGCTCTCTAGACAAAAAATTGTGCATGTCATAACTCTCACTTCTGAGGGAGAAGCAACATTAGCTTCTGGTCTGCTCAGTCTCTTCAGGCTGACTGTTGTTTTTCTCTGATGCATGCAGATTTCTTGATACAGGATTATTATGGTTCTGTAGACTTCCTAACTTCCCATGATGTCTAAAACTACCTTTTTCTGTATTTTAGTTTATGATAGAGGTCAAGAATTCCCGTAAATCATCTGTGCCATCTGACTGGGTTATGGTTAGTAGGTATGTAAAATATTATTTAAGTTTGTTTTGATATATAAGGAAAAAATACAGTATTTTGGTATTATGATTGATTATATGCACATTCTAATTGCTCATGTGTTTGTGTTTTTTTTCTTAAACTGAAAAGCAAGCAACCAAAATGGGAATGTTAATTTATTGCCATAATATGTTTTGCTTAAAAGCAAACAAAAGCAAACTGAAAAACTGGAGATCTTAAAATGTTTGTGTTTGCATGATAGATCCTTAGGGTGCTGTATTAATCACTTAATCTTTCAAAGTACATGTACTGGTATCAAAATTATGGTCTTGATTCAGTTGTGGCTGTAGTTTGTAGATACAAATCTTTCATAAAATTTTGATCTTACTTATTCAGAAAGGTAAAGGTAGCTGTGCAAAATCTGTGCATCTCAATAAACTTAGTTGCTTTAAAATGTCATCTTATTCATACACACAAGGTTTACTTGCTTTAGTACTTAGCCCTGTGTAAGCATGGTTTTAGATAGTTTCAGATACTTTTTCCAGTACATGAAACAGAGATGGACTGAATTATGTAGCTGTTTTTTTTTCTTTTCAGTCATTTGCTTTATTATTTGAACAGGTTTAGTATCTTAATGTGTGAGCACAGACATCTTGCACCAGAAATAGGCATAATCAGGTGGAATCTGAAATGATGTTCTATTCACTTATGCAAGAATTCAGTATTAAAAGTGCACAGATTAGAAAGAATTAAGATGACGAAGAACAAATTACAGCTTATCTGGACTTTGTAAAATAATGACTGGGAATGCCAAACTGAGTCCTTAATGAAAATACATAAAGAAACAGCAAGTTCTCCAAATGGAAACAAGTATCCATGCAAGACAGTCTGTTTTTAACTAAGGTTTTTTCAGGCTTTTCATGAAGTTTTCCTTCTAAAAGAGACATTTTTAACTTGAACTTTATTGTATACGCTGTCAGTCACAGAAAAGTAATCTGTTTGTGCAGTGTATTGCTGAACAGAGTTTTGTGTACATGTGTGTACACAAATGTGTACATTTCAGTGATACACACTACATTTAGGAATGTTTTTCACAATCCTGAAGGGCAGTGATGCCATAACTGGTCACAGAAGTCACAGTAAAGATCATTGGAATCAGTAGAGTTTGGTACGACAACAAAAGGACATTTTTTAATATCCATTTTCAAGACTGACAAGAATAAGAGAACTGGTCCAATTTTGCATGTAGATGGTGTAACTGATTGCTTAGTAACCTTGATTTCCTATTTGGCTTTTCTCTGTCTTCCAGCACAAAAGCTGTCAGCCGTTTCCACTCTCCTTTTGTTATAGAAAATTACAGACATCTGAATCAGCTTCGGGAGCAACTAGTCCTTGACTGCAGTGCTGAATGGCTGAATTTTTTAGAGTGAGTTTACAAAATAGAGTTAGTTTTCTTTTTTTTTTTTTTTTTTTTGCTGTAAGAACAGAAAAATATGTTTATCTTTAAAAAAAAAGGTTGATAATTCAGTATGTTGCTCACAAGAACTTTAAAGATAGCCAAGTAAAATACTGCTCAACTTCAAGCATTTGAAGGCAAGACCTTTGCAGACTGAGTCCTGAGACAAGTAGTGATGTCTCTAGATTTTAAAATTCTGATGACAATGTGCTGTTAAATATATAAAATGGCTCTCAAAATCTGAAAACTAATATTGCAGCATTAAGAACCTGGGAGTACAACTGACTGTAGTTTTATTATTGAAGTATAATGTGAGCAAGATGAAAAAAATAACTTATTATACAAGCCAACAAAATGAACTTTTAATATTAATTGAATTAGAGTATAGCTTCACCGTCAAGTATGCCATTGCTAAAAGTAATACTAATAAGTACAATTAGAGTATGAGTTAGGAATGCTTAGGATGTTTTGGCAGTTGCTTGGGTGAGTGTGATTCCCCATATCTCCCCGATATCTCTGTGTTTTGTCTGCTAACACTGCTCCTGACTGTGAATCTGTTTGCTAGAAAGTAATTGGCAGTGGATTTTGTCTACTTTGACAACAGGACTTTTGATACTGTCTTCCATAATGTCCTCATTAAGATCTGGAAGTGTGGGTTAGATGAGTGGACAGTGAGGTGAACTGAGAGCTGGTTGAGAGGTAGAGTTCAGATGGTCATGATCAGTGGAGCAAGGTCAAGTTGGAGGCCTGTAGCCAGTGGTGCTCCCCAGGGGTCAGTGCTGGGTCTGGTTCTGTTCAACATCTTCATCAATGACCTAGAGAAAGGGACAGAGTGTATCCTCAGCAAGTTTGCTGATGATACAAAACTGGGAGGAGTGGCTGACACTCCAGAGGGCTGTGCTGCCATGCAGCGTGAGCTGGACAGGCTGGAGAGCTGGGCAGAGAAGAACCTAATGATGTTCAACAAGGGCATATGTAAGGTCCTGCACCTGGGGAGGAAGAACTCCATGCATCATTATAGGTTAGGGGTTGACCTACTGGAGAGCAGCTCTGGGAAGAAGGATCTTGGAGTCCTGGTAGATAATAAGTTATCCATGAGCCAGCAATGTGTCCTTGTGGTCAAGAATGCCAGTGGTATCCTGGGATGCATTAGGAAGAATGTGGCCAAGCAGGTTGAGGGATGTTATCCTGCCCCTCTACTCTGCCCTGGTGAGGCCACGTCTTGAGTGCTGTGTCCAGTTCTGGTCTTACCACTTAAAGAGAGACAGGGAACTCCTGGAGAGAGTCCAGCAGAGGAACTGGAACATCTCTTTTACGAGGAAAGGTTGAGAGGATTGGGACTGTTTAGCCTGGAGAAGAGAAGACTGAGAGGAGACCTTATCAATGTCTATAAATATCTAAAGGGTGGGTGCAGGGAGGATGGAGCCAGACTCTTCAGCAGTGCCTGCGGACAGGACAAGGGGCAATGGGCACAAGCTAGAACACATGAAGTTCCATTAAAACATGAGGAAAAGCTTATTTACAGTGAAGGTGACAGAGCACTTGGACAGGCTGCCCAGGGAGGTTGTGGAGTCCCCTTCTCTGGAGACATTCAAGACCCACCTGGATGCAGTCCTGAGTAATGTGCTCTGGGGGATCCTGCTTTAGCAGGGGAGTTGGACTAGGTGGTCTCTAGAGGTTCCTTCCAACTCTGACAATTCCATGATTCCATGGTTGGAGTGTTACTGTCCCTCACAACTGACACAGAAGATCTGTTTGTCTCAGATCAGAGTTTTGAGTGAATTTATTTGCCAAAGGATCTTTAAAATTGGAGTTGAAAAATGTTTCTCAGACTTCTGAATACCTTTTATTTTTCAGGTGTCTGGTTATCAATTTATTTTTTCACTTCCATGAACTACAGACTCACTGAAATTGTTCCTTCTGTCATGCAATGATAATTGCCTCACCTTAACTTGTGCTTTGTTATCCCACTGCAAACATCTAAGTTCTTTCTGAAGTTGTCTCACTGTACTTAACTGATGCCAGGGTTTGCTTCCTAGCAGGAGCCCAGTAATTCTGTAAATTTGGTAGAAACTATGCACTCCTATCCAGATGTGTTGCCTTTGGAATACTAAAAAATAGTTCTATTAAATATTTTTGACAGTATATTTGCCATACAAGTTGGAGTAGACCCTTTTCAACTTTTCTTCGCTTAGATCTGCTGCTTTTCATGTTCACTTTGCTGTTTTCAATAGTGTTGTATGATAGCAGCATATAAGGGAAGACCTGTGTGTAGGAAAGTGTTCTTCCCCACAACTTATTCTATTTATTTATGTATTTATTTGTCAAATTTTTCTCCCCTACTGGTTTTAAATTCCATGTTGGTTGTATCTTTGAGACTAGGAGAGGAAAAAAAATAATAAAATTCTTGAGGACTAAGACAATGAACTCTGCTGAAAATGGTGTTCTCTTGGTAATGTTATTATTGTACTGGGGGAAGCAATACCAAAATGGAAAATGAATTCTGGAATTTTCTGCTATAAATACAATTTTTTATTGAAGTTGTAGAGAACTCATGTGGTTAAGCACTTTTCAGGCTTTTTTTTTTTGGCTGTAACTTGTGGTTGTAGAGAATTGGCAGTTGGGATTCAGCTGCCACTGTGATAAACAGTGGTATTTTTTTAGGCCTCTTTTAGGCAGCAGGGATCACCTGCAAACCCTTTTTGAGTTTTCTAATAGATTTCATTTTACCTGCCTTTTTGTGCTTTAAAATAGTTCACTGTTAGAACAGGAGCATGAAGTCAGTTTTGATTAAGATTGTGTCCTTATATTGCGAGTTAATACACTGCTGGGAGATTTGAATTTGGGGTAATTTAAAGACCATAAGAGCCCTATGAGAAGCATTGAATGGGGTATATTTTGACAATACATTTGTATCCATATAATTTATTTTTTTTTTCTCTTCCTCCTTTTATTTTTCCCTGTTTTGGAATAGCCATTTCAGTAAGCATTATCACCCTGTGTCTAAAGCAATTGGTCACCTAGCAACTATTGACTGTCTGTTCTCATTGGCCCAGGTGGCAAAACAAGGAGACTACTGCAGGTAATAAATTTTTAATTTTTGTTTAAGATTTTATAGGGGACTAAACACAGTATTTAAAATAAATTTTATTTTAATATGTGTACTACAATAAAATGCATTATTAAAATTGTTTACGGTGGTTTTAGCTTAATCTGATTTCGCAAAGAAGCACTTCTGGGCTTAATGCAGATCTGTAAACACTGCAGTTCAAATTTGACATCTTATGATTGTCTGTCTGTTGTTAGACCTGGGTCTAGCAAATGATACTTCACATATATAAAAATATATGTCGGAATTTGCATTGAATTTTTTTCTTTTTTTTTTTCTCTGCAAGGTCTGAATTTATAATGTCCTTCTAATACCTAAGATTCTCAGGTATCCAGGGTATATTTAAAAGCTGTATTTCAGGTTAAAGTAGGTAAATATTAGTGCTAGATTCAGAGCAGTGATGGTGCCTCATGGAGGATCACGTCTTAGGTCTGATGAGCTGTGCATCTCCATCTGCTGAAGACCCACAGATGCACACTGGACAGCACAGCCAGGGGCCCCAGTGGTACCAAGGCTGTCCCCACTGCTCCACAGAGGGGAGACATGAACCCTCATGCCCTGCTTCCCCAGGGGTTGGTCCAGAGTTGGCACCTGAGTGTTTGCAGAATTGCAGAATCACTTAGGTTGGAAAAGACCTTCAAGATCATCAAGTCCAACCATTAACCCTACTCTACCAAGTCCAGCACTGAGCCCTGTCCCCAGGTGACACATCTAGATTACTTTAAACACATCCAGGGATGGTGACTCAACCACCTCCCTGGACAGCATGTTCCAGTATCTGACCAACCCTTCCAGTGAAAAAGTTCTTCCTAATGTCTAGTCTAAACCTCCCCTGGTGCAGCTTGAGGCCATTTCCTCTTGTTCTATCACCAGTTACTTATGAGAAGAGACCAGCGCCTACCTCTTTACAACCTCCTTTCAGGTAGTTGAGAGAAATGAGGTCTCCCCTCAGTGTCCTTTTCTCCAGACTAAACAGCCCCAGTTCCCTCAGCTGCTCCTCATAAGACTTGTTCTCAAGGCCCTTCACCAGCTTTGTTGCCCTTTGGACATGCTCCAGCACCTCGATGTCTTTCTTGTATTGAGGTGCCCAAAACTGGACACAGTATTGGAGGTGTGGCCTCACCAATGCCACCTACAGGGGCACAATCACCTCCTTGCTCCTGCTGGCCACACTGTTTCTAATACAGGCCAGGATGCCACTGGCCTTCTTGTCCCCCTGGGCACACTGCTGGCTCATATTCAGCTGCCTATCAATCAGAACCCCCAGGTCCCTCTCTGCTGTGCAGCTTTCCAGCCACTCTTCCCCCAGCTGGTAGTGTTGCATGGGGTTGTTGTGGCCCAGGTGCAGGACGCAGCACTTGGCCTTGTTGAACTTGATACAATTGATCTCAGCCCATCCATCTAGTCTGTCCAAGTCCCTCTATAGAGCCTCCCAACTCTCAGGCAGATCAATACTCCCTCCCAGCTTAGTGTCCTCTGCAAACTTACTGAGGGTGCATTCTGTCTCCTCATCAAGATCGTTGATAAAGATGTTAAAAAAAAAGTGGTCCCAACACTGAGCCCTGAGGAACCCCACTTGTGACTGGCCACCAGCTGGAGTGAACTCCATTCACCACCACTCTCTGGGCCTGGCTGTCCAGCCAGTGTTTTACCCAGCAGAGCATGTGCCCATCCAAGCCATGAGCAGCCAGATTTTTCATCAGAATGCTATGGGGAACAGTGTCAAAGGCTTTATAGAAGTCCAGGTAGGCAACATCCACAGCCTTTTCCTCAACGACCAGGTGGGTCATCTTTTAATAAAAGCAGATCAGGTTTGTCAAGCAGGAGCTTCCTTTCATAAACCTGTGCTGTCTGGACCTGATCACCTGGTTGTTCTGTATATGGTGTGTAATGGCACTCGAGATGATCTGTTCCATGGTTTTCCCTGGCACTGAGGTCAGACTGACAGGTCTGTAGTTCCCTGGATCCTCCTTTCAGCCGTTCTTGTGGATGGGTGCTACATCTGCTACCCTCCAGTCCCCTGGGACCTCCCCAGGTAGCCAGGACTGCTGGTAAATAATGGAAAGAGGCTAGGCAAGTGCATCCACTGACTCCTTCAGTATTCTAGGGTGCAATCCATCCAGCCCTATAGCCTTACTGATATTTAGGTGGTGTAGCAGGTCACTGACCATTTCCGCTTGGATTACCCCCTGCAACTCAGGTCTTCTCTCTCTCACAAGCCCACATCTCTTGCACGCACACAGAGGCAGTCAGCCTCACTGAGATGCCTTCTTCCATACCTGAGGTCTTTGTGCCCAGAAGCACTGGGCCCTCACTGAGCTGATTCAGCTTGCTGAGTGCTGGACTCTTTCTGAAGTTTACTGTGGACACCCCTGCAAGGGCTGTTGGTTTTCAGTTCTCAGCCATTCCCTCTGCCAGATATTGCACATAGTCTTTTTTTTATTTTTTTCTTTTCTTTAAGTGCTGTGTGTAACTTCTAAAATGTTGTCGTTGTGGGACTGCACTGCATGTGCTTTCATAGTTGCTTAGGAATAACCATGTGAGTTAGTAACATTTGAGACCTGTGGAAATGCAGCAAGTCATGTATTAAATGTGTGTGAATGAAAGGAAATCAATTTACATACACTTCTGCTTTTATACAGCATTAAAGAATATTGGTCACTTCTGGACTCTTGAGATCTTGTGTGCCTCTATCAAAATGTCTCTGAAAGTAATCGCCCATTAATTTCTATATATTTAGATGAGAAAACAAACAGATCTGATTAGTTCACTGTGTGGAGTTTAAATTAAATAATTCACTACATTTTGAAGAGTGGCTTAAAGCTTATAAACTGGCAGGAAGAAGAATTCTCAGACAAACTTCAACTCAGGGAAGGTGTCAATTTATTTTGGAGGGCTGCTGAAAGAAAAGATGGGACTTTCATATTAACTAAGTTAACTATTTCAGAGGGATGTTTTTTTGATTGAGGACTGTTTCATATCACCCTACCTGAGGCATGTATATGAATCGTGAAGTCAGGAGCCCATGTGCTCCACACAGTTGGAGAGAGGTAAGGACCTCTTACAGATCCAAGACATCTTGTGACCCCTGTTTTGGGAGATTCATCCTTTACACAGATGATGTACAATATCAGGACTCTCAGCCCACAAACTTAACTAAAGATGATGGTAGCCCAGAGATCATAATCTGATGTTGGAGTATCCACTCTGCAGACTGTGAATATCTTTAAGAAATGCTGTTGAAAAGTTAATACATTAAAAGTAGATTATGCAGAAATTCCAAAGCAATTTCTTTTTTTTTTTTTTTCACTCTTTTTTTCTTTTTTTTCCCCCTCTGTCCTACTACATGACACATGATTGATTGTGGGAACACAGGGCAGGGAAGACTTGAATGACTGTGGATAAAGCTTTACTTCTGCAGGCCCCCTTTCCCGAAAACAGAACAGGCAGTCAGCAAGGCTCATGGAATCCTGAAACCACATCCTATCTCACAGTTACATGGAAGGTGGCTTGAACACATAAAAAAAGGGTATTCTTTCCAAAGACGTGGGCAGAATTATAAAATGGCTAATAGATCATTTAGCTGTCATCTCCCTCTTTTGAAAGCAAGGTGGAGACATACAGGGGGAAGTGCTTCTAGGTGTGTGCTCCTCCCTTTTCATACCATCACATTGCAGCTCCACACAAGCTATCTGTGCAGAAAATGGAGGGAGAAATTTCCTTTCTTTGTCCCCAAGGCCTAGCACGCTGTCTGTAATGGTTTCGTCACATGTGTGCAACTGCTGGAAATACCTTTATGCTAAAAAACCCCACATCATTATCAGCTTGCACCTCCTTGCCCAGTGCTTTGTGTTCCAAATATTACATTTATTGTATCTCTCATTTTCCTTTCAAATTGCATCATCATTCTTCAATCCCCCCCCCAAAAAATCACACTCCCCACATCTTGTCTTTTCCCTTTTAAGTCCACCCAAGTTGTTAGTTAATTCCTAGTAAAAAGAATTCTGTGAGTTTGTTCCAATACTCTCTTTTTCTCAGCTGCTGCCACTTTCCTAAGTTACTGAATGTATTTCAGAGTGGTTGTACTTCTAGTGTAGGAAACTGTTGCTGAGACATGAAGCCACATTTACCTCTCCATTGAGTACTGCAGTTCAGTTTATGTTGAATAAGTAAACTTAGGTTGCAGACAAAAAAAAAAAAAAGAAATTCTAGCCATAATTTAGTGGAACATAATTTTTTGTTTTGATTTGTTTTTTGTTTGGTGGAAAGAACATGGCTTTTGGAGACTGGTCTTTTCAGTCATGGAGATATGTAACATAGAATTAACATATTAGTAGACATTTAGACAAATTTGTAGCCAAGGTGGAAACTTCTGAGACAAAACTTTTTACATGGTTTGGACATGAGAGAAAATAAGTAATATTGGTCTGTTTTGCATATTAATTTCTAAAAAGGTAATGTCACTTCAGTGTTCCAACTTAGATAGTGAGCTCTTTCTTTGTACAGTTATTGTTTGAGGACTCTGTACATGTCTCAGAGTTGCTGTCAGAATATGAGAGCTGCTAATATTTATAGGAGAGTTACAGCTTTGTCGTACTGTAGTCTTTGATTTGTGTCATTTAATGACTCTTCAGTCATAATATACGTAATTGGACAATTTCTTTTACTCCCCATGCTCCAGTTAGGACTTAGTGCAGTAACAGCCTGTGAGAATATGAAAAGTATCTGCAAAAAGTGACACTTCGCAGAACTTAATACAGTGGACAGGAAAGTAGACCGTCCTCTGGTTTGGGAGTTTTGCTATTTACTGTTCATTTTGTAGTTCTTTAGTATACACATAAACAACTGAAAACATTCCATGGGTAATGAAAAAAATACTCTAAAAAGTATTTATCGAATATACTAATATTTTTTTAATAACTGAATGAAACCAAGGAAGTATTCAGAATTATTTTATAGCGATAATTTATTTTTAAAATGTATGGTTGTTTTTTTTTTTCACAAAAAAAAATCTGTGTCATAGATGACTGTCCTGCAGACTTTAGTTACAGTAGTTCTAAGTAGTCAGTTACAGTAAATATGTTGAAATTAGTGTCTCTTCCTTTTTGCAGACCAACTGTGCACGATAATTGGCGAGAAATAATTATAAAAAATGGGAGGCACCCTGTGATTGATGTGCTACTGGGAGAACAGGATCAGTATGTTCCAAATACCACCAACCTTTCAGTAAGTACTGGGTTACTATTTAAGCTTCAGAATCATTAGAGGGAGGGAATCTGGGATATGCTTCGTGGCCAGGAAGTTGAAATAAATAATTTAATCATAGAACTGTCTGGTTGCATTTCAGAGAGGTATTACTTGATGTGATCACATCTGTTCTTTTTCCAACATCTTGCAGCCAGATGCTTTCTTGACAGCCCTGTTTAGTCCTAATGGCATAAAGAAAAGGAAGGTGATTGCAAAATTAGGAAAATGAGAGATTTAAATGGTTATTTTTGAAAACTGAATGAATAATAGTAGGGTTTTTTTAATCAGTTTAAAACAGTTTTTAACAGTTTTTAGACAGTTTTACCTGTTTAAACTGTTTTAATAAGAGTCGAATTAAAAGTCTGCATTTTGTTGTAACTTTATCTCAAATTTGTGGAGTTTTTACTCAACCAAATAGCAACACCTTCAGTTTCTGCATAACATCTTACAGGCTCAGTTTTCCAAATTAATTCTAAGTTCAGATATTACTTTTTTTAAGCATTTCTCTGTTACGTGTTTTGTTTTCTTCCTGAGAGTATTAATTTCATATAGCCTGTCTTAATCTGAAAATGCAGACTTGGAGCTCTTGGTTTTCACTATGGACTGTCAGGTACAGGCTGTGTAAACTGCACATTGGTTGTAAGAAGCCTTTCATATTAACATATGATGAAGGTGCCCCATGTGTAGCTCGCAGGCTGTATGTTACCTGTAAGTCTCCTTCTGGCTGTTTTTTTTGTGCAGCAGAGTATGATGGGAAGTAGTAAGCCTGTCACTTTCTTGATACTGTCAAGAGGTGACAGACAGTGGAGGGGCTACTTCTTAACATTTTCTATGCAATATTATCTAAATTGTATGACCTTCATTACAAAAAAAAAGATATAAATATGCAATTACCATAGGTAGGAAACATCGCTGTGTTTATTTAATCTATCTGTTTCTGATAAGCATCGTTGAGTTAGTTTCCTTTGTTTTTTTCTGATATCCTAACATCTGTCTTCTAAATGTCCTTTTGACATTTCTTGTTAAATATTTACCTGTCTGTATCTCTTTTGAAACACTGTGTTGCAGTTCTCAATAAATAGTAAAAATAGGCTTACAACTTAACTCTGAATGACTGCCTAATAACTGAAAAATAACTGCCTTTTTTACAGTAAATATATAAAAAGGCATGGAACAGATGTTGCTGTTGTGTATTGCTATGATAAACATCATTCAAATTTGTATGTATTTCTCTTGAAATACTTTTAATTGCTGTTCTGTACTGAACAATGATACAGATACTGTGCAATAATTCAGGGAATGTTTTTAAAATTATTTGTCAACTCCAAACAAGCGACAGATGGCATTGACAAAAAATAAAGCATTTCATTCACTAATCAGCATACACTTTCCCCTGTTAGTCCCATTCTTATGTTGGCTTTCTAAATACTGAATATTACAAAATTAAGAGATCATGGGTAGAGTACCTTTTGCCTCCACTGTTAGTTTGAGTTACCTCTTTTTTGAGAGAGGTGCGTGGGAGCCCAGTTTATTAAAATCCCTCTACTTTTTGAATCAGCAGGAGAATGCATTTCCTCTCATGGTTTCAACTGAAGAGTTGTCAAATATCTGACTTTAGGCAAAGCTTTCTTTCAGTGCCCTGAAATAAACATGTTATTCTTCCATCGCCCCTCTCCTCCCCAAATATTAATGGATTCTTCTAGTACTTTTAACTTGAAACATAAATCCCAGTAAGATGGCGTTGTAAGGGCAGATGGGTTCTCTGGTATGAAGCTACAGCCCATCTTCTTCCTGAATGCTGGCTTTGCAAACCAGCCACCAGTCTCTCAACATGGTTGGAGGGACCCTGGAGGCATACCAAAGACTTGCAAGAAATTTGTGGATTCTAACAGATGAACTCATTCTGGTTTTAAGAATCTATAAATTCTGTTGTGTTGAGCCAAATGGTCGCCCTGACAAAGTTTTAGTAGCAGCATTGAAACTATACCTTGGAGACTAGAATGTTTGAATTTTGTTCCTGTATAGTCATACGCATTTCATTACATCTATCCTTAATTCCTGATACTGGCATTTCCTGGGTTTTGACTTAATTGAGACTTCCTTATGGATGTTATTTTCTTAGCAAAATAATAAATAAATTTACATATAATAAATGCTGATTGCATGTATCTTTTGACTGAGCTGGATAATTATGTAAGTGGCAGTCCTGTATGAATTTTATTTGCCTCCCTATTATCAGAATGAAAGCCTGATAGAAAAGTGAATTTGTAAAGATCTTGATGATTATTCTGTGGAGATGTTTTTATTGTTGTCACAATGCTTCATCAGTTCAGAGTTTGCTTAGTAGCATGGCTAATGTTAATTATGCACAGCTTGTCGTTTCTTACATGCTCCTCCCCATGAGTGAATGGAATATGCTGACTTGGAGTTCATCAGTTGTTGGATTTGATTGCATGTACCCAGTAGACAGGAAGGAAAAGTGTAGTTGTTTGATGTCCTTGCATAACTTAATTTCCTAATCAGATTCAGGCTATGAGAAAGCTTCATAGATTCGTTGATGAGTTTAATGTTGTATTAGCAATTGCCTTGCACCAGAGGAAGAGAGTTCTATTCTGGAGCCAAAGACATGTATCCTTACTGCAGGAAGTCTTGCATCTGATGTCATTTTGCATAGGATTTCAGTGGTTAGATACACCAATCAATTAAGGATTAGATACAGTCTGCTCACAGTATCTGAGTTGCAGTCACATGTTGCCAAACTCAGCAGTGCCTTGATTTCTTCCTGTAGCCAGTCTGTATGTGTGTATGTTGTACAAAGGCAGGCAATTACGAATGGGTGTAAAATGTAGGTCAGGTTTTTGTCTGCCAGATCTTCTCCCCATTTGGTGATGAGAGCTCTTACTGGAGAGGAATCCAGATCAAAGCCAAATTAGGACAGCACTGGCTATACTGAAAACTGATGAGTTTCTCCCTTTCTCCTAAGAAATTGCCCAGATAGTTCCTGGAGTGCTTTCTTTACTCCTTGATGGAGAAAGGGAAGGTTCCTTCTCTGTCCCCATTACCTAGGAGTAATGCAAGTTGATTATGATGCTTCTCTCTCACCTGCCTGGAGAGGTCTTGGGAAGATTTATTCAACTGAGACTTTGTAAAATCCTCAGAAGTGAATGCAGTGACCTCGAAGAATGAAGGCAGCTGTTCACCTAGAAACAGAATGTTTAATCCTGAGGACTTGACCTTTATCCCTCTAAGTGTATATACACAAACCAGACTTCTTTACAGAAGCACCATGTGCAGGACAGTATATTTGACCACTGTTTTTTGTTTCCAGGGAGATGGTGAAAGGGTCATGATAATAACTGGACCCAACATGGGAGGAAAGAGCTCCTACATAAAGCAAGTTGCATTGATCACAGTCATGGCACAGATTGGTTCTTATGTTCCTGCAGAGGAGTCAACAATTGGTATTGTGGATGGTATTTTTACCAGGTAATCTTTCAAAGCTTGCTGTATGTTTATTAAAACGTTACTGTGGCAGGGTGTGTGTGTATATCAAAGTATAATTTAATTTTTCATTTAGAACTGCAGAATTTATACTTGGAAGTTTCCTTTCCTATTTTAAATACATGCATTGGTTGTTAAGCTTTGATTCTGATTTTCTGGTAAGCGGTAGTACTTGTTCTGGAATCTTTGAATCTTTAAAGGATAAGAATGTTAATCTGTCCGTCTAGATTACGGTGCAGATATCTAACTTCATCTGCCTGAATGGACATTTCAGACAAATTTATTCTGCTGGGTGTTAGCCAAATGATACTTCTCTTAAAATGAATGCTGTCACCACTAAAAATCAGGTCACAGTTTCTGCTGTGCCACGCAGTTGTACATACTCAAAATATTTGAGACTGAGAATTTGGGGCTGCATATATTCTATGCTTATTATCCTTCCTGTGCTATCAATCTTGAACACACTTCATGTCTTTTGAAGAATGAGTAATGGCAGTTCCTTTTACTCGGCAAGTCTGTCTCATTTTTAAGATGGCACTGAGTAATTTTTAAGTATTTCCAGTATAGTCAAAACTTTTGTTTTTTAATCAGCAAAAGTTCTGTGTTACTGATGGTGTTCAAGTTGGATAATTATTTATGGTTATAAGTGTCAAAACAGTTCTTTATCTGTGGTAGAATTATCTTTTCTGAGGTTCTAGTTCTGTGATGGCAAGAGTGCATTTCAGAGTTAAGTTTAAACAGAGTATCTAAATATTGCTCAACCTGGGATTGCTTCATTGTGTAAATATGTTATGTTCTTATGCCTCACTGTATCACGATAAAAATGAATGAAATCACTCTTTGATGCACTTCAGTGGTAAGGAACAAATCAGAAAATTTCTGTGGTCTTTCCAAAATTAATTGGAAGTGAAAATTCAAAATGGTTACCTTTTTTGTCTGCCCTGTGTGGAAACCAACTGACTGGTTGATTGCATGAGCATTTCTCAAGGAAACACGGATGTATACAAGATCTGATTTACTTCACAGAAAAAAACATTACAACATTATGAACAATTTGAAGATTTTTTTTTTTCTTCCTCTGTGTTCTGTAGGTGAACTCAGAGTTACTTGTGTTTACACTGACTTAATTTCTAACCATACACATGTAGGTCTGTTACACTTAAGCTTAGGATCCCCTTTCCTCCACTTTTATTTGACTGTCATTGCAACAAGGTTATTTCTGCAGAAAAGTTAAGAAATGTGGCACAGGCACTGGAAGTGCTGTTTTGTTTTGTGCCCACTAGAAAGTGAACAAATTAGTTTTACCCTCTACAGTGTGAAAACCTTGAAATAAGTATATCTGAACTCCACCTGTTCCCCAGTGCATTTCTCTGATTTCACTTAGCTTTCCTCTACATTATATTATTTTTCCTGTCTGTTCAATGTGGCTGAAGGTAAAACTTACGCTTTTAGGTTTCAAGCCAAGCAGACCTAGAGTGTGTTATTTACTGGCTGTGAGGTTTCAGACCATTTATTTTGCAGTCCAGTCAGATGCTAGCACAGGGGATTGATTTTATTTCCCTCCCCCCCATCTAAATTAGCTTTGGAAGCTCCGCTGGATATGCCATTCTTCATTGAATGTGAAATGTGTCAAACACCAGATGAGTATATGAAAGAATTACTTAAGTTTTTATTATTGCACTGGCAATTAGAGTAAACTAATTGGCTCAAAATTAATCAAGAAGAAATTGAAAATACGTTATTGAGATAGAAACTCATGCATTAGTTAAAAGGTTAACAGGAAGGAGACAAATGGAGTTTATCTATTGCATTCCTTCAGAAATCCAGGATTTGTAAAAGATTATCAGTGGAACTGCTTGTCTGTGCATCTGTTTAAACATCTCTCTTCTGTATGGTGTAATTTAAGGGAGTAGATTGTCCTGTTGGGACATGCATTAGCCATTTGAGATGGACTTGCAGGATATTAGAACTTGACCTAGTTGTAGCTTTCCTTGCAGGGCAAATGTTTAGAATACTTGTGCTGATTTTGCTTCAGCCTGTGGGGTGTGGGTGCCTTCTTTGCTGCACATATCCAAGTAACCACCGTCCCTGCTCCCCAGGCAGGTCAGCTGTCAGTGCCCTTTTCTGTCCTGCTGTCTTTGATCGTCAGTAGCCACAAGGTGGTCTTTAGTACCTAGCCTGGTCTTTGCTTAACTCTTGCTTCATTTTCACCTTCTCCAAGTCATGAACGTCACTGTATGCAACAAGAAAAGGAGTAACTTAGCAAATTCTGCAACTCAGAATCTCAAGGTGTACCAGCTGACCAGGAAGTAGAAATCTCTGTTTTGGTTTGGCGTTTTTGGGTTAGCTGAGTGGTTTTTTCAGGGTTCTGGTAAAGGTCTTAAAATACATGTCTGTCAGGCCAGGTTAATGTGGTGTTATATTCATGGTATTTCTTAGCCTTGAGAAGTTACTCTTGTAATCATTTTTAATGCCTGGTTGGAGGAGAGAAACTATAAATTCAGCTGCCATACATCTTACATTGTTTCTTTGATGATCTGGCTGGACATACATTTCTAAAGCCTCAGCTTTTGCCAAAAACTGTCCTCTGGTAGGAAGTGAGCTTGAAGAGATCAGAGATTTTGTCTTAAATCACTCCCAATTTTGATTTTTTTGTTTTGTTTTCTTCTTCTGTGTTTCGTTTTGGCGGCTGGTTTTGTTTGGTTTATTTTTAATAGGATGCAGCTTTGCAGACTTGCTTTCTACACTGCCACCTCAGGCCACAAGTGTCTTGCTGGAAAATGGGATTTTTTTTTTTTTGTTGATAACTTTGGTATATTTTAAACCTTTTAAAAACTTTGATGGGAAGATGTCAGTTTCCAAGATATTTTCATCACTGCCATGGTGTGTTTTTTTCTAGATGCTGTCATTAGCATAGTTCCCCAAGCTTTCAGGGATGCTCTGCAGGCTGATTCTATGAGGAGTTCTGTGCATTAGGAGCAACAAGAGTTCTGCTGCTTGCTAAATTTTTTTGAATATTGGTGCTTTGTACTGCAGTCTCTCATTTTGTTTGTACACTGCATCTTCAAAGTGTGAATTTATGTGGGTTTAAGAGATTACGTTTGTGTAGGATTTGTATCTTGTGTTCTAAGTGGGGTTTCCATGGAAATTGAAAGGTTGCTACTATGGTTATTCCTTCGGATATATTTAGTATTTCGCTTCTCTAAACTGACTTTAAATACTGCATTAAACATTTTCAAAGATGGAAAAGGAATTGTATACTTTTCAGGTACAGTGAAAACAGGGATGATTCGTCTTCATTACTGAGTGTATAGACACAATAGAGTGCTAAGGCTAGTCCAAACATTTCAGAGTAGTGTTGAAAATTTCATCCTAAGGAGGGGGAAAGGGAGAAAATCTTCCACTGCATGATGGCTCTAAGCTGAGATGATATGCTGTCACAAGTCTGTAAATGGAAAACCTGGAGGGCGGGTGGAAGAGTAATTTCCTCCATTCCCTGCTTGTGTTACTCACTTGTTAAGGAGGTCTCTGAGTGCTCTTATGGATTCTCACCAGGTCTTATGTGTAAAACCAAGCTTGCTTATTTCCATTGCTGTTTTGTTCCCAATCCTGGGAAGAGGATGCTAGGGGTTGTGAAATAAGGAAGTTTGCTTTATTGTTAGGTGGCTCCATCTGCATAGCATCAGACTAAAAAGACACTAAATCATTCTCAGTATTTCTGTATTTTTATTTAAAGCTTCTTTTAGAATAGATTTCTATATTGTATCATCAAAGTATTTGTATGAATTTGTCACCTGAAATTCCGTACTTATTTTTTTAATGAGTCAATGTATGTGTAAACCATTTTTGCACAAAAAAATTGCTGCTTTTTGAGTCATATACTATGCCCATTATTTAAGGAATAGTTATGTGTTATGGAGAGAGTACACAATATTTGGAACATGTTTTGCTAGTCGCTATTTTTTTCTTCCCTTTTTTTTCTTGTACCTTCTCCAATGAGGAATAATGTTTGCATGCAACCTTTGCTTAAATAATTTAACTTAATCAGTGCCATTATAGTTAAGAATTGTAGAAGAGTTTTGGAGAGGTCAGCACCCAGCCTATATATACCTTTAAGAGGATTTGAGTCTTTAATTCTCTGATGTTTGAAGATTCCCATCCAAGTTTCTCCTTAAATGGGTTCAATTTTTGCTTTAAATTAACTTCAATTTGTGTTTCTCTTTCTAATGTAGTAATACAGACATTGAAATTAATATACTCTTCCCATCTGTGTTCGTGTAGAAAGACAAAGGAAGTGTGGACACACATATAGGGAGGAACTAATGAAAGAAATTCTATTGACCTAATCATGTGTTCAGAAGAGGTGATGTTTAGCTGCTGAAGAATGCTGACCTTTAAAGAGGTCCCACTTAAAATAAATTATTGATGTAATTTCTTACAGCTAGAAAAGTTCAGCCTACTTCCTGTAGGTAACCAGTAACTCTTTCTGAGGGTCAATTTTCAAACTTGAGAGGGAGAATGTTATAACAATTTGAAGGTGAAATACGTTAAAATAAACAAGCTAATTAATAGTTCAAATTACCAAATGTCTTGTATTCAAGATTTTAATAACAAATTTATTGAAATCACAAGCTACCATAGAAAGACTGCTGTGAAGGAGACCAACTCCTCCCAATGCTAGATGGTTGTAAAAGGACCAAGAAGAGTCTGTTTCCCAGATTACTTAACCTGCCTGGCTTTCTCTTCAGGAGCTGCCAGCCTCATCCAACACGGCAATACTGAGGGAGTTTCATCCCCCTCATCACTACCCTTACTTGGGTCATTTCAAGTTCAGCAGCCAAGACTCAGTCCCAGCCACGTGTCTTGCCAAGGAGTGGCAATTCTGAGTTAATCAATGGGTTCAGTAAAGGGAAGGAATTTTGATTGCAGGTGACAACAGTGCTACTGAGAGACTCACCAACTGAAGATCATGTCCTGCTCCTGAAAAGTGTATGTGAGGACCTACCCATGGGAGTATGAGGTCTGTCCTCACAGCTGTTGCATGTGGTGACACAGTTCAGGGAGCTCTACTCACCTGCCCTGTCTTTCTAGACTCTAGCAAAACAACTATGAACAGGCTGTCTTGAAAAGACATCCCAGGTGCATCCATTACTCAGTTTGCCATAGAGTGTCAGTGAGCAAGGTACCACCAATCAATCCCAGACCAGCACATCACAGCTGACTTTTTCATCCCAGTTGAGCTTGCCCTCTTGTGACAGTGTTGCTCTTGTCTTAGAGGCACCTTAGCAGTGCCCACCAGGTAATCCTTCTTTCTATTCTAAGAAACAGAATAGGTGCAAGGAAAGCAAGATCTTTCTGTCTTCTCAGTTCTTTGGACCAAGTGACCATGCATGTTTTCAAATCTCTGCACAAGTCAGCCTATCAGCTTACTTTCTACATTCCAGTTTAAAGAAGAAATGGCATTATTTACACATTTGCATAGCTTAATGTGGTGACAATGATGGGATTAAGTCTCTTTTTGTCAGTAGGAAGCTCATTTAAAGGCAAGACATTTCATCAAAGAGTCCTTCTGAGTGGGTAACTCAATGATTTGTGCTGTTCTGCCAGCTGGTGGCTGTACTTCACTTGCTTCCTGTCGACACTTGCTCTGCTACTGCTCAGGTATTACCTTCAACTGATCCTGAAATCTGCAAACCCAAGATGTGTCCCATTCCACTTAAATTTGTGAGCACTGGACACTCACGTGGGAGAGAGTTTGATGTTATCTCAAAAAAAGCAGTACTTGAATTCCTGCCTGAGTGGTGTGACTGGCAGCCCTCATTGCCATCATCCTGTGAGCGGAAAGACCCACGTCAGTCACGTGCAGTTGGATTCACAAAGATTTAAGAGGAAAAGGGATTAAATATCCCAACGTGACATTTCTTGTATGGGTTACTACAGCCATCATGGATCCTTTTACCCATATTATTTCTCTGCCTTGAGTGTTGGCACCTAAAAGAGAATTTATGAGCAAGAAAAGAAAGGAAAGTTTGTGGCTGTGCTTCTGTAGGTTCATGCAAGAATGCAGGGTGCACAGAGCCCTTGGCCTGTTCCCATAACCCTGGCAAGGACTGCAGGTATCTCTGTTTCTATGGAGTGTGATCAAGAGGTCTTTTCCTGTTGGTGTACACTACATTTTTTCATTTTTTTTGTTTTCCTTGTGCCAGAAGGATCTCATGTCTTGTCAATGGCATGATCATCCCCTGAAGAACACAAACTTGAGATGCAGCGGACTCTGGTATGGTCTTTCTGTCAGGTCCTCTTATGTTGCAGAACAGGTCGTGGCTATTCCTCTGCTCAGGTGAAAAAACAAACTGGGGTCAGCTTCTGACTGGCATGTTGCTCTCCTGTGTTGAAGTACAAGTTTATTCCACCTACAAGTGTATTATAATGGCAGGACTGTGACTTGATGTAGCAGATCCTTACATTTGGATCATCTGATGGGCATAACTAGACTGCCTCTAAGACAGAGTGCCTTGTCACAAGATAGCAGGCTCAACTAGGATAGAAAAGCCTTACATGCTTTTTAGATGGTGAGATCAAGTGCACCCTCAGCAAGTTTGCTGATGACACCAAGCTGTGTGTGGTATGGTTGACATGCTGGAGGGAAGGGAGGCCATCCAGAGGGACCTTGACAGGCTTGAGAAATGGGCCTGTGCCAATCTCATGAAGTTCTACAAAGCCAAGTGAAAGGTTCTGCACCTGGATTGGGGCAATCCCAAGCACAAACACAGGGTGGGCAGAGGATGGATTGAGAACAGCCCTGAGAAGAAGGACTTGGGGGTGTTGGTTGATGAGAAGCTCATGTTGAGCTTCTCATCAGCAGTGTGCCCTTGCAGCCCAGAAAGCCAACTGTATCCTGGGTTGCATCTAAAGAGGGTGGCCAGCAGGTTGAGGGAGGTGTTTCTGCCCCTCTACTCCGCTCTGGTGAGACCCCACCAGGAATACTGTGTCCAGTTCTGAAGCCCCCAACACAGGAAGGACATGGAGCTGTTAGAGCAAGTCCAGAGGAGGATCACGAAGATGGTCTAAGGGCTGGAGCACTTCTGCTATGGAAACAGGCTGAGAAAGATGGGGCTGTTCAGTCTGGAGAAGAGAAGGCTCTGGGGAGACCTTATAGTGGCCTTCCAGTACCTGAAGGGTACACTTCCCTGATAGTGTTCAAGGGCAGGTTGGATGGGGCTTGGGGCAACCTGGTCTAGTGGGAGGTGTCCCTGTCCATGTGAGGGAAGATTGGAGCTAGATCATCTCTAAGGTCCCTTCCAACCCAAACCAGCCTGTGATTCTGTGATACAAGGGACAGGTCTCTGATGCTTACCTTGTTTTGGCATGGCCTAGAAGATAAGATGATAATCTGGAGAGAAATGCTGTTAAAGCTAGAGGACAGTTTAGGGGTTAAGGATTTCTTTGAAGTAAACAAAAAAAAACCGTGAAGAAAACTCAGCCCTTACTTAATCCACATTTCTTTAAAGGCTGTGCATCAAAGATGCCATAATGCTTTTTTCTGTATGTTTTATTCAAAATGTCAGTTTGTCAGATCTCTAAATGATGGAATTGACTTTCAAAAAAATCAGGTCTTACAATAGGTATATTTTGGATGTTACCTCCCTAAATACTTCAACAGCTATTTAATTCTGACAACTTGACAAACTCATATTACTGTTTTGTCAGGAGTGTGTGGAGCTGAAAGAAACTAGAAGGCAAACTATTTTCTCTCTAGACAAACATTTTTCTTTAACTGAATAAAATGTAGGTATTTATGCTATCATTACAAATTTCAGTAAGATTAAAAATAATTATGGAAAGCAAATGCTATGTTAACACCTGCAAACACTTGGACAATCATTTTTTTGTTTGTATTTAATTTTTCTTTACTTCATTGGTATGTCACCGTCATTAAAACTTAAAAAGGCATTTAAAATTGCAATATTTACTGTAACAGATTAAAATATTCAAAGGCTTGTTAGGACTATATTGTGTAAGAAATCTTGAGAAAATCAGAAAGCAGAGGATGGAGTGGTATGTGAAGGAGGAAAAAGAAAATGTTTCAGTTGGAATAGTGTTTGCAAATATTAATGGAAATGAATGTTCCGCTGATCTAGATGGTGGTGGCGAAAAAACAACTTCCCAGCTTTTTGTAACTAGGCAAATAATCATAGAATCATAGAATGGTTTGGAAGAGACCTTAAAGATCATCTAGTTCCAACCTCCCTGCACGGGCAGGGACACCTCTGACTACACCAGGTTGTTTGATGTCCAGTCTGGCTTTGAACACTTCCAGGTGGGCAACTTAATTTCATTCCAGTTTTACCAGTTGATCAGTAGAAGGGATCTGCACAGGAGGAGGGAGGACATAGAGGGAAAATTTTTCTATTTAAAGTAAATACGTAACAAGCTCCATTATTTCACAGCTTCTCTGCAGAAATGGTCCAATTTGCACAGCAATAGGCAAACTAAGGTTGAAAAAAAGAACAGTTTGTGACCAGAATGCAGCTTGTTATGTTTTTTGCTACTTATGCATTGCTTGGTTCATGAATAAACTGAATTTGCAAAGAGATTGGCCAGGAGCTCACCTGCTTGAAAATGGTTTGGAAGTGTTCTCCATTAGGGCTCTCTTCCTACATAGTGATTTCACTGAACACAATGCAGAAAGGCACATCCTCCTTCTAAAGCTGCTTTGTGCATTTAGTCTTGATTGCTGAGGGGGCAGCATGCTGATGACATTTTAGTGTGGTTGCTGGTGTGCAGGAAACACTTGCAGAGCTTTTATGTCTTAAATAGACATGGCTCATCTTACTGTTAGTCCTTTATTCTAGGAGTGGAGTATGTTGGGATTGCTTTTCACCCTTTGAGGGACTCTAAATTGATTTTGTTTTGCAAGAAATCCTGAAAAATAATCTACTGTACTTGGAATTATATGTGAGTGATTCCATAATTGTGACTTTTTTATTTTAGCATAATCTACTGAAAAATATTTCCCTGAAGTTATTGCATCATTACCATCTCAGGGTTTATGTGCCTTTTTCAGAATTCTTCTGCTGGCCACAGCCTCCAAAACTGGTCAGGATATTGGGCTGGACTGGCATAGGTTTTGTGCATGGACATACTTAGCAATAATAAGTTGTCCTTTATGACAAACTCTTCAGTATTTTGCCAGAATAGCATATAGCCTGTGATTTTTATACCATATGCAAACGTTGTTGTTCTTAACTTGAAAGACCAGTTACCAAAATAAAAAATGCCTTCCTTCCAGTTATTGCTTTATTAAGCTTTATTGATTTCTTTGAGGCTTACAGGCTAGGATTATGAAGATTAGTCTTCTATCTGCCCTAGAAATATCAGCTAAATCACAAAACCTGGCATGAAGATCCAGCTAGTCAGCTTCTTCATACCTTTAAAAATCTAGGCTACAAAACTCTAGTCTTGAGGTGATAGCAGTGTTGTTTGGCAAGGTAGTCTGCAGGCATCCTGTGTAATACAGAAGTCACCAGGAGATTTGAGTGCTGAAGAGAAACTGTGGAGGAGTTTATCTCAGCAGAGCAACTTTTTTGTGTTACCTGTTCTTTTGGCCGGAGCTGTGGTCGATGCCTTATTAGGTTTATTTTTTTTTTTAGTTCTTTGCACCTGAAAATAAAATTAGTCATTCAGATTTTCCTTTGCAAAAACCCACCAAGTTTCTCTCAATTTGCCTGTGCAGTTAGGCTCATGACAGATAAGCATCAGAAAAATCAAAAGCAAAAATACTTCTTCACATCTTCGTTTATTCTGTATATATGTGGTAATGCTTACTGTTTTTGCCATACACATGAGTTCATGTATTGTGCAGAAAAGTGGCAAACCATTTATACAAAGCAATCTCAAGTGAGTGGCAAGTCCACAGGAGAATTTTATATACTGATATGCTAAACAACTATTGTTTGTGTTGCTCTAGAAAGCAACAATGACAGTCAAATAGAACTTAATAGTTGTCAAGAACCCCAAAGTAATTTTCAGAAATGCTGCTTCTTTATGGCACAGTAATATGTTTCATTTCGCTCCTGCTTAATTGTATTTGTGTCTATTATCAGAAAAACAAAAATTACTTAGGCCTTTCTTTTATGCTTACAGTCATATAATTGCACCTCTGGGGTAAATTATTCCCAGCTTTTAGGGGAAAAAAAAGGATGGTGTATTAAATTCATTGCGTCTATTTTCTATCACATAGAGATGTGAGTTTTGAAAAAGAAGATAAAAAGTAAAAGTTGTTGTTAATGCTGTTAAATTGTTGTGTTTTTCTAGAAAAGTCACGTCTTGGAAATATCCCAGTACATTTGAACTGTAACAATTTCTGACAGTGTTCTGTAGCTCTATAGAAATAAATTAAGCTATGCTATGCATGTATTTGTAGCTAATTTAGTTTAGTGTCTTTGTTCATTTCATAGTAACATTCATCTGCAGTGTTAGGTTTATATCTCCTATTTGTAATAACACATTTAACAAAGCAGTCTTTGGTTTACATGTATGGCATTTGATAAAATCTGTAAGTACAAACAACTGTTTTGTTTGCAGGTGTTTAAATCAGGCTTGAAAATTCACTTAAGTCAACAAAAGAGTTACTTTTATATACAGTGGGCTGATGGTATTTACCTTTCTAAAACACTTCCATGCCACAATTTAACCTAGTCACAATTTGAATTTGATTTTTGTAGCATCCACAGGTTTAAAGGGGAAAAGTTCACTTGCACTGAACACTTCAGCTACTGTCCCTAGTCTGTTGCTATAGTTTCTGCTTTTTAATCCCCCCTTGGCCTCAATCCTTCAGCTACATATGCACGTTAACTTAATTACCTTGAGTTCCCTCACTGGAATCCAAGACTAGTAAGTGTAAACCTGTGCATATTTTAGGGTTGGGGTTTTTTTGGTAATTTTTCCAGCTTCTTCAGGCTAATATTGATGGCTCACAAATAAACACTCTAATTTCAATATCTACACCTATAGTTCATCCTTTGTCACAATGATATTGCTGTTAATCTGTTCCTTCTCTTGCCCATCAATAGTATTTATACAATGTTAATGGTTTCCTGAAGAGAAAGCAGGGTAAAAGTGTGTGTTTGGAGCTTCAGTTGCTTCATAAAATTCTCCATCTATTATTTGCCTTCTGGTATGCACTGCCTATCCTGGCAGATCTCTTGGCCAGAAGCAGGAGCTGCAACAGAAACCTCAGTTCAGAATCTCTATATAGAAAAAAAAAAATCATAGCTTTCTTGGTGAGGGCAGGAAAAATAAACACTTAGCTCTGTGTTTGAGCACACGTAAAAGCTGATGGACCTGTGGAGAGCAATCCAGTGATATATCAGTTATAAAGTCCATCATGAGTTTGAACGTGAAACTTAAGCTGTTGCTGTTGTGTCCTTGTTCTGCTAGTGGACACCTGACTCCACCAAGAGCTCAGCAGCCAGCTACTGCAGGGTTATGAGTAACGTGGGATGGAGACAGTGGGACTTAGGCTTGAGCAAGTCCAGTTTTGAAGTACAATGGAAAAATGTAGATTTAACCAGAAATCTGCTGGATTATTTTATCAGTGAGTGGTGTATTTGCCCTAGGTGATGTAACAAGTATTTTCAAGGAGTTCTCATTATTGAGGGCATCATTGCTGAGTATCAGAACTTTCTTACATGTTCTTCACTAGGTAATGTAACATAAGCTTTTGGAAGAACAACTGAATTTCTGTTGCATTAGAAATAAAGTAGTAGGATTGAGAGGATATTGGTACCTTGTTGTCACTCAGTGACTGTATTGACTAGATTGGTATTTTAGCTGTGAAACTCAGTCCTACCTGCTCTGTCAGTCGAGGTGAAGCTTTTAAATTATTGAATGTTCACTACAATCCATGGATGTTTTTATTTCCTCTGGCTTTCAGCAAAAAAAAAATCAATGCAGTTCGCATCTTGAAAGCTAATCCTGTTAGATACGTTTCTTTTAATATACTGGGGTGTTTGCAACATGCCTCTGTTGGCCAGGTCTATAAGGTAATGAGGATTTAAGTGATTACTTGTTCTGGCTATTTCAGTTACCTAGTGATATGGAAAAGTGAAAAAAGAAAGAAGGTAAAAAACACTGAATATTAAAATAGCTTTGGACTTGCTTCTCTTTCTAGGATATGCAAAGTGTGTCTCCCTCGTGGTCTTAGGTTTTTACTAGTTTCATTAACTTCTCAGTGACTAAGAGTATCATATGTCTACAATAATTTAAAAAACAAAAACGTCTTTTGCATCAAATGTGTAATGCATTCTGTCAGGCTGTTCAACAACTATTCTTCCAAACTAGGTAACCTACTATTGGTATTTCTCTGCTTACAATTTGCAAATAAGCAGTTGTAGAAATGGCTGAGCATGTTGTGTGCATGTTGGCTGTAAATAGGTTAGTGTCACGAGCATCAGAATCATGCGTTATCAAATCAATCAGAACTGATTTGCTGTCATCGTCATCCACATAACTTTGCACACATTTACTTCTTAAAGTTGCCCATGAGTAATGCAAAACTAATAACTATCCTGATAACAATGCTTTCTGTCATACTTAGGATAAGAGTTACCTTTTTTTCAAAAGTCTGAAATTGCAGTTTCCGTAAACTGTTTTTCTTATTGACAGAATTGGGTTTTAATCAGTAAGAGCTTGATGGAAATGAAGTAAACGATTTACCAGTACTCTGTGGGGGAGTGTGAAGCATTAGTTTCTTGCCAGTGAACTGTTATAAATTTGCAGATGCTATCTTCTGAAGAATTACTTGATAAAATTCCATTGTGTGTGGAAAGTAGCCAGAAGTTACGATATCCAAGCTGGACTGCTTTTGTACTAACTGTGAAATTCTCATTAGTCGTCTGAGCATTTCTAAAATACACAAGGTTTCAGATCTCTTTTGTGGGTGAAGCTGAATGGTTGTTCTGGTTGAAGGTTTTGAGATTCTTGGGACTGTAGTAGGAGAGGACATGCAGTAGTCAGCCTGCCAGTCCTCCATTTAGGATGCTCATTTGCATTTTTCTTGGCAGACTAATTTGCAAACTACTTTTGATTTTTAACCTGTGAAATCTCAATAAGTGTTGCTTGGTAGGTGCCTGATAGAAAAGTCAATAACCCACTTCAGTGGGAGATTTGCCTAGGTGTTGAAATGAAATTGTGCTTTTGTTCTTCCATTCATGTCAGGATCAATATCAAGTTTTCCTGTTCCCATAAACATAATTTTCAGTTAATACTCACACTTTTGTGTGTTTTCTGCAGAGACCACAAGGAACTTAAGCTGGGAAGAGTGTTTTCTGCAAAAAAAAAAAAAGATACAAAACAGGTGTTATGACATGTTCTAAAAAATCTTAACTACACAGTGTTGATCAAAAACATGTTGTAAAGAACGGTCCCATGCAAGAAAAGGGATAAAGTGTAAGGCAAGACCCCATCTAATCCTTTCTTTCTGTAAAGTAGTTATTTTAATTTAAATAACTCCTGTTCAAATACAGTGATCTTTGAAATGACATTTTGAAGGGTTTTATGTGAGAGGGAGTGAGTGGAATTGTAAAGTCACATTATTAATTTATTTTATTTGTGGTTTTCTCAGTGTTCTCTTTGAATCACAGAAGGAATGTCTTTGTCGTTGGCATTATGAAAGCAGTATTCTACTCCTTCCATTTAAGATATTCTCAGAGAAAAGAGTAATTTTCTTTAAATGCTAATTGTTCTTGACGAATAAATAATTTGACTGAGTACATTCTGACATGAAATCTGGCTTCAGTTCTGATCCCTGGGAAGACAAACCATACCTGGAAACCTGAATGCCTTCTTTTGAAAACTGCAAATGCAGTGTGTAGAGTCTATACTAATTAGGTTTATTCTTCTGTAACAGGCACTAGGTTTCATTTGTCCAGTAAGTTATTTTGATGAACTTTTATAGTCAAGTGTATCTTTCTAAAATCAAAGGAAAAATATTAAATTTCATTTACTTTGTTTTTCAGCATTAAGTATTTTATAAACTAAGAATTAATAAACAGCATCAAGATGTTGACAATGGAATGGAAGTCAGGCATTAGGGAATGGTTTTGCAGTCTTGTTTTCTAGCATACATTCAGTTGCTTTTTGTTACCACTGGGAGCTCCTGGGCTGCTTTGTCATTTTCAAAAGCAATGTGAGGGCTTCACAGTTAACATAGAAGAATAATAATATACCTGAGGTCCACACTGTGCTCTTAGTTTTATAACCAAACCAACTAACAGCACATTGGTTAACTTTTTTTTAAAGGTAGCATGGAAAAAGCCTTAACTAGAAGCTTTGGGATATCAGATTCATTTTTCTGCTTGGGAAATACTGAGTTTTCTACTGCCTTCTGTCATACTGGGACAACTTATGTTTTAACCTACATGTTATCACTTTCACCCCTGGACTGCCAGCACAGGGCAGCTGCAGTTCCCTGGGGACCTCTCTGCTGCACTCCAAAACAATGTGTTGTGTTGTTCTTATGCCACCATTAGTGAAATCTTCAGGTCTTTGCCCGTCGCCAGGACACTTTGGGTGTTTATGACAGCAGTAATAACAGGGTGCTGAGAGAAGAAGCTCCAAGGAATGGAGCTTCAGTAGCCTCAATTTGAATTTCCTACTTACATACAAGTTTTTCAGGGATGGTTGTCAGAGCCTTTAGACATGTCTAGCTGATCAAAAGCTTCAAAGCACCAGACTTCAAGGTAACTTGCTGGGCTACACAATTTAGCAGTATTAGTTCATGTCTGTTGACAGCAACTGATGCTGACTACATGAAAGTTCTTGAGATGCAATGAAAACAGTTATGCTCTTCAGTTTTAGTGGTTTCTGAGTCATATCATAGCTTTTATCATTAAAAAAATTTGCAACATTTTTAGAGGCTCATAGCACAAAAAGAGAGGATTCCTTCCTAGGATGGTGAGCACTTGCATTGGAAAAAGTCAGCACTGTGTGCATGTGTTGACTAAGCAGAGCAGGTTAAAAAGCCAGCCATTTGAATGCTGCTACTGCAAAATAAGGAAATCTCTATTTTTTTCTCTATAGATTAAGCATATAGTGCTAGCTGATGTACATAAAGCTACCTACTGCTCTTTATCATCTCACTTATCCTCCAAAAATTAATTTATGAAAACATAACAGAGAGGCAATGTTTCTCTGAGGCACTAGGCAGGAATCTTGAAACCTAGCACTGAAAGGAGATAATGCCTCCTCTTTTTTTTTTTTCTTTACATAGTAAATGTGTTGAACATTATAAGATGAAGAGCTTTTAATTTTATGAAGTTTGGTTAGCTGTCAAAGAGACATTATAACAAGTGGTTTCCAGCCAAATTGCATTTGCTGAGGAGTGATGGATCTCTTGCCAGCACTAAAGAGGCACTCTTCACTTTGGATGTCTGCACACTCCTCGTGGGCAGAATGCAGTTATTTTTCTGAACATTGACTTCAGAAATTCCTCAGCAGAAATGGAAGTTTTTGTATTAACTGTCACTACTTCCAGTGGCTGGAAGAGAGGAACAGAGAGGAAAACAGCTGATGAAGTTGTGTGGCAGTGTTCTTGCTCTAATGGTTTGCTTTTGTGCTGTCTTACTTTATTGTAACATTTTTCCTGGATGTTTGGTTTTGTTTTTTTCCTTTAATTAGGGAAGAAGGGAAAATTTGGGTAGTGCATAACATGTCTGCATCACTCCGGGATGACTCGCACCTCTTCACATATTTCACTATATTGTCAGCTACTATAATGATGAATGCAGCATTAAAATGTAATCACATAGTTATCTTTGTGTACACTGAAAAGTTAGAAAAATATCTGATCCCATTTTGGCAGCTTTCCAGAGAAAAAGAGTCGGACTTTATTAGGACCACGTGTAAAAGCAAATAAAAAAAATGCAGTTTAAGTGCTGGCAGCATTAAGGCTGAGCATCTGCAGTATTTCTTTTAGCATTTTTACTCTTTAACAATTCATAGGGATAATATCCCAGGTATTACCTGTAGAGTAGCTCTTAACAATAGTGAATCATCTGGGTTCTATAGAATATTATACAAAAAAGTTGCATGTTTTGATGTATAAACACATTTAGGAGGCAAGCTACATTACAATGAAAATTCGGAGCAACTGAATCTTGTAGAATTTTATGGGATTTATTATGGCTGTTTCAAACTTGAAGGAAAATAATGTTTTAAGCAATAGATGTTTTGACTCAAAAACTTCATTGTAACAGGAATAATGTAACATACAGTTAGGCAGCAATGCCTTGCTGTATATTAACTGTTTTATAAATGCAAGAATCCACATTAAAATAGTTATTCTTTCTTCTTTCTGGAATAATATTGCTTATTGTGTAAGTTTAAAAAAACAAGTATGATTCTTCTCATGTCAAGCACAGAGGCAGAAAGAACAATTTTACCAGTTTTCAAAGAGTGACATATAAGAGTTTTTGTAATCTGTAGATAAGCCTGAGTTGGATTTGAATGTTTGAAGATGCTGAATAGGAAGGCTTCTCTTGCAGCTGTTGCTAAGAACAAGAGAAAGATAATACTCATTTCTGTTTGTATCTTGAGCATTTAGTGAGGAAGTTCTGTAAATTATTTTTGTGAATGCAAATTAGATACAAAATGACTAAAATGATTTTGAGGGCTCTATGGAAATTATGCAATCCAAGAGAAAAATAGAACTGAGAGCTCTCAGTGTAATCATCATACGTGCAGAACAGACAGCCTGTTAGATGCTGTCTCTGTAATGAAAAGCCAAATAAAAATGATAGAATAATAATACTGATAATCCTAGGGTGGGAAACTAAGGTTAAAGTTGCCCCTTATAGAGCCAGAGATTGTTCAGATATGAAAAGTATTTGTCATTCTGGTGTACTTATTTGTAGTTAATCATGTTAAAAATAGATCTAATTTACATTGTTCTCTGTAGATCTGTGCAATATTGCAATAAAGGGGGATTATTTGATTTTACAGTAGTACATGATGGCTGAACCAAACTAGGAAAGGGCTAGGATGTGTTGTGGGCACTGTGAGATATTGAGTAATATGTTCATGGTTCTTAACCTAGTATTTAAAGGGATTACAGTAGTAGGTGGCTTAATAAAATGTTAGTTTCACAATGCCTCAATATCCTGAGTTATATATTTAATTTAGTGAAATTAATGTAGAGTTTAATGATCTTACGTGCAAAATCGCCTTTCTTCCCAAGTCGGTGGGTGTGTACCTGCTGTGTGTGTATGTAAGCACACACTCCATGAAATAAAAACACTCAGTTTGATGATTGTATCATAATGCCCATCTCAGACCAAAACCAGTTCATTTGTAATTGCAGATTTGCATATTCAGAAATTATGCATGCCACCATACCCAATTTCCAGAGCAGAAGCCAGAGATTACTTAGAGATCATAGTTGTACTGGCTGCAACCCACTAGTTTTTGGTATTGGTAGTCAATTACTCTTCACCATTGTAAGATCCTCATAAAATGATGAGAATCTTGCTAGAGCTTCTGTTGGCAACAGAAACAATTCTAAGAGAGAGAGATGCAGCAAAAGACAGAGAAAGAAAAGTCTATATTGGGATTCTCTTTATAGGTTTTGATTGGCTTTAAATACTGTTGTGGCCAGCTGCTATATTTGAAAATGTAATATGCTAAGCCCATGAGTCACTTTTTCTTATATCAGTGTAGTTTGTATGTATTATTGGCTGATGAGCGTGAACAAGTCCATTTTTACAGCCCTACACAAAAAAAGTAAAGCTCATTTTTGCAGCTACCTTTGCTGGAATCCTTCTAGTGGCCTGACCGGTCTGAATTTCCACAGTTCTTTTTAAGGGAAGAGCAGGCTGCCTTGTACAGTTTGTCAAGATGCAAGAACTGCATGCTAAGAAATACCTCCTTGTCTCCCTCCTCATTTTCTTCCAATTCCTGTAGTTGACATGGAATGCTGAGATTTCTGTCTATGGATTTACCTTGGGACTAAATGACTAATGGCCCAGAAAAATTCTCTGCTGTCCCTATGGTCTTACCTCACCCAGATGCCAGTAGGGTCTATACATACCTGTTCTCTTGGGTAATGCATGCAAGCCCTTATTTAATGGTACAGGAGGGGTTCCCTCTGGACATTTCAGTCTTAAGACCCTCACATCTGCACCATGTGCTGTTGTTCCATTTTCTGCTAAGCTGTAGCTTGTTCTGGAAGGTCAATGTTCTGCCTGGGTTTTTCTGCTCTGCTTGCAGCGGCAACAAGAGATTTATAATAAAATGGTTTCATTATCTTGATGAGGTTCCAGCATTATTTGGCATTTACTTAAACTTAATAAACTGATCTCTTCTATCCCAATGCAGAATGGGTGCAGCAGACAACATTTACAAAGGTCGAAGTACCTTTATGGAAGAACTGACAGATACTGCTGAGATAATAAGAAAAGCAACTTCAAGATCACTAGTAATTTTGGATGAATTGGGAAGAGGAACTAGCACACACGATGGAATTGCTATTGCTTATGCTACACTTGAACATTTTATTAGAGATGTAAGTGTTCTATCTGACACATACTTATGAATACTTTTTCACCCTGTCAGCTAGACTGACTTTGACATGGTGTGTATTTCCTTGTAAAAGTGTGGCATGTTTAAACTCAGGGCACAGAAGTATAGATACAGTATACCAGCACTATGCTGCTGTGTTTAAAAAAAATTCAAGCCAGACCTACTTACGTGTCCATTTCATCATTGTAGGTGGAGTCACTGACACTGTTTGTCACTCACTATCCCTCAGTTTGTGAGCTACAGAAGATATATCCAGAAAAAGTTGGTAATTACCACATGGCTTTCTTGGTGAATGAGGAGGAAAGTGCTGAACAAAAAGGTACAGTATAAATCCATCTGAAATTTGGCACTATTGGTAAAGGCAGAAATTGTTACATTGTTACAGTAATTTGAACATGGAAGCGATATATCCAAATTCACTAGAGAATTAGTGTATACTCACATTTTAGAGGGCTTGAAAACTGATCAACCATGTCTCTTCCACATTTAATAGAAGGATGACTGAGCCAGGTCAGATGAAAGATTCACTCCATCCAGTATCCAGCTTCTCACAATAGCCAAATACAAAGGATTAGGGAGGAGGGATTAGGGATCAAACATATGGCAACTCTTTCACTAAAAGATTTCACTGCCTGCAGACATTTGCTATTTAGGGAGCTTCAAGGAGTAGATGTGTTTTCTGGATTTTAGTATTTTCATTGGATTTAATTTCAGTGAGGTTGTCTCTGAATCCTAAGTATACTTGTGTACTTTTACCATCTTCATGCTACTGTGTCAAGGAGTTAAAAAATTTAATACTGCATTCTTTCAAGAACCACCTCCTGTTGTTTGTTTTGAAACTCTTTTGCAACAACATGTAGCTTCACCTTATGGTCCCAGTTCTTGAATTAGAAGAGGCAGAGAAACAATCTCTATTCATCCTCTGTATGCCATGCCTAATTTTGTAGATTGTTTATCATAATCCCCTTCAGTTCCAGTTTTACCAAGCAGAAGACTTGCAGCATTTCTTCTTGTCATTGTTGCTCTGAACGGATATTTTTAGTGGTTTGTCAGCTTACTGCTTACCCCTTTTTTTTCTTTTAATAATGTGTATGTTGAGCAGCTCTGTCTAACTGCAGTGCTTGTCACCCTAATTCATTGTTAATATTATATTATTTGCTTACATTGTGAACTAATTGGGACAGGGCACTTTAGTATTTGCCACTAAATAAGTTTTTAAGTATATAATCTATCACTTTTAAAATAGTTTTCAGAAAGTTAGTTTAAAAATGTGAGAGTCTGGCTGAAGGGGGACTTCAGCATTTGCATTCTGTTTAATATTAGTAGCAGGTATCCCTGAGACTTTAAGCACAAGTAATTCAAAGTAATGTGTTTAGATGGGCATCAATGAAGCCACACTCATCCTCCCAGGTAAGAGCGTCACTCTCTTGAGTACCAGCATATTCTTTTCTCACAGTGTTCATAAGCTGAACTGTTGCTCTCTGATACCCTCAGGCAATTGAGATGTTGTCAACATTCAATATTTACTATTCCTTAGCTACTGTGTCCATGAAACCCTGCTTTACATTTCGTGGTGCTGCTTCAGCATTTCTACTTCCAATATTAGTTGACCTGAACCTTCAGGCCATATGTGGTCTTTGCTGTTTTGCTACAGAAAGCACAATAGGTGTAGTACTACACAGCCTGTGGGCAACTACACATCTGTGTTTCTTACTCTGCCTCTGTCTTGAGCTCCTGTTGTCTTAACATTTTAATTATTTAAAGTGAGTTTATGGCATGTTTTTTTCCAATCTTTGGCTTGGATCACTGAGATCAAAACATCTTGAGTCATCAGCATTTATGGAAATCTCTGTTGTTGCCAAAAATCTGCATATTTAAGAATGACACTATAGTTTTTCTACTCTTTACACAAGGCCTGGATTGTGCAGAGATGCAGCACAGATGTCTACAGAGGAAGAGGAAGGAGTCATCAGATTGATAATCATGGCTGTTATCTTTCCATCTTATTGAATAGAAGGAATGCCTAGCAGAAGATCCAGCATCCTGTGTTTTTTCCTCAGCATTTTTCTGTGGCTACTAGCCTCCTGTTAGGCAGCAAACTTTTTGCTGTGCTGTAGTTGTGGACTTCTTGACTGTGGGATTACTGACCCTTCTGTTACTCTGTCATTGCTCAGCAGATGGGAGATGCAATATCCCAGTTACAGCATAACAAATCAATTTGACATACAAAGATTGTAAGTTTTACACACACAAAAGTCAGCTTAGTAAGGTAAAAGTATAGTAAATAATTTTTTCAGTCTCACAGGGTAAAACGTGTGGTCTCAAGGAAACATTTTTCTTTCATATTTCTTCAATGGAATAAATCACCCAGGAAGCATGAATGATAATGACCCCACAGTATTTGCTATGTCAGTCGTTGGTCTGCTGCATTTTATTAACATAATAGAGGAGGTTTTGAATTTGGTTTTATTTTTTTTAGGATCTGAAGTTGAAGAGAATCCTGAATTTATCACTTTTCTTTATCAAATAACTAAAGGAGTCTCTGCAAGGAGTTATGGGCTAAATGTTGCCAAACTGGCAGATATTCCCAAAGAAATCTTGAAGAAGGCAGCTCACAAATCAAAGGAGTTGGAGACAATAGTGAATATGAAAAGGTCAGAACAATTGTGATTATTTTTTTTCCCCTTCTAATGAAACATCAGCTATGAATTGAAGAGCATTTCACACAATGTGCAATAAAAAGAACAGTAAGAGCTACTTCAGGTATCCTCCTATCCTTCAGGGAAGAGACAGTGAAACTTTGAAAAAAAGTATTTAGGAATTTGTGCTATCCATTTCAATCAAAGCTTCAGATTTTATACATAGCTATTATGTCAGAGGTTAACTGCTGCCCTCTGAAACAAGGTTGGGAAAAACTAAATGCACACTGAGCTAACATTAGGAATAAACTGGTTTTCATTTTCCTACGGCAAATACTAGCAAATTCATTCTTCCAGGTATGTATTTTCACTGTTTGTAGGAAGATTAATTTGAAATATAACCACCTTCTAATACCTACTTGTGTTCTCACCAGTAACAGGAAAAATATCAATAGATTTATTATTTATTAATAGATTTCATTTAGAAAATACACTGGTCGGTTTGGAGTTTGAAAATGTCTATGTGTACTATAGTGTAGAAGGGAAGGCGAATATTCTTCTGGCTTAAGTTAAAAATAAATGTTTACAACATACTTTGATCGCCATCCCAAACACACAGAATTTTACTAAATGATTATTTTAATATTTTTCTGATAAATGATTTTCATTTAGGGGCATATGTACCTTATATACTAGACTAGTTGTGAAAATTCCTGTGTGTACCAAATAGCATCACCTTTCTGGAACCTCTAATATTATGTACACAGTTTAGATACAAATATGTGAAAGTATTCAAATTAATTTTCGCTGAATTTTTTATTGTTCTTATTTTCAGTGGCAGTCCTACCAACAAAATTCAGATACCCTTTCTAGGAATTTAATAAATTAAGATCTTTGCTGCCTGATGGCCGTAACTAATCCTGAAAGAATAATTTGATATGAGAAAATTTTAAGCACTAATTATTTGTAGGTGCAAGCAGGCAGTTCTTTTGAAAATTAACAGTGCTTAGTGCTTAACACAATTTTTTATCTCCTTTTAAGAAAGCAAAATAAATACGTTCCATTGAAGATACATGACAGTTTATGGGAAAAATAATGTGGTAGTTTATATTAATTGGAAATAATAGTCTGTAATTGACAAAAGCAAAACAACAGATTGCTAGCAACGTCTTAACACTTGTGATAGGATATGTAGGGTTCTAAAATCAAGAAAAAATTGTTGTTTAGAAAAGTTATATTAACTGGAAGGCCAGAGTTATTGTGCAGTAAAATCAAGATGTGAAATAATATAGGATGTTCCTTTGGTTTATCTTTCTTTGTTCTACAGAAATCATACTAGCATATTCCTTGGACAGGACATGAATAGAGTTCTAGGATCCTAAATTCTCCATTGCTAAAATGAGAGTTAATTGCATACAAAATCTATGAGGAATAAAAATAGCATGCCATGACCTCGTTAGAAGGCTAATTTACAGTGCCCATAGAGGGGCAGAGTTAGGGCTGACTGGGCAATGGATTATGGAACTTCATTGTGTCCCATTTACCAGCTTGTGAATATGTAAGTTACCATCTGTATTTTAGCCTTCAGTATGTCATTTGCTTGTATTCTTAAAGTGAAAAGAATAAATACTTAGGCTGAAGCTGTGATTAGTCCTATACCCTGACTGATCACCAAGCCTGGAAACCCCCACGTCCCACACTTCCCTGCAGACTGCTGCCACTGGAGCTACATGGGGGAACGTACCTTGGAGGGACCTGCTGGAGCAGGGTCCCCAAGCCCATTCCCACAGGATGCTGCTGGAGAAGGTGTTCCCAGCCCTTTTCTTCCAGATGTCAGGGCTGGTTTTTGCATGACCGCAAAGCAGGCCAGGTCGGGGATCTCATCCAGCTTGAAAAGTTGTTCTCTCTCCAGTCGGCCTCACACAAGTTCAATTTCAGTGGTGTTAGGTGAACAGGCTTTAGTACCTGAAGAAGGAAAGGGTAGGAGCAAGACAATCAGGAGGCCATTGGTTCTGGTGCTATAGTGAAGGTAACGTTGGGAGAGCAGGCCTGCCTGGCAGACCAGCCTGCCTCCCCCTTTAATGACAGACAGTGCCACGCAGGGGCTCAGGAACAACAGACATCCACCACACAGCAGTGGCTCCTCCGTCAGGTTTCACCTGTGCCACGTCATCCCTTCATTGCAGACCACTTGCACGCCCTTTGGAGAAGCTCCATGTATCTATATCAACCTGAAGCTTAAGTCAGTGAAAAACTAAAAAAAAAAGCATTAATGGTGTCAATGATTTCACAGTACATAAATTATTGCATTACATTAATTCTTAATTTCTCCAGTTCTTCTATCTAGATCATTATAGAAATATTTTCTTTTGTATATTCCTATTTATTTTCACTTATTGCCATGATGTGATCTAAATGTCAAAGTATTCTTCTATACTTCTTACCCAAAAGAGACATTAACAAATTTAAAAACGGGTATAGTATGAAAGACTAAGTAGGAATACTAAGTAGGAAATAAAAATGTTCATGATCTTAGGAATCAAACACAGACCTGTTCATAGCAGTGTACTTGTGCTGTCACAATACCCACAGGCCAGCTGCCTTGTCTTATTTTTTTAAATCACTCTCATATTTAAGAAAATCCACTGGGTAATAGCATCCAGTCTTGACTCTTTGTCATCAGGAATTTCGTGTTAACCCATTTAAAATGTCTTGTTATTTGCCACAGCTCTTACAGGTCCTTCTTAAATAAAAAAATACTAAGAAGAAAATAGGGAGGATGTGTATACTCATTTATTTTGAAAATGCATTCTTTCTTTCTGGTTCTAGATGCAAATTTGCAGGAAGTGAATGCTGAAAATTAAATGCTGCAAACTACAGTATTATTTATGTCTTTTAATGGTTTACTCTTGCTCAATGTTTCTGGTAATGTAAGTTAGTTAGGAAATTAAACTGTTGACTGTCCCGGGGCTGATTACATATACTGGAAAATGTTAACTGATTGTTTAAAGATCAGATAACATTTTGAGCTATGCAAACTGCAATTTTTGACTGTATAAAAATTTGCAGATGTCTGTAGGGCTTTCCAGGTTTTATGTGCTTAATTTAAAAACATTTCCATATTTTGATTGGATTTTCTTCCCCCCACCAGAAAAAACCTAAAGTCCTTTGCTGAAGTATGGAAGATAAACGATTCTCAGGAACTACAAGAATGGAAAAGTATGTGTGAACCTGAAGATGAAACAAAAGACAGTTTTTAATCCTCAAATCATGCTTGAAGATGGAGTATATTGGAGATGCAAAACATAGAACTAGAGACTAACAGATTCTCTATCAGGGTGTACTTCTAGATGCATTAAGTTGACTTTTCTGCCTCTTGGGGATAGGAGATGCTGCATTGTGGTATGATACCCCACACCCACCTCCTGATTCTGTGTCACTTTCTCACTCCACGTTCCCTCCCTGAAGCCGTTTCCACCCTTGTCCTTAATTGCAGAATGTCTACTGGCATTGGATTTAGTTACTAAAATGTTTAGAAAACATGAAAAATTACGTTGGGTAAATTATTAGGTAAATCTTTTATAAATAAAGTAATATCTTTTAACTTGAGAGTACTTCAGTTTCTAAAGAAATATTCCTTTGCATTGGAAAAACGTAGCCAAGTCTTGACCATGCTATACTGCTGTGTAATCCTTAAGAATTAATACCATAAAGAGACTTTATTTTTGTTCTAGTATTAATGCATTTAAAATTCACTGGGTTTATAGACACCTCCTAAATTTTATGTGCACAGTGAATTTAAGAAAGTGTGTGTTATGTGTCTGGGTTAGGGGAGTTTTGTTTCTATTTGTTGTCCCGAAAGCGGGTCCGTTACCCGGTGTGCAAGGAGCTGATCCACACACAGAGCTGAGATACCTGCTTTAATATCCAGGGAGCAGGGGGGTGTTCCACAAAGCAAGCTCAGCTTCCTGAAACCCAAGTGCTACTTTTATACCCCAAAACGTGAGAAAGAACTTTATCTCTAACATGATTCTGTCACTGGCACACACGATGGGTCACTAATCCCTCGCTTCCATTTGAAGTGGGAGCGCTCAGGAGTTTCACTGCGCCTGCTCAAAGAGGAAGGGGCTTGTTGTTAGGAGGGGTCCCTCCAGCCTGGGGGTGTGAATTTCGGTATGCTAATGGTCATTAATATTAATATGGTGATCGCAATTACTCAATGTGTTTTTTCCCCAGTGCTCAAGGCTGTAACCAAGACAAGCTGTGGGCAGTGTTCCTTTCCACCGTTTTATCTGTCCTGCAGGTGTCCTGCAGACCTGTCTCAGGGCCAGGCTGGTGACTACTTGGGGAGTGTTTTTCTCTAGTTGGAATCTGGTTTTGTCTAATTCTTGCTGTTTCACTGTTATCTAGGCTTTATTTTTGTTTTGCATGTCCCTTATGTTCTCTTTTATGTGATTTTTTTTTTCCCAAATGTGATCTTTTCCTCCAAATTTTACTTATTTCAGTTAATCACTGACAACATATTAACAAGATTGATGATGGTGCAACTAGTAGTTTTCAAAGCAACAGTACAGAACATGCATTGACTGTGTTTTGTTCTCCCTCTTCTTCACTCTCATGCACACCTGCTTCCTTTTCAGCTTCAGCCTTTCTCCTGATCTTGGCTTTCTCCGGCACGTACTCTAAATAATTTTGGAGTATTGTAAGATGAGATGAAAGAGGCAATTCGAAACATGCAACTGGTATTCCCCAGTGCTCTGTCAAATGCAGAGTAAATCTGGGAGAAATACAAATGGTTTTCAGTTTTTTAATTTGCAGTTATCAAGCCCAAATTTCAACTGGGAATATGATACCCAAATTGGCTTTCCTTTATAAGCAAAATCAAGTGAAATATCTTATTACAAAAATGGACAATTATGTTCATATACTTCAACCTTGTCAAATAGCTTGTTGTATTTAAAAAAAATAATTAAGTGGAAAGAAGTGAAATATCTTGATTTTGCTATAAAGAAAATAATAAAGTGAGGTTTTGTAGTAAGGCAGCTGAACCTTTCTAATTTTTTACATAAACGAGGGATTTTTTTGCAAATGAATGCGTGTTAGGTGAATATGAAATAATGTCATTGCCTTTCCAGTATAGAAAAAACTTCATGCAGAAAAGGATGTAATTTTTTTAGCTGTGATAAACTATTGCCAGCCTTCACCAAGTACTATTTTCCAAGTTCTTCAGATGACAAAGCATCATTTAAACAAGCAGTTTGTCTGCTACTCGAATAGCAGCAATCAATACAAGCATCACCTTCCAGAATGTGCTGTGTATTTATCTAAACTTGAAGAACTGAAGAAGAAAACTAGTCTTTCAGGGTGTGGCTGAACGAGTCTTTATCTGTGCCACACGTGGCAAAAAGCACAATGAGCCTAATACTCCATTATTCATGCACACAGATGCAGTACATTGGATCTAAGGACCTCTGACCATAGTCTTCAAAGAGAATAAATGAGCCATTACTAAACTCCCATCTGTGCTAAATGTGCTTTTAGTGAGACTGTGTTTGCCCTCAAGGGCGCATTCAGACTGCTCTGACAAGAAAAAAAACACCTGGATGCAGTCTGAAAAAAAAAATTAAGAAATACAGTTAAGAATGGGGAAATAGACACAGCATTATTAGCCTGCCCATACTGTCAAGTACAAGGCTTTTCTCTTAATGTCTCTGGTAACGTTGGAAATAACTTGATTTTAGCCTGCTCAGTTAAACAAAGGAGGCTAACTTGGTATCCTGATAACGTTTTTTCTAGATACTCAGCTTATTATTAAAGCTACTGTTTTACTCACTGTTTATTGTTGTAATTTCTAGCAGGTATGTAAAAAGTTATGACCATTTGAGAATGCATGTTAAGGAGATACATACAATTACTAGATTGTGTTTCCTGCTGGTTTTAGGATACATTTGTCATGAATCACTCAGTACAGCACAGATTTATCTAGACCTGGTTCTGCTGACGAGGGGCAGCCACGCTCATTAGCAGAGTGAGTGCCATGGGAGGGTGATTGATTGCTGTGGGATCTGATGAGTTCAGAGCTCACCTGGGTATGTTTGCAGAGCATGAGACCAGGTGTAGCCTAGAGAGGCAACCAGACAGATACTCCTTGGCCTCTGGTAGCATGGAGTGCAAGAGGGACATAAAGAAACAAAGACTTGCTGGAAAACAGGGAAAAGCATTAATTTTATTGGAGTGTTTTTTCATTTCTTTTGCTGTGGTAAGTTGGGACTTCTGTGTCTGTCATAGCAGGAGTCCTGGTAAGAGACAGATAGATGAGAAGCTGCCTTGTGTTTTCCTTCTTTATTTTTTTTATTTTAAATTCCAGCACTCTAAGCTTAATCTTAAAAGCAGTTTAAAGTGCAGTTTTGGTAGTGGTATGATCTTGGAGATGTGCAGTATTTTTAAACCAGAGTAACAGAATTTTGCCTCTGTGGTGAGTCAGCTTGTTTGTTCCTGTGTATTCATGGCGGTCAGGTAAAGTAAGGTTAAAGCAGAGTGACCTTATACTTAAGATGGTACTTGGTTGTAGGGGAATTCATGCTAGTCTTGAGTTTGCCTTCAGGAAAGTAATGTCTAAATCTCTTTGTCTAAATATTAATATTTTTGGAAACCTGCATAGAGGGAGGCTCCTACTGCCTGTCCCAGCATGTCATTGACATCTTCAAAATAAATTACCAATGTACAGCTCTGAGCTATACATCAAGGAACACTCTCTTTGAAGACTTTTGTACTTTATGGCTTTTTATACATTTTTTTAAAAAGATGGTATCTATCACTTTCTTAAGCTTTTTCATTGTTCTCTCTTCCCTGCTCTTAACATAAAAATGTCAATGCCTTTGTGCATCTTGTCTTGAATGTATTGCCTTTGGAAATCACAGTACCACAGGTTAGCAACAAAAACTGGTAGACCGTTTTGATGGAAGAGTGGGAGAAAGAGGGTTGGATATACTGTCACTGCCTTTTTGTATTTGCTTATGTAAGAATGTTATTACAGAATACACAAAGTAAAATACATTCCCACCAGCAATTCCCTTTCTTACTGGCATATGACATCTTTCACTGAATTAATTCTCAAGGGGATTTTTCTTTGTATTGCAAAGTTTTCCAGAAGTATTTATAGAAATAACATTAATTTACCTACCACATAGGTTTATTAATGACTTTAAAGATCACTGAAATGTCAGCTGAGTCAGGTATTGTAATAAGTCTGTTCACTGCAACAAAAGTAATGTTTATTTATGAAATCTATTGGAAAGTAAGCTATCCAAATATTTCTACTATATGCAAAATTTAGTCAGAATTTAATTCAATTTTTTTAACTTCTCAGTAGTTCTAGTATAAATACATGTTTCACAAGGAAATAAAAGTTTGGTAGATTGCACTGAGAGAGGTAGGACTCTACTCCAGAATCTGGATCATAGTTCAGAATGGTTCTTGGAGGGCCTCCTGCCCCAGTCTCACCTCAGATGGACATTGCAATCTTCTCCAAAATCCTGGCAGCAGGACCATAAGTCTTGGACAGCAATCTGAAAAGAAAGGCTGAGCTGCCTGGCTCTTCTCCCCCCCCCTTTCAGTTTTTAAAGGATACGAATGGACTGGATGGGTTCTCATCACCTTTTAATTGCACCTAAACAAAAAGGCCATAGCAAGCTGAAATTTACCACCTCAGCTTAATTTTCCCATCTGTTTTTGAAGCTTTCCTCCATCTGCCTGAAAAATCTCTGGCAATCAGGTCCTGATCAAACGTCCCCCAGAACTGAATCTGGATTGAACACGAATTTGTAGTCTGCTGATCTGAATTGGGAATTTTAAAGAGTGTACACCCAGAGCCCAGGAAAGGATTTACCTCCACTTTGTAGGTCAAACGACTGGCATTTTCATTAGGAAGGAAAAGGAATTCTTGTCCCCTCAGCCCAGCACAGGGTCAGAAGAGAACAAAGTTAAACACTGACATATGTAATTTAGCCAGTTGTTTAAAACATATATGTAGCATACTTTTCATTAAGAGACAATATCAAATATTTATATTTCATGCATTTAAAACTTTTTTTTTAAGCAGTCTGTTTTTATGACTTTACAATATGCTGTAAGAAAAAGGGTGATTCCTGGGAAATGAGCCATCAGAAAACACAATACACAGCAAATTTTGAATATACAATCTGCAGTAAGGAAGTAGAAATCAATGTTGCTTTTTACTTACAATAATCCAAATATCTAGGGTGACATAAAACTCAGAATGTCCTGAATACTGGGAAGATTACTAGATATAATTATCTCACTCTTATGTAACACAAAACAAAAGTTTCAGTCAAGTACTGAGCTCTTCCTTCTGCCCACATACTGAAATATTTCTCTTTGCATACTCCTCCCTGCATAAAGCATTAGAAATTGACTCTAATCTTACAGCATTTCAGAATATCTTTTGTATTGTCTGAGCACATATTTATAGTTCTTCCAGTGCGGAGTGGGGGAGAAAAAAAAATCGCAGTGCCATGATGCTAATCACTAGAGGCAAGGATCCCTGAACTTATTATCATGCAGGACCTCATGTTGCTGGAAGGTTTGTCAGGGTAGTGGATGGGTGGCTGCCTGTACGTGGCTGTGCAGGACTGTCTCCCTCAACCTACCCCAGGGCCCTGGTCCTCTGGCTGGACCATGTCACTCACAGGAATAGAGGGACAGCTGGGGGGAAACGCTGTCCCTCCATGGGCAGTGAGCCTGCAGGATCCAGCAGGACTGGGCTGGCATCCTCGGGCAGCAGGGTTGTTTAGTCAGCTGAGATTCTTGCTGCTGGGGAGGAAGGGAGAGGGGAAAGGTTTGTTCTCTGGGTAGACTGAGCTGATGCACCACAGGGGACAAAACCAGATGGGATACACAGGGCAAATATTTGTTTTGCAGTGAGAAGGCTAAAGGTCGTTCTTTAGATCTCTACTTAGATGTGCTAACTGGAGCAGCTCGTCACCCCCCTGTGTGCCTGAAACATCTCACTCCTAACCACTGCAAAAACAAGTGCTTCAGTGAGAGCAAAGAGGGGACTGGGGGGATACTTAAGGAGAAGGCCTCGAACCAGCATGTTTGTCGTGGTTTGAGACAGCCTACCCAAAAAGTGCATCACCAGGGAGTGATAAGACTTGCAATTTGCCTGCTTTTCAAAACTGATCTCAAAGTGAGTAAGTTTTAATAACGCTAAGCACACAACACAAAGGTATACTGGGCTGGCTTTTCTGAGCAGTCCAAGAGTATTCCCAGCTATTAGACTGTCACATTGCAAGCAGCGTGGTGTCCAGTGAGATCACCCTCTTCCCAGCTGGGTCATATCTGCAGTGTTTGTGTTGTCCGTGGTTGTTTCATGCACACTTCGAGTTCATTTCATCGTGGCTCACTGTGAACGTATTTCTGTATGAAGTGAAATACTGTGTTCTACTGGCAGTACTTTACTTAAGGGCTGTATTAACACTGTAACTGACTGGATGATCTTGGAGGTCTTTTCCAGCCAGAGCAATAAGTAGCTATATTAAATGACCTGATCTATGCAAGTTCATATTCTTAATAGCTTCTGCACAGGAAAAGAAAACTTTGCTGATCCTTTATTAAATTTGAAAACTAAAGCTGTGTAAACCTTTGACTTTTTTTTTTTTTGAGAAGCAATTAAGTCTTAAAGGTAAGGTCAAGCCTGCAGCCAATGATAAGTTTGGTCTGACATTATGTTACATCCATCAAGCCAGCAGGATGAGAAGCTGCAGCTTTCCTTGTCCCTCTGTCTCCAGCAGTAAGGAAAAAAGCTCCACCTGTTTCCCAAGTGATGTGTAGCATGCAGAGAGCATGCATGCAGCTGTGTGCATGGCACACAGGTTTTATCCATCCCTACAGAGCTTCATACAGGACTGGCTTAGTTCCCCTTTGGATCTCTCCAAGGCACCTTTGTATTGTAACATCCTGTCTTCCTCGCTGCCTCATTTCCCTAGGATGTATCTCTACCCCTTTTTTAGTGGTTCTAACAGATTTTGTAGTCTGCTCTCATATTTACCAGTTGTTTCTCAGCTGGTATGTGCTACAGCTGTCTCACCTGTTCACCAAAAAATAAAAAGTTCCTGGCTCTAACTTTAGGCATTTCAGGGGAGGCTACAGGAGGGCTCTGGATTTTATATTCCCAACACTTTAATGTAAAGTGCATTTCTGCATTCTGCTGTTCCTTAGGCCAATGTGTTCTGCAGTCTCTCTTTTCTCCCCCAATTTCTGTAAAGACCTGTCCACATGCCTCGTAGTCAGATGCAGGATTAATGAGACTGGTCACATAGTAAACAAGCTGTTTGGCTGTAAGAATCTCTTCCCTGAAGACTAGGAAAGGCTGGACCATGCACATGTTTCCCTCTTGCCAGCATGAGTGAGCTTACTGCTATCTGCAGTTTCTTAGCCAATCCTCAAATCTAAAAGTTTAATCTTCAGGGCCTCTTAGAGAGGTTCCCAGGGACTTTAGCAAGAGTTGATTTAGATTCTAGGGTAGAAATTGGTTTGTTATTTCCCCTGTGTTGCACAAAATCTCAGCATTGTCTGTATAGCTTTGTTTTTAACTTATAATAATTTCTTCCTCTGTATTTTTGAAATGTAGGTAAGAGAACAATAGGGAGAAGCACTTTGACTCTCTTCCACCTCTATACAGTAATCCTTCAATGCTTTGCTTATCACCATGGTATTGGAATAAAGGAATATCTGAAATTGTATTTTCAAGTCTGAACCTCATTTGGTTTCTCAGTTTCAGATCCACTAAGTTTTGAGGCAACTTGATAGGAAGTGGCCCAGTGCTGTACATCAGTTTCCCTTCGCTTGCTTGACAGATCTGTGATCACTATTAATAATTTATATTTTTTCCCTTTCATTTCCTGTCCCATTATCTTTTTTGCATAATAGACGGCTACCTTGTCAAGCACTTTCTGAAAGTAGGGTTGTTTTTAAATTGTTACTATTCACTAGCTTTCTGTAACAGACCTTGCAGCCAAGCTATTAACATACAAAGGCAGCTGCCCGGTGTTACAAAGGGAACAGGCTGGAAAAAGGGAAGCACAGTGCTGCAGTGAAAAGGGAGCAGAGAAGCTGAGGCTGACTGAGGATACCAGCTCCGTGCCCTAGAGAGCAGGGAACACTGCTCCTGCAGAGCACTCTGCAGGTGGGCACTGCTCTAGGCTTGGACACCACCACAGTCTTGGAGGAGAGGAGAAGGCAGCTGTGGTGGCAACATGTAATGCAAATTCATGAGGTTGCTAAAACCCCATCTTTCCCTTAGGAGATTTACAGTGGCTTTATGTGTAATTCATTGCATGTAGAAGATGTATTTTTCCCCAGTTAAGACCACGTAACCTGATAGAAGATTTATGCATTATATTTGGACTGGGTTTGCAAGTGAGGAAATGATTGCTTATAAAGGACCCAAGGCAATATAACCTTTTATTTGATGACAGCACGAGGCAGAAGTTTAAGGTTAGTTTATAATGTTCCAAATGGAGAGGAGATTAATTATTTACAAGAGGAAATACGGGTCCTGTCCAGTGTCAAAGTGGACTTGTCACAGGTTAAAGCTGAACAGTGTATGTGCTAGTAAGGATTTGCCTTAGAGGTTTACAAGTTATTGCAAAAAAAGTTATTGACATACTTAAGCTGCATGGAAGAGAGCACTTTTGTGTTGCCTGACTCCATTTTTTCTATATATTTGGTACCTTTGCCTTTTGACTGTCTCAAGACAAGCAGTGTAACTGACTTCAACTTCAGTCCATGTCAGACTTAATGAAGAACCTAATACTTAGGTAACCTGAGTTCTAAGTGCTTTGGAGTTTACAGTTTTGTGACTGGAAGTGATTATCCTGAAATAAATGGGTTTATAAATAAACTGAGCATAGAATTGTCTTTAAGGAAGATAAAACATTTTCAACAAGTGCCACCAAAAAGACATGGAAACAGAATGTTTGTGTTGTATCTGTTAAGACTGTACATCTCTGCCTTACAGATAAGGCAGGGCAATTTCAGCATAGGTCAATGTTCTGATGCTCCTTCATGAACCACAGACAAGCTACTGTGAGTTAGAGCCTCTGTGGTGGTCTCCCACCACTGCCCAAGTACGTGTGAGCCTACTTTTACTCTGGATGTACTGTGGACAAAAGATGGACACAATCATGTCATCTCTCATGTCTCCCTACACCTTCATGTTTCAAGCCTTGAGTGTTTTTTTTAACTTGGTGGCCAGTTTCAATCCATACCTCAAAGATGTGCCCCCCTACAGTACACAAGGAAGCTTGGTAGCTGGTGAGAGAAGACTCAAATGAATCCAGAAGACCTGCTGGGGAAGAGCAGGCAGGCATTGAACCCTTCTCCTCTTGTGAGGCTGCAGTCAGTGAGCCCAGCATGTGCAGAAACTGCTCTTGTGCAGCCAGGCTACTTGTGCATGCAAATGCCTTTTCACCAAGCAAGAAGGAGCCTGCTGCTGTTTGGGAACAGGGTCAGAAGGCTGGAGGAAGGAAGGCTCTGCTCTTTCCATCGCTGATGGGATGATGTTAGAAATCTTCTCTTGAGGCACAACTATGTTGTCAGCTAACAAAATTTTCTATAAGCCAATTCAGTGTATTGCTCATATATACACATATATACATATGTATTCTGAAAGCCACATTCTCATTCTTAGAAGCAATTACTTTGAAAATAAATTCTGAATTGGTTTTATTCTTTCTCTATGCAACCATTTAAAAATTCCCATTGGATGTCCCTAGCACTGTAAATAACCACAGCATGTGTGAGTCCAGTCCAAATGTTTTGTTTAATGATCAATGTTATGCCTCAGTATTGGCAGATGTGAAAGGCATGAGTCAGCTACCTGAACACAGCCAACTAATGCCATTTGAAATGCCCTGGGATAGCTGAGACATCCTCATGAGGCTGGCAGATGTGACAAAGCATTCAGGGAGGAGCCAAGGTCCTCTAGCGTGTGTTTTGCCCTGGGGCACTTCAGAGAGGTTGGCAACCTGACTCTTTGGGTGAGCCGAGCCCAAAGAGGCAGCAGCCAATTTCCTGCCTGATGCCAGGAAGTATTTCCCTGGTTGTGTCTGCAGCTTGTTTCATTGGGCAGCTGATCGTTCTTTGTGGAGCCACCTTACTGCACTATTGACATGCCAGATCTCCTTTTAATTCACCTCTGACCATCCGTCTCTATTCCTCCTCAGATGACTGCACCCGAGGATCAGTACAATGGCTCACAGCCATTCACATGCAAAGGACTGCTCACAAAAAAAGATTTTTTAAGACTAGCTTCTAACACCTTAGTTACTTGCTCACTTGTGTTTCTAGAAGTATACATCTGTGCAAAAAAGCATTGAAATAGATTATACTGCACTGGTGAGTTTATTTATGCAGTAAAATTCATACTCAGTCCCCAAAACCTGCACATTTTGTTTCAGTGTTGTAGCAAGTCACACCAGCTGGAGTTGTCATCCAGGCTTCTCAAGTCCATTCTAGGGAGAACATGAGGCTGAAGGATCCCTTTACTCTAAACAGACCTTCATGTATGCAATCCTATCACGTTGAGCTTATCCCTGCCTCTCAGCTGCTAAACACCTCAGTGTGTGGCACATCACTGTATAATGTTTTTGAGCACTGCTGCCTGCTTTAAGCTGTCATGGACAAGATCCACTCCTTGGCTTTAGAGGCCCAAGGTCCCTACTGCTCCTCAAACAAGACCAGCAATAATTCCCACTGAGAGATGGCTTGTCTGTTTTGATTATTACCAAGGCTGCTTTCCTACCACCACCTCCCCCTCCATTCACCAGGAATTCATATTACACTATAAACAAAACATAGTTCAAGGATTAATTTTTTTTTTTTCATTCTGAATGGTGAGCAGTCTGTTGCTATGTACAATGCAAAAGCTTTTAAGAGGGCACTTTCTTATGACCTTCACAGAAAATACAAAACTAGTGTATCTAACTCTCAGCTGAGGACTGTTTATGTACTGTCACAGTTAACTGTTGACAGAAGCCTTCACCTCACACATAAATAGTAGGTAACAGACTCTCAGTCATCTTCTTTCAGAGTAGATGCTGTTTGTCTAGCATTGGCAGCAATTTCATATTTGTGCAAACTTGCCAGGGTAAATCTCTCCTTGGTGCACAGAATGAGTATTTTAAACAGTAACATAAGCAAAAGCATTATCAACTGTTCAGAGCCTCGAGATGGAGTTTGCCATCAGAAATCTAGATTCTCTTCTCAGGATTGGTCTTCACAGCTCATTCATCTTGGTTTCATGTCTTCCATCTAAAGACAGGGAGATAGCACAGGTGTAATTCAGGGTGGCAATGCAGTGAATGTTCAGTATATGCTTTCTGTGACATGCCTTGTGAAGTGGAAAAAGGAGCCTCTAAAGACAGTGCATGGAAATGGAAAGAGGTTAATCAGGTAATTATTTTCAGCTGAGAACTAGCTTACATAAAAGCATGTTATACTGAAGAATATTTTATCTCTGGTCTAACTTTTCTGCATCAGTTTTCATCTACTGAATGATAAAAAACTGGGACAGGATTTCCATGCCAAAGCATGGGTTTTGCTGAAGAGTCCCCCTTTGCATGAAGACCAGGATGTGGGAAGAGAATGTCCAAACATGCTCCCTTGGTGTCTACTCTTTCTTGCACATGTTACCTTCTCTGGAGTAACTTTTTATCTTTGGCAGCAAGTGCAATAGCTCAGCATGCTTTGTGCAGTCTACCTGTCAAGAGGACCAGCAATCTTCTCCAAAATGTTGTCCCTCTCCTAAAACCAGTCACAGACTGGGAGCAAGACAAGTGGCATGTGGCATGTTAGAAGAAGCTTCAGGTCATACTCCCTGCCTTTAAGTTCTGCATCTTCTGTCTCTTTTTGAACTTACTGTAAGTGAATACTATAAAAGAGGGGGGGCACTCAAGAAGGTGTGCCTAGCCATGGTTGGCACAGGGAAATCCCAAATTGTTCCTGCAGGTTAGTTCTGCCAATGGCTCAAGATTCTCCCCGTAGTGCAGAGCATCTGACAAGAGTCAACATTATGCAGCAAGTAATCTTTGTGCTGAGTAATTTTTGTGCTGTGTGTGTATTTAGACAAAGGAATGTAGGAGGAAAACCTGGACTGAGTGAGACTTCAAACCAATTGTCCTGTTGTAACACAGTCACGAGCTTGGTTTGGTCCCACTGAGGTGAGTGTGGGACTGGTTGATTTCACTGTTCCTGCTGAAGGATCTTCCCTGGTTTCACCTGGTATGTTGCCCACCTGAGCACAGCTTGTTTCCTTTCCTGCTAAGTCATGTTCTAGCTTATTTACTTGCAGTGAAAGTCAAGATTTAGTTGCCATTCCAATCCAAGAGCTCCTAAGTGGCATAGTGAGGGCTTTGCTCCTGTCAGATCTGGGGAGCTGGTGCTTAAGAAGGACCCAGGGCAAAGTCCTGGTTGTTCAAGGAGGTGGATCAAATCAGCCCCAAATCAAACAGTGAGGGTGGAACACGGAATTCAGCATAATGGTTAAAGGGTATGTCTGACATCCACATTGGCTGTACAGCAGCCCTTTGCTGGCGGAGAGAAGTGAAAGTTTAACTCATTATCTCATTGCTTTACATGAGGGAAAAGGTTCCGTTGTTTGCAAATAAAAACAAGGGATACTTTGTTAGTTTTTTTTTATTTGCATAATTAAACGTATGATCAGTTTTGTTCTTAGCAATCATGCAAGCCTTGCTCTTATTTATGTGGTTGTATGTGTGAATGAAAGAAAGGCTGTCTCTGCTCTCATGCCTTTAAAAAAAAAGTAATTTTTGTGTCTTGCGAATGGAGTCACTTCTCTGGATTTGTGGAGTGGTCAGGACAAAAAACAGCAGCTTTTCAAGGCAATGGCTAATAATAACACCTTGCTTCTCCCCACCTCTCAGTCATGAATTGTGGTGAGTGCTGTGTAAATCAGGAAACAGACAGCTGCTATCACGGGGAGGAAATAACTGCAGGCTGAGCTAGCCTGAGCCCGCTGTGAAAAACACCGTTTCTAAACAAGCTGTTTCAGGAAGTCCTATGTGACAAAACTTGCAAGGAATGAAACAGTATTCCTGAGAGGACAGTTAGCGTTCTTTAAAGCTCAGGACAACTTCTGAGGAGTACGATGGGAAGGATTTGTCCACGACTAGCTAAGTAGATGTTGTGTTAGGCACGGAATGTTATAGTTCCTTGTCTCTCTCCTTCCTGGCTCGCCAATAATATCGTGGTTTGGGTCTAGCACGACAGCAAAGAACAAGCCCCGTGGCCACTCACTCAATTCCCGCCCCCTCACACACACTGTGGGATGAGGAGGATGAAGCCCAACTAGAAACTCGTGGGTTGAGGAAAAGGACAAGGAGGGCTCTTCATTGGTTAATGTCCCAGGCAAAACAGACTCAACTTGGGGAAAAATAATAATTTAATTTCACACTAATCAGATGCCCACAGGACACAGAGAACACACAGAGCAGTGCTTACATATGTTACCCCCACCCCTCCCTTCTGCCCAGGCCCAAATTACTTTGTTCCCCATTTCTCTCCCTCCTTCCCCCCAGCGGCACAGGGGGACAGGGGATGGGGTTTAGAGTCAGTTCACAGGCTGGTGGTTCCTGCTGCTCCTTCCTCCTCAGGAAACCGGATTCCTTACAGTCCTCCCCTGCTTCCCCACAGGGTCCCTCCCATGGGAGAGAGTCCTCCACGAACTTCTCCTTCATGAGTCCTTCCCACGAGGTCAGGAGCAGCTGCTCCAGCGTGGGCTGCCCACAGAGACACGGGCTGCTCCGGGAACAGTCACCTCCCCTGGCACCGGGGTCTGCCACAGCTGCATACTGCAAGTCCACTGACAGCAAAATCCAAGTCCACTGGCCAAGTTCACCCGTCCTGGGGCCCCTAGGCAATGCTCCACCACGTTCCTCCATGAACGCAGGGGGACAGCCTGCCATCTCACCATAGGTTGCAGGGAAACTTCTGCTTGGGCACCTTCTTCCCCTTCTTCCTCACCAACCACAAGATCTTCACCCCAGCACTGCCTTCTACCTCTCCAGCTCAGCTCTTCTTTTTGACTGCTCGCTCTGCTCAGGTCTTATCTCAGTTCTTTCGTATGTTAATGGCAGAGGCGTATCTATTGTCCCTCTAATGGCTCCTTGACTGGTTTCGGAGCTTCTCAGCTTCTTGCAAGAGCTACTCCTGGGGCCCTTCCCCCGCTACCAAAAATCCTGCCAAACCAAACCACCACTGTACACCAGTGCCCTTCTTCCCAGCACTACTGCTAAACCGTGTTATCAGAGCAGTGCTTGGAAAAGAAACTTACTACCTTTTCTTTCAACATGCCTGTGTCTCCTCTTGTCATGCAGTTAGAGGAGCTGGCATTGTCTTTGCTGAAGGTAGGTTCAGGAGGTTTTAATTTCTTGTGCAGTGACATCTCCTTCCAGGCTTGTACTGCTTATGTTGTGCCTACGAACGCCAGCTGCAAACCAGAAATAATCAATTAGTGCCTAGTCTTGGACAGGAGACTGAAGTGAAACCAGTCACTGGAAGTTAAACAATTTGGGCTGATAACATCTTCATCTTCCCAAACAGAGGATGAGAAACAACAGGACCAACTGGCGGTTCTAGGGGCTTCTCTGCTGATGGGCATTTTTCACGTGTGAGTGGATGTTTTTATAGTAGAGATAGAAACTAATTGAAGGTAGTGTTTTAGATTGTGATACACACACTGATTTTCCTGCAGAACTGTAATTGTAATTCTGTGGAAATGTAATTTTTAAAAAATACTAATAAAGTCAGTAATAAGGGAAGCACACATTGAATAAAGAAGGGCAAGGTGGAAGCTATATATGGGCAAAAGTAGGTGGGATTAATTTATCTTAAAAAATCCACAGCACTCATGGAGGAAAATTTCTGTAGCAACTGAAAAATGAAAATAAATACTCACGGTATACTGTAAGATCTGCTGCTAGCATATATGCTGACAGTTCTGGTTTTCCACTTTTCTGGATTTTTCTTTCTGCACAGCTTTAGTTCTCAGACTGTCAGATACCAAACCCACATTCCCCTAATTAACAGATCAGCTTGTTTAACTTTCTCAGAAGACCCACAGATGGATTATTTCAACCGAAGACATAATAAAGAGATTCATTATAAATTTCACAAATGAAAAAAAATTACTGTTTCTCCTGGTTTCAAAGCAGAAGCTTACCACCTCGATTAGCAAAGTGCAAGGAAGGCATTTTGAGATTTCTTTGTATTACTGAATGGGGGGGGGGGGAGTTTTCACAGCAAATGAAGGGATATTAACTTTTTTCCAGCATATGGAAGCCACAGCATCTTATAACCCATCTAAATTTGTTAAGAACTGAAATCAACTGACGCAACACCATCTCATGTTTCAAGATGAGCTTTTAATGCATTCTGCAAATAGAATAATGTTGATTTCTTTCAGAAACAATGACAAAAATCCATCTACTCTTGCTAATAAAACCACGGTATATTTCACTACAGTTACGGGCTGCAAATTAAATTTATTTTTCTCAAAATAATATTATGTCAAGTTGCTAGAGTGAACAATAGTTATTGTTGGGAAATAGGTTCAGATAAGTTGTACAAACAACACTTCCTCTCTTAGATTTTTCCAAATTGAAATTGCAGATTGTGGCCTGGGGACGAAGTGTACCCTGAGCTCTCAAAGCAATGGGAGATTCAATTCTGGCTCGATTACTTGGGGCTCTTAAAGGGTGTGAAACTGCCCTAGGCAAAACAAGCCCACAACTGTTCCCTGCTTGCTTTTGTCCTGAGCTCGTCCTGCAGGAAATCCATCATTGTTTTACTGATGCTGCCCGTGGTACCTTGCTGTCCTTCAAACAAGGTGTCTGCACGGAAGATACTATAGCATGGGTTACACAATATCATCTCCTCTACACTGTCTCGTAGCTGCAGAGCTCCTAGGAGGTGAATACACCCACCAACACCCTGATAGAGGACTTGGGTTTTTGTGTGTGTGTGTGTCTCAGCAGAAAACAGCCATGGAAATAGTGCCAGCTGCAAAACATCTTCAGATGGGGCTGCTTTCAGTAAGGGCATGAAGCATAAACCAGCTCCACCGTGCTCTCTGGTTGCATCAGCTTCTGGTTTCTCTGTAGGGAGGGACTGTCTGGCTGACAGTAACTCAAGACTCTGCAAACCTCTTCTCTGCATTTAGTGCTATAAAAACAAGTAATTAGCACAGTAGTACAAGACTTTTCTTATTTTTTGAATTAAGCACATCAGTAATTAGACTTTCCTTTCTCCCCATATGGCTAAGCCTGCACAGCAAGAGTAACAGAAAGGAAAGATTTTTGCACAAACCGGGTGAAGCACCATTTCTAATGAACATCCAATGTGCAAAATTGTCAGGTGGTCAGTTGAAGGGATAAGACTGTAGAAAGAGTCCAGCCGCAAGGGACTGTTTAATTTTCTAGATCAGTTATTCAAAACCTGCTGGTACAGTTAAGGAATTTCCCACAGGGAGTGAGGAAGCAGAAGAGAATCTGTTGGAGCGTGTGGCTGCTTCTGCCTGTCCCCTCTCTTCTATCTGAATTCTAGCTGGCATGAGTGTCAGGAGTGCCTGCTGGCCTGCAAGGAGGCAACAGACACCATTACTCATGTTTCTTGAATTGGTTATTTGGAGGTTATTTCATCCCTTTCTGTGTGTCCATTTCCTACCTACTGCTAGAAACATGTTGGAGAATAGATGGCACAAGCCATTCTGCCATCATCCTCCAATTCTTTAGATGCCTGAGCTCCCTTTCCTCATTCCTTTTCTCTTCTCAGGCAGGTAACTAGCTGAACAAAATAAGTGCAATGTTTTCTTCTGCAGATGTTTACTGAAGCTTCTGCACAATTTTAATAGGAAGGAAAAAAAAATCAGTAAAAGGAAAATTAGCTTCATCCTGGCTCAAACTAGGACACATGTGTTAGCCAATGTAATTAGCCATTGCTGTGTTGTTCCAGGAAGGCATTTAAAACAGTTAATAAATACATATAGTTCCTTAAATAATAGTTATTACCTAAAACACTTATGCACAGATTATTCTTGCTGTTCAAAGTCACCTTTAAAGGTATTGGCAAAAGAAGTCGTACATAAACACCTTCTCACACCAGCTGTAATTTGACTGTTTCATGCTCTCAGGCCTACATGAGAAATAAACAATAAAATGATACCATAGAAACCTGTGCCAGCTTTCTTCTGGAAAAAGTTATTAATAAGTCTAAGGTATGTCTCGTGACCTAAATTCACCAAGGTTTCTGAACAAAAGCTTACGTTTGAAGATTAAGGCAGTGCAGCTAATCATGTATAAACACCATTAAGACATGAAGGAAGAGAGACAATAAGGTCAGCTCTGGAATTGCAGAAGTCACTCAGTCCTGTACATGCTCTGCAGTCAGGGAGTGCCAAGTCTTCTGATATTTTTAAATTTTAAATTTGGCAGTGAGGTTTTGTTGCCAACTCATGCAGATAAAGTTTTTATTTCATTAAATGCAATCCTGTGCCCCCAGAACCTACTGTTTCCGCTTCAGAAAAGGTGCAGTTTCACTATTAGCTTAAAATGCTCTAAGACATGTTGCTGCTGATAGAAGGTGGTGCCATCCTCCCACCCCAAGCCCTGGACTTCCTCTTTTTTGCATCAGTGCTGGCAACTGACTGTGAAGCAAGAACTTCTAATAGCTCTGTTATTTGTTTAATTATCAGGGAGGTGAGCAAAGTGGACCAACTTACCTTATAACCATGGGCCTGCTATTTTCTGAATAAACCAATTAGTAAAGATGTGTAGCAGGGGTAGGAGAAAGGAAATGGTCTAAAACAAGGGTAAAACCACTCTATAAAAAATATTTGTGGTATTATATCAAGATATGCTGAATGAAATATTGCATCTTAAGTGATCTGCAAACCTGTGTGGCCTCAGGCTCCCGTTCCACAAGCACATTTTGCCAGAAAACTATTTGTTCTGCCATGAAAACTGGTCCCGGTCTCCTCTGTGCTCCTCCCAGCAATGGCCAAACATTTCTTTGAATTTTGAGGAAATTAATTGCACGACCCCAAAACTGAACAGTTTGCAAGTTGTTTTTTTTGTGTGTGTGGTTTTGTTGTTTTTTTTTAATTCTACCTTTACAGCAACAGTTTATGCTATAATCTGGTTTGGGTGGTAGTTTGCAGGAAAAAAGATCTGGAGCATCTCATCAATCATAAACTGAATACAAATCAATGGTACCATGCTGTTGTGAAAAAGGCAGAGGTGAGATGAAGCTCTGTGGGCAGGAGTGCATCCTGCAAGATGGGTGATGTCACCCTCCTGCTGTCCTCAGAGCTGGAGAAGACTCGGAGTGAACACCTGGCTCAGCTGGTGGGCACTGTATCAAGAGAGACATGGACCCACTGGAGTGAGACCCAGGAAGGGATGGGTAACAAGGAGTTTCCTGGAAACAGGACCAAGGAAAGACTGCACAGTAGTTTATCCTGAAGAAAGGAAGACATGGTGACAGTTTTCTGAAAGGTAAAAGGCAGCTGCAAACAAGGACCAGGCTGTTCTCCATGGATCGTGGGGGTGTGGAGGGACAGAGGCTTAACACTGCAGGAAACAAGATTCAAGTTACATGTTCTGGGAAAACTCCTAAAGGTGAGGTTAGCTGATCACTCAAATAGGTGGTGTGGAGCACCTGGGAAAAGTCCAAAGTCTTGTAGAGCTCTGAAGCTGGGGGGATAAACATCAGTCAGGGATGATGCTGGTTTTGCTGAGTCTGTCTCAGGAAAGGAGGGGATTTGCTTTTTCAGTCCTTCCAAGCTCTATGATTGGATGGTATCCTAGCTAGTGTGTAAACGTGAGCTGTTATGCACACATGAATGAACAATATATTCTTCCATAATGTTTTTGCAATTATTGCAACAAGCCCTCTGATTTGAGTAGTCAGGGAAGACTGGTTTCCCTGCAAAACCCTTTCCCAAAAGCTAGAGTGTGTAAGTGATTTTTTTTTTAGTCACAATAGGAATTTTTTTTTTTAAACTGCTTCAGGACAAAAAGATCAGAGGGTCTTCAGGCTTGTAGGACATGAATTTGATTATGTGTATCATCTCTGTCTCTTTACAACATCACCTAAATGATAAAACTGTCTTCTGAACTAAGACCTGGGTTTTTTTATCACAAACCTCGCTCCCCTTTGAGACTTTGAAGCAGAGAGGTTGAGGGGAGAGTCACATGCTCTGTTTTTGCTAAAGAATTGTATGCTTTTTTGAAAGACAGCAAAGCAAGGAGGACAAGGAGAGCACTGAAAACTGAATGCTTTCAGTTAGTCACAGACAGCACCACATCATTAATACCTGCTCATCCTGCCAGTGCTGCAGCAATAGCAAGTCCGCTTGGCAGGGTCTCAGCACAGACAGTTAGAACAGACACAGCATCAGCCAGACCTTTTGGTAAGGTTGGTGAATTGGGGTGTCATGTACAGAATATTTATGGCCAAGCAGCATAAGCCATGGCAGGGTCATGCTTGCAGAAACTTGTGCAAGCTTGTAACGTGCAGAATGGAAGGAGATGCCACTGAAGAAGCTGTTTGTGTAGGAGAGGCATGGCAGAGCTGCCACTCGCAGTGACTGCCTTTGCCAGCTGGGTCACCTCCTCAGACACAGATGAAGAAACAGCACTGCCTTTGATCCCAAGGATGACTACAGTCTGGCTTTTCTATGCAACCCTACAAATAGGCTGTAGCAAAAAGGGGATTTGTTTTCCAGGCCCTTTGAGTCTTTATGGTCTCCTTAAAAAACAAAACAAAACAAACCCCAACAAAAAAGGTCTCAAGATAGAGGCAAATGTGTTATCAAGTTTGTACACGTCTTGTGGACACATGCCTTGAATCCTCTGGAGGAGGCAGGAAGCAGCTGAAACTCTTCCATCTATATGTGAATGCTGCATGATGACACTACATCTCCACTGACTTTGGCTTTTTAAAAACTTGTTCGTATTTGGAGTGTGTGAATGTCTTTATCACAAACTGTGTTTAGCCAAAACTGTAAATATAATTTATTATAATGAAAAAAATAGTAACACTTTTGTTTCTAATGCAAATAGATTCATATTTCTGGTCAGCTTTTCTGGGTAGATGAGCACTGCAGGAAATCTGTGCATAGCTGTATTTTTGTATGATTAATTGAGAAGATTAGCTCAGAAACTGATGTTTTAGAGGTAGCAGAATGAATGGGGACTTTGAGACTTTATTATCTTTCCTGAATATTTCCTTTAGGAAGAGTTTTGCTATATCTGGGAAGAAAATAGCAGAGCGAATGACAGCAGTGAATATTGCTAAGAAGTCAGAATGAAACCCGCATGCTGTTACTTCACAATTTTGTTTCACCCTTGTCTACCAGACTCCTTTACCTAACTCCTTTTCTTCTCTGTTCCTCAGTTATGCTAGTACATCTAATTTTAACAGCTGTTCTGATGCATATATGTTAATAGGCTTATATAATTTATACAGTACATCCCAGTAAGGCTGACAATGTACAGCTCACAGCTCAATACAAACTAGAGCAATAATTCAAGAAAGCAAAGCATAAAAATGGTACAAAGATAACTGAAATCAGATAAATACTTTTAATATAAATTATATACATTTAATCTCTCTTTCATAGCAATTTTTATGTAATAACCTTAGTCATATATGATGCCTCTCTTTTTAGGCAATCAGTACCTTTCAAGTGTTATGGAAGAAGGTAGTTTTTATGAAAGAAGACAGAGTGACATAGAACAATAAAACCTCCATCTTTATATGTAACTATCTGTATATACATGTGACATATCCAAATGTGAGTCAATTGTTTATTGCAGTTATGAAGTGTTCTCACAGCCACAGATGAACAGGCAATTGCAACATGATAAAATTAGTCCAAATGTGATGGTTGCCTAAAGCTCCTACAAGTGTGTAGGTAGGATTAATCGTGGGATTCATTTCATCCCTGCCTACAGAGTAAGGAGCAAAAATCAGCAGCAAAATGCTTAGCACTTTTTTTTGTTGTTTGTTTTTAAATGCCATCTATCTTCTGGTCATTTAAGTACTGTCACTAGTTCCATAGATGGGCTGGAACAGGGGCAATGAGATGATAAATGCACCAGCCTAAGCCTGTTTGCACTTGGAGGATTCCCCAGGGAGGAGTTTCTCCCTGTTTTGAGCTTTACACCAGAGGAAGAGGACTGTAAATGGGAGTGAATGTGATTCAACAGATGTATGGAGCATGCTGGCCTCCTTAATGTTATTCCTCTTCCCTTTCCCAAAGCTGTCTGTGTCACCAAACTTACTAGAAAAGGACAGGCTGCATTCACTCATTTACATTGCCTACTGGCCAGATACCAGATAACAATTCAGAGACAAATGAGCAATCATTTACTCTAGTGGAAATTTTATAACTTAAAGCAGGATTTGTCCTAATTACTGTCTTTTACTGAATATGAACCAGAGACCTGAGGGTATAAAGCTCTGTATCCCATTACTAATTCGACGAGCCATTCACTTACCTCACTTAGAACATTTTAAAAGCTTTTCTGAAAAAGAGATTGGAAAACTTTGAGTATGTGGCTATTAGAAGGACTGAGAGGAATAACTTGGAGTTATTTTCCCTTCCTGCACAGGCCCTACAGTCTGTGCAGCCAAGCTGGCTGCCTTCTTTTGATGCTATCTGAGAAACAGGTAACAAAACTCTTACCAAAACAATTTCAATACATCTTGTGTCTGCCAAGAAAGTGTTCTATACTGTAGACCTCTCATTTTCCTTTCTCACTACCCTGCTTGTCAACTTGCACTACAGAGGAGTAACACAGAAACATAAAGACATACCTTCTGGTAGAAAAATGATTGGTTTTATAGGATGAACAAGTTTAATCATACAAAGCAATTACTTAAGTAAGTGGTAACAACTACAGTATCCAAAAATACTCCTTAAATCCAGTGAAAAGGTAAATATAAACATAAACAAATAACAAAGATAATTTAATCCATTGGTAGTAACCCTTAAAAGATAAATATATTCATAAACAAATAATAAAGATAATTACACTCCATATTAGGAAAGTGTATATAATACACATATCTAATAGAAAACTTTCTGTCAAAAATCTCAGTAGCTGTTTCTTTGGGATTCAAGTTAAAACTTTCTAAGAAGCCAGAACCCTCCAGATGCCATGGAGAAGTACACAGGATGTATTTCCCTTCCACAGTCTGGCAGAATGGGTCAGCCTGTCATCTGAACCTTTTCCAGTGATTTCTCACTGACATACCTCAAAGTGCTTTTCAGATAAAGTCACGTATTTATTCCCACTGGATTGAAGCTATGCTGCAAGGAAATCTCACAACATCTGTAAGGCAGTGGTTACTCTAAAGGTGTGGTTCATAAAAAGAATACCCGTTTGACTGGCAGTAAACATTTTGAGGAAAGGATAGTGTTTGACATGACCTCAGACTTTCTGGAAGAATTTTCAAGTATATAAGACCTTTCTGGAAGAATTTTCAAGTATATAAGACCTTTTGCAAAAGCAAACAAAAAAATACCTCAACTTTTTAAGCTGCTTAAATGGTTGAATGATACAATTTCCCTACTCCACTTCTTTCCTGGAGTTCTGGAGAATAACCTTTTTAGAGATTTCTTCACTGAGCACAACTGATGATGGATACATTTTTTAAAAATTGGGAAAATGTTTCTCACTCAGTCTCACAGTGTAGGTTTCACATGCTTACTTTCCCTGTACTGCAGGCTGATGTACCTATAGGATGTGTGGATTCCAGATCTTTGTTGCTCTTCCTGAAGAGGACTCTAGGGCATTACCTAATAAGCCTTTCCTAATATTTGACAAAACAGTTATACAATAGCTATATCTGATCTATATGTCTACATATATGTCAGAAATTTAGATTTAGTTCCCCAAAGCCATTATATGCCCTAGCAAAAAATAGAAACAGTCTAAATCAACAAGAGTAGTATTTTCATGTTGCCCCTTTCTTTGGTAAAAAAATGCCACTCAAACAAGAAGTAAGCTTACTCAAAGTTCTCAAATGTTATAAATATATATTGATACAAGAAGATAAGACCTCAAACTGGAATAAATATACCTTTCAGCTCCCCTCAGTACCACTAGTACCTAGCAAAAAGGTTGTGTTAATACCCAAAACAATGCATCTGACTGAAAAAGGCAAACAAACATAGCAATATTAGTAATACAAATGGATGATCATAATTTTTTTTAATTTATAATTTTTTTTTTTAATTTACTTATTTACTATACATTCCAGAGGAACTGACTCATTAAATATGTCACGACTTATTTCTGCATTAAAAAAGATCAAGAGTATTTCTATAGGGATTCAGGCCTTTATTCACTTTAGCATGGAATGGCAGTGGCTTTGTGACAAGTACAATAAACATTATTTTTGTGGTCTGTTTAAAAATATATGCATTAATATGAAATGCAATTAATATACTTCTACCATGGAAAGAATTCTAGTATTTTTTTACAAATCTTCTTGTGTGATGTTGAATATAATTGTAGCTGGATTTTGTTTAGATTTTAAAAATTTCTATTGTGTTTCTCTGTGCTGTTTTTTCTCCTCTTTTTCTTTTTCTTTCTTTTTCTTTTTCTTTTTCTTTTTCTTTTTCTTTTTCTTTTTCTTTTTCTTTTTCTTTTTCTTTTTCTTTTTCTTTTTCTTTTTCCTTTTTCTTTTTCTTTTTTTTCTTTATTTTTTCCCCCAGAAAAGTATACTCCATATCTCCCAAGCAGCTACAAAGGTCTCCAGTTGAGAATCTGAAGAACATAAATCTGGACCAGGAGGAATGTGCATTAGGAACAGCAGGTCAGAAATTACAAACAGATACCTGCTATCCATTTCACACCTGATTAGAAATCATCAAAACAAACAGTGACTGGATCCTAAGCTTAACTTCATTCCTCTTGTTAAGCAAGACTGTTGTTTGGTATCTTTTTGCCTGCATGTGTGGGGTGACAACACTGGCTCAGATGGCTGTTGTCAGGGCTGCTCTGCCTACAGCCTTTTAAGATTTTTGTGTGTGTGGTCACATACATTGTCTCCAGGCATTTGTACAGTCCCAGCTGCATCTGAACGGATTCATTAAAATGCTTTTCCATATTTTTCTTCTGTATCAAATATAAGTGCAATGTTTTCATATAAAGGCATTGTCTTAGAAATTTCACCTGATCTTGAGATGATGTGGTACTCTGCAATGTTTGATTTCCATTAGGAGAACAGTGGATTCCATTTCCCATAAAACTGAATTTTATGGTATATGGGTCTGCCTACCTACAAAGTAAGGTGCTGTACCTTTGAAAGCTGCTCAGCTGCATAATACATTAAATGTCTCTTTCAAGGTGACTACAGGGAATGTTACTTCTAGTTTACCAAGCCTGTTTCTACTGAATTATGCACCCCTGTGGCAGATTATTTGCAGGCTTTATGCCAGATGGATAGAATTCTCTCTATCAGTATTGAGCCTTGTAAACATCACAAATTCTTTTCAGGGTTACTTACTTATTCCAGATGGCACCCGCTGTGCTTGCTGTATCTTTCTTTCAATCTGTGGGGCTTACTTTTTCCCAATAAATAAGAATGCTTTGCTATTTTACACGTTTTTTTCTATTTTTATGCCAATATTTGAGAGAATAAACAAAGAGTGATTTGTATTTATACTCAGTTGACAATGAATAAGAGAAAAAGGAAATTTTATCCTACTACATCTTTTTAATTCTAAAGTAATTTTCCTAGCTACCAAGGGCTTTATGAAACTTTAGAGTAATCACAGCCTGGTGTCTGCTGAACCCTTTCCTTGCAAGAGCTCAGTCATCAGGCTGTCTCTCTTGACTCACATTTGGAGAACATTATGAAATCTGTGTTATGACATGCCAATGTCTTTGGAACATTTAAAGTACCAGTTTAAGCTGTCTCCCAAGAATGTCGAGACAGCTTCATGCTTTGGCTATTTGTGAGCTGTAGGATAATACCCTTCTTAAGGATACCACACTAATCACAGGATCTGTGAAATTGTCATTACACAGCTCTCAGAATAGGGAAAAATGGAGTAATCTCTCCTAACTTGAAAAATCAGGGCTCTGCTCTGACTGTCATATTCCCACCAAGTGAGTATGTGCCTCAGTATGAAAATCTTAGCTATGTGAAGAAAGTTTTAAAATATGATTTTCACTAAGCTTTGCATCATAAATCTGGATCTTAGATTATTTCTGTTGTATCTGTATTACATAAAGTACTTCTGGAACTTTTAATTAATGGTATGTCTGTGTATCTTTAAACCTTTGGTCCACAAGCTGAATACTGGCTCTTCCATTTTAAGCCCTGTTAGTGAACCTTTGCTGTTTCCAGAGCAAAGGAACCAGCTGAAAACAGGCATAAGGAGAAAAGCTGCCTGTCTTTTCTTCCCTGTGTGATTTTTAGTACTGATCTGGACAGTTGGAATTTCCACATTTGAAATGCCTCTTTCTTTTTCAGCATTACCCTTGGTCTAATCCTTTCACTTCACATGCTGTATTGAACTGACCCTGCCAGACTCTCCTCTTCCACTCCCATATTACTGCCTACCTGCTATCACCAACCTGCCCTTCCACTTCTTTGTCTCTTTCCTTCCCATTTCAAACTCCCACTCTTATGCCCAGGATCTCTGCAGGTGATTTCCACCTCTTTGCCAACCACCTGCTTGTCCAGCCTCACCCAGCAGCTACAACTCTCCTGCTCTGGCGCTCCCAACTTTGTCTTCTCCACCACTCCCTCTCCATCCTCACCTCCCAGAAGCTCCTTCCTCTCTTCCTCGCTGTTAGGATCCTCACACCACCTTCTCCAACTCCCCAGCCACTCTTAGCCCTTGCTTACTCACACTGCCTTCCTCTGCTCTTTACCTACAGTGCTCTTATTATCATCAGTCTGCCAACCAGGCTGAATTCTTCAACAACCCGCTTGCTTTTGCTTCCTGCCTAAGTAGGGCTATTTCTTCAATTTAATTGAGTCCCTCGATTCCAGCTTTTCTCACTTTTTTTTTTTCTGCTTTTGAGTTTCTGCAGCCTGACTGTGAAACAGCAGCTGCCATGCTTGCTTTTCATTTTTTTTTCGTTTTCTTCAATAATCCTTCGTATTTTTCCATGCTGTCCCTGGCCACAGGCAAGAACTCCCCTTTGACCCCTACAGGCACACGAAAACCATTTATTTTAAAAGTTCCTCTAAAACCTTGTTTTGCTATTCTTCTCACCAGATGTCATCAACAAATACACTAGTTGTGTACTGAGGATGCTGCCTATCAAAATAGACAGTGCTTTTACTTCTCCTTTTGACTGACCCTAGTGACTTAATCCTATGCTTAGATTAAGTTGTTCCTGGCATGGATACTTTTCTTGTGTTCATGCAGCATTTACCACAAAAAGGCTGAGGCATTAAACCATGATAATATCCTCACCTGCAAAACAGGTAAATGATCTGCAGTTGTCTGCCTTCTGCTGAAATCTCCTACTGAAAGAAAGAAGTGGTCCCTCTGTTGGGGATTTGTTTTCAGCATGGTGGTAAAAATCCTTTCCTCAGAGCTTTCAAGTCAAGTGAATTGGTGTTTGTGGAGCTCCAAAACAGCTACATGGCTCTTGTGTATGTTGTAATGAGATGTCTCTGACACATGCAGAAGTTCCATGTTCTTTTTCCTTAAAATAAATGCCAATGCTCTGCCTTGGAGTGATGTGCAAGTGACATCAGAGGTGCTACTCATGCTTTGAATACAGTTGCTGTGAAATTATTCTCACTGCTGCTTAGTGGAAGACCTGGGAGGGATTGGCCTGGGATTCCTGAAGGGAGGACTCTCATGAACACTTCTTGTTCCACCACTTTCCTTGCAGAACTGATGGGTACGTGCAGTCATACCTCTTTCACAGAAAGGCTGACCCCAACATTTGCTTCCAGTTGCTGAAAACATATGTAACCACGAGGAATAAGTTACCATAACCTGGTGCACACAATGGTTTAAAATTGCTTAGCCAGGAAAATTCCCCCCAAAAACATCTAGATAAAATAGGAAAAGTAAATCCTCTCAAATGGCATCTGAAGCAAACACAAAATTGTTTGTAGTAATTTAAAAGGAGAATGATAAAAAGTAAATTACATTTCCATACACATGAAAATATCCTGCTATTTTTAAGATATTCAGGACTTACTATACCAGTGATGTATCATAAAATGTCTTTGAAAGTTTTTCTGCTTTATCAGATAACTAAATCTTAGCTGAATATTCTAAATACCTGCCAAATAGCAAAATCATGCTCTGTGTCTTAAAGAGTAAACCATTATGTCAGCAAAATTGTGTAAGTAAAATTACAAAGAAGATATTAATTCAGTTCTGCTTTTCAGACAATACATAGGAGGAGTTATATAGGTATATTCTTAGTGAAACCTACTGTCTTCCCCTTAAGATATTGTGGCAGCTGTTCAACAGCTTTACAAAATTATTTTGTATTTGATACATTACCTTGACATGAAAAGGTAAATAATGTTTTACTACCCCAATTTAGTGGCAAATAAGCATTCCAAATGTGTAACAACATCGAGCAAATACATACAAATCCAGACATATAAATGATAGCATAACAACACTATTCCACTGCTTTAATACATTTTTATTACCATTACATTAGTAGCATTTTTTCCAAGGTGTTTTTCAGAATAGAGGCCTAAATTTTACATACTTTCTGAAATAGATTTTCCTGGCACCTGTCACTGAGAAGAGTGACAACTCACTGACTTGTCCCCAAAGCTCTCATGGTCACTTCTGGGTATCAGAATACAATGTCATATGATGCTACATATTTTGTTATTTATGACAGCTTTGAACAACATGCAATGAGTTAGTTCCCAAAGGAAATTTCAAGGTAAATGTAGGCTAAATGTGTTAAATCATCTCAGCTGGTATGTGACCACATCTTTCCACCACAGTTTTTCAGAAAGTTCCTTGGGGCCAATAATGACACAGCACTTGGGAATGTGGTTTTATAAATGAACCCCCTGGAATGAAAATAGTATGAAGGAAGGGCTGATTAAGGAAGATATAAAATAATGTAAAATATTACGCTTACCTTTATGTTCTTGTATTCAGAGCTCGATGGAATAGATTACATCAACAGATTCCTTTACATCTGTTTGTAAATAAAACTTGACCATGTTGACATAAATGAATTTGGCCTGGAATTTATTTTTAAAAACCACAAAGAACTTCTTCTTTGTTGTTGGTAATGAAAAAATTAAGAAAACAAACATCTTTACTTACAAGTCTTTAGATCTATTAGATGCTACACAGATATAGATATGCAGTAGGTATTTAAAGCAATATCAACTACTAGGTTGTGCTTTTATAAGAATAATCAAATAATAAAGAAAACATGATTGAAAGAAGAAAATCATTCTTGAACAATAAATCACATGAATTAATTAAGAACTGGTGATTACACAATCAGTGTTCCCTGGAATGGGAACATTAGATGCCTTGTAATTCCTATGGATTGCAGTGCAACTACATACTCATCATTTTCACCTTAGGAAAAATGCCTGCCTGCTTAGGAGGAAATGATGTAGTAAAAGGAAACCCTCTATTTTGTTGTTAAAATTTAACTCCTGTCGTTTATTTTTACTGTTTGTCTCAGGTGTTGTGATAGACTGGATGGTGTATAATCATTTCTGGTTTATGCAAAAGCTTTCTTAATATACAAATTAGACAAGTTGGGACAAAAACCTGCAACTTTACGTGTGCAAAGATGGGCTCTTATTATAGCATTTGGCCATGAAATGCGACGTATTTGTTTTGGAAAGCACTAACTATTCACATAGAGTCAAGTATCTGAGAACTTGAGTTGCAGCCTGCTTTTTTCCCTTAGTTCTCTTGCCTTGCCGTTAACTTAGATCCAGAGACACTGTATCCCATGAAATTTTACACACGGAATTAATTCTGACTTGGACAGCCTTAGCTGAGTGAAACTGGATGAATGATGCATCGTAAGAGGCAAGTAACAACCTTGTCACTGAGATGCATGAATATGAGTGCAAATACATACATGCAAATGATCCAAATGATCTTCAATCCCTATCCAAAACTTGGACTTCCTTGGACATTACATACTAAGCTCAAATTGCAAAATGTGAAGCTACAAGGGAAACTAGTGAGTTCCAGCAGGATTTATGCATGTTTGCTTCTTCTAATTACAAGTTCCCTGTTCACGAAGTGAGAGCCTTAAACTTCACATGGGTCCAGTTCATATAAATAACACTCAAAATCATAATTGCTGACAGAGATCACACAGGGAATATTTTCTAACTTGTTCTGTGCATTATACAGCATACCGAGTATTGCAATTTTCACATTTTTGCTTGGACAGTCAGTAAGAGAATCAATTTTCTTTCTTACTCACAGGACTCCGTAAAGCAAAAGAGACAGAAAGTACATATGCAAAATACGTTTTAAAATGAAAGACTTTAAAATGCCTTTGCATGAAAGAACCTTACACGAAAGTTTAAATCATTTGGAAAATTAAAGGTGCAGAGTCCTCTAGCTGGTAGAAATTTCCATATTGCTTATGTTTTATGTAAAACAATGATTGATACCGGCTCCTTTGCCAGAGTTTTTTTTTTCTTGTTTGTTTTTAAATATAATTAAAGCCTGCTCGTACCTCATTCCACTGTCCCGATTTCAGAAACTAAACCGTGCCTGCTGCTCGCCTTACTAAACTCGGTGTAAAAATAAACCCGAGGAACTCCTCTCCAAGCTCAGCGCGTCCAGATTTGCTTTTCGGGATGTGATGAGCCACCCTCTCCTCCCAGCTGTCCCCGCACACGCATCGCCCCGCACCCCCGGGAGCTGCAGGCTGTCCCCACCCCGATGCCACCAGCAGCACGGTGGGATCCGCGCCTCGCCCCTGGCACACGGCAGGGTTTCCTCAGCCCTTGCCGGGTTATTTGCTCAAAATTCCCAGGAAAGTGCGGGGATGTAGTTCCCAGGGGTGGGACCTCCAGGCAACGTTCGCCTCCCCCTCCCAGCTTTTAATCAGTGTCGATACTGGGTGTAAAGGAACGGGGTTCTGGCATTTCACTTGGGTTTCGCTTTTTGCTTTTGCGTTAATGTGCCAGGCAGCTCGAAAACGAAGTTCCCGGCTATCGCAGCCGCGCTCACCCAGCCCTGCCGCTTTCCAAGATTTTCACTCGAAAAGGCGAAAACTACCGAGAGACCAACCGCAAGCCCCAAACCACCCAGAGTCTCCCGCCCCGTCCAGCCCAAGCACACGGGCTCCCCGCAGGAGCCTCATCCGACCCCCCCACTCCCCCCGCCATCCCCATCCCCATCGCCGCGGCTGTGCGCTGTCCTCCCGCCTCCCCCTCCTCCGTGGGGCGGGAGGTGGCTCCGCCGCCGGGCGGAGGGAGGGACTCGTGGAGCTGCGGCGGCGACTTTGGTCTTTAAATCGCTTCTCCAAAGCGGATTACGGCTGATCCCTCCACGGCACGTCACGCCGGAGTTGCCCGGAGGGCAGCTCGCCGCCACCGCCCGCTCCTCTCCCGCGGGGGGTCCGGGAGGCGAGGCCGGGCCGAGGGGAGGAGGGACAGGGAAGCGGGGAGGAGGGGGGAAAAAGGCGAGGGAAGAGCGGGGTATGCCGCGGCGGGTTTAGCAGCAGCCGCCCCCGGGGGGCGGGCGGAGCTCAGGGCGGGGCGCGGGGGCCGCCCGTCGGTGCGGGAAGCGCTGCCGCGGCGCTGAGCGCCCGCTGAGGCTGCGCTGAGCCTGGCGGGGTCCCGGCCGCCGGCTCCCGGCCACCAGCCGCCGGCCACCATGCAGAAGAGCGTGCGGTACAACGAGGGGCACGCCCTGTACCTGGCGCTGCTGGCCCGCAAGGAGGGCACCAAGCGGGGCTACCTGAGCAAGAAGACGGCGGAGACCAACCGCTGGCACGAGAAGTGGTTCGCCCTCTACCAAAACGTGCTTTTCTACTTCGAGGGCGAGCAGAGCGCCCGGCCCGCTGGCATGTACATGCTGGAGGGTTGCAACTGCGAGAGGGTGCCGGCTCCCAAGGGCTGCGCCGCCAGCAGCGCCAAGGATGCTGCGCTGGACAAGCAGGTACCCACGGCGGCCCGCTCCCCTTGGGCGGCGGGGGGAGCGGTGGAGGGGGCAGAGCAGGGGAGGAGGGGGCAGAGCAGGGGAGGACTGCAGGCGAGGAGAGCCCCGGCGCAGCGGGGGGAGAGCCGGAGCCCTGGCTGTCGGGACGCCCGGGCCGCCTCTCTCAGGGAGGAGCACGGTGATCGCCCCCAGTCCCCAGCTCCCGGCTAGGAGGACAGTGCTGGCCTTGGAGCGGTCGAAGGAGCAGCGGGAGCTCAGAAAGTTGCAGGCCACTGGGTTCCCCATCCCGTCTAATGACTCTTCCTTCATCCCCGACTCTTAGTTTTCCTCCCAGTGTCTGCACACTTTTATTTCCGTAGGGTGCTTGGGGAACACTATCTCACAAAACCAGGTGTTTAGTCACCCTGATGTCGATGCCTCTGTGATACAGCTACGCGTTTCCAACCAAAGTCAGCATATAGAGGGTCAGTGGGGCCAAAGTACCAAAACAGCACAGGGGGACCCTAAGGACTCACTGAGCCTGTCCCTGGGCACCTGTGGGGCTGCTGCCTCTCTCAGCAAGGCTGTGAGGGGTAACAGACTCTCACCTCTCCCATGGGAACCCCTCCGAGAGCTGGGCCGGTGGCTGGGAGGCGAGGGTGAGCGTCTGCCCTGATTTACAGCCTGCGCCATTCAGCAGAAGTCGGCGGGTTCTTTGCCAGGCAGGTGTTGTAAAGCCGATCGTGGCACAAGGCTCGGGCGAGATCCTGTGTGGCAAAGAACACTGGAGGTTTTGGTGGGATGAGCTTCTGTGAGGGGTGACGGCTCATAATGTGTGAACTGCCGAGTTCCCCCTCCAGGAGGCTTGATCGGTTTGACGTGTGTGTCAAACGAGAGAGTGGTTAAATACTCTGTGTGTATTGCGTAACTGTGAAGGAAAGGACAATGTAGTTGTTCAAAGTATATGGAGATTGGGTATCTTCACCACACGCCTCTGCTTGCCTTATGTAAATTCTTGATCTTATTTGCTGCCTGGTTGAAATTTGTTTGAATCTGTACCTGGTATGCCATTGTGCCTTCCTCCCTGAATAGAAGAAACCAAACAGGTGTCAAACTGGTTTGGAAAAGTTTGGGTAACTGCAAGGAGGGCGGTTGTGAGCTGGTGGCAGCCGTTTCCTGCTGATTGCCAGAAGGGGACACAGACCTAAGTCAGCTCCTGAAAACCAGCACACCCGTGTGCAGTGTGAGTGTGGTAACTCTGTGAGGAAATCTCAGAACCTTGTCTTAAGTTTGTGCTTCTTTGCCCATTTAGAGCAAATATTTCTGTGCTTAAGCAGCCTTTGAGATGGCACATAGTTAAGCAAGTGAACTTTAGGAAGTTGGTATGGTTGTAGGTTTGTCATATTCATTGGTCACATTCTTGCCTGTTGCTTCGAGGCATGTTTTTGTAGTCATTGATAAGAGGATTCCTTAGATTGAATTAAACATGAATATTTCTCTATCTGCTTTACGTTGGCTTAGTACTCTTGTTTATCGGCAGTGTTGTTAAACTGTGGCTTGACTAAGAGAACTGTGTGAAAACAATGCCTTTCCCTATATGTTCTCTGGGAATCTTAACTTGTGCTTCAATAGTGATGAATGTCTAAGTTGTAATTATACTTAGTGGTGCAGAGACAAAATAAGTGCAGGGGCTGAAGCTGAATTTTGCTTTGCTTTAAACATCAGCTATGTTAATGATTTTAACAATACCAGACTGCTATTAAAGAGGCAGAACAACAATTCAATCTTTTTTTTTGCATCCTAGTTTTCAAGGCAGACCATCTGAAGATGACTTTCCATTCACCTTTTGCTTGATATAGAATAAAGCTTTTGAGTGTTAGTAGTTTTTACAGATGTTTACTCATTAAAATGCTGACTTGCTTGTATGTTTATATAGATGCGAACCTGTGCTGAGGTGTACAGGAAACTCTCTCAGTGACTAAAACTGATCAATCACAAGAAAAAAAGATAAATATTTGAAAATTACACAGTTCTTTTTTATTCAGAAAATGTGCTCATATTCTTATAGGTGTGAAGTAATAAACTGTGAACCTTCAGTTTATTAGCAGAGAAAAGCAAAGCTGTTTTAATCAGATGATAATTAAAATTCAGTGCTGTATATGTGAACTACTGGCAGTGTAAAAATACTGCCTAGATTTAATTTGCTTTGATTTAACCACACAAGTGTGTTAATGGAATGAAAAAAATGAGAAGCTATCCCAGTTTTGGAAGAATCAAATCACTCTTATCCAAGAGAGACAAGGAGAAAATAATCTCTTTAGTTTGGGTTGTATTTACCTAGGTAATTTAGACATTAGAGTGATATGTGCTATAGAATTACAGAAATGAGGGAAAGGAAGAAGAATTAATCACATGAGAGAGCTTCACCAGCATCCTTTGAGTAGGTATTTCAAAAACCAATGCATTTCCTTTAAGTTATGTAACTGAAGATTATGGAAAATGCATGCAGAACAAGTAGATGTTGTTTTTCTTAGTTTGCAGATCCTTTTGATTTTAGTTGGAGTTGCTTAAGGATTGCTTTTCATGTCATATGCCAGATAAGAACTGTGCTGAGAAGTTGTCAGAGTTCAGTGGGGAGAGCGTTGAAGATGTACTTGCCTGTAGAGGAGACTGCATTTTGGTCAACAGATGTTTAGGTTTGGGCAGCTGTCTCCCAACAAGTCCAGCAGCTGAGTGATTTAACATCTAAGCTCTCTTAGTGCTGCTGTGCCCTTCCAGCAGTCCATCATGAGGAAACATTAAAGCATTACAGGAAATGTGCCACTGTTTTGTGGAAGATGGCAAATGCTTTCATAAGATTTGCTGTAATAATAAAGTATTAAGACCTTGAAAAAAGTTGCAGTGATAGAATGCACTTCTCTTTCCCATTAAGATATTAGCGTAACTTTTTCCTTCAGGAGGATATTTGCTTCAAAGAAAATTCTTTTAAAAGTACAGCACCTTTCATAATGTTAACAACTGCATAATGCATGAATCAGTTGATATTCTGGGAGTATGGCATCAAATTGAGTATGTTGCAGATACTAAATTATTTGTAGGGAGAGATTTTTCTTTTTTAAGAAAAGTGTTTTGATCTCCCTCAGATTTTAGAAGAGTTTCTGTAAACGCCAAACAGGTGTGGCTATTCACTCTTGACTTGTCACTTCAGAAAAAAAAGGCAGATTTATTGAAAGAACAACGAGGTTGGAAGAAACTGATTTTCGAAACAGCAAATAAGGGCATGAAAATACTTACTACACGTGGAAAGCTTCAGTTCTGATACTAGTTAAACTGCTTCTTCCTCTGGGAACCATAGGCTGTAAACAAGTGCAACTCCCAACAAGTCCTCCACTGTGACAGTGGCAGACTTGATGAGAATGATTATCAGCTTTCGTTTCAAAAACGATGGAAAGAGAATGGCTTTGTCTTAGTGCATGGCTAATCTCTTTTAAAAGAAGTGTAAAATGTCTAAAAATTATCCTTTCTGCAGTGTTTGATAAAATACTGGCACTTGTTACCCACTAAGTTCACAGATTATTTTTTTTTAAAGACTATTGGAAGCAAGAGAATAGAAGAATGTAAATATTATTATTATTATCTGCATTGGGAGGAGGCCTGTGTGTTTAGTTTCTTTCATAACTGTGGATTGAATACATGGAAATGTTCTAATACAGTTATTAATAACTGTCTTAGTGTCTCTAAGCTTGTAAATGTTATACAGTTTGAGCAGAGACTATTCTTTCTATGTTGCCTGCAATAATCTTCCTCCCACTTAGCAAAATTAAATGCAGTATTAAGTCGATGTCCCCACAGATTAACAGAATCCAATTATTTGAATTTTTTCTGCTTACTGTAGCTCTGTATTTATTTTATAAAGGACATGGTGATTTTGCAGTGCTCTAAACCTCTCTGTTTTACATACATTCCTTGAAGTGATAAGGCAGGCATATGCCACCAACAGATTTTGCTGTACCTTTCTCTTGATTTAGTGTGTATAAAACCTAGCAACAGTGCTAGAGGTATTTTTTTTTTTTTTTTCCTGAAGACCTAAAGAATTAAAAGTTCATGTCTTCACTCTTACGGGGTGAAAAAACCCCCATGTTGCTCAGCATCCTGTGTCTGTTAGATGTAGTAGATGGCTGAGGAGTGGTGTTACCTTTTTGGCAGGACAGCTTGCCACCCTTAGATGCAGCATTGTCCATTAATCTCACTGCTTGCACATGGGCAGGTAGCTCCTGGGGATGTCCTAGGGCAGAGGTCCACCAGAGATGCCCATTTTGCTAATTGATAGATGTTTTGTGTTTACCTGCTTGCTTAGTAATGAGCACGTTTCAGAGATAAAGAGAAGAACAGAAAACGTAATTGCTGTATTTATTGCTGTTTTGCCAAAATATCAACATTTAATTCTGACTCTTGAAAATGTAGATTTCTGCTGTAGTGTAGTGAAGTGGGCTGCTCATAACTATGCAAAAGTGGGAATGTACCCAGCTGAGAAGGAGCTACAGGTGGAACTAGTTTACTTTTGACATGTCTTTGTCTTGAAAGGTTAGTTAAATCCACACAGACAAAACTTGGAGAATACTGATGCTTCTGAAGAGTTTAATATTAAACCTTTGGCTACCTTGATCCATGCAAGTAACTTTGATCAGGAACTGGAGGCTGATCTGCTGTTTTCTATTCTTGTGTGTCTGTCACGCTTGAGGGCAAAAGGCAACAAAAGACACTGGCTGCATATCTTAGACTGAAAAGTAATTAAAAGAACATAGGGTCTGATAGTAGTAAGACCAGATTTTGGGGAGACAAAGTATTATTGAAGAGAAAACAGCGTGAAATCTCTAACATTTCTCTGTGAAGTATTGTAAGATCCTTAAATATTACAATATTGCTTTAACAGAAGTGCATACTCCTTAATGAAGTTATTGAAAAAATAATTAGATCCCAAGGCAAATGACATTTGGCAAAGGCTTATTTGTGGAGTTGCTGGGAAATCCTTTAGCTAACAGGTGAAATGTCAGCGAGCGAAAGACTGGAAGCAGGTTAGACCTAGATTAGAAATCCATCTGAAAGCATAAAGAACAAAAATGTCACACATACTTGGCATGTGAGAATAATGTGTTCCTCTTTCTCATCCTTAAACATCACACAAAGGCTGTGCAAAGTGACCAGAACCTACGTACAGCAGTGTATGTCACAGCTGGGATGTGAATATGCAAATTATATTTAAAATAAAGTATTATAACAGTTTTAAATTAATGTCATTCTTCTACCAGTCTTACAGTCAATGGTACTACTGTTTAAATTTTGTCTCCTTGATTGGCAGAGTTGAATTGATTTTGCTTCATCTGTTTAGTTCCTCATATGTAAGACAAAATTTGTAGAAAACTGAAAAATTCTGAGCACAAAAATAGCAAGTCAGTCCCTAATCTACTGAATAATTCCACTCCACTTACCTTAATTTGCCTTTATTTAACTTTTAAAATAGATTTTATTGTTTTTTTAATTCTTCTTCATCATGTAAGCAGAATGGTAATGCACATACCCTATTTTCTGGTCACATGTTACCCATTTTAATTCCTCACTGTGTATTGGAATAGAAGGTACAGGCAGAGCTTCTTCTATTTCTGTAGCAATCTGACAACATTATCATTCTTTCTATATTCATATATTATGTATTTAAATGTCACAATTAGTAATACAGCAGCATTTAAAAAATCTTTTTGCTGAGGATTTTCCATCCTAAGAATCTGCATGTACTATCAAAACTCATGTCATGGTTGCTCAGTTTGGCCTCATATGTTATAATTACCCATCTTGTTTTGCCACTTGCAATACATCTGCATTACTGAGGAGTTTGTGCAAGGAAGGAAGGGATAGGACACGTTGTGCTGCAGCCTATTGTGGTTCCTGGGGTGTGTGTCCATATTGCACCTTGAGTAACAGTGATGTCCAGCCACCTTGCTAGTGCATGATGCCTGTGTAGAGAGCTGGTTGCTGCAGGACCCTCTGCTGCATTGCGAGCAGGGCACTTCCACACAGTGTCCTACTGCCTGACTTCCATGTACAGTGGAGCAGATTCACACCAAAAAGAATCCCTTCAGGACAGGAAATCATTAACATAGACCTCATGCAGCTGGTGAAGATAGTGAGGTCTGAAAATATCAATGCACCACTTTTGGCTGTTCACAGAATTTGGTCCTAGCAGTCCACACTTCTCTAGATCAAGCACTTCAGTGCCGGTTTGGTACCACAGCTGCTGCGGAGTGTTAGGCAACACAAACTGGTTTTTCAGTGTGAATGTTCTGAGCATTCTCACTTTGAGCTTCCTCAAGTGGTGGTGGACTGGCCAAATTTAGGTACTCTTCCATAGATCTGCTGGGGGTGTGGGTAGGTTTTACCTGCATTGAAAACAGTGTCGATGTTTGCACCTTGCTTGATCAACCACAGCAATTCAGAAAGACAGTGTCACCTGCCTGTTCATATACTTGAAGGAAAATGAGATTCCACATAGTACCTCTTTTCAGATTTTTCTGTCTACATCAGCTGTTACTGATTCTGAAGATCCATTGAGGGACAGGGTTCTTTTTAACACTTAGCCTCTGCAGTAGATGTCTAGGAACATAGGCTTACAATCTAGCTTCCAATGTTTATTTTGATTTACCAATCCCACAGATTTTCTGTTTGAGGTACAGAATCAGTATGTATAGAAAAGCAGAGGCTTCCCCGATTTAATCCAGCCATTTCAATCTCTCTATTGTATTTTCCATCTGTTCAGAACTGAGTTTTATTAGGAAATGTTTATAAACTCCTGTTTCTGAACTGTGTTGTCATAAGCAATTTTACTTCCACTGTTTTACAGTCTGTGGAAGTCTTTTATTGTGGCAGCTCTCATCAGTTCCACTACTTTGGAAATCATGGATTGTGTTTTAAGAGTTAAAACCCGGTAGCTATCAAAGAGAATCTGGGGTTATACTCTGTCTCCTTCATAGTTCTCCCCTTTCTTCTTGTGGCACTGTGGAACAGTGACTTTCATCCATTTTTTGTGTTTTGAGTTTTTGGCTGTGTTATAATTGCTGAGTAACTGAAATTATCTGCTGCTTAATCCTTCTGCAGCTTTGACCTGGTGTGGTTCAAGTTTCTAAATAATTGCAAGGTTTCCATTGCACTACAGTGTGTTCTTTGCAATCCTTTTAACTTGGTGAGCTCATTACATTACCTTTTTTGAAACGTTGTGCCTCTATTTACCCTTCCCTGAATAAACTATAAACTTTGTAAATGTCTGTATACTGGCAGTAGTGAGATGCAGGGTAGGACACTGCTCTTGAAACTTAAGGTGCCTCACACAGGCATATGCTGTGGCAGACAGAGGAGTCCCACTCAGCACAGTCAGTGCAGTCTAGAGAACTGGTTGACCCCATCCTAAGTTAAGTGTCTACGTGCATTAAACTGAACAGACCGCACTGGCTGTAGTGACTAAACCTCAGTCAGCTGTTGAATGTGGACCTCTGACTCACGTGTGTCCCAGGCACCTCAAATAACATGTTCTGCTGCTGTCATGGGCAATATCTATTGGTTTTTCACCCAGCCAGCCATGAAGTTTGAGTATTCTGACTGTAGACAAAGTTCTGAAATCTCCCATGTTGGGTCCTGAAAGATAATACATTATTGCTGTTTTCTTTTTGATGTTTTAGGTGTATGCTTGGTCCTCACGTATTTTTAGAAAGTTTATGATGCTTGCAGGTGACAGCTCATTCTTTTCCTTGCTGCTTTCTGTTAACTTCCTCTCCCTTACACAAGCTGTTTCTTCTGTTTTGGCAGATGCCAAAGATTTTATATTGTTCTCTGGAATTGTGGAGAATTTGTTCAATAGCTCTGACAGAGTCTCTCAGATGGCCCCCAGAATGAAATCAGGAATTTCTTTTTAACCCCATGCATTCATGGATTCTTCAGCATGACAAGAAAATTGCAACCTTCTTTGGCACTAGTCATATTCCCTTCAATTTGGCACTCATTGAACAATTCTAGAGAAACAAGAAAAATATGTCTTCCTAATAAATCTTTTGGGGAGAATTTAAAATTCTTGGGCCACCTGTAAAGCTCTCTTAAGAGAAAGATGGAAGAAAAAAAGAAGAGTGGAGAGATCCAGCATTGACATCTGTGTGCAGATGAAGGGAAGAACAGTAGTAATGGCACTAAGGTGATAGTACTGCTATTGCATTTGAGAGCATCACAGATCTTCTTACCTGTTCCTAGGGCTCGATGGAATATTGAGCAAATGAGGGCTCCTGGGAAGGAACTCAACCTTATTATGCATAATTTACTGTGTATATTTGTTGTCTTAGTGACTGTGAGGTCTATTGTCTTGCCCCAAGAGGTATGTGGTGAGTGAAGGAAACACCAGGTGTGCTGGGGAACAGTGACAGGGAGAAGATGCACATGAACTGGTGCTTCCAGACTTCAGAATCCAGGAATCTCCTTTTTTTGTGTGTGTGTGTCAGCAGATGCAAGGTGTGATGCCTGCTGTAGAGATACCTTCCTGCTCCTTCTGGTGGCTATTCCACAGTGGGATGCTAGCCAGCCACTGCTGTCATGGTGCCAGCTCAGGACTCAAGCGCTCCTTACAAGTATCAGTGCATGTTTGTGCATGTTTTCTGTCTCTTTTTTTTTTTTCTGTGAAGTCCAAGGAGTTGTGTGTGTGCACAGAATATAATCAGCAGGCTGCAGGGATGCAGGATTGAGTGCCCAGCAGTCAGAAAGGATGGAGTTGAGGCTTCTTGAGCAGCCCAGCACTCACTCTTTCTGCTCTGTTGCAGTGTGCTCTGCACTTTCAGGAGATCTGTTTATTTCTTTGGATTTCTTTCTCATATGGTATTAAAAAGAAGAATTGAAATTAATGTCCTCAAGGGATTAATTTTCTGCCGGGCTTTTCTCTTTGTCCTCCCTCTTTCTCTTGAGCATTTGCAGTACAAGGGGGCTGCAGGAGCAGAAAGATGATTTCATGGTAAAATCAGACCACCATCTGTGGGGACTGGATTCTGTCATTTGCCTAGGATCCCTATGAAAAATTGCACAAATCACATTCACAAGATGTTTTACAGTAATTAATCATTCCTTGTTTTGGGGACCTGCCTTGGCATGAGAGCCCAGCACATGAAGGTGGAACTGATCTCTGTGAAAGTAGTGGTTAAAACAAATAAAAGTGCCACTGAAACACTGAAGGTTGATGGTTTTTCAGATCAGGCATCCAAATTAAGTTGCATCTGAAACTGCTGGGTCTTGTGCTGACCATATTTGCAGTAATTCCGTCTTACCTCTTGGCTGTTGTGAAAATAAATGCATTAATTCTAAGGAAGCATCTGAATGATGTAATGAGAAAGGTCACAGGATACCATGTAAAAAGTTTTGGAACTTTGCTGATTAGTGTGCAATGGATAAAGCAGGGAGATGTGCACTCAATTATTAAGGTAAAATAAAATTATGTCTCACTTACATGTGGTAACTGAACTAGGATCTCCTCAAAGAAGAATCATGTGATAAAGGATGGTGATAATTATGTTTGTACACATGGGGCTAAATTAACGATGCACAAGGGAGCCTCAAAACCACACACACAAAAAAAATAAATAAAAAAACACCATGAAACTGAGGTACAAATGCTTGTAAAAAACCACTTTTTCACCCACATGATTATATTATGGAAACACCCAGATAGAGACAATTAATTTTTTTGCAGCTCTGTTACTGTAGTAGGTGTATCCTTGCAGGCCCCTAGACTAGGTTTTTTCTTGTATTTTTGCTGCCTGCTGCAGATGGAAGTTTCATAAGTGCATTACTTGGGGGCCTGAGGGGAAGCCTAGCTAGCTGGTGTCCAGTATTATATGGTCCAAAATGTGCAGCGACCTGAGAGAGCTCCATCATCAGCAGTATGAAAATTGCTGCGGACCCACAGAGAAGTCATGTCTGCACCATGTATACTAATACTAAAATGCTTTAAGGAGAGCTACTCTTCCCTGAATGCTGCACTGCATTCTCGTAGCTTAGCAGCAGATAGCCTGGCTGCCTGCCAGCGAAGTGAACCAAGGCAAGGCAGCCACTCAGATGTGCTTGACAATGTAGGACGATGCCAAGTGGCTCCACGTGAAATAAATAAAGACAGAAATTTACCTTTCACAGAAGGGGAAAAAAAGGAAAGAAAAGAAAAAAAAAAAAAAGAAGTTAACTTCCCAGTTCTGATTTTAAGTAGGTTTTACTAAAGCTCACTGACTTTCTGCAAATAGCACTTGGATTTTTTATTTTATTTTTACTTTTTTTGAAGCCATCTCAATGTGTGCTTGCATTACGTGTGCTCATAGCTTGGGCGAGGCAGAGCAGAAGAATGGTTATTTGGGTCATGCATGTCCTGGGTGCACTTGCATCCTGAGCCCCTCACTCCCTGTGGCCTCCTGGTGAATCAGTTTCTTGACTGCCTTACTTCTGCAGTAGTAAAACAAGCCTAATAGTGCTTCCCATATGCTAGCATATGGATAACACCATCTGCATGGGGATATTTGTTTATCCTTGCGGTATTTTAGGGTGTTCATCTGCAGCTTAATGGGTGAAAGCAGAAGTGGTTATCGAGTTAGTCATAAGGTGTAATGTGCATGTGTCTGCACACAGGAGAAGCACGTGGTAAGACCTGAGAAGTGCCTAATCCTGAAACCTACAGCTAGGTTATTGCTTGTGTTATTAATGACTTTATTTCCCTCTACCACTGGGATCTGTTGGATACACCTTGCAGATTTGTCCTTCCAGGCAAAACTCTGTCACTGGTCCCGTTGACCTCAAATGTGGAACTTTCTGTTTCAGGCAGTTCAGTTGTGATGCACTTAACTGAAACTGGAAAAAGTTTCTTTCTCACTTTTTTTTTCTTTGGTGGGTAAGTTATTTGTAATTATAGCAGGTCCTCTTAATACTACTTTAAGCTAGAAAGTTGTTTCTTCTCTGTCAAGGCTTGACGATTTTTGTAATCGCTGAAATTCAGTGCTAGGCTAATATTATGTGGTTGTACACACATTTGGTTCATCTTTCTGTTGTCCTCCTCTTTGAGTCTTTCCCTTCAGTGTTTGCTTTGCCTTGTGTAAATTTCAAACTGCTTGTTTTGTTTTGTCTTCCTGGTCTGGTTTCTGCCCCACAAATATTAATGCAGCACTTCTGAGTTCCCTTGTGTGTGGGGTGCTGGGAAGGCTGTATGAGTTTGCTTAGTCTCTCTGCCCCTCTCGTTCAGATCATACTAGAAAATGACTCAATGTGCTAGCAAGTGGGAACACATGAACAAAACCAAGCACCTGTCTAAGACTTACTTCATCATTTATGTCCTTTCTCATGGCCTCTCAAATGCATTGTGTCCTACTTGTGCAACTGCTTCAGTAGCTTCGAGGGCAACAACGTTTTGTATCTTGGCCTGCTGAGGAATCGTGCAATCACCAAATCACAGAATGGTTTGGGTTGGATGGGGCCTTAAAGATTATCGAGCTCCAACCCCCTTACATTGGTAGGGACACCACCCACTAGATCAGATTGCTCAGAGCCCCATCCAGCCTGGCCTTGAACTTGAACTTCCAGGGATGGGGCTTCCACAACTTCCTTGGACAACCTGTTCCAGTGTCTCATAGTGAAGAATTTCCTCCTAATGCCTAATCGAATTCTCCCCTCTTCCAGTTTTAATAAATTACCTGTTGTCCTCTCACTACAAGCCCTTGTCAAAAGTCCCTCCCCAGCTTTCCTGTAGCCCCTTCAGGTACTGGAAGGGTGCTATAAGGTCTCCCCTGAGCCTTCTCTTCTCCAGGCTGAACAACTCGAACTCTCTCAGCCTGTCTCCATAGCAGAGGTGCTCCAGCCCTCTGATCATTTTTGTGGCTTCTTGACTAGATCCAGGAGCTTTATGTCCTTCTTATGTTGGAGGCTCCAGAACTGGACACAGCACTGCAGATGAGGTCTCACCGGAGTGGGGCAGAGGGGCAGAATGCCCTCCCTTGACCTGTGGCCACCCTTCTGTTGATGCAGCCCAGAACACAGTTGATTTTCTGGGCTACAGACGCATGTTGCCGGCTCATGTTGCACCATCACCCCCAAGTCCTGTTCTCAACCAATTCTCTGCCCACCCAGTGTTTGTGCTTGGGATTGCCCAATGCAGGTGCAGGACCTTGCACTTGGCCTTGTTGAACTTCATGCAGTTTACACGAGGCCACCTCTGAAGCCTGTTGGGGTCCCTCTGGATGGCATCCCTGCCTTCCAGCACGTTGACCTCACCACACAGTTTGGTGTTGTCAGAAAACTCTGAGGGTGCACTCAATGCCACTGTCCATGTCTCCAAAAATGATGTTAAACAGCACTGGTCCCAGTACTGACACTTGAGGAACATCAGTTGTCACTGGTCTCCATTTGGACATCAAGCTGTTGACCACAACTCCTTGATTGCAGCGATCCAGCCAGTTCCTTACCTAACAAGTGGTCCATCCATCAATTTGTATCGTTCCAGTTTGGATACCAGGATGTCATGAGGGACAGTGTTGAAAGCTTTGAACAGGTCCTGATAGATTATGTTGGTTGCTCTCCCTTTGTACACCGATGCTCTGACCCCATCATAGAAGGCCACCAAATCAGTCAGGCAGGATTTGCCCTTGATGAAGCTGTGTTGGCTGTCACTAACCACCCTGAGACTTTCTACTGTTGTTTTTCAAGGTGGGTGGAGAAGTGTAAGCAACTAAGTATTCTTATTCTGACAGTGGTGTGGTACACAGGAGGTTACTTAAGAAACAAAAGAGGTTTGGTACTTCACTTAGCTTCCATTCGTGAGCTTGAAAGAAAGTACTGTGGTGTGAGCCTCAAAGAGCTGTTGTAGAGAGTGCTCTGAAAGGTATGGATTATACCTCAGAGATTACAGCTATTGTATTTGTCTGTGATATCACTGGGAGTCCTTGGGTGTTCATGTGGCTTCTCACCCCTCTCATGGGTGGTTTCCCATAGTGGACACCCTTGCAATCACAGTCCACTTTCTGATTCAGCCCCTTTCTATAACTCTTGTCTTGACTGCTTGATCTTGCTATTGCCAGATTCCCATACCTTTAATTTTGTGGGTTATGTATTAGATTTCCAGGGTGTAGGGAGTGTCTAAGACCTCAGGTGGAGACCTAATGAATTGGCTATATGACAGGTGTAAAAGTGAATGTTGGGGTCTGCTTTAAATGGCTTGTAGAATAAGCTGAATGTCCAGAAGGAGCTACAGTGATTTGATTTGCAAAGGTCAGACAGCAATTCCCAGTAATTTTGAAAGCAATTCTGATTTCTGCCTCTAATGTTTTTTTTTTGACCTCTATGGTGAAGTGTGAGAGTTGTTAAGTAAGAATAGCAAGACCATGCACCATCCAAGGCATCTCATCTTTCTGAATTGTTTTTTCATCTTTCCTAATATCTTTAGATATTTGGACTTTGCCTCCTTACTGTAATGTCTCTATTTAGCAAATATATTTAGTAATTTTTTTTTTCCTATAAATTATTTCAGTTTAATTAAAAAAAATCAAAATTTTCTAAATTTTTGAGTCACTCAGGAAACAAGTCTCTTTGGTTTTAAATCCATCCATAGCGTTTAATGATGTTTTAATGTAGTCCAGTGGGATCCAGACTTTTTGCTTGCATGAGCCTCATATCATAGGCTTGAAGGTCGCAGGGTGGTCATGGTGACTGGGAGAAGTTCCTGAAGACTGTAAGAATGCATGTGTCATTTGTATCTTCAAGGACTGCAATAATTAAGATCCAGAGATGTCCAGGCCACTCAGTCTCACCTTACTACCTGAGAGGAGGTTCTGGTGAGGTGAGTGTTGGCCTCTTCTCCCTGGTGACCAGCAATAGGACAAGAGGAAATGGGGTCAAGTTGTGCCAGGGAAGGTTCAGATTAGATATTAGAAAAAATTTCTTCACAGAAAGAGTGGTGAGGCATTGCAACAGGCTGCCCAAAGAGGTGGTACAGACATTGTCCTTGGAGATGTTAAAAAAACGGGTAGACATGGTGTTTCAGGAGATGGTTTAGTGGTTAGGGGTTGTAGGGTGGACGGTTGGACTTGATGATCTTGAAGGTCTTTTCCAACCTTGATGATTCTGTGAAAATGCTCCTGGAAAGCATTTCCACCCATGTGAGGATAAGGGAGTGACTAGGAGTGGTCAGCATGGATTTACAAAGGGGAAATAATGCTTCACCAACCTGAGAGCCTTCCCTAAGGAGGTGACTAACCTGATCAATAAGAGGAAAGTAGTGGAGGTTGTTTATCCTGACTTCAGTAAAGCCTTGGGTGCTATATCCCATAACATCATCCTTGTAGACAGCTGACAAAGCATGGGTTAGGCAAGTGGACTGTCATGTGGATTAAAAACTGGTTGAATGACCAGGCTCAGAGAACAAGTAGAAGATGATGTAGAATCTTCACCCAGGACATTTAGAGATAAGACAGAACTGTCAGCCCAAATATTAGGAAATTTTTTGGTAAGGGAAAACTGCACAGCTTCCCACTTCACTTTCTTAAATTTTTCTCTCAGCTTGTTGTCAGGAAGGAAAATCATGGGTGAAAAGAAATATATATTCCAGGACATTGTTTTAAGTTACTATGCAGGGATCAGTCTTTTCTTTCTCTGGAAGAAATTTGCTATTGGCATAGCGACTTAGCTGATGTGTTACTGAGAACCATAGTAACAGTCTGAATTCAGAAGTTTTCTGAAAAGTAAAAAGATGAAAATTCTTTCTGGCATTTTGTGCTTGTGATGTGTTTTTTTTCCTTTTTGCATACAGTAGTGCAGCATGGATGTGCCATGTATTTTCTACTTTTCTACATGTTCTTTTCTGGTTTTTTGGGGAGTGAGGTTGTTGTCTTTTTAATAATTTTCCATCTGATTTAAATTTGGAGTAGTAGTTCTGGTTTGGCAAGCTTTTAAATTGTAGCAGGAAAAAATTGTGCAACTAGAATAAACTTAACTTTAAACTTTTTGCCCTAGTGAGCTGAATGTGATATAACTGTTGCCAGCTAAAGCTGAAGCCTTTTTTCCTTCTCTTAATGTACTTGTAATATAGCCGTAATTCAGCATGTTTCTGCTTTTGTTTTCTACTGGTGCTGAGCAGTAATAATATTTAAAAAATACTTGGTTTTGCTAACCTGGGAAGTGTAACATAACTTTGGATCTTATGCTGGCTGTATTTATTAGAAAGACAGGAGAGAGGAGAAAGTGGTTGTTAAGCTTTAGTATATTTAAGAAACTGTCAGAAGGGCTAGTGTTGGCTCTAGTGTGTATCACTTTGTTAGCCTTTTTCTTCCTGAGTGTCCCCCTATCCTTTACTTACAGTACTGCTTTTTTTCAGGTGGCTTTTTCTTTTTTTTTTTTTTCAATGTTCACCTCCCAGGATATATTTGGGGAGCACCTACCCAGTATTAAAGCTGTGTAATGTCTAAAACTGGAACACAACACCCAACTAAACATTGTAAAGGTTCATTCCTACTCCCCTTATATTTATAAAAATGCTTGAATGTTGATCCTTACATCAAAAGAATAAAAGTAAGTGTATCTTCTTTACAGTGAGTATATCTGATACAATTTCACTGGAGTGGATTATTTAAACTAAGTGACTTCAGAGTTTAGACTCTTCTAAATATATCAGATGGGACTAGGTGCCTGATCTGCTTTAATGCTATGTACCTTTTATTAGGGTTTGATCAGCTGCCATTTCCATTTATATTTCCTGATGTTCTTTCTCGATTCAAGGTTATTTTTAAGTAACCCAGGTCAGGAAGGATATGAGTGGGGTGGAGTAGTGTGGGAAACATGGGCAATTAATGGAAAACATAATTAATGGAAGAGAGTTTTGGGAGGTTCCAAAGAAGTGTATTTAAATTTAGTTGACTCATTTGATTAAAAATGCTTATCAGGATAAGGCTGCTCCCCCTTACCCTCTTAAAAACCCCTGAATGTAGCTACACCAATTATTTAGTTATCACTGAGTAACAGTTATATCACTAACAGGATCCAGTTCTGCACGTGTTGTATGTATAACCTGCAGCTTTTCTTATGGATTACTCATGCCATGAGAATGTCATTGTATGTTAATTTTTAGTTGTTATTTAGGATGCTGGCATATGTCAAATGTGCTTAAAACACCAGCAGTTTTCCATGAACTGTTTTGAGAAAAGCACAAGCCTACTACGGTAAAAATATGGAAAGTTTCAGCCTAGAATGGTTGGCACTCTGTCTTGGTTTTAACTTTGGGATTACAATTTGGAACAACAGAGCATAACATCGATTCTTGGGTGTTTTTTTGAATTAAGGACTTAAGGTAACTAGTCTAGTGAGATGCTTTAAACCCATTTTGTCACTGAGGGTGGGCATATCTGTTTGCAGTGTTTATGTCGAGCACAAACTGTCTCATAGCACAAACTTTGATGGTTGTAGCTGTCAGAAGACTATAAAACCCCTTTCTACCAGCAAATCAAGACTGGCACTAAAAACTCTCAATTCCTCTTCTCTTTCCTTGTCAGTAGCTGTACTGGAAAGCTTGGATCTCTCACTGCCTTAATGAAGTCCTCTTTGACAGGCAAGAGTAACTGCAGGTGTTTGTTACGCAGACAACATCATCTGTTCCTAAAGCTATCTCCTCCAAGTAACTGAGAAAATATGTGGTATTGTAAACTGTTCTGTGATGAAAGGCTTCATGTATTGGTCAGGACCTTGGTATCCTGTACTGCTTTGATGTCATCATGTGTTGGGCAACCTGTGAGTTCATCCCTGTTCCTGGGCGGGGTGGGTGTGGGGACAATGTTGTTTGTATAAACGTAATCAAAAATGTCCAAGTACCCTTAGCAAATAACCTCTTCCTCTTAGATAGTAATAGTGAATTTGTTTAGCAGGATTGATGCCTTTTAATCCGTAGCAACTATTTGGGTATTAAGAAAGCCCTGATCAGTTTGTTGGCAACATGGGCAGTGGAATCGAGTGCACCCTCAGAAAGTTTGCTGATGTCACCAAACTGTGATGAAGTCAACAAGCTGGAGAGAAGGGATGCCATCCAGAGGGACCTTGACAGGCTTGAGAAGTGGGGTCATACAAACTGCATGAAGTTCAAAAGGCCAAGTGCAAGATTCTGCACCTGGGTCGAGGCAATCCCATGCATGAATACAGGTTGGGAAGAGTAAGAATTGAGGACAGCCCAGAGGAGAAGGACTTGGGGGTAGTGGTGGACCAGAAGTTTAACATGAGTCATCAATGTGCACTTGCAGCCCAGAGAGCCAACTGTACCCCGGGCTGCATCAAAAGAAGCATAGCCAGCAGGTGGAGAGAGGTGATTCTCCCCCTCTACTCTGCTCTGGTGAGACCCCACCTGGAGTACTGTGTCCAGTTTTGGAGTCCCCAGCATAAGAAGGACATAGAACTCCTTGAGCATGTCCAGAGGAGAGCCACAAAGATGATGAGAGGACTGGGGCACCTCCCCTATGAAGATAGGCTGAGAAAGTTGGGGTTGGTTAGCCTGGAGAAGAGGAGGCTCCAGGGTGACCTTATAGCAGCTTTCCAGTATCTGAAGGGGACCTACAAGAAAGCTGGGGTAGGGCTTTTTACATGGGTGTGTAGTGAGAGGACAAGGGGCAATGGTTTGAAACTGAAAGAGGGGAAATTCAGGCTAGACGTTAGGAAGAAGTTCTTTCCTGTGAGGGTGGTGAGATGCTGGAACAGGTTGCCCAGGGAGGTTGTGGAAGCCCCCTCCGTGGAGGTGTTCAAGGCCAGATTGGATGAGGCCTTAAGCAACCTGGCCTAGTGGGAGGTGTCCCTGCCCATGCAGGGGGGTTGGAACTAGATGATCTTTAAGGTCCTTCCAACCCAAACCATTCTATGATTCTGTGAATTTCAGTGCCCTCTGTTAAATACTCAAGAGAGGCTAAATTAGAAGATACCTCTTGTATGTATGTGTAGCAACCAAAGCTGTATAAGTGTAGGGGTCTTAGAGGTAGGCATGCTTAGCTTACCATACATGGGCACAAGAAGGCACAGTAAGATACAGCAGACATTCCAGATTGGATTAAATGGAAGTGTTGGCACCTGTTAGCATAATAAACACAGAGTAGACTGCAAAAGTCCTTGTGATCAGTAAGAAAAATATGCAATATAGACTTAGAAGCAGGGAGGGACGCACTTTTTTTGTTGTTGATGTTGTTACTGAAAACTGCTCTGAGAGTGTCCTTAAACTTAGCACTTGAAACACTTGTTTTAAAAACTTACACTGAATTAATTGTTCTTAAGTACTGGTTAAGCAACAGCAGCTTAATTTTTTGAAACATTTGCTGGTACTCACTTTAAGTTGTTTCTGGAGCTGAAACATACTGGGGTCTCTAGGTGAATTCAAGTGTTTAAAAATGTCTAATTTTGCATGTTATTAAATGCTACATAAGGTTGAATACATGTAGTGTTACTAGATATTAAATATATTAATATTTAAAACATGTCAGTAGACCCCATAGTTTTGGAAAATTCCTGAGTTATGTTTTCAAGTAAATACTCCTAACCCTCTCTCATCACCTAGAAGGGCTCCATCTTGCAAACATGAAATGTACTTGATGAAATGTACTTCATTAGTTGTATTTCATGAAGTTTTGCCTACATAACTCCTGTTGTCAGCAACTTCCAAATGTGGCTGTAATAATTTCTACTTCCTGTACTTGGCACCCATCACACACTCACTGTTGTTCAGTGTTTTTAAAATTAATATGTAACTGTTCTATTCCTAACACAGGCCATGTACTTGGAAGCCAACTAGATTTTCTAGACTCAGTTGACAGCCAGCAAGAACAATATGAATGTTTTAAATTTGCATTAAAATTGATTTCCTATTCACACACCTACACTCAGATCTGGAAAGTGATGTCTGGTGGCTTGCCTGAGATGTTCTGATGGTTGCAGAACATTAGATAACTGACAGCCATGTACTCTTACCTAGCTAAACATTTCATGATAGATAATAAGTCTTTGAAGTTTCTTTTCTGATTTTCTGTGTTCTAGTGATGTATCTTTGTCAAGATATGGAGAAAATCTGCAGCCGTTTCTTAGTTCAGTGGGAACCTTCTCTGTTTCCTTGAGACAGTGTTGATATCCTGGCCATTAAGATACTTACCAACAATTTATTTGGGAGCCTTTAAATGCTGAGGGTTGCATATGACTAGAGACCTTTAATTTTAGAGTATTTTTCATTGTAATAAATGAAAGGGATTGCTATGTTTTAGTAGTGATGTCATGTGATGCAACTTGTTTTTACCAGATTATGTTTACATTGTGGCTCCCTAGCCTGAAAGATGAGTGAGGTCAAAAATATGATCAAATCTATGCAACTCTGTTGTGTTTACATGGCTCAAGGCAAAACACTGCATGTTTGGTTTAGCTCTGTGGATGAGGAGATTACCATTATGGTGAATAAAGTATCTTTTTAAGAATGTTCAGAAACTGAGGGCACTATACAACTTCTGAAGAGCTGTCACACACTTGAAGTATCAGCCCTGTGCTATAAATCAGACTTAACTACATGGCATTTTTAATTGTTACGTTACTCATTTTACAAAATGTTAGCTGACTTCTTGTAACGGTAGCAAGAGTTGAGTCTTGATTATGTTACAAGTTTCACCATAAGCTTGACCACCACCATAGATCAGAAGTTCATTGAGCCCAGTCTCCACTCTCTCTTAGTGTCAACAGCTGATGGCTCGATAAGTGCATCATAACAAGGTGTGTGTGATGTTTTCCACAAATGCTTTCTTAGCCTCCAGCAGTTTGCAGTCCTGATACTCTGGGCTGAAGTTCATACCTTTGCAGTTAGTAGACATTTTTCTTCTAAGACTTCCAAATGCCTGTTTGAATCCCTACATACTTACTTCTAAAGTCTCCAATGGCTGTTGCAAGTACTCTGAGGGCTCACTACACGTTACCATAAAGAAATACCTTTTGATTTTTAATTAACATCTTCATATTGTACTGATCATCTCTGATTGACCTCCTGCAGCTTGATGCTTCTGTCTATCACCAGTATAAAGGCAAACAGCCTTTATGGCCCCATCAGTAGCTGGTGTGGACCTTCTGCCCCCTTCAGTATCTTACTCCTGCAGTTGCTTCACTCATGGAGACTCACCTATCCAGACTTATCTCTGCATTGACAGTTGGCTGCCAGGGCACTTCTGATCACTGACAGCTGTGGCTCATGCACATTCAGTCCAGTTGTTGGCACCACAGACACACAGACCGTGTACGACAACTTGTCCATCCTCCAGTTGATGGCCCTTAGAGTTCCATACATACACATGCACACAGATATGTAGTCGCTTCATCCAGGAAAATAGTTAGAAATGGAGTTAAAGGAGAAGACAGGAGGCACTGTGGTGATCAAGTACAGAGCATGGATGGGCAGAGGTACTTGTCAGACTGGCCCCTTCTATCGGCTTATTAGCCAGGCTTTTTTCAGTGATGTCCAGTGATAGGAGAAGGGGCAATGGGTGCAAACTGGAGCATAGGAGGTTCCATGTAAATATCAGAAAAAACTTCTTTACTGTGAGAGTGGCAGAGCACTGGAACAGGCTGCCCAGAGAAGTTGTGGAGTCTCCTTCGCTGGAGACGGGGGTTGGACTAGATGATCTTTCAAGGTCCCTACAACCCCTAGGATTCTGTGATTTATCTGTTTTCCCATGCTTACTCATCCATTTCCCTGCCTTTGCTTCTTTCCTTAGTCCTCTCAGGTCTTGTACAATCCCCAAATGCCTTCTGCTGCATTCCTGTATCCTACTCCTACAGGCACCAGTCTCAGCCTCAGAGGAGATCTGGGGAGCCTTTCTACTGACTGGTCTTGATGGGTTTCTCACAAAATGTTATTTCATCTTTTCTTCTTCCGCTTTCTTACAGGCTGTAGAATTCCAGTACATATAACCGTATTTGTACACAGGAACCATTTTTCACCTTTCAGTTTGTTTCATTGCCTTTTTTTGTAAGTCATGGCTCTGTTCTCTCCTTTCTGAGATCAACAATCACAGACTCATAGAATGTTTTGGGTTAGAAGGACCCCCAAGTCCTTCTCCCACAGGGCTGCTCTCCATCCCTTCACCCCCCAGCCTGTATTGATACTGGGAGTTGCCCCAACCCATGTGCAGGGCCTTGCACTGGGCCTTGTAGAACTTGATGAGATTTGCACGGGGCCAGTCCTCCAGCCTGCCCAGATCCTCTGGGTGGCATCCCTTCCCTCTGGGGAATCAACCACCCCATGCAGCTTGGTGGCATCAAGCCAGGATGTACCTAGCACTGAAAAGGTAGTTTGGCCATTTATATGCATGATGGCTTAAGGGCATTTTGTGCCCATGCTCTTCTGGGAATGTCTTTCTCATGACTGCCAAGCCACAGACTTGATGTTTTCCATTGCAGCCCCTATGCACCCTCATTGGTGCATAGTCATCTCCGGGCTTATTATCAAGCATGTGAAGTACAGATTGTTTTTCACCATATACTTTTTTTCCTATTTATTTGGACTGAATTTTGACTGCTGTTTTAACATGCAGTAGGTTGACAATGTCAAGCTTTCCTGTAGGTATTCAGAGACAATCTTATTTTTTGCTACCTTGAATATTTACTGTGGCAAGAAAACATAGTTTTGGACGTAAGTTGCTTTGTTTGTTTAATTTTTTTTTTTTTCTAGAAGAATGGTGACTTAGATATGAAGAAAATAGGTTATAGCATAATTAAAATGTAGTTATTATTTTTAGTATAGATTTGCTGGCCACCAACATAATTTATGGATCTACATTTCAGTCACAGTTATGTGGAAGGACAGTACATCAAATTGGTCTTAAAGTAATTCTAGTCCAGGTAACAGTCTAGTCATAACATTACTAGATTTTGTGTGACTAACTTCCTGGGCATTCATTCAGTGTCAATATATACTTATTTACTTATCTTCTGGATGCCTATTCTGAGTATTTTCTATTTTTTAAAGTATGTAACAGAATTTGGCAAAAGTAAACTGTGGAAATTTCTTGAACCACAAGATAAAAATCTCACTGCTAGAGGGAAAGCTGCTGGCATGTAGACCTATGTGTGTTTTTAAATAATAATAAAAAAAAGTTAAATGCATCTTATGGTCACAGAAAAACTATATTTACCTTAAAAATTAATGTCCCTTTTGTTATGTAGTTATTTTGTATGTTTAGGTCATAGTGTAGGGAAATAATTGTTTGTCAAAAGGACATGTTTCAATTTTATGCAATCTATCTGATTCACATAATTGACTTGAAAAATGTTTTGTGTGTCATTGCAGTTCTGAGTAACAGTTATATGTGTGCAAACAAGCATTCAAACATTGGAAGTGATGGTGATCCTATGTAAAAAATAGTTCATTAGCTTTAGTGATAAGTCTTGACAATAATCTTTACTAGTCTGACAAATGACATAATTTTAGTAACATGAGCTCAAAGCCTCAGCTTGTCATTTATTTGTATCTAAAATACATGGGCACCAAAGCACTTTTCTTGAGGGGAATAGTAAAAAGTAAAAAGTAAAAAGACAGACAGTAGCCTCCTTAGGACCAGATTATTTTTCTTGTTTAAATTACCTGCAGTAAGAATTTTATGCTATGCTAACCTGAAGTGAGCTCTTTTCCACAATGCCTTTGGGGTCAAGGTTGTGCCACTGAAGGAGAAGGTTTTGCCACACCAGTGCTATGAGCTGTATCTGTGCCCTATAAACATTTGCTGTCGTCTCCAAGCTCTGGTGTTCTACACACTGGAGCGGAATGGCATGCCCTTCTGAAGTGCCATGAGAGTGTTTAGAAGTGTTTTAAACTAGTCTGCACAGTAGTTTTAAACTACTATTAAGCTATTATGCCCTGTACCTGTTCAGCCTGTGCATTTGGTATTCCTCCCATGCTTTAACCATACTGACCTGCTTGGATTTTAATGGGCTAGGAGTGACCAAGAAAGATGCTAGGATCTTCCTGTCCTGCAAGTTGCTCATAAGTAGTCATTCTGTGGAGCCTGTGTTGTGTGACTAGCAGAGCTCTGTTGGTCTGGGAAGTGCTGAGCAATGTGGCTTCTAAGCAATAGGAAATGAAGTTGCAGAAGGTGCTGAGAGCAATACTGTTAATAGCTTTATGGTTTGACAGTATGGTGGACCCAGTTGCAGGTCCCACCTGGCCATGAAATGGTGATGCTCATCCTCTTCAGATACTTTCTGCAAGGGCATGTAGTGATAGGAAAAGGAGGATGGTTTCAAACTGAGAGAGGAGAGATTTAAATTAGATTTTAGGAAGAAAATGTCCTAAATGTCCTCTGTCCTATGAGGGTGATGAAACACTGGCACTGTTTGCCCAGTGAGGCTGTAGATGCCCCATCCCTGGACGTGTTCAAGGCCAGGTTGGATGGGGCTCTGAGCTACCTGGTCTAGTGGGAGGTGTCCCTGCCCATGCAGAGAGGTTGGAACTAGATGGTCTTTAAGGTCCCTTCTAACCCAAACCATTCTGTGATTCTGGCTTGCAAATCAGATACTAACCAGTGCAGGAAATGGGTTACTGACTTGGATGAATGCTTGCTTTGTGCCCGTGTGGCCATTTAATTACACCATTGACTGGCACTTTGTTAACTCTTAGGAAATTCCCCCATTCCATTAAAAAAAAAGTAATATTTTCCTTGTTTGTACAAATCTTCATAAATTTATACTAAATGTTTTTTTTTCACTTCTTTGATTTGTTTTATGAGTCAGTCTAATATGTAGCATATAGTATTTGATTTCTCTAATATTCAAGGATAGAAAAAAACACGACTATAGGAGGAGGTAAGATAAAAAATTTCTTTTTTTTAAGGTACATGCATTTATTGCTTCATAATTACAAAGCATGTCTGTTGATCTGTCTTTACAGTTGTTTTATGTTCTGTGGTTTCTTTTTTCCAGAGGTAATAATTAAAATCCTTAGTATATTTTAATAATGGGTTTGCTTTTCTGCATGTTGAATAAATAACGAATGTCAGGTTTTGGTGGTTTCTTGTTATATTTGCAGTTGAGCATGTGATGGGTATTACTAGATCCAGGCCCACTCCTCAAATCTGCATGCAGGTAATTTTAGAACTTGAGATGAAGGGGCTGAGCAAAGAGAAAAATTACTTGTGTGCTGTGACTTTCAGCATATGATGGATTTTCAGTGTCTAGAAACTTGTTCAGGAGTTAATGCAGGAAGTTAGAAGACTAAGAAGAAATAATGGGTGATATTAATTGGAATTGCATCATTTTAACCTCAGGGTAAGTGAAATAAGTGTCAGATCTAAAGACCCCCAAATCCTCTGCATTTGATTGAAGTTTTGCCTTTTATTTCAGTGGTGATAAGATTTCAGCATGGCAGTCATAGTTTAGCCAGCCAAATAAGAGGACTGGTTGTTAGGAGTTAAACACTCACTGTGCTCTAGCAGAGCCAGTAGTGCTGTATGATCACTATTTTGCAGAGGCATTTTGAAAATCTGCATCTCAACTCTGTGTCTAGCTCTGTAAATAGCTGTATTTAGATTACTGACCTTCTTAGCAGGACTTGTTTTCTTGCATGCAAGAAAATTACGGCAAATTATACTGGGGCATCTGTCACCTTGTTGTATTGCAAACTCACCTTCAGCTTGTTTTGTTAGAACTCTGTTTTGTAACTAGGTTAATGACAGTATAATTACTTTGCTGTGTCCTTTAGAAGAATAGGAATAAATTGCTCTTCAGTGTTTCAAATCCAAATGGCAGTGATTCAGCTGGAGCGATGGTATAGATTGGTATCTGTGGTGCACAAGTTTAAAAAATGATCTGATATAAATATTTACAAGATGCAGGTCTCAGTGGTAACTTGAAATATCTGAAAAGCAAACCTTTAAAAATATAGCGAGCTGTGACACTGCTCTTAATGTTAAGATTTGTTTAACAATTAAAGCTCCTGCTGTAGTAGAAAAATATTGCATTTTTAATGACTGAGAAGTGAAACATGGTTAGTTGTGTTGCAAGAAAAAATTATGGACATACCTCTTAAGAAAAGAATAATCTTGAAACACTGGTGGTGCAAGTAAAGCATTTACATACTGTGGTTTGTAATAGCACATGCCTTTATTTTAAAATTATTAGAAGGAAAACAGCTCTTGCATCTCTATCACAGTATCCAGTGATGGCAGGCAATAATGGCAGGCACTAAGAGTTGTGTTTTGGTAGTTTTCATTTTCAAGAACAGTTCGTTCTTTTCCCTTTGTCTGAATAATTTCATAGAATCACAGAATGGGTTGGGTTGGAAGGAACCTTAAAGATGATGTAGTTCCAACCCCCCTGCATGGGCAAGGACACCTCCCACTAGACCAGGCTGCACCAAGCACCATCTGACCTGGCCTTGGACACTTCCAGGGATGGGGCAGCCACAACCGCTCTGGGCAACCTGTGCCAGTGTCTCACCACCCTCACACTGAAGAATTTCTAACCCCAAATCTCCTCTCTTCCAGTTTAAAGCCATCATCCCTTGTCCTATCATTACATGCCCATGTAAAAAGTCCCTCTCTGGTTTTTCTGTAGCCCCTTCACGTACTGGAAGGTGCTCTAAGGTCTCCCTGGAGCCTTCACTTCTCTAGGCTGAACAACCCCAACTCAATCAGTCTTCCTCCATAGCAGAGGTTCTCCAGCCCTCTGATAAACTTTGTGGCCTTGGTCCAGGAGCTCCATGTCCTTACTATGTTGGAGAACCCAGAACTGGACACGGCACTGCAGATGGGGTTTCATGAGAGCAGTAGAGGGGGAGAATCACCTCCCTTGGCCTGCTGGTCAATCTTGCTTTGATCCAGCCCAGTACATGGTTGGCTTTCAGGGCTGCCAGCACACATTGCTGGCAGATGTCCAGTTTTTTTATCCACCAGGACCCCCAAGTCCTTCTCCTCAGGGCAGCTCTTGATCCCTTCCTCCTGTAGCCTGTATTGATACTGAGGGTTGTCCCAACTCATGTGCAAGACCTTGCACTTGGCCTTGTAGAACTTGGTGAGGTTGGCATTGGCCCACCTTTCAAGCCTGCCCAGATCCCTCTGGATGGCATCCCTTCCCTCCAGCATGTTCACCACACCACGTGGTTTGGTGTCATCAGCAAACTTGCTGAGGGTGCACTGAATCCTGCTGTCCGTCTCTCCAACAAAGATGTTAAATAGCACTGGTCCCAGTACCAACCTTTGAGGAACACCACTCATCACTGGTCTCTGACTGGACATCAAGTCTTTGACCACAACTGTTTGAGTGCGACCATCCAGCCAGTTGTATCCACATCTTTCCAGTTTACAGACCAGGATGCCACGTAGGACAGTGTTGAAGGCTTTGCACAAGTTTATTGTCAGGAAACAGAGAGGGAACAGAATAAAAGTAATCCTTTGGGTCTTGATTATTGAGTTTAAACTAGGTTGTAAGGTTATTGATTGCATTTTTAATACTGTTGAGGTGGAAGATGTGAAACAGTCTGTCACATGTCACAGTTTACACTGGAGCTGTTTGCTTACAGCATCTTGTTCCCAGGCTCATGTGAGATGGTCACTTGGTCTGCATTCAGACTTCTCTGTGTCCTCCTGTTCCATCCATCCACAGCAAAGGGTTGGGGACTGCAGCATGCTGTCAGCTCTGTAGAGCAAACTAGCCTTCTAGTTCTGTATTGTGATGAGGATTGTTGTCTCTGTATTTAGCCATTGGGCAATTAAGGCACAATTAAATGTGGCATTACCTCAAACAAATGCACAAGAGGAATTGCCAAGAGTGGCACCTTTGCTTTGGGTAGTATTATTCCAGGACAGTTTTCTGTGGTTGGATGTGGCAGAACTTCCTCACAAAATTCTTGATGGAAATTGGTCTGCATATGATGACAGTGATGGGAATGTCACTTTCAAGCTGGAATTTTGTAGAAGTGTATTCTTCTTCTCATTTTTCTTCCCCACTGCAGCTGGTTACATCATTCATGTTTCTGCAGCAGGCAAGTAAAGTAATTCAAGTTTTATGCCACATCTCTTTTTTACATGACAATACAGAACTATAATATGTCTTTAATGCTACAAGTCAGTACATGCAAGAAGGCACTTTTAGCATCTCTATTAAAAAATATGTTTCCCCAGTAGTGTTAAAAATGTGAACTTTGAGATTTCTAGCTTTAGTTATCAAAAAACCTTTACTTTTGCATCATTGTATCTTTGGAAATTATAATTTTAAAGGCTTGACCAGGGCTATTTTTTGGGATTGTTTCTTCTCTTCAAGAGACCTGAATGAGGTTTCCGACACTGTGTCAGGGAGTAGGATGGCAATCTCCATAATTTCTACAACTTCTATAGTAGAAGTATCCCATTTTAATGCAACTGATAGAACAAAAAATGTTCTTAGTTTTTTATGTTATAAAAGAGAGGAAATGAAAGTACAGGCATGAAAGCAAGCAGAATAGGAATCCAGGGAGGGTTTCTGTGGATGCTGGTCTTCTACTTTTTTGTTAGAATTATTTTGCATGGAAAAAGTAGTTTCAAAAGACAAATTTATCAGCCTATTTTCTGCCATTGTTGCCCAGATGTATCAAGTACATAATTTTTGGCTGGTTTGTTTGATAAATTATCAGCTGACCCAGGGTGAAATGTTTGGCTTTGGACTGTGTTGTGTTAAATTTCATTGGTCTATGGTGGCTCGAAGAATGCAGCCTCTCACCTTTTCTTGTATATCTTGGCTCACCCACTGCTTCCAGTACAGCTGAAAGCCATGTGTCCTGGAGGACAGATGACCATACACTCATTGTGGAAATGGAGCTTCTATAAGGACTACACCTGTATAGAGAGGAGCTGCCAGACAGTTCCCTTTAGGCACATAGGGGTTGAGGTGGAACAGACTTCAGACATCAGGGTTTTTGTTGGTCCATCACAATTGGTTGATGCAACATGAAGTGCTAAAAGCTTTTGTTTTGGTTTGGTTTTATGTTTCTAAGTAATTATTGATAGGATGAAACATTAGAGTTTCCTGTAGGATAGAAAGATAGTGTTTGCACTGTTACTGACTTCCACTGCTCCCTTGCCCCGCTGTGGTGTAAACCAGGATAGAAAATGTAAGCAGTATTTTTGCTCTTATTAGAAATAGTCTTCAAGAAAATATGACTTAGGGAATATTTTGTCTGTTGCAGCAGAAAAAATATGTTCAGTTTTCAGTAGAAACTGAGTAAGGCCTGAACTGACCCAAAAGCTGTAGCTGATTTCCTGCTGTATTTTGACATTATGCCATGTATGCCTGTTAGTGCAGAAAATTATGCTCTTTCATCATTTCCTTAGAACAGAGAATGCCTCTTTTCTTGTAATCAGTGGCAAAACTGGATAGCTTTTGAATGCTTACACACTGCTGTGTGTGTTTCTGTGCCTTTGAAAAGGATAATATTCATGTGGGCTACAAAGCTCCAAACACGAGAGAATTGTGATTTGAGGAATTGAATTTCTGGCATGGTCTTCCCACAATACATTCCAGTGAGTTAAAAACAAAAAAACAACAGAAACTGTTTGCATTTAGATGCAGCTATTGCTGATGAGCTGCTTCTCAGCTGTTTTGGTGAATTTGATGGCTTAAAGATGCAGTTGTGGTGTTTTTCTGTTTTTGTTTTTGTTTTTTTTTTTAAAAAAAGGATCAATTTTGGTTAAATTCAAATAAAAAGGAGGCAATTTATATTCTGTTTCAGGGGAAAAACAATTTCAGTCAAAAATAAGATGTGCAAATGGAAAAAAAAAAGTAAAGCAAATTGAATTTCAGCATTTGCCATGTGAATACTTCTTTGATCATTCAAGCTTTACTGTTATTACATTACATGAAAAAATGTGAATCATTAATATGATTTTGAGAAACTCCAGTGGAGTACCAGAGATCAGAACATCATAAAAACTGGCAGCACTAAAAGAAAGTGAAATAACATGCTTTGGAATTATTCTGCCTGTGTGCAAGCTGAAGTTGATTTTGTTGCTCTGCTTTTTTTGCCATCCTAGATTTTTCAGCAATTTCTTACTGAAAATGTTGTGAAACAGGCACAGTAGAAGGCAGAGCTTTACTTAAAAGAAAGTTTCTTTGAGTGCATGGCAAGAACTGCACATTTCTGTCAAACTGTCAAGAAATTAGTACCATTTGGCCATTAGCCTGCTGCGAATGAAAGATCAGGATGCTGTTTTGCACTTCTCAAGCCAAGTCTTCATAGGATTTATTGCAAAATAGCAACACTGCTACCATCATGGGAAGGTTTTCCTGTTCAAAGATGATCTCATTAAACCCAGTTAATCTCCACAACCCAGGGAAGTTGTGGAGTTTCCATCTCTGGCAACATTCCAAACCTGTCTGGACGTGTTCCTGTGTGATCTACTGTAGGTGATCCTGCTCTAGCAGGGGGTTTGGACTACGTGATCTTCAGAGGTCCCTTCCAACCCCGACCAATCTGTGATTCTGTGATCTCCCTCAGGAACTCGGTCTCTTTGTTTATTCAGGTTACCTTGAGAAATCTACTGCTACTGACGATGTGGCTCAACATCAGAAGCAAAATTTGAGGTTGCATAAGAAGGAAATATTCTCTTTGTGGAAAATGAACAGAAAATCCTATTGTTCTGCTTCCAATTTACCATTTTCTGGGAGAGTGAAAGTGATGCCTGTACTTTTCAGCCTCCTCTTCCTCAACCATTTGGTGACTCTCCAAAATGATTATGCCAGTCTAGAATTTCTCTCAGTTCTCACTGTCACCTCTTCCTTGCAGGGAAGTGACATTTGACCAGCAGTCCTGTGTATGCTTTGAAATGCTCAAATCATTTGTCCGTGGGCAGCAGGATCAGCCTTCATTGCTACCCAGAGTGTGTGCTGGACAGCCTGATGGCAAAAGTGTCTGGATTGAGGTTATATGGTTATGGTCACTGAGCCTGAGCAGCACCTGTGACTGAAACTGAGTTCTGCTCTGCCCTTGTCAGCTCTGTGATGAATCTGTGCTGGTAGTTGCTAACTTCCTGCAGAAAGTATTTCAGAAAGTCTGTAAGAGACAATGCTATTAATCTAAATGTATGTAATATAAAACTGTATTGTTTAGAGAGTAAAACCATGCTGCATGCACCTTATCCTGATGAACAAAACAGGGCATGATCTCAGAATAGCAAGTGGTGATGCTGCTCAAATGCTGATACAATCCAGGAGTTGTGAAACATCTGGAAATGTCTCAGTTATCAGAAGGGTGTTTCCAAAGGTCAGTATTAACCAACACAGTGCCTCTCATCAGATGGAATGGAAACTCACGCCTAGCGTAAATAAAATGGTTCTTCAACCTCCTCTTATAAATCCTTTGCTAACACACCATGCAAACAAGCATCACACCTGTTTGCTTGACACCTGGAATTGTCATAACTCCAGGGGAAAAAAGAGTTTATGAGAGTGTACTATCAGCAAATGGATTTTTGAAAGTAGTTCTGTAAGTCCTTTTGGTATATTTGCTTTAAGCCCATTTTATTCCTAAAAGCTAAAAGCACACAGAAAGGTAGTTTTGGTTCACACTTACAGCTTTGTTCATGTCATCTCTGAAGGGAGGAGATGCCACCTGAATAAAGACAGCATTTGTTAGGGTAAGTTGTATAATGCCTCCCTGAAGAGGGGGCATTGGTAATGAAATGATAAAAACTGGTGGCTGTAGCCAAAGAGGAGCAGTGGGACAAATAATCCTTGTGCCTCTTGAAGGTGTTTTGGCAGGGTGCATGTGGCTTGCAATGTTTCCATGCAGTTAAGGATATGACAGCTCTAGCACCTTTCTCAAAAGATTTTGGTGAACCTTTCTCCTCCATGCCAAGTCTCCTCAAAGCAAGCTGCAGGCAATATGACCACTGCATTAATAGACCTAGTGAAGTTTGGGTGTGAACTTCCTTACTGGAGGAAATCTGAAGAGCTACACTTTATCACACTCAGAGGTTCAATTATGGTGGTGTTGGTGTTTGAATGGCAGGAGGTCCTGCTGGTGGATTTTAACAGTGGTCCAGCAAAATCTGTGGCCATGCGTGAATAGAAATGTGGATAGTCCTGCCCCCCCCCCCGTACAGTTTAAAGGATAAGAAATAGATTGTAATTACTACTCTAAGTAACTTACTATTGCTGTCTTTGTACAAGTATTGTTGATCAATAGTGGTGGAATGACACGTGTGATTAAAACCAAAGCATTCACAACCAATTTTTAGGGGAACCAAAGTCTAGGCATTTTCTAAAATATGTGAAACGTTTCTACCCTGTTATCAGACAATATGAGTGATTGTTGAATTACTTACAAAAGAAATTTTGTTATCTCCTTCACTATATGCATAGAATCATTTTCATTGGAAAAGACTTTTAAGATCATCAAGTCCAGCTATTAACTCAGCACTGCCAAGGACACCACTAAACCATGTCCCTCATGACACTGATTAGGGTGAAAAATCAGATGTAATGTCTGAGTGTTTCAAGTACTCCACACTGCATAAATTGCAAAATCATTGTTACCAAGAGGCAACCTATTGAATGTATCACAACTAACACGATATGAGAGATCTTAGTAAAAACCTGAAAAGAAAACATGTACTATAATTTCATTTGAGTAAGCTGTTGAAAACTGAATGTATGCCCTAGTGGGTCTCTTACAGTATTATAAAACGTGGATTCCATCTCTAATGCTACTGGTTTTACAGCCTAAAAATAATTTTATTTTGCATGAGCCATGAACACATTTCAGCAATCACCAGCCAAATTTTGAAAACCAATTTTCAACTCACCACTTCTATAGCACAATTCAGTACTCACCCTTCATGTAAAATGTTAGTGGATGCGACACTCTTGTCAGTGTGAGTTTTTTGCTTATATATGCAAGATGGGTTAGTTGATTTAATTATTTTTGTTTTACTGGTACAACATGTCTAAATAGTTCTGGAAATTTCCCTGTACAAACCTAGGGGTTTACAATAGCTAGTCAGAAGTTGAAATGATACTACTGAGGGTCAGGGAGGAACTGTCTTATCATCTTAATTGTTGTTTGGCCAAGGTGAGGTGCCTTGGATTTTATTTTCTTTTATCATTGATGAAAACTTGGAGGGCTAAAAGGATAGCAGTTACTAGACTATGTATGGAAACGTCACAGAAGTTTGATCCAAACATATCTTGTGGGTGAGATATGACAGGACTTGATCACTTGATCTTTGATGTCCTGAGATGAGGTAAGGGTTTTCCTGCTCTATGCATCTGAGTGTACCCCACATACTTAGATGATTCTGAAACAGAGCAGTCCAGACCATTGCCTGGTGGTCTTGAATGCCCAGGTGTGCTAATAGGCTTACCTATAGTTCCCTCCACATTGGTAAGCACTACTTTTCTACTTAGAGTCTTTAGGGATGAGGTTGGGAAATTAAAGTTTGATGAAGAACTTGTTTCTCTGTGAGTTACAGTTAGAGAAGCACTGTCTTCAGCTTTGTGGAGTTCATTGATTTTTTGGATGCTATTCGTTGGCCTCCTGAATTTGGTCCTGGTGGGTATCATGGGATCACAGAATCACAGAATTGTCAGAGTTGGAAGGCACCTCTAGTGATCATCTAGTCCAACTCCCCTGCAAAAGTAGGATCCCCTAGAGCACATTCCACAGGACTGCATCCAGGCAGGTCTCCAGAGAAGGGGACTCCACAACCTCCCTGGGCAGCCTGTCCCAGTGCTCTGTCTCCCTCACTGTAAAGTTTTTCCTCATATTTAAATGGAACTTCCCATGTTCCAGCTTGTGCCTGTTGCCCCTTGTCCTGTCACTGGGAACTACTGAAAAGAGTCTGGCTCCATCCTCCCTGCACCCACCCTTTAGATACTTACAGGCATTAATAAGGTCTCCCCTCAGCCTTCTCTTCTCCAGGCTAAAGAGTCTCAGCTCCCTCAGCCTTTCCTCATAAGGGAGATGCTCCAATCCCCCAGTCATCTTTGTCACCCTCTGCTGGACTCCCTCCAGCAGTTCCCTGTCCCTCTTGAACTGGGTAGTCCAGAACAGGACACAGAATTCCAGATGTGGCCTCACCAGGGCAGAGTAGAGGGGGAGAATGACCTCTCTCGACCTACTGGCCACACTCATCCTTATGCACCCCAGGATTCCACTGGCCTTCTTGGAGACCAGGGCACATTGCTGGCTCATGGATAATTTACTATCTGCCAGGACTCCCAGATCCTTCTCCTTGGACCTGCTTTCTAGCAGGTCCACCCCTAACCTATATTGGTGCATAAGGTTGTTCCTCCCCAGCTACAGGACCCTACACTTCCCCTTGTTGGACCTCATTAGGTTCTACTCTGCCCAGTTCTCCAGCCTGTCCAGGTCATAATGAATGGCAGCACAGCCAGTGCTCTGTTTGGTGGAGTGTGATTAAATAGAAGGTGGAGGTCTAGGCAGGAGAACATTCTTCTGGTGTTGGAATAACCTTCTCTCTCTTAAACCTAAATTATGTCACTTTTATTCCCAAGATTTTCAGTAGGTTATGTCCGGGCTCCATCCACAGAATAGGGCTGTCAGTGAGTGTGGTGGCACCAAAAAGACATTTGCAGAGGTCTTTTTCATCAGAGCCCTGGCAATCTCTGGTGCTTGTGGGTGGACTCTACCAGGCTTGCCCCTCATCTCACAGAATAATGAAGCTGCTTGAAATTTTGAGTGTTTGTTTTTTCTGAAACTGTTTATAGATACAAATTATAAAATATAACACAGATATAAGGTCTAGGATGTGCTAGCTTGTTATTCTTGCTTCCCCATTGTACGTTGGCTCACTTCAGGGAGAGATGTTCTGTTTATAGCAATCTTAAGTTGAACTTGTTTACAGCAGATCTATATTTGGGCATCTTTGTACATATCCTTGTGTTCAAAATGGGCACCGTAAGTCTTACCTTGTAGAGGAGTTAGAAGATTAGTTACTGTCTGTAAAGGGCTATAAAAATAACAAATCCTGTGTTTGTGTATCTTCAGAATATAATTAGGAAGCCAGCCAATTAATCTGCTTCCTAAAAACTAGTACTTCAAAATTATTTGCTCTATAAAAATTGTTTATGTGCATGATGTGGGGTAGGTATACCTTTTTTCTTTTTTTTTCATATGTGATGGTTTTTACTGAGAAACCTAGTCTCCACTCTTGCAGTACACACTGTGTGGACACACTCTTCGAAACTGAGGCCCAATATGTAATTTCATTATTTACCTGTGTACTCATTATTCAAAAGGAAGGTGCATGTTTTTAGTAGTGAGGATAATTTAATACCCAGAAAAACCGAACATGGACTCAGGTGGGTTTTCATTACTTTTGATTTTAAGATTGATTAAGGAGGGTCTGTATCTCACTTTGACTCTGTATGTTTGATGCAGGAGTTGTCTAGTGAGATTCTTCTCACCTGTATTAAATAAATCTTCAGACTAGAAGGATATAAATGTCCCCTCTGGCCTTTAAAGTTTGATCTTTTAGTTAAAACACAGGGATGTCTTTTGCTGGGCCAAACAAATACTAAGATAGTTTATAGCTGGAGTCATGGGGAGGAGCTCTGCGTCATTATCAGATTTCAGACAAGAAAGGTGGATAGCAGGTGCCCTGGCTGTTTTTTGGAGACAGAGGGAAAGGCTGTCAATTCATGGAGATAGGTTAGAATTGCTAAGAATGGTGAAGGAAGGGTAGGGAGATAGGGTAAAAAAAGAACAAAACACAAGAAGTCTAATTCCTGAGAAATCTATAAAGCTGCCACTGATTACAGGATTCCCTGATGTATCTCTCTATTTCCCCATCTGTCATGTGGTAGGGCTGTGGTCCTGATTCCCTTTAGCTGTGCCACGCTTGAGGAGGGACCAGAGGTTAACTTGGCTGTTCATTCCCTCCTCTTTGGCCCCAGTGAAAAGACAGCTAATGCTACAAGCAAAAATGGAGAAAGAGATGAGGAGCTGTGCCCCCAGCCTCCTTGCTGGAATAAGTTATCAGTAAGAATCATGGAATTTCTGTTCTCCTTTTCCATCATTTGCACTGCAAACATTTCACTACAGGAGATCACGGTGCCAGCATGTACGTGACCATTTGTTGAACTCTCCACAGACAGGCTGAATGTGTGTGTCCTGAAAATATCTCAAACTACGGTTAAAACTAACTCTTTCAAAGGAAATCACTTCCCCTTTGCAGCAAGCATAAGAAGTGAAGAAATCTTTCTGTATATTTAGGTAGAACCTCCTTTGCTCCAGCTTGTGCCCAGTGCCCCTTGTCCTGTCATTGGACACTGATGAAAAGAGACTGGCCTCATCCTCCTGATGGCCACCCTTTATATATTTATAACCACTGATGACATCCCCCTTCAGGCTGCTCTTCTCTAGGCTGAACAGCCCCAGCCCTCTCAGCCTTTCCTCATAGGACAGATTCTCCATTCCTCTGATCATCTTTGTGGTCCTGTGCTGGACTCTTTCCAGTATGTTCCTTGTCCTTCATGACCTGAGGGCTCCAGAATTGGATGCAGTACTCCAGATGTGGCCTCACCAGGGCAGAGCAGAGGGAGAGGATGACCTCCCTTGACCTACTGGCCACACTCTTCTTAATGCACCCTAGGAAGCCATTGGACTTCTTGACCACAAGGACACATTGTTGGCTCATGGTCAGCCTGTTGTCCACCAGGACCCTGAGGTCCTTCTCCCCAGAGTTGCTCTCCAGCAGGTCAGCCCCCAACCTGTACTGATCCATGGGGATGTTCCTCCCCAGATGCAGTACTCTACACTTGCCCTTGTTGAAGTTAAGTTATTTTCTCCCTGCCCAACTCTCCAGTCTGTCCAGGTCACACTAAATGGCAGCACAGCCTTTGTATAGGAATATGTAAGATACTGACTACTGGAAGGGATCTGAAACAAAAAGAGGTAGCTAAAATTTAGAGGTTTTATTGTTTAGTGGAATCTGCAGACCTGAGTGCTGTGTGCTTTTTCTAGTGTTTGGGAAGGTGAGAATACTAGGGATGGGATAGAGGGTGTGCAGTGGTGAACAGAAGGTTACTGACACCATAAGTTTTGGGAGGAATTTTGTCTGTCTCTTTGATTTGGCTGTGGTTTATAGAAAGTACTTTTCACTTCACGGAAGTTTGGTCTAGAGAAAGTATCTTTAAGGACACAGCTACTGCATTGGTCACCTTCGGAAGTTAGGGGTAGAGATGAATCAGTGTCAGCCCAGAAGACTTTATGTGGTGGAGGAGAGACTCCCAACTATGCAGGAAGGCAGCAGCTGTGGGAATGCTGTGAATGTTTACTGTTGAATACACTGGTGTTGGGATGCAACCTTTCAGGTCCCTAAAAAGTTAAATGAATGGCTTTGTGGATTGCTCTGCCACACTCAAGTGCAAGTCTCAGGTTGGTTAACAAAAGGAGACCTGTCTTGTATACAGGGTTCCCAACAGAATGAGACAGGTAACCTGACTGTCCTGAATTCCAGTCTTTTACCTTCACTATAGACCTCATTTCTATTCAGTGCAAGGCATTGGAGACAGCAGCAGTAACGAATGTTGTGAGAAGATGGAAAACGTCCTGCAGCCAGGTAAAGCACGGATGTCTGGGCAAGCAGCTTGTGGTTTCTGGCAGGAAATTCCCACTGGACAGTGTCAAATGCATTTTGAGATTGTGTTACCCATGTTCAGTTTATTATTAGTGAATAATTTAGCTGTGCTTCCTTGCTGTGTTGTCTCAGTTCCTGTAGGCTTTACTTTGTGAAAATTCCTTTTGTGTGGCAGAATTTTTCCCTGTTGATAAACTACTGCTGAAGTACTAATGGTCTGTGCTGAAAATACAGCAGATGGGGCTGTATTAGCCTGATTCGTTCATCCATGAAAACCAATGCTATAACGATTGTAATTTGGCATAATTTTGGTTGAAGTCAACAGAGTTGCAGGAGAATTAAAGTCTGAAGTGACCCTTGTGTATTCCTTGATTTCTGTTTTACATGCAAGTTGGGTGTGGTATTTTTTTTAATCAATTTATTAAGAGTTTAAAAAACAGGGTACATTTATGTATAATCTCTCTAGTTCCAAAACTGGTGATTGCATATTTAAATATAATGACCTCAGAATGCTGTTGCTCTTGGCCCAGGCAGTATTTGCAGAATGGCTCAGGAAGGTGATACACTGTCAGATTCCAGGATATATTTTATGCAGCAGGTTGTAATTTGATTAATCCAATATTGTTTAAAGAGAGAAGACACTAAGCCATCTCATCTACCGTACAATACAGGGTGCATGTATGTGTGTATTTATAGATACACACATATATACAAACACACATACAAACAGAAGCACACAGAGTATATATTTGTGCAGTGTAACACCAAACCCAGAACAGATACTACAGCCCATCTCTGAATCTCTTCAGTGTTGCAGATGGAGATACAAAATAATGTCTTGTAAAGTGTTCTAGAGCCTGTGACTTGGCAAATAAAAACCCTATTCTCATTTACCTCTGGAAGTTTTTCTCTGTAGCCCTCCTGATCAGCAGACTTCTGTCTACAAGGGGTGATGAAGAAACATTAGATGATAATTACCCCAAAATGTGCAAGAAAAATCTGGAAAATTAGTAAGAGCCAGCACTTCAAGAAAATACCAGTGCCTCTTGTTTATAACAAAGTGCAAAGCAATGTGAAGGATTTAAAAGACTCACATACCATCAAGTGAAGTTTTAATTAGCTCCCATAAGACTTTGAGTGGACCAAAGATCCACCTAATCTAATATCCTGACTCATATTGTGGCCATGAGGACATGCTGAGGAAGGCATCAACTTAGGTACATATTTTATTTTCCCTCTCCTTTGAGACAACTTTAAGCTTCCAGTTATTTTCAGCTTCAGGCTTCTGTAAAGTGACCTCTTGTAGCCTCCCTGCAACCCATTGACACCACATTTAGCATGGCATTTGTCAGGGAGCAACACAACCATCAAGAACCACTTTCTTCTGTTTGTTTTGAAGCTGGTTTCTATGACACTAATTGAATAGGGTTTTTTTTTATTGGAAGAGAAATAGAGCAGTGGGTCCCTATACATTCCTTCTGTATCTTCTGTAGTAACTGTAGTTCCGTGTTGTATCCCCAGAGTTGTTATTTTCTTTTTACTGAAGAGTCTCATGTAGTTTTTGCTTTTATGGATATCTGATTTGGACGTGTGCAAGCCTTTTCATACCACTTTTATCTTTTTGTAAATCTTCCTCATTTTACATTGCCCTTTCTGTGGTGATAGGTCCAAAACTACTCATAGTATTCAAGATGTTTCGTAGTGTAACAGCTGTTTACTTTGTTCTGTTTCTTTACCAATCATCCATAGCTCTCTAGTTTGCTTTTTTGGCAGCTGCTGAGTGGGCTGGTGTTTTCATGGAACTTATTCCAGGATCTTACTCTTGAGTGCTAGCACCAAGCACCGAGCCCATCTTCTCACATGGGAAGCTTGGGATGTTTTTCCTCACATATGTCATGTTACATTTGTGTACAGTTAATTTCATCTGCCATTTTACTGTCCAGTAGTTCAGGTGTGTTGAGCCTGCAGTTCTCCATGATGGGTTCTCATCGTTACTGTCTTGAGTAATTGATAAACTTTCTCATCCTCTGTAGTCCCTGTCCTTATCCTCAACACAATTTCCTGAGAAAGTCCGTTGATGACCTTGTCCCATTGTAAGAACTGACACATGTTCCAGTATTCCAACTCTGATACCTAGCTTTTAGTCTGACTTTTATCTTCTTTTTATCCGTGGAGGGGCCTTTGTCTTCTAAGTCCTAGATCCTTAAGCTTTTCCCTAAAAATTTGTCAAAAGCATTTTGAAAACCATATCGTTGTAATCCAAATGCTTGTTGGCCCCTTCAGAGAACTCACTGGGTTTAGAGGACATGATATCCTTATACAAAGGCTATACTGACTCTTCCCAAGTACATCATATTGATTCTAATGTCTATTAATCTTGTTCTCATTATAGCTTCTACTAATTGGCGTGATACAAACACGAAGTGTATTGGCTTTGTAGATCTCCCCGGAAACTTCTACAAAAATTGCCATGGTTTTCACCCTCCTGTCATTATTCCATTCTCATGCTAATTAACAATTAACGAATTTCGTGCCAGTGTGAGTGGTACAGCGAGTCTCAAGACCTGCCAAAACCCAACCTTGGCATTTGCCTTCCCTTGATTAAAGGCACAATACTGTCCTTCCTGCTAACTTGCTGCTGATTCAGTGATGGGAAAGGATTGTTGTCTTCTCCCCCAGACATGTCCCTCACTTCCATAGACTCATCCTTTTGCACTTGTTCTCTTTTAGGGATGCTGCCTTCTTCCAAAGAAATTCCCTTCTTTTCCTTCCCTTTCCTCAGGATGTAAGAAATACAGGATACACATAATGTTTTGTATTTGAGCAGCTGAAAACGTTACTAGTTTACATGTCCTTGAACAGTATAATCTGCTTTGATTTAGACTGCAGTTTACTGCTTTTCCTTCAAGGATTATTGAGAATCTTCAGTTACTGCAGTCATTGTCCTCTGCTGTCCAATAATTTACTAGTGTTAAAGTTTGCATACAGGTTTCCAGATTCTGAAATGAAAATGTTATTAGACGTCAAAGAATGAGAAATATTTTTAGCTTGTCATCCTAAATGTTAATTAAGCTCCTCACCCATCTTTTTACCTTCAAAGGTAAAATTTTACCATCAAGTGATTACGCTTCCTCATGCCTTGCACTGAAGACTGGCTTTTGTACCAAAAAGTCTTGGTACACAGAATAACTTTTCACAGTTGTTTTGCATTTATAGTCTCCATTCTTATAAATATTGACAGCTGGAATTTTCTTTTTCAATTACTCTCAAAGACTTGGCTTGAGTGATTAAACCAACACTTGTGCAATCAAGAAATAGCATGTAATGGGGGTCATGCCGTATTTAAGCTTTAAAAATGGTAGTTGTATTACACAGCATGAAGAGAATTAGATTTGGTTTTTGTTTAATAAGAAAAATTTAGGGAAAAGTAGCTCATAGGCAAGTAGCTATTGCCACACAATAATCATTAAGAAATCCACAATACAACCAAACTCTGTAGTCATGTTGGAATCCTTTGAAACATAATTTAAATGTTTATATGCCAGGCTGATGGAAGGATAAGGTAACAAATCCACTGTTGACACGTGCGTTATTTCTCCAGTATGAGTTTTTCCATCTGGACATTCAAAGCTGGCCAAATGTATGAGGAGCTGAAGGCAGGAGCTTGCAGGAGGGATTGTCAAGCAGTGTTATTGCCTGGGGTGGTAGCACTGCTGTGGGAAGATGAATGCTAATCCTCTTTGGTCCATCCATGTTTCAGTAACTGAATTGTTGCAAGCATCACCACGAGTTTTCAACAAGTTGAGTTACTACAACTACTGGGTGGTGAAAAGGAGTAACTGACAAAACAGATGTGGTGGTAACTTATCAGGGGATAGGGTCTAAGGGATAGGATAGGAGATGTCCTTTGCAGTTTCCATGTGAGGCGGAATGAGCCATGGGACTGTCCCCATGCACTGGAGAGTGCAGTGTCCATGTTGGAGTGACTTTCACCATCAACAGCAAACGCTCTTGTTTGTCACAAGAACAATGCTCTGCTGTGAGGAAGTTTACGTGTAGGGATGTCTGTATTGGTGGAAGCTCTACGTCAGTAGAGCTTAAAAGTAGTGTTTCTGTTACATTTGAGTTGTTTTGTTTTGCCTTGGTTTTGGGGGTTGTTTTGTTGTTGGTTTTGTTCGGGTTTTTGTTTGTTTTGTAGGTTGGTTGATTTGGGTTTGTTTTGTTTTCTACCAGAATGATGCTTGGATTTTCCCTTGGAAAGTGTGGCAGCTTCAGAGCTTTTGCGTGTCTTATTTTGAATACAGCCATTATCTGGGCAGTTTCGTAAGAACTAAGTTATGGTATGAACTGCTGTCAGTGGAATCTTGTGTCCAGTTCTGGGCCCCTCAGTTCAAGAAGGACAGGGAACTGCTTGAAAGAGTCCAGCGCAGAGCCACAAAGATGATTAAGGGAGTGGAACATCTCCCTTATGAGGAAAGGCTGAGGGAGCTGGGTCTCTTTAGCTTGGAGAAGAAGAGACTGAGGGGCGACCTCATCAATGTTTATAAATATGTAAAGGGGGAGTGTCAGGATGATGGAGCCAGGCTTTTTTCAGTGATGTCCAGTGATAGGACAAAGGGCAATGGGTGCAAACTGGAGCATAGGAGGTTCCACGTAAACATAGGGAAAAACTTTTTCACTGTGAGGGTGAAAGAACACTGGAGCAGGCTGTCCAGAGAGGTTGTGGAGTCTCCTTCTCTGGAGACATTCATAACCTGCCTGGATGCGTTCCTGTGTGACCAGCCCTAGGTGATCCTGCTCTGGCAGGAGAGTTGGACTAGATGATCTTTTGAGGTCCCTTCCAACCCCTAACATTCTGTGATTCTGTGAAAGCCCAACATAATAAACAGTGTACTCTGGTACTTCTTTCACTCAGGGTCTTAATCTTGTTTCAGTCTTGTCTCTGGAGATGCCCATCAGCTCGTTCCTTTTCACCACAGGAAGAAGCTCTGATTAGCAGTAGATCCAAGTCATAGAAGTGATATGAAACAATATTCTTCATTCATCTTGATCCCCTTGTTCTTTCCTTGACAGTTAGACAAGATAGTGTCTGCATGCCTATGCAAGGTATACGAAAGTTTCTTTCCTTTTATTTCCAAACTCTGCTTTGGAGAACTCCACCAAAGATGTTTTTATTCAAATGAAGACTTAACCGTTTTGCTTGTTGTGTTGGTTTGGCACCGAGTTGGCAGTCTCTGGATTCACCCCTCCCCCCCCTCCTCCCCCAAGGTAGGGAAAGAGGAAAAAAAAATGAGAAAGAGAGGCTTTCTGGGTTGAAAAGTGAAACAGATTGATTTTAATTATTAGTGACAAGGGAATATATATATGTTTGTAAAGGGATGTGCAACACCCCATCTCCTCCCTCCTTCCCCAGCCACTCTCCCAGCAACTCTTCTCCCTGGGGACTCCAGCTGAAGGGGGGAGTGTCCGGGCGCACGGACGGGGTCCTGGGATGTTGCTGGGAAGAAACATGGGAAAAGAGAGAGAGCCAAAGAGAGGGGGATAGAAGTGACAGGAAGCAGAAAAAGTGAGAGAAGAAGGAAAAAGAGAGGCTTGACTTCCATGATGTATTAACCTATCCTGAAAGCCAAATAGAGACAATATGATGAGAAGGGAATATTCTGATTTGCTGATCCTGCCTTCAGTCTAATCTGCTCCCCCGTAGGGGGGGAGGCTGCAGACACTCAGAAGTGACCTTGGTTATTATCAGTCCACTGGCACTGCTAAAATGTTCACTGAAAGGAAAAAAAAGAATCAGCAAAGAGCTTGCTCAAACCAAAACATTCCACCCCTATTCCGTTCTCATATTTTACACAGAGTCTATAAATTATTAAATTAAGAATTCTCCCCCAGTGTTAGATTTCCTTGAGGTACATACTGTACTTCACCATCCTCCATCATCACACACCAGGTATGTCCAGGTCCCTGAGCAAAAGCAACACCCTGGACAGGTTTGCCCTTGCCTGAAGCAGAATAAACCCAGACACTTTTTCCCAACAGATCTCTTTCACATAAAACAGGGACTTTATCCCCATTCACTGTCTGCAAAAGGTCTGACTGAGCAGGACCAGCTCTACTGATGGATCCCCTGGTGTTAACTAGCCAAGTGGCCTTTGCTAAATGTTTGTCCCAATTCTTAGAGGTTCCACCTCCCATTGCCTTCAGGGTAGCTTTCAACAGACCATTGTACCTTTCAGTCTTCCCTGAGGCTGGAGCATGGTGTGGGATATGGTAGATCCACTCAATACCATGTTCTTTGGCTCAGTCAGTTACAAGATTGTTCTTGAAATGAGTCCCATCGTCCCACTCAATTTTCTCTGGGGTAACATGTCGCCACAAGACCTGCTTCTCAAGGCCCAGGATGGTGTTCTGGGCTGTGGCATGAGGCACAGGATATGTTTCCAACCATCCTGTAGTTTTTTCAACCATTGTAAGCACATAGCGCTTACCCTGGTGGGTCTGAGGCAGTGTGATGTAATCAACTTGCCAGGCCTCCCCATACCTGCACTTTGACCATCTCCCCTCATACCATAAAGGTTTCAACCTTTTAGCCTGCTTAATTGCGGCACGTTTCACACTCATGAATCACCTGTGAAATAGTGTCTATGGTTATGTCCACCCCATGGTCACGAGCCCATCTGTATGTTGCATCTCTGCCCTGATGACCTGAGGCGTCATGGGCCCATCGAGCTAAAAACAGCTCACCTTTGTGTTCCCAGTCCAAGTCTATTTTAAACACTTGAGCAGCCTCATCTGCTTGTTGGTTGTGTTGATGTTCCTCAGTGGCTCGACTCAGAGCCATGTGTGCATCTACATGGTGCACTTTCACAGCCAATTTCCCTACCTGAGCAGCGATGTCTTTCCATAGGTCAGCCACCCAAATAGGCTTACCCTTTCACTGCCAGTTGTTCTGCTGCCACTGTTTTAGCTGCCCCCATAAGGCATTTGCTACCATCCATGAGTCAGTGTAGAGATAGAGTCTTGGCCACTCTTCTCATTCAGCAACATCTAAAGCCAGCTGGATGGCTTTTACTTCTGCAAACTGACTTGATTCTCCTTCTCCTTCATCTGCGTCTGCAACAAGCCATGTGGGATTCCATACGGCAGCTTTCCACCTCTGACGGTTTCCTACAAGGTGGCAGGAGCCACCAGTGAACAGAGCATATTGTTTTTCAGCCTCAGGCTGTTGATTATATGGTGGGGCTTCTTCGGCTCATTTCACCACTTCTTGAGGTGGTATTCCAAAATGTGTGCCTTCTGGCCAGTCTGTAATAGCTTCTATGATCCCAGGATGATTTGGGTTCCCTATCCTAGCCTGCTGGGTGATTAAAGCAATCCATTTACTCCAGGTAGCTTCGGTGCATGATGCATGGGAGGAGCATTACTCATGAACACCCAGTGCAGCACCAGTAATCGGGGCACCAGGAGGAGCTGCGCCTCAGTACCGATCACTTCTGAGCCAGCTCTAAATCCTTCATATGCTGCCAGTATCTCCTTTTCAGTTATGGTGTAATTGGCCTCAGAACCTCTGTAGCTCCTACTCCAAAATCCCAGGGGACGACCACGAGTTTCCCTTGGTGCTTTCTGCCAGAGGCTCCATGTAGGGCCATTGTGCCCGGCTCCAGTATAGAGTATTTTTTTGATGTCTGGACCTCTTCGAATTGGTCCAAGAGCCACCGCATGCACCATCTCATCTTTAATCTTCTCAAAAGCATCCTGTTGGTCGGCACCCCACTCGAAGTCATTTTTCTTCTGTGTCACCTTGTAAAGAGGTTGCACGATGTGACTATACTCAGAAATATGCATCCTCCAAAAACCGACCATTCCTAAAAAGGTTTGAGTGTCCTTTTTGTTGGTCGGTGGGGCCATAGCTGCTATTTTATTAATCACATCCATTGGAATTTGGTGACATCCATCTTGCCATCTAATTCCTAGGAACTGGATCTCTCGTGAAGGTCCTTTGACCTTGCTCCTTTTGACAGCAAAACCAGCTCTCAAAAGAATTTGGATGATCTTTTTACCTTTCTCAAAGACTTCCTCTGGCGTGTCGCCCCACACAATGATGTCATTGATGTGCTGCACATGTTCTGGAGCTTCACCCTTCTCCAGTGCAGCATGAATCAGTCCATGGCAAATAGTTGAGCTGTGTTTCCAGCCCTGGGGCAGTCGATTCCAGGTGTACTGGACTCCCCTCCAGGTGAAAGCAAACTGTGGCCTGCACTCTGGTGCAAGAGGATTAGAGAAAAAGGCATGAGCAGTGTCAGTAGTGGCACCACCTGGCTGCTTTTGACTCCAGCTTATTCTAGCATGTCTGACACAGCAGCACTGAGTGGTGGTGTAGCCTCATTCAGGCCACGATAGTCCACTGTCAGTCTCCACTCGCCATCAGGCTTCCACACTGGCCAGATAGGACTGTTGAAGGGTGAGTGAGTCCTGCTGATCACTCCCTGGCTCTCCAGCTGTCAAATCAGCTTATGGATGGGAATCACAGAGTCTCTGTTGGTGCAATATTGTTGTCTGCGTACTGTTGAAGTGGCAACTGGCACCTGTTGGTCTTCAGCCTTCAGCAACCCCACTAGGGAAGGGTCATCAGAAAGGCCAGACAAGGTATGAAGTTGTTCAGTGTTCTCAGTCTCTACAGCTGCTATACCAAAGTTCCACCGATACCCTTTTGGGTCCTGGAAATACCCTGTTTTGAGGTAGTCTGTGCATGCCTGAATACTGAAAAGACACCTTAAAATGAAATTACTGAATCTGTTTTTTTTTTATTATTTTATTTTTCAAAATACTGAATATTCATTTAATCTTCTGTGACTCTAAAGACTTTAAACAATAAACAATAATAAATAATTGTCCAAGTGAACCAGGGGCTTAACTTGAAACATGAGTGCCTGCCTGCTAGTCCAACAGACATGATCAGTGATGTTGAGGGCAATAGATGTAAGTGTGTCCTCTAGCTCTTAAATATTTACTATCATCACTTAAAGAAACTAAGAGTGTGTATGCAGAAAGGTGATTTTTACCTCTACTGTATTGCAGGGATGTGGAAGCCCAGCTATTTAGCAGATTGAATGCCAGTGCTAAAATAATGTATGTCTATATATGAATTTATACAGGCCCGCTCACATAGATAATCAACTTCAAAATCTGATAATGCAGTGAATATATGATCTCCTTTTCTGACAGTAAATTTGTTTATTTTTAAAAAGAGAATTCAAGGTTGACATAGAGATTCTTTTTGGAGGCATGTTATGATATTTTGCTTGCACTTTGCATGCTCTAGAGTTGACTACTCAGGGCAGCTGATGTGATACCTGATGCTGATGCTTGAGTGCAATATGCATGTTTGGGGTGTTGGAGGATATACAAGATTTTTTACAAGTAGCTTCTGAAAACAAATGTCTTTTACAATTTAGCTTTTGTTTCCATTGTGTACAGTCCTACTGTAGTAGTCCCCTAAGTTTGAATTTGTACGTTGTTTTAGTCTAACTAAGAGTTTAGATCATGGCCAGCATCATAGCAACTGCACACCTCTAAGTCTGAATTCTGTGATGTGAGGTCACTGAAAGTCTTTCTCAGCAGAGATCTGAGTTACCTCACTTTAAAAGAAGTAGAGAGGGCTGTAATTTTGTCTCTCCCTTTAACTTGAATCCCTCCACAATGGGATTAAATCCAGTGCTTATCTACACTTGTGTCTTTATTCTAATTTTATATGTATCAGCTTTATGGAACACAAATAACTTGTTACATAAAATGCAGCTCTGAGCAGTGTGATTTATCTTTACATATACTTTTAAAAATAGACTGTCCCAGTCTATAAACAGGGCACATTTGTGTTTAATCTTGCTGCACTTTTTACTGTCCTGTAGGTTGTTTTCAACAGCACTGTATTATTATAAAAGTTTTTATATATCACTGTTATGGAGAATCCTGTGGACCTGATTAAGTGTTTCTTTCTATTAATGGAACTCGGCTTTAGATTTTATACTCCACTGAAAAACCATAGTTTTATCAGGTTGTCCTTCTAATGATTCATTGATCCTTGTCTGCTCTGTGGAGTTGTTTCATTTCTGAGACTTAGTGGATCTGAGCCTGGAGTTTCTCTGTATAGCCTGTTAAATATGAATGCTGATTCTTATTTTGCCTTGTCTCTGTTTTGTTGATCTGTTGCTAATCCTGTAGTGCTTGTGGTCTTCTGTCTGAAAAGTTTTGTATACACATAACAATGTTCAGTAAATTAATATAATTTACTAAATTAATAGCTTTCTCTTTATGGAGTTCCATCATAGGTACACTCGTGTTACCCGAACAGAAACCAAACATATGAGTGTACTCAGATGCACAGAGACATCTGGGTTTTGTAAATGTGAGGTCCCCAGGCACAAACCTCGATGTGAGTGCAGGTGCACAGTCAGAGCTAGAGCCAGTGTAATGAATCCAGTGCACCTGGGGTGCACTGAACCTGCTCTGGGCACAGCCAGCTTCTGTGTTGTATGTGCACAGCAGGCTGCCAGATGTTTCGGAAGGAGCTAATAAATGGCTGAAATAATCTCTTTTTATGTGGACAAAAGTAATTATCAGTGTTGACAATATCTGCAGCCAATTCTCTGTAGGTAAAATTTCATCCCTTCTGTTCCTGTTTATGCTTGTGTTCCTCCTGCCTTGGCTTTTAATTCTGAGGTGTTTTGTATTGTTCTGTATTTGCTTGATCTCCAACATGGTGTTTGGCTCAGAGAGGCTTTTTCAGCTGAGCTGGTTTGATAAGGAAAGCAGAATGTTTGTTGACATCACTTCGGGTTTCTTACTGCTGTAAACAATGGATAATGGTGTGGGGGAATGCAAATTATATACCTCTCTTGCTGACTAGAGCCAGTTTGGAATTTGCTGTTAAACCCCAGAAAGTAATTGCTGCTGCATGTAGTTATACTCACTGCCCTGTTAGCTCGGATGAAGGTGGAACAGGGGTCAAGAAGTTCTTGGTAATGAAGAGAACTGAGTGATCTCGTCCATAGATCTTTAGACACCAGAGCTCCTGAATAACACTGGACCTAATAATCTGATGGTTTTAAATCTCACTAGGTCCCTCGTAGGTCCCTCTGCCTGTGAAACAGCTGTCTTACTGATGGGTGCATTTAAGACACCTGTGGAAATAACAAATGTGTGCTTAGGTAGAATATTTTCTTACCTGTTTTCATCTTCATGGGAAGAATTCCATTTTCTACCTGGCTGTAAGTTAGCATGCAAGCTATGCAAAATAAGGTTGTAAATGGTGAACCTTGTGAAATGGGTTTTAAGGTAGATTAAACTGGGGGGTTTTCCCCTCCCCACTAGATATTACTAATCCTACTGCATTCTGAAAGTAGCAGAAACCTTACTGAAATTCTGTGTTCTGTGAAACGTATGGTGGGCAACGTCTTTCATGTAGAAATGCCATCGAAGCATATGACACTCTTGTGTGAACAGCATTTTTTTGTGAAAACAAAAAGTTGTTGTAATGACAATTAGGGCTGAGGCGTCTTGAAAGAAGGGCAAAAATGTTTTGGGAGAGTGATGAATGAGAAGGAAGACTTCCTTTGTTGTTTTGGAAAGTTCGGAAATAAGCTTGAGCCAGTGCACAATCTGTGTTCTTGTGAGGAAGTGGTGGCAGTTCCAGAGGTGTTATCCTGTGCTGGCATCTCAGAAAAATTTTAGATGAAAGTATGTAAGGGAAAAAGAGCTACAGACACCCCATGACAGTCACACTATTGTATCCAACTATAGAAGCTGCTTCGGGAATTACATTCTGTTGTCTTGCATGTGGGAGCTTAGGAACAATAACTCACAGTAAGTATCAAGAAAGCTATTACCTGAATACACAGGAGAATGTGTTAAGGATGCAGTTTCAACTTCAATCCATGTTTCATGACTAATACCTTGAAACACATCTTCCTAGGTTGGCAATATTTTGGGCTATGTTTAAAAAGTCAGATTTTTTAATATTTTTTTTTTATTTGGTGTATCTATTTTGTTTAGAAGAGTTTGTTAACTTTTTTTTTTGTTGTTCTAATTTGCAGCATTACTTTACTGTTCTTTTTGGCCATGAAGGGCAGAAGCCACTGGAGCTCCGTTGTGAGGATGAAGTTGATGGTGATGAATGGGTAGAAGCTATTCACCAAGCTAGGTAGGAAATCAGATTTTTAATCCTTAAGCTCCATTTTATTGTAAATGTGTTGACAATAATTTGAAAGTCTAAATTTGCTCTCTAAACAGAAATAAATGTTACAGTGCATTTGTTGTGTATTGCTTGCCATTTGTGGATATAAGAAAAAAAATGCCTTTATCATTCATTCTTATGTCAGGATATTTAATAATTCATGAATGATTGTGTTCCAGTTGAAATTAGTTCAAGAGGAAAACTCTTTTACTGGAAACAAACCTAGGATTAGTCCTCTGTCAGAGACAATGTGTGTTATATGAATGAAGAAATATGTGATTTGCTAAGTGAATAAATGAGTGTTTCCTAAAAAGCTCATATAGAAATAAATTTAAGAAAGGGGAAATAAAACCATTTTGATGGTAAGTGCAACAAATAAAATATCAACTTCAAAACTGAAGTCCTGAACGACGATTAGTCTTGTCAAAAGGGACACGGTAGGACTTAGAGCCATGCAGTAATCTTTCCCTGAGAAAAGGTCTGCAAGGTGAATGGGTGAGGTTTTCAGTGTACTCTAAATGAAGATCATCTAACTGCAGGTTTGTGAAATAGTTTGTGGAGGCAAATGTCTTTGCTGAAATGCACTTTCTCCAGCCTCCCCTTGTAGACACTCACCTCAGCTAATCTACAGTGCCATGGCAACGCTCAAGGAATCAGGCAGTTTCTGAGTTGCTTAGGACATGAGCCATGTAAACAGAAGTGATTTTACTTTATAACTAAAAATGAACACCACCAGCTAGTAGTTTTTAATTTAGAACTTGTGAAACGAGGCCCTGAAGCTGCAGGTCTTGTGTTGATTGGGCATCCAGGCTTTGGATCTGCATCCTCTTCTGAGAGTTGGTATCTAACTGAATGGGGTCTCATCCTTTCTTGGAAAGCATCTACTGGGTTGTGATATTCAGTGAACCACATTTTGCATGGTAGCCCTCTGGGTGAACGCATTATTTCAGGTCTTCAGAAGCTATGAGGCTTTGATCTTTCAGCCCATCCCATGAAATGCTGTCCACCAGTGGGATATGCTCTATTGCAGAAGGAGGAGGAGAGGAGGGAGGTCTTCACCCTGTCTCTGGATCTGGGTTAATTTCTTTTGTGCAGTGTAACTGAAAGCAAGTGAAGAAGGAAGCATGAGCTTGTGGTAAGGGCATTCAAGGGAAGTAGGATCCTACGGTTCTCTGTTCTCAGCATGATTTTCTTCTTGTTCATTACCTGGTGTAAAAGGCATGTAAGGAAGAAGAGCTCTGGGTAGTTCAGCCCACAAATGTATCACACATGAATTTTCAAGGCAGAAAATTGAGCCACTATTAAGAAACACACAGTTAAAAATATTGAGAACTTAAACTTGCTAAGAAGAAATTAGTCGTGAGGTTCAATGTCAGGCTGGTTGTATTTTGACTCCACCAAAAGTTTATGTCTGCAGCCTTCAGAAGACAGCTGGGTGTCTTCTTATAGCTTGTAAGAAAGATCAGGCTTTTTTTTTTTCTGTCCCTTTTACTATTTGACATTTTCCCCTTTATTTGTGCCTATATAAAATGACAGTAGTAGTAATACTGAACTGTGGATACCACTGTGAGGGATATTCTCAAGGCACTATGTCATTTGGGGGATTTTCTTAATCTGCATTTCCCCAAAGGTCTAAAAACTCTTGGGGAAGTTTTCTGGGGACTTGGACATGGCTTTTCTTGTTCTAGTATACTGTTCTTGAACAAACTATCAACAGCTGACCAAAAAAATCTGACATTTAGTTGCTAAACTTAAGAGTGTTGTATGCTTCTGGGGTTACTTCATTGGTCTGTTGCCTTTCTGCTTCACTGGAAACTGCTTTTATTTGCTTTACATTGTGTCTAGTAAAACAACTTGGAGTTGCATAATTAGTTTCTTAACCATTGGGTCTTTTACTAAAGGTACACAACAAAGAAGTTAAAATAATAGACTATTGTGTAAGATTTTTCTTCCCAATGTAATTAAACAAAATTAAACAGATTTACTTCAGGGATTAAATTTTGCCTGTGTCATTATAAGACATTTTTCCTTGAGTTTGTCTGTATTTTTGACAAATGGGACAACCTTTGACAACTTCAGTGCCCCTGTTCATTTGAGGCTAGCCTACGATATTTCTGACCCTTTTGTCACGCGTTTGTTTTGACTTGCTACATGACATTTTGTGAAGCCCTTTGAAGGCACTTTTTTGTAGTATCTCAGGTGTCCTACATAAAAATTCTAGGAGGTATTGAGAACATTTCCCCTGCCCTTAAATTGAAAATAAGCCTGGTATGTTGGCATTTGTGAAATGGAAATATTTAATTGCTTTCTGTAGGGTCCCATCCCCATCACTAGCTGTGGTAATCCATGTTTTAGCTGAGACAAAGTACTTGAGTGTTTTTCGTTTCCTTTATTATTTATTTTCTGTTCTTTTCTTAGATAGATGTATGCTAAGTCTAATTTTGGTTTGCTTTTCATGACTTTTTGCCAAATACATGTTTGCAGCCACCAAAAGCTCCTCCATGTTTTAGTTATTTTGCAGGTATACACAGGCTGTTGTAAAAATTACACTTAAGAGTCTCACTGCTCCCCAAGTCCCACTGTGGACAAATGAGTATTAGGTATGCATATTGAAGTCCTGTTTTTGCTTTGTCCCAGAACTTTTGTTAAAAAATCTGTTTCACTCTCAATACACTGAGGTGAACTTTTCACCCTCTCTTACAAATTCTTCCATGGTTTTGATTTTTAAAAATATTTCTGTAACGCAAAAAACTTCAAATTAAATTTAAAATAAGTGCTTCAGGCTGTGGTTTCATGTATGCTTTAGTCCTCCATAAGTCCACATTGCTGCTGAAGGAAGCAGCTATCATTCTCATGTCAGCCATTCATTCCCACACCTTTACCAACCCTCCTCTCATGCAGGCACAAGTGTGAACTTAATTGGGAAACTGATTTGCGCTAAAAGGAATGATGTTCTGTTTTTTTTTTACCAGCTTAGTTTTAATATGTCTCATTCCTCCAGGGCTGTTGCCTGCACATGCACACTACACACCTGTGTTCACTGCACAAGGGGGAAGGAAGTGCATGGATGGGATGTAGGAGAGCATGAGTGCTATGTGAGGGGGAAGTGGGAGTGCTTCTTTCAGCTAGCTCTCTGTTTAGAGCATATGAGGAGCTACTGCCCTCCAAGCAGCAATTTAAAAAAAAAAAGACCAAAAAAGAGACCAAAAAACCCCCAAACCCGACTTGCTCTCAGATCTGTTGGCACACTTTTCTTGCTAATGTGGGATGTATTTCATATAGCAGTTGCAGGCAGTTGTAAGCTCAGTATGGTAGCTGCCTGGCAGCTCAAAGCAAATGACTTGCTACTAATGCCTTGCTGTTGGAGAAAGTGTATTAGCTGAGGCTTGGTGCTATAATACAACTATTTTATAGTTTCCAGCTGGCCAGGAATGAGGCAGAGAGAAGTGAGCTGAAAACATGGGCAAAGCAATTTTGTATCTGCCTTACAAATAATGTCTAGGGAGATCCACAGAACAAAGTGGTAGGGGCTGCCAGTGACCAGAACCAGTGACTTGATCGAGGTGAGGATGCCAGTGCTCCCTGTACTCCTGTTGAACCAGAAGTCAGCCTGGGCATGTAATTCCAATGCAAATGAGGACACATATGTACATATGAACACAGCTGGCTGCATGGATCAGCACAAACAGGGACATTCAGCACTCACACGAACACAGACAACACCAGCAGCCCCCTCCAGTTTCCCTCTCTGACTGTTCAGAATGAAGGTATGTTAGTGTGAAAATACACAGAAGTATGTACAGTATGGGACCCTCAGTTAATAGCCTAGCCATGCAGTCTCTCCAGGAGCTGTTCCTGGATCCTCCCTCTCCCCAGCTGCTGGCACCAGGAAGTACACAGGTCCCCTTAACCCTGCACACATGATCAGACTTAGAGACCCAAACACAATGGATCTCTCCCTAGCACCTGCCTTGCACACTCAGTCTAGCTGGTAACTAGCCCTTGGATGTTCTCCAGCTGTCGCAGGCACACACACACGTGTGCAAGTGAGTTTCTCAGTCAGCCACCCAACCTCACTGTCTTACTCGTAGCTGGGCTGGATCTCCTGTGCCCTCCAGTAGCCAAGTCAGTGTCTCTGATGATGCAACCTAGACTTACTGCATTTTCAATAGCTGTCTGCCCAGCAAATAATCCTGCTCAGCAACCATCACGGTGTGACAGTGGCTAATGATCACACAGTGATGTACACACCCAGATGGTATGCACACCCTCTTGCCTCTCCAGTGGGTCACTCACACTGCAGACACACAGGCACCCATAGCCCCTGGCTCCCAGCTCCAGTACCTGGTGCTTGTAGCTCCATGGATACATATACAGAGTCCTCTCACTCAGAAAAGTACTTAGAAGTTGAGTTTAATGAGAAGACATGATGGACAGTATGATCAGGTGCAGAGCATGGCCAGACAATGGTACTGAACAGACATACGTGCTAGTTACATCATTATCTCCTTTTATCCCCTTATCTCTTTGTTTTCCCAAACTTGCTCCTCCTCAAACCTCCTTGATCCCTCCATTTTCCTGCTATTGTTTCCACCCTGAAATGCCCCACAACAAGCCCTTTACAATCCCAAAATGCTATACCCTGTATCCCGTGGTAGGTTTCACATCCCTATAATTGGTAACCTTCCTCAGCCTGAAAGGTGATCTGGAGATCTTTCCACTCACTCATCTAGAGGGGTTTCACCTGCCAGTTGATGAGGCTGGTGGCTCTCCAGATAGGTTAAGATCAGCGTTTTGTCACACAGCCCAACATGACCTACCAGAGGTCACTGTACCTCCTGTGCTTCTTGCACAGCACTTTTTAGAAATCAGTTCTGTCCCCTACGAGGGCTGTGTTCCAGAAGCAGGCACCTCAGTGTGCTGCAAAGGGCTCCTGAAGCCCCTCAAGGGGGCTGGTAGGTCTTGGTGGACAGCACTTTAGATATCTTAGACACAGAATTTCAAAAGCAGTGATGGTTATACTTGTAATTATGGCTGTCCAGGAGATTGTTGTGGTAGTTGTTTTCTAAGGGAACATTTGAAACCCCACCAATCAACACTCTCTGGAGTTCATAACAGCTTTGTGAAGCCTCAGCTTGTGCAGCTAAGAGTGTCCCTTCCATTGTATTTGGTCTCGACTTCATGGCTGCTGTTGAATTCTGTCTCAATTTTGCATAATGGGGTAAGGTGCCATTCTGCTCCAGTTTGTTTGTAAATTAATTCCTGTAGTCAGATTTTCCTGTCTAAAGGAGTGCCAGGACAACAGGAACAGCTGGTCTTAGAGTGACTTGTGAGTCTGATGAGTAACACATTGACTGATGACGTGTTCTCAGGTTTGTACTGTTCTCACACAAGGGTAGGATTCCCCTCCCCACACACCTATGCTCCTAGTGTAAGCCATTCCACAACTGACATAGTTTGGGTGCATGAAACCTCCCGTAGCTGTTTGGGACCACCCTTCTGTTTGCATTTCCTCATCTCAATTAAAAGGATCAAATAGTAAAAATGATTTGGGGTGTGGACTTCTTGTGCTTTGCCATGGATCACATAGTCCTGCACCCACCCACCCACCCTCAAGTCCCAGCTGCTAAAGTTGTTCAATTGTCCAAGTGCCATTGCCCACCTGTTTGACTGGAAATCAGCAGACATCTCGTTCACAGGCTTTCTGAACAGTTGTCCATGTGTGTCTGAAAGCTCACCTTTATTTTGTTCCTTCTGAAAATCCTCAGCCCTATAACCCTTGCAGTCGTAGTTGTCCTTTGATATCCCATATCATACAGGAGTTCGTTAAAGGTTAACAGTACTTGTGTACAGGTGATCTCCCATGTGACCTTGGTTAGAGTCATAAGGATGGATTTCGTAAGTTCCATTGCAACTTCTGCTATTTCCATCCTTGGTGTGGCTGTTGAAGTGCCATTAGACTTTAAACCTGACTAGAGGCTATTCCTCCTCAGTTAAGGAATCCTGTAGCAGTTGAAGGTGGTTGGTATGGGCAGATATAGGCAATTTTTTTTGCCTTCTGATCCCCAGAGCTGTATTGCCTGGTTTTCATAAGGAGTTCTTTAGTTTGTGCATTTTGCATTTCCAAAGGGTGATTTGATATGACCATAAATAGTTCTGGCCAGGTCCAGTGCCTGGTTCTTTCAACTGCCTGAACACCTTTAGTATAATTAGCATGGAGTGATCCAATGAACCGTAACTCTGTCTGAATTCAGTACAAAAATCCACCGTAGTTGCTGGTAGCACTGCTGGGGCCTTTATCTGAGAGAACTGGTGGATGAAGTTGCTAGGCCACAACCCATCACATTTGAGAAGTTGTGGCAGTCCAGTGAAGTTTCCACTGAGTGGAAAAGGGAAACATAACCCCTGTTTTCAAAAAGGGAAAAGAAGAGAAGCTGGGAAACTACAGGCCAGTCAGTCTCACCTTTGTGCCTGGCAAGATCATGGAGCTGTGCTGAGGCACAACGGAAAATAAGGAGGTGATTGGTGACAGCCAGCATTACCTCACTAGGGGCAAATCGAGCCTGACAAACTTGGTGGTCTTCTATGTTGGAGTCACAGTGTTGGTGGATAAGGGAAGAGCAAGTGATGTCATCTACCTGGGTTTGTGTAAAGCATTTGACACTGTCCTGCGTGACATCCTTGTTTCTAAACTGGAAAGACAAGGACTTGACGGATGGATGACTTGGTGGATAGGGAATCAGCTGGATGATCGAACTCAAACAGTTGTAGTTAAAAGCTCAGTGTCCAAACGGAGACCAGTGACAAGTGGTGTTCCTCAGGGGTCAGTAGTGGGACCAATCTATTTAACGTCTGTTGGCGACATGGACAGTGGCATCGAGTGCACCCTCAGCAAGTTTGCTGATGACACCAAGCCGTGTGGTGTGTTGAACGCACTGAAGGGAAGGGATGCCATCCAGAGAGACCTGGGTAGGCTTGAGAGGTGGGCCAATGCCAACCTCATCAAGTTCAACAAGGTCAAGTGCAAGGTCTTGTACCTGTGTTGGGGCAATCCCAAGCACAAATAGAGGCTGGGTGGAGAACAGATTGGTAACAGCCCTGAGAAGGACTTGGGTGTGTTCGTTGATGAGAAGCTCAACATGAGCCAGAAATGTGTGGTTGTAGTCCAGGAAGCCAACTGTGTCCTGGGCTGTGTCAATATAAGGGTAGCCAGTAGGTCAAGGAAGAGGATTCTCCCCCACTTGTGAGACCCCACCTGGAGTACTGTGTCCAGTTCTGGAGCCCCCAACATAAGAAAGACATGAAGGTGCTGGTCCGAGTCCAGAGAAGGGCTACAAAGATGGTCAGAGGGCTGGAGCACCTCTGCTATGGAGACAGACTGAGAAAGTCGATGTTGTTTAGCCTGGAGAAGAGAAGGCTCTGGGGAGACCTTAGAGCACCTTCCAGTACCTGAAGGGAGTACAAGAAAGCCGGGGAGCGATGTTTTATAAGGGCATTGAGTGATGAGACAAGGGGTGAATGTTTTAAGCTGAAAGACGGGAGATTTAGACTAGATATTAGGAGGAAATTGTTTACTGTGAGGGTGATGAGACACAGACACAGGTTGCTCAGGGAAGCTGTGGATGCCCCATCCCTGGAAGTGTTCAAGGCCAGGTTGGATGGGACTGTGAGCAGCCTGGTCTAGTGGGAAGAAGATACGATAGCCAGCATTTTCAGTGGTAGAGTAAGACATCCCTTGTCAAAGATTTAGGGCTTCATTCTGCTGTGTTTTGTGCAGTTTGGTCTCTATCAAAGTTATTTAACCTCAGAGGAACAAGCTTCCCAAAACCTAGTTAAAGAGGCAGTACATGTCTGTAGATTTTGCTGAATCAAGGCTAGCAAACAAGCATGTCATAAGACTGTGCATTTTCTGCACATTTATGTTATCTAAGTTAGGGAGACTTAATCACATGAAAGAACCGTCTGATGAGGATGTTGCAAGGGAAGAAACTGGTTTCTCCTTTACCTGGAGCTGAGAACAGAAGTTGCAGCATGATGCTCATACTGCTTTGATTGTGACATCTAATTGCATCAGGGATACTGTCCCTTTTCAGGAAAATACACATCAAGGACAGGTTCCTGCCCAAAAGCTAAAAAAAGACTGATACCATAGTTCCTGTTTCTAATTAGAATAAATACATTCATTTGAGTAATCTCAAACTGGCCTAAGCAATACAATAGGTGCTAGCAAATTGAAACAGCAGTTATTATGGAAATTCTTCCTTACAGAGATCTGACAGGTGAAGAGAATTAGAAATAGTTCTGATGAAGTGCCAGATGTTCCCCCAAGTCCTCCCGAAAATGGAAAAAAAGCAGCCCTTAAAATAAATAAAATAAATTGAATTAATAGAATTCTTGGGCTTAGCCAGAGAATTAGAAGCTTGTAAAAAGATCAGGGCAGTTATGTTTCTCTCAGTAACTGGATGCTGGGAAGCTAGGTACTGGTAGTGCCTGTGTCTAAAACAGACATTGAGCACTGTAAGTTTGGATGATCTGTGATCAAGCTCTTCCTTATATATTAAGCCAAATAAACACAGTTTTGCACGTTTTTTGGCATTGGTGGAATGTTTATTCTGTCAATATCTCATAAAGGGATATGGAAGGCAAGATTTGGCTATTTTTACTAACATGTTTTCCCTTTTAGTTATTCAGATATTCTGATTGAAAGGGAGGTGTTAATGCAGAAGTACATTCATCTCGTCCAGATTGTAGAAACTGAAAAGATTGCAGCCAATCAGCTTCGACATCAGCTTGAAGACCAAGACACAGAAATTGAAAGACTTAAATCTGAGGTATGTGCCAGAGCCATCAAGCATTCATTGAATTATAATATCTTGCTGTGTGCATTGCAATAATATTCAGTATTTCTGTAATATTTGTGAAAATAATGGAAACCAGTAACACTAATATGTACTCATCCCCCTGTGAACCCTTGGGTAAATGTTTTTCTTAGAAATATTGCAGACTATTAAACTGATTGGATTACTTCCTTGTCAGAGACTTTTAAGATGACACATTGCTTTGCAGTATGGGTGCCATTGATTGCACTATTTCCCACCTGTCTTCACAGAAGGAGTTTGATTCTCAACACGTTGTCTTTGATTGTGACAGCACTGAAATTTTTTCCAAACTGCTCTCCTTCACAAAATGCTAACATTTTTTTTGCAGTCTTGAGCTGATGAAGTCTGAAAGGCACTTTTGGTTTTGAGGGGAGAACGGTTTCTTTTCGGATCCTTGCCCCATTTGGATCAAAAACCTTGATGGTTTTCAGATAACTGTGTTAGTGTCCCTGTGACCAAATGCATGCTTGTCATTCTGTGCAGCTTTAACAGAGTTGAAGAAGGGGAAAATATTTTTCTATTAGTTCTGTAACTAAGAGTTTCATTACCTTGAAAAAGCATTTAATGAACGGTTGTTTTTGTCAGATCGTAGCTCTCAATAAAACAAAAGAAAGAATGCGACCTTATCAAGGCAACCAGGAAGATGAGGATCCAGATATCAAAAAAATTAAAAAGGTAAACATGCCGTCTTCTGTGCTTAACAGAAAGGTGGGATGTGGGCTGTACTGTTTAGTTAGGTCTTCATTTATTTTCATTAAGTAGAGTCAAACAACAAGATTCCTTTTGCCTTGCCCCTACTTAAATCTCTTGAATTATATCAGCTTCCTGTGTTTCAGTGCCACATTTATCCCATGGTGCAGTAGTTACTTAAGCATTCATTTTTACTTGAGAGGTATACATTCAGTGCCTTAAAGAAGCTTGCACATTGCATTCAACTGTTTGTAAACATTGAAATTAAGTCATGGGCTATGTCCTGTGGGAATCAAGTGTCTAGTAACTTTATACTCCTTTCTTATAAAAATGCTCATAAAGATAGAAGAGAATGACTTACATTCTTTCACTGCCACTGGAATGCAAATATTGAAAATGCAGAGGGCTGTCTTGGTTTAGGTTGTCAGCCGGTCTGCTTGATGGTGATTGTTCAAGGATACTGTGACCCATGTTTTTAATAACAGGGACAAAATTTTCCCAGTCTGTGTGGCATTGACATGTACAGCTTTTGATACTATTGCTTAAGGCTGGATATCACCAGGCTACAGACCTGTGCCCATCACTGACTCCCACAAATACTAATGCATGAGCTTGAATGGAATTCATGCTTGAACTTGGGGTCCAGTATGTGTCAACTTTATTCTCACAGTGTTCAGTTTCTTAAATTGCATAATATCCTATATGGTATGTGGACTTACTTTCTGACTTTTCTGGGTCACACAGTCTGAGTCAGGGTCAGCACTGTACGTAAGGGTACCCTTATGTGAATTTTCTTGATTGTTTTGATATTTGGGCCGTTTTTTTTGAAGTTCTTTATTCAGACTAAACTCCTACCACTGAGATTTTGCCTTTCTCTTTAAAGATGAATGATTTTCACATCAAGATCCAGGCAAAGACATATGGAAATTTTCTGTGATCAGATGTAGACCTTTTCTGTAATCCTGAATCCATTTTGTAACTTCAATGGATATTATGCTTAAGTAGATTTTTCCATAACATAGAGATACTTTCTAAGAATACAAAAAAACCAGCCTTTTCCTGATAATTGTGTTGCCAGACTAGGTAACTGATGCTAACCAATATATTGATATTTGTCTTTAAATATACATGCTAGCTGGTATTTATTAAAAGCAAAGCAAACTGAGTTTTACAAGTATTTTAGGATTATGGCGATAATGATACAGAGTCTGTCTTGCAGTGTGTTACCTGGAAGATTTGCACAATACTTTTGGGGGGATGAGAGAAATGTGTAAGGGGAGGTAGAAGAAGTTAAAAACCCGGCACGGTGGGTAGCAGGTAGGAAGTGGAAGGAAGGTTATATACAAAGGTACATACAGTATTTGAGCTTTCAGTGAAAGGTACCTTGATATATGTGTGATATCTTTTCAATCTGTTTCCTGGCTACAAATAATGACAAAGTGATTTTGGGGATTTCATTAACAAACACATTTTTTAAAAGTACAATTATATATCAGTGAGGGCAACAGATTTGTTTGTTTGTTTGTTTGTTTTTTAGTTGATGCATTTAATGTAGAGGGTTCTACAATGAAGAGCTTATGATAAGTCATGTAATGTTTTTGCTCATTCTTTTTTTCTGTTTGGTCCATTTTTAGGTCCAGAGCTTTATGCGAGGCTGGTTATGTAGAAGAAAATGGAAAACGATTGTCCAAGATTATATTTGTTCTCCTCATGCAGAAAGTATGAGAAAAAGGAATCAGATAGTTTTTAACATGGTGGAGGCTGAATCTGAATATGTGCATCAACTTTATGTTCTTGTGAACTGTTTTCTGCGACCCTTAAGAATGGCTGCAAGTTCAAAGAAACCACCTATCAGTCATGATGATGTTAGTAGCATTTTCCTCAACAGGTATGAGGGATTTTGTTTGCTTTTTGGGAGTTTCTCTGACTGCTTCTTCCCAGCTGTTTGCAGTAGTGAAGTCTGGCACTCTTTTTTTGCTTTGATGTAAGCAATGTCACTGAGGTAGACCATGTTTCCAGAGGTAAAAGGCAAGCTGCTGCTGGTGATGCTGTTTGAAACAACATGCATCTCTTTGCCTCCTTTTAGTCTATTTCTTCCTCTGCTAGAAAGAAAAGGACAAATCCTGCCTCTTGGGGCAGTTCTCATTTGCTATCACCTTTCCTATTTCTTTTCCTCTTAAGAGAGCAAAATTGGACTTAATGGCCTTCTCTGATCCAGATGAGACTCTGAGGATGAGTACTCCAAATCTTCTATTTTCTGTTATCCTAAGGATCCTCCTTCCATCTCACTTGTCTCTTCATACCCTATAAAAGAAGTTCTTTCCATTAAGTATCCCAGTAGTACTGTAATGAGTTTGTACAGATAAGCCAGCAGGCATCTAACATTTGATACAGGATTAGGACTGCGTCCAAGTCTGACCCAAACTTCTAAGAAACAGAACATGTTCCTTTAGTTACGAGACAGGTTTCCCTCCCTCAGTGCATTAATGATCACTGTATGCTTTATGATTTCTCTTAAAACTGGGTTGTCCCCTACTTCTATTGACCTCATAAGCTAAAGCACAACATTAAGTTTCATGCTATAGAAAAGTTTTAAGCTTCAGATCTTAAACAGCAGGAAGTAAGAATGTAGATGACCACCACTGGCTTGATGTTTCTCCATTTTACTGGTCCTCTTAAGTTACTGAAAGCATTGCCAAGGTTATTTTTGGAAAACCTATTCCTTTAACTGTGTGGAACGTGTTATTTAATAGATGCTTTTATTTAAAAGAAGTGAACAGTTAGAATAGACTTTCTACACCAAATACTATGTATTTTTAGATGTACCACATAAAAATTTTAAACAATGCAATAGAAGGAAGAACTTACTTCCATAATAGTAACTATCTTCTCTTTTTTCTAGCAAAGTGCAAAACATAGTACTAACCAGGAAGAGACGTTTCTCTGTGGACTATTAACCAGAAAATTAAACCTGAATTGTCTTAAATTGTTCAAATACTTGTTTTTCAGTGAAACAATCATGTTTCTTCATGAGATATTTCACCAAGGCTTAAAAGCAAGAATAGCTAATTGGCCTACCTTAATCCTAGGTAAGTTACGGTGTTTTCTCTAGGGGTAAGATTTTTTTTTTTTTAAATTACAGTAAGGTCTTTTTTTTTTTTTAAGAGAGAACTTCTTTAGAGTACTTTTTAAATGTGACGTGTTTCCAGAACTAACAGCACAAGATCTGCTGTAGTGGGAGTCCTACGTGGGCAGTAATGACTGTCTTCCAGTCTGTAGATGAAAATGCCTCTGCCCTAAGCATTCATTAGACAGGGGCCCCTGGTTTTTCAGTGATATTGTCTGATTATTAGCTAACCAGAACAGCCATGTTTTGGCAGGTGAAAGAGCTGAGTTTAATGTTTCTAAAATCTCTGTATATTGGAAACAGCTGATTATAGTAATTAACTTTCGTAGAATATAGTAGTTTCTTTAAAAATATATTTCAAGAAATGGGTAGCTGGAAAAAAACCCAACATTTCTTGACTTTTTCTAGCTGACTTATTTGACATTCTGCTGCCAATGCTGAACATATACCAAGAATTCGTTCGGAATCATCAGTATAGTCTGCAAGTACTGGCGAACTGTAAGCAAAACAGAGATTTTGACAAACTCTTGAAGCAATATGAAGCCAACCCAGCATGTGAGGGGCGAATGCTGGAAACTTTCCTTACTTACCCCATGTTTCAGGTAGTCTCTGGATGTTTTTTTGTGACTATTTGTTTTTAGTGTTTGGTTGATTGATTTTGTGTTGCTGACATAACGATTGATTGAAGATTCTTGCTTAACCAAGAACACTCTGAAATGCAAATGAATTTGTTTTTCATTTATTTCATTATTATACTGAAACTCTGCCTGTAGAGATCTTTTCTCCAACTATACTGATTAAGATCTATTCAGAATTTAGGGATGTTGAAGGGAACGTGGGATAAGGACTGGGGCCAAAAGAAAAAAGCTGAGAAACAATTACTTGACTTCTGCCTGCTACAGGATTCCAAATAATTCCAGAGGGGGATAATACACCTGGTGTAACAATGTAGAGCAGCCACAATCCTTTTGCTAGGAATATGTCTTGAAACTTTCTTCCCACTTTGTTCTCCAGTGGCTTGGTCTTTAGAAAATGGAAAATATAGTGCAAAGGATTTGAAAACTTTATTTATCCTTCTGATATTTTATCTGCACCTGCCTGGATTAACTATTTGCAGCTGTTTTAAGAGGTCTTTGAAACATTGGTCTGATGGTGTCATGTCTTTTGCATTTAACCTAACATTTTACTCATCAAGAGAATAGTAAACCCCCTCAGTTTGTTCAGTTACCGGCAAACCAAATAGAGTAAAAAAAAAAAAGGTGCATAATTTGTGTTAGCCTAAAGGGCCACTAGCACCTGTAACAATAATTTTTTTTTTTACCATTGAGCTTGTATACCATAAAGTTTTGGGGTTTATAGGTCATGGGATCTTAGAAGGGGGAGAGTGGGTCCTATTAATGTGTCATTGCTGATGACTTCTCACTTCAGCGTAAGAAGTCATGTCTCTTCTCCCAAATGCTTTATATTCTGTAAAGTTACAATGCAGTATCACTTGTTTCTGGTTAAAAGCTTGCAACTTCTCTAAGTAATAATGACTGGATCAGGGTTCTTGGGCTACCTGTGGCCTTCAGTAGTCAAGTACTGTATATTCTTCAATGTCTGATGGTGCAATGTGAATTTTATCAAAATGCAAACAGGCCAGCTGGTGTTCTCAGTGTCACAAGAAATTTAGACCCACATATCCTATAAAAACTGAGGGCAGTTATGTATGGATCTCACAGGGAGTTTTGAAAGTTTTCTCTATGGCCACTTGAATAGCAGCGTGAAACAGTGAAATTTAATCTCCTCTTTGTGGCTGCCTCTGCTCTGATCTTTTCCTTTAAAATGTGATGAATAGATCTTGTGCTTCCTCAAACTGAAAACATAAATATGCATATGCAGTCTCTGTCACCCAGAAGTTCAGTATTTTTGGCAGCAGTTACTTTTAGAATGTATGTATAATAATTTAGCTGTGGATATTAATGTAAAAAAGACTACGTTTGCAAAACTTTTTTGACCAAGGTAATGGCCAGTATTTAACAAAAAGCTGTACTGGAATTATTCCTTTAAGGATTTACTGATTTTATACCTGATTTTTTTTAAGATTCCTAGATATATTATAACACTTCATGAACTTCTGGCTCACACACCACATGAACATGTTGAGCGAAAAAGCCTTGAATTTGCTAAATCTAAACTAGAAGAACTTTCAAGGTAAGATTTTTCTATCTTATGTTTAATAATCTTGAATAAAAGGTTTTGGCATTAAAAATCTGGTTTCTTTATTTTGGTTTGGCTTTGTTATTTAAAAAAAAAAAATTCTTGCTAAGAACATGATCAAAACCAAACCAAAACAAAGATCAGGAAAAAAAACAACACAAAAATACCACAACCTAATATTTTGGTGCTTCTATTTTATTTTTTATTTATTTTTTTTGGCTAACACAAATCTACAAGTGTCTCCTTGTATGTTGGGTAAGGGAGAATAGGAGTTATTATAGGAAATGCCTGCTCCTGGGCAATGAGCACAGGAATTTCCTTTTTCACAGTTTACAGGAAAAGGGCATTTCCAAGTGACAACGGGAATTAATTATGGTCTTAAAAAGTATTGAGTTCTTAATCTGTGTTATAGTTTACGTGCATTAATGGAATAATGGGTTTTCACATATGCTTCAAATAATGCCAGATAAACAGGAATTAAGGATGTATTTTGATAACTGGTGCTCCCCGTAGAAACCTGCGAAATGAAGCTCTTCCCTGAACTCCCAGACAGTTCTCAGATGTTCACCTCTTGTCAGCCCAGTAAGAAATTTGGGTTTTATCTCTGGGAAACAGATTTTTCTGCGGTGAACAAAGAAATTCTTCATGAACTGCAGGATATAAATCTTGAGTATCTAAGTATTCACCAAAGATGTGCTTGGAGAATATTTAGTTGTAAAAGAGGGATTGCTTTATAGCTTTTGTTAATTGCATGCTCTGCTCAGTTTTCTTTTTCTGTTAAGATTATATTACTGTCTTGTGCAAACTCCCTGTTCATTTGGAGATTATTATTTTTTCCTTTTTGTCCTGGTGTGTCTTTAACAGAGGCAGCTTTCTGAGTCAGGTCATGACTCCTCTTCGAGCTTTAACTTCTTAAAGAGCTGGGCAGGCAGTATCTTTTACAGAAGTGTCCACGTTTGATTCCTGCAGTGTTCAGCAAGTTCTGCCCTTTTCTGAGGCCATCTGAAGCAGAAAGTAGTAATGTCTCCTTTCCAGTCAAGCAAAGGATAGAATTTCTCTGGCCAGGGTTATGTTCACAGAGATCAATCAGCTTTGACTTGTCTTTATCTCATAAGTCAGAGTTCATTGCTGAGCCAACTAATTAATCACTGAACATTCAGAATTGGAGGCTGAGACTGATTGATTCTCTTCTGCTCATTAGGCAGGCAGTATAGCCCATAAATATAAAACTTTGTGACTAATTTCCATAATGTTGAGGTAGTTCTGAGGGAGGAGGAACTTTCAGATAGTGCAGTCTGGTCCCAGTTTAGTTGTCCCACTATACATCACAACACCATATAAACTGGGTTTGTTTAAGCCTTGAAAAAAATCTTTAGTTCTCTGTGTAAGGGGATGATGCCTGTGAAAAGAAGTGGAAGAAAGTAAGCTGTGAGCCATTAAGGCTGTGATTGTTACAGGAAGAAAGGGAGAAGGGCATGATACATTGAGATGTAAACTGAAGCAGAGCAGAGTGGGAACCTGAAGTCATGGGCAGGAGCTCTGTGATGTGCTGAAACTAATAGAAAATGCTAGGAAATACTTCCAGGGTTGGGCAGTCTAGTCTATTAAGAAGTACTATTCTATCTGCTGTGAAGGGGTTTTAGCTTGGTGGCATCTGTCAGGTGAGTTTAGGAATTGTCTAAAACCAAGTCTGGCAAAACTGGTTCCACTGCTGAAAAAATGAAATTATAGCAAGAACTATTTGAAAGATAGGGTAAAAAAGTAAAAAAAACCTTGCTTTTGAGTGATTTTGTACTGCATGGATATATCTGTTTTGTAGCAGGTGGCAAAGGACATCAGATACTTTCTGTGTCTGTACTGTGTAAGAAGTGAAAACACACACAACAGGTGCAAGATATATTTCAGGGAGTTTAAAGTGCATTTTGTGTTGTGTCTGACAGGGTGATGCATGATGAAGTGAGTGACACAGAAAACATCCGGAAGAATCTAGCCATAGAAAGAACAATAGTAGAAGGCTGTGATATATTGTTAGATACCAGCCAAACTTTTATACGACAAGGTAAGATGTTCTTCTGTAAAGCCATCTATGTAATAATGAAAAGAACTGCATTAAAACCAGCAGCATTCATGTTGCCATCATTGGGCAAGTCACTGCACTGGGCACAGCTAACATCCTCAGACTGCTACATGGTCCATGGAGGGTAAGTCACAAAATGTCCTGATAACATCTAATTCTGGGCTGTAGTTGAAACCCACTTCCATGTTGTTTTCTTCAGGAACCATGAAAAACAGCAGCACATGAATGGTAAAGCACCCATGGGACACTACTACTCTAAATTCTGTCTGGGCTGTGGTCTTTAAAGGGATGAAAATTACCTACAGCTCCACAAAGACCAGGGTTGCCTGGCCAGTTGACATAGCAGTCCCAGTTGATACCAGCATTTGGGAAGAAGTGCAGGAGAAGCTTGAAGCTTTGGCAGTGATAAAGTGATTGCTACCAAAGAAAAGAGCTGTCTGATAGTCCCATTTTTCTCAGAGCTTTGAAAACATCTGAAATTGGTAAAGCGGGCATAGATATAATACCTGAACATACTCACTTTACGTCTTGAGAGATGTATTTTTGGCCTTCAGTTGAAGTTCAGGATAGATTTAGAAAGCACTTCTACAAGAAGTAATGAAGAAAACGTATCCTGTTTTGCCAGGAGTGTAGGACTACTTCAAATATAATAGCAAAACTAGAGGGGAGGAGCTGAACTGTATTCTTTTCTGTCTGTTCTTGGTGGCTTTGGAAACTCTATTGAAACTTACTTATAGCAGAGGTGGAATTTGTTGTTAAGTTCCAAAAAATTGTGATAAAATAACTTCTCCATTTAAAATAAGCCTCCCTTTTTACCAAGAACTGCGAACTGGTTGCAGTTCTTATTTGGTGGGGTTTATTTTAATATGAAGTCAGCAAATGTGAAAACTTTGTAACTGAAGCTTGTTTTTCTCCAATTTATATAATAATTTACGTCTGGGTCTTTTAAAACAAGTAGTTGGGTTTGTATACAATAACTAAATGTAAATGTAACCCTGTAATGCAGGCTTTTATCTGGGTAAAAGCTGCTTCATGTCTGAAAAGTATTAAATGTATTTAGGGAGGTTTAGGAATATAACACAGGTGCATCCCTTCATGAGACCTTTTCTAGGTAGCCTCAGAAGAATATTTGATATTTAATAAAGCCATATACACAGCTGGTAATTAAGAGGCTTTCTATACATTTTGAAATCCATGCTGGGGTATTTCTGTAGTCATGTGGACAAACTATGAAATTTTCTGTAATAACTTCCAAGATTGTTTGTAAAACAGTCACTATTAAATTGCTTGATTCTTCATCCAGTATGTGCATTTGTTATAACTAAGATACTTCAAGAGTTATGAATATGGCTTTGAGAAAAATATAAAGCTGTTGTGTTGCATCCGCAGCTGAAAAATTACAGGGCTGTGATTATCCTGGATTGACTTGTACCATGAAATTTAATTAAATTTAAAAATATTTCTTCAAGATGATGACAATATTTTGTATTTATATATTTGCTGGATTTTTTTCCTTTAAGATTGGCTGGTATAATTTTGACTGTGTACCCAATGTTTCATCAGTAAAAACTTACTCTTTTTTTCTGAGGGAATCAGTCTGCAAGAGATTACTGTTGGAGTGTTTGACCCTGGTCAAACCCATAGTTTAAGTAAATGAAATTCAGATTAATTTCTGGGCATTCAGTCAAAGGACGGTGGATCTCTGTATGTTACACAAGGCTATGTCACAGGTTATCTTTTGGAACATCCATTGCATGTGATTTTGTTTAAGTGCAGAAATCTGAATAGAGGCAGCAAAGTAATACAGAGCCCATTTTCCTTTCACATCTGACAGTAGGGTCAGTTTGACTGTGATGCCCTTCTCCTCTCATTTCACTTTCTGTGTGTTGATCACTGTAGACAGGGACAGGAAGCTTCTTTTCAGATTAAAGAAAGGAGAGAGGTACCTTTACCTTTGGTCAAGCTTTTTCTGTGAAGGTTAGTTCACAGTGCCACAGGAAGTGCCGTAACATAGGGCAAAATCACTTTACTTTTCTAAGAAGAGATTGATGCTGTCAAGTTAAGACCACAGGAACTATCTCTGGTAGTGCTTTGCACTGTAGATTGGGGATTCCCCTTCAGGTTTCTTGAGGTATACTTTTCTGTCTCTTACTTAGATACACACTTCATTGTCTGACACACCATAAGTAAGGCATGGCAAACAATTAAGGATCTTTTTCTTTAGGGGTGAAAAGAAAAGACAGGGACTCCCAATCTGCAATCTGACATTGGCTGACACCCACACAGCTGGTCATCTTGAGTCCCTTCTCTGTCTGATGCTCCTGCCATTAGCTGCTATGAATTTACCTTTACTGATAAATATATCACAATTGAAGAATCCTGGAATAGTTGAAGTTGGAAGGGACTTCTGGAAATTATCCAGTCCAATCTCACCTGCCTTGAGCAACACCAGCTGGAGCAGGTTGCTCTGTACTATGTCCAGTCAGAGGTTGTTTTTTTCCAAGGTTAGAACTCCACAGCCTCTCTGAATGAGCAACCTGTTCCAGTGTTTTACAATCCTTACAATAAAGTTAAAAGACCTCCAGAGTGGAGAAAGCCAATTTGTAAATCAGAATGTTACATGTAGGCTATTTTTTTTTTTAAATAGAACCTTTTGTGTGTCTTGGATTCAACCAAGGCTAACAGAGTGACTGTTCTGGCAGTAATGAAGTAGTGTCTGTAGCTGGATAAAAATTCCTGAGTTTACACTGATTGTCCAAACTATACTATTAATGCATGTTCTAAAATAAGCCTCACTTGCTCACTGCAACTGTACATTGGCCAATGGTGACCATTTTTTTCCATAAGAGGAAATCTGTAGTAGAGTGGATGGTGAGCGAACACCCAATTCCATTAATCACAAAAACTTGATAGGAATGCAGGAGGTCCTTACTTGATGTTAGCCATGCAGCACGTCTGGGAGATGTGCTTCTCTGTAAATGTAGAGTATCAAAGAAAGATAACGTAGTCTCTCTTTTCTGCATTTAAAAATATATATATTATATTTTGTTTTACCTTACTAAATGATAACATTTCAGCTCCATACAAGAGCACCATTAACCCTTCAGCCCATTTTAGCAGACCAGAATATGGTAGTCCTGAAAGCATTCTAATGGAGGAAAAAAAGCTGTATCTGTAAACTATCACTATTTATAGAGACTATAATTCTAACGAGCAAAGCAGAAATGAAACATACAGGTTGAATATTATTACCCTGATTGTGTAGAGAGAATTTCAGGAGAAAAATTGCACTGAGGATTTTGTGATGGGGAGTTGTTTAGGGTGATTGTTTTGTACATACTCCTTGGCCTCCAGTAGGACCTTGGGAGCAGTCAGTGTAACATGGAAAAGTGGGAATTGCCTCCTTCCTGTCTTTCCCATTTGAGGCAAGTAGGCTTTTTCTTCTTCCCAGTGAAAATGTACAAAAGGGAAAATATACACAAACCAGTAAGTATTTATGGATTTTAGTCAGAGTTTAAATGAACCTAAAAAATGTTCCAGACCTTTGTAGATTTGCACTGTTTTGTTGCAGTGACACAAATCACATTGTACATATTTAGTTTAAATGTGAATTGGCTATCAAAGATCCCTCTTGGAGATTTACTGGTGTGTATTTTGGTATGCCAGATGTTATAAGTTTCAAATATATTAATAGCTTAAGGCTAATTATATATATGGAGGGAGCTAAGTGTAGGGCATGTAGATAAACAATAGCTTTCTCAGCCTAATTTCTGTGTTTGTTAGTTTAGGATTGTGTATATGAAGTTCGAACAAAATAATTTTTTGACAATGTAGAGTAAGAATTACTAATCTAATATTTCATGGATAATTCTTTTGAGCTTGCATTGTGCGAAGATGGTTCCACTAATTTGGGCTTTGATACAGGTATGCTAGACCAAGATCTTGTTGCCTTTGAAAGAAGTGGGCCAATATCCATCCCCTCATGTTTGTTCTGCTGCTGTTACTTCCTTTGCATTATCACTGGTGCTTTTTGGACCATGCATGGAGGCATATCAGGGAGTTAGGTCAGCTGCTTCTTTGTAGCATTCTTTTCCTGCTGGTTTAGCTGAGTTAGCTAATTGTTGGAATAAGATGAGAGCCAGTGTTAAGGGTGGTAGTAAGGATAGATGTGTGGGCATGAGATTTGGAGGTCTCTTGGCTGCCCTGTGTGTTAACAGCAAGTTAGATATGTAGAGGAATTGCACTTCACCACCAAATTTAACTCTAGATCCAAATTTGGAAGTGATACACATGGTGGTATCAATCTGGAAAAGTTGGTCAGAGACTAGTTTTGAGGTATGAAACATAAGAGAAGCAAAGCTGTCCCCAGTCTGGAATTCTCTGGAGCACAAATTCAGACTTATGTAACCAGGTTCAATTTAGTTCAAAAGTGTTTTGCTGGTAACACATTTTGAATGAGCCGTGGAACACTGAAAATTGTGCAGTATAGGATAAGAAGAAGAAATGTGCTTAATTTCCATCTTTTATGCACACAGGCACACACACATACACAAACTCTTTTCCCTCAAAATTTTATTTTTAATTTTAATCCTCTTTGGCTTGTAAGTAATGTATATTTTGCAGGTCTAGCAGCTGTCAAAAGTGCAGTTTGCTGTTGATTTTCTGATGACTGTGCTGTTAGTGTGCTTAAATTGCATGAGAATTTGTCCAAGATCTAATCATGGTGTGTATGTAAGGATTAGTCTAGAATGTACTTCTCGAGCCTATTGATTCCAAAAAACAAAGTGAACTTGTGCAAAAAAAGATCAACTTGTTCTTAAAACAGATGCTGATATATATTGATACTTACTACAATTAAAATTCGCATTCAATAATATCAAAATATTCAATGCATTCACACTCTGAACACTCCCTACTAGATATTACTATAGTACAGTAAATTTTGTGTCTTTATTATCAGGTTCCCTTATTCAAGTCCCTTCAGTTGAGAGGGGAAAGCTTAGTAAAGTTCGTCTGGGATCACTATCTTTGAAGAAGGAAGGAGAAAGACAGTGCTTCTTATTTACCAAACATTTTTTAATTTGTACAAGAAGTTCAGGAGGAAAACTGCATCTTCTCAAGGTACCAACTTTTCATTATGACTCGATTTACAAAATGAAAACACAGCTGCAGTGAAATTTTGATATTTTCTTATTTTATGGCTTTAACCTGAAATTTGCATGTGTTGTTATAAACAGAAGAGAGGTGATGAACAGTAGTTGACTGCTTTATCTTTTCATTTCTAATAACAGAATTTAGCCAAAGTTCTTACTAACTGTATATTTTTGGTAGAACTGTATAATTCTAATAAGCCGGGGGTCAGAAACAAGACATCAGTTTGTCTATTTGTATAAGCTAGCACTGAATTTAAGTCAGTTTTCAGAGCACAAATCAGTCAGTGCAACCCCGTGGAATTACCAAAGAATATTTTCCAGACCTCTAATAAAATTAATTTTAAAAGTCCATTCTCTTTTCCTAAACAGCACATTCTCACAAACTGAAAGCTGTTCTAAGAGCATTTTAGTTATATTTGTTGAGAATCAGGGTTTTGTGTTGACTTTTGAGTAAAGAGATGTTGGTAGTTTACAGAGTGAATTCTTTTGGATAGAGTATAATTTTACAAAGACATTTCTGAGAGGTTCGTGTGCTTTCTCACTTTCCACCCTTAAGTAGTTTATTTTGCAAAGTAAATAAAGTATAACTGAACCTTAAAAAAATCTTGTATGTATTTGATTTAAACTCGGAGAATAAATTCTAGTTACCTCTTTTGAAACTTGTAAACAAGTCTATATGTGAGATAAATTGTAGTGTGAAAGAAATCTTCTACTTTGAGTATATTATAAATTTGTTGGATTAAGAAAAATGTTATATTTAAACTGTCTGGGTTTACTTCTTGAGGGGAAAAAAAAATAAAATAATGGAATTCATGTATCTTCCTAAGAGCTCTGAGTAAAGTAAGATCTTAGAATAAGATATGCCAAAGTTTAAAAATAACTATAATGACAAATGAGAACAAATGTCAAAATTTGTGAAAAATATGCTTTGTTTTCATAGACAGGAGGTGTTCTGTCTTTAATAGAGTGCACCCTGATTGAGGAGACAGATGCGAGTGATGATGATTGTAAGTTAAATTCACCATTTTTTAGTAATTACAGTTTCTAGTTTCTTAAAATTGATACCCTTTGTTTATTTTTCATAAAAGCAAATTTGTATGTTCTCTGCTTTCTTGAAACCAGAGGAAGACAGTGTTAAACTGATGCAGTAAAACAAAGGTTTTAATAATGGGCATGCTGGCTTGGGTGAGGGTTTTTGTGATGTTTGTTCTTGCTGTCGACATCCTAGATAAGATTTTCAAGTAAACTGGCTGAAGGCTTGTGACAAGCTATTTGCTGACATTTGTGAGAGGATCTCAGTAAAAAATATGCTTTAGAAGAAGCAGCTAATTTAGTTTCTTAAATACATGGGGTTGAGTGAGTTGGCAGAATTAGTGGAATGTTTTTTGTCTTGGACTCCGTACAAATTTTGACTGTAAGCTTGTTCAAATGAAATAACAAAATGCATTCTCAAAATTATTTTATTGTTACTCATTTTGGCTGCCATCTTGCAGTTTAAGGAAAGTTTTGCACGTGAATTGTGAATGTAGTTTCATTAATTTTAGTGATATTTCTAGGATGCTGAGAGTGTATCAGTGTAGAAGTGTTAGAAGGACTTCAGCCTTATTTGGTATTCTTAAAATGTAATTTATACCAACTCCTACAATTGCATGTTTGCAAGGTTTTAAAAATTTGGTGTATGTGAAAAAAGAAACTGAGTTTGGATCCCCAATTGGATTTGCTCTTTGGCAGAGAAAAGTTTTAAAATTAACTTCCATTTAAAATGAAACCCTTGTTTTCTTTGTCTTACAGTCTGAAGTCTCACATTTTTACTTTTTTTTTCCCCTCTGGCTGTAAAGCAAAAGGTTCTGGACAAGTGTTTGGACACCTTGATTTCAAGCTTGTGGTTGAACCAACAGATGCTCCTTCTTTTACTGTTGTCCTTTTAGCCCCATCACGACAGGAGAAAGCTGCATGGACAAGTGATATAAGTCAGGTAGCTTAATGCATTCCTAATCTTGTTTGTATTGAAATCTTAGTTTATTCTGTATTTCTGAAAACTAATTCAGAAGAGGGGTGTTGATTTCTTGAGGGCTGATTAGCTGTGATTTATATGAAAATACATTAATGTTACCTGTTTTCCTCAGAATTCTGTCTTTGCATTTGAGTCATCAGTGGAATGCGTTTCTCAATGAGGCAGATGGAACATAAAAAACAAACTTATCCGTTGATAAGCATAATACTAATGGCAGCAATTTTTTTTGTCTGAGAGCCTATCCAGATACATATTTTGATTTAAGGAGGATAGTACTTGTTTGTTCATAACCTTCATACAGATCAAAAAACACCTGAGAGTCCTGAGTGTGAAAATTATACCATATCACAGCAATAATCATACCTCATTCAGTGAGAAAATGAAAGAAGCTCCATTTTCCACCAAAAAGAATAGTAACAAACCATAATAGATAATTACTAAGCATTCTGACTGTGTGTAGGAACTGTCTTTATTGTGAATGAAGAAAAATGGTGGCTTAAAATACTTCAATGTCAGGGATAATGTTGTGTTTTCTTTTTAGTGATCTTGTCTAAAAACATGGTAGACAAACTTTTATCCTAAGATATTTGGGGAAAAAGTTAAATGCACTATGAAAAATCTGAACTTTTAACTAACCAGATCTGAATTAAGGCTATTGCTGTTTTGTTTATAAATGCAACCACCAAGTACATAGATCTCTCATAGTTCTGAATTTGTGTCCCATCCTCTATTACTTTCAAGAGAAACAGTTGATTAAACAAATACCAGTTTGGAATTTGACAGATTTCTGGAAATGCTGCTGTTTCTGGCAACATCTGCAGATGATTTATCATCATAATCAGTAGAAATTGCTTTTAAAAAGTGTACTTAATTACTGTCTACTGCCCTAACCCTTTTGAAGGAACAAAACCATAAAGAAAAATTTCAAAATGTTGTATGAGCTGTGACTCAGTGCATACAGATCTTACATATAGACCTGGCTGGAGAATATTTTACACAGTAAATTTTCAATGAATTATGTTGTTCCATTGACACATGAAGGTATTGGAATTATGTGCTGGGGAGGCTACTTAAGAACTGGCCTGGAACTTGGGACACCCAGGAATAAGTCCATCCTTAGCCTAAATGATAATAAATTTAAATTACAAAGTCCTCTGCAGTCCATGTATACTAGAGATTGGAGTTTGAGTGTGCCTCTGAAGGTCAGGTCTTCTTCCAAACGACTCCATCAAGTGACACTACTGTGGTGTGAGGGGAAGAGCTGAAAAGCTCCACAGCTGGGAGCCACATCTCTGCAAATCTTGGAAGGGTCTGAGCAAGGCAGAGGTAAACATGACTAGCTGCACACTGCTGGTGAAAGGGTCGGCCAGATTGATGGGGAAACAGAGAGAAGGGTTTCTCTCTTGATCCCTCTTTGAGGAAATCTCCCAGCTTTTGAAGACAGGGATATTCAGAAGAGATATGGGGCTAACAGTTAACAGAAGCTGATAAGTGAAAGCCTGAGAAAACAGATCTGTTAGCACTGAGAGGCTGAAAAAGCTTCTCCAGCCTTACAAAGGAAGGGAAGCAAGAGATGCTGAGGGGATAAGCAGCACCTTAAAAGGAAAAAAATAGTAAGAAGGGGCACAAGATGCTGTGCAGACTGCACAGACATTTGGGGCACTAATTGGTACTGTTGTATACAAATAGGAACCAAGTCAGCCGACTTAGTGCTTACACTACATCTGGAGAGCAAGAAAGAAGAAAGTAACGCAAGGAAGCATGACACCCATCTTCTGCTGGAGAGAGAAAGTTTGGGGTGAAATTTGGATAATGCATGGGAACTACTAAGCAATTGTGACTACTGGTTTCTGAAAATCAGATTGTGTTTCTGACTGATTCCATTGCCAGCAGAAACACTGCTATTAAAAAACCACTAACTTGCCTGCCCAGAAGCATTTTTAGCTTTCTAAACCTGGCTACAACCCTCAAGAAGAACATGGGAACTATGCTGGCAAAAAAGGCATATAAAAATATATTTTTTTAGTCAATATGTGTCTCCTATGTTTGCAAGTAAAAAAAGTGTACATGCAGTTGCTGTTCACTCACAGCATTAGTTTTGCTGTCCAGAATTCTGCATCTTATTAAATTACATGTGCTTGTAAGTTATGTTGGTCTATATGTTCCTAGTGAAGCTTCTTGAGTTTATATTCCTTTCATGCAAACCATACACTTCTTATGAAAAATGCATTGATTTTGTTGGTGCTGAAGAAACCTCCCCTCTTCTAGTTTGAGCTTGTTGTGCTTCAGCCATAGATCCCCATTAGACTCATTCCTTAGCTAGAATGATAGTATCTGTCAGGGAGGAGATAAATGCTAGGCCTGTGCAGGCTGAGGATAACAGTGCTGAATTACCTCAGGCAGTTTTATGACTGGGGCTGAGGGCTTCTTTTCAACATTTTAAATTCACATGGGGGAAATTATATATTTTTACTAGATTTGTTTTTCTCAGTGCCTTTAGGTAATTATTTGATAAAATTATAATGTGAATTGTTACAACTTTGCTTTTGAAATAATCTTAAATACCTGATTTAAACCATACACCGTATTTTAAATGTATAGCTACATAGATATATTTTAAACCTACAAAGACCTCTGATTATCTTGTTTGACCAATCTAAAATCAATCATTATTTTGCTAAGAGATGGTCCAAAGCCAGCAGACTATTTTTATTCTCGAAGTCTACATTAATGTATATGATAACTTTGGAAACTCCTTTTGATTGATGTAAAGAAATAGTGTTTTCTGTATGTGTGTCTACTTGCTGAATAAAACTCTGAAGTAGTATAAAGATGTGAGTTCTGCAGTGTTAGGTAGCAGGTGCTTGTTGCAGACCTTATAAGCTTGATCCCCTGGCAAACTCTCTGCTGACTTCCAAGAGCAAAGCTTGTGGTGCTGTGTTACCTTAAAGACATAAAAGTACAAATGAGAAGATAATAGTGTACAAATGGCTTCAAGCTATGCCTGTGCACCACCAGCACTGAGCTTCTTGGAGACTGGAAGAACAGCTTTTGCAACACTAGTTTATAGACTTCTACTGGCCACAGGACAGCATGTAATTTCTAAAGCAGTATGTCTTGCAAGCATACCCTTGAAGTGTCTTTCCAGCTTCTGATAAGCTAGCCCAAAACATCTGAGCAACCTGGTCTAGTGGGAGGTGTCCCTGCCCATATAGGGGGGTTGGAACTAGATGATCTTTAAAGGTCCCTTCCAACTCAAACCATTCTGTGATTCTGTGATCTACACAAATGTTTGTAAGGAGCTCCTTGGGCAGTGTCTTTGTAGCTGTGTTTCCCAGTAGCAGCACTGCTTTAATTTGTTTTTACAAGTATGTTTCTATAAACTGCTTCTGTTTCTATTGGGTCTTTTTGAACACTGTTAAGGTTAAGGTATTAATGTATCTGTCTGTGTATAAAGTATTCTGACTTTCTTGCAGTATTGATTTTTCAAGCTTAATACTCATTCAGGAAATGCTAGAGATACTTAATTTTGTTCAGTTTCAAAGGAACTTCAAAGGAAATTTCACTTGCATATCAAAATACTTAATCTTGTGGGAAAAAGGATGATGAAAAGTGTGGAAGTTAGTCCCCTTAGCTAACATTTTTATTTTAACAGTTTTCAATGTTTATTTTCACAGTGCATTGATAATATAAGGTGCAATGGTTTAATGACCATAGTATTTGAAGAAAACTCTAAAGTCACAGTGCCACATATGATCAAGTAAGTGCAGCAATTTGTTCACAGTGAACAGAATTGCCTATTGTTTGGTTTTGTGGGTTTTTTTTTAATAGAAAATTTAACAAAAGAAATGGGTATGTGGGAAAACAACCTATTTGTTTCCTTCTGTCTTTGTTGGAATTAATTCTACATCCCAACACATACCTTTTCAAATCTCTTTCTGGAAGTGTTCAAGGCCAGGTTGGATGGGGCTTTAAACAAACTGTTGTAGTGGGAGATGTCCCTGCCCGTGGCAGAGGGTTTGGAGCTAGATGGTCTTTAAGATCCCTTCCAACCCAAACCATTCTATGATTCTATCATTATAAATGGTAGGGATGACTTAAAAAGGTGAAGTCTCAATACAGTATTGGACTGTATAGGATCACACCTCAGATTTCTCTATTATTTCTGAAATTGCCTTCAGTTGTACTTCAGATTAATAATTTCACTCTCTGTTAGCTTTTATCTGTCATACCACTCAGAATTTTGTTCAATATGTTTTAAAATGTCTTCAGAATGTAGGTGACTGAAGAAAGGTAATACTTTCCAAGGTATTTTGTTGTGTTAGCCAAAATTTTTCTTCTGTTTCTCTTATTTCTGAGAAAAAAATTATTTTATCAAAAATGTTTAACTTACCACATCAAGGTAACATCATTATTGATAAATCTCCTTCCTTCATCCTTGCATTCTTTCAGTTGTTTATTGTTATAAGTAATTTTTAGATGTAGACAGCAATTTTCAGTACATGATTCCAAATTTCTTGCTCAATTTTACCTCTTGGATGCTCTACAGATCAGTATTTACGTAAGTCTCACCTACTATTATCCAATATAAATATTAAGAAATAGAACAGAAGGATAGAAATAAAAGCATTTCCTTTCTTACAAGCCATTTCTCTCTTTTGGATGTACCGTGTACATGAAGGTTTCTCAAATGCCTCTTTTGTAGTTGTTGCCTCTCTTTGTATATGTTTAGAAATGAAGTAGAGATAACATCTCTGGATAACACTGTTAGGGCACTTACCTTTGATCTCTGGAAAGAAGGTGTTCTATTGTCTTCAATTCTATTCCAGGAACTCTCCAGTCTGTAAACACTTCTGTTACCTGCTGAATGTTAAAAATACATTCACCTCTTTTCAATCTGTAGAGTACACAAGGTCTTAGTCCCAATGTCAAGAGAAAGAAATCTTAATTCTAAAAAACTTACAGCATCTTAACAACGGACACAAACGTGGTGTTCTCCTTCTGAGATTTTACTCATCTGGTTTTTAGCACACGTTGACTTCTAGAGTCAGATGTCTTTGGATGAAATAAAAACAATTGCCACTTTTCTGAGGACCCAACTTTAAAAAAAAAATGGTTTTTTTGTTGTTTCTTTTATGTAATGCAGTGTAGAAGTGTGTGGAATATCTTAATGCTGCATCCTAAGAAAATCCAGTCACTTTTAATGGAAAGATCAGGTACTATTGAAAGATGCTTTACTTAGTATCCATGTAATTTTTTTTAGAAACTAAGACTTCAATTAGATAAAATTAAACAAAACTGAATATGGGAAAAACCCATCATGAGTAGGATTATATAAATGGTTGATTTTTTTTTTTAATGTCCAAATAAAAGTTAGTTCCATTCTTTTCCACTGAAACAAAACCTCTCCGTGGTTTTTGCTTCAAAATTTGAGATGTTTCATGCTCTTGCCCTTTTTTTTTTTTTAAATAAAAGTAATTCTTGCAGCCTGAGGGTAGGTGTTTCCTTACAGGTGAGCCTTAGTCTTAGCTGAGGGGTTAATTTTGCTGTGTTTTGGTGGGGTCCACTAGTTCATTTTAGATAAAGCTAGATCCCAGCATAAAAATATTCCAATCAGTCCACTATTTTTGTTAGCTTCTAGTAATACTGGACTACAGGCCACAACAGCCTGAAGGAGAAAAGAGTTCTGTTACATTTCAGGAATTTAAGCATCAGTAATGTTTTATTAGACTTTGAAATATAAGCTAATGATTTGCAAATTAAAAAAAAAAAACACAATTCCCTCAGCTATGTCATAATGTATAACTGAATGGAATGAATATATATGTGTATATATTTGCTGCTTGTATGTTGACAAGAGCAGCTGAAGTGATACCACTCCTGGACCGTAATAACTCTTCCTCCTTGGTAAAATGCTCCGAATTTAATTTTTGTGTAGATCTGATGCTCGTCTTCACAGAGATGACATTGATATCTGCTTCAGCAAAACACTGAATTCCTGCAAAGTCCCCCAGATCCGTTACGCAAGCGTGGAGCGCCTTTTGGAGCGGCTGACAGACCTGAGGTTTCTGAGCATTGATTTCCTCAATACTTTCCTGCACACCTACCGCATTTTTACTACTGCAGCTGTTGTCCTGGAGAAGCTTTCAGACATATACAGACGGCCCTTCACTTCCATTCCTGTCAGGTGAGCTTTTTTCCCCCTTGTACCAGAGGTTTATTGTGGAATTGGCATTGCATTATTTGCTGTTAGGTTGTTTTTTCACTATGATTTTCTGTTATTTAAATAATCTAAGAAGAAAGTTCTTCCTTTGTTAGGAGGACATAAGTTTTTACAGAAGTCTGTCTCAACGTTCTGGACAGACTTTGGGGACTAAGTCTCTTACACAGTGCCGTGCAGATTCACACAACGTTTGTCAGTGTTTTCATTTAAGTCTGTTCATCATTTGTTGTCATCTATTGCTTTTTTAAATTTCTTACTCCCAGGTCTTTGGAGTTATTCTTTGCTACCAGTCAAAACAACAGAGGAGAGTACCTGGCCGATGGGAAGTCACCACACCTCTGTCGCAAGTTTTCTTCTCCTCCTCCTCTGTCTCTCTCCAGAACTTCCTCACCTGTCAGAACCCGAAAACTGTCATTGACCTCACCACTGAATTCAAGGATTGGTGCCCTTGACCTCTCTGCTTCTTCTGTGGCAAGCAGTCCTACCTCGTCCTACAGCCCAGCCACCTCCCCACCGCCAACAGGTAGCAAAGTACCACTGGACCTTAGCAAAGGGCCCTCCTCTCCTGAGCAAAGCCCTGGCACCATAGAGGACAGCTTGGAGAACCCTCGCATCGATCTCTGTAACAAGCTGAGGAGAAGCATTCGAAGAGGTATTGCATATCCACAGAATACTGAATGTTACTTTTGATAAATAGGGTAGTGTCTAAGGTAGGCTTGACATTTATCAAATTACTGCTGGGAAGTTGTTCCTCAAGGGGAGAATCCCTTCCCCTGGCCTGCTGGCCACATGTCTTTTGATGCAGCCCAGGATACAGTTGTCTTTCTGGGCTAAAGCACACATTGGCAGCCCACATTGAGCTTCCCGTCAGCCAGCATCCCCAGTCCTTCTCCTCTGGGCTGCTCTCAGTCCACCCTCATGAAACCCCACCTGGAGTACAGTTGTACAGTTCTGGAGAACCCAACACAGGAAGGACAAGGACAGCTGGAGTGAGTCCAGAGGGATCCACAAAGATGATCTGAGGGCTGGAGCACTTCTGCTATGGAGACAGACTGAGACAGTTGGGGTTGTTCACCCTGGAGAAGGGAAGGCTCTGGGGAGACCTTATAGTGGCTTTCCAGTACACGATGGGTGCACTTCCCTGCAAGTGTTCAAGATGAGGTTGGATGGGGCTCTGAGAAACCTGGTCTAGTGGAAGGTGTCCCTCCTGATGGCAGGGTGGGTTGGAGCTAGATGATCCACAGCTTCCCTGGGCAAACTGTGCCTGTGTCTCACCACCCTCATAGCAAAGAATTTCTTCTTAATATCTAATCTAAATCTTCCCTCTTCCAGTTTAAAGCTATTACCCCTGTCCTGTCACTCCATGCCCTTGTAAACAGTCCCTCCCCAGCTTTCCAGTAGCCCCTTTAGGTACCAGAAGGCCACTATAAGGTTGGCTTTCTGGCTGCAAGCACACATTGCCAGCCCATGTTTAACTTTTGGGCTTCTTTCTGAAGTGAACTGATGTCATGACACAAATTGCTGACAACACCAAGCTGTGTGGTGTGGTTGATACACTGGAGGGAAGGGATGCCATCCAGAGGGACCTTGACAGGCTTGAGAAGTGGGCCCATGCCAACCTCATGAAATTCAACAAGGCCAAGTGCAAAGTCCTGTACCTGGGTCAGCACAACCCCAGGCACAAATACAGGCTGGATGGAGAATGAGTTGGTAACAGCTCTGAGGAGAAGTGTTTGGGGGTGTTGGTTGATGAGAAGCTGTGGATGCCCCCTCCCTGAAATTGTTCAAGGCCAGTTTGGATGGGGCTTGGAGCAACCTGGTCTAGTGGGACGTGTCCCTGCCCTCCTTTAAAGTCCCTTCCAACCCAAACCATTCTGTGATTCTTTGATTCTATGTCTTTTTTGTTTTTTTTTTTCCTTATGATAACTGCAAACTGTGTTGTGAAAACAAATACTCTGCTTCTGCTTCTTCTCCAGTAGAGTCTGTGATGCATTGTCTGGTTCCACCACTTCGTTGCATCTTTGTAGGAATAGCAGTATGGCAGAATGACCATGTCTGTTTTCACATTAGCAGAGTGTTAAGGAGAACGGCAGGAGGAAATATCCGATGTCAGTTGTGTTTCCTGAAGTGAGAGATTTTGGAGTTGTACCATTACTATAGGAAGTGAAATACTGAGTTAAACAGAAATAGGGTTGTAAAGATCTAACAGCTTTAGCATGTTTATGTAACAGAAAGATTAGTTTTCCAGAAAGATTTCATCACTAATCCAAACAAATAATTTATGTGATGCACTTGGTACACTGACAAAATTCATACCACTTGCTTGGTATCCATCCAGAAAATAGATGTCTAAAATAGAATCATAGAATTGTTAGGGTTGGAAGGGACCTTAAAGATCATCTATTCCCAACCCCCCTGCATGGGCAGGGACACCTCCCACTAGATCAGGTTGCTCAGAGCCCCATCCAGCTTGGCCTTGAAAACATCCAGGGATGGGGCTTCCACCACCTCTCTGGGCAACCTGTTCCAAGTGTCTCACCACCCCCATGGTGAAGAACTTCTTCCTACTGTCTAATCTGAATCTTCCCACCTCTAGTTGTGATCTATTCCCTCTGGTCCTACCACTACCACTACCTGATGTCCTCACCAGCTTTCTTGTAGGCCCCCTTAAGACAGATAGATTAATTTTTCCTCTGCAAATGCTTGTTTTCCTCTGTGGATTGTGTGAGGCACCTTGAAGTAGGTACTACTTCCAGAGGGCTAAAGTTACTTGGTGTCGACCTCACTGTGGGCATCTGGAGTGGGATCATTGTGCATATAGATGGCAAAGCAAGAAAGGAACTCTAATCTCATAGGATGCACAAGTGTGTGCTTATTTTCCATGGGTCTTTGGGGGATGGATGGATGGATGGTCTTCCTCTGGAAGTATAGAAGTATATAGTAACTTTTTTGTATTGTTGTTAAATTAAACAGAAGATGAAGGGGGGGAAAAAAATGCTCTTTTAGTCTGAAAAGTCATTCTTAGAAATGGTCTGAAGTGTGGCTTACAGTGGCTTACATTCTGAGGTATTTGAACTGTAAATTTGAATAAAACGTAGCTCAATTTTACTTGTAAGTAGTGTAACAATGAAAATTGGTATAACCCAAGAGGAGACAAGAAAAACGTTACCAAACATAAACTAAGGAAAATATTATTGAAGCATTATATGTGCTCCTTACTGATGAATTGAAGTAAGTGCCCTGGTAATAAATTTTATATGATATTATGCAGAGGGATTGCTTTTACAGAATGTAGTCTATTGCTTGACAAAAAAATCTTTTTAACAGGCAAGTTAGTGACCTTAGCATTATAGGAGTCTATGCTTGCCCATGCTTTATGCTGGTTGGCTATTATACTTTATAATTATATTTCTGTATGCTGGATGTTTTTAAATGAATGGCATAACAGACTGTTTATATATATATAATATAGTATTTGCTGTGTAGAGTTGGGCAAATTCTTCTTGTGCACCAGTATAACCACATTCAAATCAATGTGGGAGCACAGCATGCCCCAAAGAATAGGCCATGCCTTAAAATTAATTGTACACAGATAACTGCAGCCTTAGGTGTCATGTCTTTTGCTATGCACTGTAAAGAAAACTAGTAAGAGTAGGTTATTCTGGCCTGGTTTTAGCAGTAGTCAGCGTTGCAGAGGTATTCAGATTTTGCACTCCAGTCTATCAAAGCTGGAAGTGTCGTCTGGGCAGCCTGAAGAACATTTGGAAATGGCAAGAACCTCATATAAATGCTAAACTGATGTCTGCACAGTGCCTCATGTCCCTTGGGGGGATCTCCTGCTGAATAGTTTGCACTCAGTTTGGAGGAATTTGCAGCTAGATAGCTCTGTTCTGTGGGGGAGGTCCTTTTGTTTGTTACTGGCTGCATATGGCATGTTGAGGAAGAGGAGGAAGTTTAAAAGGAAATCTAACAAGGGGAATAGAAGTGGGTAGTAGAAGAACTACAAAATGCTAATCTGCATGTTTCCTATCAGAATTAATGGGTTTCTTTGTTTCTGAAGTTTTGTTGGTAATGAGACCAGTTCTACTTAATCAGGAGCCACCATCCCATTACAGTTAATACTGTTACTGTGCTACTGCCAGATTTCCAAGGAAACTGCAATGGCTTACTCTAAATCCAACATAGCCATGTAAATTTGATTCCCCAGGACATATTATTATGGTGGTGGTGGTTCTCCTTGAATGTTGCCAATTTACATCCTGGAATTTCCACCTTCTTTACCTATTTCAAAAGCTGTTGTTTGCTTTCAAAGTTTTTATTTTCTGCAGTTTTTGTTTAAATATGTATTTATATATGAAATACTTGTGCTGCAGTTGTAGCTGTCATTCATGTCAAATGTAAGATATATTTTACCATCATGTTTTACCTAATTTTGGAAGTAGTATTTCTGCCATTCCTGTTTTATCTTCTGACAGAACTCCTCCTCCATGGTGTGATCTGCTCTCCAGTGCTGTTTAACCACTTTATTTGGCAGTTTTTGATTAAAAATAGTTATCCAGCAAGGGTTATTTTCTCTAGCTCTTAGAAAACCTGTGAGTTCAAGTACCCTTAGTACATGTGCAGCTCACTGCATATTCTGCTGACTTAAACTGCAGTCTTATGCAAGCTATTTTTAAAACTGACAGTTTACTGGTTTTCACCAGGGTCTTTCTTTATGAGCTTTTGTGTGGCTATGTCGTTGGTACAAAACTTTCCCAGCCATTTAACTTCATCCACAGCATAATTATTGCTGAGACTTCATAATGCAAACGCATGATGACAAGTTCCAGAAGCAGTACTGTTCAAAACAACTATAAACCACAGATTAAGTGTAAACAACTTTATGTTAGATGGTATTTAGTGGTATTAGGCTGGCATTAAAACACTGGTACCAAGTGCAATTAATTAATGGCCATTTTTAAACATTACCTTTCAGTGAAGCCCCCTTTGATGTACACATTCTTTTTTATCAATGCAGTACAGCTCAGATTGTAAAAGCTGATCATCTTTCTGTCTTTTGGTATTTGTGAACTGTGAGTCCAGAATCACCCACATACTCTACAATTTCTTCAGAGGCACTCCATAGCTATGACTGACTGCACTCTGTGCTTTAAAAAAACATATCTTAAAGCCCCATACTGTATGCCCTCTTGATATTTTCAAGGAACCTATATCCCTTACAACTACATTCATGTAATGCAATGTAATGTAAAGTAATAATTTGTACATTCATTAATATAAGTTGTTCTATATATCATATAAGATAGTATAATATAGTATAAAATACTGTAGCATAATATGGCATAGTATAGCATAGCATAATACGATATGGTAGCATATAATATTTACATTAAAGAGTTGTAAATTGCAAGTGATCATCCCAGTATTAACATTTATTCTCTTTTAAAGCAGCAGTCCTAGAATCTGTGTCAGTGGACCGGACTATTCCTGAAAGCACCTCAGCAGGGGATACCACAGAGCTTTCCCCATGCAGATCCCCCTCAACACCACGTCATCTCCGCTATCGTCAGCCAGGAGGTATGTTTCTTGCCTCTGTCAGTCACTTCAAAGTCTTCAAATAGTGTAGCTGTAATCTTTGCAGGATATGCTTGAATAATGTGTTTTTTCTTGGGTTTTCCTTATTTCTCAGGTATTAAAAAAAAAAAAGCCACTAGAATGTGAATTGCTGTGGTTTATTTGTATAGTAACGAGAGACTTGGAACCATATTGGGACTTTGGTGTGATGAAGTGTTCTTCAGTAGCTTGAGCAGGCTATGCCCAAGTTGAAGGCTAATATTGAATCCGTCCTACTCTCACAAAACTCTCAAGACCTTGGCAGATTTTTTCAGCTAGTAAAGGGACATATTTTGGGCACCATATGTAATCATGAAGTACATAACACCCATTATTGTCAATGAGGAGTGACTGAGTCTGTTTCTTTGTGTAACACTGAGCATCTACAGATGGTGTCACATTATTCGTTCCAAAATTTGAACAAACTGCACAATTGAAGAGGAAAAATGAGAGCTGAAGCTCCTCAAATAGCTCTCACATGGCTCTTTGAAATCATTAGCAGAGCTGTGAGTTACATCCACGAACGCTTAAAATGCTGCCATCTCATGCAAGACAGATTTATAGGCAGTTACTTCATGACTGAAATTAAAGAAACAAAGACCATGCAGAGTCTTCTTAACTGTTAGTAAGTTACTGAGACACTTTAATTTTAAGCCAATAGTAATCTTCTCTTACTGGGCACGTTTATGGTGAGATGGCAGGATCTGGGAGTTGGAAGCTGAGAGCAACAGCTCCATATTATCTGAGCACTAGTCAGAAGCAATGTTCATTGAACTCCCTATAGAGAAAGTCTGATAAATTGTGCAAAAATGTACTCATCCTAGGCAGTGACCTGCGAAAATAGGGGAATCTAATGATCAGAAGTTGGTTAATATGCTTAGTTCTCTAACATGATTTTTTGTTTGTGATCATTTTCTACACCATTATTTTTTTTCTTCTTTTTTTTTTTCTTTTTCTCTTTCTGTTTGGTTACAGCTTGTTCTTTTTCACTTTGGCACTGTCTTAGATTTTTTTTTTTTTTTACATAGTAACATAAATCCCACTGACCTGGACATGAAACTTAAATCACAAATATAATTAAATTTTTATTTCCCTCAATATTAAGTCCTCTAGCAATGAAAACAAAAAAGTATTCACAGTGTATGAACATTAGTGAAGATTTTAAGTATTCCTGTTGCTTAACTTGAAAAATCTGAAAAGTATGTAAAAGTTGCTAACTTTTATCTGTCTGGTCCCTTTACAGTGCAAACTGCTGACAATAGCCACTGTTCAGTTTCTCCTGCTTCTGCTTTTGCTATTGCTACAGCTGCAGCAGGGCACGGGAGTCCACCAGGTGAGAGAGAAATGTACTGTACAAAAGAGAGATAACAATAAGATACCTAGGTCTCAAAAGGTAAATCTTTCTTAAGAACATATTTATCTGAATCCTGAATAGCCACTGATTTGTTATTTTAATCTGCTAGTGTTTGGAGTCTGGAATCCTGCTCTTTGTGTGGACATTGCAGTACAACACCCTTTGATAATTAGGGCCTTGGCTTCCAGTTACGTAGCCAATATGGCAATATTGTAATGTAACTCATTTAATTGAAAGTGAAATTGACCCATAAGAATTACTAAAAAAGCTTTAGCCAGCCTGTTCAGGTACATCCACCCTGTTGCATTTCCTGCTGCAGCAGTCTGGACATTTTGGCTGATAAAGTCATGGTTCTATGAATTCTATCATCAAAGATTAAAATACTCTTTTAGGCTGGTTGTATGCCACCCTGTCCTGGGGAGTTGCCAGAGCCCATCATCCTGTCTGAAAGAAAGAAAGGATGAGAATATATTCAGAAATTTATTTTAGAACAAAACATGAAACCTAACAAATGAGGACTGCATACTATACCACATACCTACAAGAAGCTCGTGTGAGTTTTGTGCCTTTGTTTTGTGGGCTCTAAGGAGATTGCCAAACTATTCAGTGACATATTGAGCTATCATGGTATAAAGCAATGATAGCATTTCTTGCTGACTTAATCAGGATTACATTTATCACTCCACATTTTCCATTCGTCTTCTATTAGTTGAATTCTTGTATTCGGTCCTTATTATTTCTAGTTCAACCTATTACTGAAAGATTAGTGCTTTACATATATGTAAATTGCTAAACATCTAGCTCATATCTTTCTTGGTTTTACTTTTTTTTTAATTCACTTACTATTTAAGATTTTGAAAATCAGTCTTTTTATATCCAAGGTTGGTATACCTAAGAGCAATTGTACTGAACTAAATTATTGCAGGAGTGTACTGTAAACTTTTTGGAAAGCATTTATGTTGTCTACTGACTGGAGGTATTACTGCAACTTAAAAGACTTAAGTTTTTAATTCACTTGCTGTCTCACTGTGTGACACACTAGGATCTTCCACTATCTGAATCCAGTCCTAGGTTGTGTTACAAATGAAAAAGCAACTTTTTAAAAGTCCACAAAATCACTTTTGCTGTGCACTGACACAGACCCACAGTTCATTTTGATTACGTATGACAAAGCATAGTCCAACTGTAAATTAACACCTGCCTCTTTTCCATCATAACTTGGAATGTCAGGAAACTACTTTGAAGACCTTAGTCTCAAAATCACCCATGAAATTCTGTGCAAGTCAGTAAATCATCATCATTGATTTCAGTGGATGTTGTATACTCTGTGGTCATTCACTTGATGAGTGAGAAGGCATCATGAGAAAATAATCTTTAGATGAATGTTGATCAGTATTCCTATTACTCTTGTATACTTCCTGTGATCTTTAAATGATCACAAGAGAGTAACGTTCAATTTTAGGAACTTTATTAACCTGTCACAAACATGTATTTAATAAATTTTTTTGAAATTATTAATATCCTCTGCCTTTGGAATCAGACACTGCCAAGAAATCAGCGACACATTTTGCTTTATTAATTCATTCCAGTATGTTTACAAATTATTCAAAAAACACATTAAGAGTAAAAAATAGTTTCTTCCCACCAATTCAATTAAAATTATGGCTTTTGTGTTGTTAAAAGCACAGCTTTTCAATGTTTGTAGTATTGAAGTATAAGAGAAAATAAAATCCACAATACACAATCAACTGAACAAATCTCGAAGCCTGAGGATGTTGAAGAAGGAAAAAACAACATTCCTAATATTCTTAAGTACTTTTTTGTGTTGCTGTTTAAGCTAGTTCTGCATAAAAGCTAATTTTCATGGATGATGTGAAAACAGTAAGAAGGTTCTGCAGCAAATCTGACAAGAAAAGTGTGTGGTGGGGAGTCTGGGGAAACTGAGCTGGAGCAAGGCTGTCCACCTGTAATTAACACGGAAATACAAGGCTACAAACCAGAGTTTAAATAGCTGAATCACCTGTTTGGTAACTTGATGCAATTAATCACTGTAGTGATGGTATTAAAGCTGCAGAGTCATGCCGTTCAAATTTGGGTAGCTGAAATAATTTTCTTCCCCATATATGTGTTATCAGAATGATGTGGGGGTTTTTAAATGACACCTTTTTTCCCAGTGGGCTCCTGTTGTATTCACTGCATAGGATGGACATGATCCCTCAATGAATCAGGTGTGAGTAGTGAATGAGATTTTTGGCTTTTTTTATTTTTCTGTTGGTCCTTGATCTCACTGCTGCAGACACTGTGATGTATAACATTTAATATACTCCTACACGGAACATAAATAGAATGGCAGGTGAATTTCAGTGTTGATAAATACTAAGTGATGCACATGAGGAAAAAGAGTCTGAGCTCTACACCTGAAAGGATGGGCTCTGTGCTGGGTGTTACTGCTCAGGACTGAGATCTGAGAATTACAGTAGGTCGATAGTTCCATTAAATGATCTTAGTGCTCAGCAGGAGCCAAAAAGGTAAAGGCAACATCAGGAATTATTAGGAAAGGTGCAGACATCAACACAGAGAAGACCATTATAAATCCAGAATTTGCAGACGTATTGAAGACTATGGTTGTGATGTGTGTCCTGTTTGAGATGAGGGCTTGAAAACTAGAGAAAGTTGAGAGTCTGACATCAAGGGTAAGTGGAAGTATGAAATGGCTTCTGTGCATTTGAAGTTTAAAGAAGAGATGACTTAGAGGATTGATGAGAAAGTTCTGCAAAATCATGGATGTCACAGGGAGAGTTAGGCATTTGTTGCTCTTTCTGATGCAAGAGGTAGGAGGCATCAGATGAGTTCCATGACGTCAAGGTTCAAAACAAACACAGGCATGTTATTCTTTGTCCAATGAATAGAAGGCCTGTGAGATTCTGCTAAGGGACATTGCAAAGGGAAGAGGCCTGCCCAGGTTCAAAAAGTGGACAGCTTCCTTCAAGCAGGAGTCATTAGCAGTTACGTGACCAGCAGTCTAGAACAGGTGCAGGAGCTGGAAACAATTGGAGGTTGTGGGAGAGTATTAGGAGGTAAGAATCATCTGTGTGTCTTCTCTTTTCATTGTTCCCTGAAGCTTTCTGGCCATTTTGTTTTGTTTTGATTCCCCAGGGTGAGATCTTTTAGCTCTTCTCAACTTTGCATCTTCCAGATTTGACTGTTCAGGGATGCATTGACACAAGCAGGTTACTGGACTCAACAGGAAACCCTGTAGTCACAAAGTCTGCCAGAAAGAGATATGAAGAATATTTAATCATCTCCTGTGGAGAGTGCTGGCCTTCACATTTATAATTGCTACCATCATGCAACAATCAGTTTATATACTGATAAATATGCAAAATATGAACAGCTCTCCCAGGGGGTATGATGGCTTTGCTTATCGTAAGATAAGCAATGGGGGAAACACTGCATTTGTTGTTCTTGTCTGCAGGCTTCATGACCCCATGATGGGAAACCAAGCTGAGAGACTTTTCAGTGCTTTGCTCTGCTGTAGCTATTGGTCCACCTTCCCATTCCCATGCAGCCTGAGTTGGGTGCATGTTGGAGATGGTTTCAGTCTGCTCCATTGCCACAGTGTGGGGAACAGTGCTGTGCTGCAGGGACTGTGATAGTGTTTTTGGGGCACCCTCATCATGGGTTGATTAGTTGTCTGGCTGCACATAAGGTGCATGTGTAGGGCTAGTCATGCCCTCAGAACACCTCATTCTTGGGTTCCCCCACCACACCATAGCTGCAGTAGTGTATGAGCTTCTGAAAAGGCTGGGGACCACAGCATTGCTCTACAGCATGTTGAGCTTCCTGCAGTAGATGGAACCTTTCTTTGAACCAGGATGGTTCAGGTTCTTATGCCCTTGAGCAGCTTTTTTTTAACTTACTGATTTTTTTTCATTAATGTAACTTACTTTACAGGTAGCTGCTTTTATGATGTCAAGCTGTACTACCTGTCCTATTGTTCAGTCTATCTGTCTAGTTAAATATTAATCTCTACATATCTTAAACAAGTTTTTGTCTATTGTCTTCCAGAAAATTTGCATATTGTTTGTTTATTTTAACAGTATTATAAAGATAAATAGAAATACTGAGTGAAAGTTAAACAAGGCACCCCAGGTGCACAGCTTGGTGCCCACATGAATGATAGTATGCACACTGGGGATAAATAGAGCATGCTGTGTCTTTTACACGTCCTTTCTTTTTTGAGGGGTATGGAGCCTGAATGGATGGCTTATGGCTTGCTGCAGTTTTAGTGCTCTGTCACTATTAATGGGTTGCTGCATTCCTTCATTCCTTTCCCAGTTTTAAAAAACAGAGTAATAATACTAACATGTTCTACCATAGAAATGGACAGGTCAAATAATCTTTCTTCTCCAGTCTTTTATAGCTTGCTTTCATGGCAGTAAAGCTCATTCTTCAGCAAGGGAAGAGAACAAAGTTATGAGGGCATCCTTCTCTAGAGCAGTGAAAGACACCCAGTTTTCATGGCTGGATGTAAACTAGTATAAAGTCAAGTTGTTGATACAGGGACACATAGTCTTTTTTAATTCTGAATTACCAGCTCCCTTCTTGTGACTGTCATTGCTCCTAGCACTTCTGTTCACCTGTGTGCTTCTCAGAGTGGTAGATAAGCCTTGAGCAATCAGACACATCTGTCTACTCAGAGGCATCAGTTTACTTGACCTATTTCTTTCCCTGTGCATATACCTCTAGAGAATTGGTTCTTGAATTCTGCTTGAATCAGTAAGAGCTTCCAGAAGCAACACAGGTTATCCAGCAGCTCTGCTCCAATGTATGCCTTATAATACATAAAAGTTCCTACAAATAATTTGTTAATGGTCTCATCCTAATGAATGTCCTTCCAATCTCTTCTTTTCAGCTTTTCAATGAGAGTTAGGTAGTCCCTAAGTGGCATTCCAGGGAGGTGCTATGAGCCCCATGTCTCTTTAGGAGTTATCTCCTTCTGTGTTCTGAGGGCCTGGCACACAGCCAACGTCAAAAAAAGGAGTGAGACTGCTAATGTGGGAGAGGAACCTCCTGCCAAAATGCTCACCAAACATTTGTAGTTTTGCTGCAAAAATCCTACAGATGTTACAGGAATTAAGTAACAGCAATTTAATCTATACAGCACCCACACAAACCCTCACACTAGCTAGAAACTATTTATATAGAAAAGTTTTTCTTTCTTCTGTGACTTGTAGAAATTGCAAATTTCCCTGGTTTATCTTTGTATAATTCTTTCAAACATGTTACTACTTTTTATTCTGTCCTTAACTTTTTTATTTATGTCTATTGTGCACAGAATGGAGCACTGTCTAAGGATCAGTAAGATATAATGCACTGATTTTCAAAGTAAAACATCTTTTGATGTTCATTTACTGAAACCTCTTGCTCTGCATGCAGGTCCTCATACTTGTTAAAACAGATGAACTATGAAAGTGCTCTGTTTGACTAGAAGAGATTCAAGCTTCACTTAAAATCTCTGAATAGTAGTGAGGATTAAGCCAAATTAGCAAGATAATGCTGTGTTGTTTTTGTAAATCATGAATAAAGCTCAGCAAATGTGCAAGTTTCTTCTCTGCTATGAATGTCTAACACAACTTGAAGAAAAATATTTAATGTTAAATTGATAATTTTATTGAAACAGTTCTACTGAACATGGGCTTCAAGGGAGTTGTTTTGACAAAACTTAAATTTGAGATCTAAGTTGATCTTGTATACTCTTTGTGTTTTTTATATTCTTAGCAGATACACTGGAAGAATTTTGAGGAGCTTGTTTCTTCCTCAACTCAAACTAGAGACCAAAAAAAAATCTCCCAACATGGAAAATAAATGTTGGACAAGAAGCAAGTACTTAAACCCAAACAAACGGGTTGTTCCCTCATGAACATAGCTGCTTTATTTCAGCAGCTCTGTCATCCAATTTTGAGCTGGGTACGTCAGTATTTCCAGCATGCCACATGCTTCAGAGCTGCCTTCCTCCTCCTACAGCATGCCGACCCGCGCTGTAGAGAATGTACCATTTTTCACAAGAACAAGGTGACATATTATGGGAGACGATGGGAGTGGGATGGGAGCTTGTGGTTGGCAGGAGGGCCTTGGCTTCTTCAGTATAAGCATTTGTTTTTTAAAACACATGTGAAAGGGAGGGGGGAGAGTGAGAAAGAAGTAGGGAAAAAAAGAGTCTTTGGGGGAGTATCTCTGACAAATATGATTTGCACGTAGGAAAATCTGCCCCATGCTAGCAAGGAGGAAAGATGGTTTCGTTCTCTGCCATGTTAGTGATTTAAGGAGCAATTAAAATAACAGCTTGAAGCTCCTCAGCATCTACACAAAAATGGATCACTTATATACTATTCCTTCTAAATAATTTCCTGCACATATCTCTGGTGCTGAATTACCTTTGACTTGAGTGATTTACCTCAGTATTGTTCAGGAGAGAGTTTTTCCTAAAGCTTCTGCACTTTGCAGCTTGTACCCTGTCAAAGAACAATTCAAAAGATCTCTTGGTCAGCCTGCAAATCCTTTCTTATACAGAGAAAGTACCACATGCTCCTTCCCTTATCACAAATCCACTTGGTAGTTTGAAGAAGCAATCTTAATCTAAATTGCCCTTGGTTTTGGCCTAGCAAAACTAATCAGCCTGGTTACCAGACCATTTTCAGGTATCTGCTTTTCCATAGCTCTTACAGTCTGATGGCTGCTGGAGCCATTTACATGCACTGCAACTGAGTGGTTTCCACTGTTGGCAATGAATCTAATACAGTCTGTGAGTTCTGGATTGATGGTCCTGCAGCCACCTCACTGTCTATGGAGGAGTCAGGTTCCTTTCCTAATCTTACACTTTGTGTAAAATCTTAGTTACATGCTGCTTTCCACTGATAAACCATTATGCATCAGTGCATTATTTCTATGCATAAATTAAACATTAGTGATGGAAAAGATATATGGAGAGAAGTGTGTAATCCTTTTGAAGTATAAATGTCTGATTTATTTTGACTTGGCTGTTTTTGTATTCATGATCACTGCCTGGGATAAAACAATTGCAGGCCCTTTCTGTACTTTGTTTGACCACTTCTGATGTAAAGCTGCCAAACCTCTTGAATGCGGTTGAGGATAAACAGTGTGGAAATACTGATGTGAAAGTGTCAACTTCAGGAGCCACTGAAGCGAGCACGGAAAGTCCTCATCTCCTCAGAAGTGCTGTAGGAGTTTGTCTGCCATAACATACTCTGACTGTAACAGTAATAACAAACATAAATGGACTTCTGCTGTGGTTTCCAGAATGCACAAGCACTGAAGTTGTGCCGGATGAGTCCTGTGAGCTCTCAGCCTGACACATTTATCTGACATACAATCAAGCACTTTATCCATGCTTGATTAATGTCACAGTATTAGATGGATAAAAATTAGCTAAGAGTAGTAATTGATGTTTCATAGGGATCGAGTTTACATAGTGGGTTATGTGTAGGCCTTTCCATTCTGATTAATGAAGTGCAGATTGATTAAGACTTATTTTAAAAAGCCAAAATTAGCATGATAAAGTTTAACAAAAGTTTTTAGTGGGAGCTGCTTCGCTTAATTTAGGTTGTGACCAATGGTGCTGTTCTGCAGCCATTCAAACCACTGGCCAGCTCCCAGTGCTGCATTATTTTTGTTGTTTCTTCTGGCATAAGCACTAATTGGAGTAATGGAATGGCACGACTTGTGCCAAACGATACAAGGGCAGTGGGTTCCTATGTTCACATTCGTGTGTCTGTAGTTACACGTTTGATTTTAGCAAGAGGAGGCACTGGAGCTGTACATACTGTTGCCAGGTGCATTCAGCACTTAAGCAGAATAATGTGACTTGGAGATGTACCATGCAAGATAATGAAGGCATACAGTCCCAGTGGGATCCTGTTGATCCCTGAAATGGAAAAGCATTTAGAAACATACATTATGCTTTAATCAGATGCGGTATTTTCTCACCATCTTGCACACAGATTGATGCAAGTGTATAGCTCCCTGTGTAAGGATATCAGCTCTGCTGTTCAGGGAGTGTTTCTCTAATTCTGAACAGAGGAATAATAATGTGGCATTACACCATTATGTTTTCTGAGACAAAAATTCTGGAGTAGGCACCTGAGTTAGTATGGAATTTGGTAAAGATTCAAATTAAGCAAAGTTAGTTAGGGAAATTATTACTTTATTGTCTTCACTGTGAGAGGGTAGGCAGAGAGAAATTTCCTTGTTATGATGATTGTTAGGATGTCGAGATGGATTCTCCATTGTGTGGAGAGCTGAGTAATGCACTTCTGTGTTCTGCTGTTACAAATGCTTCAAATTACATCAGTGGCTGCAAGCTAATATTTGGAAAGGTACATATTTATTTCTGGCTTTGTACATAAGTATCCATGTCAAGAGCAAAACGAGAAAATGTTTGTTTTTTTCTAGTTGATATTCAATATGGTGCCATAAACATTGCTATTAGTAATAGTTACAGTAATTTTGCTCTCCAGTGATTTTCTGCGTTATAACATCTCATTCCCTGTTCTGAAGAAGCTTTGTGGAGCTCTTTCCTTATGAATACAGACCTGAAAGAAAAAAAACAAAGTGATCTTGCTATCCCAATCAATAATCAAGAATCTGCATCTTATCCCAGTGGGACTATGATTCACAGGTGTAAACTGGCACAACTGGGTTGCAAGTGTCACAGAGACTGTTTCTAAGCAGTTGGAAGCAGACCTTAATCTTAACTGTAGTTCTTCAGGTCATGGGTTTCCACATGGAGCTTGAAGATTGCATTTTTAGGCATCTAGTGTCCTTTCAGAGACAGGAGATACCATCAAATCAATGAAATAATTCCAGGCATTCTTATCAGTCCCTCTTGGGTTGTGACCCTCCCCAGTTGCCCCTTTCTATCAGGGACCTAAGATTAGTTCCAAGAAAGAAGAGAGTCAGTGTAGGATTTGTTAACCTCCCCTGATCCTTTAAGCAGGACAAGCAAGGTTTTCTACTTGTCACGTTGCTTTTGACTAATGGCTTTAGCCAGGAACTGGGAAAGTGAGTACTAGTTCCTTGTTGGGAACATGTTCTAATGAGATTTCCAGAGCGATTTGTGCAGATTAAGGGAGGTTTGATATGCATTGAGACTTGAACAGTGAACTTCCTTGGAGTTCCCATGTCGATTACAAAACTCCAGATGGGAAGTACTCATTGACTTACTCTGCAGCTGGCACTGTTCTCCATCAAGAAAGGTAGTGTGACAAATAACCACTGGCGTAGACCCACCAGCTTTCTTTCCTGGTGGCTGGAGGGTTGTCAGATGTCCAGAGGTCATTACTGAAGTCGAGATGGCCAGTGCTAATGTTGTGACTGCCCCACCAGGCTGGCTGGGGAGCTGGTGGATGGGGTTCATGGGGGCTGATGACTATGCTCCAACAGAGAGGAAAACTGGCTTTCTGTTCCAGGCTGCAGTTTTAACACTCGTTCACCAAGCTGCTTTTACGACACATTTGTGTATGTTTTCTCCTGCCAGAGAATATTTTACTGGGAAATCAGTAGCAAAATGAAAATAGAGATTAAAACTAATTTGTTTAGAATCTGCCATCTGATTCAATAACCCTGAATGTTATTCCAGTCCTCTGAATATTCACCTTTTGTAGTGCATTTGAATAGACTTCTATTTTTGTTCCTGAATTAGGAGCCCTTTGAATTTAACAAAATTCTTGATTAGTTTTCAGGAATTGGCTAAACATTCTTGTTAAAATTGGGTGGAATCTCCCCTTGCATTTTTCTTAGAGCAATAACTTTGAATTAAAACAATGACTTGAAGATTAGTTTTGTCTCAAGTGATCCTCTCTCTTGGGAATTAAGAGCCAAGGGAAAATTTTTTTTTTTTTTTTGTCACTTCAGCAGAAATTGAGGATCCACTTTTTTATGTGTTCCTCTCTTTTAAATTAATTTCTTATTCTTGTTTATTAGGGAAGCTGGTTACTCAGGAAAAAAGCATTTTCACTGGATGTTTCCGGAGTTAGATGCTGTGGTCTGTGTTGCCTGGCCTGTTGCACCAAGTCTTGAGCAGTTGTGGGGAAAACTCCCTGTTTCATAGACATGTGCAAGTAAATGGGCACTGCAAGAAAAATTCCTTCTTACTCTAAGAAAGGAGACTAGTGCAGTTCCTATTCCTGTCCCCCCAGAATGGGTCAGCATGATCCTACTGCAGTTGATTGGATGGGATGTGTTCAATATGTGTTTTCTGGTGGTTCTCTGGCAAGCTCTTGTGTTGTGTTTCCCCCAGCTCTCCTCAGCTGAGGAGGAGGGAAGCTGGAATGAAGCTGAGACCTCACCATGCAGGAACCCAGCCCTGTTATGTTTATGTTGCATGTGGGAAGTTTTGACCAAAAGGTGTGGGTTCATAATGAGGGCAGGTTTGTTTAGATCCCCTGTTATCTTCCTCACATTTGGTGCACCCCATGGTGTGTGTGGGTTGGGGAGAGAAGTTTTGGGAAGATTATTTTGTGTTTTGTTTTTTCTTTCTTGGTTTTTTTTTTTTTTTTTTTTTTTTTTTTTTTTTTTTTTTTACCCCTGATCCTAAGTGTTACTTGCTTAATTAATATTTGTTTATGCTACTGTTGAGTTGCTTGATTTGTGGCACAATCATGAATGGTTTGGAATCTGCTTCTGAGATGGACGTTTTGTTCAGAGGTTTTTTGTTGACTGGTATCTATTCTGCCAATTTTTGTTTTGCATGACAGTCAACTCTCCATTCACAGATGGTCTGAAAAATAATAAATTTGGATCTTTTCAGTTATTTCCTCCTTTCCAGTTAACCTTTACTCCTATTGTCATTAAAAAATCGGAATAATCTTGCAAAATATTTCCTTTAGTTTATCTAAAAAACTCAGATTAAGTGAAGGAAGACATTCCAAAGTAATTTTTTGCCGTTTTCTGTTTCTGGCTGTACATTGTCATAGACCTTATTTTAACTCTGTTGTGGTGGGGCCCACTGAGCATTTTAAAGGTCTGAAAGCTTACATTGAATAGTTCTTGAAAAGACTGTGAGCATTATGCAAAAAAGATCTGCTATACTCTTCATATTGCTGATAGAGCAGGTTGAGTATATGGTATGTGTAATTAAAGAAATCAAGAGCTAGAGATCACTTGAAATGGAGAAATAGATCAGCAGGTTAAAATTGCTTTTGTGTTCCCTGAAAATGAAGAGACACAGCAGGAACAGAGGCAAACACACTTGGCTGACGTACAAATTCAAAGAAATACCAACTGCAGTGTTGCCATTCTTGCCATTATTCATGGAAGATAATTCAAACACTACTGTGGTAAAAAAAAAAAAAAAAAAAAAAGTGTCTGAGAGGTACTAAAACAGTCACAAATGTAATTGTTAATGTAGGCTGTTCAAAAAAGCTTTCTGTCTTTGTCAATTTTTCCCTATAGTTATTTCCTATAAATCAGTCATGGGAAAAAATTCTGCTGTCACATGTCACATTTGTCATTATATTCTGCAACCTGTAAACACAGTTGTCAGCAACAGCCTTTGAAATTAAGGATCTATTCTTTTTTAGAGATAAAAAAGAAGCACAAGAAGCACAAGATTTGGGTGGTTTCACCTAAGACTTCACTAGAAGAATTGGACTAGGAATTTACACGTGCATGGGCACAATACACTTTCTGTGTGCAAACAAATATGATTTTGAACATGTCTTTGCTATTGCTGAAAGAAGAAAGGAATAGGCTGTTGTCCATGGTAATGGAGCTATCCTACAAAGTGCAGTAGTCTAAAGCTCCAAATACTTGTTCCCTGTGTTGTTTCAAAATACATAAATGCTAATCCACACTCATCTTCGTTTTTTCTCTATTAGAGAGGCGAACAATGCTATTTTATTTGAACCCATGTATTTATCAGAATATGCAAAAAATGAAAGGGCAATCTTATATTGCTGCTGAATTTTAGTTAAAAAGCAGCAGACTCTTTTGTGCTTTTTAATTCTAAGATGAGCTATGGATTTTTCATAACAAGTTGTGTAACTTGTAACTGAAAATGTGTTTTCAGTGTTTAGCAATTTTTAAAGATTTTCTTCCAAGAGTGAGACTCTAATATGATGTCTCAAGAGATTATCTCAATTTAAAAAAAACCCCAGATGTCCCAAGAGTGTGTGCTGCTTACATCTCTATCAGTAACCCTGGTTTTAAGGATTTTTAAAGGAATCAATTTTCAAATTTGAACAGTTTTTTTAGTTTAAAGGAACATTTTCATTCTTTGTGGTAGTCATGTTTTAACCATATAATCTCATAGATTGTTGTAATTCTCAAAGCAACCTTAATATTATTAGGAGTTAGAATAGTATCTTGATCTTAAGCATATTCTTTAGACAACTTTTTTTCTTGTCTATTAAACTAGAATTATTTTGCTGAACTGATAGATTTTTGGACTCCTGGATTTAGTTCAAGTTCAGGCTTATCATGACATAACGGCTTTATCTCAGGGTTGTTCTTTAAATTTCTCTGATTAGAAAAAACCTTTCTAAAACAAGTAATTTAAAAATAGTTTACCAACCTGTCCCTTAAATATTTTGCAGAAATTAAACACAGTCACTATAGCTCTGTGTTACACTATTGTACATCAGCTGGTGCATGTGATTCCATGGGATTTACTTTACTAAGACTATAATCCCTTGACTTGATTTGATAGTTAGATTGTATTTGTGGCAGAGGCTTTAGGCAGAAGAATCAAATACATACTTGGAATTATTTCTGACGTGGGTGGTTACAACATGGATTTTCAGAGGCATGTTTCTTAGAAGAAAATTATTTCATATGTACCAGGGACCAGTGACAGTGAAATTAAAAGCCTAAATGCATTGGACACTTGATTTCTTGTGCTTTTTAATAGTAATGTCTTCTGATTTTGTATGTGTTTTTAACTCCTTGTGAGACAAACTCAAACCCTAGCACAGTGGATGATTAAATATGCCACTCTCTTGTAGCCAGAAGATCATTGCTAGACTTGATAGCTCCTACTTTCAAACCTCAGGCTGCTCGTGTGACCCGTTTCATTATAAATCTGAATGTGCACATTTGATAACTACTAAAAAAAAAAAGGAAAAACTGTATTCTTGATCAAATTTGCAATGAGTGGGAGTTCATAATCTGTATGCTTCTTTTAATATAATTTAATATCATCTTCTTTTCCAGCTCTTCCACCCTTCAGCTGGCTAATGTATGGCAACCTGTTATCATAATTAAATAAATGAAAAGGAAAGCAGAATCTTTGGCAGTTTAGATTTCTCTGTCAATATTAGGCTACTCACTCTCTGACATATTTCTGTGAAAATACATGAAACCCAATTACTTGCTGGAGAATGTATGACCAATAAAGATGGATATCTTTAAGCAGTCATCCAAACTGTTTTAGGTTATGTCAAGGAAAATTTTTTGTAATTAGTTTTTTTGTGTTGCATATTTATTGGGAAGGCTTTTCTTTTGTGCTGCATATATTGGAGGTTTTTTTGTTTGCTTTAATCTGTGGATGAAAACTGCTTTGCTGCAAGCCTGGGGTTTGTGTTTTATTCTTTATCCAGGTCAGAAAGTAACATGGATGTTTGCTAAGCCTAAGCTTTCAGGATTTGAGCCAGGCTGAATCATGAAGCTGGCAGATAACTCATGAGCGTATTTATCAGAAGAAAGAAAAAACCCCACAAGACAGGGAACTGCATTTGACACTTCTTTTTGATTATTTGTCATCTGTCTCATAAGTGATGAATGTTCCCCTTCCACCTCCCTGGGACTTTCTGGGGTTTGCTGTGACCTCCTCAAAGGCTGGAGTGCAGTTTTCTCCTGTGTTAGGGGCTAACACAGCTTCACTTGCACATAAACTGATACATCAGATCCTTTTCTGATGTGAAGGTTTTTGCTAAGAAAGACACCAGAAACTTGTTGAAGTCACTCTTCTTAACTTCAAACAACTTTACTCTAAATCTTGTGAACAGAAATTATTTTTTGTATAGGTAAACCATTATTTGTAGATATATAATCAAGACTTCTAACAAATTAATTACTGTGGTCAGGGATAATGTGCTGCTGTATTAAAGCAAAAAAATAAAATGCAGATAATAGGATTCCTGTAACTACACTGAGAGTTTTTCACACCTTAAGTGAAATAGAAATGCAGATGTGCATAATTTAGTTTCTTTAACATATACAGTGCAGAACTGAACATAATACAAATGTTCTTGGGTGAGGTGTTTTTTAAATAGGAAGAGCTATCTATGTACAAAATACTGTCATAATTTAATCTCTTCTTGTATGCAGGTGTTGAGAACTGTATTTAGCATCTTTTTTTAATCTTTGGTGATAGTGGAAGCTATAAAAGTGCTGGTTTTGATTATAGTGCACATAGGAAAAACATCTGAAGGTGAAACTGGATTTTACATAACATAATCTGAAGACGACAAGTACATGAACAGAGTGATTAAATTATATTGAAAGAAGTAATTCACTGAAACTAGCAATGCTGGCAGGTTAACATTGTGTTTGACAGCCTGTGCTAGAAGTTCTGCATCACTGTTATGTCAAGAAACTATTTGTGGAAGCAGTTTATATCAGTTTCAACAGATACCAGGGAAAAACATTTCTTGAAACTAGCACTCACTGGAGCAGCTGCCCACCAAGGTGATTAATGACTATAAATACTGATTGGAATTTCTAATGCAGAAAGATTGTTTCCTTCAGGAGAGGAATGGATATTGACCATGGAGTGTTTCCAGTTATTTCACTATGGGGTCTGGGTGTGGGCAGTTCCATCCAGAATCCTACTTAAAATATTGCAAAGATTTGTCATCCTGATATATAGGACCCTTCATCTCTTTCCTCTTCTGGAAGCCCAGTCAAGATGATCTTAGAAGAAACCATGCCTATGTTTCTGCTGATTCAAGTGTAATGTGTGTAGTTGGCCCCCAAATTGCTCAACACCAAAGATAACACACTGTGGGAAAGGCTGCTTCAAAATTGCACCTTTTAAAGATTCATTCCACAAGCATTTGCTTCTGGATGCTAAGACTGACAAAATCTCATCTGATCAGAACAGCTATCTTTCAGCCCACCTAGATTTATAGCCTACATGGCTAAGAGGCCTCAAAGTTCAAGTAATGAAGAGGAATATTGTTCTAGGGACTGTATAATCAGAATTTAAAACTGTTCCTAGCCCCAAACAGGTAGTAAAAGTATACAGGGAATAATAGAGTGGATGCAGCAATGCTAGAAGATTAACTGGAAACTGGTAGGTGATTAAACCCTAGTTCCTTGCACATCAACATCTGACATGAAGCCCTCATTCCCAGTTCTAGTCTGAGGGTCAGAACCTTTCTTTTAGCTGCCTACCAGAGTTAAACAATGACAAAATTTAATAGTGTATACTTTGCATAGTCACTTATTGTAGGTCCAGTGTCACAGTTAAATATGGACTGGTGGAGCAGGTCATGTGTGGCCCAGCAAGGTCCTGGCTGGCTGCTGTGTTTTTGCAGTAGGCGCAAGGTAGCTTGGTGTTCCTGCTAGGCTAGCACCACTGTCACCTCTTGTAAAAGTAGACAGGACTGGAGGATTTGGTTTACCTTTTGCAGTGTAGAGAGCAGCACACACAGGGGTTATCCATATGCAGGGACATGAACGTGGAGATCCAGGTAAGGTTGTGTACTGGGCTCTTTGAAATATGCATAAACAAGTAGGCTATGGACATGGACTAGTTGCAGTTTTCATGGTGGCTCAGAGTTTTGTTTGGAGTTTTATTAGGAGAGACTACGTGGGCAGAAAGAGAGAGGGGGAAGTAAGGAGGAGTAGTAAAGCTGATATATTAGAAGGAATTTGCATGTGAAAAGTGCAGGAAAGAGCTAATGGGACCATCAAAGTTCACTGGTGCCTGCTTAGATAGCTTCTGTAGTGGCTTCATCAGGTCTTAGTCTAGTTATCTCCCCTTTGTAGTTTCTTTCCCTAAGTCCACAAGGCTTTGAAATGTAGTAGTTTTGTAAGATCCTGAAATTAATACCACTCTTCTGTGCAATTTGCATGTTCTTGAGAGCCTTTTTTCTTGTACGTTTTCAGCTTTTGATTAATGAAGAAATCTATTCAGTGGCTGTAAGAACTACTGAGATTTCTTTTGCTTTCACTGTCAATATTTTCTAAGTTCAGTTTAATAATAAGGCATATTCTCTTAATATTGGGAGCAATACAATCCAACACCTTGGTGGGCATTTTTAGCTATTGCTATACTGACTGAAAGGGAGTTGTCACATGAGTTTTGAATAGATTTGCTGGTACACTTACATAATCTTCTGATGGATATATATATAGGTGAACAGATAAAAAATAGTGGCTATTTTCTACAATTTTACTGAAAAATTCCTGTATATAAATCCACTTAAGCTTATCTAGTGAACAGTAACAGTTATTAAATAACATCTAATTTTGAGTCTAATCTAATTAATGCCTGATAGGCATTTTAATGATGTGGATGGTAACCATCTCAACCAGATGCTGCCAGTCCTGTTTCCCACTTCAGTTCCAAGTCAGTTGGTGATGGAAACGCCAAGAGCCAGAGTGTGCTAAACACCATTTCACAGCTTCTCACTCTGCAGTGTCTTCTGGCCATGGGCTGAGAAGAGATCCCATGCTTTGCTTCTTCAGATCTCTCCATACCAGTCAGTGATTATGTGCACACCTCTGTCTTCAGGAGGGGCAGTTCTTCATCTTCTGTTGTGGTGCAAGTCCCTGGCATTGCTCAGAACATTTTCAACTTGTGTTAATGTGGGAGTATAGTCAAACCCTTTGTCCTGAACTGCTCCATGTTCCTTCCATGTCTGTGCAGAAGTATTTATTTGGAAGTAGGGTGGTAGATTGTAGAAGAGGAACTGTTGGTCGAGGCTTCTTTTTCTAAACACTGCAAGTCCCAAGTAGCTTTGTCCTTCTCCAGCCTCTGTTGCTTCAGGGAGGTCTAAGGACTCCATGTATTGTTCTCCAGCATACCTGGCTCTGCCCTAAGGCCTTCCTCTGCTGACCTGTTGTCAAAGCTACTGAATAAGGAGCCTACCTGAAGTCTGCTGGTAGGCAAAATAAGTCTTGAGGTAAAACTTTGATGTAAAGCCAGACATCCAAATGGAAGGAAGCTAAGCCAATATACAGAGAATGATGTGCATTCTGCTCCATTCCAGATCCTTGAGAAAATGCCATAAACATGATCTTCTTCAAAATAAATCTGCAGATTTAAGTTTTGAGCAGTGAGTGTTGCTTGAGGACTTGTGCCTTCTTTTTTATTTCTGTAAAGAATAATAAATTTTAAATTTTAAGTGTTACATGAGGAAAGAAGAAACACATCCTGGCTTCCTGAGTTGTTTGGTAGTTAAAATCAAGGTCAGAATGGAGTTAATACATTTCCAGTTTTATTTTGAAAAAAAAAAAAAAGAAAAAAGAGTATTTTTCTAATTTAGTTACTTTTTTGAAGTCTTGTACCTGAAGATGTACAATGATTGACCCACTTGGAGTTAAATTTTATGCACCTATGTTCAGCTAAATTATTTTCTTACAACACTGGAGATCACTATTTATATGTTCAAGACATTAAGTACTGGCAATATGGATCTGAATGAACATGTTGCTTATTCTCTGCAACAAGCTAATTACTGCTTTAAAAATTGATTAAATTCTGAGGACCATAGAAGTTTGCTGAAGTGATCTCTGGAGGTTTTCCCTTTTCCTTTCTTGCTCTTTTTATTCATTTTGCAACTAACTGGGAACTGTCTCTGTAGGCTTTTTTCTGTTTTCCTTCCAGCTTTCTGAAGCTTCTTTTCCTTAATGTTACTTTGATAAAGACTCCACTGCTTTAATATATAATTTTCATTGTGACTTTCATTGCTGCAATTAAGTGGCTAATTGAGCAGTTTATAATGTGTATGCCTAATTGCTTCTGCATGAGGTTAACTGTGAAAGACACAGAAAATTAACACACAAAATGTTGCCTAGGTTACCTTTTACTGAGTAGAGCTGCAGAGATTTTGTTTACTTTGCTGTTTATGGGCAATGAAACTCCTGAATATGTTTTAATATGAAGCTTCCTTCTTAGATGTCAACTACAGTGTAACGTGCCATAGTTTTAAAAACTTCCATGAAACATAAGCATAGAAAACACATTTCACAGAATCACTGAATCTTAAGGTTTGGAAGGGACCTCGAAAGATCACCTAGTCCAACCCCCCTGCCAGAGCAGGGTCACCTAGAGCACATCACACAGGAACTTGTCCAGGTGGGTTTTGAATGTCTCCAGAGAAGGAGACTCCACAACCTCTCTGGGCAGCCTGTTCCAGTGCTCTGTCACTCTCACAGTAAAGAAGTTTTTCCTGACGTTTATGTGGAACCTCCTATGCTCCAGTTTGCACCTGTTGCCCCTTGACCTATCACTGGACATCACTGAGAAGAACCTGGCTTTGTCCTCCTAACACTCACCCTTTATATATTCATAAAGCTAAAGAGACCCAGCTCCCTCAGCCTTTCCTCATAAGGGAGATGTTCCACTCCATTAATAATCTCTGTGGCTCTGTGCTGGACTCTTTCAAGCAGTTCCCTGTCCTTCTTGAACTGAGGGGCCCAGAACTGGACACAATACTCCAGATGTGGCCTCACCAGGGCAGAATAGAGGGGGAGGAGAACCTCTCTTGACCTACTAACCACAACGCTTCTCATACACCCCAGGATGCCATTGGCCTTCTTGGCCACAAGGGCACATCGCTGGCTCATGGTCATCCTTCTGTCCACCAAGACCCCCAGGTCCCTTTCCCTTACACTGCTCTCCAGCAGGTCAGCCCCCAGCCTGTACTTGTACCTGGGGTTGTTCTTTCCCACATGCAAGATTCTACACTTGCCTTTGTTGAATTTCATCAAGTTTCTCCCTGCCCAACTCTCCAGCCTGTCCAGGTCTCTCTGAATGGCAGCACAACCTTCTGGTGTGTCAGCCACTCCTCCCAGCTTAGTGTCATCTGCAAACTTGCTGAGGGTGCACTCTGTTCCCTCATCCAGGTTGTTGATGAAAATATTAAATAGTTCTGGTCCTAGTACCAACCCCTGAGGGACTCCACTAGTCACAGACTTCCAACTAGATTCTGTCCCATTGACCACAACTCTCTGACTTCTTCCTTTCAACCAGCTCACAATCCACCTCACTGCCTGATCATCCAGACCACACTTCCTCAGTTTAGCTACGAGGATGCTGTGGAGACGGTGTCAAATGCTTTACTGAAATCAAGATAAACCACATCTACTGCTCTACCATCATCTATCCACCTAGTTACTTCCTCATAGAAGGCTATCAGGTTGGTCAAACATGACTTCTGCTTGGTAAAACCATGTTGACTGCTCTTAATGACCTCTCATCCTTGATATGTCTAGAAACAGGTCCAAAGATAAGTTATTCCATCACCTTTCCAGGGGTGGAGGTGAGGCTGACTGGTCTATTGTTACCCAGGTCCCTCTTCTTGCCCTTTTTGTAGACTGGTGTGACATTTGCTGTCCTCCAGTCCTCAGGCACCTTTCCTGTTCCCCGCAACTTACCAAAGATGATGGAGAGTGGCCGAGCAATGACCTCTGCCAGATCCCTCAGCACCTGCAGATGCATCCCATCAGGGCCTATTGATTTATGGATGTCCAGATTGCTTAAGTGTTCCCTAACCCAATCCTCATCAACCAAGGCAAACTCCTCCTTTATCCTGATTTCCTCTGGGGCTTCAGGGATCTGGGGCTCCTGAGGACAGTCTGCAGCAGTAAAGACAGAGACAAAGAAGGCATTCAGTAACTCCACCTTCTTTGTATCCTCTGTCACCAGGGCACCCACCTCATTCAGCAGTGGGCCTACATTGCCTCTAGTGTTAGTTCTATCTGCAATGTATTTGAAGAAGCCCTTTCTATTGTCTTTGACCTCACTAGCAAGGTTTAGTTCCAAGGAGGCTTTAGCTTTCCTGATTGCCTCCCTACATCCTCTGACAACAGTCCTATATTCCTCCCAGGTTGCCAGCCCCTCCTTCCATGATCCATCGATTCTCTTTTTCCCCTTGAGTTTGCCCAGAAGTTCCTTGTTTTTGGGGCTTGGAGTCCAACCTGCAGTAGAAGAGCACATAGTGATAGGACAAGGGGTAATGGTTTGAAACTGACGGAGGAGAGATTTAGGTTAGAGATCAGAAGGAAATTCTTTAGTGTGAGGGTGGTGAGACACTGGAACAGGTTGCCCAGAGAAGTTGTGGGGGCTCTCCATACCTGGGGGTGTTCAAGCCCAGGTTGGATGGGGCTCTGAGGAGCCTGATCTAGTGGGAGGTGTCCCTGCTCGTGCAGGGGGGTTGGAACTCGATGATCTTTAAGGTCCCTTCCAACTCAAACCATTCTATGATTCTATGAAAAGAGGTAAGATGGCAAGTAAACTTTTCTCTTCCTGCTCATCTTCCCAAAAATACAGAGCAGCAATTTGGATTTTTTCATTGTCTCTAATAAAAATAAAGCAAAACTTTTACTTGCCTCTAAGAATACCTCTAATGTATTTCTCACAGAATAAACAGAAGTTTAATCAGCCTTTGCTATATATAAGAACACATGGGCTTTAGAACAACTTTTATGCTGCAAAAATAGTGAAGTACTGGTCATGTGGAGGGATGTTGCCAGTTGTTTCCTTGGACTCTGCACTGAGTGAAATGGAAAACAGCACAGTGTAAGATCAAGTCCAACAAAAACTGAGAAAAATATAAACTTCCAGAGTGTATCTTCAGAATTATTTTGTTTTGTTGTTGTTGTTTTTTTTAAGGGGGCTTAATGGCATAATTTTCTTATTCTAAAATAATGTAATAATAATTTTATTCTACAGATTATGATACAACTACAGAATAGGAACAGGAAGAAGCAGCAGGGTGAATGCAGAAAGAAACTTTGTTTATAAAACTATTTATTTATAAGTAAATATTGTTGACTAAAATAAAATCTTTACAAGTTATGTGGGGAAATGCTGCAGTTGGCCGATCTTTATTTTTAGACGGCTGGCATTGTAAATGTGTTTTCTCTATGTCTTCCCACTTTCTTGTCACCCCAGTTGTAAAAAGTCAAAGAGCTTATTTGAAGAGTGTATGTTGACTATCAGAGCCTGTACAGTACTGCTCTTATGAAGGAACATTTCTCACATTGTCCTTTTTCTCCTGTTTGTTCAACCTACTATCCTCCCCTATTTCTTAGCTGTTTCTGAAGTTTACCACTCTCCTTTTTCTAAGGCAAACTACTCACTTTTCTTCTGTAACCTTCTTGATTATAGGCCCTGTACATTTTTGGTCTGGTCCTCGTTTTTACTGTCATTTTCTCTCATACACCAAGGGAGACCTTGGTGTTAATGATGCATGCAAATAATCTTTCTACAACTGAACACTGACACAAGCAGGTGTCTGTGTTAGTTATGATGGGCAGGGCTGTATTGTACTGATCTTGCAGAATTTCAGCAATTTAAATTGTTACAAAGTCTATATAGGTGTGTTTCCTTTTATTAGGCATAGATGTTCTATGAACTTCCAGCTTACACACTCTGATGTGTGTTTTTTTCCATGCAGGATTTAACAACTCCGAGCGCATGTGTGACAAGGAGTTCATCATACGCAGAGCTGCCACGAATCGCGTCCTAAATGTCTTGCGCCACTGGGTCTCCAAGCATTCCCAGGTACTCTCCTGTCTGCATTCCTCTCCATCTGTAATATGTCTACATTCTCCCTACAAAATGGGAGGGAGGAAGGGAAGGAAGGGAAGGAAGGGAAGGAAGGGAAGGAAAGGAGGGAAAGGAGGGAAGGAGGGAAGGAGGGAAAGGAAGGAAGGAAGGAAGGAAGGAAGGAAGGAAGGAAGGAAGGAAGGAAGGAAGGAAGGAAGGAAGGAAGGAAGGAAGGAAGGAAGGGAGGAAGGGAGGAAGGGAGGAAGGGAGGAAGGGAGGAAGGGAGGAAGGGAGGAAGGGAGGAAGGGAGGAAGGGAGGAAGGGAGGAAGGGAGGAAGGGAGGAAGGAAGGGAGGAAGGGAGGAAGGAAGGGAGGAAGGGAGGAAGGGAGGGAGGAAGGGAGGGAGGAAGGAAGGGAGGAAGGAAGGGAGGAAGGGAGGGAGGAAGGGAGGGAGGGAAAGGAAGGAAGGAAGGAGGGAAAGGAAGGAAGGAAGGAGGGAAAGGAAGGAAGGAAGGAGGGAAAGGAAGGAAGGAGGGAAAGGAAGGAAGGAAGGAGGGAAAGGAAGGAAGGAGGGAAAGGAAGGAAGGAAGGAGGGAAAGGAAGGAAGGAAGGAGGGAAAGGAAGGAAGGAAGGAGGGAAGGAAGGAAGGAGGGAAAGGAAGGAAGGAAGGAGGGAAGGAAGGAGGGAAGGAAGGAAGGAGGGAAGGAAGGAAGGAAGGAAGGAAGGAAGGAAGGAAGGAAGGAAGGAAGGAAGGAAGGAAGGAAGGAAGGAAGGAAGGAAGGAAGGAAGGAAGGAAGGAAGGAAGGAAGGAAGGAAGGAAGGAAGGAAGGAAGGAAGGAGGGAAGGAGGGAAGGAGGGAAGGAGGGAAGGAAGGAAGGAAGGAAGGAAGGAAGGAAGGAAGGAAGGAAGGAAGGAAGGAAGGAAGGAAGGAAGGAAGGAAGGAAGGAAGGAAGGAAGGAAGGAAGGAAGGAAGGAAGGAAGGAAGGAAGGAAGGAAGGAGCAATGGAGACAAAGAAGAGAGGAAGGGAAAGAAAAAGAGTGGGAGCACTTTGGAAGCAATTGAAAGATCTTTTGTATGCCTTGGATAGATGGTACTTCATGGCAGTTACAGACGCTTTGTCACTACATGCTAATAATCGAGAATGCTTGATGAAAAAAAGGTTTATTGCAAAGCTAACTGCAGCAATGTCACTGTCCTTTGTGAAACTCAGTTCCCTTTATTTCCATTGTTGCGGTGCGAGTTCGACCTGGGCTGGAAAACTCAAGTTGAGTCACGGATCTCCCCTTCTCTTCTCCTCAATTAGAGGGGGAATAGCCTGGTTTTAATTTCCCAGTGGGCCCATCCCTAGCTTGGGACCAGCTGGCTACACCGGGTATGTCTATAGAACACAAACCCTGCCCAGATGTGCGTGTGCACCGGCACCAACACAGACTGTGTGCTTAAAATACCACTTTACTGTAACAGCTTTGGAGCAGAGGGAGTCTGTAGGAGGGAGAGGATATGCAAATGTAGTTACAGGAGACAAACTTGGGGTGTAGAATGAACAAGGGTATTTGAGTTTGTACATGCGACAGGTAAAGGGAAAGAAAGACACACTGTGATAGTTGGGGGGCAGGGTGCCGGGCGAGTTTCCCGTACAGGGCAGACGAGGTGCGTGTGTGAACGTGGCCGGTTCCTTTTTCCCGGGGAAAAGGACGCAAAGGAAGGACAGATTCTGACAGGCTCAGAAGCACTGGCAGGTGTGGGGGCGTCTGTGGCTTTCAGAGCGGGGTTTGGGCGAGCGCAGGTTTGGGCGAGCGTGGCTCGGGCAGGCGGCTTCGGCAGCGCGGCGGCGGCGAGCGGCTTGAGCTGCAGCGGGACACGGCGACGAGCGGCTACAGCTGGAGCTCCGGCGCAGGCGGCTGCGGCACGGGCTGACCATGGCCCGTGGGGGCTGCCTCGGCCTGGGCAGGCAGGGGCTGTGGCAAACGGCTACACCCGGCTGGAGCTGCACCCACTGGCCTGGGAGCTCTGAGCACGGAGGGTTTGGGGAGCCAGCAGGGATTCCAGCTCTTTAGCTCTTCCTGTCTGCCCTGGCTCTCTTCTCTGTTTCTGCAGCTCCTTTCACGCAGCTTCTTGGTGAGCAGGCTCCACGACAAGAGGCAGGAGTGCAGGAAAGCAGGAAGCAGGGAATAGCAGGAGCCCCAGAGTGCAGGGGGGCAGGAGTATACCAGGAGTCTTGGAGCGCGGGGGGGGGGACTAGCGGGCAGGAGGTATAGCAAAAGTCCTACCACAGCCACCTAAGGCTCTGTGTGATTCTGTCTCCTATTTATTTTTCTTCTTCTCTTTCCTTTCTGCCAGCAGCAAAGAACAATGGGCGCCAATGACCGATACTGATCCATAATGGTCGTCCTATTTACATGCTCATGCAGGCTGGTCTGGCCTTTAGTCTGCTCAGACCTCAGCTCCTACCTGTGTCTCCTGTAACAATACTGCCATGCTCCAGCCACAGGCTGGGTCCTGGCTGCACACATAGCAAGGGGGCAGGGGTCTCTGCCCTTCCTCGTGTGAGTCCCAGCAGCACCCCCCAGGTTCCACTCCCACCGCAGGCTTGTCGCTTGAATTTTTTTTTCTTTTTTTTTAACTTTTACGTCTCTCTATTGCAATGAATTTGTGTGAGAGACATACCTTTTGTGGAGGCCAGGCCTCCACATCCATATAATGGGTTTGATTTTCATAGAGGTTGATTTTGATAGAGAATGAAGTCAGTAAGAAATACGTAAGTGGGAAAAGTGGTTGTGTTTGAAAAGCTGAACAGCCCAGAAGAGATTAATAAAATCTCTCATGGTATCATGGGAATGGTTAAACATTTGGAGTTATTGGAAACAACCTATGTTGACAACTTGTCAAATGAAAATTGCATAGTGAAATCTTGAGCTGTAGTGGGAACAGCAGAACTCTGTTATTGCTGTTCTGTGCCACGGTACTGGCTGTACCTACTTATGGTGTCCTTGCCACAGTTCACACTAACTACTATGAGTTGTGTTGACCCTCTAGACTAACTAAAAGACAGTTAATTAATCTTTCTGTGACGGTGCTAGGAGTCATCAGACTTTAGTCTACGTTGATGGAACTGTCTACACCTAGTTAGACTGAAGTTTAAGTTTCAAAGCTGCCCCTGACTCGGTTGTGATGGTTATCATAAATGCAAACACATGTGAAGGGTGCAAGCTCTGTCATTGTGGCAGTTTACCAAAAAGATAATTTCTCTCCTTAAAAATGCCTGTTCCCTGTTTCCATTTCAAAAGCACCCATGATATGCAGAAATACAATATTGTCCCAAATACTTTCCTACATACCTTTGCATAATATTTACATTTAGTATTCCTTTAAAAATATTAAGAGTACAAAGGTAATGGTAAAAATTCAATGCTGTGCATTTTCAAGGTGGAAGCTATTAACTGTACTCCCTAGTCTCTCACTGCCTTTTATTTTTTGCTATGGCGGTGGTTGCAGATTTTAATTTTCTAGCTCTCTTAATCCAGTATTCCAATATAGCAAATATTTTAAAATACAGGGTGTTGGCATAGAAATTAATGAAAGCTACAGCAGCAGGGCATGTAATCAGCTTTTTTGTTGTTTACTTGTGAGACTAGGGAGAGAGAAAGAGCAGGCAACCTCAGCAAACCAGAAATGTCTGACTAGTTTCTGCCAAAAAAATATGGGACAGGACTGCTTTAAGGAAGGCAAGTGAAGAATTACTGTCTGGCCAAATAGTAAGAAATGTTGGCAGAAAAGATACATAGTCCTGGGAGAGCAGTAGCTCAGAGCCTCATTTTACAATAACAACAAAACTGCAAGCCAGAGAACTCTTAGCCACCAGTGTCTGGTGAAGAAATGCTTATTAGATTTCCAAAATGACAAAACAATGCAAGCATTAAAATTCTATGAGATCAACAGACCTGCCAAAAATTTTATTGTTTTAAGGTATTTACATCATTCTCTGGCCACTTAGTGCATTTGAGACATCCTTCACCTCCAGCAGCAGCCACGGGCACGTTTTATTCTCCTGAAAAAAAAATAAAATTAACTAAATAAGCTGATACTCACAAAGATAAACGTCCAATTTAATGTCCAATTCAGTGTGCTTTGCTGATACTGTTTTCTCTCCACTTGGCTTTTTATTTCCTTTTGCTGCAAAAACTCCCAGCACCAAATAAGCAATTTCTGTCCTCTGTGGCAGAAGCTTCTTCAAGATTCCGGTAGTCTGTTCTCCTTGTGATGTGTCTGAGATCCTTGTGGTCATTGCTAGCCTGTGCCACTGTAAAAGGTCACATACTGCACACATTTTTTCAGCCAGATTGCCATTTCCTTATTACTAGATGCAACGAGAAGCAAAGACACTAGATGGGTGAACTGTGGGGCTTTCTTTAGTTCTCTTTTTAGGGTGTGAGATACCACTACAGACATGCTTAGTGTTGCAGCATGTGAGTAACCCTGCAGCAGAACTAACTCTGTTCTGGTGCCCTCTGATCCACCAGTGACAGTTCTCTACATGTTATTTGTCTGCCTAAATTATTCTAGATTTATTGTGTCCTAGTGCCCAGATGACATGTGGTGCTACACAGTTTCATAGGACTGTGCAGGCTGTGTTCAGAAATGTATGCAATGTACAGAAACTAACGTACAACCATCTGTTAAAAGTGCTCTTACATATATCATCCCACTTAGTTATCCCCTGCCTTGCACTGCATTCCTCCCTCTGGGTCCCTTTGGCTTGCTTTAGTGTGCTTCTCTCAAGTGTATAATAACATGGGTCAGGGTTAGTGCATGAACTGATGGGTAGAGGAATTATCCAAACAAATGGTTCAGAGCCTTCTGTTTCCTCACTTTTCCTGTAGCAAATCCTTGGCTAGGGCTTGGAGGGTCTTTCCTCTCCTGGGCTGTGGAACAAATTAACTTCCTACAGTGTCTTGCAACTGTGTCAAAACCAGAGTGAGTGTTTCGGGGTTGAGTTTTGGTTTTCAAAATTTATCCAAGCGTGGACAGTATTTAATATATGAACTTGTCTGTAGCCAGAAAACAGAACCATAAGAATCCTGTACTCAGCACTGATGAGGCCACACTTGGAGTATTGCGTCCAGTTTTGGGCACCTCAATTCAAGAGAGATATCGAGGTGCTGGAGCGAGTACAGAGGAGGGCAACGAAACTGGTGAAGGGCCTAGAGAATAAATCTTATGAAGAACACTTGAAGGAGCTGGGAATGTTTAGTTTGAGAAAGAGGAGGCTGAGGGGAGACCTCATCAGTGTCTACAACTATGTGAAAGGTCATTCTAGAGAGGTTGGTGCTGGTCTCTTTTCACAGGTAATTAGCGACAGGACAAGAGGGGATGGCTTCAAGCTCCAACAGGGGAGGTTTAGACTAGACATTAGGAAAAATTTTTTCACAGAAAGGGTGGTTAGACACTGGAATAGGCTGTCCAGGGAGGTGGTTGAGTCACCATCTCTGGATGTGTTTAAGGGTCGTTTTGATGTGGTGTTGGCGGATATGGTTTAGGGGAGAACTTTGTAGAGTAGGGATGATGGTTGGACTCGGTGATCCCAAGGGTCCTCCAACCTGAATAGTTCTATGATTCTATGAATTAAGCCTATTCAGTGAGGAAGTACTTTCATTAAGCCATTTTGTTACCTCAAAATCATACTAAGGGCATGTAACAATAGAACAAGAGGTAATGGTTTTCAAGCTAGAGAAGGATAGATTTAGGTTGGAAATTAGGAAAAAGTTCTTTAATATGAGGGTGGTGGATCACTGGAACAGGTTCCTTACAGAGGTGGTGGAGGCCCCATCCCAGGAGACATTCAAGGTCAGGCTTAATGGGGCTCTGAGCAATCTGTTCTAGTGTGAGATGTCCCTGCTTATTGTAGGGGGGGTTGGACTATATGACCTTTGTAGGTCCCTTCCAACCCAATACATTATATGATTCTATGATTAAACAATGTTTAGGAAAAGGATTAATTATTTTTAAAACTTGGGTCTCTAGGACCCTCACTTAAATTCCAAGTAAATATATAGTGATAATGCCAAATCTGTAGCCCTTTCAGGAGGGCAGAGGAACTACTTAATGTCTCCAGGAGCTCCCAAAGCCCACATAAAAATTTAGAAGAAAACATCCTCACATAATGTGACGCATGCTTCTGTTTTTACTGCACTGAGCAAGAGGAATGAAACCTGTATTGTTCATCAGCCAAAACTGGCACAGTATGAAAGTCTTGTTTGGATTTTCCAGGGTTTTTTATTTTACATTTTTGTTCTTTTAATTCCGTGTCCCTCCTCTCTTTTTCCCCTACTCCTCTCTGTCGTTTTCATTCAGCCACCTGCAAGCCAACAAACCTACCTTTTTGCCCAAAATAACAGCAGCATGTTCATGTTTACATTTTGGATGTAATTAAGAGGAACAGTGTAGGATTCTCCTGTTGTAAACAATGAAAACACAAATGACGAGGCAGTTATTGTGAAGACAAGACTGATGTTGGGAACTGCAAGGGCTCGAGAGGATAACTCCCACTGATTACTGAAGAGATGGAAAAATAGGAAGGGGAAAGGAGGCCAAGAGGAGAAAATCTTTGTGACTATCCTAGTGAGGACTTGCAGCCTCCTGTTCTGTGTTTAACAATACCTTCACGTCTTTTATCTAAATGCTTCATGTTACAAAATCATGTTTTTCCTGCTTCTGTGGGAAGCAGATTGAAATGGAGCTTGTCCAAGGAGAAAGCTTTCACATCTGCTGGTGAAGAAAGAGGGGCTGGCTTCTCTAGACTTGCCAGTTTTGAATGACAACTGGGTACTTCTTTGAAGATCTGAGCTGGAATGAATTGGCAAATTGTACCTCAGTTACAAGCTATATGGCTGCCAGGCAGTGTCAGTGAGTTGTGAAGTTACCACAAGATCTGGGGAGAAGATCAAGGCTTAAATTCCAAGAGTATAGGTCGTGATTTCATGCCCGATGTCTGTCTGACTCCAGCTGTGAAATTACTACAAGTCATTTTCTTGCTCATACCGACAAAGCTCTGCTGGGTTTTCAACAGAAGGTTTTACAGATGTAGTTACTGATAGTACTTAGGGATTATGGAGGACACTTGAATACAGACAATTTTCCAAGCCAAGATTATTTCAGTTAGTTTAAAATAGTTTTAGTGCACATGAATTGGCTGATTCCATTTTGTACACTGGAATAAAAAGTAAGATAAAAATTCCTTTATAGGAGCACCACTTGGCTTATGTTTAAAGGCATAAAGTAATGAATATGATGCCTGGGAAAGTTATATATAAGTTTATTGCAGAAATGTGAACAAATTACACTTAAGCCACACTTATTGTACAATAATAAGATATGCTGTATTTTAACTGCATTTCAAACAAACCCCTAGAGGTCTGCGGTGTCTGCCTTGAAACAGCCAAGGAATTTTAGAGAATCATGTCAGAATCATGGAAAGGGTTGGTTGGAAGGGACCTTAAAGATCGTCGAGTTCCAGCCAGCTTGCATGGGCAGGGACACCTCCCACTAGACCATGTTGCTCCAAGCCCCATCCAACCTGGCTGTGAACACTTCCAGGGATGGATCACCCACAACTTCCCTGAGCAACCTGAGCCAGTGTCTCACTACCCTCACAATCAGATTTCTTCCTAATATCTCATCTAAATCTCCATTTAAAGCCATTTGCCCTTGTCCTATCACTCCATGTGCTTGTAAACAGAGTCCCTCCCCAGCTTTCCTGTAGCCCCTTCAGGTGCTGGAAGGTGCTTTAAGGTCTCCCTGGAGCCTCCTGTTCTCCAGGCTGAACAACCCCAACTGTCTCAGCCTGTCTTCATAGCAGAGCTGCTCCAGCCCTCTCATCATCTTTGTAGACCCCTCTGAACTCACTGCAGCAGTCCATGTCCTTCCTGTGTTGGGGGCTCCAGAACTGGATGCAGCACTGCAGGTGGGGTCTCACCAGAGTGGAGTAGAGGGGAAGAATCCCCTTCCTTGACCTGCTGGCCACCCTTCTGTTGATGCAGCTCAGGACACAGTTGGCTTTCTGGGCAGCAAGTGCACATTGCCAGCTCGTGTTTAGCTTTTGGGGTTCTTTCTGAAGTGAACTGAGGTTGTGACACAAATTGTGAACTGAAGATACAGAGATGTTGCCCCAGAGAGAGACAGCAAGGGAGCCCTGAGCAAGCCTTCCAGCTTGCCATTGGTCACTTAGTGGAGAAATCTGAAATCTGGTTTGCATAAACTTTTGCCCTTTGCACAGCACAGTTATGCATTGAGTAGTAATGCACTGAGTTGTTGCTATGCTCTGTCCAAATGTCTCAGAAGCATAAGGGTTTGCTATACCATGACCCTTCAGGGAGTGTGAGTCACCTCCAGAATGGCAGCCAAGCTTGCAGTCAGTCAAACTAATTAGTGGTGCTCTGCACCCTCTGCTGCTGGAGCCTGACAAGTCCTTCACAGAGGTATTTCTTCAAAGCTCTTGAACATACCACATACTAGGACTTAGAGGCAGGGATGTCACATTTCTTATCTGTCCTGAACACTTTAATATAAAAATACCTAATGGCTAGATTCTTCTTCTAAGGTTTCTTTGTACTACAGGGTTACACAGGGCTTGGATAAGGAGAGGTTTGTATTGTATGTGCTGAGAATTACTCAGTCATGCTATTAACATAGGTTGTACTTTTATCCTGATTGTATTCCATCAGGAGTGACAGGCTAATGCTGATTCTGTAGAATGAGGACTGGCACTCTTCACCAAATGATGACTGTCTCTTTGTGCTTGAAACTAACTGGAAGACAAAGCTGTTGTCCTTTGCTTGCTTCTTGAAGTAAGCCAGACTTAATTCAAGGTCAGGGATTAGTTTTCCTGATAGTTATAATATCTTTTATCTCTGCCTTCCACTTGTGTAAACATTTGTTGTTGGTAAATTTATAAACATTTCCCTCAACAGAATTGTATGTTGGAGGTTGTAGGTTGAAGTGTGCTTTTCTGTTGGAAAATTAAATGTTGCTGTAGAGTAGCTTCAGTTAACTCTGACAGAGTTTGATCTGCTGTGTACAAGATTAAGAGTAATTCGACTGATGCTATTGAAATAATTATCTGTTTACACTTTGGCATGAGATCGTTGTAGGGCAAAACTCATGTATTTAAAAGTATTCCAGATTCCTAGTGAACAGTCTTTCAGTATATCGCTCTCCCCTCCTGGATGTCTCCAGTACTGGGCTTCCAGCAGGGTTTTACCATTAGCCCATCACTTTAAAATAATCAGTTAGAGCCAGTAGCAATGCCAGTCTTTCTCAGTATCTCTGCCTGTCTTTTGTTTTCAGTTTGCTGCTGCAGTTGGGGGCAAAGGACAGTGAGTCTGCATACAGTATTTCCACTTTGTATGGGTACTCATAGAGACATCCAAAACCCTGGCTCAAGCTTTACATGCAGATTTCCCTCCCTTTCACATCCAGTATTTTTAATCCATCGTTAGATTTTTCTTCTCCCTTCAGTAATTTAGCTCTTGCTTCCCCTCTCTCAGAGCATTTTCTCTTCCAGATGCTTCTCAATAGTTTCCCATTTCCAGCTATTATGTGAAAGTCTCACTGATCCCTCTTTGCCTGGCATTTCTGCTTACTTGGTACCTCTCTGGTTACTTCACCTTCCATTTTAGAAATGTGACCACTTCTTGTTCATCCCCCATGTTTCTCTTTTCTTCTTCTCCCTGTTTCCATTGTCATCCCTCCTCAGTTTCTCTTATTTGTGCTTTATGAATTGAAAAAATTCTCACTATGTAGTTATTCACAGGATGAAGAGAAGTGGCTAGGACAAGATTGCAGTGCATCAAGTCTTCTTGCTTGTAGTGATAATATCAGCTGCATCTGGGAGTGTCTGTGGAAAGACCATGGACCACTGTGCCAAGGTTGGGAGTCTGAATTGGAAAGCAGTCAGCTCCTTTCCTTCCCAGACTGAAAAAGACTTCCAGCCTGGGAGGCACTCTGTCAGCTGTCTAGAGCCACCTCCCTGTCCATGACAAGCCCTGCCAGCTCAGGGTGTGATATTCAGGGGGGTGGCACATTCCACTGATGCTGTCCAGAGCATCTGGAGAACTTTGCATTCTCAGATCTCCTCCGAGCGTAATACTGTGTAACAGAAAGAATTAAGAAGAGAGAGAAACTAATAAAATTAGTCCAAATGCATTCAGCAAAGCCTGTCATGAAGGAGTAGTGCTACATTTATCCTGCCAACTCGTACTCCTCCTCCTCCCCTTCACATGGCAATCACAGGGTGCCAAAGCTGGGCTGCCAGTTGGCTCTTTTGCCATGTAAGCAGGTGCCTGAGGAGTTGAAAAGTTGGCTCTACTTTCAGAGCTGAACTGGGTTGAGATTATTTTTACATGAAGCGTGCAGGGTTATGTTGAAGTTAGATGATGCAACTCGGTGAAAGGGTTCCCTCTAGAATTTCTTTGTGGTTTCTCCATGCACAATTCCCACCCCTCTCCCCTCCTGCCCCTTCTTTCTCTCCCTTCCGTGTTTTCTGTAGTCCTTATCACTGAAGTACTCAAGTATAAATCAGGTTCTCAGGTTTTAGCTCCCTTTTGTTTATCTGGTTACTCAATGTTTCCTCATGTTTTTTAAATAAATAATTGTTCTTCTCACCTAGGAAGATTTAAAGGAAGAGGGGAGCTTTTGGGGTTTCACTGAACCCATGTCAAAACTTGGATATTGCATTTTCTGCGTAAAACACTGACAGTAAATCTACATATCTCTTGTTGTACCTCACCAGCATAACTTCTTCTTGCTTTCTGCTGCCTCTGCTGCAGTCTCATTTTTTCTGGCCAGTGATTCCCAATCCGTCATCCCCTCTTTTTTTTTCTTTTTTTTTTTTTTAACTCAGTGGGAATAGATTGCTTCTGAAGCACTTCTTATGCTGCAGCACAGCTTTCCTAGCTTTTCCTGACAAGAAAATGTGCTTGCACTTTATAAAGAGAACTTTTGTGCATGGTAGAGATCAACAGGCTGGTTATGAGTCTACTTTAAATGTAATCATGCTGACTTTGGTGCCCTGCAGTTACAAAGGAGGCTTTTGCTTTCATAGTGCAGGTGGGTGACAGCAAAATTAATACACTTCTCTCTGCCAATGCAGTTGTCTTCTGCTGAAAACTTCATTTAGTGGTGGTGAACATGGTGCACAGTGCTGTTGATTGGGAACTTCATACATCCTGTTCTTATCCTAGGTGACTCCAGGGCAGACCTCCTGCTTAACTCATCAGCTGTCATTGTTTTTACACCTGCACATTTTGTAACTGGTTTTGCTGTATAAAGATTAAATAAATAGGGAAGAAATATATTTTCCCATTACTGACAGTAATGGACTTAAAAATAAAAGTTTAAATCTTACTTGAAAATCTTAGTTTATTTCTCTCTTTAAGTCAAATGGGGATCTCAATAAGACCCACAGATCTTAAGTTCTCTAAAATATAGTAGAAGTATTTGTCCTTTCATGAAGGATTAGACCACTGACTAATTGAAATCTGCCTGCTGGGAAATTGAGCAGTTTTTGTTTGACTAACTATATTCCTTCTGCTATACGTTAATTTCAACGGGAAGTGTCTTTGAACATTGGGATATTCTAAACATGCAGCTATTTAAATGTATACCAGTGTAGGGAGTGCACTCAGGCTTACCAGCCTTCCCTTCCAAAGATGGTGGCAGGGTCTTGTTGTGAGTCCTTCCAACAGCTGGAAGAAATAGTTTCTTTCTCGATTTCAGAAAGGCCTTTGATACTGTCTCTCACAGTTTCCTTCTAAACAAAATGCCCAGCATCCAGCTGGACAAGCATATAATGCATTGGGTGAGAATTGGCTGATGGGTCAAGCTCAAAGAGTCATAGTAAATGGGGTCACATCAGGCTGGGGACTGGTTACCAGCAGGGTTCCACAGGGATCCATCTTAGGGCCAGTACTCTCTAATATCTTCATAAATGATTTAGATGTAGGACTTGGAGGCCTACTTACTCAGTTCAGGGATGACATCAAATTGGGAGGAGTGGTTGACACTCTGGAGGGCAGAGAGGCTGCCAGAGGGATCTGGACAAATTAGAGAGCTGGGCAATCACCAATAGCATGAAATCTAACAAGGAGAAGTGCTTGATTTTGCAGCTGGGACATGGTAACCCTGGATATACAGACCTGGGCAGTGAGAGGCTGGAGAGCAGCCCTGCAGAGAGGGACCTGGGGGTTCTGGCTGAGGGCAAGTTGAACATGAGCCAGCAGTGTGCCCTGGCAGCCAGGAGAGCCAACCAAGCCCTGGGGTGCATCAAGCGTGGCACAGCCAGCCAGTCAAAGAAGGTGATTGTCCCACTTTACTCTGCACTGGTGTGACCCCATCTTGAGTCCTGTGTGCAGTTCTGGGTGCCACAGTACAAAAAGGATATGAAGCTGCTGGAGAGTGTCCAGAGGAGGAACATGAGGTTGGTGAAGGGTTTAGAGGGGATGCCGTATGAGGAGCGGCTGAAGGCACTTGGTCTGTTCAGCCTGGAGAAGAGAAGACTGAGGGGAGACCTCATTGCAGCTTACTGCTTCCTCATTAGGGATGGAGGAGGAGCAGGCGCTGACTTCTCTCTGGTGACCAACTATAGGACCTGAAGGAATGGTAGGAAGATGTGCAGGGGGAGGTTTAGGTTGGACATTAGGAAGGGATTCTTCACCCAGAGGGTGGTGGAGCTCTGGAATAGGCTCCCCAGGGAAGCAGGAATGGAACCAAGCCTGACAATACTCAAGAAACATTTGGACAATGCCTTCAGGGCCATGGTGTGAGCTTTGGGGTTGTCCTGTTCTGGGGTGGGAGTTGGACTTGGTGATCCAGGGTGTCCATGGACGTGGTTGAGCCACCATCCCTGGATACATCTAAAAAGACACAGGGGACAGTGTTTAGTGGTAGATGTGGCAGAGCTAGGGTAGTGGTTGGACTTGATGATCTTGAACGTCTTTTCCAACCAGAATGATGCTGTGATACTGGGATACTGAAATTAGTTAACTCCAGTTGGCAGCCAGTCACAAGTGGTGTTCCCCAGGGCTCAGTGCTGGGGCCACTGCTGTTTATTATGTTTATCAATGACCTTGATGAGGAGATTGAGAGCACCCTCTGTAAGCTTGCAGATAGAGTGGTCACCCTCAGACTATAGTACAGATTATATTATTATTAATTACACTGGTTGCTTGAGGTTGTGCAGACTTTTGCTAAATTTGAATAGTTTCATATTCCAAATGGTTTTCTTTTGAAAATCTCTAGAGCATACAGTACTCTATGTAGTTTAGTTACATTCCACATACTTTCACTTGATAGTCCCTTTTCCATACATTAAATAAATAAATAAATAAATATGTGCCTCTGTCTTCTTTTGTAAACAGGCTGAAACAGTTCCTGGTGGAGGCATTTTGAACAACAGCTGTAGAAAACTTATCTGTAAAACAAACAGAAGGTAGTACCTGGAGCTGTTTTTTTTGAGGCATATTTAACCATTCAAAGCCTTATGCTGCACAAGGTCCTGTTCACCAACAACTTCTAATACAGAGAAACATCACAGAAAACTAGGACACAGATACTAGTTGATTTAAAAATACGAATTAGCTCTGGCCAAGTTGATAAGACTTTTGAAGGGTTAAAAGGGGATGCTTGTTGCTGGAGGGAAGTGCCCAGGGCATTGCTGGTGGGCTGCAGCAGGGTATTTCTGAGCACTGGCATTTTGAGCAGTAAGTTTTCTCTGCAAGTGCTGTAAGTGTGGCTTTATCCTTCTTGTCTTAAGTATTTCATCCCTTCTCCCAACTAAGCATCACCTTCTTGTGTGACTTTGGGTGTGCTCTGGTGCTCCCACATCCCCTCAAGAGAAAAACATGGTCTGAGGACATCTGTCTTGACCAGGGGTGGTTCTCCTCAGAGACACATTTCTCCCGAAATCCTGTCCATTTAGGAGCCTGTCGCAACAGAAAGGATTGTAGCTGATTCTTTGGGAAAATTAACATTTCCCAATTTCAGTAAGTTTGCAGCTTCTGTTCCCATGGAAACAAGCAGGGGCTTTTTACAAACATGGTCTTGCTTGCAAGTAACTGCGGGTTATCAACAACATCTATGATGCACTAGATGACTGAAGGTTTTGGGTTTAGTTTTCTTAATGAAAGCTCAATAAAAGCATTTCTGAAGTCTACTCCTGTAGGTTCCCACCTCAAAGTTTGTACATTGTTCTGTGCTTTGATTTTCTCCCATATCAGAGATCAACAGAAATGGTTGTTGGGTTCTCCTGTGTCAGGTGTCAGTGTGTCCCAGAAATAATTATAAAGCTGAAGCTCTTACGTGCAGTGCCAGAGAGCACTAGTCTGATTTTCTGAGCTTATTAGGTTGAGTACTCCACTATGTGCAACAAAAAGCAGACCTATCCATGAGAGTAAGAGAGTAAAAATACTGGAGTGGGAGGCGGTTAAGCAGAGAAACTCCAGAAAACAGTAAAAAAAAAACACCCTGCAGTGTCCAGCCTCACTAAGCAGTGGTCTCAGTATTGCAGTTAAACAGTTTCTCTGCTTTCACAATCATCAGAGGAGAAGAGAGGATGAGGCATTGTGTGGGTATTGGTGAGATGCAATTCTTACTTCAAAACAGAAAGGTTAAGCGGTTTGCCCATTTCCACACAGAAGACAAAGGTCACAAAAGGATATAAATTACAGCCTTCTGGACTCCCACTTTTGTAGGCTGTTCACTAAAACACTTACTTGTTCAAGCTTTCTAAATGTTTTCACAGAATGACAGAATGACAGAATGTTTGGGTTTGGAAGGGACCTCTGGAGATCATCGAGTACAACCCCTCTGCCAGAGCGTGACTGCCTAGGGCAGGTCACATTTTCAAACTTAATAGCAAGAAAACCCAAGCAAACAAAAAGCCAAACTCACAAAAGTGTATCTTCTAAGTTATTTGATCAACCAGTTTTTTCCTTAAATTGAAGTAAAATGGTTTTCCTTTGTAGGATTTTGAGCTGAACAATGAGCTGAAAATGAATGTGTTAAATTTGCTGGAAGAAGTTTTGAGAGACCCTGACCTTCTGCCACAAGAAAGGAAAGCTACTGCAAATATACTGAGGTAAATAAATTTCTAATTATGATTTAGCATGTTAACTATAGTAGGTGAAATAGGGAACCATACATCATAGAATTCACAGGGTTTGGTTTTTCTCCAGAGCATTGAATTTTGAAGGATTACTAAGTGTTTTATTAACCATAAAACAGAGTGTGTTTCAAGTTTCATTCATAAAAATACCTGTATTAGAAAATTTTGCAGCAGAACAGCTGGCAGCCCTGGGCTCAGTCTTTCTGCAGCAAGGAAAAATGCTGCCCTGACACACAAATTTGTCAGCAATTTCCTGACTCCAGTTTCCAGTTAGCCAGTTTCCATTAACTGTTGCATCAAAACATGGGACCTTGGTAATCATGTGTAAACCATGAGTTGCCCCTATTTGCATCGTTTTATTAATAATCTATGAAATAATAGTTATTATTTGCCCTGTCTTCCCTTCTAGCACTTACTACTTTACTATCTAAACATGCTGTATAAGCTAGTGAATACAGTTAATCAGGTATTTCTATTAAATATTTTAAATGCAGACTGGATTTTTTACCATTCTTTGAATTTCCACACTGTATTTCTTGTGCAAAAAAAGAAAAAAAAAAGGGAAAAAAAAAAATTCTGTAAGAAGTGAAAATTCTGAAAAAGTTAAATTTTTAAAAATTGAGAAGCAGGAAAAGAAGAAGGAAAAGGAAGGAGTAATGAAATAAAACAGTTTTTATTCCACTGTCCTTGTCTCTGACGAAGATGTCCCTGGAGATTGCTATTAACTGTAGTAGGGACAACTAGGACTATGTTCCTCTTGACCAAGAACTGATAAGCTTTAAGCAAACACTCCTGTACTGCACTGAGATGTTGTGAAGAGGCACCAAGTTCTGCACCAGTGTGTCTCTCATATAATTGTTTTCTGTTTTTCTGCATCAGATTACAAATTTTCTGTTACTTGCCAACATGGCAGATTACAGTAAATATTCTGAATGTTAAGAACGACAGAATCACAGAATAGTAAGAGTTGGAAGGGACCTTTGGAGATCTTCTAGTCCAACCCCTCTGCTAGAGCAGGATCCCCCAGAGCAGGTCACACAGGAACGCCTCCAAGCGGGTTTTGAATGTTAAGAAGTATTTTCTTGTATTTAGGTTAAACCTCCTGTTTATCAGTTTAACTACAGAGAAGGCTGATAATGGAACAAAATTATTTCTTATGTTCCTTGAACTGTTCATAGCTTATAATGACAGGGTGAGGGGAATGGGACTTCCCTTTTCCTCTCTGCATTGACTTAGAAGAAATTCTGTGGTGGGACCCTCTGTGTCTAAGAGAAGCACCTAACCACAACACTAACTGTAGATAGCTACCAAAGCACTTCTTCCAAGTTGACTGCCTGTCACAAAGCAGATGTGTCCACCAGCACTGTCTAAAGTTAGGTATCATAACTGTTCCTCCAGAGATCATAGAAGACACCTTCCTTTCTCAGATGATTACAGAACATAGGCAGTGACTTGTGGAGGGTGTGAATCCCACCTGGGATGTCCTAAAGATATCTAGAGTCTTTCTTGTAAGAAACATGTAGGGGTGCTCCCAGGTATTGTGTTCCTCGTTTGGTTCACATACCAGTGTTTGGTTCAGAGAAATACTGCCCAGTCCATCACCACCACATTCCCTTCTCCTTGGGAAGATGTTATCTTTTTGCTTTTCTTCTAAATGGAGGGCTTTCATCTAATACTACTTAGAGGAGGAATGTTATTTACATACCCACTTAGATAGAAATCAATTTGTTTGAAGATTTTTGATGGCATATTTTTTATGTGAAAGCACAGATTTGTCGTAACTGGAAGTCTTGATGAAACTTTCATTCCAAAGGCTTTTTTGGGACAGGATGAAAAGGGGATGGAGGGATGAGCTAGTTCACAGGCCCCTCATGAAAATAGTAATTAACTCAATTGCTGGCTAAGTGTTTTAAAATAGATTTTTTTAGTTGTCCTGATGAGGTGCTTGCTGCAGGCTTTTGTATCTAAAAGGCCTTGGCATATCAAAATATGTAGTTTATCAGAATTCTGGTTTGTCAGTGAGCCCTTGCTGTACAGGTCCTGGCTTCCCTGCATTTCAGTTTTCATAGCCTACCCTTGACTCTGAAAAGTAGAGGAATTCAGAGTGAGGTTAGGAAGAGCATTTCTCATTGCCAATTCAGTGTTCAAACATTCACAAAAAAAAGTTCATGCTTTCTGAGCCTACATATGGGTATATTCCGTGGACTGTCTCCTTGAAGGATATTGGGTACAAATGTCTGTTTTTATAAACTTACCCAGCCTTTGAGTGTATGTGCACATATGTGCATATACATTTCTTGGAAAATCAGTCCCTTTGTTAGAGATCAGAGAGCAGGAAAGGTTGGTTTGTATTGCAGAGAAATTGGTTTGTATTGCTCTGGGGAAGACTCGGCATAGAATATGAATGGCAAGGAAAGTGTTTATGAGAGATACTGAGCTGCTTCATGCCTTCCTGAGTCATCGAACAGAACAGCTGGTATTTCTTGTGTGATGAGATTTTTGTTGAATGGACTGATGGGGTTTCTCTTCAGAGTAAAAAGAAAGCTTTTTTTTTTTTTGCCTTTTTTTTTTTTTTTTCAATATCCATTCTGGAAGCCAGGCAAACCTACTGAAGTATGTTTTGCTTGAGATTTTGTCAGCCTTATTTACTAATCCCTGAAATCTAAGTAAAAGTGTCTTGATGGTGAAGCAGGTAGGGGTGAAGGTCAGAGTTAACAGCAGTGAATAACTTTCATAAATTGTCCTATCTGGAGAAAGAAAGGATGGTTCAAGAAACAGTTCCCCCTTCTTCTTTCTCAGAATGAATATAAATGAAGTCCAGCAATAAGGAGAGGTCAGAATTTGATGGATGACCAATTTTCTGCTTTGTATGATCTCACCAGGCAGTACGTTTCAGGATCTACAATTTACGCCAGTTTTGAAGTATTTTTAAAATATTTTATGTGCCATACAGGAATGAGGAGACATATGATAATATTTTCCACTATAACATTATTTTAATATTTGGACTGGTCAGGCATGAAGAATAGTCTGAGTGAGAGAGAGGTCTTATCTTAGCTGCTGACTCTTAAGATTTAGGAAGTTAATTCTTACATGTTTATTTCCTTCATTTGTAAGGATAACAATGGAGGTGTGACCCCATTCAGTCCTCCTTGAGGGTGACACTGTTAAACATTCCAGCAGAATCTCTCCTGGCCTTTCCTTTCTCTCATAACTCTTTTCACATGGACCTGTGCTTCTTACCCAGCTTCCAGGAGGCTGTCCAAGGGGTGCAAAGGGAACTGCCCAAGCAGATCTGATCATGTTGACACTGGGTATCTCAAAGCTGACAGCAGTGCAGACTGAAGTGCAAGTTACTGTTTGATGCTACCAAAAAGTAGCTATATCCAGTGTTGAGATGTGTTATCCTCTGCAGATTTAAACATAGAGCATTTTATGGATAAAAAAATATTTTTTTTCATGAGACTACAGTGTTAGAGAGAAAGCACCAGTCATCTCTTTAGAATGAGGGATTGGAAGTCTACAGAAAATGTGAGATGTCATAATAGAGTGGAAGCAAAGATTAAAAAATTAAGATTTTTCAGCCTTTTAAGAATCTCATATTTGCTATTTTTTTTATTAAGCAAATACAATCGTTTTTATATCAAAGATAAGAACTCCAGCAATATAAAATTATATGTAGGAACTCAAATGATGAGTTTACAAGATTACTGAGAATACCTGGGGCAGAAGAGCAAGCCCCCTCCTTTTTTACTGCCAGGAAGCACATGCTCTTGTCATATGATGAATACCTTTCTGCAGGTAATCAGTCCTGAAGTACAGCACAAAATAAGCTGCTCAGAAAAGACAGATTGCTAGTTTGTTTACAATTACTGAGGCTGCAAACCATTATTATCTGAAGAAGCTTAGGGTTATGCTGAAGTAGTAGACATTCAAGACTTTGCATAGCTTGCCCATTGGACATAAGATGTTTCCAACTCCTATAAAGAAAGGGGCATTTTTTGTAGCTTTGATAAGCTGAAAATGAAGGCAGGGATGTTTCTGAGATCCTTTCTCTGTGTATCTGCATTTGATTTTAACTTAGTCCTCCAATTTGGCAAACCAAAAGGAAACAACAGCAACCCACAACAGAAGAACCTAGTGTACTAAGCATTAACACTTCCTCCCCACCCACAAAGTACAAATTCCATATCTTACACTCATAGCTAAAGTCTCCAGGCAATATAATCCTTTTTTTTTTTTTTTTTTTAACCCTTTCCCCAGCTACATGGAAAGTCTGTTACCACAGAGTGCAAAAATAAAGAATTAGAAGGGCCACAAGAAAGACCTGATCCAGTGCTGTGCTTTCTGGAATGATCAGTAGGATTGGATCTTCTTTGAAAACAGTCATCTAAACTTCCCTTGAAAATTCAGCTGATGAGTACTCTGCAACTTCTGCAGAAAGCCTGTTTCAGTGGCCACTTATACTTCCAGTTGGAAACTGGAACTTAAATGTGGAAACTAAATCTCCTCTGATGCAAATCAGTCCAGTGACTTCTTGCTGTATCACTGGTATCTTCATAGGCAGTCTTTTACATACCAACATACTGTTCTTTCTCCCTAAATCTTCTCTTTTCTATATTATATAAATCCAGTCTGCTCAAGGTATTTTTTAAGTCTGTATTTTCCACGTGAAGGGATAAGATCTTAAAATTATTTGCCAAGATACTACATCAAGGTAGTGGAGTTTGATGAATATTACTTACTTCTGCTGGGTTCATTTTTGACCCATTACTGTGAAATAAACCTAATAACCACAGGCTTTCTACAGCAGAATTGGAAGAATTAACAGTTGTATTACTGAAAGCAAACCATATACTTGCTACAAGTAAAATCTGCTAGCAGTTCCTTGTTTGTTTCCACAGTCAGAGCTCTTTTTGTGGGACACTGAATAGGGCAGTGTAGTGCCAATAAACAGGAACACTTCTCAGTGGATCACTTCTTTATGCATCCATGTTTTGCTGTCTTTTCTTCACTTCTCAAATGCTGATTTTTCAAACATTTTCCCAAAATACTGTCTAGCACCATAGTTTAAAAATCAGAGAAAAGGCTTGAGATGTAATTTTCCACCATTTACGAGCAAGTACAGTAGTTATTGTAGTTGACCATTCTACAGTATATGCTGTTCTTAGCTCAGAGATTTTAAGCCTTCATAATCATCACATTACCTTATGTGATTCTTATGTTGTACCATTTTGTACACTTTTCCTTAAAATAAGACATGAGATTCCAGTTACCAGATTTTTTTTTTTCTTTACCTTTTCAATTTCAGTCTTAGGATTTACTTTAGATAAAAATGATTGACTATCTGTGATAAGGTTTTCTCATAAACATTCACAATTTCATTTATATAGGATGTTTTGCTACTTAATTTTTCAGGGCTCTTTCTCAGGATGATCAGGATGATACCCATTTAAAAATAGAGGATATAATTCAGATGGTAAGTTCATCTTGAAGTTCAAACATAAATACTTCTATAGAAATGTTTTGGGTTTAAGTCAATCAAATGTAGCACAACTGCAGCTTTACAACTATAGACAGAAATAATGATCTTTTATATCAGAAATGTATATTTCAGTTTAGAGAAAGTAACAATTTGGAGCCCTTATCAAAGATGAACAGGCCAAAACTTTAGGATTTGGATTTAAATCATGTGATGGGGAAAAAAAAAAGAAAAAGAAAAAGGGAAAGATACTAATATATATGAAACAATACACATCTGCCATCTCAGCTGCCATCAGAACCATAGCTGGCCTCAACTGACAGTGCCCATCCTTGAAACTGTAGTCACCACCATCTCATACATGCTTTGCATTAATCTGAGGAAAAGTGTGGGCAAAGAACTAGGTGCAGAGTTGTTATGTGGAAATTAATGCAGAATGTATGTATGTGCCTGTTTCCTGTGAGTTTCCAGCCTGATGCTTACCCTTCTGTTGTTACCAATTTTTTCTTAATTCATATTCTTTGTAGCAAATAAGTTAATTCCAACTTACCATTGAAAGTTCATACGCGGCTCTTAATATCCTTGTGCTTTGAAATGTCCTTTGATGCAAAAAGAGATCATTAAGTGTTCTCCTTATTCTTGCAGTCAGATTGTCCAAAACCAGAGTGTTTTGAGACTTTGTCGGCCATGGAGCTTGCAGAGCAAATAACTCTTTTAGATCACGTAGTTTTCCGAAGCATACCCTATGAGTAAGTGTTCTACGAGTGGCTGAAGTGAGTATGGTGGATGAGTTACTGACTGGCAGTGTTGGGCACTACACTAATTCATGCTGGGGACTAAAAGGTCTGCAAACCCAACAGGATCGTGCCCTTCGGCAGTTCCTGTCGTTGCTTCTGACTCCCCTGTAGTTTGATCAGGTTATGAAAGATGAATTCTTGGCTCAGGAAAAAAAAAAATCTGTTTCCTAAGGCTCGGGGCTAGTGAAGGGTGAATAGAGTATGGAAGTGCTGGGTGTTGGGGGGGGGAGATGTCAAATCAGCTTCATTCATACAGCAGTTTAACGTGGATATACCCACGTTAGCTGACAAAACCAGTTTCAAACCGGGACACAATGCTGAAAATGTGGATGGGGTGATTGAGGGAGGGTGATTAAAAGAAAAATAAATCTTCTTTATAGTATTTGCTGCTTCAGACAGCATTAAAAGTGGTATAGTGAAAGGCTGGAATTAGTGTAAAGCAGTGTTATTAGCTTCTAACAAAATGAGGTATATTTGGAATTCACTTAGGCTATGGTTACAGACAGAGAAGGTACTGTGTTTATTAAGGGCATTTTTGTTTGTTTCTCTCCCCTCAATATCTAGAGAGTTTCTTGGGCAGGGCTGGATGAAAGTGGATAAAAATGAGAGAACTCCTTATATTATGAAAACTAGTCAACATTTTAATGATGTAAGTACTCTTAAATATAGGTTGCTTTTGGGGAACTCTATTGGCACTGTCTGTGACCTCTGAAACAAAAACACCTTTTTTCTTTACAGTGTGATACAACTTCTTATCTAGTAGTAACTGAATGTTACCATCTTTTTGTAGTTAACCATTCAAATCAAAGCACATGAAGATTCTCATTTTTAGGAACCTAGTACTCAGCATTTCAATGGCAGTAGAGTAGAACATGTTAAACTGTACTACAATGCCTTGTTGCTTACAGAAGAGACTAAATTTTCTCCAGAGGGTGAAAATATAACACCAATTCTATGTAGTGAATGCCCTTTGTATCCACAGCCATATCTTTGCTCTTACTGATTTTCCTTGGAATTTTACTGAGAGACTTTCCAATCAGATTTATTACTTCTTTCCTATCATCATTCCCCCTACCCCCATCCCTACAACGTTGCTCTCCATACACTTTCTCTGGTTTCATTAAGAGCCTTAAGTTTTATTGTGTGTTAGGGCTTTTTTTCTGCCTTGTTCATGAAATAATTATATGTTGAAAGGGGTTGTATTTAAATATCCTAAATGCCTTCCTCTTTCTTCGGTCAGATGAGTAACCTTGTTGCCTCCCAAATCATGAATTACACTGATGTCAGCTCCCGGGCTAACTCAATAGAGAAGTGGGTGGCAGTAGCTGATATTTGTCGATGTATGCACAATTATAATGGTGTGTTAGAGATCACCTCAGCCTTGAACAGAAGTGCAATCTACAGACTTAAGAAAACTTGGGGTAAAGTATCCAAACAGGTAAGAAAGATGCGTTTTAAAGTCCGGTTTCTAGATTTCATTGGTCAGTGTGTTCAGAGAACAATGTGTTGAGATGGGATTCCTCCCATAAATATTTCTACTTTTACAATACTCTGTTTGCTGGAAGCACCAAGTGGTACCAGTTTTTCATGTCAGGGTATTTGTATTTAGTTTTTCCTTTTTCTTTTAATGTCATTAATTAAAATCTATGGGAACAAACTGATTTAAATGGAATTAGCAGGTGCCGCAGGCTACAGCTTGAGCCTGAAGTACTGAAATATTTGAGAAGACTAAATTAAGATATTTTCAGATATACACATGCAGGTGGCTACTAGCTATAAATAAAGTCAGCTCAGGTGCCTAAAATAAGAGCCCTATTTCCCTGTCTGTGCAGAAAACTGGTAGAGAGGTCAGCATTTCTTCTCGAGGTGGTGAGTTTTTTGCTACCCAGAAGGAGACAACGAAACTTTTTTTGCATTTAGGGGCCCAAGTTTAGATGCAGTGAACACCTCCCTGTAACCCTTACCTTGCTGCTGAGACTGCCAGCAGCATGGCTAAGGCTGTGAGAATGACTGCCAATAAAAAAGGAAAAAAGACACACAAAGAGACTAGCCAGGATGAAAAGTATCCAGTCTTTTAAGTTATCTGTTTTAAATGATTTGGAGATATTGGTTGAATGATTTAAATCTCAGCTTTCTGCTATTTGAAAGAAACACCAGTAATTTAGTATCATGGAATAACAGAACAAGGAGGCCAGCAGGACAGACCAGTCACTTAGAAGTAGAGAGTATTTGGATGAAGAGTTTACTCCAGCTAATTGGAAGATTTGAAGTTGCCCATTTTAGATCTGGCTAATTGACATGCAAAAGGTGGGCTTTTATCATTGTGTTTCCTCCTCCCTATGTTTCTGCAGCTTTTGAAAAGCACTAAAGCAGCCCAAGTAATGAAATTCACTTAAAATACATTCTGACTTTACTGCCTTCTCCAGTCAGCTTTTTCTCAGCTGCTTTAGAGCTGGTGCTGCATTCTTTTATTTAAAAATATGTTCAAAATCCTTTCAATACAGACTGTTATGTAAGAGTTTATCTCAAAAAAAGTTTTGTTTAGAATTGGTTTGATTTTTGAGCTTCTCAATTAAAAAAACAAAACCAAACAACAGATTAATGTTGTGGCACAGTTCTCCAGTACTTATTTGAAATGTAATCTGAGTGTTTCACCAGCCTGCTATTTAGGGGGGAAAAAAAAAAAAAAGGAAAGTGTCTGTTTCTGCCTACAGCTTTCACTTAATTGGAAATTCAGTTTCAAAAATGACAAATTCCTCATGTTTCTCTATAGTGTCTCAAGTGTATAGCATAAATTGACTACAAAGGAGATCTATTTCACTTATGAAGTAACCAGGCTCTGATGGTGCCCACTGAAACTAATCTGTGTAAGACAGTAATATATTGTCAAATACATATTCAGCTTTTATCAGAAACTTAGAGGTAAAACCGGTTTAGTGTAAGCTGCAAGACAATAAACATCCTTTACTGTCACTAATTTCAGTAAACGTAGCCAAAAAACGTCAGCAACATCTAAGATCAAGTCCATAATATTCTTGTATACACAGTAAACTGAATTGCTGACCATTAAGTTAATGAACTTGTGTTTTTTCCTGAATTTGCAGGCTAATAATATTAGCGTAGATAAAGGTTCTGTGTATCAATCAAAGGAAAATCTTTAATGCTGCCTAATCTCCATTTTCAGAAATACAGTAGGAACTACAATAAGCTAAATTCCTAATGTCCATGTTATTAATTTTGCAAATGGGGTGAAGATGCTAAGTCAATTTCACCTTTTGTAAAATCTAATCCCAGTAATTTATGTGCAACAGCAATGACTTTTGTAATGCATTTTCTTTCTAGACAAAAGCTCTCATGGACAAGCTTCAGAAGACTGTATCATCTGAAGGAAGATTTAAAAACCTTAGAGAAACACTCAAAAAGTATGATTCCCTACAATATACCATTATATTTTGTTATAAGCAGTGGATAATTCATGTTGAACTTGCTTTGATTAAGCTTTAATAACCAATATAGTATTGGATAATATTTTTACCTGACAACCTTTTAAATTCTAGTTTTATTGTATTTGGCAGTATTGTTTTGTTGAATATCCTGTGATTTAGTATTGCTTATACATAAATATAATATCTCCAGAGAACTGCTGAAACAAATTAAACTATTATTCTGTGTGAATGTTCCCTGTTGGGGTTTTACTTACACTGATAAACTTTTTCAATAACTACAAAGCCAGGTTTATAATAAAAGTTCTTACTCAAAAACTGGATTCCGAAGAGTCTTTGTTCCAGATAAGAAGTTTAGGACTTAGGACTAAGCCTGAGTAAGATTGAAGAACCATTCACCCTTTTGTCTTGTTTTCTGACAGTGGCCAGTGGCTGATGAGAGGAACACACTGTCTTATCTCCTGTCTTATCTCCTCTCCTTTAGCCTCCCAGACCACCCTGCAAAACAGCCTGGGTTTTTTTTCTGTACAGTAGCCCTTGAAATTTTTTTTCTTTAGTTGATGTGACAGATTGTGTTGGATCTTACAGAATTTTGGTATCCAAAATGTCCTGTAGCAAGGATTCTGCAATTTATGTATTGACTCCAGATGCATGCATACAAAACCTGTATGTTTTGCAGGCTCTGTAGTTAGAAAGAGGCTTTCCAGGGCTGACTGCTACAGCTACCTTAAATGGTCTTGTGAGAAGCAAAGCATTGAACTACTAGAATAGTTACTGGAATGTTTCAAATTATATATGATTCAAGTTAGTCAGTAAAAGTTTTACTTTACTTTTACAATATTGCTGGGGACCTAATAACTTTAAAAAAAATGTTTCTACTCACAGTAAATGAACAGGTACTTTTATACACCTTTCAGTTATTATATTGTTTTTCTGCGTACATTAATGACCTCATAATATAAAAAATACACAGATTGAAGTGCACTGCTCAGCATTGTCAGCAGTCTGCCTCAGGTAACAGTGGAGCCATCACCTTGCATTCTTCTTATGCCAGAGCTTCAGAAAACCTAGGGTGCTACTATTTTTGCTGAGGCAAGAATCAGTGAGCGTGGAGTAATGATTATTGCATCAGGAAAGCAACAATCATTATCCCATTCCTCCTGCGCCTCCAGTAGAATAAAATCCTGGTTCTCAGGGATCTCTGTTCCCAGTTTTCCAGATCATCTTTGCTTCTTTGCCATCTTTCTCTTTCTTCTTTTGTGTTCACTGTTGAGAAGGCCTGAATAGACTTTGACAGAACGGTATATACATGCATATGTGTTTATATGTGTGTGTGTGTGTATATATATATATATGATTAAATTCTTCACCATGAGGGCAGTAAGGCACTGGAATAGGTTGCCCAGAGAGGTTGTGGAAGCCCCATCCCTGGAGGTGTTCAAGGCCAGGTTGAATGAGGCTTTGTGCAGCCTGGTCTAGTGGGATGTGTCCCTGCTCATGGCAGGGAGGTTGGAACTAGATGATCTTTAAGGTCTCTTCTAATCTTAACCATTCTGTGCGTACATATACATATGTATATACACATAAATATGCATACATATGTGTTTGTATGTATGTGTAGGTATGTATAATGAATGCATGTACATACCTATGGGTATCTTCACATACGTGTGCACATGCTCACACACACACACATACATGTACCCTTGCTATACTGGGATTCTTACACTGCTGCAGAACATCAACCACTGAGAAGCATGTCCATGTGCATTTTTAGCTTGTGCGTAGGATCTATTTCTGAGATTATCTGTCAGCCAAGACTGAAATATGCTTGGAGTTGTTCCCGCATTCCAGGACCTTACCTGGTCTGCCCTTGACTCCATCACATTAGAGTTCCACCTTTTACTGAAGGTTACCTGCCATTAATACTAGATATTGGACAAAATACATTGAATTTTGTCACAGGGAGAGTGAATACAACTCAAGTGAAGTCAGAAAAGCTCTTTGTTTTAGAAATGAATGTAATGCATTGATTAGAAGTATATTGAGTAATAAAGAGTTTGTGTGAGTTATTAAAAAATGAGTTTGCAAATTTAGCTACAGGCAAATATGCTGATTTCTTGTCTCACAGTTGTAACCCTCCTGCTGTTCCCTATCTTGGAATGTACCTGACGGACCTGGCATTTATTGAAGAAGGAACACCGAACTTCACTGAGGAAGGGCTTGTCAATTTTTCCAAAATGAGAATGGTAATTTTCACTTCCTTATATGCTTTCCCCACGGGTGTTTAATTATATGAGTTAATTATTGATTTAATTATAGCTCCTTTGAATTTAACTTCTAAGATGTACAAGTATGTTGACATCATGCACGACAGGTAGCTCTTTGGAAGCAATTATTTGACCCAATCTTCTATCACCACCTTCTGGTAAACTCAGTATCTTTACAGGGTGAAATTGCTCCAATTTATTCTCTGAGAAATGACAGACAGAAAAAGCAGCTGTCCAAAGCTTGTGAAGGAGCAGGCTTTTTTTTTTTTAATAAGCAAAATTATAGGAATATAGTGATTCACCAGGAAGCTGTAATCACAATCTTATTTTAAAATGTGTTAGGATCTACCTAAAACAGCATTTTAAAGCTGATTTCTATCCAAATACCATGTAATGTTGTTTTGCAGCAACTCCTCTGAGGGAAGCAGGGAAATTTCAGCTTGATGCACTTCTTATGGCTACCCATTGCAGCAGTCACATGAGGCAGAGGGAAGAGAGGTTATCAGTATGGGGAGGGGAGTGACAAGGTGGTTCCCTTGAGACTGACTAAACAATAAACGCTTAATTTAGGGAAATGAAATTCTTGGAAGCCTTTAGGAGGTGATCCCTGCCCTTCCCTACTATCAGGATAAAATGCATAATTTGGTGCAAAATCCTTGCCTTACGTGGTTTACCTGAAGTCAAAATGCACTTATATACATGTATTCTTTTGAAAGATCTCACATATTATCAGGGAAATACGCCAGTTCCAGCAGACCTTCTACCGCATCGAGCATCAGCAGAAGGTAAGGCTCCTCTTAGGCACTGTTACCTAATAATGAAATCAAAGCTGTGGCAGCAATTAGTTGTAAAATATGGCTGTTGCTGAAAGCTAAAAATCAATGTATTCTGCTCTGTACAGAGAGGAGAGGACAGATGAATCATGAACACTCTGGGGCTGTAATACCCTCATCCTGGAATAAATGCTTTATTTGAAACTGTATATAGCAGCAAGTTTTCTTCTCTGGGATCTCTCTAGGGATTGCAGCCTTGGTGGGTGTGGGGTACGAGGGAACAGTTTCAAAGGGAAATGTGTTCTCCCCACCCAGTTGGGAAGCATAATTCCTCAGGGGAGTCCCCACATCCCAGGATTAGGGGACAGGAGACAGGCCCAAACATTTGCTGGTGCTCTGTGCCTCCTGCAGTTCTTCTCCCCTTGTCCCTCATGGGAGTGATGAAAATTTGCCAAAAGTCAGTCTGTGCCTTCAGAGAAGGTTTCATCTCAGACTCCAGAAGAGTGACATGGGCCTAGGTGATGTTGCTAAGGATTCACCCATTCCTAAGAGGCCATACTGAATTCCTAGAGTGCTGCTGGAGCAGCTTTACACCATTAAAAGGAGCTGTTGTGTTTCTCAAGAAAATAAATCAGGGGATCCAAAATGGGCCAAAAGGTAAAAGCAGAGACATTTTTATGGAAGTAACATAGAGTCTGTTAATCTCTGTGTTCTCCGTTCCAGGTCACTCACTATTTACTTGACAAGACACTCATCATAGACGAAGATACCTTGTATGAGCTTTCCCTAAAGATTGAACCCAGACTCCCTGCCTGAAGAGCCAGCTTTGCCTCAGAGTCTACAGAAAGCTTTAGTACAATGAACAAAGTCATGCATGCTAAGTCCTAAAGACAGCAAGGGAAATATTGAGAAGAATGCAAGCTCTCTTTTCCAGTAAGAAATACAGAGCCTCACAGCATTCCCCTCTCAGGCAACAAACATCAGCATTGGAGGTGGAAGACAAAGGTGCTTCCTACCTGGATTAAATGATTGCTGCTTTGCAAAGATAATGTTTTGCAGTAGGGACTATGCATTTAATGGAAAATAGGAGACTTTCCTGTGAACAAGTACTCATTGTAGCCATCTTATATGACAAATTAAGGGGACAGATTCAAATGGTGGTACTATACTTGGTTATATTAAGATAAATGAGCAAAATGAGATGGCTATGATGTGGTCTGGGTTGATGGCAAACTACATGTTCACTGAGGCAGTAATGGTAGGCCTCATATTGTGCTAACTTCATTGAAAAACAGGATATTAACAGTCATCTGCCATCTTGGAGTGACATTAAGGTAGCATCTAGTATATTCAGATCTGCAGTTGTTCAAAATATTTGCTATACATTTAATGCTACCCTTTATAAAATGTTCTCTTTGTTAAATGGCTTGTCAGCCTTATCTAATAAATTAATTGTAAATATTTTTTCATTAATACACAATGAGAGTATTTACAGCATGGAAGCAAACAAACTAATTGAATAGTTGTAAGTAGTTGCCAGCCTTGCAAGCTTTAGCTGGAAAATACAAGGTTAGGAGCTATACCTGAGACTCAAGAAATCCAGACCTACAGTGAATGGGATGGGTTGATCATGTTGCACAACCCTGGAAAAGGCACTTTATTTTTCTGCACCTCCTGCAGCTTCTCTGAAAAGTCAGGCTAAAGAGCACTTTCTGGACACACTGTGGAGAGAAACACATGTCTGGTCTGGCAATGGGCAGTGATCAGCAATGAACACTAGGAGCTGGCGTGATAGTTTCATTCTACGTGGAACCAATGGTTTGAAAAATGTCTTTTTTTTTTTCTGTTGTTCAGCCATTTGGCACTGACTTAGCTCTAAAATTATTCACATCAGTGGCAAACTTTGAATGCCAGCAAACACAAACTATACATTTTTATCTGAGCTAGTAATTACCATTTGCATATGGGCGTATGTTTAAGAAAATGTGCTATTCGTAAACATTTTCCAAGCTTATGCTTTTGTGACATACCAGGTAGATAGATGTCATTTCTACAGCTAGTTGGTACTTCCTAAATTTTCCTGATGAAGAGTGGCCTCTTGTAGCTGCATGGAAAGTGAGCTCAAAAGCATGCTGTAAAGTGCATCACAGTATAAAATGCAGGTATTAGCACTGTTGAAAAAAAAATTGGCTGGAAAAGTGTCCTTACTTTTCCAATGATATTCAGCCAGTTGAAGAAATAGGGCTATATCACTGTAATACCTCCCTTAAATCCTCTCAGGGAGATTGATGTTTAAAAAAGATTGTGACCTAGGCCTATTTGATCTGACATTTCTTAGCACAGTCGTGATGCTTCTTAATGCTAGTGATGAAAAACGGATCTGCCTGGCTTGTGGTTTTTGTCTTTATTTGCACTTTAATTATTACTGGCCCAGCCCAGAGCTGCACAATAAATTCCATTTGTTCTGTCTGAGTGTAACTGCTAGCATTTATAAATGTACCTTAGCAACTGTAAATTTCATTAAGGTTCTTCACCGCAAGGACCATCTCTTTGTAAATAACTGCATGAGGAAGCATAACAAATACTGGAAAATTCCTCCATCAGACAGAAAGATAAAAGGAAATTCCAGAAACATTTTAAAAATAGTTCTGCCTAATGATTGCTGTAGAAATTAACATGGAAAATGTTACTTACAGAAGCTTTTTATTGTCAAAAATGTGCTTATTCTTTTCACTAATGACTGACAGGAAGATGATTGCATCCAAGTGCATGAAATGAAAAAAAACACCACAAAAGAGCATGGTTTATTTGAATCACAAAACCAACTTACTGTGTATTTCCTGTACAAAAGCAGTTACCGTGTTACAGTTTCATAACACACTTTGAAGTAATGAAGACATGGGGGAAAAGTGGTCCAAACAGTGATTTCTTAACTTGCTTTTAGTGTTTCACTGTTAACAAAGAAAGTATGTAAAAACTGTCAATGTCAATTGGCATCTCTGTTGTATGCTAATAACTGCTGCTTTATCTGCCTGTACCCCATTTTACCAAACTTTCTTGATGTTCTTAGGGTTACAGGGTACCATTCTTCATCTTACTCTTTCCACAGTTTGTTGTTTTGTACTTCATATGTGTATATCAGTTTCTTCAGAGTTCCAGAACACTCAATGCATTTTAAGGGTTGCAATATGCAGGGTTGGTGCTGTGCTTGTGCTGCAGTATTACAGATGGACAGAGAGGAGCACAAAGGGTTAGACATGGGGTTTTTTCAAAGGTGCTGAGCATCCATGTGTTAAAATCACTAGGCAATGTGGTTGTTCAGCCCCTCTGGAAAAGCATTTGCTATTTATATGCCAAAAGTTACCTCTTCAGTCAGCGGCACAATTTAGGTTAGAGTCACTAGAATAACTAGATACTTGATTTTTGTTCAAAGCAACAAAAAAACAAAAAGAAAAAAAAGTTATGGTTACAGTAATGTTTGATTTGGTGATGACTAATAGTAATCTTTTTGGCTGGGGATACAATGTGTTAATTAAATGCAGGAGGTGACTGCTCAAAGAAGTGAGCATGCATCTTGTTACCCACAGCCCTAAGCCAGGGCTGCAGCCCTAACCAAGGCTGGCAGCTGTGGTTCTGTAGGAATCCCACACAGCAAGTGCAGAGCCCTGTATCTGCCCTACAATCGGGTTGTGAGCTTCGCCTGTAAGTGGCCCAAGTGCCTCTGCTAGAGTCCTGGCTGCAGCGTTTGAGCTGTGGCAATAGTTAGTGGGCAGCAGTAACCTGCTATATGTGAGGCTTTGCCTAGTGCATCTATGTAACCAGCTAGGGCAGTCACCTCCCTGTAGAGTGCACAGGGGTTGTGGAGCTCCTTGCTACCAGCTTCTCTGTGCCATTCCACCACAGCCATATAATATATAGAGATGGAAATCCCAATCATCAAACACCCACTGTTAGCCTCTGGTGTTTTAAGGAGCATCTCTCTGAGTGAGGACTTTGTCGTCTGTATCTTGCTGTCTTTCAGGATCTTGTCCATTACAGCTTTTACGCTGTGGAAGCAGAGCAGAATTGCTTTTCTGCACCTGGAGCTGAAAAAAGGCCAGCTGGTTCAGGATTTGTAAGAAAGAGAAGGGCTGAAGCACCTATTACTTGCCTTTCTTAGCTCCTCAGCCCTGCTGCGCCGGCCAGATGCAACAGCAGTTCTCACATTGGAGGGGCTGCTCCCTTTGGCACTCTCTGGACAAAATCACCTCAGGGTGTATGGGCTGGCCAGCTGCCATGGGGATAGCACATTTCACCTGCTGCTTCAGCAGTGGGCACCTTTGCCAGCAAAGTCTGAGTGGAGTCTTGCAGTATTTTTTTTATTGCATAAGTAGCAGCCCAGATTCAGCGCCTAGTTATCTGGGAACCTGGGCAGCAGCAGACATGTCCCCTTCCATGTGACAGAGGGCACGTGTCACACGCTGATACGGGGTTAGAGTTGCCTTCACCCCAGCCTTCACTCCCCCCATCCCTTTCCTCCTCCTCCTAAATTCACCAGTTTTTTTAGTGGACTGAGCCCGTGATTAATCATCACATGGAGGAAAACATAGATGCATTGAATTTACAGTGGCAGCAGGTGTATATTCTGTCCCTGTCTTTTGGCTAGTCCTGTAACACACAAACATGTAGCTTAGTAGTGTGAGAAGATACTGGGACTGATCACCCTAACTTAAAAGTGAGGAAGAGATCTCCATCCTCTTTCTGCTTTCCTAGTTCTTCATACTGATTATTGTTTTGTAGGATTAAAATGAACTTAACTATTTAAGGTATTTATTAACTTTAACCACATTGATTTTGATTTCAGGACATGTTCCCAAACTTTCCTTCACAATCATTATTTATTTTAAGGGATTTACAAAAACATTGTTTTATTTGTACGGATGTTCAGTCTTTCCTCCTTTCACTCTTACCAGCAACATTAGACTTAGTTATATGATTTAAAACTCTCACCAGTAGAGACATTTTTAGCCACTCATCATTGCTACTCATTAAGGGCAAAATCCTTCAGACCTCATTCTGATAATACGTTAGGCTTCACTGAGAGCTTTTCATAAGTAAGTATTTGGGGATCTGGCTCTCAGCTATTTGCCTGTTAACAGTTTTTGCCTCCAAAGGTCAAATGTCTCTGTGTAGGATGCTTTATGTCCACTACGCTGCTCAACTATGGGTTGTTTTGTTGTGATACTACTTTTCAAATAGTCTCTGAAGTTGTGTTCTTTAGGATAATAGATGTACATTTGTTTGACAGATGTACCTTTATCTAACACATTACTTAGTGCACAATCCAGATGTTTTTTGCATGTATTGTAACTTATCTTTTGACCTGAGGTTATTGCTTTGTATTGTTAGTAAGGCGTATCAGGCAGGGTGCTTTGCCTATATGCTAATTAAACACTCTTTTTTTTCCTGAGTTTCAAGAGTCCTTACTGCTGTCTGGGTTTTTTTACCCCACAACCGTGAATAATTAAAGCTACTCCTTCTGAATTACTGAGTCGTTAAGAGAAATATGGGAGGGGAAGGGACAAGCCATTAAGAAGAGGGGCAAAAATCAGAGAAAATTCTGGGTCTCTTAACTGGGAAGGAATCGTTTTAATTACTGCATTTTATTCTTTTTTTGCTTATGCTGCATTGCAGCTGCTGTCCTTGGGAATAATGCTGATTTTAACTTGGAACAGAGAACAAGCCTGCTTCATGTACAACAAGAAATGCTGCTGATCCACTGTGGTGTATACAACATAAATAACTAAACAAGACATTTAACAGATTAAATTGAACCAGCTGCAGAACTCACTCTTCTTCAGCTGAGGAAAACCTCTCCCACACCTTTCTTTCCTTTATAGAAAGGCACAAGTAGGTGGAGGTTAAATACAATTTCAGAGGTGTTTAAGGACTTCCCATTTCAACAGAATATTTCTTCAGGTAAAAGGGAGAGCCATCTGAAACAGAGCACCTTTTTCATTCTCTAACCATGTCTGCTGGAGTTTCCATGACAAAAAATGCTGGATCAGCATGGTGGAAAGAGGGAAGGTGTCTAGAGTTCAACATATCTGAGTATGTTTCTTGAATATGTTGGCTGTTTCTCTAGTTGTCAACTCTTGTGTATTCCCTGATAGTCACAATTTCAGAACTGATTCATTTTGGTGATGTTAAATAAACTGCTGCATTTACAGTACTCTTTTATGAGGGGAATAAGAATCCCACCTGGGGAAAGGTGAGTGTTAGAGATCCAGATCCATAGTTGGCGTGTGTTTTGAGGAGAAAGCAATGGTCTGCTGGACTGTGAGCCTCCATCAGCAGCAGTTGCTCGTCCTGCAGCAGCTGCAAAGAACAGAATGAATATCCTCTGCTGGGTCAGGGAGTGGAGGATATTAAAGTCTCCTCTTGTAAAGCAGTAATGTTTGTTTCTCATTGCGTTCTCAACATATACCCTTGGGAGAAAATAGGATTTCTCGGAGATACAAATACCCTTTTTTTGTTTTGCCAGAATACCACTTTGGAGCAACTTTTCAAAGGGGTGAAATGGTCTGGGATGGAATTGTTGCCCCTTTCACAAACATGATCTACACTAGGCAATTCCTACCTTCAGTCCTGCTGCTCCAACTAAAACCACGTATTGTGATACAGTGTTTAATGCTGTCTGCAACACAGCCAGCAAAAATAGTGTGGTGAGTTTTTAGGCATTTGCACTGAAATCCACATGTTGTAAGGGTTTTCTATATTCCTGCTTTTCCAAAGGGTCAGCTCCATATTTGGGAAAACTTTTATCCTGCCTTTGGCCAGAAAACACACTGCTAATTATAGAGAACCTTTCCTGTAGTATGTGGTGGATGTCCTATGAAGAGCAAGTTCAGTAACTTAAAATAGCTGGGGTTATTTTTAACTGGTTGGTTGCATCTAGTTGAACTCTTTATTTAGTAGAGATGTATTAAAGTGCCTTTCTTTGGAGTAATCATAAGTGTAGGAGGACTGTTCTATGCCTACTTACGCACTTGGTCATGGTGAATTTGTGCCTATGCTTAGCACCAAGTACTTGCTTAAATTCCATCAACTTCAGTGGGATCTCAGTGGTTGAATGCCGCTTCAACATGAAATATTTTTCCAGTTTGAGACCTCAGTGACTGCACATACTCTCTGTAAGTGCATATTGAGCATCTGCAGGCACAGTGAAACCTCAGTAAGAGGCCTGGAAACCATTTGGTAAACAATAATATTTATTCCCAAGATGGTACACCTCAATGTACTATTCGAAGTCTTTCTTTAGGAATCTCAAGAATTAAAGACCCACCAAACTTGAAAACCTGTAGTTGCCATTGCACTGGGGGCAAGCCAACTGCTGGCTTCTAAGGACATTGCGTGTAGTGGCTCTTTGCAACTCTACAATAGCAGGACCATTGATAGGACAATGGGAAATGGTCTCAAGTTGCACCAGGGGAGGTTTAGATTGGATATTAGAAGAAACTTCTTCACTGAAAGGGTAATTAAACACTGGCACAGGCTCCCCAGGGAGGTGGTTGAATCATCATCCCTGGTGGTGTTCAAAAGATGAGTAGATGTGGTGCTGAGGGACATGGTTTAGTACCAGACTCAGTAGAATTGGGTTAATGATTGGACTTGATGATCTTAAAGGACTTTCCCAAGCAGAACAATTCTATGATTCTATTTTATGAGCTCTGACTCCAACAGCAGGAGAGAGTAAAGAGTGTCCTTGCAGACTGTTCAGAACAAGCACAGCATCCTCTAATTCGTAATTTTATACATACACTAAGTAAGAATAACTAGGTTTGTAATTTCTGTCCTGATTCCTTTGAATACTAGTAAATTATTTCCCACATATGGAAATGTGACTCTGTAGACATTTTCTTTGAAAGCAATGGGCTAATGAGAAAGGGCTTTCCATAAAACAAAAGCGTAATTCTGTGTGATTCTGTGTGAAAATTACCGTTGTCTGGTCTCTATAGGTAACTTCTCTGCTCAGCAGCTTCCACAGCTCCAATGGGGCACAAATTATTGCTGAATTTCAGCTGAACTCCCTGTGCAGGGACAGATGGCATTAGTATGAATAGCAACTTGAGTTAACAGCTACTGTGACCTTCCCAACACAAGCAATGAAACCAAGACAGCATTTTACTTGGGAGAGTTCACGTGAATATTTAGGTTAGATAGAGATGAAAATAGGCATTATTTATGGATGGTTCTCAGCATCCCAGTTGTTTCTGGAACTGAGTTCCTCACAAAATACATTAAAGAACAGTAGTAAGACTAAGCTAATTTTAAGTGTTAATGGTATGTTCTTCAGAAATCATAAGGGAACTTGCTAACACCATTTGCCAGGTGGAGTGGTGTTAGCTAGCAGAGCGAGCCTTGTTTTTATTTTCTGTTCTTCACGCTCTGAGCTGGCAAATAGCTTAAGCATCTGCATAAGCCAGCAAGGCACTTCAGTTCATGGTGTCACCTATTTGGAGGTGAAGTGCTTTGTCTGTTAAGGGGCTTTATGAAAAAGGCTGCCTTTAGTAAAAAATTTAACATGAGGTATGCACTTCAGTTGAGGGGTGGAGGGTGGTGACTGCACTGCTGACAGAGAGGACAGCAGCCGTGGCAGGAGTGTCAGCACACAAAGCTCTGCTCTAAATGGAGGCTGGGGGCTCACAGCAGGAGCAAAAGATGTAACACAGCCACAAAGGAGCTCTCACAGAGCATGAAATGTTTCTGTTTTCTTTGCCAGTTCCTTCACAGGGGTGGATTCGCTGTGCCTGTATTTCTGTACTCACTTTACCTCAAAAGAGCCTTTTTTTTTTTTTTTTTCCCCATAGATACCAGAAACACAATGTTGGGTTGACAAAAAGCAGGTGTGGTAAAATGGAAGGATTTGAAATACTTGGTAGTCCAGATGCATTAATCAGGAGTGGCTGTTTAGTTTTTTATTATGGTGGGCATGCATTGCTCTTGTTAATCCGAACAAGTAATGACATTTTGAGGGAGAGATGTCTATGTTTTGTAAAGTTTCCAAAATCTGAGATTTGGGTTTAGGAAATTGCTATGTGTAATTCAAGGAATGTACAAAGGAAAAAGCATTTTAAAGTCTTGGATTTTTAAAAGCTGCACAGTACTGCCTCTGTGTTCCTCTGTCGGCCTCAATAAATGTTCAGCTTCAGTGGGAGCAGAGCTAGGGGAATTGATTATGCTTTTTTGCTTTCAAAACCATTGCGTGTTATTTCTTCCAGTACTTTACCACCATGTTGCTCTAGTAATTCTAAATGTGAGGCCTCAGATATCCTCCTTTTATATTTCATGTTTATGAACACTCTGCCTTACAAAGAATCAAGAACCAATGTCATGAATTAAAAAGTAAAGAGGGGGGGGGGGGGAAAGCGCCCACTGTGATTCCAGCTCATTCTGGGTCTTCTTCCCTACTCTGACTTGTTTCCATCTAGGATGCGTGCAGGTGGATTTATCCTGCTGTCCATGTCTCTCAGGAGTTGTCCAGGCAGGCAAGGCAGTTCAGCACAGAAGCTGCTGCTGACCTTTCTCTTTGGGCTGTTACTAAATGAGCCCCTGGGGGTGAACCAGCGGAGGTGCCTCTCGTTGCAGTTGGGCATCTGGCCAACCATTTGCTGACGTGAACGCTCCCCTCGAGAAGTGTTGGAAAGATGATGTTGCCATCACCCAACTGCTACATGCCCACCTCCTGCCACATCCCCCGTACGTCCTCAAGGGCACCCTGTGTGAGCAAATGTTATTCATGTAACTGGTGGAATAGGATTGGCCACTGCAGCAATTATTTTTGTTTCCCCTCTCATATTACCTGGGCTCCTCTCAGCACACCAACTTGTTGCTCTCTTTACACTCTGGGCTCGCTGCAGGCAGTAGGACGTCTCTACCTTCAGCTTCAAGGTCAGTTTGACTACCTATATTTTATTTTCTAGCCTGAAATGGTACCATTGCAAACATGAGGGTTATTAAAAATTAATTCAAAGCACCACTCGATGTGGTGTAATTTGGTTATAGTTTATTAATTCACATAACTACTTGGTGGAGGAAAATGTGTGTCAGCCCACTGTACAGCTGCTTCAAATGCTGACTCTTCAGTAATAGTTTAAGTAATGAAAAAATAAGTCCATTTGCAGAGGCATAACAAGTTCAGAAAAAACATCTCTAATTCAGTAAGTTTTTTGTGATTTTGATCGTAGATCCTCTGCACTGTGGAGATGAAAGTTTTATACTGTAAAATACTGTCAGAAGGGCAAGAACTCCCTGCAGTTTGGTTGGGTTTTGGTATGAGAATTTGGGCTTTGGATTCTGATGAGGTTGGGTCCGACTGGCCAGACTTCCAGCTTATAGAAACAAAAAATCATGTTATTACTAAGGAGTAGTTGCTAGGGGGTCTGATCTATGAAGAGCCACAGTCTTTTCTGTGTCTTTTCTAGTCATATGACTCTATTAATAGATGAATAGTTTGGATGTATTTTTTTTTTCAAATTACTAGATTTTTATAACCATTCACTAACCTGTGGCATTGCAAGGAGAAAGAAACTAAAATTTAGTTGATTTTTCATAGAGATATTCCATGCTGTGATTAAGGCACAGTTAGAATAGGGTCTGATCTGGCATTGCTTCTGTGCTCTGGAGACTGTATCTTGACTAGTCAATAAGGTTCAATTCTTGCTCCGGGTAGGCTATGGGACACTGAAAAAAAACCCCACCAATATTGCCTTATGAAATTTAATAGTTTAATTTATATCTTATCCTCTCTACTTGTAGAGCAATACAGCATACCGAGAGCAATTTAAACTGTTTTCCAAAAATGGTCTCTTATGCCTGTAGTCGCTTGTGACATTTATTGCAGATGTTTCTAAGGTGCCAGCAATTTCCATAGATGGGCAGAGAAAACTTTCCACTGGCATCTGTAGGCTTTAGGTCAAGCTAAAGATGACTCAAAGGAATTACTTCTCAAATATAAAAGACCATCCTCCTTCTCCTTCTGTCACGTGAAAGTTCAGCTCACTGCAGTGATGCCATTAGCTAAAGGGCTTAACAGTTTAAGATGTGAGTACATACTATCTGTGACTAGGAGCCTGTGTGAACTTTAGCTGTGACTCTGCCATTCCTCTAAAATGTCGCTTAGGATCACATGGTGTGGCAATTAATACCATCCCCTGACATGGTTCAAATATTTAATCTAGTTCTATTTCTAGAAATGTCACTGTAACCCTTGTACCTTCCTTCCCTGTTGGCACACGTGCTGTCTGGTGTGAAGTACAGGGTAACTGATACCTGTGTTCAAATAGCTTAAGACAAAAATGGACCTGACAACTTCCTCTTCAAAATAATATTAAGAAAGTAAAGAATTAATAGCAAAATAACTATTTTTTAAAATATTACTAGTAGTAATTTTTCAAGTTCCTCAAAAGGTAAAGAGGCAGTTTGTGCATTTCTGATTATTAACTCTCCTTTGGAGTTCCTGGAGGGGGATGCAGCATCTTCACCCTTCTGCCAGCCACAGGATCCCTGTGTGCAGTGGGACATGGCTTGAGGCACTCCAAGCACAGCAGCAGCTGTGAATCAAATGTCCTGAGGACCCTCTGCAGCATCTCACCACAGCAGCAAGGGAAGTTTTGCTATGTCAGAGTTTTCTTAAATTGTTGATTTGAAAGAAGGGTCTGCTTATTGTTGGTGAGGGACCTGCTGTACAAAAGCCATATTTCTTCTGGAGAGTGCCTTCACCCTTACCAGAGATTTTAGTCCAGGTGTATCACGAATAAGAGGAAAAACTGGTTTAAGGCCCTTAAATAAGCATTCTCCATTTTTTTTCATCCTGGGGTTCAAACTGTGGTTACAAAGAGCCCCTCCACCTTAAATGACACTTGGAATCCTCTGGGCTGTTTCTCAGCCAGCACCAGATTTACAGTAATGAGTTCTGCTAAATCCCACTGCTGGCTTTTGTCTCTGCCTTCTGGCCATGGTAGGTGATACATATATTAAAATACATTTTTAAGACCAAAATACATTCCTGGCAGGATATTAATGTCCTGAAGGCTGGTTACAGCTACCTGGGCATGTCTTGACAGAGAGCAAGGAGATACTCTAAAGTCATGTCCTTTCAGACAGGTTTTGCTGAATCACTGCCCATAAGTCATCATGGTGCATGGGAATACTGCTTTGGAAAAGGCAACACCAATTTGACTCTGAAGTTGATTACCCTGTCTCTATGGTGCTGATGTGGTGAAAGAATAGGAATGAAGAAACCTAGTTTTTGCAGACACACAGGGCAACATGATGTACAGATCAGTGGTTGTCACATCAGTGTTGCAGTTCATAGAACCATAGAATGGTTTGGGCTGGAATCAACCTTAAAGATCATGCAGTTCCAATCCCCTGCCATTGGAAGGGACACTTTCCACTAGCCCAGGCTGCTCACAGCCCTACCCAAACCAGCCTCACACGCTTGAAGGGGTGGGGCTTCCACAGCATTCCTGGGCAAACTGGGCCAGTGTCTCACCACCCTCACAGTCATTAATTTCTTCCTAATACCCAATCTAAATCTCCCCTCTTCCACTTTAAACTTCCACTTTTTACCCCTCATCCTGTCACTACAAGCCCTTGTAAAAAGTCTCTCCCCAGCTTTCCTGTAGTCCCCCTTCAGGCACTGGAAGGTGCTCTAAGATCTCCCTGGAGCCTTCTCTTCTCCAGGCAGAACAGCCCCAACTCTCTCAGCCTGTCTCCATACTAGAGGTGCTCCAGCCCTCTGATCATCTTCAGGCCTCCTCTGGACTCACTCCAACAGCTCCATGTCCTTCCTGTGCTGGGGGTTCCAGAACTGGACACATTACTGCAGGTGGGTCTCATGACAGTGGAGTAGAGGGGGAGAATCCCCTCCCTTGACCTGTTGGCCACCCTCTTTTGATGCAGTCCAGGACAGAGTTGGCTTTCTGGGCTGCAGCACACTTTGCCAGCTCACGTTGAGTTTCTTATGCACCAACACCCCAAAGTCTTTCTCCTCAGGGCTGTTCTCAACCTATTCTCTGCCCACCCTACATTTGTGCTTGGGATTGCCCAACCCAAGTGATGGAACTTGCACTTGGCCTTGTAGCACTTGATGAGGCCCACCTCTCAAGCCTGTCAAGGTCCCTCTGTGTGGCTTCCCTTCCCTCCAGAGTGCTGACCACACGACACAGCTTGGTGCCATCAGCAAACTCTCTGAGGGTATACCTGATCCCACCATCCCACTCACAGTTAACCACCACAGATCCACAAGATGACTTGTAAGGAATTAATCAAAACTGTTCACTGCAGGAGGGAACCTGGTGCCTGGAGGATACACAGCAACTATTTCTGAGCCAGTTGCTTTACATTTCTTCTCTCCTGTACAACAGAATTTTTGCTTTCTCTAAGTGACAGTTTAAGCACAAATGACCTTGGAAATAAAACTTTGTTTCCAATAACAAATTCCATGCTCATAGCTACTGAAATGTACTCCATGACCTGGCCTTGGACCAAAGACAGGTGTAATCCAGGAGGCATACAAAATACATTTTAACTAGTTATCACAAGGCAAAGCCAGTATCCAAAGTATGAGCAAAATGACATAATAAGGGGAAAATGTGCAAGGCGAGTTCTCTGAGCATTTTGTAAAGCTGTTAGATTCAAATATCAGGAGCCTTCAAAGTGTCTTGCTGCACCCTTGACCGATAAGAAAAAAAACCCCAAACCTTCTCTGCCACTTCACCTGTAGAAAATCCACCCAATGTTGGACACCAGCTGAGACATGGTATCTTACCTTCCATCTGTATCAGTTAAAGAATGCCCAGTTCTGGGCACTGCTGAAGACAATGCTATCTGCAAAGGAGTAGAAGACATGTTGTAAGTGCTGTGACAGTAGAGCAGATCAGCCCCAACCATGGTATGGAAAAGCAGGAGATAAATTACTTGAATAGGACCACTGCATGAGAGAGAGCAACCTGGGCTCTCACAGTGGGGATTTGGTGAGCCAAATCCAAGAGTGATGCCAGATGCAGCAGGAGTGGATGCACCCTCCCAGTTGCAGCACAGGTGGGAACCACCAGATTCGGTGTTTCTGCCATCTGCTAAAGGGTTTGAGAAGCTCAAGCTCTTACCTGTTATTCCCTGCCTACTCTTCTGTCAGTGCTGCCCTACCCAGTGGACTTGAGCTAGTGCTCCAGTTTGTTTCCCCACTGCAAAATACCAGTTCTCATTTATTTCCCTGGGACTGCTGTGTCTCCAAATGTGTCAGCTTCTGCTGATCTGCTCACAGAAGATACATGGTGCTCCAGCTGCATCACAGACTTGCACTGAAACAGCTCAGTTTTGAAGACATCTCTGCATAGTTCTTACCAATATGCAGAAATCACTACACCACCAAATTAGCAGTGAACAAGCTGAGTGCCAGTGTGCCTCTCCATTATATTCTGAAAAAGACAGTCATAATAGTATCAGAGTGTTATCTGAGTGACACATGCTTGAGGTCTCATGCCATGAATCCTAAGAATCTTGTCAAAATCTATAAAATAAATGTATTAAGGTTTATATATATAAAAAAGTGTTGTGTCCAATTCCATAGAAATTGGACCTCTTTTGGACAGCTGTAGAAGAGATATTCACAGGACTAAAAATCAGTGCAGGTTTAATTGAGGCTAATTATGTCTTCTGTGTTACTGAAAGAAAGTCCAAATTCACATGCAGTTTGTGGTGCATTGAAAGAACTTGAAGATTCCACAAGGTTGGTGCAGAGAGGTTGCAAAGGTGCATTTAGCAGAGAGGAAAATTTTAAGTAGACAAAAATGATAATTGGGACATATTAGGAATATTTGATCAGTACATTCAGCCCTCAGACCTGTTACGACCGTTACTGGGATGAAAGGACCTTTCTGGTATCAGGAGGATAATGAGGATGAAACAAAATGGAAACAATGCAGGGTAGAGCTGACAGGTGATTAACATATTTGAAAATATTAAAAAAACTGATGGAGAGACATAAAAAAGCTAGTTATTAAGTAGCTACATATGAAACGAATAAGGAGTAGAAATCTCAAAGCAAACTGATAAAACTAATAACCAAGGCCAGTGATTCAAACTGAAGACAAAAGAATGCAGGCCAGAAATAAGATATTAGTTTTATTTATTTTAACTCAGGTTTACTAACCATTGGAACTCCTTTGTCTTCTCCAGACCATATTCTGTCTAGCTAGTTTTGAATGCTTTCCTAATGCAGGTGTTTTCCTTCCAGCACACCTGATCAGCACAGGCAAGCACTCAGTTCCTTTTCCAGGGTTAATACTGATAATCACAAATGTTCTAATCTTGAAAAATTATTCTTTCCTCTTCCCAGCTGTGCCATGGTGGCCCTGTAGGCAGCTATGAGAATGGATTTTCTATCATCATGAGCACAGGGAAAGACCCTTAGGAAAGTCCTACAAAAGAAAAGTGTGCATTTCCATTTTTCAGGCTGGGCAGTGGTTAAATATCCCTGATGAAAATGAAATCCTTAGAGTAGAGGCTCAGTTGATAGTCTGCAGTGAAACCTGAATCACAGCATGGTATTTCTGGTAAAATGTTGTAGAAAAACCTTATGGCTCTAGTGACACCTTGGCCTGGGATCATTACATTTCTCTGAATCCACAGAGGTTGTGATGGTACAAACTTGCTGTTAGGGCAGGTTGGCATTTTCTGTGCGGACAAAAAACAGCTGAATATGTTAATTATTTGAGGTCAGATTTGACAAATAGCTTTGATGGAATTTTTTTAGTTTGAAAGCATTCCAATCAGACTCTTTCAACACGGATCTTTTTGAAATGTTTGGCTTGAAGCAATGCATGACTTGGAAATCATGCTGTTTTTAGAGAGGGGGAAAAAAAGAAAAGCAAAACAAAAAGGTCTTGTTTCCTGTCACTTAAAGTGTCTTGTTGATGATGTAAGAACTTCTCTTGCTGCACTTGTACACCAGGTTTTTGTGGAAGTCTGTCTGTGGACTACCTGTGCAAGGCAGAACATGGGCTCAAGTTTGTGCTGCAGTATTGTGTACATTCATGCTCAGAACTATAGCCCACCCTTGTGGCAAGAGGTGTTTACTGAATTAGGAATTACACCTTTTTGATAAAAAGGATTACAGTCACCTTTCCACAGCAGTCCAGATGATGTTTTTCTTCTCCTAAGAAATTCTAACTTTCATGTTCTCCTAGACCCTTTGCATTTGACAGTCACAAAAGATGGTCCCTGCGATGGCAATGCCACGCTGCAGTCAGAAGGTCCTACCTAAGGAGCAGAAGACGAGGCCAGCTGTCGTCTCCCAGTTCCTGCAGGCAGCAGCCACGTGATGCTATGATTGATGCTTGTCAGGTCACCTTCTCAGCAGAGTCACCTTTTCTGCAGGAGTGACTGGTTTTAAAAAGCTGAGGCACTTACTGGTAAAGACAGAAACTGAACCTCTCCTTACAGAACTGCAAAGTTTGGGGAAGAAAATGTTAGGATGAGGAGTGCTGGGCTTCAATTGTAACAAGAGATGTGTAGTTAGACATTAGTATTTTGTTTAAAAAAAAAAAGAAAAAAGAAAAAAGAAAAAAAGAAAAAAAGAAAAGCCTCTTTTACTCTGATTTTTTTTTTCTTTTTTTTTTTTAGGTAGTTAACCTACGCAATCTGCAGCATCTCCAGTGTTGGAGGCTTCTAAGAGCTGTTACAGAAGCATCTGTCAGGTAAAGCAGAGCTTGCCCCAGGATAAGGGAAACCTTTTCTGTCATCCAAAAAAGCAAGAATGTCCTGGGAGACAAGGCATGCATCCACAATGGAAGATAACATTGCCAACAAGAAACATTGTTAAGTTATGAAACCTGGGCAGAACTCAAAAAGGAAAAAAAATTAATGAGCATAAAATCTGCCTTTGGTCAGATGTCCACAAATCAGTGATTCTGTCCCAAAGGTACAGGCCCATTTAATGTAAATTTGTAAAATTGTAATGTAAATTTGTAAAAAATGTAAATTTTCCCTCCCCCTTTCAAGGGGAGGAAACCACTGATGCCACCTGATCAAGGGAGGAGTGGACAATGAACCTGTGCATGCTGAGAGGGTCTGCTTTGGGGATTAAGCTCAGCATTGCACATCCAAAGTCAGGCATAAATAAGAACGTGGGACTCATACTCCCTCTGCAGAATTAAGGTACAATGTCCCTGTACTTCCCAGATCAGCTGTGGCACAAAGCCTTCACTGTGGGACTCACCAAGGAAGTCTTCGCATTTTCAAAGTGGTTCCTTTTCCCCCAGATTCATCTATTTCTTTTTCCAGGTGGTTTATTTCTCTTTCTGTTCACAGACTGTGATTTCTGTTACAAGCCTATTCTACCCTATGTAGTTCTGCCTTATAGTCAAGGATGCCAAGCTACCTGCAGCCACCCAGGGTATTGCTTGCACACCACATTTTGTAGGTCTGCTCTGCTCAGTTGCTTTCAGGATCAGGCTCTCTCTTATCCAATAGCTTACTGCAAGGCTAAAGAGAAGGATACAAGAAGCACTGAATCAATAGCTAAACAACATAACAGCTTTTACCAGCTTCAGCAAGCACAGTTTGTTTCCCAAAGAAATCAAAGAGAGCAACAAATCCCAGACCACAACATCATGCTGACCCAGAGAGTACCTTTCTGGCTGGGACGTTGCTTCTATCCTTTGTGCATCCTTGATCATTGGAAAAGGTTCAAAGGCAGAAAAATGTGCAGCCAACAGCTGCTGTTGCAAAGGATGGGGCTCTCCCCTCACACTGCATTAGTACAAGGAATGGAGGTTATGTGAAAGCAGCAAACACCACAGCCTTGCCAGCAGATCCATGACACAGCTGAATACAAATGACCTGTCTGTTGGCTTTATCTTTAGGTTGTGGTGCACACTGTAGCCAACAGGCGCACTGCCCTTGTTGCTTCTGAAACATTGTAATTACGTTGTTGTGCCGCGTGCTTCTTTGTAAATACACACCACATGTGATTCCTCTGATTTAATCAGAAGTAGGGACCAGATTTGTTCCTTAAAGTGACACAGGAATTAGAAGCTCCCCAAAACTCCAGGCTGCTGGAGATGTTGATGAGTGCCTGGGGCTGTTGAAGTCATAATGTAATTGTCTGCAAGGGGATTTTGATACAGCTTCTCCTTTTCAGGACAGGATTTTGACTGCCAGCCAATTCCTTGCAGTAAAGATGGCACCTGTGAAACAGAACTATAAATACATAGAGCTGATATGAAAATACATGTATTGTTTCTCAGACACTTTGGTATAACAATAGCTCTGTGCAGATTAGTCGTAAGCAAATATTTCCAGAGTGTAGGATGGGGATGCTCTACTGTGAAAAGGCACAAGAACCATCTGCTAAATGCATAGAAAAGAAAGCAGCACAAAAATCTCCATCACGAACCTCGTATTTGATTTTGATTTACAGTCAAACATTTTCCCACTGCATTTTGGGAGGGAGAAATCCTGTTGCAGTTGTGAGAGCCTGACCTGCAACTCCCCTAAATGAATTAATGGATGGAGAGGAACCAGTTCTAGAGATAAAATAAGGCTACAGTTGATGATCTGCCTCCTGCCCCCTGTCCTAGCCCCCTGTCACACATTTCATTATACATTAGTGCTGTGCAACTAGTTCTCAAGGACTTGCAATAGCTGAGAAAATTGCAATATATTCCTAATGGGAAAAAACAACAACAACAACAAAAAACTTCCCTATGTGGTCTCTCCTCATTTCTGTTTTAGGGACATTCTTTCAGTGGAAAAATATTGACATTTCGGTCAATCATTCAGCACCTTTCTCTGGAATGAAAGTTAGATAGATGTATGTACATTGCATATTGAAGCTATGGAAGAGACAGAGTAACAAAATTCAGGCATAATATTTTTTTAACAAGATCCAGGATATGAAACAAATTACTCTCAAAGTTGAAACATGCCTGCGTTTCTCATCTCACTTGTGTGAGAGAAGTACAAAGAAGACACTGCTTTGGAACAGAAAACCATACAAGCAGATGAGAAGATCTTTTTACCAAGTGAGAGGATATAGAATCAATATTGTATTTGCTTTTAGACAGCAGAGGAAAGGCAAAGCATTACAGGGTTTGGGACTAACTAACCCAGATCTGCATGAAAACTACTGGACATTAGAACCCTTTGTTCACTGAAAATAAAACTAAAATGCTTTGAGGTTCTTAGTTTAATCTCCCAAAAATGGTGAAGAGATTTCATAATCAATTACATTTTTTTAGATTTTGAAAAAAACAACTGCAGCAGCATATCCTGGGGGAAAGTTCATGTTTTCTTGTAACACTTCCATGCCCATTTCCCAGCTACAATTTGCTAGAGTTAAGTTTTAGGAATAAGCTTCTGTCAATAACACAAATTGGCATTTGTATCCTTTACTACACAGGAATTACATCTTCCCAAGGAACTCACAGTCACTGGCAATACTAGTTATATTCTGATTCTTGAAAGACAAAAATGTGCATTGTCTTATTTAGACTTTCACAGATTTTCTCTGCTAGACTTACAGGTGTCCTGGTCTCTAGATATAACCCCAAACCCATAGCTGCACTATGAACATGTTTCTGGGAAAAAAGTTATAGAGCATACAAATTTCAGACCAGGGAATTTTCATAGAATCACCAATTCACATCATGGTTTGGGCTGAAAGAGACATTTAAAAATAATCTAATCCCACCTTCCTGCTGTGGGCAGGGACATCTTTCACTAGAACAGGTTGCTCCAAGCCCCATCCAACCTGACCTCTTGAACACTTCCAGGGGTGGGGCATCCACAACTTCCCTGTGCCACCTGTGCCAGAGTCTCACCACCCTGATCATAAATAATTTCTTCCTTGAGTCCACCCTAAATCTACCCTCTTCTTCTTTAAAACTGTTGCCCCGGTAAAACTTGTCACTACAGACCCAGTAAAAAGTCCCTCTCCATCTTTCTTATAAGCCCCTATTAAGTACTGGAAGGCTGCTATAAGGTCTCCCCAAAGCCTTCTCTTCTCCAGGCTGAACAGCCCCCAACTCTCTCAGCCTGTCTTCATAGCAGAGGTGCTCCAGCCCTTTAAGCGTCTTCATGGTCCTTCTCTGGATTTGCTCCAGCAAGTCCACGTGTTTCTTGCTAGCCTGTTTCTTTTGTCTGCTTAAAGCCTGCAATTAATCTCTCCTCCACAAGCTTGTCCAGTCCCTCACTGAAGCCATGCACACTTCCTGCACCCACACCAATCTTCAAGAAGGTGTTCTATAAGTCTATGGCCACTGGGACAAAAAGTCTGCCTACTTTTGTTTTGGTGTTTGCTCCCACCCTATTTGATGGAGTGTATTCACATATTGAAAAAGACAGAAGAGAGTTGACCTCTAGTGTCACTTTCCAAGCCATTGAGTATTTTTAGATCCCTAGTCTATGCCATGGTGTGAGCTGCATAATGAGTTCAAGCTTACTGCAGCTTTATTCATATGGAAGAAAAGGCACAAAGTGCTTACCAGGTCGAGCTACCCTGGAAAAGGCAGAAGAGTTTCTGTAGGTTATAGCATTGAAAGGAACAACCTAGCTAATGCCACATCCCACCACATATCACTGTACTTCTCTGTACCTTTTTGGCCACTGGAAAGATGTCTCTGTGTAATGTGTTGTTGCTAGGAAGCAAGCTAAAGGATTCAATTAGGCCTTAAGTCATTGAAACCATTTAAATCCTTCAGGTGTTTGGGTTAGAATTGTGTGCTCAACACAGCACCAAAAAAATCAACTGCTTTCCAACTCTACCTAAGATACAGGTATAGAAATAATACATGAACAAACATATTCATTTTTCTGAACGTGCCATGTAAGTGCAAACCAATAATAAAACCAGTATTTTTCCTATTACAGAGCTACAATTAAAAATGAGGGTGTTACGGTCTGACAGCTTCAGTAGCGGGCCGCTGGAAGTCGCAGAAGCATCCTGACCATGACAGAGGGTTTACTTGTTGTTTGCATTGTGTGAGGACTCATGGGTTGGCATTGGGCTGTCTTCTCTTCCAGGCATCATATCCTTGGAGAGGAATGGCTGGCACCTTCTGCCGTCTCCTGGCTGGCCGTGCAACCACTGCACTCTTCGCAGCCGCAGGCACAGGGGTGTTAACCACCGGGTACCTCCTCAACCAGCAAAATGTGAAGGCTGCTGTTCAGGAAAAACGGAAGCTCTTCCCTCCGAGGTAAGGACTGAGGGGTCAGGCTGTGGGCTGAGCACAGTGCCCTCTTAACTGGGCTAGGAGCAACCTTTAACACTTCAGGGCAAGAAGATCCCTGTCAAAGGTGCAGAGACCTCATATGGCCAAGCCGCCTGTATGTCTGTCCATGGGCTGTGTGACCTGAAAAACAACACCCTTGATCACCCCAGTGCTGGGTAGCACCAACAGTGGCCTGCAGGACCAGAAAGCAATGATGTGAGACAGTATCAACACTCAAAAACACCCACTGCTGAACAATGATAAGCCTAAGAAATATCTAAAATTTTAGGCAGAGCACTGTGTTAGTCCTTATTTTACCTCATCAGCTATCGATCGCCTTGCAGCTCAGCCTATTGATCTGGCTGAGTGTACAGCCTCTACTGTTAGGAAATGTGAAAATACCTCCAAAATGCAAGTAGTAAAGAAATCTCCCATATAGCTGTTGTACTTGAAATACTCCTAATTCTGTTACAAACTGGCTGGCTGATAATTAGAAACTAATTATCAAACTTCTCCTGCTGTAGGTTGACTTTGCTGGCCATACTTGTGAAGAAAAGATACAGTTCAGGCCCTGACAGACTTCTTTTTTTCTTTTTTCTTTTTTTTTGTTTGTTTTTAAGTAGTGAATTGTATCCTAATAAAATATATTATTCTAGAAATAACAGAGTTGTGTGTAAAGCAAATCATTACCAGTACAGGGTAGATGTGGTTTGACTCAGCTGCAAAAATGCCTTACTAAAGCATAACTTCTTTATTTTTCCTGGCTTAGTACACCATGCAGCTTTCTGTAAATAATAAAGCCATTTAAGCAAACCCAGATATTGTGGAAGAATGAGCTTCCCAGCTGACATAGATCAAACAGTCCCAGTGATGTCCACTAAGCTGTGTCCACTGGGCTCTGAAGAACTAAACTTAATTCCTTTCTTACTTGAACAAAAACCGTGTTAGAGCTCTTTTATTTCTGAATAAGAGTGTTTCAGCAGAGATTTAATGGGGCTTAGTACACTTCCAGAGTTCACTGGGATTCATTTTCCTGATGGCCCTGAATAGCAGAAAGCTGCAATTGCCAGTGGGTGTAGTGGCCCACCAGTGCAACATGGGGTACTTTCAGTGACCTGAATCTTCCTCCTTCCTAAGATTCCATGCAACATATAAAGCAAGAACAAACCGTACCTTTGAACCGTGCTGTGCGCTCTGTATCTCATGATCCCTTCAATAGTTTACTAAGCTAGCAAGAATTACTCTTGAAAGGTGCCACACTAATTGCTTGGGATTCTTCTTCTCTGCAGTGCCGACTATCCTGATCTCCGCAAACATAACAACTGCATGGCTGAGTGCCTCACTCCGGGCATTTACTCCAGGCTGAGGGACAAGATGACTCCCAGTGGCTACACCCTGGACCAGTGCATCCAAACCGGGGTTGACAACCCTGGCCATCCTTTCATTAAAACTGTGGGCATGGTTGCAGGTGATGAAGAATCCTATGAGGTAAGACATTTCCACAACACTGTTGTATTTGGTTCAGTTTTCCTGGTATTGTCCACAAGAGCTCCTTGAATGAAGATAGACTCCCTGTAGGGTATGTTCTGCCAAGATAAATTGTATCCCACAGAGTACAAAAGGGGCAAGCCATGTGCATAAAGATTTTTTTTTCCCTACTCTTCCACATTAGGAAACACATGAACATGAGGTGTTACTACAAGTGCCCTCTCTGCTGCAATTGGAGTTAATAAAATGTACCTGCTTGGGAGCAGCTGCTACCTGCCTCCAGCGGCTGCCCTCCTTCCTACGACTAAACTTAGTTTATGGCAAAGCTATGCAACTCTGAGACACACAAAATAAAGGTAATGTGGAAATTATGTTGTGGAACAGAAGAGGCAGAAGTGAAACAAAAATGTCTTCTGGGAAGTGCCAGACATCACTAAGCCACAGCTTTTGGATCATGATGAAAGCTGAAGAAAGACAGCATTAGGATAGGCAGGTTTATTTGACTCTGGAATGAGGAGGAGAAGAGAAAAAGAGTAGAGAATCTTTCTTTTTGTTGACCTCTGTAGTCTGCTTCCTTCAGCCCACTATACAATGGTACCTTTAATTATACAGTCTCCTAATAACATCCCAATCACTGGGCTGCTGAGGATGGACTGGGACATCTGGCATTCCAGACTATCAGCTCCTGTTGTTCAGTTTACTCATTTAGATGTGCTACTGCTCCTTATCTGCATGAAGGTGTGGTTGTGATCTCTGTTGACACACCTGAGCCAAATGGCTCTTATGAGGTCTAGTATCCCATGGCAGTGAAGATCTAGGGTACTCCTGCATGACCTAAAAACAAGAGGCAAACTGCCAGAGGACTCTGAGTGTGTGTTCTAGTTGGTAATACATCCTGAAACCTAACCTGGTTCCCACCACATCCAGCACCTTTCTGTGGTAACTAGAGGAAGCTTGTAACTAATCATAGAATCCTAGAATGGTTTGGGTTGGAAGGGACCTTAAAGGTCATCTAGCTCCAACCCCCCTAACTAAATAAGGTGCAGTTGCACTTTCTTTTTGTTATGAAGATGAGCAAATGCTACAGAGCACTGTGTAGGTCAAAAGCACCCCCTCTTTAATATTTACCCCATTTGCATTTGCAAAGCCCCCTTTGCTCTGTCATGCAGGGGGCTGTACCAGGGGACTTCTCCTGTGGCTGAAGCATTTAAGTGTTTCTATAATGCTGCAGACTCTTTCTAGATTCTCTTGACTCTGTAGGTGTTTGCTGAGATTTTTGACCCTGTCATTAAAGCAAGACATAATGGCTATGATCCAAGGACAATGAAGCACCACACGGACCTGGATGCATCTAAGGTAGGACACAAATACAATCATGAGGCAATAAAAGCTCAGGGCTGCTTCTTAAAGTGATGATATTGTAGATAACATAACTTTTCTTTTTCCTGATCCAACTCCAAAGACAGTAATTTTAGGGTTAAGGACACTGGGATGCCACTCTTGGCCCTAACAGCAAGACAGCACCGTCCCTACCTTGCTTCTAGCAGGGGGATCAGTCCCAGCTGTACTAAGCATTTGGGCCACAGTCTCCCTTGGCACTGTAGGTCTCTTCATGAGCCCACAGAGATTCTTATGTCTAAGGGTTGGAATGAAAGCAGGAGCTGACTCCACTACGCCCACACACAAGTGATCAAACCTTACCTGCTGCTTAGTATTTCCTTTATAGTTCCACTCTGCTGTGGTTGAGAATCTTCTTGGGCTTTCCTGTTTTGAAGGATCTTTTGTGCTTGGCCCTCTGCCTCTGCTCATATCCAAGTTTCCAAAAGGCATGCAAATTCCTTCATATTTTGGGACCACAAAGGACTAGCCGGTTACGCTGCCACATTTATTCAGCCAAATAAACTTATTTTTCCTAACAAAACATATGCTGGCGTCTGAAACTCTGAGGGGATCCTGGTATCCTGACTATTTCATGGAGAGGTCTGGGCAGAACGATGCCCTTCTTGATGTGCGATGGGGCTTGGGTTTTTTTAGTGGTGGAGTACAACAGGGGGGACAGTGTGTGAGCTAATGACACGTCCCTCCTTCAGATCACCCATGGTCAATTTGACGAGCGCTATGTCCTCTCATCGCGCGTGAGGACCGGCCGCAGCATCCGGGGCCTCAGCCTTCCTCCTGCCTGCACCAGGGCAGAGCGCAGAGAGGTGGAGAACGTGGTGGTCACCGCGCTCGCTGGGCTGAAAGGAGACCTCTCTGGGAAGTACTACAGCTTGACCAACATGACCGAGAGGGAGCAGCAGCAGCTCATTGACGTAAGTACTGTGCTGCTGACGTAAGAAGGTGCTGACACCACCTCTGTTTCTTCTCATTTATCTTAATCTTCACCTTTCTTTGGGGCACATGCTGTCCCATGTGGCTGAGAAGGATAATCACAGCAGTGACCCAGTAGTTAAGGGCCTGTAAATATTTTTAATGTAATGGCAAACCAGCTAGGGTCTTGTCAGGGTTTGACTCAGGATTGGCAATTAAACCAGACACAACAATGCTCTCCATCAACAATGCTCCTGGCTCAAACCAGGACAGGTCTGTATTTTGGCTACATACAGAACTGCGCAGGTCCAAAATGTGGAGTTACACTCCAGATAGAAAGATCTGTGTCAAATCAAATATGTATGGTTGCTGCCACCTCTTTGGACAAGTAACAAATTAAATTAAATACTTTTTCTTGGTCATTTCCTTGAGCAAAATTGGTATTTTCTGTATTAATAACCATTCTAACTAAAAATACTACATTGAGATAATCATAAGGTTTTATCTGTATTCTAGACTGTCAGGCTGGGGAGCTTTGGCTGTAATTCGTTTATGTCAAAACTGCACTAACTCAAACTTCCTCTAAATGGCTGTAGCCACCTGCACTCAGGTGGCTTTGCCCACTCCTGCAACTGTGTTTAAGGACTTGAAGGATCAGGCCCATAAAAAGAGTTTTCAGTGTCACAGAAAGGGAACCACAAGGATTTTATCACAGATTTTGTCACAGCATGTGGCATAACAAACAAACGTTGAATGTGTATGTGAAAGAGCCAAAGGAATGGCTGTACCCTGTTAGCTATATTCATGGCACATTATTCCATAACACCAACAAAAAGAGAGCCCATGAAGTCTGTTTATAACCCTGGAATTAAGTGTCACAGTCTGGATTAACCAAGAGTTAAGGATTTATGTAAGGTCAGTAACTTTTTAAATTTAATGTCCTTGGCAATATGTTTATTGACAAGTTGTTGATGACCTACTATAGGTTTTATTTCATTGCCTTTTGCAGCAGGAGTGAGCTTCTCAGAAAGCAGAGGTTGAAACAGGAACATGGAGAATATATTTTCTTCATGGTTTAAGGCTAAATCCTTTGAGAATCACTGATCCAGCGTTTTATCTTGGGTTTTTTTGTTTGTTTTTGTTTGTTGGTTGGTTTTGTTTTGATGGTAATGCAGACTTGGAGAAATCAGGGCATTGAATGCTGTAAGCTCATACCACTGCTTACGTCATCCAGTGCTTTAGGACCTTGAACCTTGGTGGTATCAGGCTTTCAGCCAGCCTTTAATAAGCACCATTTGATCTCAGTAAGATCAAATCAGTGCTAGCTGAGTCGCACTCAGCACAGAAGGCATTTGGTACTTTGCAGATTTGGGCCATATGCATGTAAGGCAAACTGGTAGTGCACAGCTGTTTTCTTGCAAAAGGGCTAATTTGTATTTCAAGCAAAAGTTTTGAGTGGAGCAAACTGAGGAAGGAAATGTTGTGTCCCTGTGATAGGCAATGAGAACCCCATACCTTTTCTTTCTGAGTGTTTGGGATCCTGCCTGCATCATATCCATCACAGGGTATTCAAGATGAAACCCCAAAATTCTATACTAAGGGAAAAAACCCAAAAGCACTCCCCACCTATCAACATCCCCCCCCAACATTTGATATGGCAGTGTTTGAGGAATAAAGACCTAATTTTTCAGCACACACATGAAAATCAAATACTTATTTGCTTTGGAACAAAACAAAACAAAAAAGCTCAATTAAAAAAATCCTAATCATCTGGAATGTGGCAAGTTGGTGGCACAGAAAGTGCTACATTTATTAAATCAGAAATAGCATCTCTGTTAAGAAGCAGAACAAGTCTGTGATTCCAAAACTTCAAGCTTATCACTGATTTAATTCCTACCTTGACTTCATGCTCAGAATATATTAAGTCTTTGTGCTAGAGAAAAATCTTTTAAGAAATAGCTTTTTTTTCTTTCTATCTTTGAGAACTTGTTGCCTTCTCCCACTTTGAAATATGTCTGTCTGCAGAAAATATCTCTGTTGCTAGCCAGGTCCTTCCAGAATGCCCTTTGGTGTGTGCATGTGGAATTAGGCCCACACTTCCCATTCCTCCTTGCATTTGCAAAAAGTTTTTGGCAAAACACGGTCATATTACCAATATCAGTGAGAATCTGCAAGCCTCAAGAAAATCAGCTGGATAAAGTGCTTTTAGTTTTCAGAAGAAGGAGAGATATTCACAAGCTGTAGTATGTGATCTATTTGTACATTGATTGCCTTCACATAAAATGTATTAGACAGCATTATACTGCTTCCTTGAATAAACTTGAATTTTTTATAATTTTTTTTCTCTCTCTCTCCTCCTTTGGTCCCATCTCCAGGATCATTTTCTCTTTGATAAGCCAGTGTCCCCATTGCTAACATGTGCTGGGATGGCACGGGACTGGCCAGATGCCAGAGGAATCTGGTATGTTGTGTGACATGCAGAAGCTTATGTCATGTTTTAAGATTGTGTTACAAATCTCTTTGCTCGTCCTAACCTTGCAGTCTCTGTCCCCATACTGACAGCATGTTCAGTCTGCCTTTCAAAAAAAAAGTTTTCTTGCTGAATTAAAAACAAACAACACAACTAAACAGAATCCAGCAATGGGCAACAGAATGGGTAAGACCTTTATATTCAAGAAGCCACCATTAACATCATCCACCCAACACAGCACCATAGGCATGGCTCCTTCTTTGAGTTCTTATTCCTGTTTTTTCCATTTATAGATAAAAATGTGATTTGGGAAAGAGCCCGTGAGTCACCATGCAGTTGGCAGAGCCCAGGTTACAAAAGCAGCCCTAACACCAGGTTGTAGCCCTGCAGTCAGGGAGGAGCAACCTGCCATACAGCTGCAGGGCACTGCTTTGCAAATTCCTGTCCCCCTCCTCACTGTCAGGAAACAGAATGTTACTTTAATTCCCAGAGCTGAAAGTAATCCTTCATTTCCAAGTGAACTGGACAAAAATGAGATACTGAAGTTGAATCTCCTATTTTGTTCTAGGCCTGTTTCTACTTTCACAACACACTGTTTGTGCCCAAATATAACTTTTTTTGCAGAGAGAAAGGGATAATAGCTCTGAGATCTGTGCATACACCTGCTAGGTGGGGGCAGCTGTGCAGTGCATGGCATCCATCCTGGTATACTTCTAGGCATTACCAGATGCTTTAATTCTCAAAAATTAGGCTAAAAAGGATTCTGAAGAATGACCTAGCTTGTCTCCTTTGCCCTAGGCAGGTTCAGGACCATTTTGAGAGAGGATGAGACTTCAGGTGGAAAAACACTCTAACTATTCTCCAAGCAGTGTCTGTCAATACTGGCTCATGCTCAGAAGCACAGCCAGGATTGCTGCAGTGAGCTAAACCTGATTTCTGTCAGGGTGCAGATGCTAGGAAACCTGATCACTCGTGAAACCTGATGACCTGTTGGGAACCTGTGAGGATTTTTTTATTTCAAAAAGCTTCAGATTAACTTCCTGGTCCCCATCTAAATCTGAGGAAGAGGAAAATGATGAAGCTGAGGCATCCCATTAATTGTCTCTACAAACAGACAGAAGTATCAACAACATAGTTGCTATCCAGGCATCTCCTGAATAAAACAGACACGGATTTTTAGCTTGTTTTACATGTGAAATATCATGCAGACTAAAAAAAAATAAATAATAAGATTGGAAAGTGTATCAATATGCCACACGTAGAAAACTTGCCTTTGTGTTGCAAGAAATTGACAGAAAGAGTACATTTTGTGGAAATTATTTTGCTTGTAAGGATTGCAATCCTGTCCTTGCTATGGGCTGCAGGACTATTGCCACCGACCTCATGCAATGGCAAATTTTAAACGTGGCCTCCTGCTGCAGTCCTTAAAGCAATGAGAGCCTGAGTTAATTAAAGGGAGAGCTGAGTCAGGCAAACCTTGGACTGTCTGGAAAACTCTCCCCTGAACATTTGCACGTGACTGAAGATGAGGTAACCAGACCTGGGGTGACCATAATGTCAGGACACAGGATGTTGGCACCTGGCAAATCCCAGTGCCAAAAAAAAAAAAAAAAAAAAAAAAAAGGAGGTGCAGTAAAAGACCAGATGAAAGTCAGGCTGTTGTAGAAGACCGAGAAAGTGGAGAAAAAGCCAGGAGAAGTGACTTCAGGTTTGACCCAGCACTTAATATACCTAGCCACAACTGATCTGTTTGAAGGAAGAGTGGGTATCTCCAGGCATTTTCATCTTGTCTGACAAAGGCAGCACCACTAATGCTCTGTCTGGCAGCTGCTCGGACACGCACCTTGACTGATGAGTCAATCCCACCCTACCAAGCGATAGAGAGGCCATGGGGATTTGATTTAGGGAATAATACAATTAAGTAAGGACATATTGCTTGGCCCCCAGCAGCATGTAAGGTTTTTTCCCACTGCAGAGCTTAGCTTCTTCCTGTGCTGCACCTGGCTGTGCTCGTGCTAGAGGACAACACGTACGTCCTTGCTCAGCATCGCGGCAGCATGATGTGATCAGAAAAACTGCCCTTCTTGCTGTGCCCAAGAAACCCATGTAAACCCATTGGCATGGAAGATCCAACTCAGAAAGCAGCTCAGATCCCTAAATCTGCAGGACAATATTATTTTTCTGCACTTAACCTCTACACAGCCCTGAAAGACTCTGATAAAACTAAGGATACTGAAAAATATTTTTCAGGGCTTGTCTTCTTAAAGATACGCTTTTTTTTCACCCTCTCAACCAGGCATAACAATGACAAGACATTTCTCATCTGGATTAATGAAGAAGACCACACCAGGGTGATCTCCATGGAGAAGGGTGGCAATATGAAACGGGTGTTTGAAAGATTCTGCCGTGGTTTGAAAGAGGTAGTATCTCAATGAGTTTTATAATTCCTGTTCGTGTACTTTTGGGCTGTTGTCAGCACTGCTTACTGTGGCTCATACTGAACCGACATCTCCACGAGCAGCAAAATGAAGTAACACTAGTCCACAAAGCAACCCACACTAATGCAGTCAAAGAAGGAAACACAGGCAAATTGCTAGCTGAGTTGAAGGGAAAAATAGATATAATGTCTTTGCAGCTTTTCCATTAAAATCGTAAGCACAGGCTGGCTAAAGAAATATCCCTTTTTTGCCTTTTTGTGCTTGCGGGCTGTGACAACTCATAAATCAAGCATTGTATTTGGATTGCTTGATTTGCTTGAATTAAGCATTTATTTGGCCCAGCCTCCTGGTTCTCATTGCTGATGCTGGGAGTGGCGTGGATACTGCTGAGGTTATACACAGAACTCAGAGCTTAGGACCCTTTGGCTCACTGCCTCTTTTGGGAAGGTATGGAGTTTTGTGATTAAACTACTAAAAACTGATAGCCAGGGCTCCTGGTATCACTATTTATAAACACAAAAAAAGCCTCCTGAGATGAGGTGTGGATTAAAACAGTTTTGTCTAGACAACCCAGGTATAGCTGCAGCCCAGTGTACTGCTCTGGCACAGAAAAAAAAGACATGGATAGCAGAAGTTACGTCCAGGAGTGTAGGTAAGTGAGCAGAGTACCAGCCTATTCAAAGGCAAATAGACCCTTGTGATTTTTCTGTGGATAATTAATTCACTTTCCTTTATAGAGATTTACTCATGAAAAGCTTTATATACAAGCTGTGTCATCTCCTTATAATGAAAGTGTGGCTGTTTATACTAGGCATTTAGAAGTCACGTGTCTTCACCCAGGAGTCACGGCATCACCTTGAAAATTACACACAACTCAGCTTCAGCTCCTTTTGTTTGCCTCGTAATGTTTGAGTCCTTTGGGCTTGTGTGTTGCACACTTGCTCCAAAAAAACAAGGTTAGAAATGCATGGCAAAAGCCATATTCTTATGTGAAGGTACGGCTTCATGGGCTAAGGTTATACCTAAACACCACAACAGGGAGCTTTATGATAAAGTGATAAGGAATCTGCAAGCTAGTTGTTGTGAGAAGATGATGAAGAAAACCTTGTAATATGCACTGGGGGTCTTGGTACCAGATGAGTGCAAACATTTGCACCAGATCCAAACCAGACTGTACTTAAGTGTAAATTTATGCACCTCCACTAATGTTAGTGAAGTTCATCATCAACACAGTCACATGGAGAAAAGAATCTTAGCTGTAAGCAGACATCTTAAAATAAGACATTTGTATGCTGCTCTTTTATTTTTGCTTTTTTTTTTTTTTTTTAAATGTGTCACAGGTGGAAAGATTAATTAAAGAAAGGGGCTGGGAGTTCATGTGGAACGAGCGTCTTGGGTATGTTCTGACCTGTCCTTCCAACCTGGGAACTGGTTTACGTGCTGGAGTCCATGTTAAGCTGCCCAAGCTTAGCAAGGTACATAAATCATTTAAAAGGCCGGTGACATGAGTCAGCTCTTCTGATCTATAAAAGAACAAATGAAAAATGACAGCTTACAGCGACTGCACATTAGCACGATGTGTAACAAGATCCCAGGGATAATGCACAACTAATCGAGCATGCTTTTATTCTGCAAATTATTGTATTTGTTATGCAAATTAATCTACTCAGCAGACAGCCACCAAGACAGGCTGTAAGACAAGGACTGAGAAAACTATCCATCTCGGCCCGTCTTTCTGGAGACGGTTTTAAGGCATGGATAATAGCATTGCACAATATGCAGGGTAAAAGGCAACAAACTCAAACCTGTTTCCTCTGATAGGACCCCAGGTTTCCGAAAATCCTGGAGAACCTGCGTCTGCAGAAGCGTGGCACTGGTGGAGTGGACACAGCAGCTGTAGCAGACGTGTATGATATCTCCAACCTGGACCGCATGGGTCGCTCTGAGGTAACCTGTTGGGTATTTTTGTGTTTTGGTTTCTTTTTTCCTTGCTTTTTAGCTCAGATCTGTACTGATATGAGTCAGTTTCCCTCTGGCTGGGTTCACTCCACTGATCTCAGTGGAGCCATGGCAGTTTTTACTCCTGATGAATCTAGACCAATGGAAAAAGAAAAATTGTTAGTGTGCATGAAGTGCTTGACAAGTATGCCTGTTACAGCAATGGCAAAACCCCAACTCTGAGCAAGTTCCACAAGTGTGACTTGCTCCTACCACGTGCTGAGGATTTCCACTGACAGCATGCAGGTGCTGCGAAGATTTAGTACCAGACATCCCTCAGGACAATGTTTCTCAGCATCACAGCACAAACTGTTAGACCTGCCAGCCTGCTGGAGTGCCCAGTGATGAGACCAATGTCTGGTGGTCTCTGCAGTGGACATAAGACATGTTTGTAAGTTGTACAGTGGGCAACAAGCTAACTACTCTACATTGGGTGGTACCTGCTGCAAGGTGCCAGGGAAAGATGGAGGGATAAGTCCTAACCCACCTGGAGAATCAGGCACTGAAAGCAAGACTGGTTTAAGGTGTTGTGTTTCTGTTAGTATTTGGAGTCCTTTCACTCCAAAAGAATTGAGAAGGAGTTGGGGCCATCTTCACATGGCCTGTGTGGCACTGAGCAGAGGATCAGGGGAAAATCAGGGGAAAAAAATTGTCAGCTCTAAGCTCTCCCTGTTGGGCCTTAGGCTACAATGAGATGGGTTCATCTCAGACATTGGTTTTGAAGCTATTTCAGTTTGAATGAGTATTTGTTGTGCCAGAGAGTGGAAATGACCCTACAGCCTGGTGGTATTGCTGCTTTCCTGGGAGTCTTGACTCCCAGACCTCATTCCAATTCCATATTTAACTATTTTACAAAGCAGAACAGCTCCTAAGAGCAAATCTACTACAGGATGGGGGAGAAACACCTGTGTCAAAGAGTTGCAGCCTCCTCCCACTAGCTCTGCCTGAGCTAAATCCTTACTCAGGTCCCAGGCTGCAAGTTCTGTGGTACCACCACTGCTTCTCTTTCCTCACCAAGACCAAGGCTGTGTTCATCCTTGGCCACGTCAAGAACAAGTGAGACAAAAGTCCAGTGATTTGAGCACTCTGCTAGTAGATAGGGAACAGAGGTTGCATCTTTCACTCCCCTGGTGCATGTTGTAACCTCTCAGCTATGGTCAGCCTGGCAGACCCTGGTGGGACTGACGTCTCCTGAGGTGCCTTTTGCTTCACTAGCAATGCAATACATCACTGGGGCTCAGATGCCAACCTGCTTGCACATGTCAGGATTTGAAGAGATGCCTACTTACCCACCACCAAAATGTTAATTGCCTTGAGGGCTTTGCTGCAAGTTGTAACTTGATGGCAAAGAAAGCATGCTGTCCAGGTGTGTTTATCCAGGACAGCCCTGAGAGGCTTGGGCAGCTTGGATATTGATGTAGTTTGGTCCTGCTGTTGGTGCGCAACACCTGAGTTCAGCCTAGTTCTTGGTAGGTTTTCATGAGACAAACACAACCCTGGGATACAACTAGATTCAAACTGTTTGACAGCCAGCCAGCTGGCTTCCTTTCCTCGCTCACCTTGGGTGTTCTGCCCCTGAGACAAGAGACAAGTCAGTTCTTCTCTGCTTTCTGATCCAGACATGCCCTTGATTGTCTTCGCAGCCAGGCGGCATCTGGACAGGGGTTTGGAAATTCTAAATTTTGGAGTTTGATGTAGGCAGCTAAGTTCCTTTGGATCTAAACCAAAATAAACAGCAATGGAAAGCTATTAAGCTGTGTTATTTGCACTAACAGTGTGTGACATGTATTAATACCCAAGGCATCATCATGTGTGCTTTATACTGAAATAACTCTACCAATACAAAAGGATTACATGGCATGCTTAACTAATATGTGTGCTACTGACAGATGGATTAAGCCTGCAAATTTTTGCTTATATGGAAACTTTCACTGAAGTCAGTGATTCCTACTACAGGATTCAAAAGATTAAGCCAATAGATAGGGTACAACCCCCACCTTGAAGATTTTGAAATCTAAATAAGACAAGACAAACTCAAGGGGATATAAATGTTTTACTATAACACTTTTTTTTTTTTTTCAGTACACAATAAAATAAATTCCATTATGTGGTGAATGTGTTTGTAGGACTGAATTATGTTCCCAGAGGTGCAAGATAAAATTGTTTGTATTTTTGCTTTGTTTCAGTTACTGGTCAATGCAAACTTAATATGAAATTCCTTTTCTCCTGTAGGCTGCAAATGCAGACCTCTGATTTCCCAACACAGCTGGTCTATAAAAGACAATAAAATAAACTGCTAAGCCACTGAAATGCTTTATAGTAAAAACAAATCCCTTGAAAATCCGCAACTGTCACACTAAAGAGACAATGGGATTTAGTCTTCACATTCAGTTTTATCAGGCCAGTCATTAAAGGTTGCTAATGAACCATTTCAGGAAGATTAAGAAAAATCAGTGCGTTAGCTTGCTGGCTAACAATACCACAGGGCCTGTGGTCCTCACATGTCACCTCCTGTGGGCAAAGTCTGCTGGGGACAAAGCACCTTGTATTCTTCAGGAACTGAAAAAGGCTATAAAGGCACCACTACAGAACTGCAAATTTTGGTGCTGCTCTGGGCCTGGAACTAATCCCTCCCCTGCCAGTATATATCAAGAGCTCAAAACAAAGCAGTGATGGATGATGTAGAGCCAGCATGAGTTTAGGATTAATGCCTCTGCTTCAGATATGTGGGTCCTGGGCTTGGCAAAACCACCTCAGCAAAGCCAGCACACCAGGCAGTGTAGGAAATCTTTCCCCACAGCTGAGGGATGATTGCAGCAGGGTTCATGGTCATCTGCAAGGGAACATTTGGTCCTGAGCCATGTCTCTGAAGAAGGGTAAGACTCTGGTTTGACCAGCTTTCTCAGGCAGTCTAATGGCTGTGACCAAACAAGATAGTCCTGCCATTCTCCCTGTTGCAACAGCACTCAGGGCTTGTGTGAATCAGGGCAATGAGCCACTGTCTTCCTCTCCTTGCATCACTGTCCCAGTTGGTTTCCATCTGACTCTGTGCTCACACAGATGCTCCTGCAAGCACAGGGGCAGTATGGGCTTGTGAGCTGGAAAGACAAAGCATTTGATGCCTCAGCAAGCACTGCCTGGTAATGCTGGGCACTCACAGCACTGCTGCTTTGGTTTCTTCACCCTTGTACATGAGTGTGGGGAACACAACAGACAGGCACACCTGTCTGTGCCAGGCATTACTTCTCAGTGAACATCTGGGGAAGGTGCACCCTCATGGGGGTTACAATCTCAACTCAGGCCTAAATATTTTATGTAAGGACTTTTATTTGTTTGCTTTGTTTCTATAGGAATATGACTAGGAACAGAATTTGGTGGAAACACAGGGGCCTATTTGAAAATTTCTGTTGGTGGCAGCCCAAACTCAGAGCAAACAGGAGGGAATTACTACGGGTGTCCACTGGACCAGCATGACCCATACTCTCCTACCACAGGGTGTTAAGATCTCTATGCCTTGACCTGCCTTACTTACAGCTTTACATGCTGTCATTGCAGTAAAAGCCAATTTTCCCTTCCTCTATTAAAAGCATTAGATAAAGCTTCTGTTACTAGCATCTTCTTCTTGTTGTTGTAGGTGGAGCTAGTCCAGATTGTCATTGATGGGGTCAATTACCTAGTTGACTGCGAGAAGAAACTGGAAAGAGGTCAAGACATCAAAGTGCCACCACCACTGCCTCAGTTCGGGAGGAAATGATCTTGCTGTTGATGGTGGCAAACGATGGTAAATAAGGTTGCCATTCTGACAGAAGGGCAGCTCTGTATATCTCTGTATAAATATCTTGTGTAATAAAACACTACCTGATACCTGATGTCTCCTTAGAAGCCTGGCTGCACTGACAGAAACTATCCTTTCTGCAGCTTTACTGGGATGCACCCAATACCACCACTGTAGGACGGTCTTCTGTGGGAACTGCTTCCCTTTCTTTCTTGGTTGGTGACAAGAAAAATACTACCTCAACAATGCAAAAAGCACAAATCTCTAATTCTATCCTGCATTTGCAGTTACGGCCATACTTACAAGGTCTCCTACGAGCACCCCATTTTCATTCACAGATGCAGTTCTCTTCAGCAAGTGTCCAGGCAGCCAAAATCTGCCATCCTGAGGGGCGGGTGCTGGAAGTGCTCATTGCTTTTTCAGAAACCACTAGACACCACGGTGAGTTCAGCAGTTAATGGGTAGGCAGCTGCACATGCCTTCAGTCTCTAAAATCCACCACTTGACCTATCATCAGGAAATCAGTGGTGTCTCTCCATGGGACATGTCTCTTCTCTGTCCGGGACTGATCTGCACACAAAATTATTTACCGTGTCATCCCAAACCCTTGGACTTTTTCACTTCTGGAGAACTCAACAGGTAACTTCTTACCTGATTCCCTCAGGCATTGTTTCTGGCCTGTGGCCTTGGGCTGCAGCCAGCTGGCCGAAAAATCAGCAGGGAAATCAGTTTGCTATTTTTCATTCCACCAAGCTGCTCACCACATGGAATACTCTTACTCGGAGTGGCAATATATCCTAAGGCACTTTAATGAGTGAAGGTTGACTGAGACTGGACCCCATTTCTTGGGACCTGAAGCAAGAGCAGACTGGGACAGGCTACGCTAGGCAGGTTTGTGTTGGATGCAGAGTATTAGCAAACATGAACAGTCCTACTGATTTCTTCTATTTTGCGTATTGAAACATTCCGTGTTTCACAGTAACCACATTCAAAACACCAGGTCTCAAGAAAAAAAAAGTCAGAACATGCTGTGATGCATGTGCTGTCTGTGTTGCTCCTGAGCAGGCAGTGGTATCAGCAGTAAAAGTTTCCAGGTCTGTGTGGGCAGGAAAACGACTCTGCTTATGTGCCCATTACTACTGTAGGCAGAGGCATGTCTAGGGAATGGAGCCCAGTGGTGCTCTGGAGCCCATTGCAGCACCTTGAGCAATGCCAGTTTAGTTTATAAAATTCATGCAGACCAAGCTCTGAGAAAACATTGAGAAAACTTTCGTTAGTCTCAGTTTAATTCTTATGTGGTAGGAACTCCCCTAGCAAAGTATCCTTCATCAGAAACCTCTCAACTGACATCTACTGTACGATGCCAACCTGGTGCAAAGTCACATCTGAAGAGCTGTGACTGGAAAGCCAGGCCAGAACCAGTTACAGACTAAAAATCACAGCTGGAAGTTAATTGAGAGCTAGGTGAATTAGCAGCTCTTGGAAATCAGCAGCATGGTGGGCTCTTGTTTCTTGCTTGGAGAGCTGTTGCATACACAGTAGTTGGAGCATCCATATGATTACTGTTTCATTCTCATTGATGCTGGGAACATTCCCTAACATTTTGCTACCAGCTTTCTTAATGGTGGTTAATAATAGTAACTCCAGGGGAGGGAAAGGGAATTCTGATGATTTCATGTTCAAACAAGTAAAATTGGAAAGACTTCACTGTTAGCTCTCCAAAACACTCAGTTCAACACAAAATTAAACTCTGAGCCCAATGTGCTCAGATTATAGCCTCTGCTTGCTTTTCTCCTGCTGATTTGCAAACAGCTGATAGGCAGTGGTACAAAGTCCAGCTGGCAGCCATTTACTAATAGCATTCCTGAAGGGTTGATACTGGAGCTAATGATATGGTTTTAATACCTTTAATAACGACCAGGATGATGAGGTGCATTACACAGTCAGCGTGTTCACTGCTGATGCTAAATAAAAGGGGGCAGCTGGTACACTGGAGAGCAGGGCTGCCCTTCAGAAGGCATTTGGCTGTAGAAATGGGCTGACAGACACCTCGTGAAGTTCAATACAGGCAGAGGCAAAGTGCTGCACCTGGATGCAACAGCACAAGCTAGGGGACAAGGTTCTTTGCAAGGACTTAGTGTCCCAGTGGACAGCAAGCTGAGCATGGGTCAGCAGTATGCCCATGCTGGGCTGTACTACATGTGAGTGCAGCCAACAGCTTGAGGGACATGATTATTTCCCCTCCATTTGGTACTTGTGTGACTTCATCTGGAGTACTGTGTCCAGTCTTGGGCTCCTCAGTACAGGAAAGACAGTGACAAACTGCAGCAAGTCCTGGACAGGGCCAAAATAGGGCCAGGGGGCTGGAGCATGGTGTATGATGTGAAGCTGAGGGAGCTGGGTTTGTTCAGTCTGGAGAAAAGAAGGCTAAGGGGAAGCCTTACTGATGCCCACTGCTGCTGTCCAGATGAGAGGGTGCAGAGAAGAGAAGCTAAAGACTCTTCTTGGAGGTGCACAGTGACAGGACAAGAGGCAACAGACACAAGCTGGGACACTGGAAATTATCCTTATATATTAGGAAGACCTTTTGCACTGTGAGGGTGGTCAAACATTGGAAAAGACTTGGAGATACTAAAAAACTCAAAGAACAAGGTCATGAACAATCTGATCAAAGTTGGCCCTGCTTTGGGGTGGGATGGGTGAGGTGCGCTCAATCTGATCACCTCCAGACTACATAATTTTGTGATCTGCTGATCGAGTCAATTATTGCAAAATGCCTGCAGAGGAGTATAAAAGCCAGAGAAATGCTCTGGCCATTCTGTGCTCTGATCAGACATGGAATTGTAAGCCTGCACAAAATAAGGCTATCCCAATAGAATTTACTCTCTGCTACAATTAAACTGTGGCTTTCTTTGCATTTTTGGCTTCCAAGTGTGTCCTTCACAATCAAAATACTCTCCCTCATATGGATTATTTCATAAAGGCTTGTTACTTTGCCATCAACATTTTTCACTTCAATCTTGCTCTCTCCACGACCTTTATACTGTTGGCAAAAGTAATTCTGCTGATTAATATAAATTATGTATTTTCATTATTCATTCCATCTCACTATTTAGTATTTTAAATTAAATTGGGTCAGTCTCATATCTACTAACATTATGCTTGACATCTTCACTCAGGCCGACTACATCATTACAGTCCTCAGACCAGTTTGCTGTCTGCTTGAACCACGTTTATGTCTAGGTCAGATACAACTTGGGGCTGGGAGGCATGGGAAGGTGCAGGGGGGTCTGTTCCTGTAAGCCTTCAGTGACAGCTTAAAGGTTGCAACACTGCAGCTGCACTGCTTCCAGAGGATATGCTCCTTTCAACAGCTGCTGCAGCAAAACCACAACCCAAAAGGTTATCAAAGAAAGAGAATCATACAGATTATGATTCGATATGAAGATATTAAAGGGGGATCTGAGCAAGCTGGTCTAGTTGCAAGTGTCTCTGCCTGCGCAGGGGGGTTGGATCTACATGATCTTTAAGGTCTCTTCCAACCCAAACCATTCTACAATTCTATGGTGAAAAGCTCATTTGCTGTACTAACCCTAAACATACAATGGTACTCCCATGCCACCAATTTGGCATTGCTGAGATCCTTTTCTGCCAATAAAACTCTCTCCTGATAGATTTAGACACCGATTTTTTGTGTAAATCATTGGAATTGGTTTGATGAAGTACTCCAAGAAGAGCTATATGCCACGCCTGAAGTACTGCTACAATCTTCTTGACAAACACATCAGTGAGTAGGGATCAGCAAAAGTACTGCTCCATCGAAGTCCATCAGGCAGTTCAGGCAGGGTGAGAACTGGAGAGGAATTTGCCATTTGAGGACAAAGGAAAAGTGGGCACTGTACCCTCAGCTCTACCAGGAAATGGACAATAACTGGGCAAGAGGTGCCTCTGTACAATAGCCAACCATTCATCTGTGTTGGAACTGCCATGCAAATATCCCTCTGACAATAAACACCTTGTCTAAATAGCCAGAATGATGGTAATAAACTGTGTAGATTTGCATTTGCATCATAAGGGCACCAAAGGCCTCAGAAAGCTAAAGATCCTTTGATCTGTGGACTTCCAAAATGTTAATGTTAATGACAGACCTTTTTCAAGGCAGGTACGAACTAAAGGAAGGCACAAAACAATGTAAGAGAGAAGCACAGAAGAGCCAAGCAGAACAGAAGTTAGGCAATTCCCAGCCAGTCAGGAGCATGATTACATATATTGGGAGAGAAAAGCATGGATTCATAACCCAAATTATTTGTGCCAAGCCTGCAGTGGGTTTGGAGCTGTGCTGAAGACAACACACACACAGACTGACCCTGGAAAAGCCAGCTCTTTGCAACAAGCCCATGGCCTGGCTAAGAAGCATTACCAATGAACTGGAAAGTCAAGGGGTGACTCAAACGTGAAGTCAAGCCAGGAGTGGGGTTGGAGGCTGCACCAAGGGGAGGGAGGCAGGAAATCTGAGCTCAGGTCATGGAGTAGCAGGTGTGGGGCTGACTTGGGAGAAGGCAAGGAACGCTTCATGACAGCAGATCCAAAGAAAGAGAAAAACACGCACATGCTCTACAAGAGGACTCTAACCTTCCTGTACTTGGTGACTGGGCTCTACATACCCAAAAGACAAATTTCCATATTTTAACAGGCAGGTCTCATGTGGCTGAGTAAGCTATTACACAGACATGGACTGCGTGGAGCTCTTCAGTTTTCTGGTAAATTTTAAGGCCTATTCATCACTAGAGGGCTGAATACGAGCTGTTAGTACAGAAAAACAGCAAGACAGTGGAGGATTTAATGCAACAGTGTCTTTTTTCCCTAAGAAACACAACACAAAGTGCCCTAAAGCAGCAGAGTGGCAGAAGACTGACCTACTGTGCTATCTTCCAATTCGGGCTTTATTCCATGCATTGGTGTTCATGTAACTCATGGAAAGAGCAAACAAAATTCCTGCCTTGCTAGAAGGGCTCCCTGTAATGAAGACGGTGATGATCCAGAGGTCTAAGCAGCGAGCCTCCCCTCTGCCTTGTCAGGATATGAATACCTCACACCTCCCTTTCCAGAAGATTTTAAATTTAAAGGCACGGAGGGCACACACAGCGTTCACCTCTCACAGAGGATTGGTGAAACTGCTGCACCCAATCTTGGAGTGAATGCTTCAACCCACCCCTTACCACACCCGCAAGAACTGCAATTTAGACAAGGTTTTAAACTTACGAATCCAACAGAACGGTTTATTTGGGGGTACCAATTACAATTTAAGGACAAGGGTTCAGGAGGAGTACTAGGGAATATGGGACCACCAACACTATGAATAATGAAGTATTTATGATGTTCTAAGGTTAAGTGAATGAGGGAGGAGGGGAGGGGGAGAAGAATATTTTGAGCTCGACGTTTTTCCCTTGTCAGGGTCATGATATGCATGTTTCTTTGGGGCTGGGAGCAGTGGGAAAATAAATGGGAAGTTAGAGCTGATTGTCCTCGAGATGGTCTGGAGGTTTGGTACTTTCCACAGGCAACTCTCTCCACTAGCACGGACACTTTATCCATGTGCAGTGGTAGAGAGACACTCCACAGTTGATGGATTCCAGGATGGTCTCCCCCCTTCCACTCACGATGAGCTGTTGTTCTTCCCGCTCTTGTAGACCAAAGGGAAGGAAAGGTCACAGCTGGCAGCTCCCAGTGACAGGTTCTCGGCAACAGCTCCAACACGCTGCACTTCCTTCTTCTTCACCCGACAGTAACTCTGATGTTGGCTCCACTCTCCAACAACAACCACTCATCAGCAACCAAAGGTCCAGCCAGCAGGTCATTCTTCTCCCCTAACAGCAGCAAGAAGGTCTCTCCATGCTGGCCTTTTATAGGTCAGGCAGTTCGGGTACATCAGGGTGAGTGTTTAATCTGCGGAAGCAGCAGGGTTGCTGTCCAAGACAGTGCCTAGTTTCTGTAGCAAAGGCTCATGGTCTCTGCACAGCAGGTGTGCTTTGAAACGTTTCTTGTCTCCTGCCTCACCTGCCATCCATCACTTTCTAAGCTTGTCCTTGAAGCTCAGTCCTTCAAGGACAGCAAGCAGAGGCATGAGGGAACAGGGAGCAGCCATTTTGGGTCCTTTAACTAATGTTCAGCTCACTGCTCCCATACAGCCATCCTGTTCTGTGGGAGGAGAGTGCTGTCTCCCACAAAGACCTTGGCAGGTGGGACTACATTCACTGAACTGATTTATTTTCTGAAGCCTGATTTAAAAGCTTAAGACCCAAGCCTGTAGCCAAGACAGCTGTAATCGATTTTACTCGTGACACCTTACACCCACAATCATTCGCTGTCCTAACAAAAAATGACTAGACAGACTTTCAGAGTTCATGAAAGTGTCACTCTGACAAGAATAATGAACACCTGACCAGACCTGATGCAATTTTTCTCTGGAAATGTCAAAAAAGGCAACAGATAACATGCAGAAGGAATTATACCTAATATTTATATGCAGAATTACTTTCCTAATAAGCTTTGTCAGAAGGTAACCTGAGACCTGCTGAAACAATTAATGTTAATTTTTCTGCTGTAATGCCTTTTACAGTTTACTTTCAGCTTAAGGCTCAATTAAAAGATTAAAGACCTTAAACAGCCATTTCTTTTGCCTGCAAAGATGCCTAAAGACACTTGCATACACCAAAGTGTATTGCCTATAGTACAGAAGTCCAACCAAGTCCAGTCTTCCATGAAGGTACAAATGTGCATTCATCTACTGCACAGCATATTGTTGCTGCTTGATTCTTGACTCACTCACTATAAATTATTATAGAAGAAAATCTGGCTCCTAATGAGAAAATGCCAGGTATTTTATAATACTAAGTTTATTGGTAAAGAAGGGTAATGAACATATGTTTTGTTCACCTAGCTATTCTTCTGGGAACTCGGATCCAAGAGCTACCTAGACAAAGGGGAAAACAAGTTGATTAATGATGTCAGTTAATTTTAGCCCATTTTGTGCACATGCGTATTCTTGCTTGAAATGACAATGTTGTCTATAAGTTTTCTGTTTATGCCTTTATCAAAGTATCTGTTTTAGCTCTCATTCCAGCTTTGTAGCTCTGCTTTCTGAACCAGAGTTTCCTCTCAGTAATACTGATGGTCATTTGGCAACATGGCCACAAACAGAATTATCAAGAAAAGGTATGCACCACATGGACACCAACTATACCCACATTAAAAATAATTGTATCTATATTTTTTAAGTCTAAAAAGGCCCATATGTTCAAAGGACTACCTAGCTAAATCTGTATCACCAAATATGGAGATATTCACATATATATATTTGGAGGTGGGCCTCCCTCCTCCAAGGCAGAACACCTTCTCAAACCAAAACCATTAAAGAAAGCAAAGATAAATTACTAATTCATAGAATCATAGAATCACAGAATCATTAAGGTTGGAAGGGACCTTAAAGTTCATCAAGTTCCAACCCCCCTGCCATGAGCAGGGAACCCTACCAGTAGACAAGGTTGCACAAAACCTCATCCAACCTGGCCTTGAACACCTCCAGGTAGGGGGCACCAACAACCTCCCTGGGCAACCCATTCCAGTTCCTCACCACCCTTACAGTGAAGAATTTCTTCAAAATATCTAACCTAAATCTTCCCTCTTTCAGTTTAAAACCATTATCCCTTGATCTATCACTATCTTCTCTGATGAAAAGCCCCTCTCCAGCTTTCCTGTAGCCCCTTTCAAATACTGGAAGGCCACTATAAGATCTCCTTGGAGCCTTCTCTTCTCTAGGCTGAACAGCCCCAATTGTCTTAGCCTGTCTTCACAGCAGAGGTGATCCAGGCCTTTGACCCTCTTGGTGGCCCTTCTCTGGACCCTCTCCAACAGGTCTGTATCTTTCTTGTGCTGAGGGCACCAGAACTGCACGCAGTACTTCAGGTGTGGTCTCACCAGAGCAGAGTAGAGGGGCAGAATCCCCTCCCTGGCCCTGCTGGCCACACTTCTTTTGATGCAATCCAGGACACAACTGGCCCTCTGGGCTCCAGCACACACTGGTGGCTCGTGTTGAGCTTCTCATCTACTGCCACCCCCAAGTCCTTCTCCTCAGGACTGCTCTCTAGCCATTCTGCCCCCAGCCTGTATTTGTGCTTAGGGTTGTGCCAACCCAGGTGCAGGACCTTGCACTTGGCCTTGTTGAACTTCATGAAGCTGGCATTGGCCCACCTCTCCAGCCTGTCCAGGTCCATCTGGATGGCATCCCTTCCCTCTAGGGTGTCAACTACTCCACACAGTTTGGTGTCATCAGCAAACTTGCTGAGGATACACTCAATCCCACTGTCCACGCCTCCAACAAAGATGTTAAACAGCACTGGTCCCAATACTGACCCCTGAGGGACACCCCTTGTCACCTGCCTCCATTTGGACATTGAGCCATTGACCACAACTCTCTGGTGTGGCCATCCAGCCAATTACTTATTCACCTAGTGGTTCATCTGTCAAACCCATGTCTTGTCAGTTTGGAGACCAGGATGTCATGTGGGACAGTGTCAAATGCCTTGCACAAATCCAGGTAGATGACATCAGTTGCTCTGCCACCATCTACCATCTCTGTTACCTTGCTGTAGAAGGCCACCAGATTGGTCAGGCATGACTTGCCCTTTGTGGGGAACGGACTTAGTGAAGCCATGTTGGCTGTCACAAATCACCTCTTTATTTTCCATGTGCCTTAGCAGATTTTCCTGTAGGATCTGCTCCATGATCTTGCCAGGCACAAAGGTGAGACTGACTGGCCTGTAGTTCCCTGGGTCTTCATTTTTCCCCTTTTTAAAATTAGGGGCTGTGTTCTCTTCTTTCCAACTAGTGGGAACCTCACCAGACTGCCATGATCTCTCAAACATAATGGAGAGAGGCTTAGCAATTTTATCTTCCAGCTCCCTCAGGACCCGTGGCTGAATCCCATCAGGTCCCATAGATTTATGCACCTTAAGGTTCTTTGGATGGTCTAAAATTCCAAGAGTTGGGGGAAAATGTTTCCAGGTGCCTAACTCCAACGGGAGTCAAATAGATGCCTAAACAAGAGCTAGTTATGCAAATGCCTTTGGGCTTAAAAGCTATTGATCATTTGGCTGGTATTCAGCAAATAACTGCATGTCTAGACTCCTGGCACTTTGACATTCTTCTGCAGAAATGAGGGATCTGTATTTTTCTCAATGGACAGGAATGTGAGGAATGAGTAAGACTGAAGAGATGAGAAGTATGGAAATCCCTCCCTTGCTGCTTAGCATGCTCATATTTCTATGTTTGCTTCTGCTTGAAGTTTTAAACTGTTGTTTTTCCTTTTTTCTGTGAAACACAGCAGCAAATTACAACCAATGCTGCAGATGAATGAGACTCCTGCATCCAAATGTATACCAGGGAACTGCAGAGGATAATCCATTCTCCGTGTCTTCATTGTTTCATATCTTCAACGCTGTGCTATTAAGCTACTGGCTAAAGTGTAGCTCTGTGCAAGATACGTTTAAAGTGAGACAGTTGCTCCCTGTGTGTTTCTGAAAAATAAAAAAACTATGTTGTCCTGTGAAAAAATGTTTCCTTAACAGGCTGCCATCAAAACTAACAACAGGGGAAACTCTTGTGTTATCCTGGGATCACATATCTAATAATCCTACTTTACTTGAGCCACGTTCTCCAGATTTTCATTTTGATGGTGAGCAGCCCTGAGGGCCCAATTATCATTTTGAGATGTAGTAAATAGCAGTATTTCTTTGCAGTGTAAGGTAACTAAATAAAATAGCTGACCACAGGCTAACCTTTAAAGGTTTCAGTTCATTTGGCCACTTAGGCACTTGCCTAAATATAAACCTTTAAATATGAAAGTTGATCCAGCAACATATGTCAGTTGATTGAACAACACATTTAAGCTCTGTGTTGCCACCGCCAGAGCCGCCTCAGGACCGCCGCTCAATAAAGAACCAATAGGCGAATGGATTGAAAACTCGTGGACCTATCACAGGCCGAGTTCTCCAGCCAGACTTCCTATAAAAAGGGGCTCACCAAAGCCTTCGGTGCCGCTTCATCTGGGGGTCACCTATACGTAGGAAGAGGACGCCAAAGAAGACGCATCACGGAAAGAGCCAGCCAACGCGCTGTTCATCGCCGACGTGGGCTCAAGCCACAACTCTGAAAGTCTTTCTCAAGGCTCGTAGGAGCTGGGGGTTGTGCGTGCTTGCCCTGAAGACTCCGGGGAAGAACAGCTGGCCATCAAGAGTTGGGGCTGGTCCCCGACTCCAACAGCGGGAGCGTAAGACCCCTTGCCGTTCTTCCCCGAAATTCGAAATTCTCCCGGGAGGTGGGAGGGGGAGTGGGAAGCTTTTCCCCATTTCTCAATTCGGCTGAGGGCGTGTTAATTCCTCATTTATATGATTAAGCTGATTGCTGGTTCTCTTGGTTTGCTGCTGTTGTCGTTATTAATTATCCGCTATACTTTGTTGTGCCTTTAATTGTAAAGTAAAAGCACATAGCTCAAATCGGCCCTAGTGAGTGTCCTCTTTCTTTCGGTACGCGGTCCCTTTAAATACCCGTGGGGGGAGGTTGCATAGAGGTATCAAAAGCGGGACTTACCGCTCGGGTCCCCTGGGTGTCCGATCACTGGGCAACCAACCCGTGTGTGTGTGAGCGTGACTGACATGCAGCACAAGCCGCGAAGCGAGTGCGGACTCCTGAACCGCGGCTCCGTGCTCCCGCGAGGGAAACGGCCGGTGACGGAGGAAGCGGAAGTCGTGAAAGGACAGAGTGAAAGAGGGCGTAAGTGGAATGTAGAGTGCTAGGCTGAGTGAGTGTGTGCCCTTGCTCCTAAGACACAGCACTGTACAAATCCAGCCCGCGAGACACTCGCTTCCACCCATCCAACACTCGCCGCCAAACGCACACACAGGAAAGCCCCGATCGTGACAGGGCAATGGTTTGAAACTGAAAGAGGGGAAATTCAGGCTAGACATTAGGAAGAAGTTCTTTTCCTGTGAGGGTGGTGAGATGCTGGAGCAGGTTGCTCAGGGAGGTTGTGGAAGCCCCCTCCCTGGAGGTGTTCAAGGCCAGATTGGATGAGGCCTTAAGCAACCTGGCCTAGTGGGAGGTGTCCCTGCCCATGCAGGGGGGTTGGAACTAGATGATCTTTAAGGTCCTTCCAACCCAAACCATTCTATGATTCTACGATTCTAATCTGTTCAGCTTATGGTGAACAAACCAGAGTTAAACCCCTGTGCAGAAGTCCTCAGAATGCTACAGATACAAAAGAACTGAAACAGAAACAGGCTTTACTTTTTCTTTTCTCTCCCCAGGCTTAAATAAAAATTAAAACCACCAGGAAAGTAGTACCTTGACACTCTGGCAAGTAGTACTAACTATCCAAACCACAAAGGCAAAAAATACTGAACAAAGACACCATCAGTCACATGTATGTACAACTAAACCCTCTGGTACATCTTCAGTAGACAGAACTTCCCTTTCTGGGGCTTGAGGATTATGAAAATCAGCCAGGACAAAACCAAAGTCACTTGTCAAACTTCATAAGGAACTCAATGCAGTGACATGTTCAGTTTCATGGCTGTGTCTGTATCAAATACCAGATTACACAGATGTCTTCATATTCCTTTTCCCATTTTACTGCAGTCTTTTTTTGGGCCCCCAAAATACACCTGCATCTTCTCCATTTTCTGAAGGAGCTGCAGCACAGCTGTGACCCCAGGGTTTGCAGGCAAACTTTTTACTCTTGGTATTCCCTCATGGTTTCTTACTACCACATCCTTCTTGCCTGTTTGCATTTTTCTCTCCCCAAACTCACATCACAGGCCCTGTCTGACATTTAACTACTCTCATTTTTTGTGCCAGCTCTCCCAGACTGCCATCTTCCCAAGACATGCTTCTTTCAGATGCACTGTCATCTAAGAGGAAAACTCCCATAGAACACAGAGGCAGGCCTTGGATACAATACCTAGTCAGACTATTTGATACAATAATGGGTGAACAATTAAAAAAAAAAGTGTCTTTGAAGGAGAGGGGATTTGCACATGGTCCTCTTTCTCTGCTTACTAACATGGAATTATTCAAACCACAATATTCCAGGAGATTTCATCTCCAGTTACTCAAAGTGCTACAAGATCCACTGGTCCAGATTTTTAATGCTGCTGTTTCAAATCTCTGAATCATTTTATGTTTGTGACATAAAGCCTGCTAAGAGAGCCATTAGACTGTGCTTCTATGAACACTGTGCTGTGGACAGGCTATTTAATGTCTCTTAGTAAAATATGAAAAAAAGGCAACCAAATTTTACAGTGATTTGCATGACTGCTGTCCTGTTCCTTTTTCACCTGCTGCTGGCATACAGCAGAGCTCCCAGCCGAATAATGTCAAGTTGGAACAAAATAAACCAGTACAAATTTAAACAGATGTGGTCACTATCACAGAAGTCACATTTGTGATGCCAATATTGTCTTATTGATTTACTAGGTAAGTATTGCACAGCCCTTTCCACTCCCTGTACACCTGGTCAGGGACCCTACGGGCCACGGATCATGCCTGGACACACACATGTAACGTTTCATGCTGTAGAAACAGAAGACAACACATTTTGTACTTCAGCAGAACAGGGAGCAGAGCAAGTCCCTCCTCATTGGTCTTGCTTTTGCTGTTATTAGCTTTTTCCTACACCCACTTCTGTGTCCAGCACCACGACTGATGACCTGTCTGTGGTAAGCTCAGTAGGGAGGAAAGAAGCAGCTGCAGCCAAACAAAAACCTGCACTAACTGGAAGCAGTAAGCTGCCTGCATGCTGTCTCCACTTCGTGACAAGCTGACAGGCAGATGGACATACATACATGAATGTAGCTAAATGTATGTGTGTGTGTCTTTTCATTTGACAAGTCAATCAACCCTCACCCACTGTAATACATAAAATTAATCTGGCCATGCAGATTCGATGAGCAGGCTCTTCACCCCAGCTCCTTAAACAAAACCCTAACAACTATCTAAAAAACTTGTAACACATAAATACGCCACTACTCCTAAAACACAGCCTAACAATGACATGGTGTACATATACCTGAAATGTGTGTGATGGCCATGGGATCCTTGCCTGTATCCTTCCTACCCCTGGCCCAGCGTCACTTTTCCTAGCAGCCCTTTCTGGCTGTATCAATCAGCTTTGGCCATGATTTCTAACCTACAGGCTCACTGGCAGCACGATGCAGGAACGAGGGCCTCATGCTGGGGTCAAGCTGTAAGTACACTGGCCAAGTAGTCATTTTTAAATTTATGCATGAAATCCTGATTGTGATTTTATTTCCTCGCTTATTAACAGTGGTTCTTACATGACATATACTATTTTTACCTGCAGTTAATGCACTATAATTATTCTTAAATCTGTACTTGTTGGCCGTGCTGCAGTTTAACAGCAAGACCACCACAAGGTTTGTGCACACCTCCCTCTAGTGGACCCAAAACCCCGGAAAATCAGGAAAACTCGGCAAAGCAATTTCTCTGAGGAAACACAAATAAGGATAACTAATAAAGAAGGAATGGTGCCCAGCTGTCCTTATAAAATCAGCTCAAGAACACCAGGAAAGAGACAAAGATCTAGCGAAATGCTAAAAATATAAGGAACAGGAGACTGGCTTGAGAAAAATAATCTTACTCGGTTTATAAACATTTATTTCATTGCTAAGCAGGGGCCTCTAACAACATAGTCCTGGGGATTTGTGAACCCTAAGTGAATGGTTTGGAAAGAGCAAAGCATGTAATAAATTATGTTTCAAGAAGAAAGCCCACCGTAAATTTTTCAGCTGCAGGTTTGAATCAGGTTCACTGCTGCACAATGGAGTTAGGGAACACTTCGGTGCCCTAGCATTGCTGCTCTTGGTGACAAAACCCCATCGAAACAAGCCTGACTTACTGAACAACATGAGCATTTAAACTGGCATAACAGCACCAGCACAACTCCACATCTGCAAACAGACTAGTATAAAACCATGAAGTATGTTAGTGTCAAAACTGTGAGACTGCAGCTGCATCGAGGGAGGAATCCACAACCGCCACGGTGCCAAGGTGAGGACATGCACTCGACAAGCAGCCAAGAAGGCCCATCAGTGGCAGTGGCCCAGCCCCAGCAGCCTCCCCTGCCTCGGTAGCCCTGTGGCACCCCGGGCAATGCAGCCCTGCACTGCCACGAGGGAGTGGCACGGCGCCCACCTACACAGGCAGAGGGACTCGGCACCAACTGCTGTGCTCAACCACTCCCTCCACTTTGAGAAGCTGTTGGACGCGGAGAAAGGCACCGGGACACGGAGAAAAAGGCACCGGGACGCGGACTGCAGCCCCTGCTACCCCTCATGATCCTCCCCGCTCCACCAACTGCATCCCGGGAGCCACACGTCCCACAGTCCTTTTACACCTGCAACGAAGTAGTTAAACTCTGGGAGTGTGTCAGAGAGTCTTTTGAAGTGCCTTCGCAAACGGTAGGACGCTCGCTTCAGGGGCACATCTGTTTCAACGAAACCACGTAGAAAACAACCGTACACAGACTACTCTGTAAACTAGCAGGTGAGAACACGACGGGAACACCGGACTTGGGCAGCGCAGTTAAAAAGGACGGGAGCGGCGGGATTCCACAGGCGCCCTGCAGACTGTGGGGGGAGGCCGAGAGCCGCTCCCGGGCCAGCGCGGTCGGCGCAGTGTTCCGCTCGGGCGGCGCTCAGGCCTTTACCCACGCGTTGCCGTTCGGCCCAGCCCTGCCCTGCCCTCACCGCGCCGTCCTGCCTCAACATGGCGGCGGGGCGCGGCGGCGGCGAGGAGAAGTGACGCATTATGGGGGCGCCGGGCCACTTCCGGCAAGGGCGGGGGGCCGAGCTGCCAGACGGGTTGAGCTGCCGCCGCAGGCTCCGGTGAGCGGGTTGCTGGGCGGCTTCTGGGGATGGGCCGCGGGGTGCCGGCAAACCGCGGCGGGAGGGGCTGGGCCGGGGTGAGGGAGCGGGAGCGACAACGCCGCGGGCGGGGAGGGCGCCTCATCGGTGCAGTCGGTGTCAGGGCCGGTGGCGCCCGGGAAAAGTCGCCTCGCTGAGGGACCGGGTTGTGCTCCCCGGTGGGTGAGGTGTTGGTGTGCGCCCCCCTTCCCCTCCCCCCAAACCCACGGTTAGTTTGCCTGGGTCTATGCAGGAGCTGCCCGGGCCGCTGCGGGCCCCGCCATGACCAGATGGGCTCGGCGGAACGGCGCTGCCGGGGGAAAGGCGCTGGATGCTACCCCCTGGGAGGAGATGGTGAGCGGCCCCCAGGGGCGAGAGGGCCGCTCCGGCCCTCTCTCTCTGAAGAAGGAGCCAGAGAAGAGGAAGAAGAAGAACAAAAAGAAAAAGGAATATTTGAACGAAGACGTTAATGGGTTTGCGGCGTACCTGAAGCAGAGCTCTCGGGGCGGCGAGGTGGCTGAGGCAGACGCTGCTGAGCTGGAGAAGGAGCTGGCTATAGCCTTGAAAAAGGACAAGCGGCGGGAGGGTAGGAGGCTGAAGAGGCAAGAAAGGAAGAAAAATGCCATGGTGAGTTACGCCTTGAGTGGTGGGTGTTTGGCTGTCCGTGGAAGCTTGTTAAAAACCAGGGAAAAGCTGTGTGTGAAACACGCAGATTCCTTATTCTCTGCTGGTACTGCCCAGAGGTGGCTCAGTGGAGAGGCAGAGGAGAGGGCCTTACCTGCTAGGAGCATAGGGTGTGCAAAGTGACATTTCAAGTTAATAAAGTGGACTTAAGTATCTCAGCTTTAAAACAGACAATGAAGTTCAGTCTTCACCTTTAGAGTGGCTATTCTGGTTAAAACCTTCTCTTTGCTACCCTTTGAATTTGCAGCCTCTCTTGTTTCCTGGGTGAAATTAATTCAGTGCATTTCTGTATGTAATTCATCACTACAATGTTACTGCTGTTCTGAGGCCTCTTTCTGCAGTGTCTTCTGCTTGAGATTGGAAATAAGATCTCCAGCAGCCTGTAATGAGACTGGCTAAATCAGTTACCTCAGCACAGACTTAGCCATTCAACATAAACTTATGCTGAATGTAAGCTGGGAACATAGTCAAGAGAGTCACTACTACTTCATCTGAGAAGTCAAGTTCTTAGTAAGCAAGTTATAGGACTGGTGCAACATCTTTTATATTTACCTAAGTACTTACTGCAGTGGTACTTAAAGATCTTGGGGAGCTGGGCTTTATTCACAACCAGCTGTTACTGCTCTCCCAGGGCACTGAGGTGTCAGTGAGTGAATACCCATACAGTGTGGTGTTGGTAAAAGGAGAAAAGTAGCCAAAACAACATGGTTTAATGGCATAGACCACTGGCAATGACTTTGTGACAGGCTGCAGTGTCTGTTTTGAGACATACATATCTGGTATCACCCTCAGGGTTTCAGCCAAGAGAAGCAGTCATCTAGTAAAAAAGGTCTCCTGGCTATAGGTGATAATCAGTTAATAGAAGTAATTGAATTATTTAGCAGTGCTACCTGTAAGTGCTGTGTTTTCTACATGAACTGTCTATGGAAATGCTTATAACTTAATTTTTGTTTTCAAAGGTGTGTTTCCACTGTAGAGAGCCTGGCCATGGTGTTGCTGATTGTCCTGCTGTACTCGAAAGTCAGGACATGGGAACAGGAATCTGTTACCGCTGCGGCTCAACTGAGCACGACATCAGCCAGTGCAAAGCAAAAGTAGATCCAGCTGTTGGTATGTCCCAGGAATTGGTATTTTTCCAGGGGGGCTGTGTTCTGAGTTTTCTGACTGCTGAAATACAAGCTTGGTGTTTTGGTACATTAAGTGTTCTGACGAGATAGGCTTAAATATTTAAAGGGCTTCAACATCACAGCCGTGAGCCTGGCAGTGTAGTGTTCATTATAAAATAGCATCGTGTTACAAATATAGTGTGTTCACAGTTGTCTGCAGCTTTGTAAAGATGTTTAGGATGAATCATAAACTGTGCTGGATCTTGCAGGGCCATTTCCATATGCAAAATGTTTCATCTGTGGTGAGATGGGGCATCTATCAAGGTCATGTCCAGATAATCCCAAGGGATTGTATGCCGAAGGTGAGTGTACTAATTTGCTAAAACCAAAACACATTTTTCATACTTGCCTGATACAGACAAAAGTAACTTTGCAAGTGTTTGTTATTCACGTCAGATGCAACCCAGGTGTTTGAATTCACAGGCGTTTGCAGGGTCATTTTGACTTTCCCAATATTTGGCAGGTGAACCAGTACAGTCTGTCCTGGGTGTAGGGAAATTTTTTTCTTGTTGCAAGGTGTCGCGGACCGAGCTAGGTAAAGCCGCGACCCACACCCCCACCTCAGGGGATCGAGAGCTGAAGACCACTCCCCGTCACACCCACAAACAACGCTTAGGAATCAATAGATTTATTAAAGGCAAGTCTGATATCAACGATCACACAGGGTCTATCTCTATATATATCCGCACCTATATATCCATATACCAACAGCTATACAACACTACATCTATATACCAATAACAACACACACAGAAAACAAGAGAGAACCTCCCCCCTTCCCCCCTGTTCCCGTTCCCGGACAGGGATAAGAGGGAAAGCCTGGAGAGAGCCTTTGGGAAATAGAAGAATATGGGAAAAGAGAAGTGAGTGTCTGGTATGTGTGAATATTATGTAGGAATGTTTATAGGAATGTTAGTAAGATGTTCGCAATTCTCACCACCGGGGGGTACGGCCGAAGCCAATCCCTGGTCGGGATCCACGTCCTGTCCCCTGAGACTCCAGGCAAACGGTCCGTTCGGTACGTCCACACGCCAACAACCACAGGGAGCAGCGCCGCAACGGCACGGCAGCCTCCGCAGCGGTACGCTCACCGCGGCGGCTGGATCCGTGTGTTCGCAGAGCGCGCGCCTTCTTGCTCCTCCCTTTCTTTTTTTTCAGTTCCGGCCCCGCCGTGCCTCCTGGGAGCTGCAGTCTGTAGTCTGTGCGCATGCGCCTGGTACCTCTGTCCTCTCCCCACGAGTGCCGGGGGGCGCATCGCCAGTCAGTGAATGTCGCTGGATTAAAGGCCATTATAGAGTCCGTCTCTCACACAAGGCTTTCTTTGTTTCTCCTTTTCTTGAGTGGGTGATGTAGGAAAGAAAGCAGTTAGACGAGGACACCCGTTCACCCCCCATCTGTTATTTATGGTGGTGACTGCATATCACAACCTTTCATCCCATTTGGAGTCCTGTGGGCAGATAAGGCTTTTGATTAACCCGTTAGTACGTTCCACTATCCCATTTGCTTGGGGATAGTATGGCATATGAAATGTCCATTGGATGCCTTCACTTCTCGCCCACTGTTGTACCAGATGTGAAGTGAAGTGAGTGCCATTATCAGACTGAATATGTGTAGGTTTAGGTAATACCCCAAATACCCTTTCCAGGAAGCGAACTGTATTTTCACCATTTGCTTTAGAAACAGCTTCAGCACAAGTTAGACCTGACACCACTTCTACCATCACAATGATATACTGTTTGTTACCTGATTTGCGGAAAGGACCAATGTAGTCCACTTGCCAAGTGGACCACAAGGACTTTCCCTCTCGAATATGCAGAGTGTCAGCTGTCAGGGGATGCCTCCCCAACCGAATCTTACACAGATCACATTCAGAAATGATTGTTTTACACTGTTCACGGGTAACAGGCCATCCCCTGGTTTGTGCCTCCTTATACAAATCAAAGATCCCTGAGTGACCCCTTTTACAATGAAGCCATTCAAGCAATCGCTCCCACTCCTGATTTTCTTCTGCTGTTCTGATTTCCACTACATTGATTTTGGCCAGTTCATCAACATAGTTGTTCCACCTGCTGGCATCATTTTTCAGACTGGTCTGGTGAGCAGGAATCCACCCTACATGAAAGTTAGGATTTTTCTTGGCAATTTTTAGGATCTGTTGCCATTTTTCTTTCTGCCACACTGGCACCCTGTTAATCTCCCAATTGTTCTGTTCCCAGAAAGTTATCCATTCCACACAGCCCTTGAAGACCGAAAAGGAATCTGTGTAGATGTACACAGCGTCCTTGGCGGCCTTTTCCCGTACAAACACATTGAGAACAGCATCCAGCTCCCCCACCTGTGCACTGCCCTTATCATGATTTATTATACATTCAGCCGTGGAGGGTTTGACTGCAGCAGATTTGGAAAACCAGGTTTTGCCCTCTCTTCTGGCTGACGCGTCTGTGAACCAGGCATTAGTCATCTCACTTTTGTATTCGGGGGCCTCCTTAATAGGACTGGGAGTTTTCATTGTTAACTCTTTTTCCTCCATGGATTCAATGTGTTCCTGGATTTTTAGCTGTTTGTCCGGGCCTTCCTCTAGCTTGAAAAGACCAGAGTAGCACTCAATCTGGCTATACCATTTCCTGATTGTCCCCTTTTGGGATATTCCCTCTGGAGGGGCTTTCCCAGACAGCACATGATTAACTACTTTGAAAGGACCCTGTAGTATCACCTTTTGTTTTTTAACAATTTTACTGACCTCTGTTAGTGCTGTGCACACTGTTAGCAATCCCTTCTCCAGAGTGGAGTATTGTTTTTCTGAGTCCTTAAGAGATTGTGAATAGAAGCCAATGGGTCGTGTACTCCCACTAGGTCCCTTTTGCCAAAAGTGATATGATAAGGCACTAGCTGAGAATCCCCATTCTATTGATATTGGATCCTCTGGGTGAAGAGGTCCCAGAGTCTGGAAGGTCTGTGCTTCCAGTATTAACAGTTCAAGGGCCTCATCATGAAATTTGTTCCATTCCCAGTGATGATTCTTTTTCAAGAGATCATAAAGAGGCCGTGCTATAACAGAGAAATCAGGGATATGTTTTCTCCAATACTGAAGGGTTCCCAGCAATTGTTGCAATTCTTTTTTATTAGCTGGTACCTTCATCTGAGTCAATTGGGACACAGTATCGGATGGAATATTCCAGGTTCCCCCTTTCCACCTTATTCCCAGGAATTTTACCTCTTGGGATGGTGGTTGCCTTTTCCCTTCAGGGATTTCTAGCTGAATATCAGTCAGATGCTTAATTATAGCATCATACACGACTTTCACTTCTCCCTCACTCTGACCCCCTATCAGTATGTCATCTATGTATTGATAAACTTTCACTTTGGAATTGTTTTTGATTTCTGGAACGTTTTCCAGTTCACACGCAAGTGCGTGATGGGCCAGCGTGGGTGAGTGTTTATATCTCTGTGGCAACCTCGTGAAGGTGTATTGAACTCCATCCCAAGTGAAGGCAAAATACTTTTGGTCCTCGGTATCAATAGGGACCTGGAAAAACATGTCCTTAATATCCAGTGCTGCCAGCACAGGATGTGCTGCTTCCTGGATTTCTAGCACCAGTTCAGCTATGTTTGGTACAGCTGCAGTGAGGCCTTCTGTATTGGCAGTCAATTTCCTGTAGTCTAAAGTCAGTCTCCATCTCTATTATACACGAGTCTTAATATGTTTTGCCAATCATGTGGGGGACTAGAATATTCCTGAATTATGGGGTTCCTGGATTCCTGATTTATGTGGAAGTCATATTGACATTCTGTGCTAGGACTCTGTGTTTTACCCCTCCTCCGTCGCCTTTTTGACTTACCAGTAGTAGCAGGAGGAGGGAATTCTAGTTTCCCGAACTACTGGACCTTCCCTGTGCTTGAGCCCGAGCTCTAGACTGTGACCGGCCTCGGGCCCCAGTTTGTGATCGTGATCTGCCTCGGGTTTGTTCCCTCGTTTGGAAAGCATCAATCAGTGTCTTTAATAAATCTATTGATTCCTAAGCGTTGTTTGTGGGTGTGACAGGGAGTGGTCCTCAGCTCTCGATCCCCTGAGGTGGGGGTGTGAGTTGCGGCTTCACCCATCTCGGTCCGTGACAGCAAGTGAAGGGATTTCTGGATATCTTTTACTCTTGGTAAAAGCAGATAAATTCCGGGATATTCAGTGCTAATATTGGTTACCTAGGGACTTCTGTTTAAATTGTAAGCTTAGTGTTAAACAACAAGATGAGATGCAAGATGTGAGAACTTTCTTGTGCTTGCAACTTCAAGAGGCAGACAAAAAAAAAGCATAATAGGCTGTATGTATGTAGTCAGTGTGTATCTAAAAGTGCATATACCAAGTTATGTGGTAAAGTCATCATCTCATACTATAGCTTGAGACCTTGGGAGGTGCTAATGCAAAACAAGGGCTCTCACTGGAAAGTGAGCAGTTGACGGAGACCAGCTCACTTTCAGGATGATGAACAGAAAGGCGGACCACTGCTCTTGAGGCAAATGGCAGTTTTATTATCTTGAGGATGAGGCTTATATAGAGCTTATTATCTTCTAACAACATGAATACGTGCAGTAAAAGAATAGCTACGAGTTCTTAGGCAGAAGCATAGAAAATTTATGACCTTGTTTGCTGCATTCCTAGGCTACATGTTCCGTGACTACAGGACATCTGCTTCTAGGAGATAACAACTATCGCTTATTCTGTAGGAATGTTTGCCAAACTATTTTGCCAGCTTTTCAGGCTACAGCAGAGAGCTAACCCTTTCCAGGCAAGCTCTCCCTGTAAACCTTTCAGAGAGCTAACCCTTTCCAGGCAAGCTCTCCCTGTAAACCTTTCAGAGAGCTAACCCTTTCCAGGCAAGCCCTCTTCTGAGTTTCGATCCTACCCTTTCAGGCAGGATCGTCTCAAGCAGTGTCTGTTTGAGTGACTTTATTGAGAAATCCAAGCTTGAAGATATCACTCAGATGCTGCTCTGCCTTGCTTTCTCTCTTGGCCTGTCTCAGGAGCTCCTATTAATTTCAGAAGCTCCTCTGAATAGTTGAATTTCAGCAGAATTCAGCTTTTTTTTTTCCCCTCAAAAAGAGAGCTTCATACACATCAGAAACATTCAGTATGGGGTGCTTTACAGAGCAGTGTAGTCACAAACAGCTCTTCCTGTGCACTGGGGACACAGAAACAGGGAGCTGTGCCTGCAGGCTTCCAGAGCTGGCAGTGTGCCTCTTCCAAGATGTTCCATGATTGTTCCTGGAGTGCAGCCCTGTCCACCAGGACATCTCCTTATCTTATTTACAGGTTATCACTACAGGAAACTAGGACAAGATTTTTCACTATATACAGAAGAGCAGAACAGTGTAAGGGGTTGCTTTGTGCTCGCTGTTGCTTTGTTTTTTTTCTCAGGTGAGTAACAACTTTTTCTCTTAACAGGGGGTGGCTGCAGACTTTGTGGCTCTGTGGAGCACTTCAAGAAAGATTGTCCAGAAAAACAGAACAAAGGTGAGGTGCAGGGGAGTGCACTGACTGGAGTCTGAGTGCACCCTTGGGAAATGTTTGTTTACTGCTGTGCCTGACTTTGGTCAGGAAAAGAGGGGGTTTGAGGAGAGAACTTGCAAATAGCAAAGGTGACTTGCTTTGCAAATCAGGGCTTACATCAGGGAGTATGTGGAGGTGCATGAAATTGCAACGCAGAACTTGAACTTTCTGTTAAAAAAAAAAAAAAATCTAGGTTGTTGGTTTCTGAAGATAATACAAGCTACTGTCTATTTTTTAGTCAGTACTCATGCTGCTGTTCACAACTTTAGCAGCTGTAGAACAAAACTGGTTTCTTTTTCTGAGGATTTCTGTGTGAAGTGGTGGAACTGAATATAATGTCAGTTGCCAAGTGGTGGTCCTGGCAGCTTGCAAAAGCTGTGTGTATAGGCAAGTGTTCAAGTCATTCAAGACAGGAGAGAAAGAGGAGACAAGAGATCTGTCCAGCTACATTCACCAGCTATATAAGCTGCTTAGTTACATGTTCTTCAGTTACCTGTGTGGGTGGAAAAATTAGTTATATACAAAAAAAAACTCTGCTAAGGAGGGCAAAAGTATCAAACATGGGTTTGAAGGGTGATTCTGTACTGAAGTGGTGACACACTAGTGCATTTTTGTACTTTGTATGGTATATAGAACTTTTGGGTTAATGATAAGCCAGTTTTGTGGAATTTAAAAATATTTATGGAGGCACCACAGGCCTATTCTTTAGCCATTTTCTGTATCATTTTAGTCTTTACACAGATGTTTAAAACCAGTATTGCTGGTTAAAACCCATTGAATTAATTGGAATGATGACACCATTGGTAAGAATTATAATATTCTTTGAAATCATAAACTGCAGGAAGATAGCTGGTAGCTGGCAAAGAAGTTTAGGCACTGCAGTTTGTCATTTTTTCAGGTGAAGTTACTTGGCCTGCTTTAATATACAGAAGTTAATCTGAGTAAACACTGATTTAGCCAAGTTATGTTCTTGGTATGATTTGATTTGTTGGTCTCAAAATGACAGTGTCACTCAGGAAAGAAGTATCAGTTGGTTAACAGTGTTTTCTCTAGGAAAGGGGTGTGAATTGGTCTAAATAGCATCTAAACTGCAAAACGATGTTGATGATGGGATGTTGGTTGCAGGGGGATGTACATTTTGCTCTGTTGTGCCTCCTCAGGCTTAGTTTCCTACTTCTGTATAATTGGGAAGGTCTCTTGTTTATATCAAGAGATACATGACATACTCTGATCTTCAGTGTATGAGTTGTTTGGACTTCAGTGAGAGCTCATGTATCATATGCATACTCTTTGAAAGTTTATTTGGAAGTGAAATAGGAAAAATGTGTAGTAATTATTTCTGAACCTTGACAGTCTGCAGGGGGGAGGGATTTTAAAAAACACAATTTAAAAGAAAAAAGAGTTACTGAGGAGAGTTGGCTTCAGAGCTAGAACTAAACAGACAGATCTTTGGTGAATTAATGACAGGCCCTTGCGGGTCAAATCTTCCTCAAAGGAAAGTGTGACACAGTGCTCAGCCTTTCCATAATCTCTTGTCTCTCCCTCTGCAGATCAGGTGACAGTTGGGCGATGGGCCGTTGGGATGAGCCCAGATTATGAAGAAATCACAGAAACACCACAGCTGCAAAAACCAAAACTGAAAGTACCCAGAATCGTTACTTTTTGAAGGCTCTTGGCTCCAAACCACAGTTAGCCTGCAGTGCTTCACTCCAGGGTAGTGAGTACACAGAGTGGACTGCTAGCTGCAGAACATCAAGCAGACTGCTGCTGCTGAATTATGGTTTTGTCCCTCCTCATTTTTCCAGTTTGCCTCCCAGACTCACCCAGCTTACTGAAAGGCTGGTAACAACAGAAATACAGCAAGTGGGTATTTTAGTTTTACATATCTCTGCCAAAGTATAGCATTCCTTCTCATCCACTCAGAATTCCCTCTCCCTCCCAGCTCTATGAAGAGGGAAAGTGGCTTCTTCTTGTCACAGGGATCTGGCTGCAGTAACCAAGTGAGGTTTTATCATGGGGGTTTATGACCACTGGATTTCAGTGGTCAGCATTATTACCTTAAAGGTGCTGCTTCTATGTCTGAGAGGTAACACAGTCATGCTGATATAATGGTAATAATACTAAGAGTATTTCTCTATTTCTTTTGAAAGGTGTTGTGGGTATTTTCTAAAGATTTGTCTTGGTTTCTGGTTTGGCTTTGCCTTCTCCTTTTAGAAAGAAGTGATTTCTTGCTCTGTATGTGCCAGCTTCAGCACTCTGGTGTTGAGTTACCTGGTAAACCCTGCAGCCTGTAGAGCTTGGCAGTTCAATTCCTGCTGCTCGTGGTAGGTCAGGTAAAAATATGCACATGCATTAACCTGATGGTTTATGCATGTTGGATTGTTTGAGTATTTGTTCACTACCAGGAACAGAATCATGCCTTTCCTCTGATACCCTTAGTGATATACACCTGGGAAGAGTTGGAGTGCAGGTGAGCAGCTTGCTTAGTTTACTTACTTTTTAAAAGGAGAGTGCTCAGAAATCTTCAGTGCTTGTATTCCTTGGTGAGTGGGAGTAAACTTTGCTTTGCTTTACACGTGCCTGCTTCATGGCAGATTCATTCATTTCTAAATGGAGACTGCGGCCTGGAAAACTGCAGCCTTAGGAAAACTGATATTTTAAAAGTTACAGAACCAGAGTTCCTGCAGTAGCTCTCCAATACTGTAGTAATTCAGCCTAGGCTGCCCACAGTGGTAGGCTTTCTCTTGGGGCTGATCATCTGCCCTGAGACCAACACTGGAGCACAATGTTTCTGCAGAGCTGCCCCTCAAGCTCATCTCATACGTGGCCCTTCACTCTGCACCAGCATGGGCAGGTGCTGTGGGCAGATCCTGTGCACTGGGTCTCTGCACCGTGCTGTGTGGCAGGCCTCTCCAGCTCCTGCTGAAGCTGGGGGTGCTGTCAGACATGTCAGGTATTTCCATGTGCCAGAAATCTTAAATGTGCCTTCTAAAATAACTTCAGCTTGTGTTACACAGCAGGAAGTTGCTGTTGCAGTCCTTGAGGGACAGCTATGCAGTGATAAAGCTGTTGCTTCTAAAGGATTAACTTACCCTTGCAATCCAAGTGTCCTAACAGTCCACACATCACCTTGGTGAGAACACAGGAGGAACACATAGCAAACCTGAGCTCAGGGCTGGCTTTTGAGGGGCTTAGGACCAGCTGCTGAAGGTAGGGGTTTGGAAGCTTTTCTTACAGTAAAAAAAACAACCAACAGGAATTCAGTTGCGGGGATGTATTTTATATTTCTACATGTCAGTTATTTTTAATAAAACACTGCTAAAGAATACAGTAGTTAAGAGCACTTATTTTAGGTTTCCTGGTTCTGCTCTGGTTATAAAGGCACATTAATTTGACCAAGATAGGGCATGTATGTTCCATTTATAATAATCAGAGCACACATTTAAATGGGGAAAAGGAGTTCATGTGGATGAAATAAGGGATTAATTATGGAGTTTTAATTAACTATTGAACTAAAGCTGAAAGCAGTATCACATTAATGTAGGCATTTTGCAACAAGACATCCCACCTTATGAAGTGTTTCCCTTTATATTGTAGGATTAACTCTATTTTTTTAAAAAGTGTATTTTAAGATAATTTCCTGTCTTCAAAAACACTTTGATATTGTAACACGTCCTTTCACCCATAGGAATTGGAAGCCATGCACCTTGACTTCCCTGGTGGTACCAATCCCTCCCAGATAAGGTGGTGGTGTAGGCAGTGTGGTGTGAGGGTTGTGCTTGCAGAGCACAGCTTCTCCTCCCCAGGAAACGGTGGCCACGGGTCTGTGCTGCTGAGACGTGGTCACTGTGTGGTCACCACTGCTGCGATTTAAGGCCTCCTGTTGACAGGCTGCTGAAGTTACATGGTGCACAACATGTGACTTGGAGGGGAAGAAAAGTCACTGTTCCCTCTGATCACTATCACTTCTGCTTGGCAAAAGGGGCTACTAAACACAGGATGACTGAGGAAAGCTGTGGCAAAAGAGATCTCACAAGAAGCAGTGGATTAACCTTTGTACCCAAAGTGTGGAGGACAAGGAGGGCATGTCAGTATCCAGCTTGCCCACCTTTGGAGCCCAGCCTCACCTACTGTGCAGTGATGCAGGCCTCCTGGTTGTGCTCTGGAGGTCAGTGAGCCCAGCAGCTATCACCATGAGTTTTGTACCTGTTGCTTTGATCCATCTTGCACTAAAAAGAACACTGTTGGGTTCCTACACTCAATCTGTTGTCCTCTGAGCAGAAGTAATGGACTGATTCAGGCTTAGAAAATCACAGGGTACAGTCTCAAAGAATTTCAGTAGAAAGGCAAGGGCTGTTTTCAGGTACACGTGTGATTCCTGGAAGCATGTGTGCCTCCCTCTTGTCCTCTGCATCTGGAGCATCATTGCCCACCTTGGCAGTGCTTGGTGCTACCATGGCAAGGGCCTTGGTGTTGGGGCAGAACCTGTCATGTAGGCACGCCCTTGGGAGAACACTAATATTTCAAAAATGCCAAATCTTTTCCAGATAGCCCTTGTGGTGGACCCACAGCTGTGTGCAGTGTGTTAAGTGTCTCCAAAGGCAAGCTCCAAACTGTTCTGCATAGGAAGCCACCCAGATAGTTGATGGGAACTGTTTGGTGCAGGCAGTGTTTGGGCTTTTTCTCCCTGATGTGTTCTGTGTGTTCAGAGCTCAACATTAGGTGTCTCTGTTCACTAAAAATTGGGACCAGAGAATTACCTGCCCCCTCAAGAGCTTGTCTGCCATCATCTGCACATGGCAAGTGTGGACAGGACTTGGAGAGCTGAGCTCCTGGTCCATGGAGGGGGCCTGGACCCTGCCATGTCCAGCTAAGCCAGGAGGAAGCACACAGGGCCACAGTGGTTTTCATGCTCTTTGGAGGGCTACCCTGTAGCTGCCATCCTCACTGCTGTGACTGGGGTATTGCACCTTATCTACATAATAAAAATGATGATGCCAGAATCCAAATCTGCATCTGCAGCCTCTCCTCCAGAGCCAAAGACCAGGACCAGGTTTCCTTTACTGTTTACTAGTGCAAAGGTATCCCTGTGTTGCATGGCCTACAGTGGCCATGAGGTAGCAGACAGCAGCTGATTTCACTAATGCTTTGGCTTGATGCCTGGCTGTACCCAAGCCACACCAGCCTTGTTGGGAGGCCAGGTGACTCCAGGTGCTAGCACACCCAGAAGGCTTCCAGGACCCCAGTCGGTGTCTCATCTGCTGCACTCAGTAGACATGGCACGAACAAAATGTGCAGGCATGCTGTAACCTACAAATCATGGATGAAAGCTTTGATGTGGTTATAAGTTAAAATGGAGATGTGTTTAAGTGGGAACTGAACCAGACCCCCAGGCCTCTTGCTCTACCAGTTATGACACTATGGAGACAAAAAATGGCACATCTACAGCCCACATGCGTCAGGTCTCTTAACACCCCCCCATTCATGTTACCATCTAACTGCTGGTGATAATACTTGTTTTTCTGAACAAGGCTCTTTTAAGCAAAAATAAGATCAGAAAACAAAGTAGACACACCACAATAAAACCTCTGAAACCATTCTCCCTTTTCATCTGTGAGGGAGTGGATCCAAGAGTTTTACTGTTCTGCATTTATTCACCACTGGCAAAACAGTCTTGCACAGAACTTGCCAGCTGGAGGTCATGGCACTTCTTCCTGCAAGAGACCAGCAGCCCCCATCATCACTACAAACCAGTCTTCCTAGAACAACTTCTGAAGCCATTCCAGAGAACCGTAATGAAATTTACAGTGGACTTGTAACCTCAGAAACAATAATTTATTTGGACTCACAGATAAACTACCAGTATTAACAGGTGAAGTACAGACATTAGAATCATAGAATCATAGAACCACAGAATCCTAGGGGTTGGAAGGGACCTCGAAAGATCATCTAGTCCAACCCCCCTGCCAGGCAGGGTCACCTAGAGCACATCACATAGGAACTTGTCCAGGTGGGTTTTGAATGTCTCCAGTGAAGGAGACTCCACAACCTCTCTGGGCAGCCTGTTCCAGTGCTCTGTCACTCTCACAGGAAAAAAGTTTTTTCTGATATTCACCTTGAACCTCCTATGCTGCAATTTGCACCCATTACCCCTTGTCCTATCACTGGTCACCACTGAGAAAAGCTTAACTCCATCTCCCTGACACTCACCCCTTACATATTTGTAAACATTGATGAGGTCACTCCTCAGTCTCCTCTTCTCCAAGCTAAAGAGACCCAGCTCCCTCAGCCTTTCCTCATAAGGGAGATGTTCCACTCCCTTAATCATCTCTGTGGCTCTGTGCTGGACTCTTTCAAGCAGTTCCCTGTCCTTCTTGAACTGAGGGGCCCAGAACTGGACACAATACTCCAGATGCGGCCTCACCAATGCAGAATAGAGGGGGAGGAGAACCTCTCTTGACCAACTAACCACACCCTTTCTAATGCACCCCAGGATGTGTGAGAGACGGACTCTATCATGGCCTTTACTCCAGCGCCATCTACTGGCCATTCCTGGTAATGCACTCCCCGGCACCCGTGAGCAGAGGCCAGAGGTACCAGGCGCACAGACTACAGCTGCCCGGAGGCACGGCGGGGCCGGAACCCGAAGGGAGCTACAGGCGCGCGAGATGAACATTTCACTACGGATGGAGCCGCTGCCGTGCGTGTCTCGCTGCGGAGGCTGCCGTGGAGTCGTGGAGCTGTGAAGCGCCTTTTCCTGTGGTGGTTGGCGTGTGGACGTTCCGAACGGCCTGCTTGCCCGGAGTCGCAGGGGAAAGGACGAGGATCCCGAGCAGGGATCGGCTTCGGCCGTACCCCGGTGGTGAGATTTGCGAACTAGATTCTGACGCTTCTTACTAACATTGATACATATCATACACACATATCATACACTCACTTCTCTTTTCAATTTTCCTCTGTTTCCCAAAGGCTCTCTCCAGACTTTCCCTCTTATCCCTGTCCGGGAACGGGAGCAGAGGGAAGGGAGGGGGTTTATCTATTGGGTTTTTTTTGTGTGTTGTTGTTGGTATATAGATATATTGGTATATAGATATATAGATAGTCTTTTTGTGTGTTGTTTGTATATATAACATTTGATATCGGCCTTGCCAAACCCTCAGTGCCTTTAATAAATCTATTGATTCCTAAGCGTTGTTTGTGGGTGTGACGGGGAGTGGTCTTCAGCCCTCGATCCCCTGAGGTGGGGGTGTGAGTCGCAGCTTTACCTAGCTCGGTCTGCGACAGGATGCCATTGGCCTTCCTAGCCACAGGGGCACATTGCTGGCTCATGGTCATCCTCCTGTCTACCAGGACCCCCAGGTCTCTTTCACCTACACTACTCTCCAGCAGGTCAGCCCCCAACCTATACTGGGACATCGTGTTGTTCTTCCCCAAATGCAAAACTCTACACTTCCCCTTGTTGAATTTCATCATGTTTCTCCCCGCCCAACTCTCCAGCCTGTCCAGGTCTCTCTGAATGGCAGCACAGCCTTCTGGTGTGTCAGCCACTCCTCCCAGCTTAGTGTCATCAGCAAACTTGCTGAGGGTACATTCTATACCCTCATCCAGGTCGTTGATGAAGATGTTGAACAACACCGGTCCCAGTACCGACCCCTGAGGGACTCCACTAGTCACAGACCTCCAACTAGAGTCTGTCCCATTGACCACAACTCTCTGACTTCTTCCTTTCAACCAGTTCTTGATCCATCTCACTACCTGATCACCAAACCCATACCTGATCAACTTATCTACAAGGATGCTGTGGGAGACGGTGTCAAACACTAGCTTACATGGGGTGTAATCAGTTTATATGTAATGGGTGTGCAAGAACCTGGGACAACCACGTCACAGCACTGGGTAAGTGCTGACTTAGCAGCACCACTTCTCTGCAAGCTGCACAGGGTGGTATTTACTGATTTAAAACTGACTGGATGCCATTACATTCACTATAATGTTAAAATAGTGAAATAGTCTCATGAGCTATAGTTCTGCTGGGCCAAGTTTTGCCTCCATTTATATAAAATTTATTAATGCAATCAAGAGCAGAATCTGTCCCTTAAGCTTTCTAAAATTAAAAACTTAGTTCAGAGCCTAGGGCCTAATCTTCATTTGATAGAAAATGCTTGTACTAGATATTCTCAGACTCAACCCCAATATTGGCTACATGATCCAAAGTAACTAAGCTGTAGAAAAATGATCAACACACATGCAGGAATTGAAACCAGTAGTGCTTGATAATCTTTAAGAGGTCTCTTCAGAAATCCATTTTTAACTTCAGTACTTGCTGCCTTTCTGCTCCAAGAACTTCATACATTCCAAAGCAGTGTCTTCAATGGATTTTGATGACCCAGTAAGATTTGCAGCTAAGTAAGGCATAACACCTGATGTCACTTGATTAAAGTAACACACCTGTTTAAACAAAAATAAATGAAACAAAAAGCCTATGGATTGCAATAGTCAGATTTTTTTTTCAGAGCCTAGATGAGTATAAAAGGTTTGATGGATGTGAACACATACTGCTTCTGAAGCAGAAGGCAATAATTAGCAAAAAGAGCATGCCTTTTTTTACAGTACTTTAGTGCTCTCAGTGTCCTCACAACTGCCAAGTCCTCAAGGATCTGCAGGTACATGTACACAGCACTGCAGCAAGAAACATTATGGGTAACCTGTCAAATATACATGCTTTATGAACAAAGCTGATGCCTGAAAAAAGAACCAAACCCACTGAGAGCTGCTGAATCTTTTCAGAAATAGATTTTCTTACATGAAACAGTTATAGCCTTCCCATGAAAAAGAACCAAAGAGGAACATTGCCAGTGGTCCAGATGTGGGATTCATATTGCATAATTTCTGACATATGAAAGTGAAAGGTAAGCATTTCATCTGAACTAATTCCTTGGACTTCTCTGCCAGCAACAGAGAGAGATGGACACTGCCAGAGATCAGTTTAATGCACAGCTTCTAAAAGTGTATTTTAGGATTGAATGAATGACTCTCTGGAGGAGCCTGGCCATCTCCAGTGCTTAGTTTAGATGTCATTCCTAACATTCAGATTGGCCAAAATTGGAAAAGATAGATTCCACTTTGTGGAATAAAGATTGTCTTAATAACCACATTGAACCCTGGGGAAACAGATTTATTTTTTTGTTTTACTGCTGTTACTGTTCTAGACTGTCAACTCAAATTAGATTATATGCCCATATAACACTACAGGAAAGGAGACAGCTGAGGTCTGCAGAGCTACTCACCGTACAGGAGCTGTTGCTGTCACTGTAGATCTGGAATCCAGCACAAAGGACTTTACTTCTGCAGTATTCTGAAGAAGGTGGCATGGATGTGAGGGTAACTGACTTTACAGCTACCACATAGGGTTCACTGCAGGGCAAGGGGAAGACTCAAACATTTCTTCAACAAGATGTTGAAAAGATACATGTAAACTACACAGTATGCACAGCTACACCAAAGTTGTCATTTTCACCTGAAGGTAAGCTCCTCTTTGTTTAAAGATGTATGTTCAAAGATTCAGCTCTGTTGAGTCTCATTAAGGCTTTATCACAGACCCCAGTCAAGAAGACTTCTGTGGAAATCCACAGAACAGTCACCCACATACATCACCCCTCTTTTTTTATTTACCCTTCTCTTCACGACCCACATTTACAGAACTAGGGCCTAAGGAGCCTTAGAGTGTGGCCCCAACAAAGGTAGATGTGATTCAGTTCCCAGATGGGTGGGGGGAAGAAAAGCACTGTACAGAATACCTGCCTTTCAGAAGCAATGTTCTAGTAACATGAAGAACTACTGAATATAAGAAGCTGAGAATCAAGAATGGTAAAATACACCAAATGGTGCTATTAATCCATGTTTCATTATGCAAGAACAAAAGGAAATCTAATGAAAAAAAAAATCAATGTGTGTTAAACTGATCAAGGGACTTTAAAAACCAGACTCAGCAGCAAAATTCACAGATAGAATAAACGTGTCACACTGAGGTTTCTAGAAAGGCCAAGAACTTCCTTGAAAATCTCCAGAATTACATTAAATGGCAGTACAAAAATCACTTAAACAAACAGACAAATTCCCAGTTGTGTTGACAGTCCCTCTTGAATATGCTTTTTTTCCAAATTGCCTGTTTGGAATTCTCACCTATTTTCCCTTATGACAGACCACTCCTGAAGAGTCACTATCAACAAAGCAGTATTGGAGTACACTACAAATCTGTGATGCTCTGAATTTTCTTCATCACACCTTCCCATTGCAAAACATCTGGTTGTGCAAACTCAGGCATCAACATACTGTATCTTAGATCAGCTACTAATCCCATTTCTTAAAAAATAGAATACCCTTGTCACCCAACGACAGGCCCAGATAAAGGTCAACAGTGACCAAAACTGTGGCTCCAAAGTGCTTACAGTTACACTTGAAATTGCATACTCACCTTGGGTTACAGGGTTGCCTTTGAGACACAAGAATCACAAAGTCTCTGGGTTTATGGCCAGTCATGGGTGGAGATGTAATGTAATATATTTTCTCATCTTCATTCACAGCCTGCAGGACCTCACAAGTTCTGCAAATATATTTAGCACATACATGCAGACCCTGATGTATGCAACACCATCTCTTCTGAGAAACATAGCACAAAGATATATTCTATCCTAACATTAAACCAGTGATTTTCATGTTCAGGCTGCAAGGAAGAGAGAGGAACACAGAGGGAAAAATTCAGGTTTTCTACAACACCTCATCTGACACCACCTCTCTGTCCCACAGAATTGTTAAAAATGCTGAAAGATGCTAGAGCAATGTCTTAAAAGCATATCTTTTGTGTACTGCTGATTCCTGTTTGGAATGACATTAGCTTGCATGCCATGACACTTGCTGAATGACACACCACAGGACAGACAGTCAGGAAACATTTGTAAAATTCTATTCAAAGTTGTGTTCTACTCCTTTCAGATGGGGCCACCTGGTTAAGACACACTGTCTTGAAAGCACTGATCACTACCTCTGAGTTTTCACTACAAAAAAAAAGGTCAGATTTTTCCTTTACACTGGCAGTAATTGATTTATTTCATTTCAGCTTCTACTGCCTCAAAATAAGCACTGCTAAGCTGATAGTCCATTTTGACCAGTCAACCAGGCTTCATCATAAGAAATCTCACAATTTGGCTGTAGATACGGAAAATGAACAAATTATGTCCTCGTATTTCACGTTACAAGCCTTAAATTCAGCAGAGATTGTAAATTTTTGAATATCCTGTTTCCAGTTTCACCCTCTGATAAACATCTTTCAGGACAGAATGACTAACTAAAAAAACCTTCCCCTTTAAGACAACATTCCCTACATCAAATTACTATAATATCAGTTCAATTGTCTCTAGGAACTTTTCTGGACCATATAAGGTAAATAAAAAACCTCAAACACCTTTCAGGTACACATTTTATAAGATGTTACTTTTCTTAAAACATGCATTTTTAAGATCCTTGTTTCTTGATTTCTCACTTTGACTGTATGATGAAGGTGAGCACCAGTGTACCAAACACAAACATGCAGGAGTCCACAGCTTTGCCTTACTTCCTATGGACAACATGCACAATACATCAACCTCAAGTTACATCCAACCTACTCAAATGAACCCTTTCAACATGTATTTGTCTAGGCATGGAATTTTGTTAAATTTTAGAAAATGGTAACCTCTATCCCAGCTCTCTGACAGTTCAGGGCAACCATATTTTTAAATCAGACTGAGGAGAAATTAAATTTTATTTTTAAGTTAAAAAAATCAATCCATACTTAGACTAATTAATCTTTAATGTCAACTTCTTACAGCAATTTCTTCTTAATTAGGTAGAAAAGTGTCAACAACTCAAAAATATTTGTATCAGAAAACATTGGTTGTCAGTGGATTTGAACAGTCTTAAAGAAAGGTGAGTTCTTACAAGAAATGTTTGTCCCATTCTTGGCGGAATGTGAAGTCAGACAACAGGGAGAAAGCCAGATGTGATGGTATCTTCACTTGCATTTCAACTTTGAGTGACAACACACCACCCTCCTCATGAGTCCATACTTTTATCTGAAAGAAGTGATAACATATTAAAAACATGATTGCTATGAATATTTTAATGCTTATAAATGTTATGCATTTAGGACTTAAGCAGATTTTCTCAGGAGTAAATATGAAAGTCTGTCTGACAGAGGAAAGGCAGATGAGTGCTGAAGATTAGTTTTACATTAAAACACAGCACAATGTAAAATCAAACACACTGATAGCATAGTGACATTGCAAAGTTTTAATTACTTCTGGTTAGGGACAGATGAATTATCTTGCAAGGGGAAATGAATGAGCTAGAGGACCATATGACCTCTTTCTCACACTACATATATACAGTCTCTAAATACCTTTCATTCTGCAGGTGCTGTGGAAAAACTGACTTATTAGACCATATAGATGTCACCACTTCCTTAAAGAACAGCAGATACACTTAAGAAAAAAGGTAAAAACCTCTTCTCAAACTTGCTGTAGAAAGCCTCCTCATAGAGGCTTCAGTTCACTGACTCCAAAAGCTAAGAGGGCAACCTGAGGACCTCATGCAATTCTTTTTGTGAATTTGGCACCAGTGACCAGTGACAAGAGATTAGACTTTCTAAATCTGGGCAGGTGCTGGTCCAGAATTCTACTGTTTTTTTACATGGCCCTTGAGCCAGGCTGAGTTACAGAAATAAGGCATAACTATGGGAAAGCAAAGGGAGGTAACATGATTTTTAGGAAGGAAGAAACTTTATTAAGGTAGATTATCTGAAGTGCTAGTGATGGGTACTTAAAGCCTTCCAGGAATTCAAAAGTTAAGAGTAGGATCCATTGGATGTGGCACTGGTGAGCAGAAGCAAGCTGGAGTGAGGCCACACTAGATGAAATCAGCATCCCTGCAGCATGTGTGAGACTAGACAGACTTTAGCAAAATAAGACAAACCAAGCACCTGCCATCCCTGCCACCAGGATTTTGGAACATATCCAGCAGTCCTGTGCATTGCAGCTTTGGGGAGCTTACCTTGAGACTTCCAGAGCGGACAAAGAAGTCCACTTTTTTTACAAAATCACTTTCTGAGCTTTAAGAGGGATGATTTTGGATGACATGCGGATTGCCTCCTTGATTCACCTCTCCAACCTGTAAGATGACTGCCTTCAGGCAGAACTCTGATGAGCACTACCTCCTGATTCCTACTATCTGTTCTTTCAGCCTCTAGCCAAGAAACCATTTCATGGTCACTGAGGAGATCTGTTTGAGTGGAGATGCTACCATGTGTGTCTGTCAGAGAAGGCTAAGTAGTTGCTTTGTTTCTACACCACTGTGTCCCCTAAGCACAAGGATCACGACCTGGTGTGTGAGTACAGAGAACCTAGACCAGTATGACATGTATATGGTGGCCTGCAGTGCTTAAGGAAAGATGATGTAATGTTTTGAACTAGATACAGTTTATTAAGGGATCCTGTTTGCAAAAATAACAAGAGTGTCAAACAGTGACATGCGAACCAAACCAACACTTGCCAAGATGGCAAGTTTCATTAGCTGGACCTGGCAGAAAAGTCTTCCTTGGAGGTGCATCTGAACCAGCATTTAGGGATTTGAGCACACATCTAAATTTGACTGTAGAAGCTGTCTAGGTGAAGTCCAAGATAGATTTCACTCTCTCTTTCCCTGCCAAAGAGCAAATCTAATCCACCTAGTGGGTTAATTTAGAGGTAAGCTTACAGTCACATATGGGGACAAGTGTATCCTCTGTCTACTAATGACATCCACACTTTGTCAGCAGTCTACCTTGTGCCTGCAAGTAGATGATAAATAAGAAAGAAGACTTAGTTATGGAGTAAATGGTATACAACAATCCAAGTGGCCTACAATCATATATATGGTTTGTTGTTCATTGCATACATCCTTAAATAAAACAAAAAAAAACAGGATCCCTGCCTCTTCTTTAAGGAATATCTACTGACTGACCATGCCAGATAATGCAGAAATATCCAGAACAATGGGAATGGATGATTACTGAGCATCAGTGTGATTTGCATCCTACATCCTGCCTGAACCAGATTTTGCTGGCTTTCAGGTACCTACTTCAATTAGATGAAAGAACAGCTAGAAAAACCTACTCAAGATTTTCTACCAGATAGGTCTAGGTGGTTTAGAGGCAGATCTTACTATCAAGACTCTCCTAAAAGGGAAGACAATTCCAGACTTCAATAACATTGAAAGGTACTGATGGCTTTGTGAGAGAGAGAAGTAACATCAAGCTGTTTAAAAATGTCATGCAGAATGCGCATGGGTTTTGGTTTTTTGTATGAAGTGGTTTCTTCGCAACATTTGGTGCTGGTTCTATTACAGTTTTCAAGTTAGGGTTAAGAAAGGAAGTGAGACTGTGGCAGTCCCAGTGCATGCAGAAAGGAAGTTTCCCATGGATAAGAACAGTCTTAGCAGAGGCTTGAAAATAATGCTCAGTCTTTCAGTCTGATTGCTCAAGTTTGCTTTTTCCAGCGTGAGTGCTGTTTGTCATTTAATTGGCAGGACACTGTTACTGCAAGTTCTTAACCTCTGGAACAACCTGCACATGGAACTGGCAGCTTTGCTGTCTCTGCTTGCTCTTACTTGAGTAGCTTATTGACTTGATGCAAGAATCAGTCAGTGAAGTCTCATAGCCTGTGACATGCATGGGGTCAGACTATAATACTGTAATTGTAGGATTAGTAAGATTGGAATCTACATGATCTTAAAGTAATCTGCCTGTCAGTACCCATATTTCAGAAACCACATCTTAACAGATGTCTCCTGATAGTTTGGAAAACATGCACTGAGACTGGGTTAAAACAGAATTTTCCCAGCTAAATTATCTATCTACTGGTTTTCTTAACAGCACCTTCCTGTCTTAACACTGGCTTACATGAGATGTCTTACTGATTTTGAGCTTATAATAGTGATTAATGAACAGGGAGGTTCTTTGCTTTCAGGCTTTTGTAAAGGGCAGAAAGAAAGATATCTGAAAGGAAAAACGTGCACAGAAAAAGAGTCAAGTGGTATTCTTAGAAGACAGACACTGAAAAATTTGGTATATAAATTGCTGCCACCTGCCGACTGGCAGTGAGTGTCCACTTGGAACTGTCACAAGATAAGGCCTATTTAGAAACATCTCCCATGCTGCACAGCTGGTAAAGGCAATATATTACAGACTGCTGCACACAATTTGCTTAGCACATGGACATGAGAAGCCCCACAGATCATCAGCAGTACTGCCTAAACAAAGATGTCCAAGTTTGGTGTTTCACTGGAATCAATCAATTTGGCAAAACCACAATGTGTCAAAGAAAACATCTCACAGAAATGAGACAGGGGTTCATTTGTGTGTTTGCACTCCTGTCTGTTGCCCCAACAAGCCCAACTGATCAGTTGCTGGCAAGCCTGCCCTTCTGGGATCCCAAGTCCTATGTTCACTAGTCGTTCAGACCCTCTTACAGTTCCTCCATGGCACTTCTAGGTTGCACAGCACTGTGGACAACCCAAGGTTGCTTTGCAACATTTCAGGGAAACTCTGGGAGGTTTGGTTGTCAGCCCTAGCCACACTCAAACCAAGCACTGCCAAGCCAATGTATTTATTTACAAAGGCAAAACCTTGCTTTTCTCTGTCCACCTCTTATGGTGAAACATAACTGTGTAGCTGTGCAGCTATTGCACAATGATGCACTTACACCATCCAGTGTGCTGGTTACTTCCCATCCAGGTTTTGCTGCCAGGTGTGTCAGTGCAGCTACATTGCTGTAACTCACATATGCCTGAAATGCAAGATACATTTCTGAAAATGAAAGGGTAAAGGTACATTTCACTAAACATTCCAGAAATTAGATGCTGTTTTTTCTATCACTATGCCTCCATGACAAACAGATGTGTATTCTCCCGTGTTTTCCTTCCAGAAAACACAGCCCAGTAGTTTCTGAATTAAATACTTTCAATAGCTAGATTATGTGTTCACATGGCTGCTGGCAAAACAACCCTAATTAAACAACAACAAAACACTACTTTGGGCTTCTGCAGTTATACAGCAGTGCAGAAAAACTGTGACCACCAGCGAGATAATACAGGTAACGTCTCAGACCACTAAATTACTGGTTTTGTCCATCTTCCCCCTAAGTAATTAAGATCTAGTAGAAAATTAACCTCTTCATTGCTATCAAGTCATAGCCTATCTTGGCAATTACTTTACACAGCTGGCTCAGAGCAGAGGAAGTGCAAATATACTCATTATTTATGCTTGACTACAGTGGATGGAGTTCTCATTTAACCACTGTGTAAAGCAAATACAGCTTTAGAGTCTTTAATGACAGGTTTTCATTTAATATTAAATAAATCTTAAGTAAGACATTTTTATCATTGTATGCATATTTATATGTTCTGTTTTGCAGTGGAGATGCCACTGTTAGCAGCAAATCACTTCCTGCGTTACAATTCTCAGTTATTTATTTTTTTCATGTAATGGAAAAAGAGCCAGTAAAATTTCTGGGAGCCACTGAGATCTTTCCTGCAATGAAAATTCAACCACAAAAAATTGTATCTGAAACATTTAGGGTGTCCATAAATCCACCTAAATTCAGGTTCATCACTATTCATGTCAGGACACAGGTACATTCTATGGCCTAGCATGTCCAAGCCAGAAACACCTACCACTTGATGGAGAGTATCTAGGAATGAATGTATGTTTTCTCCTCTCTTTCCCATAGAAACAAAGTTTATGCTATTTCACTGTTCATGTCTCTTGATATCACCATGTCCCCCCAACACACTTTCAGTATTTACTAAATGCAATTCATCAATTTTTGAGAAAGTCGAAGGAAAAAAAACCAACAACAAACCAAATTAATTCCTCTACAGGAGAGCTCAGCTTTTTAAAAGCTGGGGACACTGGGACATAAATCTGCAGGAGACCTTACAGCTTGGCTGCTTAAGGGACCACTTGTTAAAACAGTCTACTTTAAAGACAGTATGTTTTGTATGAAACTTACTCTTCAATCAATAGCAAAGCATCTACTCTCATTTTTCGGAAGAAAAAAAAAATATTCTTACTAACATATTTATCCATTCTTCCATGACTATCATAATGCTTAGATACAAAAGGTTCCCTGTGGAAACTGATACGGCCTGTACAACTGTTTTTCACACCCCCAAAGTGTACAAATTCACCATTTTATGTAAGTAGGCAACAGGACACTATCTACAGATTACCTGGTTGCTTGTCTCCCAAGGATCAGAAGGTTTGTCTTCTTTAGCAGACATCATGCATTTCCTAAAACAATATCCAAAAGAAAACTAATAGCATGAATTGGTTCTTTACACTTTCTTCTATATATGCTAGAAACAATTACTTCTATAGGCTTAAATGCCTCCTAAATAGTTCATAGGCATTTTATCAATTTCTGGTTGCAAGACAGGTTTGCAGTAACTCCTTTTTCTTCCCAAGAAAGATGGGGACACAAAATAACCTATAAAGCAAAGTATTTTTGAGACAAGAAGCCTCTAATAATTTCAGTGCAACTCAGGCAAAATTATTTGGAAAGTTACGCAACGTAACAGTTATGTTTGAGGAGACATTGACTACTTAAAAAATTATGACCTTTTCTAGAGGATACATTTGAAAACTGAGTTTTCAAAATCAAGTTCTCCTTGTAACCCAACTATACCTGGCTAGTTGAATTCTCCTTCGGGCAATGGCTCCGTGGTATCGCCTCATGCTATCCTTTATAAAAAGTAAACCAGACAGTAACACATCTGATCATTTCAGGACACAGTTGAAAAAAAGACAACTAAAAATTATTTCTTACAGATGGACAAATGCCAGAGGTGTGTAACAAATAAAAAAAAAGGATTGTACTCTGTACACTGGGCTCCAGATTTACCTGAGTCGATCATTTACTTTTGACTGTACAATACTCTCTTAAATTTGCAAAAAAAAAAACAATAAAAAATTTGTACCACAGTAGCATACTCCTAGTACTTTTTGGTCCTAAACTAGTGCCAGTGCACCATGCACGTTCTATTCTTTCTAAATGTGCCATCAAATAAACTACGAATCCAATTTATCATCAGCTGATGTTCAAAGTATGAAGGAAGCATGGAAGAATTCCTATTTTAGTATACATGGATCTGAGCAAGCACTGTGCAAACAGATATTATCTGCCCTTCAAGATGGCAGGTCTTTCCCTTCCCTTTATTCTTTTGCCAGGGTGGATTTTTTTTGAAGCATGGAAGAGACCCAGAAGCATACACCACACCAAACTGCATTAAAGGTCAATACGACTTGTTATCTTGAAAGATATGCCACTTTGGAAAAGCTTCTTTTCCTCAGCTTTTAAAAGCTGAAATGTAGCTTCTGGAATAAGAAAAATCTCCAGATTAGTTAATCCCAGTCTTTTTTAAACCGAGGATGACATAATATTTTTTTAAGACCTCTCTTGCCTGTTTTGTAGATTACTGCCATACCAGCTGTCACCTTCAGTCAAATGACCACTGCAAGTTTAAACTACCTCAAGCAGACACTCATTTCCCCAGATTTGTTTGCTTTACTCCGAAGGAATGCATGTACTTGTTCTTATATTGATGTTTAGTTTGTGGATGCCCCTCTAGGGAGGTCTTTAAGGGAAATACACTTTTTCTGACAGAAGCTAAACTCATGTGCTTTTTTTTTTTTTAAATTGTAAGAGGAAGAGTCAGATTTTCCCTCTAGGAACAGCCTGTAATGGGCATTAGTGAACCTTAGTGCCTCAGCTAGTATATAGGACAACTTGATTTATTTGTCCAGTTGCCATCCCATAAAATATAAGTTCACTGATGCTAAATAACTGTTGGATTTCTGCCTGTGCTTGCTCTCCAAAAATCTTGGAATTGGAGTGGTGACGTTGATGACAGGTATCATCAGAACAAATAATTCAACAATAGTATCCACACTGCTCCAAGTGTTTTGTGAACCCCTTTCAGGGAAACACATGCTGAGATCACCATGTCAGAGGAACTGGAAAGGCCACCTATGTAATGGGATTTGATTCCCACAGACTTCTTTATTAACTCTATTTCTCTTCTTCATTAAGGACTTTATCCACTGAACACTTAGGAGTTTTATCTACACTACATGGAGATTGCACAAGACAGATACAGACAGGTGCAAAAATATGCCAAAAGCAGATTCTTTTCCCCTGTCCATCAACTAACTACAGAATTTCTAATGATGACTGCCCTTCACTACACCTCTTCAGTTTTGGATGACTGAAGGTAACAATGACAAATCTCTTAATCAAAGGCAAACATTTCATTTAGAGGTTTTTCTCCTCTGCAGGAAGACACATTTCAGTACCCTGTTTAGTCCTTGCTTTCCTGGCAAAGTTATAGAGGCAGGCTGTGTGCAGTGTGCTGGGTTGGACCACATAATCTCATGTATGCAATTCATCCTAGTCCTAAGGATGAGAACTGACCTCTGTAGTAGGTTTGATTCTGGGGAAGGTGAGCAGCTCTCCTTTGTCATTTACAGCGTTAAAAATGAGAAACGCACTGTTAATGTGCCGTGCTTGGTCCTTGATCCATTCTTCACAGTTATAAGCCTCAACACGGACACCAACCTCCACACTGAAATAATAAAAGTTTAAATTAATTAGTGAACTGCTACAAGTGATACAGAAGCAGCCCTGAAACATAGTCAAAAGAGCTGCTGTACACATTCCTGCGTGCAGGAAGCCTGACTCAAATACGTTCTGTAGCATACAAAATAAATTGCTCAGTCTGGACAGACACATTTCAGAAATAAAAGCTGGCACTAGCTGAATAGCATTAATAAAAAGACTTAAAATTGAGCTAAGCAGCAAAATATGAACAACAGTAAGCATGCTGTGAGAACAGACAGCAAAAGGGAACAGGATGATATTGACTGGACATTCAGCAGAAACATAGTATGAAGGTAATTCATGCCCTGCCAGCATTCTGTGGGGGCCAAACAGACTTACAAATAAAACTGCCATGGAACAGCAATGCCAGGGTAACATTTGTACCATGTACAGAATTTGGACGAGGAATTACTTTAGCTTCTGCTTTCTTATGGCTTGTCCTCCTACACCTCTTGCAACTTCTGAACATGTCCTCCTGCTGGAATAGGCCTCCATGTAAATTGTGTAACATTTCTGGCATAACCAGAGGGTCTCTTGGCCCAAAGCACCATTGCTGTAGATGGGTAAATAGCCTAGCAGAGAGGTGCTGCCCCTTCACCAAAGGTCAGAGGAATCATTCTCTGTGAGGAAAACACAACAGTAGAGATCTAACTGCAGAGGAGATAGTGCATACACAGAAAAGAGAAAGAGAGGGTAACCATTAGCAGGCAGGATCTGTGCAAGATTGGTCAACAGCCACACCACTAAATGCCAAGAGCAGGTGTTCAGTGTGCCAGAATCTTTGCTTCACACTTATAGTGACTCAACTGAAGACACAGCATGGGCTGTAGCCATTTATTCCAAACTGCAACTGGCAAAGCCTCACCCCTGCATACACCTAGACCAACACTGGGAAGAAATAAGCAAAATAAAGGGTGATTTTTGCCAGCAACCAGCAATAAACAGAAACCAGATCTGTCAACAGATGCTCCTGACAGCAAGCTGGAGTCTGCTGAAAAATCAGAGCTGTGGGACCAACTCATCCCTTGAAAATCCCTGAATTTCTGATTGATACTTATGGTGTGAGTTTACAGGATTGGGATTTGGTTACAAATGATCTTTATAGATACATATATAGATACAGATACAGATAAGAGATAGACAAAGACACAGACATAGACGTAGACATATCCCTCCAGCTGAAAAATAATTCATCCAGTAGCATAAATCCTACTGATAGCTGAAATATGAAACACACAATAAGGCTGGTGTTGGAGAAGTCAAGGAATACAAGCAGATGAGCAGCTTTACCTATTCTGAAACGTGTTGTTGACAATTGCATTGAAGACGAGGCGGTCACCCACGACGGATGGTCCCCAGAATTTAAACATATTGACTGATTTCAAGATGGGATATGAACAGCAAAGACGGCTGAAAAATAAAGGAGGAGAGGCAGGGAGCAAAACATACAGTGATGTTAAAGAACCTCCTTTGTTAGATTTGAAGTGGGTAGCTATTAGGGCAACAAGGTTTGCACAACCTACAAGATCACTGTATTACACTAATCTATTCCATAACCCACTGAAATACAGTTAACATGTTCAGCTCCAAGAGCATATAATTTGAGCTTCAAACAATAATACCACTTATGTCATGCTGTTTCATTTTCAACACACTTTACAAACACTGACTAATTAATTCTCACTGCTTGATATTACTTTCTTTTGGAGCCAGACCATGAATCCCTTACCTACACAGTAACCACTTACTTCACAGAGTTTCATTATTTTCTACATGACTGCATGGGGAGCAGGATATTGCTCAGTATGTAAAAATGCCAGAACATAAAGCCTTTAAAGAACTAGAAGAAACCTGAGCAGATAGGTTGAGAAACAGTGCTCAAGCAAAGGAATGTCAGTCTATCTATTTCTTTTATTATTTTTACTTTTTTGCTTGCTCTGTCAGATGTTTTCTGCTAGTGTTACATGAAATAAGAATAAAAACCTACTCCTATAACTGCTAAATGCATAGTTGGTTTGGCTTTGTTTGTTTTACTTTGATTGGTTTACTAAATTATATGTAGCTCACTACTGGTGCCAAGCTGGGAAACTCATTTTTCCATACAGAAGGATAGAAAGAAGCTGAACCGATCACCTTATCAATTCAGAAACAGAGCTGAATTTCAAAAACTTTGGGCACAATAGTTTATTACTGACAAACGAATCTTAGTAATTCTGTTCCCTTTGTCTTTCCAATTGCATAGTGCGTCTGCTCACCTGTCTTTTATTTCAGATCTGATCCTGTACTGTGTTCACTAACATGTTGTCAGGTTCAGCTGGGTTGTCCTACTGGATCTCTCTGAATTGCTTGTGAGACAGGCTGTAGCCACTCTGGTAAAACTTTGCTGGTCTAGCATGGAAGATTGTCTGTGCCAGGTGAGCTCCCTTTCCATGAGCTCCTCTTTGGGCTGGTACATGCATAGATAGACACCTGATCAAACCCAGCTACACTGTGAAAGGGAGAGTTTTGCAATACTGTGCCATCTGCACTAGGGAAATCCAACAACTCATCGCTTCTCTGACCTCCACAGATGTTCCAGAAAAAAATCTGCAGTACAGATACAGCTTAAAGGGTCTGTAGAACTGGGAATAGTTTGCAAGCTCTCCAAAGCGAACAAAAATTACGTTTCTTCAGCAGTTCTAAATCTAGTCAAAGCCCCACTCTTTACTGGGACCTCTGTAAATCACATGAGTAGGGAACAATATACAATAATGCCATTTATTTTTAGACTGAAAAAACACACTCCATCCTCAATGCACGTGTGCAAAACTCATCAGTAAGAATCCCATATGCATATGCGAGGATAGAGTGTTCATTGTGCAGTTTTTAAACTTGAAAATGCAGCTTTGTGATGTTCCTAGCTTTTAACTCAACTGCACTCTGCAAACTAATGTACCAGTACATGTTAAATGCACACAATTATCTGCAGCTAATTAATTGACTGGCACATCTTTTTAATAGACTAATACATTCAAATGACTTTGTAATTTCATTAAGAATAATTTGCTTTTCTGATTTAAAATGCTAAAGGGTGATCTTACTTACAATGTTCACTATAAGGATGCAAACACAATATTGTTGAAAATAAGTGAGGAACAAAACAGAAATTTGTCCTAATCAGTTTTTTTCCTGGAAAACTATACCCTAAGTGCTTTTACTGCAAGTGTAAGAAGTAAGAAAGTACAGATCCAGTTAAAACTAATATTACTATTATTGAAATAGGTTTATTGCTATCTGCAAGGTTTTAATTTACTGGTTATCCAAAAAAGTGGGGGCAAGAGGGAAAGGGGAGAAAGGAGAGTGAGAAATCTTTAAGACACCCTCAGAAATTCCTTTGTCAAGAGTTAGCTTTCTCTTCTGTTCCTCCATCAGGGTTTGTGGCCATAGCAACTCTTAATTGGCACCTTGAAAGGTGAGGTCTAATTGTGAGTGGCCTCACAAAAGGTTTGTAGTGAGACTAGCTATTTCTTAATCATAAACTACAAAATCTGTTTTCAAAAAGCCTGTGTCACCAGGTATTATGCCTGATATTTTCAACGTTTGACATTCATAAGTTCAAATAAAATTTTTTCAGTACTTGGTTTGCTGATGTGTCCCTTCTCTTTTTAAACCTAAATGTGACTCTCAGTAGGTAAATTTTATCAAATAAAAGCAGGTAAATCGTTTGGGTCATATTGCAGCAAAAATCTGAAACAATCCCTTTAAAGCCAATGAAATTACACATTGGGTTAAGGTCAGTGCATTCTAATGTTACTAAAACAAGCTGTTTACCCAACCACTACAGAAAATCTGTTGTTATCAGTACAACTACTGGCTACAAATCAAGACTATATGAATAATTAATGGAGAAGTCACTTAATTATTAAAGTTAAAAAGCAAGAAACATATCTAACATGCCTGCAGTGAATTAGGTCACTTGGTATGCAAGCAGAATTCATACTGAAACTTAAGTGTTGGTTACAAAGAAGCTTTGTGCAGAGTCCAAGAACAAGGAGAGAGAAAAACGATGCTTTGATTTCAGGGAAGAGAAATTAAATTATTATGTGTCGAGGCCATACCTACAAGCAATACCAGGCAGTGTCACAAAAACACTTTGCACTGCTTACCTGAAGATGTCAGATCCCTTTAAACTGCTAAAAATACTACAGCCCACAGGATGTGGGACTCAGAGAGACTGAAAGGTTAAGCAACTTGCTTAAGGTTATGAATCCATTCTGTGTGTGCACCAACAAAACAGACCTGCTTCTTTTGATTCTCTTCTCTGACTTTTTCTTTCTTCTGGCATAAGGATCTGCAGACTAGTATCTAGAAGACTGTTCAATTTTGGATATCAATTGATATAGGGTGAGTATTAGTTTTATCCTGACTTAACAACTAACTTTGCTTTTAAAACACTGCACTCTTTTAAAACACAAGGAGGCCAAGTTTCTATTCCTGTGTCCAATGATGACTTTCTGCTGAGATTCTCAGGAGGATAACATAGCCTCTTTTGCCTTAGGTCTGCATGTGTAATGGAAGAAAAAGAGTATCTGACGCCCACAGTGGTGTGTCATGCTGTGGGTATTGTACCACATAAATAGTTCAAAGGCCTCCTGCAGCCTGAGGAGGAAGAAAAGCCAGAAAGGTTTGGGTCTGTATTTTTCATAAAACGAATCCCTGTGAATCTCTAAATATTAAAATCACATCAATTTAGAACGATACGTAGAAAAGCACCTTGCTGAAATACTTGCCACTGTCTCCATCCAAGCCATGACCTGGCCACCAAAAGTGTTTCCATGATGGTTTGCATGAGGAGGCTGGACAAGCTCAATACTCTGTACATGAGTAAGGTCAGCTGAAACAGCATCTTCCACTTCAAAAGTATCTGAAACATGGCAGCAATGTATTAATGAATTATTTTAGCTAGTAACTCTGGTAGACAAGAAGAAAATACCCCTAGTTACTGAAGCATGCAATATGCTTCAGACACAATGAAAAGAATTAAAAAACAGAGAAGACCTCTGTTCTCTGCAAGGGAAGCAAGATTTCCTCTGTTCTTCCAAGCAACATAAGAGGTGGGGGATGGTGCATGCTGCAGTCTATCACAGCACAGTGATCCTTCCCAGCCCTCACTATATCCTTCAAAAATGCTGTGTCAGAAGCAGTTACTACTGAGAAAGTTGGCTAGCTGTGAATGCAGGCAGCCAACAGCCTCAGCATGTGCTTGTGATTATTCATGGTTGCTATGCATGACCTCTAACAGAGGTTGTCAGCACAGCTTATCACTTTTTCAAATGCCTTTCATAAACTTTGACCACCATGTATGATGGGTACCTGTGCAAATGTGTCTAATCAGGATTAGAATATGACATTATTATTTCATAACCTGTTACAAATCTTGATTACCACAGACAAGGCAGAACACATGAAAGAGAGAAATACAGATCTAAATCAGTGATCACCTTCTATTATCTGAGCATTTCTAATTCCACTTCCAAATGTTTAGCTGTACATCCTCATTCTAATCTGTTTTTCAGTTAAATTTTTATGTAACAGATTTAGGCATGAGATGATGTCAGTAATTTTAAAAGTGCCTATCTGTGGCTAGAAGACACTCGACCTGAATTGTACTTTTGATTTCTGCCATAGTTAACTATCTTTATGATTATATAAACGTGTGGACACATTTGACTTACTTGCACTTTGGACCTACTTAAGTTGTTGCATAAGATCCACGCAGAAGACAAACTTCACTTTCTGGATACACTCTATACATATTTTGCTACCTGGCAGCCTTTACACACAGTATTTTCTTCTCTCTTTCCCCTGCTTTGCTTGTTCTGTCTCCTTAAGGAGGTGAACTAGTGCTAACAATGGTAAGATCCTTCAACAAAGTTTCCAGGCAAGGCAGTGGAAATCAAAATCATCAACCTCGATTTGTCTTTCATGGTATTAAGCTGTCTCCTATGAGACAGTAACCGTGAAGACAAACAACTTGTTTGCTTGAAGCAAACGAGTCTCTTCAGTTCTACAGAGTTTTATTAAATTGTTAAGATGAGAATTTGTATTTACAACAGGTTTTCTTTCCTCAGTAAAACCACACAAAGTCTGTTGTTTATATACAGAGTCATGGCTCAGATTTCACAAATACCAGCATATTTTTTAACTATTGTGAATAATTTATTTTGCAAAGGAATATAGAAACTCTTGAATGCAACTGTCAGAAATTAAAAAAAACAGAGATTACTATCAGAAATACAGACAAACCTGTTTCTTGGCTTAACTTTTCTTATTGAGTTTAATTTTTTTTTAAATCTGTTTCAACCTCTATATAATGAAGTTCCTCCAGCTTGCTGGGAATAATCTCATGGCATAAGCACAGCTCTTAGTGCTTTCTTGCAAAGACATAACCATAAACCTGAGTGAATTTTATCCTTCTATACATTACAATTAGTGTCACAGGACTTACACATGTAACCTATGTGAAGACCTGCATTTCACTTCTATTTAACACATGCTTGGCCTTCAATCCTGCCTTTTTAAATCTGGGAATTCTGAAAGACAACAAAATACCACTCTATTAGAATAACTGTCTTACACACCCTCACAGATCTTGGCACATGCTTTTCTACATGATACTACAACCTTAAGGAGCTCTACTCAGATGTTTTATCTGCTTTCTTCCTCCCTTTCCCTCCCTTCCAGCCGCCCATAAGGCATTTGTTCCATCTTCTATGCTGACCACAGTAATCACCTTCCTTATTACTCTCCTGCATTAGGTTCTGAAAGACCTGTTCATAGCCCAGTCGGATTCTTCTTCTCTCAATAGCCAGGGTGTGCTCCAGCTGGTCTTCTGCAGACAGGAGCTTTACAGGTTCTAATTCAATCTAGGCAAATGGGAACAAAAAAGGGTTCTGAATGCCATAATAATAACAAAGTGCACTTTGAACTTAAAATGGCATCACCATTTTCTACAACCTTTTGCTATCAGCTGTCCAAGATGACAAGTTCTATTAACACAAACAAGCTCAGAGTTAAAGTTCAAGAGATTCTGCATTACCCTTTCAGAATAATTTCTTAAACTCAGTGATAAAGTGCTTTTAGCTTTTAAATATAACATCCATGAGAGCACATCCAGTTTAACAGTTCTCTTTCAAAAGAGAAAAAAGAAAAAAGAGAAAAAAAGATTTTAATATGAAGCTTTTAGTATAGAATTTTTGTATCAGAAAAAGAATCCAGTCGCATTCTTCAGTGGTGCAGTCTATGGGAGAGTGCACCCTGAGCACACTCTCACTCACTACACAAACTGCCTGCTCCTTGTTTCACACTTCATTCCACATTCACATAATCTATTCCACCTGTCTGAGGACCTATTTTCAAAGAAGCACTGGTTTTCTGAGGTGGAGAAGCACAGGAACATCTAGCACTTGGTGCAGCTTCAGACTCTATACACTTTTGCCCAGACATACACCCTTCTCTTTCCAAGATCAGACCTTCTTCTCACAGAATCACAGGATGTTAGGGGTTGGAAGGGACCTCCCAAGATCATCGAGTCCAACCCCGCTGCCAGAGCAGGACCAAAACTAGGGCAGGTCACTCAGAAAGGCATCCAGACAGGTCTTGAAAGTCTCCAGAGAACGACTCTGCAACCTCGCTGGGCAGCCTGTTCCAGTGCTCTGTAACCCTGATAGTAAAGTTCTTCCTCATGTTGAGGTGGAACTTCAGTGCTTGAGTTTGAATCCATTGCCCCTTGTCCTATCACTGGGCACAAGTGAAAAGAGGTTGTCCCTGCCTTCTTGACACCCAGCCCTCATGTATTTATAGACATTGATTAGATCCCCTCTCAGTCTTCTCCTCTCTAGACTAAACAGCCCCAGGTCTCTCAGCCTTTCCTCACAAGAAAAGGACTGGTGTTCCAGTCCTTTAATCATCCTCCTAGCCCTCTGTTGGACTCTCTCAAGTAGATCCCTGTCCCTCTTGAACTGGGGAGCCCAGAACTGGATGCAATGCTCTAGGTGGGGTCTCACTAGGGCAGAGTAGGGGGGGAGGAAAACCTCCCTCAACCTGCTGGACACACTCTTCTTAATGCACCCCAGCATACCACTGTCCTTCTTGGCCACAAGGGCACATTGTTGTCCCATGGATAACTTGCTGTCTACCAGAACTCCAAGGTTCTTCTCCACGGAGCTGCTCTCTAGCAGATCACCTCCTAACCTGCACTGGTGCATTTTGTTGTTCCTTCCCAGGTGCAGGACTCTACACTTGCCCTTTTTGAACCTCATTATATTCCTCCTTGCCCAGCTCTCCAGTCTGTCCAAATCTTACTGAATGGCTGCACAGCCTTCAGGTGAATCAGCCAATCCTCCCAGATTCATGTCATCAGCAAACTTGCTGAGGATACACTCTGTCCTATCATCAAGGTCGTTGATAAAGATGTTGAACAGGACTGGACTCAGCACTGATCCCTGGGGGACTCCACTAGTTACAGGTCTCCAGCTGGACTCTGCACCATGGATCATCAGATTCTCCTTTAATTGCAAATTCCCTGGTATGTCAGTTCAATGATTAACTGAAACCAAACCTGTATTGGCTTAAGAAAATTATTACATTTATATAAATACTACAGAGGTGCCACTGAACAGTCAGTTGTGTGATTTGTCTACAAGGTCTAGCCCCATAAACCTTAAAATAATGCACAAGCACTGCAACACAGGCAAATTCAACATTTTGTGTCCTGCAATGGTGCTGCTAATGTTTCTCAAACTTTCAGTCTTCACTCAAACCCTCTTGTGGCTTCCTTGCCTCCTTTCAAGCCTTCCTTGAGAGCTTCCTACCTTTTTCCAGTTGGCCCAGCTAAAAGATGAAGATGGTGAGCACACACTGTTGCTCTCTGCACAACTTTAGCAACAGTTATTTGAGAAACTGGATTTGAAAAAATGTTTTTTAATTTTTCCAAGGCTTTAATTTCTCTTGACTTGGAATTTGAATTGAAGTCAAACTCCCTATGGGATATCTAATCTTAGTTAGTTATCACCAATTTAATAATGAGTTCATCTCCCTGGATTATTTGGGCAAAAGGTAAATGGGTTGATGACATGGATATGGTATCAAACCAATAATAAACAATCCTTACTTAATACTGTTTTAGTGCTTTCATGTTTATCAATTTAGCCATTAAACTTTCAGAGACAAGGCAGGGTTTAGTTTTGGTATAACTGATCTGATCTGTTTCTTCTGCAAATTGTAATATATCATTGCAGAAGAGAAAGCAGAAATGTTTGGAAACATTGGATACATTAATTACTTGTGGGATGACTGCTCCCTTCCAATATGCAGTGGACGTTAAAAACGCAGATGTTGTAACACATTCAATGAGACAGGAAAGTCACATATATGATTCTAGTCACTTGTGTTCAAGAAAGTAGAATGGTGCGTACAAAGGGAGTTTATTAAGAGGATCTGAGGAATATTTGGCCTTTCTCATATGAAAACTTTAAAAGATTTATGCCTGTTTGGTACAGCAATGTGAAAGCCAAACAGAACCGTGACTGATTTCTAAATACCTCCAGGCAGCCAAACACTGGGGAGAAGAAACTATATTGGCATGAAAACTGATTAACATGAATGGCAAAGAATTAATTTAGAGCTGAAGCTGGCTTAAAAATAATGACTTCTATCTGAATAGTCTTGTCTGAACAACCTCCTCAAAAGGGGGAGTGAGGATAAGTAAGCCCCACCCCCCATACCCTTACTGGTTTCAAGAGGTATATAGATCAGTTTCTGAAAAGTGCAGAGACCATGCAGATTCAGGGATCTCTTTTCCAGTGGTTGCCTTGTCAGCATTGCAGCCCTTACAAAGACACCATTCTGTTATTAGCAGATGTGCCAGAGCAAGTGGAAACAGATCAGAGATGTGGAAACAAAGATGTGGCGAACAAAAAATCTCCATGTAGTCTGGACTTCATGGTGTTTTCCTGTTACTGATCAAAATACATAGGTATGGACACTTTCCTGTGTTTCACAACCAGAAAAGCTGGGTTACTTCACAGAAACTCAGTCCCAGTAACTTCAAGCATAGAAGAAAACAGAATGAATACCTTTTTAGCACCAACTGGTTTGGCTACATATGTTGCATATGCCACACTCACAATTTTTTCAACATTAGTCAAGATGTCCTGTACTGTGACCTTGATGCCAACCTATAAGGAAGAAAGTAAAGGAGGAAGGACACAAAAAAGGTATTTACATCATTGTCAGTGGACTTGAGACAAAATACTGCAGTGTTTATCAAATTAATCATGCCCAGTCTCTTAAAGAAAAAAAACAACAACCAACACTCTGCTGTCACTGACACATCTCTGAACACATAAAACATCACAATATTTGCTGAGGTCTGAATAGCTTGCAGTAAAACATCTGTGTATGTACTTTCAGCATCACTTGTAGAGTAAAAGAAAAAGTAAGAAAGACACTTAAATATAGTTTTATGGATATCTCTTTCCATTTACTTGTGTGCCATTTGGAGTGTCTATATGAATCTTTCTAAGATTTGTATGAGCAAAAAAAAAAAGTCTGTATCAACACATAAAACACAATTAAACACTTGAAGGTGAAACACTGTATTTGGTCCTGGGAGACATGCCTGACATGCATCGATGCTTCTGATTTTTTTCTAATTTTTAGAACCTTTTGGAATACATTTACTATGAGATGCATCAATGCCATTAATATTAATAAGATTTGGACTTGGGCACAATGCAGAGAAAAGTACCCTTAAGGTTCCATTCCGGTTTCAAGTGAGTGACTGGGCAATGCATTGAATATTTGTTACTATATGAAGAGTAAGAACATGCATACACCTGAGAGAAATATTTTTGTATCAAAAGTTCTGAAAATACTTACAACTCTACCTCTTCTTTGAATCCTAGCTCTGGTCCAAAGACTGTTCAGAGGTCATTAGCTTTGGGTTGGGTCAACCCCACCTATCTCATCCTGTTCATTACACCTGCCAAATGTTTTAAGTCTTCAGGGTCCAGTTCCTATTTTGACACGGATCATTTTAGAGGAAACATGCAATTATAATATTCAGGAAACCAGAAATTCATTAGGCAGTGTTGTTGTTCAGATATCTGCACAAATCTCCTTCTGAAACTAGTACGACTGGACTCATATTGCATTCCTCTACTCCTCCCACCTCTCTTCTCTTCTTTAAATATTGTTATGAGTAAGAGCGATGACCTCTTACCTCCATGCTGGTTTTGAATGCTCTGTTCACCTTTGCTTTGATGGTAATAATTTGTCCAACCCTGTTAAGAAGAATAACATCTCATGGTGTGTAATCATGCAGCTTAATAAGGGTTTGAACCTGCTTCTCTGGGTATTGCTAATAGTAGTGAAGAAATTCTCATTAATCAGTCTGCATCTTCCATACTGTACTGAAAATGCACTGAAGAAAGGTTTAGCACTGTTACTCATCAGTCAGACTTCATTCATGATCAATAATTATTTCACTCACCCAGAAAACTGCATAAGCTCAACACCAGCATTCTGTGTCCTTGCTGATGTTTGCATGATCACAGAGTCATAGAATGGCTTGGGTTGGAAGGGATATTAAAGATCATCTAGTTACAATCCCTCTGCATGGGCAGGGACACCTCCCACTAAAACAGATTGCTCTAAGCCCCATCCAGTCTGGTCTTGAACACTTCCAGGGATGGGGCAGCCACAGCTTTCCTGGGCAACCCATGCCAGTGTCTCACCACCTTTACAGTGAAGAATTGATGATGCCAGGTGTGCTCCAGGCCCCAGATCCCCCAGGAAATGTTGGCCTACATTCTGCTTTTGTTCAAAGGTGCATCTTGCTGTGAGTTACACCAAATCACTGAGTATATCTAGCTGCAAAACCACACATTTGCATTCTACACATTCACATATACAGCATTTGCATTCTCTAGGACACAGAGATGTGCACATGAAGAAACAATCTTAGGACAAAATATGCTCTTTGACATCTTTGAAGGATGGAGAAAGAGCTCACTTTCTAAGATTTGGCCAAGAACAGGGCTATAGCATGTCTCTTCTGTCTTAACAGCATACCTCTGAACAATTACTCTGTCATATTTTTCTACATAGAGTACCTCAACAGAATATCTTTTTACCCACATAGAATCAAATTTATATGAGAAAATAATTTCATTCTGGAACTTCTAAAGTAATTGCTATGTGTTGATAACAAGAGCAACCCGTTTTCAAACCCCTAATATTCTAAGACAAAGGAAGAGGTTGAGAGAAGTCTGGGTCTGTCCACCTTTGAGGACACTGCAGAGAGGGAACAACAGCACAGAGCTGGATGTGATCTCACTCAGTCTGAGGCATCAGTCCCACCATAAAGGTGGTTTGGACTTCACAGACATTAGAATCCCTGGCAGACTGATTGACCTCTTCCCTGGTGCTCCAAGCAGTCTACGCAGTTGGACTCACATTTCATTGAAGAAAAGTGTAGTCACCTGGGGTCCACAGCCATATCAGGAAAAAAAAAAAAAAGTCAGAACTGAGATTGTCAGGCATGATGATAGGGAAATGTCTTTTCATATATTTTTTGGGAACTCTTTTAAAATGAAATGTTTTACATTGATCATGCATTCTGACTTGGGACAAATTGATTTATTTAAACAAGGGAGCTGAACAGCTTGGGCATTTAAATAGGTATGTGAGGACAGAAGTCACAGACAGAACACCACGATTTCACTTGTAATTGGCAGAAAGCTTTTGAAATGTATCAGAATGAACTGAACATGATTCACATATGGAGCACGAGCAAAATTTAAATAAATGTATCAGATGTCCTTACTACAAATGAACTGCTGCATATTAAAAGACAGGGAAGAGGGATTTATTTGTTATCCTGGCATAAAACTGAGTTTTGCAATATATAGATTTGTGGAAATCTGTTTCCATGTCAACTGAGAAGAAATGCACACAGAAGAGTTAATCCTTACAGACCATTTGGTAACCTGAGTTAGGTAAATGAAACCTTACAGCAGGTAACCTACAGAACATCTTTTTAATTTACTACAGTGAAATACAAGAGCTCTGTTATTTATGCAAGATGTTCGTATAATCAAAAAGATCTGGCAAAATTTAGGAAATTACACAGTAAACTACATACAGGATGTTAGGAATGACCTGAGGCTGAAAAATAATTACTGAAATCACAGTTGTACCCTAATTTCTTATTGGGAATGAAACATTGGCACCAGAAATTGACGGAGAACTAGAGACATATTTGGAAACAAATTTGGATGGAAAAGTATTTTAATTATATTTTAGAAGCTCTATTTTGCTCTCAGAAACAAAAGAAAAAATTGCTCTGAAGCTACTGAAGTCTGAAGTACTATGCCTGAAAAAAACCCCAACTTTACTCTGACTTCATTTGTAGGACTCTTTGATTACAGTTTTCACAGAGTGGATTTTTTTCCTAAGGACAAAATTTAAAACCCAGAACAATTACAGGCAGGAAAAACACTTTAAAACTAATTTTGTAAAACAGACCAAGATATTCTCTTGAGTTCTAGACCATTACCATGTTAACTCCTTTGTTACTGGTTCTAGTTCTCATCCTAATGGCCACTACTCTAAAAATCTGCTGTTCAGAAATGTAAGCAGATGCATATTTTACACTCGTGTACTTCAAACAGTTTTGAATTGGCATCAGTGGTGCATCTGGCAGCCAGCGTTGCTTGGTTCACAGTCATGACAACTGCATGTGCACTGTTGTGTGTAACCAGGTCTATCCCATCTACACACTCATTAATTTCCAGATTGCAAGGCATAAAACCACACAAAACCTACAAAGTAATGGCTTTAAATTTCTGTAAAGATATGGTTTAGGAAAATGTGCTGTTTCCTCTTACAGTGTCTTTTATCCCTTGGAAAACTCTGAAAATCAGTTAAAACAAAAATTAAGTCCTGTATTACATAGTAGACTCACTCAGTATTTGGTGATCACAAACACAAAACATTTGTTTTGTTGCATGAACACATATTTTTAAAAGAGCTGAAAGAAAGAGATGGTAAGAAATAAACTGAAAGAGCACTTATAACAATAAAACAATTCATAGACTAGGTTATAGATATGTATTCCTTATTTAACAGAGATAAGCAATGCATTAACTGCAGCATTCACTTCAACTACAGCCAAAGATACCTGGGCCCATCAGTTTCCCACCTGGCATCTAGGCTGCCAAGTCAAAGTAACTACAGTTCATTTTTGACCTGTGAAATTGAGCTGTTTTGTAAGTGGGTCAGGCTACCACAGATAGAGAAGAGCAATCTCAGGACTTAACCGTGCGACTCAAATTTTGTGTATCTCAGATCCTCTAATGCCTCAGTTCATCTCTGCCAAATAAGAAACTCTAGAATGAAAATGTTTTGACTTTTGTTAGCTGTCTTTGTACCTGGCAGCCTCTTCAAACTGTATGTCATCCATAGACGCTGTCACGCAAGACACACCAGCATGTTTCTCAGCTTCAAAAGAGACACATGGACACACAGTTACCACAGGGCATTTGCAGGAAGCCAGTCACCTATGTACTTGTGCATGGAGATAGAGATGAAACACAGTAGGTCACTTCTTCTTTTGATCACCCTAACAGAAGTCTGTGGTGGACCCCTTAGGAAAAAAGGAGCTAAATAAGATTACACTTAATATTTACTACTAAAAAAGGTAACATGAGGAGATGAGACTGGATGATTATAACGATTCTACTCAGTTTGAAAAGCTCTACTTAAGGTCCTTCACTAAAAATGAATATTCTAATAAAAAAGGGCTAACAAGTATGTTGCTGGACAAAAGGAGTCACAAAGCATTAACAAGCCTACATAAATCTCAGCAATCTTCGAAACAGGATGTTGTGAATATCAGCTTTGTTAAACTGGTGTGGAAGTTTTCTGTAACCTGAGGATTCTCAGACACAAGAGAAAGTTCTACTGGCTGATTAGTGTGGTCACAGCAGTGGAAAGCAGCTAAGTATATGTCCTCAGGGCTGTACTAAACAACAGAAATTAAATAAAAACAAACATAACAAGATTTGAAAAATCAAAACCAAGTACTTATTGTAATTTTTTAACCAAAATTTGAACTGTGCTTTTCATCTCACTATGATGCATTTGACTATGAAAAGTAATGCACCCTATTTGTATTAATTATGAAAGTTAATCTGGAAAAGGTAAACATCTTATTTACTGTTAATATTTAATAGGCCAATAGTTATATTTTTACAGCAAGTTGTTGTGATTTATTATTTATTTGACCATGGCACCTAGAGTTCCAAGTCAGAGGCTAAATCTCCACCACCCTAGGACCTGTATCAACACAAGGAACTCCTGCTTCAAAAAGTTTCCTGAGTGACAGAGGCAAAAGACTGGACTAGCAGTAAAACTTGAAAACAGCACTGCCCAAGAGGCAAGGAATTTCACTCCCAAGCAGCCCAGTATTTTTAGTCAGGATCACAAGAAAAAACTTGGAGGAATTAGAGAGGATGGTGCATGAGTTTCTGAGGATTTCCCTTTGAAAATACAAGGGTACAACACATGAAGGCACCTATCAGAAAGAAAGCAAACTGTGATGAAAGAGGTCACTAATGACTATGAGGCTGAAGTCACCACTTCGACAGGTAATACAAGATGGTGATAGTCATAAATAGCCTTAAAAATGAGGAAACAGCCAGCCAGGTGGATCACAGCTATAGCAGGAGGATATGAAATTAGAAGGCACTTGCAATTGCACTAGCTGGGACTAATGTGGGTGAAAGATGGCACAGCCAAACAAATCCCTGCCTGGCATGTTCAATCTGCTGTGACACAAAGCTAGGAAAGATGTTAAAAATCCTTTGTGTGTGACAGGATCAGCCCTGTGGCATGCATTAGTGCTGCTGCCCTCAGCCTAACCAAATAAAACCAATTCTGAAAGATGGATTGAAAGTGAGCACTCGTGACAGATTCACAGCTGATGATCACCACAGCTTAACCAAAGCCCAGGGAGCAAGGATGGACTTCTGTAGCAGCTGGGGCTCTGCCACTTCAGAGCAAGGACTAGAGTTCATGGGTTGCTGAGATCAGTTCAGAGTCTCTTCACAAAGAGCTCTGTTAAGGGGTAAATCACTGAAGGGCTGAAATAAAATGACTCCCCCGTGCTGGCATGAATCTCAAAAAAAAAAAACCAAAACCAACAAAAAAAAAATCATATTGCGAATTTGCTACATGCTAGGTAGTTTCTGGGTTACTGTGTGGGACAAGTTCTCCAGGATCCCAACTCTTTCTATATAAGAAGAAGGGATTATGTAAAGCTGCACACACCCACGCAGCGAGCGCAGCGCGGTCACCACATCGTGTGGAGCCGCCATCCAGACGCGAGTTCCCCAAATACACCCGCTGTTCCCCACAAGGCTCATTATGGACTGCTAATGTATGCAGCCGTACTTGGAAACGGAGTTCACTGACAGCAGAGATGGCAGAGCCTTGGGTTTTCTTAGTGCTTTAGATGCGGCTTTCGCTTCCCGAAGTTAGTTGAGGAGATTTTAAAAAGTTTTTGAAGCTGATCTACACCAGACACAGAGCACTCTGCACGCTGGTTCAGTTTATGGTTAGATTTTATGTTTTTTTTTCCACCCATGCCCCAGTATTCTTAAATTAGTACTTTTCTTTCTTCTGGTATTTCTTTCTCCATCCTTTTTTTTCTTTCCACTGCTCTCTTTGTTAATTCTCCTCATCCTAACCCTCCCTGTCAGCCTCTTCCTCACTCTCCCTTGAGACCTGACACCCCTCTCCAGCCCGACAAGCTTTCTCACTCTCTTGATGCCTAATCGGAACCCCCAAATCTCACACAGTCCCCAAGGCTGAAAAATTCCCTCAAGCCCCAGGGGCAAAATTTCACCTGCTCTTTGTCCGTCATCGGCAAATACCGAGGCGGGGCTTTCAGGAAAGGAGACGCTGTCCCCACACAGCCCTGAGGGGAAAGGGACGCTCAGTCCGGCCCCCAGGACAAATGGCGGCGGGGGCGCCTGTCCTCGCCCTGAGGCGACGTTCCCCCACCCACCGCCACCCCCTGCCCCGCTGCGGCCCCTCTACCTGCCAGGCAGGCGGTGGCGTCCATCCATTTGAGGAGCTGCCCTGCGCTCAGCTCCTCGCGATGGTTGGCGTGGGCCGGGAAGACGGTCTGGCACATGCAGACATCGCCTCCCGCCGCCGCCCCGCGCCCCTCCATGGGTGCAGAGTGAGGCGGGCAGCGGCGGCCGAGGCTCCCCTCGGGCAAAGGAGACGCAGCGCTGGCCCGGCCCGGCCCGGCCCGGCCTCTTCGTTGGGCCGTGCCGGTCCCGCCCCAACGCCCAGGGCTAAGGTGGAATCGCCTCCTCTGGCGGGGGCCGGGCCGCTGCGAGGAGGCGGGAAGGAGCCCGGCGGGCTGAGGGGCAGCGGTGGCGGGGTGGGTACAGGGGCACCGCAGAACGCACCCGGCTCTCGGGAGAGGAGGATAGCAGCGGGGCTGTGGCCGGTTTTTACAGCCGGTTGCCCGATTCCATCCCCCGCGGCTCCTGCCGCACGACCTCTGAGGCTGCCTCACGACCTAGCGTCCGCCACCACGGTGGCGCGGCCACCAGGAGCTGGTGCTGCTGCCGCTGGCGGGTTTTGGTGTGCTCATCACCACTGAAATATTTATAATCCATCTCAGATATTTTTTTTCCCCTTAATTTTTTTTTCTTTTTTTCTTTCTTTTTTTCCCCTTTTTTTTGAAGTCTTGCTTGCTCATTTTGTCACCAAGTTGACAGCCTGGCAGATGAGCCCTGGGAAGACACGCTCCCATCTCCAGATGCTGGTGAGCCCAGTTGGAAGGTGCTGCAGCTGGGTGAACCACTGTCATTACTGGTACAGACATTTTGACACATACCTCAGTGGCCTGGTCATATATTCCCACAGGAGTTAATAAACCTCATAGGGCGCTTCTTCTCTTGCCTACTCCTCCTCACATGGTTGGTAAGGTACTGCTGCTCTCAAAAGCTATGAAAAGACAAGCACTGCTGAGGAAGAGCAGAGCAATCACTTTTGAGTCAGTCAGGAAGGTCGACGTTTTCCTATCACCATAGATAACAGCATTATTATTATTGAAAGCTCAACCACGTGAGAAGAGTAGTTTGGTGATACCATTTGGGCTCATCAGCTGTAAAGGCAGGGCTGATCAGTGGAGCAGATGTGTTGCTTCAACGTAGTAGCATGTGTAACCTGCAAATGGTCACAAGAAAAGACTGCAAAGCTTGTATTTGACTCTGTGCTATTCTTCCCCCCTGGGTATTGTAAATAACGTGGTTTTCAATAGAGCAGCAAGACTGACTGTTTTCTGTAGCCTTTCTTTACAGCCCTTCCTCTTGGTCATCTGTCTCTGACTTGTTACACACTATTCCAACCACAGGCTTCTCATGTTTAAGAACATACATAAATGAATTTATACCATTAATGCTTGTTAATTTAAACATTGCTAAAGATCCAGCTTTAATCCATAACAGCCAGGAAACCTTTAACCAACCTGCCTCAACAAGATAGAATTTCTCAGTGCAGTAGGGATGATCACACTAGTTAAATCCCAGAGGATACTGGCTCTGAAAAGCAGCATGCTGTGCTATCCCCTAGATGTCTTTCTATTCTGTTTCTTCAGAAAAAGAAAGTTTATACAGATTTCTCTTTCCTTCTTTGACTGGCTTCTGTGAAGGAAAGAAACAGACTCTCTTTTAAGTGGCAGTGGCATAGCTCAATCTTGCTACCTGAAGAGGATTTGTAAACAGTATGCAGCTGGTATTTTCTCCTTCCTTGTCTGCTCAACGCAGACAAAAAAAACTCAAGTACCAACTTCTCCCTCCATGGCTCCTGGATCTCAGAAGGAAGAATCTTTAAACAGAACTAAATATTTTTTCTATTTATTAAAACAAAATTATTTTTTGCTAGCCTTGGCCAGTAATCTCTAAATTTCTTTTTAGATCTACCATGTCATGCTCATTGACAAGGCTTTCTCTAAGATCATCCTTATCTGCTGTTCTTTCACTGGTAGTTTTCACCTCCATTTAGCATAGTCCCAGTGATCAGCTGTTTGGCCCATAATACACCTGTTTTCTGCTATGAGACTGGGAGCTACAAAGCTGTCAATATCACAGAGAAATACAGTAGAGAGTGAATCTGCTCACATATACAACTTTCTGAGGTATGTGAAGGAGTACATGCTCGGGGCAAGTGGTCAGCAGAACTCCCCTAGGTGGTATGGAGGTGTTTCAGAGAAAAAGAAAAGGTATCTTCTCTCGTTTCCCTTGTGGTAAGGGAAAGCTGGTATTTGAAAAACACACCTCAGAGCTGTACATAGGTCTTGATTGCTAAGGGATGTGATTTGAAATATGTCTGTTGGAAGTAGGAGCTGCCATGCCAGAACGGGAATGGCCACTAAGGATCCAAATGAGCAGTGCACATGACTCCCACTCCTGTGGACGTTTGGCAGACCTACCCAAGTAGGTCTGAGACTGAGGTGAGGGAACTCACAAGCAGAATTTCTCCTGCCCTTCAGCTCTTCTTCTTGGACCCTGTCTGCTGAAGTAAGACTCTAATGCCTGTCTTCCAGCTGGCTTCAGCGACTCCTTTCTCTCTAGTCTCTTGACTCCTGTAGCTTCTCACACGGTCTCCAGTGGAGTAACTGAGTACAGCCTTCAGTGTATTTGTTTCTTCACAGCTTGAAAATTAGTGAAATAAGTTACTGCCCCTAGTTCACAGAGGACATTTATGTTTTTCAATGGTTTTCCAGTTGAAAAATACCTTTTGTGACACAGCAGCCTATACCAGCACCTGTGGCATCACCATCAGATGAAGGCAGTCTCTGGGAAGCACCTTTGTGAAACATCACATTTCTCGTTCTTGATGCTCACTGTAGTGAGAGAAACAAATGGCCAAAGGCAGATGGAGGACACCTTAACTCCAAACCCATACATCACTCAGGCACTTACTTTTGTGAAATTGTTCTTTTGATTTGAGAACTGCTGGTGAATTAGTGAGGTCAACTTTATAAGTTTGGTTAACTGAGTAAGATGCTGACTCCCCTTCAGAACTGTTGCTTGCTAATGCAGTTTTAAAAAGTTTTTGTCAAGAAACAATTAGTGTGCATATTAGGTTCTCATCTCCTAATAACATGCATTTGTAATTGAAGCAACATAACTTAAAAAGCTTTGTGCAGCACAACAGTGTATCTCCCGGGGGCTGCGAAGAGCAAGACACAGTGCGATGCCTGTAGAGGAATTGTGCCAGAAGAGGTAAGGCATTTTATTAATAAAAGATGAGCTCAGTATTAGATGTGAATAAATCTTCTGTAAAGTAAAGCCATTACAGCTAGCAAGAAGTACTATTCAATCATATAGCACACAGACAGCTAGCAGCCCACTCAACTAATAGCGTAACTGTTCCAGATCTGCATTTCATCTCAGAATTTATTCTAAGACATGGTATATAGAACAAGGGGGCAGCAAGGGAGGTCTGATTAGGAACCAAAATTCCACAGAAGCCTGTAATCTAGAACGGGTTTTTGGATTTGCACCAAATTTGTATATTTAATCAGATGTACGCATGAGTGGAGAGCTTTAGCATTCCTTGGAAGTAACAGACGGATGTCATAATCATGACATTGTTAACATGTTCACAAATCTTCTCTCATCAATGGAGTTGGCAGCTGTAGGACATACCTCCAAAATGCATCTTTTTGTTAATGTTTTAAATACAGATGTCAGTTACTGCAGTAAACCAACTACAGTATGTAGCTGTGCAAATGCAAACTATATACTTCTGATTCTTGAAACAAATGCATCACTGCTTGAAGTTATAAATGTATTAGAGATTCATATGTTTCTTTCATAACCCTAGTTATTAATGGGAAAAAGGTTTTTTTTTGACACAGCTTTTGAAAATACAAGTGCTTCTTGTAAAATGAAACTTTATTCTAAAATGTATCCAAAATTGCAAGACACAAGCACCATTAAACAGATAAATAGACATATATTTATGTACAGAGAGCATCAAAACACAAAACAATTGTTAATATAATTCTTATACCATTTTAATGAGTATCCATCAATAAAACTTTACAACTTAAAGAAGACTTTTCAGTTGCAAAACAGTTGTAAAATCATATGTATAAATTATGTTTACTACAATTCCAATAACAGAGGCAAAGTAAAATACAAAAATAATAATCAATACTGCAAATTCAAATACAAAACCCAAAGTAATGCTGCACAGGTACGTATGTACACTGGATGAATTCATGCAGCTAGGCAGTGCAACAAATTAACTGCTTAGTTTAACTTATCACAAAATGGAACAACCATGTCGGCAAACAGAAGAAAATATATTTTTGTAATAAATCATAGTGCATTTGAAGTTAGACTTTATAAAATGATTGTTGAGTGATAAACTTCTAAAATTCCCCATGTGATCTGAGATTCCCCAAGTCCTCTCCTGTGAAATAAAATACAAATGACAAAAGCTAAAAAAAAAAAAAACCCACTGTAGTACAGAGTCTGATGTACTGGTACCATCTTGATTTTTTTTTTTTATTCTCGGTATCAGACTCATTTGCAAGTGTCCATGTCCACAGGGACATGTGTTACTCCTTGCTACCAAAAGTAAATCTTTCACACTCCAATGCTATCCCCATAAATTGAATCTCACATGATGCTTAGACTGCACTGGTTTAAAGAGACACAGCTGAGCCTTGAAAAAAAGAACTCTTAAATTCCTATGAAGTACAGAGAGAGAGTAAAATGGAGGATAGAGAGACCCCATTGTTCCTGAAGCTCCTATCACTAATTGCTTTAATTACATAAACACAGAATAACGTAAGAGGCTTTTATGGCTTGGATGAAATTTCTGCTGATTTGCTGGGCAAGCGCAAAGCCCACGTTTCCCCACAGGGCTTGCCTTTCACAGTGCAGAAGGCTACAGACTATTTTGGTTGGTGAAAGGAAGCCTCAGATAGAAAAATACTTCCGCAGTGAAAATGGAATAGTGGTAAAGAAAGAAAATCAAAACTCTTGAAGACTGTGATTTCTTGTGTAGCTGTGATTCTAAAACATGGCTATTCACCTTTCGGTTCTGCATCGGTTGGTCTATCATGAACATGTAGATAGAACCGAGGTTCATACCTCGCTGAGTATTACTGGTTAAGTGTCAAAATTACATGAGATACAATTACACAGTCTGACACTTTTTTCCCTAAAATCTTAAGTGATAAGCACGCTCAGTGTTTTCACTAGGAAGTTACTGTTAAAATGCTACATTTCTTTGCTGAGAAGACACTAATTTACAGCAGCCTGTAAACTACTGAAGAGCTGCTACCTGCATCCTTTGTGCTTCCAAAACCCCCTTTCATGCCATTACTGACTTTCAAGTTAATGGGAGTTTCAAGCAGAAAAGGGATGCAGTAGAACAAGTGTATTGGGTAAACAATGTAGCAGTTTATACAGCAGCATTTCTAAATTTCCAACATGCGAGCATGTGTAGAGAGAAGCTAAGAGATGGCATGCACTGCAGTGACATGTCATTGTGCTTACATCTGGTGAGAATACTATGGCATTTTCACCTGGGAAAACATAACCTTAGCCCCAGAAGACTCAGATAGCCAGTATTAATGAAGCTGTCAGCTACTATATAGGAAAGAATACCCCAAAAGAGGGAAGAAGTTTGTCTGCTCATAGCTTATAGATACTGAAGCTGAAGAGAATTACAAAGGCATGATACAAGCCTATTATTTCTTGTAAATTATATATATTAATATATTTTTGCTCATACCACCTTAAGATACTGAATGGTAAAATAATAACTGAGGATAGAAATGTTAATTCAAAGATAAGCACTAAAAATAAATGGTTGCTGGAGAAGACAGCTCATTACGTGCTACATTTCTAGCCTTCCTGGGTGGTGAGCTTGTCCACCTCTCCTCCACTGGCTGACAATACTTATCAAGATACTCAAGAACATGGTGGTCCACTGAGAAAACTGCAAGTGTCAGACGATAGACAGGATGGCTTTATGCACCTGAAAAGTTGTCAGTAAGTGGCTGCCACAGCAATCTTTCCCACTGCAACTGCTTTACTGTTGGCCCAGAATTCAATGAGAACCCAGAGGCCGTAACTGGAAATTCATACCCATTTTCATCTAGAGATGAGGCTAAGATAATTCATTAAGATAACATTTTGTTTAAGTTCGGCACTCAAAATATTGAAGAGCAGAGCAGGGATTGTACTAGCATATCATAAAGAAAACAATTCTCAATTTTTCTATTCATAGCTACACAAGATGCGTATAATTTTCAATACTGAATGACTCACAACTCGGAAAATAAAGCAAATATAACAATACCGCTCCCGTTAAACACAAAAAAATGACACCCATTTTTGTGTGATGAAGTTATATGGCAACTTTGGAGGCAGCTGCTGTCTCAGGCCCAGCTGTGAGAACATGGACACTTCATGAAGGTGAAAAGGTGCAATTTACAATGTTCTTTTTTTTTGAACTTCAGCTGTTCCTCAGCTCGCAGTAAGAATAGATAAAACTGCTGTTATGATTTTGTACCAGCAGTTAATAAAGACAGTTACCAAGTTGAACTAGAGTATGGTAGGTGTATGTTGCAAGCCTGAGGTGGAACGTGCTATGAAGGGCTTTGCTAATCCACAGTAATGCTGCCTGCAAAGATCTGGTCTATCCCCTTCCAACGGCTGCAGGTGGGACAGTTACGACTCCCCAGATCAGGACCTTAAACCATTTGGAAAGGGACTGCTGTCAGGCAGTGTGTTGGACCTCTGAGCAGTGCAGACCACAGCCCTTCTGAAACCGTCCCAGAGGCTGCTTTTAGACGTACCACACCAGGCCTGGGGAAGTCTGCAGTGGAGTGGTTACTCATCCTAACACAACACATACACACATCCGCATACTGATGATGCTGTGGGCGTTCTGTATAGCCATGCTTTTGAACTCTTTCTGTATGGCATGGATTGGCTCTTTGCAATAGCAGTCAATAATGAAGCACACACTGAGAAGAAATACAGCTGATCTGAAATACACAGACTCTGTGAGATCCCCAATATTATCAATAGTAATGCTTAAGGTCAGAGGCAGTATCAAGTTTTGCATGCATTTCCTACGCTAATATTTATTCACAAATTTAATTCTTGCTGGTTTGGAAAAATTACTGAGGTTTTCTTTACTTCTAAAGACTGGAGCTTGAACATTACATTCATTTATGATGTTCAAAGTCATTCTTTGTCTAAAATACACCACCTAATTGTTTAAATGTGACCTGGAAATAGTTGGGATTATGGGATTGGGATTACCCTGTTGTTCTCTGTAAAGGTCTGAAGTAATCTGTAGAAACTTTTTTTTTTTTTTTTTTACTTTAGAAATATAGGCAATTTATCTACAGAGTGGCTTGGAGGTGTGAGGAAGATTTATTGCAAGTACTCAGAATTTTACATGAAAGGGTGAAGGTGCAAAGTCACTAACAAAGACTGCCTTTATTCAAAAGATTAACCTAGTCATTTAAACTATCAATAAAAACAAGTAAAACATAGAATTTAAAATAATCCAAGTAAGAATCCCCTTCCACTTTCCTAGCTTTTTCACTTTTCCCATCATTGGCTTTCAATCTAGACAGGACTTGAATTTCTGATCTCAGAAACCAGCAAAGAACACATACAGATTTTCAGGTCTTTGTTGTATATCTTATAATACTAATAAAAAAGAACCCAGAGTCCAAGAATTCAGATTATTTTTCTATCTTGATAAACAGACAAAGAATTGAATTCTCCTTAAAACATTGCTGCACATAAAGCCTGTGGTAGCTGGGGATGAAGATGCAATACAGATGCAGTGCTTCCTTACCCCCTGCATACCCTTAGAGATGGGTTTCTGTCCTGGCATCGATGCAAAAAATTTTGGGAAAAAAGAGACAGCAGAGGAAAAGCTAGTATTTTTTTGCTTACTCAGTGCAAGGACGCCTGCAGGCTGGTGGGTCTCTGCAACAGTTGCTGAGGACTTGTAGCCTGCCTTGGCCTGGGGACAGTGAGAGGAGAGGCCTTTCCTTCTGTGCAGCTCCCTGCACAGGGTCTGATCTCAGGCTTGCAGGCACCTGCAGCTGGAAAACATACAGTGTGTACCCAGCACAGAGCCATGAAATGTGGTAACCTGCAGCTACCTGTTTTCTGTGAAAATCCAACCCCAAGCTCTCAAAAATGGATGTGAACTGGGTTGAATTCTCTTATGTTACACTTGATTTAATACTCTTGTCAATGGCTTATATATCTGCTGTCTGAGACAAATTCTGAAACCACCAAGCGTGCTTAACAAAGCTTTAACTATATGTGAACAGCAAGTTTTAAGGACAGAACAAGTACTGTTGTAGTATATAATACACATGGCTGTACAATCAAAAGCCACCTCTTGCTTCAAAACAAGAATTTACAGTAGTAAGCAATGGTGACGAGGCTTCTTACACAAAACCTACAAGAATTTACAGAATATGCATGGATCACTGAGGTTATAATGCCAGCAGTAGACTACACAGAGTATCTTGTGCAATGTGAACAAAGTTGACAATAGTTTACCAATGCTTTAAGTAATTCACATAAATATGCTAATCCACCAGCTCTCCAGTCTTCCTCCTCTCCCCACCAGAAACAAGTGTTTGCCAGATGCATGTACAACAATCCATTAAAAATTGATTTGTTTTTGTGGTTTTAGGTGAACATGCACAACATAGATGCACAACAACATTTTTGCAAGGGGATACTTGCCACAAAAAAAAAAGCCGTCAAAATTGGTTTCTAAGCATACACAGCATTTTGATTCACACTTCTCAAATAGCCACTGCAAGCCTAAAAAAAGGTTATTGTATGGATGTTTTTTGTCCTGAAAAAAAAGATCTTAAAAAGGTACTTGATTCTCAACTAACAGAAAGCTCCAGCTTCCACTTTATTCATGCCAGCCTTCCATGTCTGTATTTCAGCCCTAGTTTAGGAACTTTTATTCTCTTCCTTATCCATTAATGTAAATATAAACCAAACCCAAATTAAGAGTTACTCAGAAAAATAAGGACAGACCTGGGAACACCCTACATCTGCTTTTGAATGTCATGTTTTCAAGTGGCAGTTCAGCAAACACTGCTTTTCTTTTCCACTAAACTGTTAAGACATGGTCTGTGCTCCTGTTAGAGATGAACTTCGGCATCCACTGGAAGGGCACCTGCACTTTGCTCACCTGTAACTAGAGGTGTGGCCTGTGGATATGGCAGTCCCTGGTCTACAGCCTGCCTAGACCAAGGAACCCAACCTCTGCTGGGGATTACAAACTCTGCACCAGGCACCTCTGCACTGAAGACAGCAGCTACCAGTTTTGCTGCTAACAAGCTTGTTATCATTAGCACACTTTTAAAAATCACCTAGTAAATGATAGCTTTAGTAAATTTCCACTTCAATTAAATGTGCTCTACTTGGATTTTAGGTTCCTCCAATCTGCATGGCAAACACCAGCTTTTGATTCAAGCTATTTTATGTCATTGTTAGAAATAATTTCATCTCATGTGTGAGTCCCTAAAATGCTAACTCTCCTGATCCCAGAGCTCTCAGGATATTGTGCTGCCACTCCTTATTTGTTGTTACGCTCAGTATCTCTAATGAAATAAACTCTCTATTGTAGGGCTGTAGTGACAGATGTGAACAACTTTTCGTACATTTATTGGGCAAATTGCTCTTATTTTTCTGCAAAGATCGGGCATGGTACATTTAATGGGAAGATCCAAATGAGAGAGAAGAAAACATGAAGATTAAACAACAGAAAAAAACCCTAGAAATATCCAGTTGATCCAGTTGATAATTTGGCTCCTCAAGGACAGGAGCATTCACTCCATACCAGTAACTCTTCACATCAGAAGTGATTACTGATGATTTCACTCTATAGGGACAAACACAGGTTTTCTCATGGTTATTCTTCTAATCACCCCCTAATCTGAGGAACTGTAAGTATCTCTATAATACACCAAACTTCTACATTTTGGTATCTATTTCCTAGTACACCCAGGGTATTGAGAAAATGCATCACCTTTCAAAATCCCCATGTTTTGTGCTGATCCCCTATGAAAGCTGGTGCTAAACTGCCAGAATTTTCACTTGGCAAAATTAAACTTCTTCTCTTAGTATTGTAAAATCTTAAGGGAGACCCCAGACCTAACTGCAAGAAGAATTGTACAAGTTCTCAAGAGAACAGCGAGGTAGCGTACAAATACCTTGTTTCTGAGTGCACAGCTGGGCACACCTGGTGGATATATTATACAACCCTTAATTACCAGACCTGGTGAACAGGCTGGCTTGACCACTCAGTTACTCTTCTGAGAGATACAACAACAGAACCCTGCACAGCTAAGGGGGACCCTGAATCATCCACAAGATACAGTGAAAACATGGAGCAGACAAATGAAACGAATGTGGCTTTGTACAAAGTCACACCCATCAGACATTAGGCAATTCACTTTTGGGGACGTGGAAGGAGCTTTCAGCATAAAGTCTGGCCATGCTATTCACAGCAACTAGGCAGTAAATCCCGTTTTAATCTAATTTCCCCCAAAACCACGTCTTTCAGCAAATGCTTATGATGCTGAATTCAAATAAATATATAAAGTAAAAGGTAATTTGTTTTCTCAATTTCTTTTACACACAGAAATTAAGTCGTGGCTAGAAAGTGACCATTTCAAATCATAGCTGAAAATTGCATTTTTATTAAATGTGAAAACAGGTACCCAATAAAACCTTTATACATTTTTATGGCAAGTTTTCCCATTACATGAGAGGCTTTCTTACACTTTTTAAGCTTAAATGGAGAACAGTGACCAAACAGAAGTTTGGACTAAAACTGCAAAGCTGATAGCTACGTTGCGGGAAACTGTGGCTGCATAATTGAAAACAAGATGGAAGGAGAAGTTCACAAAAATAGTTCATCTAATAAAATAAGAAACAGAAGAAAGCCAAATCTGTTCCACGTATCAGTACTATTGATAAAGAAACATGCTCCTGCATTGGTAAAATCTTTAAAATAAAGTCTGTTTAGGGAAGACTTAATTTGAGCCTCTCGACTGTCCATGCCCGAGCATGGTTTTAGCAGAGTAGCAGTCCCACTGCCCTGAAGGATACTGCTTATATTCTTAAATCTGTTTGAATTGAGTGTGTTTGAAATTAAGGCTTCATTTCAAACAAATATGAATACGTTTGCAGGATCAGAGTTTTAATGTGCTGAGCAGGTGATCCATTTATTTTCTCCAACTTTGTTACTGTAATTCGTTTCCCAGATAACAGCCCTGGCAGACAATCTGCATGCATGCACTAAAGCAGTATTTTAGGTAAGGACTTTTTTTCTTGTTTTTTGGGTTGAAACACCATTTTGGTAATTTCGTCAGACCCTCTGTATTTTGCTCTAGGTACTCAGTTTATTTATCTGCCAAATAATGTTACATCTCAGATAAATCACATTTCACCCAGATCAGGGTGAAATCCTACCAAAAAAAATGACCTTAAGTGAGTGGTTCCATCAAAGTTTGAGCAGGACAACCAGCATGAGGAGCAGCTAATAGGACTGAGCCAATAATGCCTGGAATGTAGAGGAAACTGCACACACTAAAATTTAAATATAACTCATTATTTATGAGTGTAGTGATTTTTTTATAGTTGTTTCATATTGTTAAATCCTGAATTAGATCCTCTATGTGACAAATATGAATAGAAATGAGCTATCACTGTTGAGTTTTTGGGTTTTGTTTGAAAGATGTGCTTTGTCAGGATTCCCATCCTCAGGGCTCAGCCAAAATGAAGCATGTTTGGGACAGGAGCCATGGTTATTTAATCACTTACAGTGATATAGTTAGAGAAAAATAAATTTACCTGTACTGATGTTTGGGTTGTTGTATTTTTTTTTACATCACTAAGGTCTATTTTACATTCTCCAAATGTAAATGTGTAGGGTCAAATCTTGAAGAATTCAGTTGATATTTAGAAATGACAGCAATAACAAAGAATCAGAGCTGTCTAGGAATGGGAGGTAACACTTAAAAATTAACTGGTCTGAGAAATATAAATTGGTGCAACATGTATCAGCTGAAAATCCATTTTGACTGTTAAAAGGGAAAAACGAATAAAATATTCAACACTGAATATTGTAACAGCTGGTCCCTCATTAAACTACCCATCTAATTCCAAATCATCTTTGCATGCAGTATTTCATTTGCTAGCCACAGAACAGAGGAAAATTCAAGTTACTTTTAGCCAGTTGAAGAAGCTGTCTTTCTGACACACGGATTGCTATTGATAGAGAAGCAAGATTCTATTCACTTCTTCCTAATCTGAATTATTTAAAATAAATAATTAGCCTATGTATTTCTCATTGCGCATGTTCCCATTGCAAGGGAAAGCAACAGCTGAATGACTTGGGTCCTAGGGCATTTAATCCTCAACTAAGGGAAGCAGGCTGGCAAGTCTGAAAGTTGTTACCATCTCTTGAGTATATGTCCCACTGGTGGGGACAAGTTCTGACATTATAAATAATGCTGTTGCATAAAGACAGATATAAACAGCAGTTACACTACGTGCTGGTATTAGTGCATTACAAAGATAAGTGGGAGTAGAAAGTGAGTACTTGGAAATAGTTTTTCTGTTTCTGTCCACATTAATACTCTAGATACAATGAAAATCCTACACGGATTTATAAGCAAAAGAAAGAAAACAAATGAGCAAGCAAAAGCTTTATGCATATTTTAAAAAAAGAAGCAACCCAAAGGGATACTTTTAATTTTAAACTGGAGTACTTGGCACATGAGATTGTTTTCTAATGGTTCAGCTGCAGAACCTATGTATGACTATAATCCCCTGATCTTACCAAAGTGTGTGTAAATAACTTTACTGATGTGTGTAAGCATAGGGAATGTAAGCACTCCCTACAGGAAGCAAGATTATTAGGCTTCCTGATATCTGTATTAAAATTCTAACACTAAGATATGCACAGAGTGTTCAAGCAAATCTTCCAAATATAAAATCTTTCAAGCTCATGCATCTTTTATTCCACCAATTAGTGGGACTACATAGGTATGAGAAGTGCTGGACATAGCAAGTAACTTGTAATACCAGGGTGCAGAGTGTTAGGCTCTGAGAGGCAGGGCCTGATCCTGTTCATTTTGAAGCCAGGAATGTATCTCCTGAGATTCATGCTGCAGGATCAATGCAACTGTGTTTAATTTGATATAAATGTTCCGGAAAATAAATTGAAAGGGGAAACAACAATATGCTGGCACTAAGAAAAATCGTACAGTGGGAGTTTGAAAGAACTGCAGAAGAAAAATTATGTGCCTGAAAGGATGTTATAGTCTTGTATATCAATTGGGCTGATGTATTTTGATGACATCCAATATGTGTTGGGAGTCCTATTTAAGGGGTTTCTTTGAACCGGTTTAATTTAATGGTCAGACTTTCATCTTTAAAACAAAAATAGAACAAACAAAAAACTAAACATGAGTGTCTGATTACTACTAAGCTCTAATTCTGCTTAACTTTGCCAGAGTAAGAAGCTCCAGCAGTGGCGTGTACTTTGTCTGGGAAGGGAGCCCTCAGTGCAGCCTTCAGCCTGCAGAAGCCCCAGAGTGGCATGGGACAGCACAGAGGGTTCTGCTGGGATCCACAGCAGACCCCTGATGGACTCAGCAGCTTAAGAGCTCACTCGAGGGCACACTTACCTGGTGTGTGGCTCCTGCTGCAAAGCCCAGACATACCTTAGTCCAGCTGTGACATTGTCTGACTGAAACTGGGCAGAAACACAGCCCTGAAGCCCTTCTGAGGAGGCTACCAAGGACAGTACAGATGTCAAACACAGGCAGCAAGGATGCCTGGACTCTGCACCTCATACAGGAGAAGCTGGGGTGCCCAGCAGAGGGTCTGAGGAAATTAGCTCTGATTTTTGTTTTTGTAACTGAAATCAATAGTAGGGGCTTCTAACATCTTTTGAGATAGGCAACAAAGTGTTTTTCAAAGCTAAGCAAATGAATGTAACCATCATGACTGGGAATAAAATCCACAAAATCATGTCATGACTGTTTTATGTTTACAACTAATCAAAGTAGTTATTATTACTAGAAAGGAATGCTACCAAAATCATTGATATTTTAACATCGTTTTAGGCCTCCAAGAGTTTAATCTCTGAATAGCCCTAGTAAGAGATTAAAAAGTGTTACAACTTCTTATTTTCTTATATTTTATATATATAATATATGAAAATAAAAATGAGTTAGGAGATTGAAGTATTCCTTAAACATCCTTTTATGTGCTACCATCACAATGAGCCCATTACATGTGCTTCTTTATCACAAATTCCTGAAAAAAATCCTGCAAGATTTCATGGACATAACCACATCTCAGAACTGTTCCTCCTTTGTACCTGGCTATTCTATATGCAAAGTCCAAGGAGGGGATTTTGCTTTTTGTCTGTGGCAAAATCATCAACCTTTTGATCACTTCACAACTGAAAACTTTTGTTTTCTCAGGAGAGCTGGAAGTCATTAGGGACTAAATGTGCCATAATCTGGGTTTTAGAGCTTTGTTTGAAGAGACACAGAATTGCTTCCAGAAGCATTTCCTTTAAGACTATATGCCTTTTCTCCATTCTGTCCTCAGCTTTCATGCCTAATAGGCTGACCTCCTTATAAAATTGCCCAGACCTTTGTTCCTCTTCTGTTTGTGGCAAAAGGTAAGACCCTTTCAAGGGTAATAGTCATAAAAAGTTTAATCCATAATTTTGGCTCAAAAAAAGGAAAAGATTGCTTACTGGAAGGTTTTGGGGGAATTCATTGTGAAAATTCATTCATGGTGAAAAACACACACCCAAGTAGCAGGGTGACCTGATTTTCTGAATGGGCTTGGGAAATACTGTTTATAATTAGGACCATGGATTGCTACAATTCAGTAGAGAATAACTGAAAATGGGAAACGTAAGAGTTAATAATAAGGAAAAGTTTTGGTTATAAGGATTCTACTGTATTTCCACTAGCTACCAACCCTATGGAAGATCATGCTCAATAGAAAACTCATTTCCAAGGGCAGAAGCAGCCCTGACACTTTATTGCTAGATTCTATAGCAATAGGAGCTCACTTACAGTAACCTTGTAGTAATCTATATAAACTGAGAAGCTTGTATCAAATTCAGGCTTCCATTTAAAATAGGTATTGCAGATATTAGGCTTCAATTAAAGAAGAAAAATAACCTTCAGTGCTTCTTTTTTTTTCAAGGCAAAGTATTTAAAAAAAAATAATCACCAAACTAGGTGAAAATTATTAAATTTCTCAAAAAAGTTAAGATGAGCTTTCTTCTATTTCTTGAGACAGCACAGTTTGTGATTCACAGGGTAACTGGTATCAAACACATGTTAATGAAAGCTCTTATAAGCAATTTTATTCCTATCCATAATGGCAGACATTTACAAAATCAGAAGAATTTGTCATTTGAGTTCACCTTAAAAAATAACTTATAAAGCAGTGATATATGCAACATAACAGTTCAGGAGGGGAGAGGAAAAGCAAATTTTAATAATTAAAATGTAAACGTGAAAAAAAAAAATAAAATGGAAAAGTCCCTACTTCTCATTTCTACTTAAGATGCCATGTGATAATATTTTATAATGTTCTGCGGGTCTATATATGTATGTGTGTGTTTCTACATCACACACACATACATATACATCAAGTCACACATGTACATACACAGATAATTGTTTGCAGTTCCATCTTGGGCAGTTCTGTTACGCCACTCTTTACAGTTGTCTCAATCATGTTTGGGACCCACTGTCTTGACAAAACAGGGGAGATGGCAGAAAGAAAAATGGTGGGTCTGATTGTATCTGAGATCCTTTTGTTAAACTGTACACTGGGACGAATAATTTTCTTCTGCAGTAGCTCTCTGAAGAGGGCCAACTCACTGTGGTCTTCATGGCGAGACTTGTTAATGGATCACACACTCATTGTCATGCTAGGGGAGTACTGAAAAAAGAGGAATCCACATTTTAACAACCATTTTTGTCCCCCCCCCCCAAATAACTAAAACCACTTCAGGACCACAGCAATGAGTTCACATGTCAACACACTCTGAACTTCCTCCTGCATTTGTATGGTAGCCTGGGCTAAGGGTGTAGTTCAATTTGTGGCATCATAACTTCTGTTATGCTTCTCTCGTTATGCAAAAATACAGTGATTGCTGATCAAGCCATCTTCCCTTGGCTGTTTTGGTGTCACCTGGGTGGTGTGATGAACCAATACTTCATTGATGCTTTCTGCACCTTCTCCTGGTCAGGGCTGGCTACTGGGGGGGATTCAGCTAGGCAGGTGGCTAGTCTCAAGTAGACCAGCTGCACTCATGGTTAGCTGCACCACATACATATTTTGGAGAGCTTTTAATTACTTTATGGAAATAAAAGAGTAAATATATGTATGACTGGAATTAAAATAGGCTTTTGGTCTGTATTATTCTGAGTTATTGATTTTAGGAGGCAAGTGGAAGCAAGGATCAGTGGTCATTCTCCCTTACGTGAACCAAAAATTCAATCACTACATTACATGATAATTGAAACACAAATTGAACCACAGCCCTTACACAAGCTCTAGCTGCCCTCAGGTTAGCAGTACTTCATTATAATAATCAATGGGACACCACAATGCCTAGAAGTGCACATCTATATGCCTAATTTGTTTTTAAATTGAAAACTGCAGACTGCAGAAACACTTAATTTGGCCTAAAATCTTCTAACTAGAGGAAAGTGTTCAAATGCAAGAAGTATTAGCATTATGAAAATTCATATAAGAAAGAGAAAGATAAATTTGCCTTTGCAAAGACAGATATGCAATAGGATCCCACCAAAGTTAAGAGTTTCAAGCTGGCCATTTTCAAGTATCCAAACAAATCAGAAAAACATTTTGGATGGGTTCTTCCCTGTCATGTAAAAGGCAGAGAATGGACTACTTGGGTAAAGTCTGTTTTGGTCCATGTGATGCCTCTGGTGATTTGTCTGCTTTAGGGCTGGCACCCATAATGTCCTGCTGACCAATCCCACAGTGGGCCAGCAGAGCTAGCAGGAACATGCTTATCTTTAGCCAGTGTTGGAGAGCAACTCAAATGCAAAGCATCTGTTCAAGTGATTTCCTGTATTTGAGCCAAAGTACCCGGGTAATTTGGACAAGGAATTGAAAGATGATGTAAAAGTGTGATTTTTAACTTATTATCAGCCAGGCACTGTTCCCCATGCTCAATCAAAACTCCTGGTGAACTGAACAGCAAATCTCCCTGAGAAAGGACTTCATAATAATGCCTAGTCTAAGTAGCAAAGTAACAAAATACGAATCAGAAAGCAAGAGAGTTTGCAAGGACTACAATGTGACTTGTGTTACAGAGGAACCTTCAAGTACACTAGAATGCACATGGCATGTATAATGCATGCCTTGTAGGCACACATGTCACCTAAAACCTTGAGAAAATAGGTTCTTCCAGGTAGGAAAACACATCTAGGAGCACCTAGAATCCAGTAAGTGCCTGAGAAAACTGATTTTTTTTTTAGTACAACTGATTTCCTTCTTTTCATGACCTTAGTTTGGTGAACTTGCCAGCCTGCTGATCAGACTGTTTGCCCTCAGTATGAACAACACACACCTGACTGAGAGTGAAGGATTACTGTGACCAAGGATCACACTTAATTGAGAGTCTGTGGTTACTGTTTTTTGGGCAGATACTGAAACATCAGTCTTTTTAGCTTGTACCAACCAATTTTCTCCAATACTCCACGCAATCTGAACACGTGCCCTTCTTTATAAAGACACCAACAGCTAACATGCAGAAACTCTTCCTTTTCAGAAGCAAACTCAAAAAAAACCCAAAATCTGACTCACATGAAATTTGCCATGCAGCTTGACTGCTTTGTGATCTAACAATCTGTTTTCTCATCAAAAATCCTGAGCTGAAGTTCACCACCAGCACAGTTAACAAAGTTGTGATCACTTCTGGCAGCAGTGACTTCCAATAAGAATAGAAGTGTTGAAGTCACGGAGCACTTCTGAAAAATCAGGCCACTCCTACTTAGGAGCCTAAATGTGGATTTAGAAGCCCAGCTTCAGGCACATGAGTATAAAAATATTGTAGTCTTGCTTTGTAATACATTTTACACCATGTTTTGCTGCCTCAAGCACTCTCCATTTAAAAAAAAAAGCATCATTTGTCTGAGGATGAACACTAGAGGGAACCTTTGTTTTCTCTGCCTCTGACAGCACACTCCATCTCTGCAAGGTGAGATCTACTGGTGCTCGAATTACATCCTCCAGTGTGAATCTGGTTCTAAAAGACATTCCTTGCAAAACGCATTGCTTAGGACTCCAAGGTTGGGCAACCACAGATCAAATCACTCAGATGTAAGGTTCTATCAACTATGTGTATTTAGGCTGCCTAGGGTATTTGTCATTTGCCTGACAAATGCCTGTTGTGCATTACTGAGTATGTTTGGCATAATTACTGCTGCTTAACAGATCTAACTTTCATTGACAAGTGACCTCTTAATAGAGTAAAACAGTTTCTGCAGTAAATCTACACCTCGCACATTTTCCAGTTTCAGCTCCACTTCTAGCAGTCTTTTGCATACTTTTTGCCAAATCAATACTCTAATTCTAGAAGCTATTAAAAAAACCCATACGGCACAGTACTGCATTACAAGTACACTACGAAACTGTTCCTGTTGTTACTCTTCTTTTTTAAACAAAATTCAAGAGGTAAAGGTTCACAAATGAAAAAACAAACAAACAGACTAGGTAAAGAAATACTCACACTCTCGCTCTGAAAAGGGTTTAGGAAGTTTCCACCCATCTCACCGTCATCTCTGGGAGTGCCAGGCTGATTACTCATGCTCATATTACTGGGAGAGTTCTGTTAAATAAGATTTAAAAATACAGATGAAGTGCTGAGAATTTCAGTTCATTTCCCAGCTTCACCAAGTGTGCCAAAGGCACGCTTCACATGATACTGTACTGCAGGAAGATGCACTGTGCAATACTCTCAGATTTCCAAAGGCAAAAAATAAGCCTCTGTGGAGTTCTGCATGCTTCAGTCACTAATTTTAGCCTGTAAAGTAAAGTTTTCTCCCCTGAAGCAAGACTTAATCTGTCATTCTTGTTTTGAGGTTAAAGCCAGCACCTTCTCCTGCTCAAGTCAGGAAAAGTTATAAATGACTGCAGCAGGTATATGAGATGTCTCTGTCACCCCATTAAATCATGTGCACAAATTCAGTGAAGTCTACAGGCCTGGGCCTGACATCTTTGTTCACAGTTTGTTGAAATATGGTTTCACCAGTACTTCACAAGAGTGGCTCAACTGCTAAACCACTTCACTGAGCACAGCCAGCTCAAGGTGTTTACAGGTAAAAGAGTCAGCAAGAGTTTTAGATAAAAAACTCCTGAGTAACAGCTGGCCACTGGACTGGGCTCACATATCTTTCCAAGAGGAGCTGTTCTTTTGTTAGTTGCTTGCTCAGAGCATAATGCATCAGTGTTTTAATCTATTTTTTCAGTGTCTAGGTGTAACTGAAATGCTAACAAATAATCACAATAAAAATAAATTCTGAAGATAAATTCCTTTTTTTTGTTTTCTTACAGACATGTACAACCACCTCTGCAATGTTCAGAAATTGCTTTCAAGATTCACTTACTTACAGAAAGGGCAAAATGAGGTAATTGTCACAGAAATTATTCTGAGTCAATAGGTAATACGTGATTATTGTAGACACTATCATTCAGCTGTTTTTACAAAGTTGGTTGTGGCACTCCACCATCCCTGGAGCATGGGCAACTCTCTTTCCATCACTGTTAAGACTCCTACTTACTGAGGATTTGTGAGGGAAAAGGAACAGCCAGGGAAAGGGGGGAGTGGAGACCTGAACTTCATAATGAATGTTTATATATCACCGGTCTTCCCCGATTGCTTTATTTTGATCCAGAAAAACTGAATGCAATACTGGTGTTAGAGATTTTACTTACACAAATGCAAATACAGTATGTCACTATAAATTTAACACAAACCTAGTGCAATCAATTGGCAAGCTAACAAAATAACAACTCCAAGTAGAGACCTTGATCTAGGTGACCAAATTGTAACAGCTGTAAGAATCCTAAGTGAATTTGTACTCTTTTTCCTGTGTTATTCTAATTACAATCCTGACACTGTACGCCTGTTAGCACAGATTTTTTTCTTAAAAAAAACAGGTATTTTGCACTTTGAAAATACCTGCATGCAGTCTTCATTTAGTATAACTAAAATCTGCAATAGGTCAAATGTTGAATTAAAACTTCGAATCGTTAAAAAAACAGAAGTGCCCTTAATTCCTTGGCACTTTCCTCAGAACTACAAAGGCTATCTATCCTACTCTGGCACTTTAAAGATGTACACTAGAGTGTTCTCTGAGCAGAAAATGGTATGGGATAGCTATAACTTCTGCTTCCCTTTCATACCATATCTCTGCATGCTTCACTTTGTAATCATGAAGTCCCTGCCCATAATTTAAATATTGCAACATATTCATTCCACTGGTCCACAGATTTACTTCACCTCCAAGGAGAACAAAACCCTGTTGTTCTCAGCTTCACCAGACACCACAACTTAAACCAGTTACTTTTTGCTACGACATTAGCAGACTGGTATGCCTGATGGTTGTACTTACTGTCTGCTTTGTGATGCATTTTGTATGGTTGGTGAGAAGCTGCTGTTAGGTTTTCAATTTAGTTTTCTGAGGGAAGATCACCATTCTCAGTCTGAATGGCCAAGTATGTACATGGGTCCAACCGGGTGTATTTATTTTCAATTATAGATTAAATATAAAGTTAATTACACAAGTGACATGCAAGTATAACTGTTTTTTATTAGCATCTGAAATGCAGCTTACAGAGTTGGGTCAAAACAGTGCTTTTGCTTTCTCCAGTCTCGTTGACTGCTTCTGAAAATGTGATCCCCAGATCTCCAGAAATTACTGGACAACACGTCCATCAAAGACAACTGAAAGCCTAACTCGCTCATTATCTTCACATAATTAGGTTTGCTATTCAGTGAAGTTAGTATACCAAGTATTTAGGGATGCACAGCTTGAAAAAGGTTGAAAACCATTGCTCTAGTTCAACCACAGCTACTGTACCTTAAGCAGGAAGTAATTCAGGGAAGTTCTGTTGCCTGTGTTATTGGGGAGGTCATACTACACAATCATGTTAGTCCCTTCTGGCCTTAAAATCTATGAATATAAAGTTTAAAACCCCCTAAGGCCTTGTCACATTTATTTTATACGATGCTCCCGCACTGTTGTTCGTTCCTGGGGGATTTACCCCTGTTTTATCTTGCTCTGTGTAGCACAAAGCTTTGAAATTCTGCAATTGCTACAGTACACCAGCCCCAAAGGTTCAAATTCCTGACATAAATGCTTTTATAACAACTCCCCTGGGCTGCTTTTATGGTCAGTATGGGGTCTAGCATTGTAGCACTAGCTGAGTTTTTCCAAAGGATGCCTTGCACAAATTCCATGGGCACTGCAAGAAACGCTGGTTATTGATGTTCATTTAATATGCACAATTTCAGTTCATTTGTTTCCACCATCTCAATCTACTTGGTATAAACTTCATGTTTTGCCATTCAGCCAATTAAATGAAAATCCTCTCTAGAAAATGTAGCTCTGAATTCTGCGAGCTGTACTGATTCTACCAATTTTCTGCATCTCCTGGGAACTGATAATCAGCTGCTCTAATGTGCATTTTACTCCACTGAAGTCCTGTCCCTCGACTTGAGCATCACAAACCCCAAACTGTGTTAACTTCAGTGGACACAATTTCCATCACTGGAAATCTTCTTGTGAAAAAGCCCTCTACAAGACTAGCCAGTGAGCAAGGGGGACTGGGGCCTCAGCAAAACAATCCTGGTAATGGTGTACAAAACTGGAAGGCAGGCACATAATAATTTTGTATGCATCCATCCCAGATCTCTACTGTTTCGTGCAAGCAAAATTTTTCCATTCAGGTTTCAAAATAATTATGGACTGCTACCTACCCAATGCTACCCACACACCTTTACTACTGTCAATGAAGGCTGCATAATGGGCAGTGCTGGCCAGAAAAGGATACAATAGTGTGTGTACCAGGACAACTCTGCTTCTTCCAAAGCAAACAGCATTTTTCTTTTAGTTATTTGAAAAAGATATGTGTCAAATGTGATTTCCATGAGTTATTTATTATGGTGAACAAATTACAGGACTTGCAGGTAAATTTTTTAATTAAAGTGTTCAAAGCTCCTGATACTTGTATTAGCATATATACTAAATACCTAATACCAGTGATTTGAAAACAGGCTTTTAGAAATAATCCTATGGCTAGCTAATGAAATTTGTTTTTCCTCCTTAAAAAATGCTGCAGTTTACAGTAAAAATGCTGGGGAAAAAATATGGACATTGGTTTTAAAAGTGCTGCATTCTTATTAGCTCATTGGAGGCTTCTATTGACTCTCAGCACAGAACAACTAAAGAAACATGGTCAATTCAATCCATCATTTTACTTTTTGCAGAGTCTGAAAATGTTACAGATCTTATAAATGTACAAAAATACAGGATTGCTATAGATGCTGCTCCTGTGAGGGAGCTGCAATGGCCTTGGACACGTACTCCTGAGGCCCTTCTCTCCAGGAAAGCACACTTCACAGGCTACCCTTCTCCCATACCACACCACCAGAAGATCCCAAACAGGGGAACTGTACAGGGTCCTCCTCCTCCTCTTTGGATATACAAACGTGTACCACTAAACCAAGAATGACTCCAGCCTTTTCAACATGTGGAAGCATATTCTCAACAAATTCCGTATTAACCCATGGGAATTTAGGGGAGCCATTTTCACAGAATCACAGAATGGTCAGGGTGGGGTTGGAAGGGACCTCTGGAGATCATCTAGTCCAACCCCCTGCTAGAGCAGGATCCCCCAGAGCAGATCACACAGGAACACATCCAGGTGTGTTTTCAATGTCTCCAGGAATGGAGACTCCACAACCTCCCTGGGCAGCCTGTTCCAGTGCTCTGTTACCCTCAGAGTAAAGAAATATTTTCTTGTATTTAGGTTAAATCTTCTGTGTATCAGTTTGTGACCATTGCCCCTTTTTGTCACACTGGACACCACTGAGAGTCTGGCCCCATCCTCCCGACGCCCCCTGTAGATATTTGTAAGCATTAATGAGATCCCCCCTCAGCCTCCTTTTCTCTAAGCTGAACAGCCTCAGCAGCTCTCTCAGCCTTTCCTCACTGGGCAGATGTTCTAGTCCCTTAATCATCAGAGTGGCCTGTGCTGGACTCTCTTCAGTAGTTCCCTGGCCTTCTTGAACTGGGGAGCCCACAATTGGACACAGTATTCCAGGTGAGGCCTCACTAGGGCAGAGTAGAAGGGGAGGACGACCTCCCTAGATCTGCTGGACACAATCTTCCTCATGCACCCCAGGGTGGCATTCGCAACCGGTCATAAGTGGGGTCCCCCAGGGATCAATATTGGGCCCAATGCTGTTTAACATCTTCATAAGTGACCTGGATGTTGGGATCAAGAGCACCCTGATGAAATTTGCTGATGACACCAAGATGAGTGGAGAGGCTGACACTCCAGAAGGGAGAGCCACCCTCCAGGATGACCTAGACAGGCTGGACAAGTGGGCCAGCAGGGACGTTATGAAGTTCAGTGGGGAGAAGTGTAAGGTCCTGCACCTGGGAACACCTAACCCAGGAGCACAGTTCAGACTGGGATCCACCTGGCTGGAGAGCAGCCCTGTGGAAAGGGACCTGGGGGCCTTGGTGGGTAACAGGCTCACCATGAATGAAGAGTGAGCTGCAGTGGCAAAGAAACCAACAGGATGCTGGGCTGCATCAACAAGGACATCACCAGCACAGATAGAGAAGTCATCACCCCGCTCTACTTGACGCTTGTCAGACCACACCTGGAGTATTGCATTCAGTTCTGGTCCCCACTCTACAAAAAGGATGAGGACAGGCTGGAGAGGGTCCAGAGAAGGGCCACAAGGATGATCAGAGGGCTGGAGGGCCTGCCATATGAGGAGAGGCCAAGAGGACTGGTTTTGTTGAGCCTTGAGAAGAGAAGGCTTTGGGGAGACCTTATTACCACATACCAGTACTTAAAGGGTGGCCACCAAGAAGATGGAGACTCCTTGTTTACAAGGAGTCACATGGAAAAGACAAGGGGTAATGGGCACAAGCTGCTCCTGGGGAGATTCCGATTGGACTCAAGAGGTAAATTTTTCCCCATGAAGACAGTCAAACATCGGAATAATCTCCCAAGGGAAGGGATGGATTCCCCCACATTGCAGTTTGAAGTCTCAGCCTGACAGGTGCTGAGCCATCTCATATAAACTACAGTAGTACCTAGAAAGGTTGGACCAGATGATCCTTGAGGTCCCTTCCGACCTGGCATTCTATGATTCTATGACTGGCTTTCTTGGCTTTGAGGGCACATTGTTGGCTCATGGGCAGCTTGTTGTCCACCAGGACCTCGAGGTCCTTCTCCCCAGAGCTGCCTTCCAGCAGGTCAGCCCCTAACTTTCACTGTTATATTTTGTTCCCTATGTGTTGGCATCTCACCATAGCTCCTGAGAACAGACCTACAGCAAGGTCCTTAGTGTGCCTGGGGCTTGTACAGACCAGCCTTAGACAGATTTGCAATGGCAAGGTCTGTGCTGGGAGGGATCTAGCAGCAGCACCGTGGTACATCCTCTGGGGGCAACCAAAACATACAGGCAGCTCTAATGCTCAGAACAATCTCATTCTCCTTTCTTGGAAGATTGTTACGAATTTTGCTACAAACCAATGAGTTGTAATATTTTAACCGAAACAATCTCTTAATTAATTTCTGTATTTATAGACCAGAAGCACAAAAGTGCAGGGAGACTGTTGTGGTGATGTACTTATTAGTTTCAGCCCGTTACATCTGAAGACTTGGAGTACAACACTGTTTTGCAGGACACAGATTTATGCCACGTTGTCAACACCAAATAAGCTCTTCCTAACTCAACGATGACCATATACGTACTAGTGTTATTTTTATGGAAGAAGTGATACATTCAAGCACAGTATTATTTAATGGTTGTGATAACAAAATAGTGCTTCTTCTGAAACTACTTCTTTAGCTGGCTTTTAGAAATTTATACAATTAAGATATTAACATTGCCTTACAGGGGTGACAAAAAAAATCATGTAGTGTGTAAAAGTAACATCCTAGTGATGTTTTCCCAAATTTACATTTAACTAGAATTTATTATTAGAACTATATTCATTTGTCTTAACAGTATGGAAGATTATAACATGATCAATCAGATTATGAACTGCATATAAGTAATCACATTCATTAATACATATCATTATGCAGCAGGGGATAAGTCTACTTATTGATTGTATTTTTAAATTTTCAATTAATACTAATTCTGTCTGCACAGCCTCCAAAGAGTTGACAAGTAGAAAATGTAGATACATAACCAAAAGCTTTGTAACAGAGAAAAATAAAATATGTTTAGAGTGAAAGATTCTAAAAATTTAAAATATTTTATTGATTTGATACTCACTTTGGAAATACTGTCCATGTCTCCTGAACCTTAAATAAAACAGACAATTGTTCAGTTAGTTTTGAACTGAAGTTAATCTAAGAACTTTTTTTCATAGTAAATATATAGCATTAACACCAGTACTTTAAAACATCACCACCCATGCATCATGTCACTTCCTTTCCAATGTCTCTCTTGGTAAAAGTTTACAGTCAGCATTGAATAATGTTGGTCCCTTCCCAGTGTACACACCTGGTGCAAAAAGTGAGAGAAGAATGAAGGACAGGCTTCTGATCTGCATCAGTTATTTGGGTGGCATCCTTTCAGGACAAGGCAGCCCAGCACAACTCAAGAAAATCTATGTCCAACCTCCCTGCCCCATTAGCCATGGCAGGGTCCAGGTGAGACAATTAATTTGGAGGAGATTGACCTATGGGAAATGTTGTTTAAGCTTGAGGGAAAAAAAGGAAAATCATGGCTAACCAGTAAAAGTTGATGTTCCTGGGGGGAAAAAAGACCACTATCATCACTAAGGTCAGCTGGCATGGTTTCATTGGTATTTTTGCTCTCAGAAGCAAAAGCCTACTACTGAAATTGGCTGAAATGACATCAGCTTTTGATGCACTATAAATACTGATGATGACAGTATCTTTCAGAAGAAAGCAGGTTTTTTCACATGCTGTAGTTTTCACTCAGGTAAAGCCAAGAATAAAGGAAATATAACTTTAGGATGGATGTATCAAGAAAAGTGTTTTTAGCAGCAACAGACAGTAAACAATTTTGGTCACCTATTTTTCCGGAAAGAAAAAATTCTAGAAGAGTACTGAATATGACACTTAGAAAAGCATCAGAGAAAAACAATCAAGAAAGTGGAAGTTGTGGGAGAAGACTGAAATAGCTTAGCATACTTAGCCAGGAAAATTAAGGCTGAGAAGGAATACAGTTTCTCTCTATAAATACATCAGATACATAAATGTTATGAAGAGTAATTTTGTCATGGCCCAAAGGATAAACTTTGATGGAAATCAGGAAAAGATTTCTTTCTAACCATCAGAACTATGAACAGATACACAATAGAAAGGCTCTGGTCAAACAAGTTGGAGAAGCTGAAGACTGACCTTGACTAATTTATCCACCTGATTACAAGACACAGCTGCCTACTGCAGCATGGAAATAAATGCAGCAGATCTCTCCCAGCCCTCCTCTCCTAAAAGAACTCATGTTCTACTGTAGATATGAAATTACCCTTAGAAAGAAGTCACCATTAATTTGACTAAGCACGTAATCATTTTCATTAGAGAAAATAACTAACCAAATGCTTGGTACACATAAAATGCTTCCGTAACTGTTTCAATTTAATTTTTTCTTTCAGCTAAAAAATAATTCTCAGCCTACAGAAAGTGACAGAAAAAGATGCGATTACCTTTTAGACAGTTTTTAATTTATTTGAATGTAATGTGCATCATTATTAATTAAAGTAACAATCCATTTTAGGATTGTAATATGTAAAGAAAGGCTGTAGAATCACAAGGTGTCCTTATGCAAAGTAATCTAGGAATTTCAGGGACATGCCTTCCTAGAAAGAAAAGATCATTCTATTAGCAGATACATGCCTCCTGCTGAATTTTAATTGTTTAAAATGTCTGCTACATGAGATGTGATGGCTTCAGTTTTATTCTCATTTTGTCACAGCCTCTTTGAATTTCTCCCTCTTCTTACCTGTTAATACTCCCTGTCTCACAACCTCCAACTTCTGGGCTACAAATGGTAGATCTGCACCCTCCTTGGTAGTATAGACTGAAATGGTTTGGAGTTTAGGTTGGTCTGTGTCTGTTCTGGGAAGGTGACAAGAGCTCTTCTTTGGTGATAGAAGGAAGGAGAACATGGGCAGCTTGGCTTCTGCCCACCTGATCTGCATCCAGCTTGTGTGGGTTTCTGCCCATGAAGGAAACCCTGCTCAGCAGGATGTCCATAGTGCCCACTGTGGGCATGGGGCCAGCTCCCAGATGTAAAAGAGAACCTTCCTGGTAGACAAGGGGGACAGAAGGAGATCTGAAGTCTTGGCAGCCTGAGGTTCCCTCCTGTTGTCGCCTGCATGACTAACACCCCTGGTGCAGACAGAAGTGAAGACAACAAGACAAGAACCATATTCAGAGCTACTGTCTTGGTGTTACAGTACGAGCAGAAATAAAATGAAGGTATTTATTTACCTTGTGGGTTTGAAGGAAGAAGGTGTAAGTGTAACTATTTAGATGTGGCTTGTTTCTTAAATCCCTTTCAAGTGTCTATCATCCTTCCAGCAAAGAGTAAGAGTGAAGAGTTTGCTAGGATAGCCTGGAGATAAAGCAGTGTGTGTTCTGCAGAGTGGTGCAAGGCTTCTCCCCTAGATATGAGTCCTTCAAAAATCACAGTGCCTAAGGTCAAATAGTACACTCCTCCTCCTGCCTCTCATGCCCTGAGAAGAATTCATGTTCTTTCAGGAGCTCTAAATTTGAAACCTGTCTGAAGATGCTAATGGGGACAGAGCAGCAATTCTCATACTTGCCATACAGCTAACTATAGAATAAATGAGGATACAAAAATATTGGGATAAAAACATACACCAATATATATAGTAATTTACTTCCAGGAAATTGATAAGAAGTGCACCATCATGCCACAATGACACTTTCCCAAGATTTTGAAAGAGGAAGAGAGGTAAATAAAAATGGTTCTTAAATCTTCACCTCTACATGATGGTGATGGTAGGCTCTTAGCATGGTTTTTATCAACTGGATTAAAACTATACCCTCTTAATAAAATAAAATACAGTATTTTTCTCCCAGAGGTGCATTAAGTATGCCAATTCATGCTTAGGAAGTATCTTAATACTTCTTAGTGATGTATATGGTTTCTTCAGTTTTTACAAGATTTTACATACAGTCTTCCACACAGCCCAGAGAACTAGTCATAGAAAATTCACAATATTCATAATATTTGCTATCATTACCTAATGATCCATTCATATGGTGTGAATCCATTCCACCTAGTCCACTCATAGGTCCATCTGATCCTGGCCCCATTGGAAACTACAAAAGGATCAGACATTAGAAACTGATATTACTGTACAGGTCTTTTTTGTAGAGAATCTAATAAAAAGAAAGCATTCCTCAGGAAAAAAAAAAAAAAGAAAAAAAAAGGAGCACAGTCCCAGTTCTTAATATGACACGTCTAGTGGAAGTCCTTCTTGTGAAGACTACAAAAACATCATGGCTTTTGTTCACTTTTTCCAATGCTATCTTCATGATTTTTGGAGACTCTCACCTCTGTATCCTGGAATGCAACTTAAGAATAATTTATTATTTACTTCAGCACTTTGTATATGACTTCTAAATCTGGTAGTGCTGACCTAGCTCTACTCCTATTGAAGTTACAGGGAATTTTACAATTCTCTTCAAGGAGTAAGTGATTAATTAAAAACTTTCAGCCCCCACACTATCCATGCTGACAGTCAGACTACTGCGCATTATTGCCTTTGCAGCATGAGTAGTTTCTCTCCCATTTCAGATATTAACCCTAAAGTCTGTTCTTCAAAACTTGAAGGCATTACATTAAAGAATTACTCATTACACTAGGCTGTTCAGCCTGGAGAAGAGGAGGCTGAGGGGAGACCTCATTGCTCTCTACAACTACCTGAGAGGAGGTTGTAGTGAGGTGGGTGTTGGCCTCTTCTCCCTAGTGACTAGCGATAGGACAAGAGGAAATGGGGTCAAGTTACACCAGGGGAGGTTCAGATTGGATATCAGGAAATAAAACTGCTTCACAGAAAGAGTGGTGAGGCCTTGGAACAGGCTGCCCAGGGAGGTAGTGGAGGCATTGTTCCTGGAGGTGTTAAAAAAATGCATAGACATGGTGCTTCAGCAGATGGTTTAGTGGTTAGGGGTTGTAGGGCGGGTGGTTGGACTTGATGATCTTGAAGGTCTGTTCCAACCTTGATGATTCTGTGAAAAAATTCACTGCATAATAATTTAGCAATATCTAAAAATCTGTATTTTTAAGTTTTACTGGCCTTTTTTTTCCCAAAAGGCCCATAGTGTGGCTCATAAATAATGAAATATGGTTGTAATCAGACAAACACAGTTGAACTGAAGGTATAAAAAAAGATCAGAGAAAAAGCAAGTTCAATGTAAGAATCCCAATTTTTGTTAGTTCTACAACTACTGAAATTTAGTCTAAAACAGTCACCAGTTAACTACTTTGTTAGGAAAATACTTAACTGTTATCAATGGATTTCATTCTTAACAGCTCATTTAGATAAACAGGAAAGTTTGTTTCTTCTTAGAGGTATTAATTTTATCCTTTTTTACAGAACAGCAAGGCACTGGGTCACTTTCAGCAATTTTGTCCTTTCTTTCCAGGAGGAGCTACTTTTTTGTAACAAAAGTTTGAATCCCCAAGAAACTAATGCTTAGTGGCAGCTCAGAGGATGACACGCTATCACACAGAAGTCTACTGCACTGCAGTGTGATAAACTAAGTTGTCTCCAAGATCCACATGCACAAGCTTCTAATGCCTTTTCCATGTAAAAAAAATATGCCCCAATCATTATTTGGCACATATTTGGCATGATTGATTTGGGAAACATTAAAAAGTATGTTGTGGGGAGGAAACAACTGAAGTGTCACCCATAAAACTGAAGTAATTAGTATTAATGAAATGTGATGGAAATACAGTCCTTGGATACAAAAAGGCTGTATAATTCAAAGAAGTATAAAACTAGATTCATATTTACATTAGGTCTGTTGGGTCCAGGTGGTACTGCGTTCATTAAAGTGTACATGTTGTCTCCAGAGTTGGTTGAATCTGTAATAAGAGATTACTTTAAGTGCTAATACATACCTTTCAATAAAACTACTCACCTAGTGCACTTCTTGTAATTTAGTTAATACTATGCCTGTGCATGAATCACTGATACACAGTGGCAACACAATGGAAGATTTCATTCCCTTTCTATATATCACCACCACACAACAGAGGTGTGAAAAGAAATAATTGCAGTAGTCCCTGAGTGACTACTTCTAGAATCTAGTTTTATGCATGACTCCTAAAAAATCTATAAATCACCAAGTATCTGTAAATACTTAATTCCATAAGCCCTATTTCCTGGAGTTCCAAATCACTTAACTCATCTTCACTATTCTCTATAAAACAGGAGTTTCTTCCTTATCAATACTTCCTGTAATTTGTTTTCCATCCGTAACAAATGATAAATAGCTTCTCGTTTATACAGACTGCAAGTTAGTATAGTGAATGAAAATTCTGTCATCTCATTCATGTCAGTTTTGGATTCTGGACATATCTAACTATTCAGTGGAACACTGAGTCTAAGGACAGCTTTAACTGATGTATCTTCATGGTACAGCGTGGTGCAATCCTTTAGAAAAACACCAACAAAACTGCCCTGGCACAGCGTGGTGCTTCAGGCAGCAAGTGCTGCCAAGAGTTTCCCTTGGCCTTGCCAGACATTGACACAGTTCTGCTGCATCTCAGCCCTTTTCCTCCAGCCAATGCACACGAACTTCCAGGTGGAGCACCTCCAGAGTTGAAGTGCAAGATTTAATTAACCAGACACTTAAAAGGCAACCTGCATTACTCTTCTGGTTGAACTGAAGAAAATAATGCCTAAGAACCATTAGTAGATACAAATTATTCATTGTAATCTCCAGAAAGGAAAGTCTGAATACATCCCTAAGGGCCACAGCATGATGTAAAAAAATATTTTCAACCATGGAATATCAGTACCTCTATAGTATCTGGAAAAAGAATAAAGAATAACTTAGTACTCTGTACTTAGCTCCTCCAGAAAACCATTCTGCCTCTTTGAACCAGAGTTTTGAGATCAACAACACACACAACAAACACTGCTGAGCTATATAGTTCTTTTTCCAAGACAAGGTGATGGGGGACTTTTGAGTCAGACCAAGACCAGACTGAAATCTGTTGGAACTGGAAATGTGGCCTGGCCTCTCAAAAGAATTAATTTGTACGTACACTGGGCAGTTAAAATCAAGGTATTTGTCTGTTCCTTAATCTTCCTGACACAGTTTTCTAAACACTAACTAACCTTGGTGAGTAAATAATCCCATTACATGCAGAGCACTCTGTAGTGCCACAACATTCACATATGCTCTTTAAGGAAGAGGGGGGAACAAAAAGGTTTTAGCCTAAAGTTACCGAAGTAAAATTAGCACATAAAAAGTTATTTTTAGTGTTTGATGAGGTAGGTGTCAAGTTCTTCAGCCACTAGATGCTTTTGCAACACACATCCCTGGTTCTCCCCATGTTCTGCTGGCTCATGTGAGAATACATATGGGCTAACTGGGCCATGGGAACTCTTGGAGCTGGTTTGTCTCAGAGGTCAGTTATTAGGTGGAAAATTTCTAACTGTTTTCATACTTTAAAAACCAGACCCTCAAAACATCTCCGAGACTCTGAAAATGGGAACAACTGTCAGCAGAAGCTTTATTTGAGCTGCACACAGACATCCTACAATGTGCCATAACTGCAGTGCTGACTATTTTTAAAAGTGCAAGCTGTCCATAAGTTTGTTTTATGTTAAAACAGACTCTTAACTTTTAAATGCCAGCTTGCACCAATTCTCTTTTTCACTAATTATATGAACAAGGAAACCCTACTCTTTATCTTAGGCTGCATTTTTTTAAAGCCCTGGAATTGTACTTAATGAAGATGTTACATTGGTGCCAGTTAGGAAACTTCCTGACCCTCCTGTGCTGTAGAGGACAGCAAGAACATGTAGGACATAAGGACTGAGGATGCTGTAAACTCACCGAGGTGAATGAGTCCCTCTTGGCTGGTGAGAGTGAGTTACAAAGGCAGATATTGGCCAAAAGGAGCAGTTACTGAATACTGGATTACACAACATGCAACTAGTTTCATTTTAGCAGATGACCATCATAATTTCTGATGATGTCCATGGTGGAGGACAGCATCCTCCACATCCTACAGTTTCACCTTCATATCAGAATCTTTGGAGAAAACTGATGGATGGAAATACTTACATCTAGTTGACCATATTTAAGCCTTGAGATGCTCGTTAGCCACCTCAAATCCTCCCATCCTCCTCCTTGTTACCTCAACCCTTAGCAGGAATGTGGCCAATCTTTTGCATGGCCAAAATCTCCATGTGGTCCAAGTTGCAAGACACAGACCATGTTACTTCAGGAAACAATGGGGCAGTTGAAGTTCTGGGAACAGAACACTGGTAGGAGGACGTGATGATGGCTTCTCTGGGACCTTACTCCTCCATTGCAAGAGAGAGGAGAGCAACCTGCCCAGCATGACCCTGATGTCAGCCAGGTGACATACCTGCACGAGGCAGCACGTGGCTCAAGAGCCACACATGTTGGTCAAGTGTATCCCATAGGATACTACAGGGGAAGTTTCACCAGGTTCAGAAATCTCATTCCCAAACTGGTGAAACAGTCCCAAAGAACATCAGCAAAAGCCAATCAAGATTGCATCTTCTTTAATTTTTAGCTTGCTGTTTCTGAAATTGTGCAGGAAAGATGGGCTCAAAAGCCAGAGAAATTAATTCCACTGAACTGCAGAGATACAATAATTTGTATTTCTGCAACATAGCAGGAAGAGAAAGAGAGTGAAGGCTCAGGAAAAAAATGATATAGAAAGTATAAAACTAGTAATTTATCATTATCCAATTATTTATGAAAATCAAAGTCTGAAAAATAATTTCTGTATTTCCTAAACCCCCTTATAATTATCTTCTTTTCTTTCCACATGTATTTCAATACCTGCAGGACTAGGCATGATGGGTGTTCCGGGTGGCCCTCCACCTCCCGGAGGACCCTAGAAAGAGGAGAAAATGTCAGTTAGCATGGAAGGAAAAAAACATGTCACAGTAAAAAATAAACACAGTACAAATGAAAAAAAAAAACAAGTATTGTGAACGTCACCAGTTATGCAGGTTAAAACAAGAACATTCTCTGATCAGCTAGTGAAAGAGACTAAGACAAGGTAGCTGGTTGGCAAGCTCTGGCACAGGCTCAAGAACATCCAATAGCTGACAACTCTGTGTCATGCTGTGACTCAGACAAGAGAAATACTTGGAACGGGGCCTAAGACAATTCTATGCATTTCCCTCAACCTACTTTTGTTACCATGTTTTTTTTCAGCTGGCATTTCTGTTTTGTTGTACTCTGTACACCACCAATGGCTGAGCAACCACAGTTTGCTAAGCACACAGCAAGGGGGTGTCCTATAAGGACAAAAGAACCTGATCACCTTAAGAGAGCTTTCTTTTTTAGGCAGACTTGGTATCTCAACGTGACAGTCATCTTAATTCTGCCTGTATAATATCCTACAATTTTAAAAAACAACATCTGTATACATAATTTCTCAAATTGATGACAAAGGGATTGAAAAAGTCTTCATAATGCTGGGTACCGTTGCATCACTTGCCTAGACTACTAAATCAAAGATTAAAAAAACAAAAACAAAACAAACCAAGGAACAGCTATTTTTTTAGTTTCAGGTATTCCTGTGTTGCAAATCTGTGCATTACTATGAACTGTACACAAACTGCTGATTGTTAAACAAGCTTTCTAAGGTTCTTAACAAATTTCTCAAAGAATTTTATTCTAAACATGCAAATTGTTTAGTTAAGAACAGAACCGTATCTTCTTGCTTGCTGTGTTCACAGATGCACTCACATTTTTAAAGTCACATGAAGAACTACCAGCTCCCAGTTTGGTAAATATGTCTGTGTCAATAAAAGTCAATAAAAATTGACATTCCATAATAAAAAATATACTGATCGCTAACAACAGACTATTATTATTATTTTCATTGCCATATGACTCATTATATTTTTATCTCTTTCCTTATATTTTTAAATGGCAGACACACTGTTCCAGGCAGGAACATTTTTTCAGTAGCACTGAATATAAAGGTTTGGTTGTTCCTGTCTGCTCTTACAAGGACATTGCTGAGATTTGCTATAATTCACTGAGGCATTTTTTTAGGGAGGCAGAGAAGTTTCAGATTTAAAACAACAGGCACTGTTTCTCAGTGGCTGACTTAAAGCAACATTTCTTACAAAACATCCAGCAAAAATACACCAGCAAGTACTATTTTCTGGCAATCAAACTCAGTAATGTATCAGCTTTCTGATTGATATTGCTGCTCTGCAGGCTTGTACTAGTAAAATACTTGCAAGGGGAATAATCTGCCAGCCAGCGATCAACTCGCAGTTAATTGTAGAACAAACAGAAATCTTTTATGCAGAAGCAGCCAGTAAACGTATATGTACCTCCATGCCCTTAAATGTAACCCCACCCACCAGTTCATCTTGTGGTTCCCCTTGGTTGTGAACTAGGCAAGGTCACTGGGTATCTTTTATAAAGTGTGCTAGAACAAAGGCTTGCTCTGTCATGAAACCCACAGATCAGCTTATAAAAATCCAGGCATAATCACAACTTGATTTCATACTGCCAGCAGCCACATAGCTTTTGTCCCCTTCCCCATTACAACTCAACCAGAAATGAATGTGCAAGGATCAGGCTTGCCAAAACTGTCTGAAAGGTCTATTCAGCCCTCAGCAATGAGAAGTTGTCTCACTGCTGTAGCTGCAGAGCTACAGACTCCAAATTCCAAGGGACCTTTGGATCACAGAAATTACCCTCTGGGCATCACAGGCTATGACTTTTTATCCATGTACTTGTGCACTAAGCTTACTAACTTGATTTAGGTTTACATATGTTTTTCAACATCACATAAAGAGGTGTAGGAACCATTAACTGGTCATTTATAAGAAAAGTTGCTTATCTTCACTACTAACTTTTGCATCTGATTTTAAATTTACATTTGCTCTCATTGTTTGCATATTTTCTTCTCTTAGAAAGCCTCTTGGTATCAACTATTTCCACTCTGAGAATTCATATGTAATAGAATTATTTTTCAAAAACTGTTTTATGAGCAAACCAGATTAAGCTCTCAAAGTGTGTAGTTCCAGATCACAAATTCTTTGGCTGAAAAGCTGAAGTGCTTCAGCAAGGACCTGGCTCTTTAAATGCTCCAATCAAATTCAGTTATTTTGGACGAAGTGGGTCACTCAGCCAAGGAAGATATCTATACACTGAAATATGGTGATGCTCTCTTCTGTCCAATTCATTTATCCCAGGTGACCTTTGGCTTGATGTGAATACACCAACAGAATCCACTACTACAACCTGCATTTAACTTAGGTTTGCTTCTTTAAAATAATTTTCTATAGAATCTTCTTTTCTAGTTTCCCAAGACTTTACACTTTTAAAAAACAAGACTATGAAGTCAAATAATAAAAAAAAGTCTTCAAGATCTGCAACAATAACTGATTATTAATATCTGAGGAAAAACCAACAAAACCTCTTCCCAACAGAGAGAAATTTACGAAGTTCTGCATTCAAAAGAACTAGTTTGGAGAGGAGCAGATTTGGACTGCTTCCACTGAACATGTGGCAAAATGAGTACTACAGTTATGGATGCTTATGAGAATCATAACCTTTTCCACAGCTAATGGTTTAAATAAAGGACAAAACAAATTGCTTTTGTCTAAACAAAACAAACTTATCATTGAGCTCATCCTTCAGCTTTAGCTCTGCAGGATCATCTCTCTCATGAAGACTGAAAGTAAGGTAAGTTTATAAGCAGCACAAACAGACAAAAAAGCATGGGCATGTTGTCCTCATGGTGAAGGATATGTTATTTCCACATTCTGAAATACCTTCAGGTTTTATACTCTTCCAATCAATGCCCTACAGTAGTTGTCTAATCTTCAGGTGATAAATCATGGAATATCAAACGAGAGGTCTACTAAAACCTGACTGACCAACAGAAACATGGAATCCGACATCTACCTACATCTATGTATGTATGTATGTATGTATCTATCTATCTATCTATCTATCTACACAGAAAAATTCTCTTGTTACCCTGTGCCACCAGTACTAAGCATATGATAAAAACAGATGAAACAATATGCCTTAGAGGAGTACACCAGAAGTACAAATAATCCAAGTACCACAGTAACAACAGCAATAAAGAGCCTAATAGGATAAACAAAGTTATTATCTTAGGATAAAGACAAAAAACATATATATATATATACACTCCAACAAAAAACATTTTGTTCATAGGTACAGTGTATTTGCTAAAGTCCAGAGAGAGGGTGTTCATTTCAAGGACAGCTCAGTGCTGGGCCAATTACAAAGATCTGTTAGTTACAAATTTCATTCTAAAGTACAGACCAATAAAAAACAATTACACCAACTAATCCATAGTAAATTAAGACAATGTCTGTGAAAGGAAGACCCTTGAAGAACATGAAGAATTTTTAAGTCTGCAGAAGGTAACTACATGATACAAATTTCACTTAAAATGTTAGCTATAAGGACCCATTTGTATATCTTTGGGAAGATAAAAGCTTGTTTTAATTCTTCAATTTTTTTTTCTGAAGAAGTTCAGGAACTCTTACACAATATTGTGCTATCAAGAAACCTGGGGGTTTTGTTGTCCTTTATTATTGAAGACAATATATTGTATTGGTTACACAAATGTTTGCTGAAATGAAACAGCACTCAGGGCAATTTTGACCAGACTGATAATGATTATAGTAATCAACATCAACATATGCACCATAGATGTCAGAAAAAAACCTAAGTGCAGATCAGATGTTCAGTTCTCAACCAATACACAAGGGTTGTTCTTAACATCTGGACAGCTATTTCTTTGCCTAAATAAAATGTAAAATCTATTCTAATAAGCAAACACACAACAGTGTACTTACTACATAGTTCCCAGGAGATGCTGAAGAATAAGGTATCTGCAATATCAACAGAAACAAAACAGTAATTTCGTTTGCAGTGAGACAGAGTCCAAAAATACATTTATGTACAGCTGTAGGTTAAGGCTTGTTTTAAAATTTATTTCAAAGACACAGTTAAGGATTAGTGTTGTCAAAACAAACACCTCTTCTTTTCAACAACTTGTCGTTCTAAGTATGTTCAAGTCAAAAACCAGCAATATTGACACCAACAAAATTTAGTGCCTGTTTTTTCACATAAAAATATTTCCATTTAAAATTACTGTGCCCTGGTAGCCACTCTAATGAAACTAATATGAATAACATAATTAACACATTTAAATATCCATAGGCTGGGGTCTGATAATTGCTCTCCATTAGTGATGTGTCCATTTTTAACAGGCAGCATCACTTTTTTAAGATACCAAGTTACTAGATCTAGTACCAATCCAGTTCTTCCATCCCCTGCCAGAGTCTTCTTAATCTTATTGTGGGACCCACAATAAGGTCTGTTAAGATCTGCACTCCTTAGTAGAATGGTTCAGCTAGAAGATTATTAAGGCAATATGCTTTACAAGGTTTATAAACATATGCAGCAAATACTTGCATTTAAGTCAATAGGACTTTGGAGTCATCTCAAGCATGGACTGAATTTGTATGTTCTTCTAGAAACATAATCTTGATTAAAATCTTGACTATAAAAGGAGAAGCAACTCTCATATCTTTCACCCTAGAAGATACTAATTATACTAATTTTATTTCTTTGCATTCTTTTTTTAAAAGGCCAGTGTTCTATTTTCACTTCAAATTCAATTGTGTTTGTTACAGAGGACATCTAGATAAGTCTGCCTGTGAATAATCTGGTTTCTTTCTTTATGATAGCCCTTGCAATTATTCTCTCTAAAGGAGCATGGATCAAAGCTATTATAGGAGGATGGGGTAGGAGTTAAGCAAATGTACTGACAAAATGTAAAATTATTTCGTAGCATAAGCATCTTACACGACTGTAGACAATTTTATCTATTACTGGACCTCTCAATTTCACGGAATGAAAATATTTCAACTATCAGTTGAAAAAAGTTCTAACACCCATTTTAGTTGAGTATATGCATAAGAAAACTGAGGAGGAGTTTCAGCTCTTCTTTTTTTCACCCCGATTGTCATTAGTGGAATTAAAAAATCAAAATTGAGAACAACAACCAGCCAGGCTAGTCTATTAAGCCAGATTCCTTTTATCCAACTGCAAGTGCTAAAAACAGACACATTTTGCAATCACACATCATGCAATGCTGCATGATCACTGAATGAAAATGAAACCTTTACTTTTGTTTTCTGAGGAAATACCAGAGACTGATGTTCATTTTTCGAAGCCTCATCGACCTCCTCTTCCTTCAAGCTGCTATTAGCCTACCTAATTTTGTAGCTGCTGCAGTGAAATTCAACAGAGTGCACTGCTTGTCATAAAAAGCATACAAAATGGCTGATGTCTTGCAAGCAATTGCTCAGTGATTCCATACTCCCTAGTTAACAGCAGCAAATGTGCTTTGGTTATGTGAAGTATGTGAGCACACATTAAGCTTTATCTTAACAAGCTGTTACTTCTGTAGAGATTGCTGGCCAGATAGTGTTGACCTAACTCATCTTTATGAAGGAAGCTAAAATGTATTTTAAATACACCCCAGAATAACCTTTGTGTTGTGGAAATGCTGTAACCGATGTAAAGATGCAGAGCTGTTTTGTGATTATAAACAAAACTGGATATTTGCAGGTCAGTGATGTGCTCCTCACTGTACCTGCTCTGCACTAGGGTTACAGGGCAAAACACGAGGCATGCAGTATTCTATTTTTCAATGAAGTGTAATTTTTTCCTGGTATATTGATGAGAAATGCTTCTCTAAATATAAGAGGATGTCTACTATATATTTAAAATTTACTTACAGAATTGGCATTGGTTGGGTTTGGCCAAGGCCTACCACCCCCAGGACCCCTGTAACAGAAGATGAAAGATGAGACACAGAACAATCTCTGCCGTAAGACCAGCTCTGAGGAAGCAAATCAAAAGTATTTGTTTCCAGAGTAAGGAAAGAGACAGCTTATTCAAATTCAAGTGTGTTTGTCAACCACAACTACACCAAGTTACAATGCTACAGCAAAATCCTCATCGTGTGACTACCATTATCATGTAATCAGTTTGTGAGTTGATTAAAGAGAATTCATTAATTATTACAACCCTGTCACTCATATTTAAGACACTTTGGTTCCTGACTCATCCTGATACCTCTGTACTCTTCAGGACAGCACCTGCCAGAGTGCTACCACGAGTCCTTCCCCAGTAGCCACACAGCCAGAGGCTACAGCCCAGATGGCTTTGCTTTGGTCCCAAACACTTGCAAATTTCAGGAGTGACAGACATTCCCCTAATATATTCTCAATGGAACAATTTGAAAGACAATGAAAATTCGGGTTTCTTGAAGTGCTTTCCTGCTGGTTCACAGAAAATTTAACTCTGTGTTATGTAGATACAACGTTTTAATGTGGCACAGAAATTTTGCAAAGAGTGACAAAGTTCCTACATTCTTTATGTTCTCATGAGAAGTGTTTTCCCTTGTATTCTGTTAATACTTTAAAAAATATTTGGAGAAAGTACCACACATTCCACAAAAGCCTACTTACTGTACAGACAAAGGCAGAAAGGTACTATAATATGTGTAGTTTCAGACATAGAGCAGTACTCTTGCTTGTGTAATTAACTACCTTCCTGAAGAACTGAGGATGCATGGATCTAGAATACTGCAAGTATAGAAGTTTCATTAGCAAATAGGATGCTAGTACCTTCTAAATGTTTTAGGAAAACCTATTTTTTTAAAGGAACAAGGCACGGAAAACATGTTGCTATAACCTGTATTTGGTAATAACAATAAAAATAGCAATAAGAAATACTTTATGTTAAAAACTGAAAACCTGGCGTTTTATAAATACACTTTAAACATATGTATAGGTATGTACCAAAAAACATTTTGGTACTTGACTAAGGCTACATTATCTCCACGAAAGTCACAGAAACATAGAATTTATCATACAGCAGGCAAAAGGAAAATTTCAGACTTCTCAGACATTCTTTTACTCTTGGACCAAACGCTCTTGTGTGATAGAGCCAACTCCCAAGAGACATCAGAGCAGTACTAAAAGCAGAAGGGAATAGGGAAAGCGAAAAAGGGAAAACTGCTCAGAATGAGCATGTTTTTCTCACAATTCTTGCTGTTATTTTAAGTTTCTCACTCCTAGCTGAGCTCAGAAAAACAGTTTGGTGGTTAGGCTTCATCTTCTAACAGTCCTAAGGGAATGGAGCCATATGGGAGGTAAAATCTCCATGTTTACAGTCATAACATCTCAATAACCGTAATTATTCCTGGGAGCATTAAGAACTCCCAGTTATTTATAAATAAGATGAAATCACTTTTCGAAGGCCCTGACAACGGAGAGGCAGAGCAGATGACAAAACTTTCTCATTTAAAATGGCATTTTGGCCTCATTAGTTTTAGCAAAGCAACATTAGCCGCCACAGCTTACCACACATGGGAGAACAACTTAAACAGAGAGAAGAAAGCAGGCTTAATTATTGAGTTCAGGAAGTTTTCTATCTATTTTGAAGTCTTGCAAACCCACAAACTGCTAGGTAGATATGTTGCCCGAATGATTTAATATAGAATCTTATTTTTTAAATTACTCTGTTGATGAAAATATTAAAAAATTAGATCAAACCATCCACAGAAAGTTTAAGCTTACTTATTTCCACTAACATTTTTGGAAGGTTGGAAAATAGGAATGTAGGTGAGGGTCTTTTCTTATTCATTAGGAGGAGGGGAGGCCAAGCAAGGACAGGAACTCACAGTACTCATGCTCCTTAGGTCAAATATTCAGCAGCTGCTTCTCTGCCAATGATTACAAGGTGAAATATTGGGTGTTTTTTTCTTTTTTTGCCTCAAAGAAGTTTTTCTTTTTATTGTGTACCATCTTTGGTTTATCTGATCCTCATTTTCAGACAAATCAAGAATATTTGTAACAACACTGGAATTCTGTTTTCACCCCAAATCCCTGCAATTGTTTGTGTGGCTTTAAGTAACACAAATAAACCTAGGAAAAAGCATCAAATGGAAAATAGCTGTGATGACACTGCAGATTATTCTGACCTTCAGAGAAACTAAAAAGCCACCTCAGATACACGATTGGGTTAAGCCACAGCAACACAGAAATTTAGACAGGAGACTGGGAAAATCACCTTTAATCTAAAAAGCTGTTGGAATTACCAAATTTACTGGAAGCCATAGACATCTTTGTGTATATGCTTAGAAAACACTGCAGCAGATTCTGCTGGAAAGCCATATGGTTTTTGTGGAGCCAAACGTTCTTAGTTTATAAAACACACATATAAAAAGCTACCTGCAATTTTTTCTTTTTTTCTGTGATGCAAGCAAGCTTTTCCCCCTTTATTAAATGCTTATTTTGGAGGCATCAGTAAAGTCATAAAGCATTATTATGCATGTAACAATTCCAACATGGAGTGATTGATTAAGTACGTACCTATGACTAATTACACCTGCATTTTATCCTTAAAGTCAGTCCTACAGCATTCATCCTAATACTTGAAAAAATGAATTCTAACATTTTAGTTTCCCAGAGGGCAAACATTTTCAGTCAGGAAATTAAACATCTAGACATAAGTTTGTGAATAGAAGTTATAAATAAAATCACGTCTTTTTTCTGTTCAGGCATGACTGAGATATTCTTAGCACTTGAGACAGCACTGCAGGTCACGTGGGTCATTAAAAAGTGCCAGTGAAAACTAACACTGCTCCCTGAAATTTGCCATTTTGTTCCAAAGAACGTATTTTTCCACAAAGAAAGAAAGAAAGCTCTTCTAAGAATGGCTACACCAAGTTCAACTTAAAACCTTATTGGTGAAATAGTTGTTTTGTAGAAGAACACAGGGTATCTATCAGCTGTTTCAAACAGTAATCTGACAGGCATTAGTTATAACTGAGCAAGCAATTATTTAGTGGTACTACATTTGTGCAGCATATGCCCCTGACTGAAATACTGTCTACGAGCTCCCAAGTTGGCTGTTGCCATTTTTGACAATAAAAAAGTCATGTAAGAAAAAGGTATGGCTTTGTAAAGACAAATGGATGTTACTATAAGGCAATAACCTTATGTATAGTTATCCCATTTCCTAGAAATAGAAGCACACTAAATGACTTAGACTGTTATTTCTCAGCCCTACGCTTTAGATAAATTGTAAGGGATGACACAAAGAACACATTTAATACAGTTAGGTCCACCTGTTGCCAATACCCATAGATATTCCTTGGATGCACTCTGACCAACCCTGAATACTAGAATTGACCAGACAATGAGTCTTCACTAGGATTTCAGTGAAAGTACAACTCTGACAGCAGTAACTTTACAGTAAGAAAAAACCCCTGATGTCCTGGAAATACAATGAAAAGAAACTCAGACTACAGTAATGCCTTTGTTTTCCTTTGATCAGTATTTGTCACCCCATTTGACAGAGTGAAAAAAAACACACCAACAACTCAGTTTGATGGTCAGAACATTATTCATGCAGTACTCCATGCACTACGAGCCTGGTAAGGCACCGAGGAAGCCACTGTTACCTGCTTCATAATTACTGCTTCACATACTGTTCTTTTAAGATCATACACTGTATCAAAGTTAATAGATTTCCCAAGTAAAGGACTCCAGTTCATGGTGTCCTCTTCAAAAGGACATACAAGTTCAAAGGAAAATGTATTTCCTAGAACACTGAATTAAAAGAACACGATCTATGTGTATTTACTAGCTCAACACAAGATGAAATGTACTTATTAAAAGCTGTAATATCAAAACGCCACTATTTCAACACATATTTCTCTTTCTGGCAGACCAGGAATTCTTCTTGTCATTCAGGAACCTATTTCTTATTTTTTCTGTGTAAACTCTCATTTATGTGTATAAGGAGTCTCAAAATATCCCACCTACCCTCAATTTTATTTCCACAACAATTAATTTTAGAAAGCTAGTTTTCTTTTCTTATAATTCAATTTCCTCCTGAGGACAATTTTCAGTGCTTATATTACACTCACACTGAATTTCAAATACCTAAATATTTTTTCCACATAAATTTTATTTAAAAGAAAAAATGCCTACCCTTGGGAAGGTTCCTAGAATTGTCTTGAGTCCAAAACATGGTATCTATGACAGAGTAACACCCAACTTTGGGTTTTATTTTATTTGCTTCAAGAATTCAAAGTATGTGTGGAAATCAGAAGAAATTAAGGGTATGATGGGTTAGATATTTTTAATGGTCTTATCTCAATTCCTCTTCTACTTTTTCAGGTTGGTAACTCTTCACTTGAAATAAAAATTATAATATCTGATTTATGTTTCCTATAAGAGTAAAACTGGGTATCTATTATATAGTCATAACAAGCACATATTAATCTTCACTGTTTTCTGTGTCAATCTGCTGAAAACTCATTCTTGAAAGACAAAGGTGTAAAAGTAGTAAGAATATAACATGTTCTCTGCTTAAGTTGTAAAATCAGTCCAGCCTCTTGATGGCCAGACCACCATGCTGCCCTCTGTGACCACCCCAGGGTCTGCAAAATTCTGCTTATGAAAAAACGTACCAATTTCAATAGGCACAGGGCCATGAAACAAGAACGACTTGATAATTTCTGGTCTGTGCTATGCTAAAGGTGACTACAGCAGTCTCTTAACATTCGTGTACTATTAAGAGTGACATCTAAATAATACAAGGAGTACCATATCTTTTTTTTCCAGGCTTGTTAATCATGTAGGCAACTCCAAGCACGCAAAGATTTATCTGAAGTGCAGAAGATTGCTCATGATGGGCCCCTTGCTATGGTAAAACCCTCAGCTTAAATCTATTCTACTCTAGGTACACCACTTTTACATCTGGAATTTTTCTACACACTTAGAAAGGGGGGTTTGTCTACAGGTGAAAAGACATAATACACTCTCATGACTAAATCCATGTCTGGAATAAATCAGTACAGGTTAACTTAGTTTGTACCAGTTTTTACCAAATGACAATTCAGTCCCAGAAGTACATAGAAATACAGAAAACTTTACACCCATACCTGTAATATTCTTCTACCTGTTTAGAGTGCAAATAAATGTAGTTATGGAAATAAAAACAGCAACAGAAAGAGAATCATCCACACTTCTTCTTTCAAACATGTTTTTTTTAATAAACAGTTATAGACAATGGTCTTATTTTGCTAAAATTAAGCACTTCTTTATTTTGCAGAGAAGAACTATACTTGTACTATTGATTAAAAAAATTTCATCAGGAAACCCACAAATATAAATAATGTCATTTTTAAAAAAAAAAGCATATAAGGATATATCAGTGATGATACTGACAAAAATATTCCCAATATTTTAACTTTGACCTGTGAAAGAAACTGAGTATTTGTATAAGCTTGTAGGGACAGTTATGTCACCTGTAAAAGATGCATGCAGAAGAAGGAAACTGCTGTAAGTTCACTTTTTTAAATTGCAGTTTTACCAGTAATCAAAGCGTGTTATTTATCAAAGCATATTCTCCTTGTCTTATGTATCCCAAATGTTACTTCTACAACAAAATAATGATTTTTCTAAATATTGTAAGATTTTATTATTGTGCTTACATGTTCATTCCAGGCATCCCTGGGCCGCCTAAAGCATTCAGTGGGGGTCTCATTGCACCTCCATAGTTCTGCAATGATAACCAAGGGTCAGACTACCACAAAACAAAAAAACAAAACCAAAGAGGAGGGGGAAAGAAAGGACAGCAGGTTAATGATATCCCTACATAACTGCTGACTGGATAGGCCAATGTAATTCAATCTTTCAGGTGTTTCCATTGTTGACTTAAAAAAGATGATATTGTAACCCCCAGGAGAGAGCATTGGGAACAATAGAAACAGACTAAGAGTAGCTAAAACATCAATTGCTTTAGGAAGAATTATTTACACATATAGAGGTCATGTCAAAGGCCAGCAAGGGGCAGGTTTTATAATGTATTCAACTTTTATACCGAAGGACCCCACACAAAATCAGAAACCTCGACTTAGATTCTAAGATTTCTACATCATGGAATTTAAATATAATTATTTTTAATCAGATTTTGTTAGGGTGTCAATAAATACTTGCATAAAATCATGCCATATTATATCACTTTTATAACATACAGCATAACCATTATATTTCTTTTTTAATCAGTCAATTCTAATGACTCTGTGGTAACTAATATGAAAAGCACCTAACAGGATAATGAATGTCATCTCAATGCCAGCCAATTAATTGCTCAATGCCTATAAAATCTGAGTTTATGCTCTGATATTATGAGAAAAGTTTAACTGTACTGTTTACACGAAAAACTGTATTAGACCTATTTTTATTCAGAGGAATACAAGCAGAATAGTCTATCTCACCTCACAATCATAAAGGATTCCCTAATCTGTATTCATTCTGCTGAATTTTTTCTGATACTACAAAAGGCTGGCTAATAGAAAATCCTCTAAAAAGAACAGCTGTACATTTTGGAAGGAGGGGACACAAAGAAGCGATATACTTAGAAAAATATTAGGTCATTGTTGCAATCCCTTTTCCAGCAATAAAACAAATACACTCTTCCATGGTTAGTATATTAGAAACTCCATTAACTATATGACTCAGGCCTATGGGTGCTCTCTATATTGGTCTGATTCACAAAACCATGTAAGTATGAATTCATCCATATGTGGGAGAAATCCAACAGTGATATTCAGAAGTGTGGGTCTGGTGCTGTTTATACCTTGATTGATACTACATGTCAGTTAGCTAGAACTGACCAAGAACTGGGAGAGGAGGTTCTGTTGCTGCCAAAAAAACCCTCAAAATTTTCTTCATTGTTAACAACCCTGAAAGTGTCCCATTGGTAGCTGTTTTGCAATAATACAACCAGAGGGTGCAAACAGATGTCCTCTTCAGACCCACAAGTGGTATCTGAAGACAGCATTATCCACAGCTGCTGGCCATCCATCTCTACTCATTCCTGCCTTTCTGTGTGCAGCCAGTACATCATATGGTGTGTGTGCTCAGGCAAAATCAGCCAGATTAACTCAAACCTCCTGTTTAACCTACGTTATCCTGGATTATTTTGCCTGAGCAACTCCCCTGTCAGAACTGTAGAGCTACTGGTGGGGAGTCAGAGCAGCTGGGCACACTAACATCTCCAGCTGGCACTACTGGATCTGGAAGAGAACACAGTCTGACTGTTACAAAACAGCAGTTCTGTGTCTGTTTTATTTCATTTTTCCATTCTGATGTGGGGAGCTGGGCCATTCTCCCTGTTCGGTCAGTCTGGTATCTCGCTCTCTTTATTTTAATTCAGGCATCATTTGTGTGGACTGAGGTTAAAGATCTCTATGGAATCCTGCAGGATTGAAGGAAACCTAATCAAATGTCCTTCTAACTCTAATTACTGCTAATTCTAATAAAATGTACTCCTTTGTCCTAAAATAAGAGTGCTTTCATTAAGGCTACCAATATACACGTTCCTTCAGCTGCAGCACTGCTCTCTGCAGAAGTTGGTGCCCCTACTTGTTCCTTACAGCTTTTTACTCAAAGCAACCACCACCACTGGTTATCTGGTAGTTGACTTGTGCATAAAAAGCACTCCCTAACGTCAGGTGGCCAAAATGAGGCAGATTAGCCAAGATTAAAAAAAAAATAAAAATTAAGATGATCCAACTCTTTTTGATTGGAAAGCATTAGGCAGTATGTGGGAGGCTCACCAGCAGATAGGAAGGATGGGAAGAAGTGGTCAGATTGGAGATAGCACCTTGTTCACCTAGCCTAACTACAGGCTTGACAAAAACCTTGAACCCAATTACTTGGAGCATTTAACAGATTCCAGGTTTTACAACCATCCACTGCTTTTTGCTTCATGTTATTCAGTTTGAAACAGTCTAGAATCATAAAATTGAAAGCTGAGGGAAGCTTTCTATAAGTTTTCATTCATATGCATGGTATACTTGTTATACTGGACATCAGCACATTTTGCAAGTTTACTGTGCAGCAAGGCAGCAGGGCCTCCTACTGCAGGCACACATTGGTCAACTTACAGCACTGTAGAAAGAGGACATTGAAACTAGGTGTGGAAGTTTAATCAAATTTGGTTTTAGAACTGCCTTCTGAGAACATCCTAAATGCTGGATACAAAGATAATGATCCATTTATAGAAAAGATTGATTTGCAAACTTAAATTCTGTGTCAATTAGCTACATTTCCCTGTGTTTTGAGAGAATGTTCAGTGCAAGAAAGAAAAACCTTAAAAAAACATTGGATTTTAAGAGACAGCAAAAACGGAAAAATCATCCTTACAAAAACTGGCATGAGATTTGCCTGCTGTGTGACTAATGGTGCTGCATAAAGTATCAGCTCTATCTCACAAGGCAGCATTGCAAAGCTTCTCTTCCTGCCTCCAAAAGGCAAGTGGTAAATATACTTCAGTGCTACAGAAAAATAACAAATGTATTTAATATTTTGTTGGTCACACAGCAGATGTCCTGTAGAACTGCACAACTGTTTTCTACCAAGAAGACCCAAAATTGTAAGGACAGTTATGAGCAGATATGAAAGGCAAAGCCATTTAACCACTTAAAATTCAGTTGCTATTCCCAGCAACAATGAAGTCACTAGAGAGGTTATCTGAAACGGGGCAGTAAGAATGCAAAGTGTGGGCACAACAAGCACACTGTAAAACAAAATACTGGCAACGGTGATAAGAGACACCCCCACTTAAATTTTCTCTTATTGAGAGCACTGACAAAATATAGAATAATCTTTAGATTAATCTTTCAGATATGCAACAGAATTAAATTGATTTCTACCTTAGTTTCCTGTCGAAATGTAACTCTGACAAATACCACTCTTAGTTTTATATTTATGAAGAAAGAGCCTGTGAACAACTGTCACCAGGCCAGCAGCATGCAGAAGGCTGATTCTTGCAATTCAAGGTTGCTTCTCTCCTCAAAAACAGAGCTAGAGAGATGCCTGTGATTGACAAGGGGGAGAAATGGCAGCATGGACTTCCAAGTTTACAGTAAAATCTCTCTATCACTCACCAAAAATCTAGGTCAACAGTGGATGAAAGAAAAACTTTAGAAAATTTGGGGTGGTTTATTTGGTACCAAGAGTTGGCCTAAATTAGAAGTATTAATCCTTCCCTCCTCAGGATAATCAATGAGATTGGGAGGATGAGGAAACACCTACTTGATCCTTGATTTCCTTTACAAATGTCAGCCTTTGATTACAATATACACTGGCTGTAGGACAAACATAACTTTTCTAAAATAAGCAAGTTAAGAGATTCCTCTTTTAATTTAAAATCTTAATTAAAATGCTTGATGTTTTCATTTTAGGCTTTGTACAGCTGCAACTCGAAATTAATTTTTGTCAAATAAAGTTTATTTTAAAATGGGATTAGCATAACAAGTCCTGGCCAACTTCCAGCTATGGAAAGCCAGAGTGATATAGTGTAAGTATAGATACACAGATAAAAATGGGTGTCTGTCTGTGGAAGGTACCTGTGGTCCTAATGGAACCATTCCTCGTGGAGGAGTCATTCTCTGCATTGGCCCACCCATGTTTGGATGCCCTGCAAATAGAATTATGTAACTTTAAAAACAATGCAATACACAAGCACCTTCTAAAACAACAAAAGGCTTTAAAAGCTGCGGGAAGCTTTTGAAAGACAGAAAGAAATGGTGAGTTTGAAAGTGCTTTTGAATGGTCCAAACAACTGTTTCAATCACCTTGCTGCCGTGTTGGGTCCATCCCGCTAGGCAATAATGGCTGACTTCCTGGGACACCTCCGAGTGCCTGCAGGCAGAGAAACTGTATGTCAAAAGTGTACCATGCTTTGAAATTTATGTTGAAGACATGATGTAGATATTTTGGTTTTATTTCCCAATGTTTCTTCTGAGTCAAGAGTAATGAGGAAAAGTCAACTTTCCTAAATGCCCTAACTGAATGTCCTCAGTGCCTAACTAAACTAGAAGTCCTGAATCTCCTATGAACCTGGCTATGGATTTGCATGGAGAAACTCTTGGATTTCTGTGGAATTACATATAAATAATGTCCAAAATATAATTGCCTAATTTGCTCCCCCCCATACTTCCTTCACTTTAGCTTACCTATTCTTTAACCTCCAAACACTGCCTAATTTTAGGGTACATGGCGATTTATTCAAAGCTTATATTGCTACAGTTTTCTCTTTTAGACATTATTTTAACATTTCCTTTCAGATGCCAGGATGTGGACACTGATATTTTCTGAGAGTGAGCTGTAACTGAGCCAGCTGCAGAGCATTCACAGGACAGAGTTAATTAGGGGTCCGATGGGGGAGCTCCATTCTTCCTTAATCTTGAAGGGCATCAATACCAAGATAAGCTTATTATTCATCTATGCGAGATAACAACAGCCAAAAAACTTGCTCCTAGATCTTGCCTTCAACCATGAAGGTACATCGTGTTGTTACTTCACCTTTGGTCTAAATCAAAAGCATTGCTTTTATGTCCCCACTTTTTTACCTGCCCTTTGGGTTTATAGCAACTGAATTAGATTTATAGCTAATTCCTAAAGTCTCTTACCTATGGTTTAGTCAACTAGAAAAACGTTTTTATGAATGGATCTTTGTAGCTGATCCGCTAGGTGCTATGTAGGATTTCAAAACATCACCACATTTTCAGCAAAACTGTACCCAGAATGATAAATCTGTTTGTTATGAAAGGAATCTACTCAGGCAATACAGGTATTGCTTACTGAGGGAACAGGGAAGTTACTCTTGACCTGGAAATAATGTAGTAGTATTGGATTAATACAAAGGGGAACCTATCTGCAAATATTACACAGCTGTTTTCCATAAGAAATAGGAAATTTGAAATTAAGATGCATGTTATTACCTCAAAGGTAACACAGTCAATAGATTCTGCACTACAAGATTAATGGAATAAAGGAATAATCTGAGATTACAAAATTTAAATCACAGTTTTACATGTACTTCAGTGGCTTGAAGTCTGGATGATACATCAGAACAATACATGAAGTGAAGGGAGAAGCACCAGCAAAGCAGGAACTGGTCACTTCTGCCTGAGATGGCAGCTGACACACAAGGACACAGAGCCATTTTCTGCTGTGATCACATGGGACTCTTCCTTGTAATGCACTGAGGGATAGACTTACTGCTACAGTGGGAATTTTAACTCTGATTTTTACTGACTTCAGCCTGATCAAAATTTCAGCCTTAAAGCTGCACTACAATAGTTTATTAGGTACACACACTGCCCATCTATGCTGTAACTTACATAATGGTAGTGTTGTTAAAAGCTGTAATTTACGAATGTTGCATAATGTAAATTAATTGCAAGAGCTGTAATTCACTAAGATTATGTGATTATGTTACCGTTCTGAACTGAAAAGACCACAGTGTGTAGACAAAAATGCTTCTGAAACTGAAACTGCAGGTTGGCAGCTCTTTCACAGCATTCATCACATCTAGTTTCTACCTGCCAGTATTTACAGTGTTCAGAAGCACAGAAAGAAAAACAAAGGAATATGTGAAACCCAAACACTGCTGTATCTTTGGCTAAGATAGAACTGAAAGGTGAGAAAATCAGGAAGATATTTTGTACTGAGTTACAGTATGTCTGAAGCAAATACAGCCTTAATGACATTGCACTCTTACCTTGTCCCTTGATGATCACATATAACAAGGTTAATTACATTTCCCTTGAAAGAAAGTAGCTATGATACAGGTAACTTAACCTGCTGCCAAATATTTGATTTGGAGGAACACTTGAAGAAGTCTTGTGACCTGATATATACACCTCACTATATTTCAAACTTCAACATTCTGGCAATATCAGGCCAGTGCTCAAGACAAGTTTGTTAACATTATGTTATACAGATACAAAAAAATAGCCAGGACAGAAGTTGGAGCAGAAATGTCTCCTCATCAAGCTGTGACAAGAAGAAAGGCAGTCCAGGAAGTCTAAGTTGCACCAAAAAATCCATTCCATCTGACCTATCAACCTTGCTCAATACTGTAAGTGACCTAGTTTTTCTGTCAGAGCTCCACTGACATTTTTCTATCTGCTTACCTCTAACTTTTCATCTGTTGACAACCACTTTCTCCTCCTCTGTTTGCACTAGGGAGAACTTAAAATACAAATGCTATCTGCTTCCAGAACCATCTTTTCACAGATGGGTCAATAAAGGTCTCTGCTGACAAACAGCAGCTCATTACTCATTCTTATTACACTGGCATACGTATCCTTAGATGGATATGAGTGAAAATTGGGAATCTGATGCTTTTATACGGTCCTCATAGTGCACTTTATGATACCTGTTTCTCACCAATAATCTCCATATTTACTGTGAAATTAATATACTTCATATATCCAACGAAGAATAGAAGGAAGTGATGCATTTTATGTAGAATTAAGTAAAAAAGTTCTCAGGCCTAACTGCTTGATGTGGTTAGGAAAGTTCAGAGAGTGTAGCAGCCATGGGGACATTCTGTCTTGATTTCAGAGCAGGCAGCCTTGGCTGGTGGGGGTTAATGCAGGATTGTACAAGGGAATTGTATCTTCCCTCTGCAGACAGGCTTAACACACAACAAATTTTGAGGTGTGAATACTAATTAGGCTCAGGAAAGCGAGCTGGGAGTGGCATGGCCACACCTTATTGAACCAACTATTTAAAGGTCAGAAAAAATTGGGCAGAGAGGGACTGAGCCACTGGTAGCAAACCAGACAACATTCCCAGTTCCCAGCACTGCACCATCACCCTGGACCACAATGGTATCAGTGATAAATTCTTACCTGATTGGGTATTCTTAAAGGTGGCCTTGGACCTCCGGGGTACCGAGGGGACATGAAAGGCTATGAAAAAAAAAACCCAGAAATACTGCTAAATAATTCAACTTAGCTTGTAAATACCACATTGAGTCATTGAGCATACGGGTTGTGCCATGCTCAGGCTTCAGGCATCCAGCTTTAAGTACTTCCACAGAGCATTCAGTATATTATTCCACAATGTTTAGCAGAAGTAAGTAAATGCAGATATTCCTAGCAAATGCATCTACCATGATACATTATTTAAAACTTTGTTACAGCTATTGTGAATGCAGGATATAAAAAACTTAATACATTAACTGTGAAGAATAACAAATCATTTATATCGTATAACCACACATCTGTACTTTCCCCTAGAGAAGTGAAAGACACAAACCATGGAACATAAAAATGTTTTGGGGAGACTCAAGAGGTAAGTAACAGAAAAGCAATTTGCAAATACTTTCCATTCACTTTTTTAATACTGTGAGGGCAGAGATTTCAATTTTCATCATACATATTTGGAACTTTGGTGCTTTAAAGGAACCATACTAATTCAGTGTTACTCCTCCCACCCCTGCATACGAAACTCTGTGCTCTCTCACCTCTCATCTCCTCTCTCAAAACCAACTATACACCCAAATCAGTCCCACCATTCTGCACCCTGGCAGGTTCTTGTGGCTCTTGGCTACCACTACACTACTTTGTAGCCCACAAACAAGGTCAGTCAATACAATAAACAAATGGCAACACCAGCAAATACATTCAACATCTACTTTATTCCATACCTTCACAGTGTGACAGTAATCTAGAAATCTAAAAACCGGGGAGATTAGTGGCAAGAGTGAGAATGACAGGAACAAGGCACAAACATCTGACTAAACAGATGATGAAGAGGATCATTTTGGCAAGCACATGTACCTATAGCTCCGAAAAAGAAAATGAAGAGCTGAAAGTGTGCTTTGACTATGATACAGGGACAAAAAAAGACTGATTCGTTACATCACCAAAGAGGAGCTCACTTCTTTTCATGACACTGCCACTGAAGACAAGGGAGAGATAAAGGAAAGGAGTCTGCTGGGACTCCCCAGGGGCAATCTCTGATGACAGATGAGCTGCCACATGTTTAAACCCACTCACTGGAGCCTCTTTGAAAAGAAACAAATATATCTACACTGGCATTATCTAGTTAGCTGTAGCTAAGTACCACTGGCAGGTCACTAAAAGTCTATGATCAATGTAATTGTTTTACAAATTTATGGCATATTTCAGCTCCATCAGCAGCACTGCGTTACAATGCTGCTGATCAACAGTGTTAGTAATGCACCTATTCATAGTATCAATAGCTAGCAAAATAATAATGTTATCAATAATTAGCAATGGAATTTTTCCTATGATCTGGCATGAAAAAAATTTAACAGAACCTTTCACATCTCTGAATCAGATAAACCTGCAATAATGTAACCTACATAAACATACATGTACTAGAAAGCAATTAAAAATACAGAAGGTTCAGAAACTGGAGAACAAAGTTCAATGACAACTGTTAAAAGATTACTTTAATAAAAAAGGCCTTTGAAATTATGTGCTATAGAAGAGGAAGGCTTCTTGATGCCCTCTCTCTGATGGCCAGACTCTCTGATAAGAAAGAAACAAAAAAGGGTTGTGCATGCGATGAAGGCTGTAAACATGCAGGCCCTTGTAAAGCAGTAAAAATGTGAGGAACTAAGAATTTCAACTATTTCCATAAAGGTCAACCAAGTGCACTGTATGGAGTACTGCACACTCTAGTGAGTATCCTGGATTTGGCTTACCTCATTCAGCAAATGAAACCTTAACTTCGTTTACAATGGTACAACTCATAAAAGGGAAATCAGCAGTGTCTCTCAAGTCAACCCCATCTTAAGGTAGATTCAAGATACTACTATTAGTATAGAATAGTGGATAACTGGCAGTACCTCTACTCCTTTCAAGCAGGATGGAAAACTGCTTGTCCCCTGTCTTCCCAGGGGGTCCAGCCTTCTATGCAGTCCATAAAAGTACCTAAAACCCTATTTTTTTAATAGGATCAAGGTTCCATTTTAAAAGCTGAAACAAATACCCCACTGCATTAGGGACAGAAAGAAGCTTATTAATACAAAGTGACAATTTCACTTTTCAATCATATTGTTTATAATGCCAGACAATTAGAGTCTGTTTTTTGGTTTGCTATGTCTCTGAGGTCAGTAGCTGCTTCAGATTTTTGAGAAGGTCTGGATCTAGGTAGGTCTCAAGTTTACTCAACAAAAGCCTCACAGAATAAGTCTAGGATTCTTCTCTGAAATTATTAAGTCATGAATTATTTTATTTGAGGCAATGTTTCCTAAGCAGGCATCAGAGCAGACTTTGAGAGCCAGTGCATCTGTTAAACTGACTTTATAGTTCACTGTGTTGAGTAACTACAGGATCCTCTTCAATACAACTCTGTCTTACAAGAGGATTTATATACCGTCAATATTTGTGTATCTACATATTCCCCTTAAACATATCTGTGGAAGCCTTTAAACCTTCTCCTATTCTTTAAACAACTGAACCCAAATGGCACTGCAATGAATGACTTAATCCAGTACATTTCAAATAGTTCTCATGGTTCTTGGTTCTATAGACAGCAAAATATACAAACAACTGGTAAGCACAGCTAATGTTTTGATGAATGCAAGTATCAATAAGATCCATCTAGCACTGCACAAAATGGTGAGACAGTGATGTACAAGGACAATTCTAAACATTTTTATGCTGTTTTGGATCGAGATTTAGTACTTCAGTTTACCACAAAAATTCTACCATTGAAAATAAAAACTTAAATATTCTCATGTTTGTGACAGTTACTAAACTCCTCCCTCTCCATCACCAACATCATGTTCGTCCACAGAAATTTCTACTGAGATGAACTGGTCAGTGTAGCACTTCTCAAGACAAAAAATAAATTATTTGCATCCTGAAGACTTGGACATTTCAGCTAGCTACGTCAGCGTTGTGTTAATTCAAAATTCAGCATCCAGATAGTCAAAACCCTTTAATGGTTCCACACACTAAATTCTCATCAAGACAGACTCCATTGCTAATTATTTTCAAATAATAAATCTGTCATTGAAGGGCCAGATTTTGCTTAAGATGTTGCAAATCCTGTCTAATGGAAACCAGTCTCTCAAAGCTGACCTGGCTGAGGAAGAAGGGTATGGACCAGAGTGGCTCCATCCCACAGTAATTTCCAGGTGCTGAAGTGGCTTTTAAGGGCTTCTAGTCACTACTGCAGCCTTCAAGTCCCTCTAATCTGCAACAAGGACATTATATCCAGTACAAGGAGGTGTAAACAATGCTATTATGCACTTCCCTAAGCCACAATTAACTTCTCAAATGGAGTTCAGGAACTGGCACATACAGAACTGTACTTACAAAAGCAAAAACCCCGGAAACCCCGAACAAAAAACAGCTAAACTAAAAATTGACAACAACAGAAGAACATGAAGAAAAGAAAATGACACACAGGAATGTCATATCTAAGCCCAAACTGAGATGGAGATACCACCAGCATCTGAAAACATGCAAATTGCAGCAATAGTAGAGGATTCTGGTAACTGTTCTGGAGAACAGCCAACTAAACACATCTGCCAGCACCAGTATATTGAAACTACTGCCTTCAGGTATAAAATTCAGTAATTTGGTATCACAAAGCAACTTGAAGGCTGCTGTCGTGCAGCTGGGACTGAAGGAATTTAAGCAGAGGCTTCTACTAAACTGAGTGAAAAAGAAGCCAGAGAAGCAAAACCTTCTGTGTAGTCACTGCAGACCATACATATATTTAGCAACTTAAAGTGAAAAAAACGCAAATAAACAATGAAACACCAAAGAGGAGAAAATTACTAAAAAAAATTACTAAAAAACACTAAAAGACAAGAGACTACACAAAATAAAACCAGGATGTCAAATGTTAAATTTAGTAAGCTCCCTGCTCTTACTTACAGCAACTTATCATGTCAAATTGTTAAAAATACTTCAAAAGAAGTAAAGTTCAAGAACCCAAATGATGGTTCCACACATTCTAGTAGTTTTTGTTATCTTCCTGCTAAAGAAAGGATTAAACTATGTCCAGGGAGAGTAAATGGTATCTTATAAACTCTGTTTTTAATAGAATTTTGCGGGTGCACGTGCAGGTATAATACTTGTAAAATACTCTCTTTTCTTAATCCCTGGGAATACAAGGGCACAGCAGATAAATAAGTTTTTCAGTCTTTGAAGAAGCAACATTAAACCAGAGTAGTCTGACTGCCCCTATTTTGGTTCCATTATTCAGGAAAAATTATTTCACAAAAAATATCCACCAGGAAGCTGATGACATCAAGGCACAGAAGCTGGCACATCTCTCTGCCAGTTGTGTAATTCTTACTCTGTCTTTTTTTCAGTGGTTTGGAAGACTCTAGAATATGGTATGGTTTAGCTTTCTTGTACCTAATCCTAGTAGAATAAAAGAATCTAAAAGATAGAAGTATGACAGATTTCAATAAATATATGACAGATTTCAATAAATATATTTTTCTTTAAATTTGCTTCCATTTCAAAACCTCAGATTATAATCTACCCACTTCCAAATGTGGGAATATTGTAATTTTGCATTGAAATTTTTATCTTTTTTAACTCATACTGTTACATTTATCAACCATACTTTGTCCCACATAAATTGCAAAATCTACAATAATCCATAATCAACTAGCTAATCCTGAATAGTGGTTACATTTCCATTCCTGTTGAGACTGAACTCCTAATGAGATTGAATTTACAGTAAATATCCAATACATACGTATTGCTTGACATCCTGTGACTTGTTACACTGGATAACACAACCTCATGTCACAAACACACACACACAGAGCAGGGAAACAAATAAAGGTAGTTCAGAACAGAATTACTGCAGGTACTGGGCTTGAGTGATGGAGAGGGCTGCACACATCTGCTAACTGAAAATTCCAAGAGCTGAAATGCCAGTGAACAAAGCTCAGTCTGAGGAGAACAAAATGGAAAGAATATTGCTTGAACAGGAGAAACCTGCCTACATGACATGAAAACACTCACCTTTCTCAGGGTGTCAGGGTAGCTTAAATAGCAATGCTGGATTCACATTAACATCTCCCCAGCCAGGTGTACTGAAAAGGTTTTTCAGATTGGGAAAACATATTTGCCTGGTCAAAGCAGGGCAGAAGCTATGTTTTAAAGCACACCACTAACCTGCTACGTTTAAGGCTGCTGCAGAGAGCAGGGCAGTGGCTCAATCTGTCTCATTCGGCCAAAATACACCCCCCGAGGCTGACAGGGTTGCAGCGGGGTGACTTGCTAAGCACCATGCATGGACACCCCAGGAGGGATGTGCTCAAGCCACTGAAGATGTTCCCTACCCAGCTCAGCCCTCCTGCCGTGCCCAAGATTAGTGTTCCTACAGGAGATTTCATGAAAGGGAAGGTGTTTTATGTATCTCAGGTACTTCATCACAGTGTCAGCCAAGCCTGACCAGCCACCAGCAAGTGGGCTCAGCTGGACACCTCTGCCTGCCAGGGTCCTCCCCTCCACCCCAGCCTGTGGCAGCACCAACCCCCCTGGGGGGAGGGTGGTGGACAGTGGGGAGGAAGGATCCATCTCTAACAACAGCTCCACACAGACCTGGAAGAGGGATGCCCATGCCATGTTCTTTACTGCATTTTATGTGCCTTGGGATGGGAAAGGAATGGGTTCTGCTTGTGCCAGACAGTGCTCGGCAGGGCCTCCCCAAACCACCTTCAAATTTTAGAAGCAAACAAAACCAAGTGATAACTGTTTTCCATAATACTTTTTTTTTTCTTTTTAGAACAATCTCCTTAGATTTTAAGTCTCAACACCCTGAGAGGCAGATGAAGGTCCTAAGTGCAAAATATCTCTTAGGGGAGAAACAAAAGCACACCAGAAATTAAAAAATACAAGGTGAAACAGACTTTTAGCACTCAGTATAGAAAAAGACTGAAATGGTATTCATTGGTTTGTATAATTCAGCCACCATAATCAGCACAAACTGTAAGCTACTTATCACTAGAAGCTGAAAATGGAACCACAGACTTAATTTGTACATGCTATGAGAAATTATTTTAGATTAATTGTGCTGCTACTTGAAGAGCAGGTACTGTAATAAGAGGGTCCAAGCTCCCAGCATCAAGGTCATAAGCCAGATGGGAATTCTCATTATCAAATCTCTTAATTTGTTTATTTAAAGTTTTAATTTATAAGGAGTTAAATAAACCCAAACTCTTTGTTCTCCTCTTCTCCATTAAAAAATTAATTTAATTGCCAAGTTACATATTCTGTCTCAGAAAATACAATTCATTTTCATCATTTTTGGTTTTCAAACTCTTTTCCTGGTTAAAACGATCGTCATCATTTAACTGTAGTCCAAATGGTAAGAAATAAGACTTTTATATTTTTATTTAATTTTCTTCTTATGGTAGCAGTACTGAAAAATTACTAGGAATTAATAATTTAATATAATTCCTTAAGGCTCCTGCATTTTATAAAATAGTTTAGAAGTGCTTTACAACTACTACTGGTGTGTGTGCTTCCATTCTCAGTGAAATCGGGGTTTGTACTCCTGAATAGTACCAGTGGTGAACCATAAAACATGTGAGAATTTATCCAAGTTAGTTCACAATCCATATACTGCCATTTATTTAGTTTCCTCTGCTTCTTTTGTGGACATCTCCATCCGCAAGAACAGTCACCACAGTAAGAGTGTAAGACATTCTTCATTAACACATTTTAATTCTAACCAGGACTAAACTAAATTAGCTCTCAAAATGACACTCTTGTGCTGGCACAGCCTGCTGATAAGCAAAAACCTTTAACTTGCCCTCTGCAAAGCTTGGACAGGCTATCAACAATTCTCAACAAAAAATAGTTTTCTTACTAAACTGCATGTTCCTATTAATTACACAACCCTTCCTGTCCTCCTTTGCCCCCCTAATGGCCATCACAGTGTTAGAGGTCTTTGTTTTATATTTTGCTAAGGTATTTCAGAGATGAAATGTGGGTTACACACTACATATTCTGTAATCTACTGGTATAAATCAAACTACCCGTTTTCATTGGCACGAGTTCTCATAAAACTATTTTAGATTCTCTGCACTGAGACCAGATTTCTCTCTACATTGGCCTTTCCTGATGACCAAACCTACCTCCATGAGCAAGTTCTTCTCTGTGCTTCAGATTAAGACCCTTGAAAAAATTATTCCCCTATTTATGGTTTTCTAGGAGTAGCCTGACATGCACTGGCAAGCTACAAATAGTAACAGTAAAAGGTATTCTGATTCAGAGTATGGGGCAAAAGTAAAGATGTTTTTAAAAAAATCAAAAGGCCTTCCACAGATATCCAAAAGTTGTAACAATACTAGCATTTCAAGGAACGGTCAAGGAATTCAGGACTCATTCCACAATATAAAAGAATACTGCAAAACATACCTTGCACACTCTACACAGAAAAATGAAGAAACAAAAACTCTTTAAAAATAAACGAGAGATGTTTTGTCCCTAGCTGAACATTCCTCTGTGATGCTAAAAGCAGGATCAGAGCACTCACCCTGCTACTTCCCCAGAACTCAGAGACAGTAAGTAACACACATTTTGATGATGGAAGATCTTTAGGAGTTGTACTGTCATTATGTCTGCTTCTCTTTGTGGGGAATGTTTCGTGCTCAAGAAGATTTGGCAAGTGGGAGAGAAAGGGGCTAAGTTCTGCACATGACATTTAATGGAATTTTGAAAGAAACGCAGTTTGGAAGGGTTATTACATATATGCACTTTAAAACAGGTTGAGTTCTTAATTTTTATTACATGCCAATACTACAGAAAATAGAGTATTTCAAACCTGACAAGCTAAAACTAAAACATCAGGAAGTATCACCTTTTTCAAAAAATCAAACTGTGGTTTTAGAATTCAGACATTAGCCACACAGATCACTAAGCCTGAGATAGTACTTCCTTAAATTAAAAATTAATAAATCTTCTAGTCACCTCTGGTTACAATAGATGATTGATTTTTTGGAACAACTTTGACATTGACATCCTGGAGTTTGTTATTCCTGCTGTTACATTTAATAAATATATTATTTCAAACCTACATACATTATCATCATCCAAGGATTTTAGTTTCAAACCCCAGCACTTGTGGCTCATGTAAAAAGCAAGAGTCAGACTATGACAGGAACTGAATTAACCTCAGTAGAAGCAACCATCATATATAACTGACAACCTACTCTTTAGTACCACTTCAGCAGCAACTATAATGCCAATTTTGGTGTATGGTCAGCACCCTTAAATTTCTGAGGTTTACCTCACGGAGAGCTTGAATTTCAGGATGAGATTATGACGTTCAGAACCAATCTCCAAGATAAAGGGCTTGTGCCCAGTTCCCCCCCTTCCCCTTGCAGCATTCCACAGCCAGCAGTGGGTCTGTGGCTGCTTGAGATGTACATGTGGAAAGGGAGGAGGGAAGCGTGGGCTCAGAGCTGATTTAGCTACTCAAGCTGAGCAGTTTTAATTTGTTCTAACAGTTATGAGCAGTAAAACCATTACCACAACTGCAGGATAGAATTATCAAAGCCAGCAGATGTCGGACACCTTTATCTTTTTAAAGTTAACTTCATTCCTGGTATTTTGAGAAAACGAACAAAAAAAGAGAGGAACAAACACAAACTACTAACAGTTCTTTCTAGATGCTAATTACCTCTCATACAGTCCAAAAAGTCAGAATCATTTTAAAAATTAAAGTATTTTAAAATATAGCATGATACTGGCAAGAACAAAAAAGCCCAGATCCCAGTTCTGCACAGAAAGACATATTATTCTATTCACTTGAGCATTCCCAGTGGGTGTCAGTCTGCTAGACTGGGGTGAATGCATTTACAAACAATGGAGATTCCAAAAATACAATAAAATTGTTCTAAGACTAATTCCATACACCCAAAGGGGAAAAAAAAATCCCTTTAAAAATCTATTTTCAAAGCTTTTCAAGGCCTACCAAAGCTGCTAGCTTTACTCACAAGCTGTATCTACAGTTTTGGTGACATTTCATGTGCTTACAGTAATGTTTTAATAATCCATTATGCTTTTCAAGCTTCTGGGACTTCACTCTATCTGCTCTGCTCAGTAGCCAATTTAACTTTTCAGTCCTTCACCTGCAATTATCTAATTTGCTCCCCTGGAATTTAGAATGGGTGCAAACATGTAGCAAATCCAGCTAATGTTGCAGTTGTGTTTCAGTTAATTTTAAATTATTTGTGCCTCTTAGTTTAAAAAAAAAAAAAAGTGCAGGCAATGCTGCAAAAGTGAGGAAAACACTAAGATCAACAGTGAAAGGTTAAGTGAGGAAGCAGGATATTACCATAATGAATTGTGGCTGCTTGAGTGAAAATTCAGATTCGGGGTATAAAATGGTAATGCCTTGGAAAACCAGGAAGCTACATGAGTGTTAGAGGAGGACCACAGTTGAAACAATTCAAAAGTGTTTTAAAATGAACAAAATGTTTTTAAATTGGTGTAGCTACACATCTTGGTCCTGCAAAAACCAGTCAAAGAGATGTCTGCATCTTCTAGCTTCACCCATGTAATTTAGCAGCTGGAATTAGGAATCCTTATTCCTTGTGCAAACAACAACTCCTCCGTGGACAATTCATGCAAGCAACAGTCACTCCAAAATGGCTTTACAGGGATGCTGGAAGATTTCTCCCTCCTTATCTTCCTTACTGCTGGATGCTTGTTCAAATGAGCAATCTGGGAGGATGCTGTGTGAGCGTGAAGGGGCTGAGGTAGAGGATCACATACCCAGCAGATCCCTGGCCAAGACTATGGATTCCAGGAGACCAATACACCTGAGCTAGACTAAAGTGAGTGCAAGGACTGAGTGAAATTCCAAATGGGCTGGTTTAATCCCACTTGTTGTAGAATCAGAGGAGATGTAAAGGTGACATCTGTATTTGTTTGGAAGATATCAACCAATGACTTTAAAAATGAAGATGATTATTTCACAGCTTTACACAGAAGCCTACAAATTAATTTTGTGTGTGTGTATATATATATATATATATGCACCACTAATTCTGTTTCAAAATGCAAGAGGTCTTCATTGTTATTGACTTTTATTGCACTGTTATTTTGGTTATTTTCACTACTTAAATGCTATTAAATCTAATTTTTATAGCAAATAGTAATGCTAGGCAGGAAGAGAAATGGGAAGTTCTTTCTGCTCATATGTCTCACTGTAATGATGCTCTCCTAAAGCATTTGGTCAGCACTACTAAGGCACAATAAGGCTCAAAAAAATACTTTAAAATTACATGGGTTGAGCTAAAGTGAGAATGAACAACTGCCACTAGATGGCATGACAGCCTTATGTTACTTTGGTGGGTTGGGTTTGGTTCGGGTTTTTGCTTTATATAAAAGTGTATGTGTAACATTTGTGTTTCATACACGGTGTCGACACATTTTTCCCATGCATTCCGAATAGATCTGATGATCACTAATCAGTGAATGAAGGAAACTACTCGACAATTCCTTTAGAATATACACAGACTATGGAAATGAGACTTAGTGTAAACTCAACTACAACAAATTTTAACAAACTTGCTGAAAAAAGTGGTGCATTTAAAAGAAAGAGTGCTTTACTTATTTATAAAAAGGCATATTCCGTAGTAGAATTTAATTTTGAAAACAATACTAAACGAAACAAGTGAACTGTCAATTATCAAACAACCTGCTTTCTACAAATCTCAGTAGGCACTTGATGAGTTAACTTTTTGGGAGTGTCTCTCAGGTGAGTTAAGAACAAACCCAATGTTGTTACCTGCATGAGTGCCTTTAAAATGTCAGACAGGTTCCTTATACAGATGTAGACATAGCAAACTTTTGGTCAACTCTTTAATAAAACAGATTAAGATATCTGGGGTTTAATTAAATATGTATTGACATGTTTGCATGTTTCATAATTGCACTGCAAAAGTTAGCAATCAGGGTCAAATACTCAGCAGTGCTGGTTGTGAGTAACTTGGAGAAACATGATGAATTCATTGGACTAGAACCTAAAACTCTGTATTGAGGTGTATTAAAAACTGAAAAAGCAACTAAAAGGCAAATAAAATCTTGAGAAATCCATACTTTTCATCCTGCTTTAAAAATTCAAAATCCTTCAATGAAAACAACCTGCAAAGCTCCCTCTGGCTTCTGTGTATCTGCTTACCAAAGCTGATACTGTCCACAAAGATAAAATAAATAGTCTGCAAAAATACAAATGGAACATATCTAAGTTCTTTTTGCCTATTTAAAGATGAGTGAAGAGATGGATGGAAACGGGCCAGCACTTCACCAGCTGAAGAGCAGCAGTTTGCACCTGACCACAACCTTCATGCTTCACATGGGTACACTGCTGTGTGCTGTGCAACAGCAGAGTATCTGGGCTTCACATTTCCCATGGTGGTATTTCCAAATGCTCATGGTGTTTCTAAATGCACACTGTACTGTGATGTGCAAGTATAAAACATGATTTTTTTCCCCCTTATATTTCTGTCCTTAAGAAAAAGGGAGTGAGGCTAGTACTGCACACTTTGCTCTGCCTGTATCTAAGAGGATCTAAGTAACACCGCACAGAACGAACCCTGGTGAAAAATGCTGTCTGTCTTCAGGCCAGAAAGTGAAGTAAGACTGGATGTGAAAATCTGAGTGTCTTTGAACTCTATGACCTAATCCTCTTTGATCACAAGTGCATGAATTTAAATCACCATTAATGAGTTTACTAGAACCTGTCTGCTGGCATTATATGCATCCTCTATCAACTGGCCTCAAGTTGTGCCAGAGGAGGCTTAGACTAGATATGAGGAAAAATAGCTTTTCTGAAAGAGTAGTCAAGCACTTTAACAACCTGCCCAGGGAAGTGGTCAACATCCTTGGAGGTATTAAAAAAATGTGTAGATGTGGCACTTTAGGACATGGTTTAGAGGGTATGGTGGTAAAGGGTGGATGGTTGGACTTGATGATCTTAGACATCTTTTCCAACTTTAATGATTCTAAGATTGTACAGTCTAGCTCTCAAGGTAAATAACTACTGTCATCTTATTCAGCCCTCCAGTTCCCCCACTATTTCAGTGCTGGATAGGACTTAAAAGAGAGGGACAAAGAATAGCTCAGATTCATCTCTGTGGGTGGCCATACCAAGAAACTAACAACAGATGCTGAAACAACTCTGATGCTGAAAAATGTCACAGAAAATGTTATAGATTACTTTATTCTATTAACATAGTAGCAAGTGCCTTCTTTACACCTTAGCTCCATGTACAAAATGAGGTCTAGAGAGGACAACTGGCAAATTAATGACAAATTTGAAGACTCAGACTGGAGTGGGATGAACAATTCAGAAACATACAGAGCCACCTTACCCCAATGCAATCTAAGTTTGGTTAATGATGTCTATTGCCCAAGCAATTAATAATAATTTTAAAGGATCTTCCATTATGACATTCCTTTTAAACAGCTGGAGAAACATGAAAAAAGGCAATCAAAACAACCTTTTTTGGGTTACCCAGGAAAAATGTGGGAAACTTCAGTTGGAATGAATTGCACAGTTTTTTGCATCCAGCCTCACAGACATATTCCCAACCATTATCCTCCTCAGAGGCCCCATATGCAAGAAAGTGACTTAACAGAAGTGCTGACCCACCAGACACCACCCTCACTGAACTGCACCTCACCTGTTACTTTAGCCAGAGACAGGAATCAACTCTAAAACTTGACTGGGTTCTCCTATTTGGAGTTTAAGTGTCTTGTATGAGAAAACTACAGTCTTCACATTCAGTTTTGCTGCTAATGAACTAAGAGCAGCTTCAGTCACTGTATAACCTCAACTTATTTCCAGAGTATCATCTATTCTATATACTGAAAGAATCACACACACACACACACACAGAATCACCAAGGCTGGAAAAGACCTTTAAGATCATCAAGTCCAGCCTATGACCAACACCACCACACCGTCTAGACCATGGCACTAAGTGCCACATCCAGCCTTGCCTTGAACACATCCAGGGACGGTGCCTCCACCACTTCCCTGGGAAGTCCATTCCAATGTCTAATCACCCTCTCCATGAGGAAGTGCTTCCTAATATCCAACCTAAACTTCCCTTGGAGCAGCTTCAGGCTGTGCCCTCTTGTCCTGTCACCAGTTGCCTGGGAGAAGAGTCCAGCCCCCACCTGACTACCACCTCCCTTCAGGTAGTTGAAGAGAGTGATGAGGTCCCCCCCTGAGTCTCCTCTTCTCCAGGCTAAACAACCCCAACATCCTCAACCTCTCCCTATAAGACTTTCCCTCTAGTCCTTTCACCAGCCTTGTTGCTCTCCTCTGGACCCGCTCCAGCACCTCAACGTCCTTCTTGAAGTGAGGGGCCCAAAACTGTACACAGGACTCGAGGTGGGGCCTTGTTTTGAAAGAAGATGAGGACAAAAAAATAAGTAGCTATGAAATTTAAAGTTACTTTAAAATATGTACACAGCAGTGTATGAAATTGAGACACATTCTAACTCCACATAAACCTGTTATCTTCTCTTTTCCAATTTTATTTTTTGACAGTATAAACAATTTTTCTTTAAAAAAAAAGTAATTTAGTTGATTATAATAGCTGTGCACAACTCTGTCACCCTCCTTCCACTGTACCATTGTAAGGCACTGCAACTTGGACATCAGCATTGTAGTGGTTATCATCCATCACCTGAATGGAAGTATAAAAATACAAATACAGAGATACAAGACAAATTCAGCTGCTGGCTTCAGAGCTCCACCTTCATGGACCAGGCATAAAATGCCAGATTGCCAAGTAACATCAGTGCTAGTGGCCTACACATATATGAAAACCTCATTTTATGAGGAGTTTTACCAGATACTGTCTGAGAAATCACATTTCTCCCATATTTATCTACCTCCACGTGCCATACTGCATCATTTCATTTTATAAAATAATAAAAGAAACTAATTTTCTTTTTATAAAAAATAAAGCTCACAGAAATACTGTTAGCAGTGTCTATAAAACTGGAGCCCAGTTAATGTGTCTTGTATCCCAGCACAGCCCCCACCTTGGCTGCCATGTTCCCCTGAACTGTCTGATACAAAGCAATTGCAGCAGAAGAGCATCCGTTTTGCTTACATCCCAGTTAGTGGTTAGTGCCACACACCAAACCAGGCTTGCAGTGCAAAACCAAGAGCCAGTACTGTGAGAAAAGAAACTACTCTAAATCCTCCAGCATTTCTGAGTTAGCCAAGCAGAGCTGTAAGGTAGTGGCTGTCAACAGATTTAGCTTAGGCCAATCCGAACATTTCATGAAGCAACAAAAGGCAGCTTTATCATCCCAGGATGACCTTCTGATAAATTTTAGGTTGCAAAAAGTTGAAACGTTACAATGTTTTTGTAGCGCAAAGTCTTAGTGAACTAAATATAGATATAAGCACCATTCTCCCACTGTTTCTATAATCTTCTGACTCTTAAAAAACATAATTGTTCATTTTCATAATCTGTGAGTGAGCTGCAGGTCTAAATTCCAGCCTCGCAGTGAAAGAAGACCTGCAGTGCATCGATCTTTGTCAGTATTCAGACTGAGGCAGATGTTTTCTGTGGTGGCTTTGGTTTACTCTTGTGATCAGTTGGGATCAGAGGTATTGCAGAAGAGCATACAGAACCTGATTGTCCAGCTAAAGGTGCACTAGAAAGAAAGCAGCCAGGAAGGAAGTAGGAAGCTTTGACCATGGCTTACTTCCTTACTCTTTTCACCTGCTTTTTTACAGCAGCAGATGATGCTCCTCAGTTTTCCAGGTTCATATACACAGCTGTGTCTGCCAATATACTTTTTTCTCTTAAGACAAATCGACATTGGTAAGATTCAGCTCTGTCTGAAAGTATTACAACCAGATATTGATTGCTTCTTGACCACTCTATCTCCAGCACCACAACACACTGTCACCCACTGTCTGCACATATTTGCTTTATACATGCCTTACAGTTTCAGCACACTGCTAGGTAGCTGATTGGATTTTGGCTTAGCTCCCTTTGCTGGGATTGTTCCCAACCATACCCATGTATCCACTATCAAACTGGAAGTTGGATTTGCTAACTAGCATGTTATTTCTTTGCATATATTCTTAACCAGATGACTACAGAGAAAACTAATAATTGCTTGAAAAACATTTGTTCTGTTGACAAGGACATTGAACTGGGAAAAGCAGATCTCTATCACCTGAAACTGCAAGGGACTAATCTTGAGTATTGTGTGTTACAGAGGGACACGATGGCACAGGCCCAGCAGTTTCAAGGAGAAGTGAAGGGTGATGTCCGGAGGAGTTCAGACCAGACTGTGCATACCAGCTCTTGGAACCTGCCTTGCAGAAGATTCATTGGCCCTGCTGTTGAGCTGATGATAGCTCTGATTAATGTCTCAAACTGCTACACTGAAAATGGACTTTCCTCAGTTTGTTTTCCCTCCCAGGCCTGATAAAAAGAGCAGGATGTTGGTGGGGCTTCAAGTAAGACTAAAGTCAGATACCAACAGACTAGGGAAGTTTACCTGTGCCTAACTTTCTATCATCTTGTCTTTCCCACATCTTTTAAGACCTAGAGTGGCTAGAAGTTTTTTCACACTTCTAAAAACAAAACTCCCACATCCACCTCCTGCAAAACCTTTAAAATAGCTATTCTCTCCTTTACATTTCACGTACTTGTTCTATCTGTGCCCCTCCCTCCTCTTTAATTGTTCTCAAAGACAAGGAAAGAAAAAAACTTTAAACTTTAATTTCTTTGACATTACAACTGGAGTGGGCAGCTAAAACAAGAAAAAGTGAAATATTTATACAAGCTAAAAATTAAGCTAAAATTGTGCTTTAAAAATCTACCTAACCAGCTGTTCAAAACAGGAAAAACAGAAATAAAATAATTAATCACATCTGCCAGCTCCTGAGGATCTTGTGACTGGCAACAGTAAGATATTTTCTACTTCACTTGCTAGTATCTTTTCATTCACATATTAAAAATCATGCATCAGTTTTGAGTTGATCAAGGAAACAACACTCTCATGCCAGGTTGAGGGTTTCTTTATGTAGGTACCAATACTGCAGATAGCATTTTTCCCTTCTGTGACAGTGGAGAAACGAACACCATACAAATAACGTTGTCACTTACAGACAGTGTAAATAAAGGCTGTTGATATCCTGTCTTTTTTGCACAACCACTGTTTGGCTAATTGAATAAATAGTATTTTTTATCTTTTTTTCCCCCAGATGAAATATGCTTCTTTTGTCTATGTATCTCAGGGAAGTAGGAAAAAGACACTGGTTTCTACCTGGATTTCAGCAGCTGATTTTTACAGAACATCTGATCAAAATGTTCTCACCACATCACAATCCTGGAAATCCAGGTTGTTTCTTTCACATCATGAGATCAAGTATGTGAACTGGAAATAGCTGCTCTTTCTAAAGAGCTGTTTCAATGCTAGAGATGCTGCTACCTTTTGCTCCTGCTGCACAGCCACAGTTTGCCAGTGTGGAGAAAAACAACTGAGCCTTAGTGAAGAGGAGATGCAAGCTCACTCCTAGGAGTGGTCCCACATTGGACTACAACTGCTTAGGTTGGCCTCACACTAAAAGCTGCCATTTTTTTCACCATAGTATTCTGTACTGTTAATGTCCAAAGTGCTAACTGGGTATTTAGTTCCATTTAAGACAAAACTTAAAAAAGCAACACATGGTCTAAATCTTTGGCTTGTTTTTTTAGGCATTAGGACTGAGATCTTCAATGTGCAAGGAGATGCTCCGTGGGATATTCTTAATTGCCTAGGTGTAATTCCCACTGAAACCTGAACTTAAGATTCTGGTCTGTGGCTTTACCAAAGAGCTAAACATGACCAATATCATTCTTATTTTAAATTTTCAATGCAATGCATGTATTTTATAATCGTAAATTATTTTAAAATTCTATTCAAGCATTTTCAGGCTCCACTCATAAACTGGCATCATTTTACCCTTGAAATTTTGAAATTAGTTGCACTGTCCTGTTTCATAAATGAAATAATTGTCAGTTAGAGAGATCCCTTCCTTTCCACCTATTCACTTTTGTTAAAAAATTAAATGTTCAAGTATTGCACCATACAGTGAGACATAGTTTAGAACAGGACCTTTTCTACAGACTTGCAAACAGAATTACGGAGGATTTTCTATCCTAGAATTCCTGTAATTGTAATTTTTCTGAATACCTGAAAAAACCCCGGTGGTACAGGACCTACTGGCATGCCATCTCCTGGGGGAATGTTTCCTAGCACTGGACTGGGAGCTGCTGCAGCACTCTGAAAAGAACAAAGGGAGAATAAACCTTTGTCATTGCATGGTAGGCATTAGACCCAAAAAATCCCAGACCAAAAAAACCAAAACCCAAAACCTGACCAAAATGCAGGAAGTAATTCTCTGGATATGTCATAACGTCATCGTTTCATTTGAAGGTAAATCAAAATTGTATAGTGTTTAGTCTTTGTGTATACAAGTATAAAGATTTCTTAAAATAACAAATGTATGTTGGTGGGAAGGATGATAGAGATATACATGGATATGCAAATACGCATCAACTAGGTAAAATTTGACTAGATTTTTGAAATTATTGCATCTGAGTACGTCTCTCTATATAAAAATGAGAATGTAACACACACTTTTTCACGTGTTATGTCTATAAACATCCTCACACATGCACAAGAATATACCTGTAGCATAAAGAAAGTTATTCATACATTTTATCAGGAATTTCCAAACAGTTTAAAGACAACTTCACCAGACTGTAACGTTTCAGAACTATATCAAGCTTCAAAACAGGATTCTGTTACATGAACAGCACAAGAAGAAATGCTCATGGTTCTGCTGGTAATGCTTATGATTTTACCAACTCCAAAAATAACCACCATGACAAATGAGAAGAATTCAGGTTACGTTTTTGGAAGGGGGAAGAAAAAAAAGGGATTTCTAAGAAGTGAATCAGAGGATGAAATTAGTTACCTTTGCAAATCCTTCAGCTGGAATAAGCAAGTAAAGAATACTGCTTCTGGCATTTTACAAGCAGGAGATCACCACAGAAAGGGAATCCAAACTGTTATTGTTGTCATGTATTGGAACCTCAATTACTTTTAATTTCTAGCAGTCTTCCTTCCTGCAATATGTTACTGTAGGACATAAGTCTGAATCACACCTATAAAGGCTTACAATCTTCTGTGGAAGTACTCGTGCACACACACTGCATTGAGAGCCACTTGCAGCTTACTAATGACCTCCCAATACCTGCACTACAGAATATGAATGGCTTATGTTTATTAACTTATCACTCTATTGTATGCTCACACTTGATATCCAAAAGATGTCAATCTGGAAATTGTATTTCCAGGTGTTTGGCACACTATCTAGGAAATAAAAGAATAATGTTGGAAAGATTTGAAAACTGGCACAAAGAAGGGCTGACCTTTTTAAACCATGCAGAAAGGAAATACGTAGTTAATTACTACAGATTTTTCAAAGGCTTAAGCTGTGCTTTAGAATAAAATTTCAGAACTACTGTTCTGAAACAGTAGCATATTTAACATCTAAGCTCTGTGTTCTTTCCAAACAAAAGTCTAGAACATACCATTAAATACAAAGACTTCAGAAAGTGCTTGGCTTCAGAACTGAGTGTAAGATCTTGACTCACTAGAAAACCCTGTAATAAAGGGTCTTATTTATGTAAGGACCTGATCTGCAGGATCAATGTTGAAATACTACATAATTACAATTGATTAAAAAAGCTAGTCAAGTGAGTTGGATGTAGCAAACACTCTCTCAAGAGAGGCTACCACAAACCAACCAAACCAGCCTATAATGCTGTAGCAAACACAGATGGTTCCCCACAAGCCACTGCTGCTCTTTGGGCACTGCCTGAACTTCATGAGACTGGGGTATAATGCTGCTTAGATGCACACAAAATGCAAATCCATGGAAGGTCTCAGGTCCTTCTCTCAGGTCTGTCACAGTCTCTTGGCCTCCCAGAAGAGGAGGTGAAATAAGCAATTGGTGAGAACACATAGAAGTAACTCTTGAAGAACTGATTAGTTTTGTTGCTGTTTCTTTTCTTTTGCATGGCTGCTGTGAATGTCCACTAATGACTTTCAGATTATCTACATTTCTAAAGGAAAACCAAAGAGAAATTTTTTGGCTTTTCTTTTAACCAAAAAACTGGCCTGTTTAAACTGACCATCAGGTAAGAATACCAAGTAAAACCATAAATTGCAGACACATTTTAAGTCAAGTTAGATCTTAGTTCCATATGTACAGGTTTTCTAGATGAAGAATGACAACAGTAGCATCATGGATAGAGAAAATCAATTATGCTAAAAGCCTGAGCCTGAGTCCAAAGTAGCCTGCACTGCAGTCTCTGACTAAGAAGGAGCAGCCCATTAAATGGCCACTAATAATGGTGAACCTTATTACAGTATCATCCCTTCTTGCATACTAATTCCTGATCACCTCTATGCTACCTTAGCTTCATCTTTACTGGCCATGTAATAAGCAATGTAACATGTCCAACGGAGCTGATGCAACAGAATAAAGCATTTGACAGTAAGAAATCACTGGGCAAACTCATCTCAACAACATGAATTTAGACAGGCAAAATACTGCTAAATTTTGAGATCTCAGAAAAAAAGCTACACAGCAGCTCCAACAGTTTTCAGACGCCTTCCATCCCAGGTTCCCTCATTCCTGCCCACATTATTTAAATGATACTATACCAGACATTAATGCATGTCAGAGTGCCTTAATGCACTCAGTGGGTCTTAATGTCCTCCTCAACTGTGGCCTCGCCAGAGCCCCCAGGTTACAAAGAGATGCTTGTAAGAGAAGGAGGGAACAGCTTCTCAGGATGCAGTGCTCCTACAGGGATATAGGAATGTGCCCCTGCTGAGTTCATGTCATTTGCCACATTTCAAAAATTCCTTAAAAAAAAAAAAAGATAAAACATACCTAACAGTTTAAAAAACAATAAAATGAGATAAGAAAATAAGGATTGTCCCAAATCAGGGGGAGAAAAGGATTAAAACTGTATCTGTTAAGATTCCTGTTAGCCATTAAACCTCCTAACAAGTCTTTATGAGAAATATACCTAAACATAACATTTTCATAATTGTCTCAAAAGTGTTTTTAAATTTTTTTTTTTTTCTTATTTTTGAATTTGACTTAGCACTGATACCAGAAGAACCCACCTTCACTCCTCGGTGAACCTCAGACATCAGCATGCAACTTTCCAGCACTGGCAAAATGGGCAAACTTTCCAGCACTGGCAAAATGGGCACAGAGCAATTCTTTGGCTATGGAGCTACAGACATAGCAATGAATGACCACAGCTCTACCTCATGCATGTAACTAAACACATAACCTTCATATCCTGTGAAGGGGATATGGCTCCATAGTAGCACCATTTTAAGAGGAGTGGGTTTTGTACAACATGGTTGATAAAGAAGATAGGTAGAAAGGAGTGGGATGAAGCCAACACAGGAGACTGGAGAACTTTTACAGCCTCCTCAAAAAGTCTTGTGTTTGAGGACTGAAGTCCCATTTGGGAGAGCTGCCCTGAGGGTAGGCCAAAAAATCTGAGCAGTGCTGTTAGATGGATCAGAGGAGACACTTGTGAGGATGAATGGGGAAGAAAAGCAAGGTCATGCAAAAATGATCACACAAAAAGCCATCCTGACTGATTTCTCATGGCTTCTGGAGAAAAAGGTCTCAACTAGAAGGAAAGAAGCTCTTTGCTTCAGGCTAGTTCCTCAAAATTAATTTACTAATGTTGGCCATTTTTTTATTGTGGACTATGAGTTTCAGGGAGGTATTCCATGTGTTGATTTTAACTGGCCTAATTATTTGAGACTTCATCACACCATGGAGTTTACAGACACTTGTGCAAAACCACCTCTCCTCTATTTCTGAGTGGGAAGGAGGACAGAACATAGCGAAGTCTGAGTGGCCATAATAGTAGGTCAGTTTTATTGGTATTTGAAGTACGGATTAATAATTGTAAGAATACTGTAGTTAGAGGCATTCTGCAAGTAGTCCAGTCTTGTGCGCTACAAAAACTTCAAATTCTATCTTTCATTATGCAATGTACTGGCCTGCATTTTTTCTGTTTTCAGGTTTGTTTGCTTGGGATTTTCTGCCCTGATGGGTCATGAACTCCCAAAACCAGGTGTATTACATTTTCAAGCCTGTCCTATCCAATCAATGTTTTAAGAACCTGTACAAGGTAGATCAGTAACAAAAGTGCAGCAATGAAATATTCTTATTTATTCTTTCCTGATCATAAAATCATTTCAGTTGGAAAAGACCTTTAAGAACATCAAGTTCAACAGCACTGCCAAGTCCATCACTAAACCGTGAGCCTCACCCAGATAATTCACAAATCCAGGCATTCAGTTTCTGTTATTTTGCTTAGAGTAACACATCCTTCTTCTTACACAAAGCACCACGTCTGCACGTCTTCTAAATCCCTCCAGAGATGGTGAATTCCCCACTTCCCTGGGCAGCCTAATGCTTGACAACCCTTTCAGTTAAGAAATTTTTCCTGATATCCAATCTAAACCTCCCCTGGTGCAACTCGAGGCCATTTCCAATGAATTACTATGTTCTTTTTTTCACAGTCCCACAGCAAAGCATGGCTTCTTTTTGCACGCATTACAAGCTGTTCATCATTTATACTTTTATTAGTTTGACATTTTAAATATTTGCAATTTGCTTTTCCTGCTTTTCATAAAAAGATTAAACAGGAAAATTTAAATGGTTTAATCTTTTTGTACATTATCTTAGCTTCTTAAAAACAGAAAACTGCTTTTGCTTTCGTAGCTAAAATATGGAATTTATGGTATCTCTTTACAATTCTTAATTAAAATTATGTATCTGAATGAAACTTACTGTGGTCATTATTTGCTTTAACCAAGATACTCTCAACAACTCAAAAACAGAATAAGATATTGAAAAAAACTAAAACTAGCCATGGTTTAGGCTGATTTTTACAATAAAGAAATCACAACGTAAATTAAATATAAAATAGGTTAGTTATTCCATTAGTATAGTACCTGAAAGATAAAAAAACAGAGAAGTCTAGAACACATAGGTCATTTTTGAGGCTATTACAAGCAGTGTTTTATGATGGAAGCTCACAGAAGAATTCCATTTGCAAGAATTTTACAAAGGAAGGACTTGACTTTATCTTTAAAAAGGCTCATTAACTAACCTGGGCATTTAATTTCAGGTATTTTGCTCAGGTAAGACATCCTTATTTTTACTCAAAGTAAGAATTCTATCACATTAGTACATTTTTCCATGAAAAGGGGGATTTCTAATTTTTTGTATCTATTCAATGATGAATAATGAAGTCTACTTGATGTCAGATGAGAGAAGCTGGACCTCACATATAAGCCAGATCTATGGCCACTCCAGGCTACTCAATTTCCCCATCATCCCCAAGCCTCCCCCATAAACCTCCTCTACATCAGCCCTAAACCTGCAGTTAGCTGGTCAGTCCTAGTTCCTGCTCTGTTATCAGGGAGGGTGGGTATCCGACTCAGCCACATCATAGAATCATAGAATCACAGAATTGTTCAGGTTGGAAAAGACCTTTAAGATCATGGAGTTCAACCTTAACCCATCCCCATCACCCTATTTCTGATGACCCACCACTAAACCATGACCTCAGACACCACATCCAGATGACTTTTAAACACATTCAGGGATGGTGACTCAACCACCTCTCTGGGGAGCCTGTTCCAGTGCCTAACAACCCTTTCTGTAAGAAGTTTTTTCTGATATCCAACCTAAATCTCCCCTGATGCAACTTGAGCCCATTTCCTCTTGTCCTGTCATCAGTCACCAGTGAGAAGAGACCAATCCCACTCTCACTACAACCTCCTTTCAGGTATTTGTAAAGAGTGAGAAGGTCTCCCCTCAGCCTCCTCTTCCCCAGACTAAACAGCCCCAGCTCCCTCAGTCGTTCCTCATAGGGGATGTTTTCCAAACCCCTCACTAGCTTTGTTGCCCTTCTTTGGACCTGCTCCCTCACCTCAATGTCCTTTCTGTATTGAGATGCCCCAAACTGAACACAATACTCCAGGTGGGGCCTCACCAGTGCCCAGTACAGAGGCAGGATTACTTCCCTAGTCCTGCTAGACACACCATTTCTGATACAAGCCAGAATGCCGGTGGCCTTGGCCACCTGGGCACATTGCTGGCTCATATTTAGCTGACTGTCAATCAATATACCAAGGTCCTTTTCTGCCAGGCAGCTCTCCAGCCACTCTTCTCCAAGCCTGTAGTGCTGCCTGGGGTTGCTGTGACCAAAACGCAGGACCCAACATTTGGCCTCCATTGAATTTCATACAGTTGGTCTCAGCCCATCGATCCAGTCTGTCCAGGTCCCTCTGTAAAGCCTTCCTACCATCCAGCAGATTGACACTCCCTCCCAACTTGGTGGCATTTTACTGATGGTGCATCAAGATCATTAATAAAGATGTTAAACAGCAGTGGCCCCAGCACTGAGCCCTGGGAGACACCACTCATGACTGGCCACCAACTGGATTTTACTCCATTAACCACAACTCTTTGGGCCTGGCCATCCAGCCAGTGTTTAACCCAGCAGAGTATATGTGCATCCAAACCATGGGCAGCCATCTTTTTCCATGAGGATGTTATGGGGGATGGTGTCAAAGGCTTTACTGAAGTCAAGGTAGACTACATCAACAGCCTTTCCCTCATCCACTAATCAGGTCACCTTGTCATAGAACAAGACCAGGTTTGTCAAGCAGGATCTGCCCTCCATAAACACATGCTGACTGGGCCTGATTGTCTGGTTGACCTTTAAATGTTCTATGATGGCTCTTGAGATTATCCGTTCCATGACCTTCCCTGGCACCGAAGTGAGACTCACAGGTCTATAGTTACTGGGATCCTCTTTCCAGCTTTTCTTGAAGATGCGTATCACATTTGCTAGTCTCCAGTCCAATGGGATATCCCCAGTTAGCCAGGAATTTTGAAGGATGATGGAGAGTGGTTTGGCAACCAACTCCCTCAGCACTCTAGGGTGTAAACTATCTGGCCCCATCAACTTAAGAGTGTCTGGTTTGTGAAGCAGGTCCATAACCATTTCCTCATGGATTACATAGGGCCTAATCTGTTCCCCAACTCTGTCTTCTATCTTAAGGGACAGTGTGCCCAGGGAACAACTAGTCCTACTGTTGAAGACTGAGGCAAAGAAAGTATGAAGTACCTCAGCCTTTTCTTGATCCTTGGTCACTGTGCTTCCCTCTGCATCCAATAAAGGATGGATAGTCTCCCTAGCCCTCCTCTTGTTGTTGATATATTTATAGAAACATTTTTTGTTGTTTTCACCACAGTGGCCAGGTTTAGTTCCAGTTGGGCCTTGGCCCTTCTAATTTTCTCTCTGCACAGCTTCACTGCATCTTTGTAATCCTCATAAGTTGTCTGTCCTCTCTTCGGAAGACCATAAGCTTTCTTTTTGTTTCTGAGTTCCAGCCAAAGCTCTCTGTCTCCTCAAGCTGATCCCTCCAGCTATCAGCTTATTCAGAGGTAGTGTCCTTGTGTTCTGTCTTCTCTGGCAAACCAAGAGCACATTCCCGGTGTGTTGTGCTATGAACACCACTCAACTAGAAGTCCTTCCTGGACTCCAGGTAGATACAAGTTAGTGCCTCTAGATGACACTGAAACTACAGGCACCAGCATCCATGATGCAGGCAACTTTTAACCCCCATCTTAGGATTTAATGATGTTAAAACTGGTGTCAAAGAGGAAGAGGGAGCAACAGTTTGTTAAGAGCATAGCAACAGTGTCACAGAAACACAGAATTGTTCTGGTTGGAAAAGACCTTCAAGATAATTAAATCCAAGCATAAAGAAGAAGCTGCATTAATAACTCTGTTTTGGAAGGCGCAGACCTAGTGAGGCACAGATGCTCACCAGTGCTGTCAAGTGTGCTTGCTCGATTGAGTCTCTCTCTTGAAAATAAATTATTTCTATAGAGAGAGTCTGAAACAGGTAACAGAGGCTCTAAAAGAGGGCCCTTTTCCCCCAATACTCTGAAAAAACAGGCTGCTCTCTGGAGGGGCACTGCAATGCCTACCTAGAAGGCTCACATGTTGTTGCTGCACAGCTTGGTGCACGGTGTGTGTGATGCACAGTGAACATAGCAGCAAAGGCAGCCCAGGGTGAACATGGGAGAGTGAACTAGCAGCACCAGTATGATTATTTAACATTTTTCATACATTTGGTAGGACAAATGTGGCTGAGAGCATTCTGGAAGAACAAACTTTCTGTCTGCCTTCATGAGTCCTACAAGCTGCACGGCCTGAGCAGAAACATCCTACTGCAAAACTGGCTGACAGTTATTGCAACCACATGTTGTATGCACTATTCTTCTAGGTTCAAGGTCAAGAAAAGAAAAACCAACAAAAAAACATCCAAGAAACTTCGTGTTTACACCAGCTCTCAGAAGTCCATAGCCTAAGCAGCACTTGCTGAAAGTACTTTATGGTGTGGGAACTCCTGGTACTCATACTCCTTTTGCTGAGTCTCTAATTACTTTAATGATACGACTAAAATATTTGCTTTTTATTATTAAAAAATTCAATATCTGAAAAATTCTGTATCAGAAAAAAAGCCAACAGTGTACTCTGAACTATTATAAGCACTGTCAGACAACACTTCAGCTTTCATTCCTCCTTCTGAATTCTCCTTTAGAGAGCGGTTTGGTCATGAGAATTTTGACAAGATCTTCAGAAATAACAACACGTAAATCAGTTTCTCTGAGTCTGTTTTTTTATCAAGACTGACATTTTAATAAGAAATCTACTACAGAGCAATTCTGAGAACTAGCTGTATTACATATGCAGTATCATTTTACATTTCATCTAAACCTTAACGTGACTAAGATCTAGTCACTCCTCAAGTTCCATTACTCAAATAGATACAACTGGCACTTAACATGGTGTTAAGGATCATTTTAACCCTGTAATAAATTAACCAATTATTTATTTTACTTTAAATAACTGAGCTTTCCAAGCTAAATTAATGTAGATGTCTTTTTAAAAATACGGTTTAAGAACCAACATAATGTTTTCTTTCATTCACATATGCAACAAAAATACACAGTAACCAGACAAAAATATTCTGTTGCTGAGAATATTAACAAAATCAGTTGAATGAAAACAAGAGTATGTGTTTGGCATCTCAGTTTAGTTTTGCAGGTTTGTATGATGTTAATGCACAGGTATTTCACACAACAGCGAATGTGTAAGGATGGGTGTGAAGGACAAGACAGGGAAACTATAACCACTGCTGGTACCAAGTTTCAGACACTGATGATAGCAACATATTGTTGGCAGGAAAAGCAGAAAACGTTTAATTTCTGGTAGATATCTCCTTGAAGCCCATGCTGAAATCTCACATTGATGCTAAGCATAAATAAGACTCTGCTAGTCAGCTGATACCTCTGAGATTAATCTACAAGTAAATTCATATGAAAGTGAAATGTCTTTCCAAAGCAGTATTGTTTAATTCATCACACACAGTGATACCAATTAAGAGAACTGTAAATAAACACAGGAACAGATGACACTGGGGCCATCGTGTTTAGCTGTGACCAGTCTCTTATGCACCAAAAGCACAATACTAAGAGAAAAATAATCCCAAATCCAACTTCTATTTTTGCCAGTTTCTCATGCCTTTTTCCCGGCAATTTTGCTACGTTAAGCAAAGCATTCTATTCCTTTCCCATAAAGGCATGGATATGTACAATGCACAGAAAGCTAACTACTTATTACCAACTTACTAGTCATTATGTTAAAGTATATCTTCTAATTCACAGTATTTCATGCCTTCTCCATCTTACTGCAAACAAACAAGAAACTAACTGAACACAGACATGCAAAACTGTGTATTACATTTTATTACATTTTACTGAGTAGTTTTGATACAACTATGTTGTCTTCTGTAGCAGAGCACTTAAAAAATTTATTTTCTCTTTTTTTCCCCAGGATGAAGGAAATTATGGGAATTAGGGAATTTAAATATAGCTTTTTTTTCTCCCCCCCCCTTTTTTTTTCCTGGAAAGACAAATGATGAATTATTACTATTTCCAATCACATTTACCAGGTGCTTAATTTCTGGTAATTGATAACTTCAAAGTCCCAGGCACACTGTAGCAAACATTGCTTCAATATCAGCAAATTTACATTTGTAAACACTTTAAGTTGTAACTTATCAAGGATTTCTAAATCATGAGCTATTTACTGTGAATAGTGCTTCATTACTTTTTCCCTACCACAAATCAAAGAAATACTAAGAGAAACTACATTGATTAACCACTAGAAACCTCATTTCTCCAAGTTAGAACATAAAACTACTCACCACTCTTAAAGTGCTTTTTTAAGAACTGACTGGCAAGAAGCTACTACTCCTCCTGTTGAGCCTTTGAACACTCACTCAGCTGTACACGAAAGAAAAATTACTCCTAGACTGGTTTACTTACAGTGAGTTTAAAATCTTCCCCAAAAGGTAGACTCACCACATTAATTGAAGCCAGCCATTTGAAAGATCTGGATCACGAGACCTAATTAATTCTTGGTGTAAGTTCCATTGATATATATTTGTCTAAAATGTTTAATTTCTGTTCTGTAGTAGGAAGCCACTCGTGTCAGTAATAGTCTGAGAAGTGTAATTCTAGAAGGCCATAATGCTGCTGGCTCCTTGTAACTCCGTGGTTTTCCTCAAACTGCAGCTCCTTACAATTTGATCTGGATTCTCGCATTGCTTTTCTCTTCACTCCATCTCACATATTCTTATGAATGATGAAAAATATATAATGCCATATAACAAGAAGTCTAATAATAGCCAAGTCGTATATCTGTTATCAGTAGGAAAAAGCCACATTTAATCTTTGTTTGGGGGAAAAAAAATTGTTTTCCTCTGTTCACATCAGTGGACTTGTTCACTTCACAAACAGTAGACCTGTTGACAAGGACAGAATGCTCTAGGACACCATCCATTCTTCTCTCCTCAACCCTACCCCCACAGCAACCTCACTGTGAGCAAAGCTTCTCCATATCTAAAGTAGGATTACAGTTTGTTTTACTGAATCCCAGCGCCCAATCTGGGGTTTTCATTCTACTTAGCTGAGATACTGAAAATGTATTACAGAACTGAAACCCAGGCATTAGGTTGGAAGTAGACTGTTGAGGGCAACAGAAATTATTTTTAAGGAAAGCTTTGCTATCAATGAATAAAAGGATTTCAAACTCTTGTCAAAAGACAGCATTTCAGTCCTGTCTTTTAGCTGCTCCTCCTTGGGATTTAGAACACAATTTCCAAACAAAGCTTTCGCTAAAGTACACTGATAAAGGAAAAATGTGTTAAAATAAACTTTTATTATTTGCTGGGAGTTACTAAAATCACTACCACACAAAGGTACCAACAGAATGTTCACTTAAAAAAAAAATATGCAAAAAAAAATTTTGTTTTAAATGCGGAAATAAACCATCATATTTCTGTCCTTTATTTTTCAAAACTGAACAGAACTATACTGAACTAAGCTGAATTCTTGTTTTTTCCTATTTCTTTAGGATGATGGAAAATATAAGAGTAACACTTCAAATTATGTTTCGAGTCTAGGAAAGTAAGGGCATTAATTTCAGCTAAATTCCGGGCTCTGTGTTATTTAGTCATGTGTATCTATGTACAAAATTGAAACACCAAAGGCTAGCCAGCTGAGTTATGCTACACTTTTGATAAAATGCAACACTATTATCAGATTCATCAGCAATAACCATACTGCTGACAAGTTAAAGGCACTTGAGGACACAAAACATCATTGTTGCATCTTGGAGCCAAGTTGCAGTGATATTTTAATGAAATGACTTCTTTCCAGAAGTGACACTTACACTTCTGTAGATTCCCTGGAGACCAAGACCACTTTGGTCTGCTAGCTTAACAGCCACAAAATACAAAATGTGGTGGTTTTTTTCCAAGCTGCACCTCCAGTTCACATCTTTGGTGAATAACTGACATTGCAGACCACAGGTTTAACCCACTGCCTTTCTCATCACAAGGAATTTGAATGAAGGTATGTGAACATGCACCTCCTAAAAATGAGTTAGCAGGAAAGAGATCAGATGAAACTGTTCAACTTATGCAGCTGTGACACATCATGTGTATCTCATTGGATTGTTAAATCTATTTTATCAGATTGAAACATTGCTTTTACTTTTTGAGTTGCTGAAAAACAAAACTGCACCTATTGTCTTTTCTCAGATATTCCTCAACAGCTGTTGGGGTCATGAGAATAGACTGCAAAAAAAGAATAAGACTGCTGCAGGTTTCAAAGTACACAGTCAAATATGGCTAGCTCCTGAGATAATGACTCTAAACAATTTTAAATAGTGACTGAAGATACAGCATCCTGATCAGCTCAAAGATAGGTACCTTAAGATAATTTTTGGAAATACTGTGCTTAGTCTACCTATGAGTTTGAGTAATACTCAGATGATCCCTGTGCTTGAGACTTGACTGCATAAAGTGGTCTGATCACTGCTAGTTTTTTCTGGCAGTTCCATTTTGTTCTGTTGATGCTCTAAAAAAAATTCACAGCTGGTATAATTGTGCTAGCTGGGCTAGTCTGACAAGACTATCATACAGTCTGACTTTCCCTGGTAATTAAACTGGTTGGCACAGCGTCTTTAAAATAATTTAATTAACCTAATTGTTAACCCCATTTTGTTTTCCAAATATATTAAGATTACCATAGCATTGTATTCCAGATCCCATGCCACTGAACTCCACACAACAGTCAAGTACTTTCCCATTTAACAAATACAGGCATTAATAATGTTAGGACAACTTCTCTGCATCGCTCAGTCTTCTCCAAGTTATAAAAACCCAAATGAACAAATATGCTGTGAGTTGAAAGACTGAATTTTGATTATCAAGTGCAAAGTAGACTGGTTTAGGGTTACCCTCAGGTCACTTGGAAGTGATTCAGAAATCTTGGCAATATGTGCACACCTTCAGAAAAAAAACCCAAGAAAATTCTGTGATACTCTATCTAAAATGGATTTTTGTCTCCATAAGTAGCTGGCTGGAAAAGAAAGCATGTGCACAGAAAACTAAACACTATTTCAGAAGAAACTGAGATGCAGAATTTACATAATGATGAAACTGCTCCTCTGCTTAAGAAATAGGATATTTGGGTGTTCCTGTCTGGACCTTCATGTAATTAAATTAATTCTTAATAACCATTGCTAAAATACTAACTACAGATACACATGTCTGTCTTTTTCAAGGCTGTGCTATAAATGTTATCACTCTTCCCTAAAACATGAAAACAGCTGACTTCACAGATGATGTAATATTGACAGCAAATTTTCATAAACAAAATGTACTGAAGCAGCCATTTGGATTTTTTTTATCATTAGCTTCATTCTTGATCAAGTTAGCAGTATGTATCACCATATATTTCTTTAGAGTCTCTAGCTTGAATTTCATGACTTCAACATCAGTGTTATTTCTTATGTACGTGGGAGCTGAAAAATAAATGCATAATTCCGTAACAAGTACGTATTCATTTTAAGACACTGAGAGACTGCAACTGAAAAATTGCCACACAAGATTATTATTCTTTTAAAGAGATTTCCCTGTTTTCTTCAAGAGAGAAGCTAAATGTCCTGAATTTAATTCCCTAAGCAGAATTGTCAGCATGAGGCCACAATTTTCAGGAAAATAACAAGCATATGAAAATTAAAAGATATATGCTGGAATATATAAATTTGCATATAACACTGAATAAAGCCCTTATGAATACTTCCCTACCATGCAACACCAACTAGCACAGTTGGCTCCCTATACTCCCCCTCAGGCTCCCTCTACTGCCATCACAAAGAGAAAGCCCCTCCAAGACACCCTCTGGGACAGCATTTCTTCTCCCATCGTCTCCTAAGGAGGTGCAGAGAGACCAGCCTTACCAAGACTGAGGTCCACCTCTGTGAAAACTCTCTACACACTCAAGCACTTTTAGTTTAAATGAAGCATTGCGTGCAATGTACAGCATGTGGTATTTATAACAAAATAGAGTCCACTAGAAAAGACTTCTAAGGCATGTCTATAACTTGGGTTTTCAAGAACAGCTAGAATGTTTAATTTTTAATATTAGAGTCTGAGAAAAACATTGGTAAATGGAAGGAAAATATTATAAAGTTAAAACTCATAGAAAGCTAGCCTGTCAAATATCTAATTTTTCTCACTTCTGAGTATCTATCTTTGGCTAAATGGAACTTGTTGAGCACAGAGTTAACACTCTGAACACTAAAACAGAATTAAGTACTGTGCCTTTGAGGACCTAAAATGTTCTCATGCTGGTGACTGTTTGCTATAAAGTAGTTATCTTGGTTTGTCTGTAAGTAACAGGACCCTGACATGCTACCCCATGAGGTAGCAGAATTCCAGAAAGAGGCATCCATCCATACTCATGGGATAGCAGAGGCAAAGGACTCAGTCCTAGCAGGACCTGCTCATGTAAGGCTTTTTAGATATTCTAAATGTTTCAGTATCTGAAATATTCTGCCTACATCTCAAACACTTGCCATCTGGAATGGTGGTCTGATGCACGTGTTTGAGACGTTTATTTAAGATATGGGTTAAAAAAAAAACCAAACAAAATCCAGAACCAAAACAAAAATCCCCCTAATAAATGGCATTTCCAACCCAACAGTTGTTCTGCTGTCCCACCAAAGAAGCAAGGCAGAAAAGCAGTGTCCCTAAAGTGAAACATGAATGGGCTACAGAAGATTACAGAACCCGAAACTCTCTGCTTTAGGAATCACATACAGCACCTCATGCAAGAAAACAAAATCTGTGAGTGCTTGGCACACACCCCATGGCTGGCTGAGGACTTGAGCCAGGAACAAACAGCCTCGTTGGGAAAAGCCCCAGCTTCAGCCACACGTAAACTTGCTGGGTCGCAAGTCACGCTGCAAACCTGGCAAAACCCAAGTGGTCGTCTCAGGTTGCTTCTTCTCAGGGAACCAATTATTTTACACCCTGTGGTGGCAAAATCCATAGTAGTGATAATGAGAACTCGAGTCTTTTAGGGTTAACTAGCTCCTACAGCTCTTAAATACACTTGTAGAATGTTAATATTTTGCTTATTTTGGCCATTCCCCCCTGCTGCCAGCAAGCCCTGGACCTGGGGAGCAGAGTCAAGTCACCTCTGTTCCTTCAGGGATGCTGATTCAGTCTCCACTTTGGCAATCAGCTAATCCCACTGGGCTGGTCCCATCCTTCTATGGACTGCCAAGTCACCCACATGGAAAAAGCCAATATCTCATCTGTGTTTTTAAATACTTATGTTATACAGAGAAAAAGAGACAAAATCAACCTCTTTTAAAAGACTGATTGCCAAAACCATGAAGGTCTTCAGTGCACCCCACTAAAAAAAAAACAAAACAGCTAAAACCAGAAATCTGGCATGAAAAGTTCCCTCACAAACTGGCAGAATTATAAACAGCTGGAAACAGTCAGGCACCTGTCTTAAACATCCAACCTTGCCTATAATAAGCATTTATACATGCCTAGGTTGCATATAGACACAGATTGGCTTGGAATGTGCATTATGAGTGTATATCTTCACTGAAGATTTACATACCATGGGGAAGGAACCTTTCTAAAGTAAAGCAGGTATAAAAAACTTTATTTAGATCAAGAAGCCACACCTAACACCAATCCAAAACAAAAGCCAGCACATTTTCCCAGGCTCCCTTTGCTTCCTTGCAAACCCAACTGTCATGGTCACCATTGCTTCAGCAGTGCCCAAGGTGACCTAAAAGACTAGAGGCATGTGTTAGTACTTACTGGTTGCAATGATCTGTATTTCACTATATGTAAAAAAGCTGCCTTCCTCCTCTTGCCTAACACAGAGAGGTTTGCAGTGAAGTACAGAAAGCTCTTTAAGCACAGAAAGATCCAGTTTAGCTCTATTCATTGAAGAAAATGATAAAAAGTGGAGGAGAGCAGCTAGATACTCATGTATGTGCCACTTTAACACCTCCCAGTCCTAAATGCTGTTAGAAGCTTAAGCTCAGCATAAACCACAGCAGTCTAAGCAGTATGTATTGTACAGGTTTGTAACACAAGAAAATAAGAATTTAAAAAAAAATTGAAGCCTTCTCTCTATCTTAACTATGACAGTCAGATGCATTTTCCCTTTCCACCCTGACCACAGTGCATCCTTCCATGACACTATTTCTCCTCTCTCTGACAGAAAAAACCCAACTATTTACATCCACACAGTGTTTTGTTAACAGAAAGAGGGAAATGCAGCATTTACTGGGATTTCCTCTGAGTGACAGCCTAGGTACAGAACTTGAAAGCTCATCTATCCCATCATTTCTGATTCTTCACTTCTGCTTCTAAGTCTTCGAATTCCTGGAAACAACTCTAAGCTTTTTGCTCTCAGGGGACTTTAGACCATCTTGCAAAAATAACCAGGTTTCTGCAGGAAGAGGGTCCCATGGGAGCGATATGCATGTTTAGTACAAAAGCTGACAAAACTGAGGTAGTGTCAGGTAACTGTGGATAATTAAGTAGTACTTCATCTAATTGACTCAACATAGCAAGAGTTGATGAAAGGAAAAGGGTGCAGATTTCTGGGATGGTTATGTTGGCTCTTTTGCAAATTAATTCAGCCAAGCTTAAACCTGCTAACCTGCATGCTTGATGTCCTTCATGCCCGCAAGTTCATGTGAAATGAACAGCTACCACTTCTAATTTTCCTTGTGAGTACCACTCTCCAACAATGCAGTGCACCACTGTGCCTTTGCTTCATGAAAGTGACTTTGCAGGGTCTGTTTTCTATAAAAGAGTCTGCTTTCTCATTCCTTGAGACTACTGTTTGCATTGATATTTTCTAATCAAGATCATATATAATAGAGGCTTTTCTTCTTACGTTCTAAGCACTCTATTTGATACCTCTTCAAAACGGGCAACAGCACTGCTCCCTTCTCAAAACTGCCCATATTGTACATGAAATGCTTTGCACTGTTTATAAGCAACAAGTATTATTCTATTACAAGGGGTTTTTTTGTCATTCCTATCGTCTTATTAGCCCCTTCACACGAGCACTGAGGTATAAACATGGCAAACATCACAAATATTAATGGCCATCAAGCCCTGTAAGAACAGATGAGCTGGACATAGAAAAGAACATGGGATTTTTTAAAATAACTTTTTAAGAAGCACATTCCAGAGATACTAGGTAATAAAGTTCCGAGTGCCAGGAATATATAATTCCTACTCAGGTATATATCTGCTGTCTAATGGAGATGTTACCACTCCAGCCTTGAAATCCAAGAGAAAGGGGCAGAGTTTGTATAGCAGAAGGATAACAAAAAATTTGTTTTATCTCTTAGTGGCCCCAGCTTGATGCTATGCTTGTAAAGACTTGTGCTTGTGGCATATTGTATATAGGTTTTGCTTTTTATAGTATACAAGATTCACATATAGCACAACTACTTCAGGTCAGTGAATGTCTGGCTATACTAGACTGAATGAAACAACTTGTGATTTCCAGAATGAAAAGCAGTCCAAAACACAGTAGTAACTGGGTGAAAAGGTGACAAAAATCTGGGCTTAAAGACATACAATATGAATCTTACACAAAATGTTTAACTTCTCAGCTGAGCTAAAACTGTCACATTTTTTTCAGCCACAGCAATAAACTTATACGGCCTCCAATTATTTTTTAAAATCCTCCTTTATGCACAGAAACTGCATGTAATTTTAGCATGACAATGATATACGTGCACTTGATAAGGCACCATAAAAAACCAGCTTGCGTTTTATCACTTGACTTGGTGTAACCATTGTTAAATCCTTCTCATCCTCAACAACCCTCAACTCAACCAGTGCCTATTCCTGGGATATTTGTCAAGCTCTCTAGTTCTGAGTGTATGGGTTATTTGGGGGGAAAGCAGGGTTTAAAATTTGAAATAACAGCTATTTTGCCATGATATAGTGCCAAGACAAAATCACAAGAGGCAAAGGTAGGCTGGCTCCACGTTCTCAAATTTAAGTTGTGCCACAGTTGGCACATAAAGAGAAAGACCTGTGTGCCTGCAGGAAGACTCGGTATGTATCCAAAATCCCAAATCTGAGGTCCTCTTTGCTGGCACCTGCAGAGCCCCCCTCTGGCTGTGAAGGATGCTGCTTGCTGCTTGGAGCCAGGCGCCAGGAACAGACAGCAATGCTCCCCGTGCCCATTAGCAGCTACAGAAACTGTAAGCGGGGCCCGGGAGGAGGTTTATTTTGGGTAGCCTTTGCAGGTCAAAGGAGGAGAGTGGAAGACCGCAAAGCAGCCCAGGTCTGACAGGGGAAGGTGAAGGCAAACAGTCTGTTTAGTGCAGTTCTGAGTCATCTCCAACCTCGTGGTTAAATAAAAAGGAAGATTGCAGTGCAGGATAGAAACTTCAAAATACCCCTGCAAAAACTGCTTTTTTGTCTCAAAACAGTCTTGTAACCAACATTTCATTTCAGAGTTGAAAATGTTCTGCACAGGCAACCCTCCCCCCACTCCGCAGTATTTAGGCTGTTGCTTTTGGCTGAGGCTGCTGTTACAACAGGAAATAAAAATTATATTACTCAGGAAGGAAGTTAATGAGTTTCCCCTCCCCCAAATGCCATTAGACACTTCCTGAATAAAGGAGAAGCACATTGATATAAAGAACGGAGGTACGTAAGTAACCAGAATCTGAGCCTGCTGTGTGGTTAAAGCTACATACAGTTTCTGGATGGAGAAGGAATACCAGCTCAGCTTCTCTAACACACCACCACCATTACACTGCCTTATAATGTTTGTGCCACACTGTTTTGTCCATTCTGCTTTAAAATTACTCAAAAGCAGCAATGCTTTCATCACTTCCTCTGGCAGAATATGCCAGGTGATAAAACAACTCCTTGTAAGGAGTATTTTCCATGCCCTTATTTACAAGTTACCCTATTCATTTGTTTTATTGTTTTAAACTTAGGGCCACTTAATAAAACCCCAAACCTGGGCTTTTTCTTTTTCTTTTTCTTTTTCTTTTTCTTTTTCTTTTTCTTTTTCTTTTTCTTTTTTAGGTTTTGGATGTTCTTTAGACTGAGGGATTTCCCTATCTAGGAAATAACCAAAGTCTGAAAAATAAACAAAATACCAAACACCAAATTTGTGGAGGCTCAGTGACTGACTCTGCCCTGTTAGTAACATTCAGCATTATTCAGCATTAAAAAAATTCAGTAACTTTTTAAGTGAACAGACTGTAAATATTTTTGCATCGATCTATGTTAAAGAAATTATATTAAGACTTAGGTAAAAATAATCAAGTTTTCTGTGTAGTTAATCTGTACAATAAGTTTTGGACTGTAGTTACTTTAATTCATTCTTGGAGTGCTGTTTTTGATTTAAAATTAAGTTACTTTAGGTAATTTGAAGGGTGATTCTGCAAATAAGTAAGCAAGTACCATCTGAAGAGAATAAAATACAAAAAAGTGAAGTTTTTCATATCTTTAAAACCTTTACTGGAACAAACTTTACCTGTAGAGAAGCACCCTTTCATTAATGTTTCCATCACAAACACATGATGTGGGAGAGCTCTACAATGACCTCTTGGGTCTGGTCCATGTACAACAGTATCTTGTCCTTTCTTCTTCAATATTTTCAAGACAGTGCTTGCAAAATACACTTATCCTGCTTTGGCTTATTCTGTCCTCACCAATTTTTCTTTTCTCTTACATCATATTTTTGTTTCCTTTCCTTCTTTTTGTTCCTGTCAGTTCCTCCATCCACTACTCCTCTTCTGATTGAATTTAGTTGCCAAGATTAAATACGATGCTAGAACAATTAACCAAATTGTGGAGTTTAACTCTTACTGGCAAAAATGAATGGGGAATAAAAGTCCCCATCCTGGTACATGGTCTGGGACATATGCACAGCAGCACATAGTCCTCCTCAGAAAAAAATGTTAAGCTAATGACAGAGTAACTGCTTGCTACAGCTTCTTCCAGTATTTGTAGCCTGTAGCTTCCTCTGTATCTAAACACTACCTCAGAATTATTTTACATGACATTTCCTTAGTTTTAACTTCAAACAACACCTAAAACATAGAAAACAAAACAATTAAGAGATTAACTTACATAATTTTCATTTTACACATCCTTTTCCTAGTGTTACAATACATGCATTACTGTATTGTACTTATATTATAAAATAGGGCCATTTCATAATCACACTAAGACATTTTAGAGTGTGTTTCATGCTGGGCTCTTAACATTTCGCCAGTAGCTGAGACACTTGGCTTTTCATCTTCCAAGGAAATTAAGACACGGCTATATGCCAGCATGACACAGTGCCTGTTGAGTCTCAAGATTTAATTACAGGATCTTATTTTTTAAAGAGAAATAACAGGAGTCCCTAAACCATGTTTAAAACAACAAAAAATATGTGGTTTAATCCGTATTGGTTAAACTCCATTGCTACTCATTGCAGATAAACACTGTATTAGTGATGTTAATGTACAGTGCTTAAAAGGAAAAAATAAAATAAAATCTTCCTTTCCAGTTTGTTCAACCATTCAATAAGTCAAGCTATTATTTCCAGCCAAAACTAACAGCCTTTGGCTACACCAATTATGAACATACCTAAACAGTGTTTTTAAACAACAAAACAAGTTTAAATTATTGAAGAGAATTCCTCACTGAAGTCGAAGGGCAATCTGGACTGAGGCCAACACTACTAGTCAGTTTTAATCAGGTTTTGTTCACAGTGACCCTATCCAAGCTGGAGCACTACAGATTAGAATGCCTTCAGACACTGCAGTGTGGACAGAAACAATCAATAAATCACTCCCAGCAAAATAAGTACATACATGAGTAAGACCTTTCATGTCTCTTACTCTCCAGATATTAAAATGTTAGTATATTGATAAATTTTAGCACTTGTTAATTCCACAGAAAAGCAGAATAACTCTGCAAGGAATTAATGCTAAACTAGCAAAAAACTGTAATTTTTTTTTCTCCCCAAAACTGATTGCTTATTTTATGTTTGCAACACTCAAAACATTATCTACTCAAACTTTGTGAAAAAATGTATCTGGTTGAGCATGTTTTTTCACATTCCTCACAAAGGTTGTCACTGATCACCTGCCAAACATCCACCAGTTTGCAGCTCCTTAGATCACACAGCCCTTACATCTGTGGTTTCTGACCTACTATCAGTGTAAACTGAAAATACACAGAACGTTTTGCCACAGTTTTTCTTATCAGTTGTAGCTAATAGAAACAAAATTTAAATTTCACACAAACCCCTGAATCATTACCCCCACTACTCAATAACCACTTTTTCTTCATTTAAAAGCCAATAAATATTACAGTGAAACACAGACATACTAAGCCATTCAATTTGTTTATCTGTTGTTTTTTTTTTTTCCAGAAAACAAGTTGCAAAGCCAGCAAAAGGGATTAGAGATCATCTCAAGATTAGAAAGGTATTTAGGTAGCACAGGCATTTTAAAACTACTTGTCTTCTCCAGGGGACAGACCTGTACCTTCCCTGCAGGTGATGCTCTGGGCCTGCCAGCCCCAGTCCAAAACACTAGGTGCTTAGTTCTCTGCTACAGAGAGTAAACATAGACTCTGGGGCCCAAACATAAACTCTGGGTCTTCAGATACAGATAAATTTTAAGTATATTAAAGATGAGGACCAAAGAGAACAAGAAAACTTTATTCTCACTGCTTTTTTTCCTCCCTGGAAATAAAGGACTTCCTAATAATGAAGTAATGAAGCAGTGATTACTCTCACACCCTTGTATTATCATTCTTTTCAGAGCCCTGATAGGCTTTTTGTTGAGAAAACTGCACCAGTATGCTAAAAAAAAAAAAATCAAAAATGCTTCAAAATCCATTTGAATTCAGCAAGATGTTTCATTTTTGGCTTATTATACTGACAATATCCATATGACCAGCAAGTTTCTTTTCACCTGGAGGCCTCCAAAGTGCTGGGGACAGAAATATGTTTATCTTTAAGGTATTCAACATCTTTGAAATTAAGATGCGAATATTCAAAGAATGCCTCCCAAACCAAGCCTAAAGTTAGTTATGTTTCATTCCCGTTGTATAGTCTGAACTCCAGAGTCGGTAGTTTTGGATTTGTGAATTTCTGAGTGCACTGTTTTTACTCCAGAAGATAGAAAAGACTGAAAAATTATTTCATCAAAGCTCAGGAAATATTTTTAACCCTTATTTAAAATTATGTTCATTTTGCCCTCATACTTCTTACCTCATCTCAGGGGGAGACCCACCTCTTCTGTAGCACTTTAACTGCTTTTTAAGGCATAAACAGAGCATTTATGCAGCCTTAAATCGCTGTTTCAGACTCCTATGATACAGCAAAAACCTTCTGAACTGAATTTCAAGAACTAAGACATCTAACAGTGCTGAAAAATAGAGTCAAATTGAGCCTAACTACTGCAGTTAAGACTTCAAATATCACAACTGAAACAGAAAATCCTAAAATTTAAAACTAATACAGGCTGTTTTTACAGGGTTGTTTTGAAGCTAAATCCATTACAATACGATGAGGCAGCAGCACATGAGTAACGACTATTGCAGCTTTAAAGCAATGGCTATTACAACAATAGCTATCCAAGAACAACAACAAAAAAACAACAGAAAAGGTCCAAGTTAAATGAAAGCCTTTCTTGACATACATTTTCAAAAACAGTAAACCAAGCCTCCCTGAGAAGTCACCTTGTAATTACATGGTTTTCAACAGCTACAATCTTGCACATCCATTATGTATTTAAGTAAATAACAGCTTCTTCGGTGTAGCAGTAACAATGAGGAGTATCTTAATATAAATCATCAGCCCCCACTTGCAAAAAGAAAAAAAATCTAGACCAAGCAGGATATAACTTCTCTGGGGACTGAGGAGGCCTTGTGTGTAAACTGTCAACTCCTTCCTCTTTCCTCAGCAGCAGGAAAGGAAGCGTTGAGGGTGGGACATCACTTACAATTCTAGGGATCACAGCTACAACAGAAAAAAAAACCCCTATTGCATGGATAGAAATAAATTTCTTCAGCAGGGAGAAAAATAAAAGCCCAGTATTTACCTTTTTGCTCTCTGACAAAAGAGGACAGAAGTGGAGTAACTGCCCACACCATGTAAATATAAGTATGTACAGCTGGACTCTTTGTACTGCCTGGTAACAAGAGGGAGAGGGGGGCAGGGGGGAACCCTTAAGAAAAAGTTCTTCTGAAGACATGGAGCTGCCAGCTTGTGAGGGAAGAGAATGCACTTATGGTCATCTACAGTACTTACACCTGTGCCAGTTAAACCTCATTTAATGGGATTTCAGCCAATTTCATTCAAAATTAAGATATACTGGAAAATTAACTTCTTAATCTAGAATTATTTCATTTATGACTTACAAGTCACTTAGTTACTGAGGCTGCAAGTCCTGTGCAGACAAAACTGACAACAGGGAACAACCAGTCCTCAAAGTTACTTATTTTCACTGAAGTCAGTGAATGGAATTAGAGCCTAAGAGGTCATTTTAGAAAGGTCCAAAGAGGGAGTCTATCTTGTCTTGGAGAAACATTTTCAGTTCACCAGGTTCATATCTTGGTGTAACTTTTCTTCTAGTTTTAATAAATGTTAATCTGTCCATGACAGGCCCCTAAGCAGTAGCTCTTGCCTGTGGTGGTTTCACAGCAAGTTCAGAGAGACTTCCTTTCACAACAGGCTCCTGGGTTTCAAGAGAGCTTTAAAGATAGGGGTTTTTTTCAAAGACATTTGCTTGAAGTCTTTGTTCATGGAAAAAATAAAATCGCTGTACCACGTATCTTTACACCACAAAAGGTACCTTCAGTTGGACAGGCTGACACCTGTGGCCACTCCGGGCTTTGAGAATCATCAACCCTTAAGGGTTCTCTGCAGAATCAATGAGGACATGAAGGTGTCCATGAGCGTTAATAGACAGTGCACACCCCACAGAGCCTTCTCTAGATTTTTGTTCAAGACACTTGTAAGTAGCCTCATTTGAGAGGAATTTAGGTGAGAAAGTTAAAGGATTTTGATGAAAAGATAGAAGACAAAGCAGGATTTTACCAAAACTTTGTTCTGGTTGATCACCACAACAGATAGCCTTTCTCTTCTTCTGGGAGCTTCTTAGTCAGCTAACGAGAATTGAACAGAGACCCACAGAAGAACAAATGAACACACTGCTGTTCAGCCTACTTTAGTGGAGGCAGTCAGTGCTTAGGTCACACTCAACTTTTACTGACATCCATGAAAGCCAATGAGTATGAAGCATGCACATGGGCAGGTAATTCACAGGACAAAGTGTCAGAGGGTTCTTACTAAGTCTAGTCCAACCCCTTCCTTTGCTCACAGCAGCACTACAGCAGGACTGGCTCCAGTCAGGTGTTGACTGTCTCCAAGAATGGAGGCTCCAGTATCTCTGGGGAACCTGTTCTAGAGCTTGACTATGGCCACAGTAAAACAGTCTTTTGTGATGTCTCGCTTCCTGTATTTCAGTTTGTATCCATGTCACTCATCTCAATTAGCAAGATCTTGTATTAATTTGTGCTCAATATTCAAGTTAAACATGCATCAAAATCAATTAAGCACTGTACAATGACTCCTGCTAGTTTCAAAAGGTATCTCTAACTCAACATGTGGTATCACTTAAAAAAAAATTAAGTCAATGCTACATGGATGGCTGTCCTCTTATGCAGAAGAGTAAAAATGTGGCCAGTGTTAGTAAAACAGCACTTTAAGGGTTTCCTTGGGTAATAGCTTTAATTCAAGCACAGTTTTGAAAAGGGATGATTTTTCACCAAACTCCAAACAGAAATATATTAAACAGACCCATAAGTAGAAAGTATGCTTGCTGGCCTCACAATGACATTCCAGGGCTGATTGTCCAGCTCAGAAGTCTGAATCCAAGCTGAGGCTGTTTGTTTGATCAGATTATTTTTGTATTGCTTCCTAAAGGGTTTGTTATTTTCATATTTATTTTTCAAAGGAATGCACAGAAACTTCACTCACTTCAAACTTTGAAGACTACCAAGGTGACCAGGGCTCAAAAACTGGATAAAAAAGCTGGATATTTTAATGACCAGGTAAGACCTGGCCCTTTCAGCAGACAAACTACAGAATTCAATATTTTCCCATACACTTTTTCTTAAAGCAAAGCAAGAAGGCAATATAGCCACTGCTTCCATTAGCCTGTCATTTTGGAATCCATGCATAACACCCAGCACTCCAGCATGAGAAGTGCATGGCTGTGGAGCCACCACACCAGTATTACTACATAGCAGAAGGGAAGAGGATTGAATAAATCTCTGGAAAATACTAAACCACCTCACAGTCTACATTTTCAATGTTTGGAGATACTCTGCTTTAACTTAAGCCAGTGACAGCAATACAAACAAAACTGATATAATGAAATGATCGGGGCTAATTAGATAAAACTAGCTTGTTTTAAGTCAACCTATCAGCCACTTCTGACCCCTTCCTAGCTAGATGAGTAATGAATGTACCCCCTGAAACACCTTATCCACTGCCTGTTACTATGGATGGAAGTTACTAGCTTGTGCTCATTGTGGCATAACTTAAGAAAAAAAAAAAGTTCAAAAAAGAAGTTTGCTGAAGGCTGGGGTTAAGAAATTAAATAAATAAATGCTTAAACATCCATTTTTAAGAAGACTCCTACTGAGAAAAGTCCCAGTTCTACAATGCTATGATGTGTTATGAGGATCTAAACACAGAAGAAAGAAACCAGCCAGTGAATAAAAACATTTTTTAGAAAAGTGTTGTGGAGGTATGAAGTTAACAAAAGCTTGAAAGTAAGGTGAGATAGAAACTACTTAACCAACCCCAAACAGAGAAAGGTAGGAAGAACTCCCTGGAGGTATAAAATACATAGAACAAAGAAAAGTATAAGCATGACCAAGATTATTACAACAGCAGTAATGTCCTTTATTCAAAATCAAGCTTAATTTAGTAGCTTAATTTAAAAACAAGTCAAAAGTCCTTAACTGACCAGGTGTAAATAGGAAGTCATGCAAAGCAAGTCCTAAAAACAAAATTAGAAAACATTATATTATTTTTAGATTATTTTAAAAATGAGCTGATTATCACCTGCTACCTTTTTTCTTAAAGCCTACAGGTGCATGTGAAAGCACATAACTCCCTGATAATAACTAAAATGAAGGCCTCATCTGATGCTAAAACATGAGCTATAACAAATATATCACAGTTTAGGTGCTGTGCTAATGGCTGTATGGGAAGAAGTATAAAAATTGATGAGAGAATCTATTAAATCTAAAAGGTACTCTTTTTACTTGATTAAGCATTACTAGAAGCACGTCTGCAGTCCACATCTTCCACGTTCAAATAAAAACTGGCAAGAAACTGAAATCATATAACCCTCAACAACATCTGAAGAGCCCTGATAAACATAAAGAATATCCAAGAAAAAAATTGGGTTTTACATGTAGGAATCTTCTACAATGACACTCTGCAGAGTCGTTCTTACATATGTGGTGTAGACTTTCTGCAGCTGTAGAAATTCTGGATCTGTAACTGAACTAAACTAGATGGGAGTCATCTTCTGAAATATGGCAAAGTAGCTCTCTACCTCTACACTGATATAAAAAAAATTACTATCCTACTCCCATTGAATGAGCTCAATTGCACCATTATATTTTATCTATTTTACAGTTATATAAGAAAATACTTAATTTCATCATCTTTCTATTCATATACGGACATTTTATGAACAACAATGGGAACTTCCCTTTGAAAGGATATGGAAAAAAATCACAGGTCTCAGTAGATGAGCAAAGATTACAAATAAATATGGGTCATTAGGAGTTTTGAAGTAAAAAGCCCAGGCTTACACTGCACTGCAACTGCAGTACCCAAAGCTGCTTGACCTTAACTGTTGCATTGAGAAGATTAATTGTGCTCCTCTAGAGCACAGACTTGGAAAAAGAAAGATTATCCATTTGTTTTGAAAGCTAAATTATAATCAATGCAAAAGAAGTGCCAATAGCTAACCACTTCTTAAATCTGAGCCCTTCCAATCTACCTGTCTACTGCAGCCAGATTAAATGGAGGACATAAGCCAAATAATTTTAGGTTTTTCAAGACTTGACCTTCAGATAGATGTAAGATAAGCATTTCCCTTGTACTGTACATACTAATGGCTAAAACCAAAGACTATTATTCTGATTAACAGGATTTCTCATGTAGACACTATTCCTCATCAGGCCAAGTCCTCCAGGATTACTTAAAAGGCCAACTAACTGTGGTTCTTCAGTACACGTAAGATTCCTGAAAGAGCATAAAAGAAAGGCACCATTTTGCACACACAAAGCAAGTCTACATGGCTACTTGGTGAACTGAGTAATTTTTCACAGTATGGTTATTTTATGAAATCATATAATTTAAAAATAGATTTTGATCATCCTAATTAGGCATAGTATTTTGTATGAGTTTTTATGAACTTCAAATAATGTTGCTTTTTAAATTCCTCCTAGATGAAATTTCTAATTGAAACATTTTTGCTTTTCCTTAGGTATTTGCAATAATGCTGTACACCTGCAAGGCTGCCAGGTAGTGCAACCAGAAAGGGTTAACATTTGTTTTGGCATTAAAACGTGGCGGCTATCATTCTTTCCTCAAAACCAAAGACTGACCTAACCACTGCTGAATAAAACCAGCTTCTGCCCATCCTTTCTAGCTTCAAAAATACAAAAGAAAATGTTGTCATGGAAACCAGTCTATCCCGAAGGTATCCTGCATTTCGCTAGACCCAAATTATACTAGTATCCATATGTAACTTAATAGTAAAAGTAAAGACAACTTAAATTCTCTGCCTTGTCACATATCCTGCTGAGTATGGCCACCATTCAATGCAACTGAAAACAGCCTAGATAGAAAATCTTAAAGGAAATAAGATGATGAATGGCAAATCACAGAAGAAGACCAGAGAAAACCAAGTTACTGAAAATCACAAAATACTTTGTGAGAAGAATCTGAGTAGTCATGCTAACCTTTGTCTAATTTTCCAGCACTTTCTAATGGATACATTATTCTGATTCATTTCTGGACCAAAATACTCTGTATTTACTACAGAGCATTAAGCATTTCCTGCACTAAGTTTCAAATCTTTAGATAAAAGGAAACAAAAGCTGAAGAGATTTAACAGTGATTGTATTTCAACAGAGGAAGTTCCCTATAAGGGGATGTTTGCTGTTACTCCATGTTAAAGACTCTGGTTTATCATGACTTCATTGCACAATGACAAAATTTGACACCATCTTCACATTACTTCCAGTCAAATTTAAAATAGGCTGTAAATTACAGCAAGATGAAGGAAAAGGAAGCACAACAGCCATCACATGAATTGAACTTGGCCATGAACACAGCCTGATCACTAACTACAGATCTACAACAAGATGCTAGCCTGCAGGTCAGATACCTTGTGCTTTCTTTCCACCCTGTCCTCACCCAATCCTTCCAACAAGCGAGCTTCTCAGCCTGCTTTGAGCACAGCTCCTTGGACAAGCTGGCACAGCTCCCAGGGATCTGCAACCTCCCTTCCCGTGGCCAGGACTTCACCAGACTCCATCACACTTCACATTTGCTCAGAGGGATGCTCAGGACAGGAGGGTCTCTGGCCTCCCCCAGCAATGCCACTGATTGTTTATACAAGTGCACACACTCATACAGAGCCACCCCAACTTAAGATTAAAATCACATTTGTTTTCATAGGGATATAATGAATACTGACATGTTTTAAACCTAATTATTTTCTCATTGTACATGTGGAATTAGTTGATCTGCCCAACATCACAAAATGAGTCACTAAGCACATCTATGAATCTAGCTCAGCAATATATGGTTTGCTTGCCCAATCAACAATCAAAAGATAAAGATCCTTCCAGATACTGCAATTACAAAAATAATTTGGCCTTCTAAAACTATTCTCTAAAGCTTGAGATGAACCATCTTTGTATTCACCACAGGATCTACTTAGCAAAGAACTCAGTACTCTTATTATGTCCTTCAGGTCCTTCAAACACCACTGAAGATTAATAAATTCAAAACGGCAAAATCTTGTAAAAATCCAGCAATTTAGAGCCAAAAATAAAGTTTTTCTTCATAGTTTAAGAAACACTATACAAAAGTCTGATATTTGAGGTAAGGGTGGTGATTACATCAACCCAGAGCAATATAATCAACTATCTGCCAGTGCAGTCTCAGTGGGAGGGTATTACCTGTCAACTGAAATAAAACAGCTACACCCAAATTCTCATTCTTACTATTTTTCTGCATTAAATGAAACAGTACCTCTTGGACAGCACATGACATCCTACTTCAGATTTATTCTTGCTTAGACACCTGACACTACATGCACCACTGTAGCAGAGAAAGAAAAACGTCAGAAAGCATTCTGGATCCAGGTGAATCACAGCTAAGCAGAAAAACAGGCTAATGAAAAGTAATTCCAACTTGACTATTGAATAGATAAAAAGGAGCTTCTCAAAGATTTTAATTACAGACTGTCTTAAGAATATTCATGCACCAATGCATTTATTAAGAACTTGGTAAAAATGAAAAATGTCTGCTTATTTGACTTCCAACTCAATGGGACACAATCTCAAAAAATATTTCTCCAAAGGATGAGCACTTTCAGCCTTCCCAAAGGATGACAAGAATTATTAAAAAATGCTGTGGAACAATCAAGAAGACAAAATAAGAAGAGAGGCGTAAGAAGACTCTACAGCACCAGTTTCAATTCTTTCTGACTTGACAATGACCATGTTAGCTAATCACACCAGGAGGCTCAAAAAGTACACTTGCGACTTTGTGAACCTCTGCATGGCATGACCCTATGAAAAACCTTGCACAAAAGCAGCCCAAATCCAAGAGGAAGAACTTTTTACTGGTAGAGGAGTACTGATGTTGGAACTGGGGAGCCTTGCAAGATTCTGAAGTGCTGGGTGGTAAGAAAAGCACAGGACTTTGCAGAGTAATATATACATTTGGTTCTGTCTCCTGCTGCATCACTCTTCTTGCCCAGCTTCTCCTCTATCACACTCTACTGACACTCCTCATGCCTCTATTTCCCATGTTCTTGCTCTCTGCTTCTCGATGTCTTTCCTGTTTCTCTGCTGGCTGTCCTTCAGGCTACCACATGCACAGCTTCAAGCTGTCTGTAGTCAGCACTCCTCCTCCACTGTCCTCCTAAAGGCTTCCTGGAGACGTTCTCTGCCATCTCCCACATGCTTATCCTTTTTCCTCACAGGACTCAGGGGTCATTCAGCTGGTGAAGAGAACCACTGATTTATCTTGAATTTGCATAACTTCTAGTGGCAGAAGCATTTTTTTCCCCCCAAGTTAAGCTGCAAGTGTATGTGAAGATGAATTAGGAGAGTTTACTGGAGACAGACAACTAAAGCCTTTAATCACACATAATGTAGTTAAATGTAGGAGGACTATCTGAAGAAGAACCATAACCTGATGCACTGGAAGTGCCTTTACTGGAGCATCTTCCTCCTGGAGTTTCTGGCAGAAATACATTAATCATGCCAACGCATGCCTGTGTTCACAGCTCTCTGAAGAAAACTGCAGTTTATGTTTCTGAAATACCTACTATATATGGACAAGCAACCCTGGAAACTGATTTTTTTTTTAATTCAACAGTTATATTAATACATTTGAATGTAATTTCTTTTGATGATCTGTGCTGCATCTGGAGCTTTTCACAATGGTTTTAACACCTCTGCCAAAAATTATGTAAAGGGGGAAAGCAATCTGATGTTCAAAGTAGTTCAGTTTCCATGGTCACATAGAATTTCACCTTTCTTACAAAAATAAAGTTACTAGGTAGTACAATTGTGAAGGAAATACAAGCTCTTGCCTAGGACATTAATATTTCACTCTCCTTTTCCATGAGAGTTTAGGCAATTAGTGCCAAAACTGATACAGTGGTTTTGCTACACTGCCATCTATTTACCCAGAAACAAGTAATCAAGACTAATGAAGCAGCTGCTAATATGGGGATTAATTTGAACCCCATTTAAATTTTGAAATGTCATATCTGGCTAGTGATTCAAGTCTGTGATTTTTTAAATGTGTATCCCTTTCCGAATAATCTTGAAGTGGCCTAATATCATTAGGCTGCCTACAATTTTGACAGGCCACCTCTTCTGAAATCCCATTTCTGGTAACTCAACCTCAAGGTCCACAGAGGCTGGGAATGAGGTGAAGGTGGTGGCTTCCACCATGAGCAACCCAGTCTGAGGAACTGAGCTATGCTGACAAACAAGAAGAGCCCATGATCTTACACACTGGGCATCTGGGGACTCAAAAACCCCTCTAACTTAGGTCTCCAACTTAAAACTTGTGTCAGATCATGAGAACCACCCTAAGGCAAGAAAAAGTAACAACTGATGGAAGGTGATCGCTAGACACAGACACTCTGTACAAAATATTTTTAAAAATAACTGTAATTAACAAAATGAAAAACCATAATGGTGGTTCTTCTGTTCCAAAATTTCCTCATTTCCTACAAACTTTTAAGAAACCCCAAATGAGGTTGTAAATGTAATGGCATACTTTCTGGGCATGCTTTAACTTTTTCTTTAAATAACACTTCAGATGCTCAGTGAGAACACAAACAGAAATGTAATTTTAAATACATTTGAAGATGAAAACCTGACATGGTCCACTGCCAATAGCTGACTTTTATGAGGCTAATAAAAATCTTAAACTCTATGATATATCATACCCAGGTAACCTACACATTCTTTTTAACAGTCTTTTTAACGGTCTTGTTCACAATGCTCCAGAGGTAACAAAATAAAAATCTGACTTTTCATATGGTCTGCAGTTTCACAACTTGAAACTGGAGAAAATTGTACTTGAGATTCCGACTGAGTTTTCAAAAGTCTGTAACATTCACTTCACAGGAATTTCCATCCTAGGAGTTGAGATATATTCACTGATAATTCAACTAACAAAACATATGTTTGTTTTTCCTAATAGTCCAAATTGGATGTTCTTTGGGTTATATTTTAAAAAATCATATTATTCCCTTTCTCCCCCAAATCCTTTATCTGTTTCTACTTCATGTCTGTCTATTGAAGTAACTTAAATAATCCACACCTTGAAGTTCTTGGTATTATGGAAAACACTGCTCCTACTCAGGACTTACCAGAAGTTATAAATTACTGTAGCTTTTTGTAGAAAGAAGAGACAGATAACCTTGTTTTATTTTTTCTTAATTTAGGTAGCCACAGTTCGAGGCACACAAAACCATTAATCACATATGGAAAATCTATTCCTTTATTAACAAGACTTGAACTCAATCAGCATGCAGAATGGATCAGAGTATGCAGCTTACTGATATTTAGGCTTCTTCATGCACGTTGCAAGCCTAACCATAATACATTCTTGGGGAGTACACTAGTCTATCAATTTTATATTGCTGCCAAAACAAAACCAACATCATTGTTTGCTGAAAAATATTCAATACTCCTACCTTTGACAACTCTGTACCAACCATTGCAAAGTTAACACCTGTACAGAGTTAACACTGAGTAACAGCAACTGAAAAATTGTGTCATTTCCTCATAAGTTCACTGAAAGCAGTGAATAAAAGTGAATAAAGTGAGAAAAGCAGCAAATTATCTGGAGCAATGGGAGTATTTATGGCAATTAGATACATTAAGGTTCCTCTGGCACTATCCTTAGTTTTATGCAAATGGTTGAAAATTCCTGTCCCACATTTAGTTTTCTTCTTCTGCATTTGACTCCATCTATATTTTCAACTATCTGTCCAGCTTGTTTGCGTCGCTAGGTCATGATCAGCTTGGTATCCACCAGGATCCCCAGGTCCTTTTTGCAAAGCTTCCTCCCAGCCGTTTGGTCTCCAGCCTATTCTGGTGCCTGGGATTATTCCTTTTCAGCCATCAGGACTTCACATTTCCCTTGGCTGACCTTCACAAGGTTCCTGTTGGCCCATTTCTCCAACTTGTCAAAGCTTCTCTGAATGGCAACACAACTTTCTGGTGTATCAACCACTCCTACTGCTTTTGAATAATCTACATTCTCACTGAGGGTTCACTGTGTTCCATCAACTAGATGATTAATGAAGATCCACACACAACTCCATCACTCTCCCAGAAAAGGAGGTGAGGCTGACAGGTTGCCCAGATCCTCCTTACTGTTCATCTCAAAGACAGGAAAGGCATCTTCTTTCTTCTAGTCCTTAGGAATCTATCTCAATCACCACGGCCTTCCAAAGATAATAGAGTGGCTTGCAATGACCTTGGACAGCTCATTCTGCACTCGTGGGTAACCTGATCAGGTCATGCAGACTTCTGTATATTTGGTGTATGCAATGTTCCCTAACCTGATCCTTCTCCACCAAGGAAAAGTCTTCGTTGCTTCAAACCTTCCCACAGGTGTCAGTGGCTTGAGACTCCTGAAAGCAAGTCATACCACTAAAGACCAAGGTTAAAGAAGGCATTAAGTTCCTTGGCCATTTCTATGACCTTTGTCACCAGAGTCCCTGCCCAGTTCAGCAGCGAGCCTGCCCTTTCCCCAGTCTTCCATTTGCTGCTGATAACACCTGTAGAAGCCTTTGCTGCTGCACTTCATTCCCTAGCTTTCATTTCAGCCCTCTAAATGAAGAGTTTAGTTTGAAAACAGCCATATTGCATTTGCTCTTTCACAGTTCGGAAGCAACTAAAATTGAGCTCCTACTTCCCCCTGCAGACAGCAAGCATTCGTGGCGAAATAATTACCACACTAATTGGTGCTTTCCTTAGAAACAAGCTGAGGGAGGGGTATTGCTGCAAATACTCCATGCTCTTGCATTGCCTTAGAAGCTCTAGAATGCCTGAAGAGGGCAGAGAAATCAATCAGAAAACTAGTTGTTGTTTATCCTAGAAGACAAAGTAGCGGAGATCTTTTCCATGGGTTTTTGTCCACCAGGAGAAGAGGTAGAAGTTGTATTTAAACTTTTTTTTTGTCACATCTGTTCTTACCTAGTCACTTTGAGCCTTTTCTAATTCAATAAATCATTATTCTAGTCAATATCGCAAACTATTTTAAGCATTCCTGGTCTTCAGGTGGCTTCCTTGAAAGTCCTAGGAGACTAGGTCATAGCTTGTGCTGATTCTGGCCCTCATCACAAGACACCCTGGGTCACTTAAAGAGGGCTCAGGTATTTTCACAGAGGTGTGATGCTCCCTATGACCTGGATGCCCCAATGCTTATGTATGTTATTAATATGTTGTTTCCCATGTCTGGGAAAGCAGCGAGTGGAAGGGGAGAAAGTGCAAGGAACCATGAAGATAATATAAAGGATGGCTGTCTATTTTCTGTTTCACAGCAAGGTCTTTCTGCTTTTACTGGCTGTTAGCTTACGAATGGCAGGCCATTTTTGACAATTTTTTGAAACCTGAGCTGAAATTGTTTAGACTCTAACTGCTGTGTCTTTTTTTGGGGTCTCCTCCTACTTCAACACAACTGAAATATACCAGCAGTATCTTAACAATTTTTGATCAGTGATCGGGCAGATGTGTTTCTTACTGCCCTCATAAAAACTCTTTTGCATGCTAAAACCTCCATCCATGAGAAATGTGGCATCTTTAGAATTTTTACATCTTCGCACTCCCTGTGGAAGCATTTTTATCAGTCTTGTACAATCTTACATATTTATTGGTTTGAGGCTGCTTTACCTATTTGAATCAGAACTCCAACTGTCCAAATGTTCAAAATGTGTAACAGCCAACTGATCTGAACAGGAAACTGAAACATGGGGTGGGAGATCTACACTAACAATAATTGCCAGGTGTAAATAATTCTAAGAACATTATTCACCTTCCTAACATACTGGTGTTGTCTGCATGCAGAAAAGGCTCATTTTGAAGACTCTGAAACATTATAAAATGTTGGTTTTACAGCATTGTACTGTAAGCTATTTAGGTCTATAATAAAAGCAAATATTTCTGGGACAAGCAGAGCACTGAACTGCACAGAGCACCATCACAAGAGCACAGGTTAAAACAGGATGGATTTGGGAAGCTTGGGTAAGAATTATTCATATGATAAAACAGAAAAGGAAAACCAGTTGACACCTAAAAAAAAAGGGACCAAAGGACACATTCCTTAAATGTAAGCTGCAAAACATTATCTTTTTGATCAGTCTCACCAAAGAAGGCATTTATGAACTAGCCCAGCAAAGCTTATAGGCACAAACAGCAAACTGTATGGAACACATTGATTTATGTTTAATTAATTGCTACTCCTAGACAGTTTCTTCTCTTCTAGCTGTGACAGTGGCTAAAAATACTCAAAAGCACTCTATACCATGTGCCTTCATCCAACAAATAGAACAAATTTAAAAACAAAATCCAGCATCTAAACCTCTTATTGTCAGGCACTGGATCCAACTATATCTGTGCTGTTTATGACCAATTGATTCCAGAGTTACAACTCTGGAATCCTACAATTTAGGATTTCAAAGAAATTCTAAATTCCCTCTCATCTGTAAGCTCTGTACTTTTAAAGGAAGGACATATCTAGAGACAAAATATGATGAAAACAAGGTAAAGAATCACCCAGAATAATAGAACACATAAAAGCAAGTGACATTTTCCAGCACACAATGTTATAGCAATTCTCTTTAAAACTGCTGTTTTCAAAGGATTAGTTTTGGGTTTTTTTCTGTAATAAACAATTTCTTGGAAGATTTATAGTTCTGTTTCAAGATAAGTATGGTAGGAATAGTTTCCTTCAAGAACGACTACAAGATTGCATCAGCAAGCAGGTCCTTGCTGATATTTTTAACAGCTTTTAACAGCTTAGGGCCTGATGTTCTCTGATCTCCATGATGATTTCACATCAAAAGCAGCCATTCAGCTCAGTGCAATGGTATAGTGTGGCTGGTATTCTTCTCATGCTGCTTCAAAACCACATTAGCCAGGATTGTAGTAAACTGGTAACTCACAGGAAGGTACCTTTTTCTTCAATGTGAGCTCAGAGCGAACATAGTCAGCCTGATTTCAACAGCTAGACAGCAGAGCAGGGGAATCAAGCAGGATAAATTTAGCACAGAAGCAGAAATACCCAAATTCTGCTCATGTGAAGAGGAAGATGCTGTCGCTTCTGCTCTGTCTAAATTTCCATGGATTTAAATTAAAGGAAAAGTTTTCCAGCTTTGCTTTCAGAGAAACGTAAGATTTTGACAGATACATATACTTCCAAGGACTCTAAAAATCCTACTACTGCAAACTCAAGAAAATAGCTGTACTTTTACAGGAGTACAAGAGAAGGTTCCATGGTTACAATCCTACAGATCCAGAACAGGCTGATACTTTTGCTAAAATGTGTTACCTGAGCAGAAGGTACATCACGGGTTTTTGAAATTAAATCATGAATCTTTAATGAAACCAAGGTATCCCAGTACTTTTTGGCACCCTTTGCCAAAGTTCAGATTTTTAAATAGCTATCTTGAGTTGCTGAAACAGTCCCGAGTTTTTGTAATACTAGCATTGTTTTACATTTTTCACATTAAAAAAGTTGAATCTAAAGAATCATAACTGTGCAGAACACAGGTAAGGAGCTCTGTAACCAGAACTGAATTTAGGAGAGCTAGAAATTATAAGTAAATAACAGCAGGAAGTTTCAATGCAAATATTTATGGCAACCTTGATTAGGATTTGTCATTCTGACATATAAGATTACTTTGAATTGTGTGTACATATTTTAATTTAATCCAGCTGTGATCTATGATGCATACCTTTGCAAAACAAATTCATTTTAAAATGTACATGTAAGATAAAAAATATAGATAAAAAATCATGCTCATACACACAGCTCAATATTAAGCTTTACTTGTAGTAACACATACTACATTTTAAACTGGTAGTTAACTGGCTGTGAAGTCTTCAGAGGTAGAACTTTACTATCCTGATTGTTTTTAATGCATAAGATACACTGTAAAAAAGTCAAAGATGGAAAGTTAGTAAACAGACAGAAGAGGTGTCTGAAATATTGATTCCCCAGGCTTCTTCTGTAGCAAGCTTCTGCAAAGTAAAAGGAATTACAAATTTGTGTGGAACAAAGGATGATGCCCAGCACAAACACCATTTCTCCTGCTGCTGAGTGGCTCTCCTGTGCAGGGAATCTGAAGGCTATGTAAGATCTATTGCTATGAACTCTTGCTGCTGCCCAGTCAACAGTTTTTCTGACAAGCCCATCATGTAAATTCCCTCAAAATCTGGCAGGTTGGACCAGAATCAGTAGTTTGGTGAGGCAGCCTGGGAGCATAAGAGAGCACAGTATACTAAACCTAATTCTTCCAAGGTGTTACACAGAAGGAAATAATCTGTACCTTCTCCTAAACTAAAATGTTACTGAGTCCAACCTATATTATATGGATTCCTTGTTTCAATACCTTTAATTTTTTATTTTTTTTTTTGGTCAGAAAAAAGTCTTAACTACTCCCCTTTGCTTTCATAAATTCTGTATGGCTTAAAACTATGTCCCATATCCCTTTCAATTAGTTTTCTTCTTAACCTTAAAATCTGTACATTTTTTATTCCAGCAATGCTTGCAGAGCTAGTAGTATTGCTAGTGAGAAGAATATCTCCATTGAAAGTTTACTATAGTATTATAAAGTAATTTAGTTTGGAAGAGACCTCTAGAGCTCATCTACTCCAACCTTCTGCTCAAAGCAAGTTTGATCAGAGCAGGGACCTGTCCAGACAACCTCCGAAAACTGTACCAGAACTTATCTGGGCAATCTGTGCCAGTGTTTTATCACAGTTCTTGTAAAAAAGGCTGTCTTATATTTATTTGGAATTTTCTACGTCCCACTCAGACCTTACTTAAGTCATCTCACCTAGTAGAACTGATTTTTCAAATAATTTGCCCATTTAATTTTCACTATTTATAATAACTTAAAGTATACAAAATGTATTCTCTGTGCATTTCCCTTATGCTGGGTTGTTTTTTTTTTAAGTTACAGGAGAAAATTAATAAAATCTTAAACTCAGTGAACACACTGCAAGTTGAGAGATAAGTGTATCAGCAAAGAGCACGGAGCCATCTGTGTACCATGAAAAATCTGGGAAGTTTCATATATACACATATGGCAAAATAACGACTGAAATGCAGAAAACAAATTCCCCCCATTTATTCAATATCATTGAGTATTTAATGTAGTACTTAAGCAATGGAAGTGGAGGGACAGTTTCAGTCTGCAAGTCTAATAAAGCAGTTCATATATTTCAGGTTCTTCATGAAACTAACAGAAGGCTTCAGCTTCACCGATTCCATCCAAGGTATAGTAAGTCGAATTTAAAATTCCATTTCATTGGATAGAAAAGAGCTAGGTAAAAACATCTATTAAGATTTACAGCTCCAAATTAAGTAATTAACAAATACTATTTCTTAAGGAAACTTGCTGTTGAACCAAAGAATCTTATTTTGTTTTACAAAACCTAAGGAAATAAAATAATTGTAAGAGGCAATAAAAGCCACATTTGAACTACATAGAAGTTACAGAAGTTAAAAACAAAAACTATCCAGAAAAACCAAATGCACACAAAAATCCCCAGTGGTTACGCTCACCAGAAGCTTTAATACTCTGTAATGATTCCTCTTGTCCTGCCATATGTCAATTTTGGCAGCTGTTCCCCAACAACTATTGTCAATGCAGCTGATCTGTCACTGGGATCCCACTAGCCATTACACCTCCCACAATCTGCAAGCACTAAGTGGAATTTTCTTTTTATCATATTCAAAGGCACATTTATGTTGTGTTTTTTTTTTTTTTTACTTTTTTCCATCGTTAAATGAAAGGAACTGATTAAATAGCTCTGACATGAAAATTTGTCATAAAGGAAGAGCTTCAAAACCCTATTTTACTAGATTTGTTTCAGGACTTAATTACTTAAGAACAGGACTGTAAGAATTTATTACAAAATCCTAGCAAATTCTGGCCTCACAGAAGTTAAGTAGAAATTTTTATGTCAGCCTGGCCAAGATTTCCTCTCTTGATTTTGTGCTAAAATCTACCTTGAGTGAAAATTTTGTAGGTATAAATATGTAGACAGAATGTTACCATTTTAGTAACACTAAGGAAAACATTACATATGGCATCTTTATTTTGTCCTTATAGGTAAATATTAGGCAAAACTGGATTAAAATAAACTTTACAATAATAAACTTTTTGTTCTAGCAACATATCTAAATACGTAGGTTAGTAATGCCCTACTATTCAGATTTCCCTAGTACATAAAATGAATTAATTTATGAATAAAATAAACAACTTGTGCTTTGAAGTATATAACTTACTAAGCAACTAAGGAGCCAGACTTGTGTTATGGCTGAGACTTTTAAAGGAAGAGGATGTGAGCAATTTTGGAGAAAGAAAAAGTAACATTCTAACAGGAGTTTCACTGCAATCAGCCATTGGGGACCTTTCATTGCTTTTTCTTTGTCACCCAGGTCAGTCATGCTCCATTCCCAAAGCAGAAGAGAAGCACTAAGTCACCACAAGGAACCATTGCTCAGTGAACTTGAAGACACAAAGCCCTAAGTACTGCCTCTGTCAGAATTACATTCTCTTTTATTCAGGATACCCTTCTTCAAGCTTGGAAAATCCACTACTCAAGATATTTTAAGTTAAAACTCAAATAACTAAACTAAACTAACTAAACTAAAAATGTTAAATATTTGTCACAATTCTTCCTACCCAAGCCAAGCTTGCCTGTGAACCTAGGAGGTCAAGCCCATCTTAGCTCAGAGATGACCTGTGCAAACCCTTTATCAAACATTTGAAAAAACAGAGGGAAACTGAAAGTCAGGAGATGCAGAATGGAAGTGGAAAGCAACAATTATTTCCCACTGCAAAAAGCACTGTCTGGTATGAAGAAACATAGGGAAATCAGCAGAACTTCTGCATTATGGTTTACAGTGCACATGTGCATAAACACATTTTAAAGCTCATCTCTCTGAGCACACAAGGCTCATACTGCATTTACAGACATCGTGCTGTAGAAGGAGTGTACCAGTAAAATTTGGCAATTCCATGAAGCTGAAAGGTCTCAGTAGTGAAAGGAAGGATCAGAGCATCACTGGTGAGGAAACCCTAGATGGATAGGATGACTTAAAAAAGATTAAATTTAACAAGTGTGAACTAAAGATGAATAGCATACCTACAAACTAACAATGTATTAAAAAAAAAAATCAAAGCTATTAATCTATAGCAAGATAAATAAATAATAATAAAGAATGATTATGAAGTCATGAAAGCAGACATAAAGTCATTTTGGTAAGCATAGGAAAACACTGATGTCAATCCAGAAAGAGATCCAACTGGGACTCTGAGAAAATTCTGACCATTCAGTCTAAATAAAATTCGAGCAGGAACAGAATTAGAGAAACACTACTATGGCAGCTGCAAAATAAACAGTTTTATCTCCTTCATATTTGTAATTTTCCTAAAATGTTGGAAAAAATGTTAAAGGTGCTCATAGCTCTGTTCACATACTTCACTACTTCCCAACAGCTTTGTGCAATGTGGTCATAGGCTCTTATCATAGAAGCATAGAGGTTGGAATGGACCTCTGAAGATCATCAAGTCCAATCCTGCTACTGCAGCAGGAACACTTGGGGCAGATCACACTGGAATGTATCCATATGGGTCTTGCATCCTGGTTTGAGCCAGGATGAAGCTAATTTTCCTTTTATTGAATCTTTTTTCCTTCAGTAAGCTCTCTTATAACTAGCAGCAAGTGTTCCAGCTAGTGGACTGGTAACACTGGGATGTTTATGTTTCTGCTGAGATGTGAAGGTCAGTTTGTTCTACTCAGTGAATCTGCCACTACAGATGCTACTGAGAGCAGGAGAGTTCTATGACCCCCCTGTGGGGAGCTGGACTAGCCAGACAGCAGAACTGACCAAAGGGATTCCATTCCATAGATCTATGTAAGCTCCAAGGAAGGTCAGAGATCACAGAAGACAACTTCCTTCCTGCTTCTTCTTCCCTTCTCTTCCACCCATGACCAGCGTCTGGGGAGGACTCCATCCATCCATCACCATCCACCCCAGGCTCTGAGCTCATCACCCTCATACCCCAGCCCCTGTCTGCTCTCCTTATCTCCTGCCTGTGGGCTGAGACATTTCAGGACTGCTCACAGCTCAGGAGATGCCGGGGGAGCTGCTGGGGGGGGGAGGGAGGCAAGAGGCTTCTGCGGCTTCCTGAACATCCTTGTATATAATTGTACATCTAATTAAAGCTGTCTAATTTAGTTTTCAACCCAGCTAAGTCTCTCTCCTAATTCTCTCTCTCCTTCCCTACCTGGGTGGGAGGGGGAGGGAATCGAGAGCACTGTTAGTCTCTGGTTTATTTGCTGATCCTGAGTCAAACCGTGATATCTTGAAAGTCTCCAGAGAAGGAGACTCCACAACCTCTCTGGGCAGCCTGTCCCAGGGCTCCATCACCCTCACAGTAAAGAAGTTTTTCCTTATGTTGAGGTGGAACTTCCTGTGCTGTAACTTGGTGCCGTTGCCCCTCATCCTGTCACAGGGCACCACTGAAAAGAGACTGGCTCATTCTTTACATCCACCCTTCAGATATTTGTAGACATTAATCAGGTCCTCTCTCAGGATTCTCTTCTCCAGACTAAACAGCCCCAGGTCTCTCAGCCTTTCCTCATATGGCAGATGTTCCAATCCCTTAATCATCCTTGTAGCCTCTGTTGGACTCTTTCCAGCATATCCTGTCCCTCTTGAACTGGGGAGCCCAGAACTGGACACAATACTCCAGATGTGGTGTTATCACTCTAAATAAATTCCTAGCAAACAAAACTGCAGATATTTTTGTACTGCTTTTGACTTTTATCAAGCTACACTGAGTTACCCTCGATGAAAAGCTGTTCTGAAACATTAATGTCAAACCCTAGTTCCAGTAGCACAGAACAGGCAAAAAGAAACAAAAGACTGAGACAGGAAAAGTGAGGTGTTTTTTGACAATTAAACCCAAGCACTCTTTCTTGCAAGTTAGTACTCAGATTAGATTATTTTCCTCAGTGCTTATATATAATGCTAATGATGTATGTTCTTAACTTTTTAAGACCAGTAGCGATTTCAGAGGTGGTAATGCTCACTGCCCCCATTCTACAGGAGCACAAAAAAGATACAGCAAGTTCGGGGAAAAACGTTCACAAGGCAGAACAACGGCAACACAAGGCACAGACAGGGAATCCCAGAGGCCCCAGCCCCACATCCAAACCATTTTACCACATTACCTCTTTCTGAAACCGCATGTTGAGGGCACTAAGAAAGTATTTTTAGTTTAAGAACTGGCAGATGCCGATCTCCTGGCTTTATTGTTTAAGCATTACAGCTTTGTATTTACATAACACTTATAAATGTTTTCCTACTTAATTTTGAATGCTTGTGATCTGATAAACACTTACAGCCACATACATATTTTTCTGATCTACAGCCATGTATATTTAGCAGATAAAGCCACACAACATGTTAATTGCATTAAGGTGCTGCAGAGAGGTGTGGGTCCTGCAATCTGCCTACTGCCCTGGCCAGCAGCCCACTTGAGACAAACGTGCAAAAAACCTGGCTGATGCCTCCTGAAGCAGCCTGCATCGAAATACAAACTGCACCAAGTGACCAAACACACTTAAAACTTAACCACACTGAAACTACTGGTGTATTGCTATGACCCAGTGTAATTGCAGCAGAACTGCAGTATGTAGAAAGTCCCAGAAAACCTCTGTTCAGTTGCAAGGACCCAAGGGAATAAATTGTATTTGAACAAAACTGACAAAAAAAAAAAAAAAAAAAGGCAATCATGTTCAACAATAGAGAAGCATTTATCTTGACGTCACATTTCATCCACGATGCTAAGAGATGGCATCTGGTCAGTAGAAGGTATTTTAGAACAGAACGTTTCTAAAAGGTTTCTAGGCATGTAATAGAGATATACAGAGAAATGGAAAATTAGATTTCAGAGAAAGGGGGTCGCTTAAGAACAGTGAGGTTCCAAAATTCAGAGGATGTCCTTTAATTTCAATGTAAGTCTATACTGTTACTTAAAAGAAAAAAGTTTATGACTAATGGTGGAAATCCCAGTAACAAACTGATTCTACATTAAATATGAGTATTTTAAATACTAACAGAAAATAACTCTAATTAAATACATTACCTACTTCTTTCTCAAAGATTAGAAACAAACCACAAAATGATGAAAATATATATTCTAAAATTGCTATACGATACGTAAATAATTAGCAACAACAAAAATTCGACCTAAAATCCTGGTGAACTAACGTACTTGAGCTTGTACTGAAGTAAGATTTCCTATAAATGGTCGTAATCAACCATAATCAAGCATGTTTTCTTTCTCTCCTTCACTCACATGGCACCACCTCACCCCAGTTCTGGAAAAGACTTACTCTTGAAGATGCTTGTCTGCAGTTACCTTAAATATTACATTGTAATTATGCAAAGGATCTCTGTGTGAATATTGTCTGAAAGAAAAAGAAAGTAAGTCCTCCTCCTGAGTAGAAATCTCACTACTTCTTTTCCACTCAAAGCAAGCTGCAAGACTAAATATAAAAGAGTGTTTCAAAATGCAATAGTATTTTAAAATATAACCATTTTCATACAAAAACAAAATGATCAGACACTTCTTTGGACAGCGAGGAAAAATCTGGTGCACTGGTGCATAGGAATAAGTATGTCAATGAATTACTTAGATCAGAAAATATTATTATATTTTATCTTTAGAAAGGGAAGTTTTAAGAGATATCAAGTATTGGCATAAGCAACTCATCAGTGAAGGGTTTAAATGAAAAACTGCATCACTGTAAAATGAGAAAATTCGTTTTTCTGCAGTGGGCACTAAAAACAAACCTGACACTAAAATGAGCTGGCTGTACTGCAGTTATCAGAACCTTTCCACACCATCTTAGTTTAGGCTCTCCACAGATGAGCATCCTGTTGTGTGTATGCAGGCAGACATGAGCTCTGAGCACACTCCAGCCCTCTAACCATTAATAATTTAATAGACTAAGCAACCACCACTATCAGTCACTCCATGTACAGTTTCTAGAAAATTAACCTCCACCTTCCCCATTCAAAATCCAATCAATTACTCCCCTTTGCCTATAAATATAAAAATTACTCTTATTTTTAACACAATCTGTAGCATCCAATATTCAAAATCTAGCTCATTGTATAATTATTTCCCATACCAAATTTACTATTTGCTGTAACTGTTTAGCATCCTTTCTGGAAAACATTATCCCAAGTGAACGCTGGTTTATAATAAATTCAAAAAAGCACTTGATGTTATCAATAAAGGCCTGTGCAAGAAAGTTGGAAATGTGCTTCCCATATATGTTTTAGGTATCAATCCAATATTTGCATTCATACCTACCATGTTAAAACATAATAGACAGATGTCACTTTTGTGTGTTGTAAAATTACATTATAGGTAGGTTGGATAATATTTATGAGAAAAGGCCAAACCTAAATTTTTAGTATTCTTAATTATAACAGGATTTTATATGGCATGACCATGAATTTTAAGGAAATAAAATCTAATAGCTCTGAAAAAACAAACATACAAAACAACAACAAACAACAACACAAACAAAAAAAAAAAAAACACAAAAAAGATTACAGTGTGTATCTTGAAATTAAGAAGGTAGATTCCTCCATCACAGTGTTTTTTCTTCAGAATGAAATATTTCTCAACTTAAAGAAAACTATTTCCATAGTAAAAGTAATCTAAATTTACAGCAATGGTGGTGAATGCTAGCATGTAAATAAACATTTGCCCTTAAAACTTGCTTCAGTAAAACCATACTGATACTTACCATAAATAGGAAGTGTATTACACTAGCAAATATGCCCTCACATGTTTATGAATTAAGATGCCAATCACAAGAATATTCCCAATCCAAATACGTTATTTGCATCTGGCCTTGAAATCCATATTCTTTATTTGATGCAATAGTATATATATATTTAAGTTATTGCATTATTTTGTACCACTTCTTAAAATTAATTTTTGTGAGTGAGAGCTCACTGTACTATAAAAAACTCTGGTAAATCAAACCTACAATAGTGAGAGTTTGAATACTGTACTTTCTACACAAATAAACTCTAATGATGATAACCCAACAACCTTAACTGTTATAAAACAAGTGCAGTCATACGACATCTTAAAATAAGGCCTTTATGCTTTCTCAGTACAAAAAGCTAATGCACAACCACTTTTAGATAATATTAACAGAAAATCTGTTGAGTAGATTCAGGTTTTTTGAAAATTTTAAGTATATTTACAGACAGTACAGGAAGTACAAACCATGCATGCCCTCCATGTTAATTTTTTTAAGTGCCATATTCCAAGATGTTTTTTTAAAAAAAACCCTCTCTAGTTCTGAAAAATTAACCAAGCAGCAAAGTATTTATGATATTGTCTTAGACAAGTGGCTGAAGGCTTTAGCCAAAAAAAAAGATCCTGTTGAGGAACACAGTGATGGTAAGATATGGGACTATGACTGGGGAGAGCTGACTGGAGATAAAGAAATGACAGGAAGTGTAGCTACGACAGAGGGTCAAAAAACGAGTAGGGAGAACAAGGAAAAAAAGAATTAAATATTTGTAAAAAGAGAGAAAACAGAGGGAGAGGAGAGAGGAGACACATCTGGTTAAAATAACATTCTCAGCACTTACAACTAAGCAGTACCATTTCAAGAGCTGGACCAAGACACGGAGAATCCTTCAACATACAGGCTATAGGGCAAAAAGCTTTCATTACTGTGACCATTAAAAAAATCAGTATTTAGACACGTTAGTCTTTTGCTGCCTACCAGTACTGCTGGGGAAACAGAATGGACATTAAATCCTAGGCTATCCTATCTCTGAACAGGACAAAAAATCTGAAAGCAAGCTGAAAGCAGAGGTAAGTTGATCATGGCATTGTACTTCTTCCCAGTTAGACGTTTTCCTCATCTCCAAAGCATCAGATTTAAACATAACTTCCTAATATTTTAAAACTGATCATACTGGACTCTACTATTATCCCCCAAAACATCAAACCCCTTCTGGCATATTGTACTCCAAGTTTCAATCTTTAATTGGCAAAGCATCCTATAGTCTAAATGTACCTGGTCAGAAATTTTTTCCTTTTATCAGTTCAGCTTTCAGCATTTTTACATTTTATTCAATATGTTTTCTGCTGTCAATAGCCTTGAATATAATCTGTTTTAATCAATAAACACTGACTCTTGCATTGTTCCTCTCCTCTCCTCCAGTCTCTCTCATCCTTGGAACCCAAAGGAATGATTCTCTTTCACATCATTAACTACTGAGTAGGTGGAAACACTACCGGTCACTGCAGTAACCAAAAATAAATTGTCATTTTAACCACTGGATTTAGATTTTTTTAAGAGTTTAATTCTAGTTATTAAACAAATAACATTGTTTCACATAGTTATTATCTCTGTAAAGGAAGCAGTCTTTCTGTTGTTTCTCTAAACCAAAATACAGGAAAATTGGCCCGTTTTGGAAAAAACAAGAGTTGAGAAGTAAAATAAAATTACCCACTTCTACACATGTAGAAATCAGTTCTAGTTTCTTCAATGTCACTTTTGTGACACACACACTATTGTGTATGTCTGTCACATCCTTTTGGGGGGTGCTGAGGTGACCATTATTGCACACAGAAGCCAGATGAGGCCATAACACTATCCTTCATAATGGGGTTATAAAATTTTCCATACTGTTTTCCACCCTGCTTATTATGCAGGCCTTACACAAGCTTATCTTCCTGTGTTATAATAAATAATTTCAAACTAAGGAATATTCTTTTTGATAGCTAAGAAGCAAACTTCCTTAAATCCCAGTTTCACAAATACTACGAGCTGAGACCAAAATTAGCCATCAAAAGTCAGCAGCACTGCAAACAACACAAGAATGTTAAATACGAAATGCTTGTGTCAGAAATGTTAGTTAGCTTCAGCTCTGGATTTAGACATCATGTGAACAATTAAGTAGTGTTTTTCATGGAGGGTGTGTTTTGTGGTTTATTATTATTATTATTATTTATTAATTTAAGCAATAATTATATTAATACAGATTTGCTGGTATATTAAGAAGGATTACAAATTTTAGTGATAAATGTGCAAATCAAATAGCAGTATGTCCACAATTAGAAAGCTGCACTCAGTTCTGGAAACACTGGAATTTCCCAAGGACAATTATAAAAAGTGTCTGAGCTGCTGAAAAACACAAGTTACGAAACAAAAATTTACGATGCTAAACATCCCCCTTGTAACACAGAACGTTTAAAATTATTCAGTTTGTGGATGTAGGCACTCATATGCATGAAAATCTTTGATGATAAAGAGTCTTACTGGAGCATAACAAGATCCAATAGCTGGAGGTTAAAGTTACATTGTTAAAACTGAGAAGTATTTAACACTAAATACTATTTTCTAGAAGTCAGGATTATTAAGCTCTGAACTCACTCACCAAGAGAGGTCATGAGCTTACTTCTGGCTGGCAGTCAGTAAGGTGAGACCATGGCTGTTTTTAACGTTATGCTCTTACCAACTTAGAAAAAAAAAACCAAACAGCTCGTGTGCACTGGAGTCTGATTTCCTTTTTTCACCCTAGGGAGAACGGGGTTGCTTGCATTGCCCTCAACGTGCTTCCACTGGCTGCCTTTCAGGGTCCAGGAGCAATTAAGAACAAAAGTTTGGCTTATGCTTTTTGTTCCTCCCTTTTCACTGATGTAGGAGGGGCTGGCTGTGTTAGAAGTCTTGATGACCACTGCTCTGAAGTAACACAGACTCCCTCCTTCTGCAGCTAGCTTTAACTTGACAGATCTTGAGTGACACTTGATGGTCTGAGAAAGCCAGGAGGTCAGATTAACCCATTTAATCTCCCCTCCGATTTTAGTTTTACCTTAATCAGTGTTCTAGATGCCAATTACACATTTACATGCTGCACTGATGACCCCACTGAACTAGCTGCCATGGTCCAGACCATCTTCTCTATTGTTATCATTTGTTTTGACAGTTAAGTGTTTTATGGGTTAGTTCTAATTCTTAAACAATTGAATATTTCTCAGTTTAGCTTTCCTGATCGTCCTAATTCTTTTGCAGGCTGTTTTTAATGAACTTAAATAATTGGTTTAGCTTTCTACTTTTGCTCACACCGTCTTAAAAATTCACTCTCACCCATATAATATTCCCTTGAACTCTGCTTGCTGGAATTCACATTCCTTACTATTTACCTCATGATAATTTTTCAAAGTTTCATGTGTTTTTGTGTGAAAAGCATTTTAGTCTTTACTGGATAAGCATCCCATCTTACCTTTGTTTTCTGTTCAATGGCACACTGACTTCTAAGAAACTGCTGGTGTTCTCTTAAGTAACATCCAGACCATGTGTCTAGGTTTTTTTCAACTTTTAACCTTGGGCTCTCTCTGACTATCTCATTTTATTGAAATCACTTCCTCTAAAGTTTAGTCTCCTGTGTTGCCTTTTGGTTCTGTATCTCCCCCAGGATGTTGAATTTAATTATACTGCAATTATTATTAAATTGGTGGCTCAGCCATTCCATCTCAAATTAACTTCAGTTTGCTATTTAATATTAAATTGAAAATAATGTTGGTTTTCCAACTAACTGTTCCGAGGAAGTTCTTCAATGTGCTAAAAAACATATTTAAAGTTTTGTGCTAGTCAACCACTTAAATTCTGACTAACTCATGTCCTGCATTATTATAATAATTTAGACAGGGTTGTACAGATTCTTCAGCCCTCTGCTGTTAAATCTGTCTCCTTTTCCTGATTTATGTCTGATTATGCAGAATATTTTGTTTCTTTCATTTGGAGTTGAGAATTTGAAAACCAGTGGCTTTAAATCCCGCAGGTAACAATGCCTGTGTAAAAAAATAAGTAAAATTTAAATAAAAAAGTATTGCTTGAGCTATTATGACTGACTGCCACACCTCACTTTTTACTTCCAAAAACAACTGCACACTAGATCTGAAAATATCACCAAAAAACTTCAGCAATCTCTGCCTCCAGGGGCTAAAAAATTTCAGCCTACCTTGGGGTTTTCAGTTTGCAATGAGACCCCATGCCTGTTATTACTTACCATTTGCACTTTAATAGAAAAGCCTGTGCGAACTCAGAATTTAACTATGGGAGACATTTTATAAACAAAAATTCTTACCACAAATAATTTACAGTTTAAACAAGAGGCAGAAGATCTGAGAAAAGGACAATTGTGCCCTATTTACAGATGAGGAACTGAGGTAGAGGAATTAAATTATCTTCATACAGGAATTCTGCCTCAAAGATGGGCACTTTGCTCAGTCCTCTTCGCTTTATATCTCTGTAGATTTTTTTTTTTTACTACAAGATCAGCTTTTCTATCTGGATTGGAAGGAAAGGAATTCTACCTCTGTCTTTTGTGTGCTCAGTGGTCTAACGCTCCACAGTAACCTGTCAGATAAAAGGAGCCAAAGTGGATTGCCTGCATGTAGAAATTAGGCATGTTTACCTCCTCTGTTAAACAAGTTAACAATTGTTTGTGGTATTTGTACTTCATTTTGCTAATATACTCGGGATATTGGAGAGAAAAAAAAAAAGAAACATCATTAAAAAAATAAACATAATCATAATGCAGAATACAGGTATGCACGATATCTTGCTGGAAGTGATTGATGTGTCCCTCATCAGCAGTTTACTGATGGAAAAGGAGTTCATTAGCACATGCAACAACTGAAAACAACAGGTAGCAACAGTTGAGCACTCTCCTTTATGGCTTTTAACATTTACTATTTTGCCATATGAAGAACTTGATGAAACTCTTATACCTTGTCTACTTGGGAAGACCAGTGACAACTTTCACTGCCTTTTTTCACTGTCTGCATTTATTTCTGCATTCTTTGGTGTTAGAAATGCAATCATACTTCGTGCTTTTTATTCTGTAGGCAGTCTGACAAGTACCTGTTCCATAATAATGAAATACAGTGATGTTTATACTTAACAGTCATGCATTACCAAGGAAATCAGTCACACACACCAAAGACACTGATTTGGAAACTGGAAATCATTGTGTCACTGGCAATGCCAGGAATACCTCTACAGAGGAGTTTGCAGATTTTTGTATAATCCAGGTACTCCAGAAGGGATGTGAAACAACAGTTACTCAAAACAGATGTAGCTCCTCATGAGCTAACTGTTGTAAAAGAAACAACAAAATTATTTCTCTGAAGTAGAAGAGTTCTACTTCACTCTTTTAAAACTGGTACTGTTAAACTATACACTGTGTTTAAGTTATATCTGCATATTTATATAAGCTGATCTATTTGCTATTCCCATCTCTTTGGTCTAAAAACATTCATAAATGCCAGCTTTTACACATATATGTACACCAGGGTGGAGAGATTTTAATCTATGCCCTACAGTCAGGTTAACTGCTGCCTCATTTAACAACTGGGAACTGTACTTCAGTCCTACCAACATGATTCAAATGTAGCTTTACCACTGTTTTGGGTTTCGTTGTGTTTTTTTCTGTTGTAGAACAACAAGTAGAGGAATAAATAGAAGTTTATTTCCCTCTGCAGTGTACCAGAAGAAAAATACAGAGGGTTTTTTTGCTGACTCGCTTAAAACTTTGAAAAAAGTGAATAAAAACCTCAATCTGCACCTACTATTTAGCTCACAGGTCTCCAAATGAGTATTTAGAAATGGCACACAACCATTCCACTTGGGATTCTCTTCCTGGCCTCAACATGTCCAGCTTGGCACTAGTTACAATAGGATGATTTTTTAAATACCGAGGTCCCTTTTACCTCCAGGATGAAGAACTGGCTGCAACAGACTGACTAGTGCAACTCTGCACAGGGAGTAATGAGAAAAGAGAAAATAAAATAAAAATACATGTTCAAGTCTCCCTTCCTGAAGAAGGCAAATTGCTTTGCTTCAGATCTTCTATTCAGCGTGAAATTACCATCAAAGAGGATATGGAAATTGTTGCTTAGATATAGCAATATTTTTACAGGCAAAACTATCTGCTAGTTGAATCTCTGAGAGTTTACTTTCAGTTTGTACCATGGTTAACTCAAGAGGTTAAAGATATATTAAAAAAATATTTTTTTTAAATTATATATAAGTTTGAATTTTTCTGTTATTACTGTGTTCTTATTCTACTCAGACAAGGTCTTCCAAATGAGCATAGAGAGGGATAAAAGATATTTTTTTAATGTTGCTGAGTGGAAAATATTTTCTCATTTGTTTATTCTTTTTTTTCCTGTGCTGTACATGAGGATGAACATCCAGGGTATTAAAATAACTCAATCATTGTTTTAAAAAACAAACATGTACACCCTACGGGAATAATCCTTCCTGAATTTCTTCCTTAGATCTATCCAGATCCAATTCTGAGAACTCTTTTTCTCCAACAGATGAGAGAGGAAGAGATGCACACACTCTTGCTTCTTTATGTTTAGGCTTTTTTTTTTTTATTTTTCCTTGACCTTTAGACTTGCTTGAGGAGGAGTTTCACAGAATCATGAAAGGACCTTAAGGATCATCTAGTTCCAACACCCCTGCATGGGCAGGGACACCTCCCACCAGACTAGGTTGCTCAAAGCCACATCCAACCTGTCCTTGAACACTTACAGGGATGGGGAGAACACTTCCACACAGGGGGAGTTTCAACTAAATTAAAAAAAAAACCACAACTCTTTTCCAACTTTTCCTTTCTAAGTAAGGGATTAGTTCTTATCAATATCCTTGCTGGAAAATGAGGACAAATCAAACTAACTTCTAAGGTTTTGTAGCACCTCTTCTTACTATGACACAGTGATGTTTTGGACACATTGAAGTTGAGTTTGAAGAAAGATGATAGAGGTTGATTTGGGGGTTTGCGTTCTTAGGAGATAAGGGATCACCTCACTTTCTCTGCAAAGGCTCAGAGGAGAAAGAGGAAAAAAACAGTTTGTTCCTCTATAGCAAGACTGATTGAACTGATTTATAACCAGGACACTTGCAGCTGCAGAGAGCAAACTGAAAGAAGACAGCTGAATTCAAAAGCAATAAATTTCAGGAAAAAATCCTAATACCTTTAATAGTAACCTTTGAATTCTACAATAGCATTGTTAATGACACTAAGAAGACTTTCTCCAAGAAATCTGAAAATAACATAATTAAGAACAGAGAAGTAACGTGGTTAAATCACGAGCTGAGATTAATCTGAAGTTCTAAAACAATTTTGCTACCATATTTGAACCACATTACAGAGCAGTGAACTGGTAAAGAAGTTGGTAACACAAACAGCACGTTGAGTAACAGCTAAAATTGTTCAAACTCAAGTTATGTTATGTATGACGACACCCATAAAATCTTCTCCCCTTGAGTTTGTATCATTCTACCAAATCATTCCCCATAGCCTAATTCTATCACTATAGTTGATACTTTTGTTTGATCTGTGCCTTGTTTTCAGAACTATCTTTTGCCGGATTAAAGACACTACTGATCACACCTCTACTTCTGAAGATTTGGTATTTGGGAATTCCATGTATCTTCAAAACACTTATTAATATAATGAGGTACATCTTTGAATCCTCTGATTTATTTTAAACCAACTTACTCGTACAGCAAGTATTATATTCATTCTCCAGCCTAAGGAGTTGCAACATGAAACTCTAAAAATCTGCCTCTCAGGACTACCAGCTCTTTTTTTAATCCCCCTGCACCCCACCCATATTGACATCTATGACATTACCATTTCCAAGGACTGAGTATTTGCAAGTAACAGAGCTATGTATACCTGGAAAAAAAGCATATTTTTCTGCAGAAATGGAAAACGCTATGTACTTTTCTGCTTTAAATATAAAGAGCTGTTTTGTTATCTGTATCAATGTCCAAAAGTTTTGGTCTTGCTATTACTGCCTGACTGTACCCAAACAATCATCATTCTTTACTTAATCAATCTTTCTTAAGATATTTATACATGTCGCTAATCTATATCTGACATATTTTAATAGTTAGGGAAAGACTCTGGAGCCAGGGACTAGCTCATATGTGAAAAATAAGTAACTAAAATAGACTCTTGCCTACATATAGGTACATAATAGCCTTGAGGTCGCTATAACATTTCTGGCAACTAAATACCGACCTTGCTAGCCCTGCATTTGGTAGATGCCAAGATACAACATATGTGTGCATGAGTAATTGTGCATCTAATAGCAAATGCTGGAATTGGTGCTGGTATCAAAGTTCTCAAATGTAACTCCATCTCTTTTCAGCTTGAGTAGAAATACAGGAAAATCACACTTAATAAATTTAAACAGATACGCTTTAAATAAAGAAACAAACAAAGGAGCTTTTGCCAGTTTTTATATATGTAGAAAACAACGGGAACATTGTTTTAGACTTTTCTATTGTGTCTTGCTCAGCCACTGTGGATGGCAAAATGAGAAAGAAGCACCTCACTATTTACTGTACTTTTTGGGACACTGTGTATCCTAATCTCTTTGTCTCTGAAGTCCTGTCCCCCTCCACAGTATCTTAAAGACTGTCTTTGACAGGAGGGAAGGTTGAGGTGACTGTATAAGGCTTGTCCCTGGGGGACTGAGCAGCAGCAGCTCAGAAGCTGATGTGGAACAGAGTCTACTTAGATTGGAAATTCTGTGAAAAGAGTTTCTTCAATCACCGCATGTCAAGTCATCCTCTATAATATCATGTTAAGACCAGAAGTTGTCCTTGCTCTATATATATAGCAAAGGAGCAAATATAGAGAGGATTACACTGCTTCAAACAGAACATAATCTTCCTATGCAACTCTAAGCAGGACTGTTTCTCAGGAAGTCCAAAATTGGTCTTTGTGAGACAAAGCAAAAATAATCACAAGGTCAGATAAATAACATTAGTACCCATTTTTCAGCTACCATAATAGCTAGGACTATAAACAGATGGATAGAGAGAACTAGGAGGGCTCAAGGAAAAAATAAGGCAACACTGGCTAACACCTAAGCAGCACACAAAGCAAATTAGCAGTACATTTCCTTGATTTTTAATTTAAACCAAAACAAAACAGGTCTCCCACTAAAGCAAAGTTTTAGAGATTAATCTGAAGAACGGTAACAAGATGAGCCTGAGGATATTCAGAGAGCTTCTCCTCAACACAAAGGGAAAGCACCGGAGTGCTTGTTTGAAAATGTATGGAGAAAGGGCAAACCCAGTATTATGGCAGGTAATGAACTTGTGATCAGTATGTGGTAGCAGAAGAGTGTGATCTCTGAAAGGAACAGAAAGAAATACAGAATTGCCAACCAGCAGCACAGAGCAAACAAAGTGAGACACAAGTTAGAAAAAGGACCATACAGAAATATTCTGGATGAACACTGGTACAGCAAACACAAAATTTTCAAGGCCAGAGAAAAACACAATTTCACAATGAATATATTGGTTAAGCATAGAGACAATAGTTTTAGCTGTATAGAAAGATCATATATCTGGTAACTAGAAAATACTTGTAGATCTCAAAGCATATCTGGTTAGTTAAGAACAAGGCAAAGAGGACACTGTTTTCACAAGCCTGAAGGCCATGCAGAAAGGCTATTGCTCCATGCAGTCAAAGAAGAAGGTGGCTGAGAGAAACAAAGGAAGTCTCATTTCAGTCAAAATGAGCTTAGGAAGGTGCAAGAGAAAAGCCAAGATGTTGTTTTGGGGAAATAGAAGAAATAAATAGGTAGAGTTATAAAGATGGTAGCTGAGTTTGTGTTTGGAAATGAAGTAAGAGTGAATATACCAAGAGGAAGAAGGGCAAAAAGTTGGTGAAAAGGAGAAAGAATTGGTAAAAAGGTTAAGAAAAGCCACTGTGGGAAACACTGAAAGAGTATCTGGCAAGACAGATGATGAATGAGGTGAGTACATAGCCAAGTAAGTACTGGGACTGCAGGTGGGGCAGGTTGACTCGAACCAAGAGCAAGTCAAGCTTTCCACTTGACTTTAATGTAACAGGTGAAATACAGATTGGAGAAGGTCTCTTGTGCCTTCAAAGCAGAGGTAACCCACACACATGCAGTTAGAGGTGAAAAGCTGGTGGTAGGTGGTAGGCAGCAATATGGCTCAAGGAAAAGGGAACTGAGTTGTTATTGTTTTTAACGATGAGGGACTGAAAAGCTTCAGTTAAAAATCAAGTGGGAATGGAGATTAAGAAGAGGAAGGTAAATGTAAAGGATGGAAGAGAAGAGGACTGAGAGACTGGAACAGGCAGGAGGAGAGATAAACCCTCCTCCTGAACCTGAAGCACAGTAAAACTGAACAAGGAAAGGGGAGAAGGAAAGGCAAACCAAAGAAGGAGAAAGGTCACACACTGCATGTCATTATGCTATTATTTTATTTTTTTTAAGAAGTCAGTGAGATCATACATGGAAAAGGATAGAAGGGAAAAGCCAAGGAGTTCAGCAGGGATCCAAAAACAGTGAAGAGCCAACTGAGATGGCAAATACGGGATCTGATTATGTCCGAGTGTAAAGCTTTTCAGTGACAAAGATGGTAGAGCTGGGGAGAAAAAAAAAAAAAAAAAAAGATAAATCCATAGCAAAAGGAAGCCGGGCTGGTCACAGGATTTCCGTGAGAGATACTGTGCTACATGAGAGCAGGACTGGAGGAAGCAGATGTTGGGAGACTGCCAGGGCCAGCAGTTGGTAGGGGGAAAAAAAGAGGACAGCACAGTTTACCTAAGAGCTCTGTTCAAATATGTGGTTAGAGAAGGACAAACCCAGGAGTCAGAGCAAACAGAGGTCAGGACCTACAGTGTTTGCTCCTGCAGAGCAGAATTTGCAGGGGATTTGACAGGCTTAGTCTTGCTTTCAGATGGGAAAAAAAAAAATTATGAGTGAGATGCAGAAAATGGAAAAGTTCATTATCTTAAAATACTAATTATCTCCAGGAAATCTCCCCTTTGATTTGGGGAATCCCAGTTTCCCAATGGCATAGAGCATGTATGTGCAGAACTGAAGGTTTATGAGATATTTCTGCCCCCCTAAGCTACTGGTCCCTTGATCTATAAGTGGGTTTGATCCAGGACTAATTACAACAAGTTCTTAAGAAGACAAGTGATTTTTCAATCTTCAGTTTTACATACCAGCATATCAACATTCAAGCAGTTCCTGCTCACATCAACCACACAGTTACAGGCTTAAACACACGCCTTTTCCTTCAGTGATCATTTGGAGCAGTAATATAAATTCTGCAACATGTTATTGTTTTCAACACAAGTTCTGCTGAAAAATATATGCTTGACATTATTTCAGCAATTAAATATTGAAATTAGAGACAGCCCCATTCTGAGACATAGAGATTGTAATGTGTGCATTCATCAGATAAATTTGCATACATATGTTTATACATCATGCATTTCTAATTCCAGTTTCACTGTATTGCAATCCAACAGTCAATGCTATTTTTACTGGGGAGGGAAAAAACAAATAAAAAGAAGTTTCTCTAGAGCTATCTCCAAAAATTACTTTTTCAATAATAATCTTGAAAATTCAAGTTTGGGTGCAGCAATGCTGACTTTTTTTGAAGAAGACTACATAATGCCTTTATTCATCCTGTGAAAAAGATTATATTAGACGTTGGATCAATTGTTCTGACTCTAAATTGCAGTCTTTGCTGAAATCTCCCAATCATAAACAATCTTGCAGCAGACTCTCCAAATCTGTGGTATTAAATTAGCAGGCAGGCAAAATAATGAAATCCTGGCAATTTAAGTCGTTATTTACTCCCTAATCCTCCTGAAATTCCCAATAATTTTCCCATACTACAGGAAATCGGATTTTGCTAGAGAGTAATGGATTTTAAAATTATTATGCATTAGATTTCATGTTAGGAGCACTGTTTAAAGGCTATGTACATATACAGTACAACTTCATAAGCAAAAGGCAGTTTTTACACTAAACTGAAGAGCTCAGTAAAAATGTAATGCAGCATCTGAACTACCTGATACAATTATTTTATTTTTAGATAAGAAGAAAAAATAACATAAGGACAGAGTATGTGCTAATCGCATATCTTCAGAAATAAAAGGGGAAAACAATACACTAGAAGAACTCAGATACAGGAAAAAAAAAAAAAAAAGTCAGCTACTTTAAGCAGCAGATGTAACTTTCTGGATATAAGGGTGCATGGATTCATTTTGGGCTTGCTGTTCAATTAAAAAGCTACCAAGGAGTGCACAGATGAAAACAAGCTGTGAGAATATGGTTGTACTTAATCTAGACCTAACATAGTAATGAGGAGAAAAATATTTTCCACAGTTTGATACTGGATATGGGTCTTAGAATAGAATAGAATCATTAAGGTTGGAAAAGACCTTCGAGATCATCAAGTCCAACCATCAGCCCCACACCCCCATGACCTGTTTTTTTAACGTTTCCAGGACTGGTGCCTCCACCACCTCCCTGGGCAGCCTGTTCCAAGGACTCACTACTCTTTCAGTGAAGAACTGTTTCCTAATACCCGATCTGAATCTCCCCTGGTGCAACTTGACCCCATTTCCTCTTGTCCTGTTGCTGGTCACTAGGGAGAAGAGGCCAACACCCACCTCACTACAACCTCATTGCTCTCTATGACTACCTGAAAGGAGGTCTAGCCCCTCAGCCTCCTCCTCTCCAGGCTGAACAGCCCCAGCTTCTCCAGCCTCTCCTCATAAGTCCAGTTCTCCAGACCCCTAATCACCCTGGTTGCCCTTCTCTGCAGCCTCTCCAGCACCTCGATGTCCTTCCTATCCTGCAGTACCCAAAACTGCACACAGTGCTTGAGGTGCAGCCTCACCAAGGCCGAGTAGAGGGGCAGGATCACCTCCCTGGTCCTGCTGGTCACACTATTTCTGATGCAGGCCAGGATGGTGTTGGCCTTTTTGGCCACCTGGGCACACTGCTGGCTCATGTTCAGCTGGCTATCAATCAGCACCCCCAGGTCCCTCTCTGCTGGGCAGCTGTCCACATGGGGCCCATTTCTAAATTTCTTCCATTCCATAACAAAGGTTTAACTTTGGCAGCTGCTCCAATACAAAAGCCCCTTGACAATATTAAGCTGCAAACTGCTGAGCCACTGGAACAAAGAATATTGACAACACTGTTTAGGTCCCAAAAGAATACATTTAGAAACCAAGTAACTGGAAACGAGACTCCGACCAATTCTATGGTTCATCAAATATAAGCAATAATATGTTGATTCTACTGAAGCTACAGGCAATAAATCTGAATGCCTGTCAGGTCAGGATTAAAAATTAAAGCAGAGGTCTCGGTGTGTCAGGAATTCACGGTGTTTTCTGAGTGAGTCAGTAATGCTAGAAGGAGTTTGGAGGGAAAGCATAACACACCACGAGGCTGCATCTGTGCCTGTAGCAGTTGTGAACCACAAAGGGATGCTAAAGAAGTTCCAATTAAAAAAAAAAAAAGCAAAATCACTTAGCAGTTGGGGATTGCCAGAACAATGGTGACAGTGGGTTGAGTAAAGGAGGAGGAGAAGAGACTAGCAAGAAAAATCTGCAAATTTTGTCAAGGCTGATAGCCAGTTTTGAGAAAAACCTTGGACAATGCTTGAGAGCTCAACACTTCAGTATTTTCTTTAGCATTTTTATACAAAAGACTAAACACCTGTACAGAAACTGAAAATATAATTTTAAAAACAGAATCAGTGAGCTCAAGGGATTTATTCTGATGTGTACTGCCCTGGAGTATAGGTTTGAGTAATGTTAGTTTTGCCTGTAAGCTGGTATCATCTGGCTGATACTAGATGACTTACAAAAAAAATACTTGGTTAAGTCATTCAACAGTAGGATGAGACACATGTCTGCACACAGCAAAGCTGACATAAAAGTATTAACTACCTTACCTTAGAACAGTTTCAGAGAAATTAAGATCTCAAACAAACGTAAATAAATTTGAAGATCTAACACTGCTAAATATGCAAGCATAACATGGGTAAAAGAAGAATCTCTCCTTCTGCTTATTTGTTATGTAGACACACAAAGAGTGCTCAGCATTATTACCTTATCTTTGTATACCAAAGCATTATTTAAAATGTCTTTTTCACTTATCATTATGTTTCAGTAGTTCACTAGAATTGGGGTGTGTACTAACATGCATGAAAACTTGGTGCATCACTCTTCTCAACATTTTTAAATCTGAAAATGTGTTCGTATGCTTACATGCAAAAGGTAAATTATCATAAAATTATTTTTTCCCTAAGTGACAAAATGAAAAGCTAAACCAAGCTAAAGTTAGTGGGTTAGTGGAAAACTCTGCTAGTGGACTGGCATTTCCAAATAATACATGTTCTCTCCTCAAACATGTAGAGATGAGAAGTTGACAAATCCTACATTATTGTAACTGGTATATTTCATAAGCCTAAGGTAAGAGGTAATTTCTACCAACTCCTGCTGCTTGATCCATGAAAGAACACAAAAATGATGGCTCCAGAGACAGGACTGATTTCCCAAAAATAAGCAAGATGTCAAAAGAAGAGTAGTTGTCAAGGGCAGACGAGGAACTACGCGTGGCTGCAGTAGGCAAGTCTAGCAGCCAACAAATTGCCCCGTCAGGGCAATGAGTACATGTGCTCAATAATTCACAAAAGGAAGGAAAGGTTAGACAATTAAACATTTCCAGGTCTATGTTAATAGGTAATAACCAAAGAAATAATTTTGTTTAAGAAATGTTTAAATGGGAAATTGCAAAAGTTTTCTCCTCAAGCTTTTTCATCCGAGTGATCTCACAAGCATTTTTAAAAGCTGCACGTAGAAAGAAGTAAAGAAAGACAACTGACCCATGATAAATAATGACAATCACCTCAACCCCTCCTCCCTTTCTGTGTCCAGACCTCCTGATGTCAAACTGGAAAGCCCCTCACTAGTGATACTCTGGAGGGCTCTGCGCTGGTTCACCTTGAGGTGTGCACAGCCTCTTTGGAGCACAGAGCTGGTCTGTATGTGAGTCAGCTCTGCATGCACTCTTGGAAGATATTCATAGTGAGATTCTGGCAAAGTTGCTCTGAAGTATTATAAACTCGTAACAGACTTAAAAATCAGAACATCAAGTTTAGACATTCAATAATTATGTTACTCCATTTTACTCTGGCAATTTATGCAATAGCAATTAACTCGCAGGGAAATGCCTTTTTACAGAGCAGCCAAATGTTTTCTAGAGTTCATAAGCCACAGGGCCACCAGGAGCATTAGGTCCAAAACTTCCTTCTCTTTCGTATTAAGGAGCATTTTCAAATGCAAGAAGCACTGAAATTTCAGATAAAATTATGCAGGAAATTGGAAGAAGCTCTAGGATACACCTGCTGTGACAGAAAAATATCTTTTAAGAAGCTTTTAAGTGTCTTTTAAGTATTTTTTCTTCTCTAGAAAGATATACTTTTGGCAAATTTTCAAGACAATCACTTTTATTTACTACATGTTCATGACTTGAAAGTATGAAAAATCACAAATGGCACTTTAAAACATTGTCCTGCAACTATCCTTCCTTTACACCTCACTCCACCACAGTTTGATGACCGATTCTACTAATTACATTAAATTTAGAAGTAGTCTAGAATACCAAGCACTGGAGCACAGCTAACCATATGTAATGTAACTTCTGAACCAGAATCAGTACAAGGTTTGCTAAGCTTTTGTATCTTCCATTGAAGTTACACTTTGGGAAACAACAACAACAGTATTCTATCTCTCTGTGGCACCTGGATTTCTGCTGAAGACAACTACATTAATCAAATGCCACCACTGGGGCCTCAAAAAACCAAGCAGACAATAAAATCAGGATTAGAAATCTGAGGATGAAATACAGAGAGACTTCAGGATGCAAGAAATGTGACGTGGGAGAACCAAATGTATGGATGTTCTCATAGCAGAGCCATGCAGTATGAGCATGGGAATGGCTGAAGAGGCAAACAAGCCATACATTTGGAAGAGAGCATACCCTTGGCATGGGTGGAGAAATCCCATGAAAGGCAAAGCATCTTCAACATGGGGAGAGCTCCAGGAAGATGCTGAGCCAGGAGCATGCAAGCTGATTATTTTTGTCTAGATATTCCTGGACAAGCCAGAAGAGTTTGCCTTTCAAAACCTACACAGAGTCCAAATGTCAAGCATCCACCCATGAAGAGACAAACCATAAACCAGAAAAACACCCCTGCTTCTGACAGTGAAAACAGATGTTTTTAGCCTAAGAGCAAAAGGCACCTGTCCTGTAAGGCCTGACATCTAGGAAAGAGAAGACAGTTGTAGGTAGCAATCGTTTGGCCATGGAAAGAGTCAGAACTCATCCAAAGGAAAGTTTAAGGATGGACAGATTCAGCCTTGTAGGAAATCAAACGAGCACTCAGCCTGGGGAACTGCACTGTGGCTGTGCACTTGTTTTAAAAAGTGCAAGTAAGATGCCTTACCCACAACACAAAAAATGGACACATTTTACAGTCCTGCAGCTACAACAGCTCCAAAAATTGCTTATTCAGCAAAAAATTACCAATGAAATTACTATAAAAAAGGCAGTTTTCACTGGTGAAATGCTTCATCCAAGAGAACGTGTAACATACACATTTAGGTAATGGTTGTGTGTAATTGCTTAATAACACATGCAGAAACAGAAATTAATTTTCTGCTATTATTGAGGCAGTATGTCAATAGCTGCAACATTTACTAGGTGCCTTTTAATAAAAGTTGGAACACATTTTCTGACATGGCTTCTAGTCACTAATAAATAGGAAATCCAATATGTAAATGCTTTATGATCTATTTCTTGAAATATTTCCTTTTATCTCACCCTGAAATTCAGAAAACGGTGAGCTATCTAAAAACAGAATAGAACAGGTATTCAAGTTTTACAGTAACTATTTTAAAACTAGAAGTTCCTCACAGAATCAGGATATACCATGTATTTTATGTGACCAGTTTACAGAGTCCCTTTGGTTCATCTGGTACTACCCCTGTATCAAACAAATGCCCATTTGTTAAGAACAAAGGTATCACTACGGACACAAGTATGAACTGAGCCACAGCTTGAAACAACAAACCCTGAGATTTACAAGGGTAAATATCCTAATGCCTGCACATGCACTCAGCCTCTTAAACAGAAAGCCTGATTCATGACAGCTGGAGCACCTCTGGAGATCACCTCGTGTCAGTAAAAGCTGCTGTGTACTGAAGAGAATTTGAAGGGAAAAAAGAAAAAAATAAAAAGAACAACAAAAAAGCTACCTATATTAGCAAGAGCTTGTAGCCAATCTTTAGGCATGCACAGCAGAGATTTAATTCATAGTGTCAAAATCATTAGAGACAAAATTACTTGCTCTTCCAGCTGTTCTTTTTAAACGTACTTTTAAGGCAAGTAACCAAAGCAGAGGTTTTACTGTCATTCAAAGCTAGGCTCAATGGTAACAATAATGTTAACTGGGCCACTTCCAGTTAACAGTATTAACAAATCATCCTCTGCTCTTTCTGCCAGCTCTGTTTTTGAACCAGGGGGGGCCCAAGTTACATAAAATCCCACTCCCCAAGAGCAGGAGATGGGAACCTTGCCAGCACCAATCCCCTGCAGCTCAGAAGAACAGAAAAGTTGGGGTATTATTTTTTTAAGATTGATTTATTTTGCATTTTGGGGAGTTGTCAGATTAAGAAAAAAGTAGAAAATAAACGTGCAAAGGTGGTAATTCTTTCTATTTCAGTTATTTTGAGGTTTTTAAGTCACAGGTCCCTCAACAGTAAATGCACCCCTTGCTAGGGCCACCTCATCCACAGGAACGTGAACTAATCCAAACTGTCATTGACAAATACTTTTAAGACTGCAGTAGAGTTGAAGAAGGTCTTCTGGATGGACATAAAGGTTGCATTCAAAATAATTTGTGTGCCTACCATGGGACTTAAAACAACATAGCTAAACACAGATATTTCATAAGAAAAAATTTTCTAGAAAAAAACAGCTCTGCCACCACATAACTTGAGAGATGTCTAACTGCTGTTACAGCCTCTTCTTTTAAAGTCAAGTTTGTAGCTGTTCAACTTTGTTAGCTTCCCAAAAGCACCAGTTTTCAGCAGCTCTGCAGCTCGGTGCTCAGGCTGCATTTTCTCTTGGTACAGCTCCAGAAAACAGGCATTCCCAGCAGAACTCCTCCAGACAAACGCTTGTCCTCAGCTTCATGGGAAGGGCAGTGGTGACCACCACTTTACTCAAACAACTGCTGGGGATGGCAGATGTCCTCTTCCTTCAAAAACTGCCTGTGAGCAAGGTGAATTACTTGGTAACAACATCATCATGTATGGAGTTTTCTTCTGTGGGACTCTTTACTCCACAGATGACTGGGCTGCACATTCCTCCAACTTCATCTTGGTGGTAATGGAGAAGCATACCACACGCAAGGATAGTATTTACAAATACAGTATTTAGCTCATTTACAAAACAGTGATGTCAGCCTCTAATATGCTTCCAATATGCAGAAGACTACTTTGGCCATGGTGGGTGAGCTACCTCATCCCTTCCTTTCTCCCTCAGCAAACATAATGGTTCCACCAAAAGGTACAGCTGTGTTCAATCACCTGTTCTTTCATTCTAGCCATCCATTCACCTAGAGATAACTCTGCAAACCCTCAGAGAAACATTTCTGCTGAAGGGTACTGGGAAAAAAAAAAAAAAGAGTTCAGCCTGAAGCAGCCACCTTGGACAGACAATTTGCCTGGAACTGTTTAAGTTCAAGAAAATTTTAAGTAACGAGAAGTAGCCTTTTAAAAATAATCTTAAACTACAGGTTCCACTTGATAAAATTACCACATACTGTAAGAAAACTGAAAGTCATACTCAACTGTGTGTTTAACATGTAATAAAAAAATGTACATCTATTAATTATAAAAGTTATAGAAATATCCCTATGGGATGAGAAGACATCTAGTAACAGGGTAGTACATTAAAAAACTGTCAAAGCCCTCTTTGGAAATTACCCTCTTGGATGTCCTTGCAATACCATTTTCTTGCAGTAACTTGGATTTCAGGAAACTGAATATAAGTGATGTCAACTTTACTGGGGAAATTTCTTTTTTTGGAGCCTAATCATTTTCCATCATAAACTCAGGTCATGTTTTCTAAGCAATCAAGCAGGCTAAAAAAGATGGTTTTTTTAAAATAACGGAAGCTTAGCTCCTCGTACAATTTAAGCATGACTTAGGGAACAGAAGGTTCAAGAAAGCCCTCTGCATACTGTAGTGCTGCAAGAAGAATTAATAATACCAAATTTCTTCCAGGAAGACTCTGCATATTATCAGGAAAGAAAGCAGAGATGTAAAGGAGCTCCCTTTTTTCATATTAAAAGGAAAAGAAAATAGCAATTTTCCCTATGTGTCTCACTGTTGAAAAAGCAGGGATTAAACCTTGAACTTGAGAGAGGACGAAGAAGTTTTGTATCAAAACCCAGACTAAATATTAATGGACTGTATTAACTATCCAAGAATTAATTCAACTAGCTACTACAGGCAAGCAAGCTCCAAGAGGACACCCACAGCTGAGCATCAAGAAAGGCCACCGAAAAACGGATTACAGAAATCTAATGGATCCATAACTTCCTTTGAAATACTAAAGAAAAAGCTTTCCCCGTGGACAGTGAGAGGAAATCTTTCTCTCCATCATCAAGGAACACAGGAGATCCCAGAAACCCTCAAGAGATGATCAACACATGGTAAGATAAAGAACAGTTGGTCGGAGGCTGTTTATTTTTAATTCTGTTTATCTTTCAAGGGAGGAGGGCAGTTACTGGAAATGTTAAATTAAACTATCCAACTAGCAGAAAGCAAACTGTTTGAAATGAGTGAAAGCCAAGACAGCAGCTGGATCTCACTCAGGAGTGGTGATAGCTCTACTCTTGCAATCCATCAGTCCCAAATAGAGTACATGTCCACCGTGTAACAATGGGGGGAAATCAGCTGAAGCAAGAAAAAGAAAGCAATTGGCAATGGGAACCAGAAAACACCATGTTGCTGTACACAGAATATTAGAAACCCATTAAAATAGTGGGAAAACAAAATATTATTAATTAATTGGCAGGATATCATAAAAAGCTTTCTGCAGTGATATACAAGTTGTCCAGGGAACCCAGTTTTGTCCTCAAGAAACAGAGATTTTCTTCACAACAGAGGCAACGAGAAAAGGGTCTCTTTGCAAACGTATATTCAGGAAAAAACATAACTAAATAAATTAACAGCTCATTTCCATATTGCGAAACAACTCTAAAATTGGACACAACCCACTGTGTTCATACTGTTCCCTGTGATCCTGACACTGTGAACATATATGAGTTTAATGAGAGTATTCACACATACAACTCTACTCAACCATGAAACTGTTTGTCAGATTAGGGTCAAAGTCCCTGATCCTGCCACAAGATCTGTACAGGAAGTTCACAACATCCATGTAGATCTGTGATGAAGTCAATGAGGCCATGATCCACAGGGATTCAAGTGCCTGCCTTTACAAACCTCACTGCAAAACTGACTCATGCAAAATTGATTTATGAAGTGTAACATCATACTCCACTATATGCATATACACTGTCTGTGTGCTTTTCTGTCTCCTTAAAACAGAAAAGATACTAAAAACTCCATAATATATTACATTCTCTTAACTGTTTCATAGTTAAGAACTTTGAACATTTCATAGGCTAAAATTTCAGCTTTGAAATACATTTATAGAAACTGAATCTGAAAGTAGAACTGGAAAATGTTTTCCAGATTCTCTATGGCTCAGAACATAAAATTTACCATAAACCTTATAATGAGCTTTGTCTTTCTCTTCCTAGATCAGAGTAAACTAGACAGGTCGTGCACCCTTCTGATATGAATTATGCAGAGTACTACTTTCTTGGCAGCATATATTAGCCTCTGATGGGTTACAGACTGCTACATTTGAGTTTTGTTATAGGTATCCTCCCTAACTGGAATAAATCTAGTTTGTGGATGTTACTGTGACAGCACTATGGAGATGTCCACTTAAGTTAAGGAGGGGTCACAATGAAACAGCCTACAATGACAAAGTGCAAAGTAGATTTTCACCTTAAATCAAGCTAAATTTTAATTCTCCTTGATTATGCCAATCTCAGTTTTTCTCTAGGTACATGTGTATGTATTTTTTTTTTATCTGCACTACTATACACAGGAATGATAATGCTCTATTTGTATCCATTGAAGGTTTATTTATTTTCAGTGGCTAAGATAACGTGTATAGAATGCAGATTTCAAAACAAGAAACAATATTTCAAAATTTAATGGAGACCTACACAACATTTCTTCTCAAGCAAAACATTCTGTGCAAAGTCAAGAATCCATGTTAGCACAACTGCTTGTAATATTAAGACATTAATTTGGTAGAAAATTCAAAAAGACTATTTTGTTGTCTGTGACTCGGGTTATATAATGTGCATTTCATATTTAGTGTAATGTTTGGATGTGACAGTTCTAGTCAGCCATGGGTATCCATGTTCCCTCAAGAGGCCTGCCTGACTTTCCTCCTCATTACTTCATTTTTCACCACCTCTCATAAGGCTTTCGCTGTTGTTCAGCTGTTCTGATTAAGAGCTGCATTTCTCCCACAATTTATGATCTTCAGGATTCATCTTTCATCATATTAGGGAGCAGATGGAAGTTATAAGTCTTTGGTTTTTCCAAGCATGTGTTAAGCAAGTCTGAAATGAGTCATTTAGACGTATTAACAGAGCAGTTGAGCTTATTACAAAATCCGTGTTTGGCATGTTGTTCAGAAAGAAGACTCTCACTTTCACTTTTACTATTTGTGAGGCTAAAGTAGAATACATTTAGGCAAAATGCCTCAAATCTAGCTAAATACTAATATCAGAAAAATCGAAAAATGCTTTACATCAATGTAGTACTGGCTTGCACTGTACTCTTCTGGTGGAGTCAAACTTAGCACTACACCCAGACACACACACATACAGGCAGACATCTCTGCAGAGTTCTCACAGTCCCCTCATAATTAGCTCAGAGAGAAATCTCACTAGCTAAATTGGAAATGTTAAATGCAAACATACATGAGGGCTACCTAAATCATTTAGCATTATAAACATCAGATTAAATCCCTATATGGAAAATAAAGCATCAGAAGAAAGAATATGGAGGGGGAGGAAGAGCGCGCAGAGGAAGCGGGTTGTTGCAAGGCTTTAATCCAACATTTGCTCTCTATTGATCAAGTGTTTGTTCAGTACTTTATTGATGTAAAGCATTACACACAATCAGTGTTAAATATTAATGTCAGAAGATCTTTAACTCTAAATTCAGAGCATTTGTTAGTCAATTTAATATTCTCAATGTTACTAAACTACAACTTAACCTCCTTTAATAACTTTCCTGAGCGCTGTAAGAACATCCTGCATACATTATGCAATGAGTAAGAATGATCTGTATGTCAACAGTGGTATATATAAGGTTTTTAATACAACTACTAAAACAAAAGCTTAGAAACAGGACATTTCTCAATGCATGGTACTTAAACTCATGGCATTACAGCCAATTCCCTTAATCTTTTGACCTATACCTCATCCTGTGCACTCCACAGCATCTTTTAAACCACTGACTTCTCCCTTGTTGAATCCTCACATACTCCATCTTTCCTCCAAGCAAAAGAAAACACAGTTTTGCCCCATTTCATAAATTCAGCTAGGTTTTACATCCAGGGTATATGCATCTCTTTAGAGCTCTATTCTGAATAAATACTATTTTTTGCACAGAACATTCCCAGGAAGCCTCCCCTCATTGGAAAGGCTGTTATCTCCTATTGTTTTCAATGAAAATGAAGCGTGAAACAGTTCTTAGAAACGAGGAACTCTTTCAACATGTCCATTGCCTCCCTCTGGGAACCATGAAGGAGGAGCTAAACTGCCTTCAAGGGAGATGCTGGTTCCTTGTACTGTTTGAGGCTTCCACTTAACTCAAACTAATTAACCATTTTATTTCTATATTCTGAGAAAATTAAATCTCCACTCAAGAAGAAGTATTGAAATTTTGGGGAGGAAATGTTGCTTTTTCTCTCTGAAACACGTGGCTTAGTCCTCATATTAAAAAAGAAGCACAGCACAAATTTACCGGTGAAATTTCCTCTATATAGAGAGAAAAAAATATGTGGAGTGTAAAAAAAGATTCTGGTATCAGAGCTTACAATTAGCATTTGTGACATAGAGTAGTTCAAATTTAATCAATATATTATCAGTATATTGAAGAAAAGAACGATGGAGGAGGATAGGAGCAGAAATAGCACATCATCTTTCTTTATGGAAGTGTGAGAATGAGAATTCTCTTGGGGGTTTTCTTAACAGGAAACAAAAGGAAAATAAATCGTATTTTCCTGAAAAAGAGGTCTCTACAATGCAAGGAAAGCACCAGTTTTTCAACCCTGAACATTTCTGAGGAGCAAACAAATCCAGTTGCACAGTTTTGGAGATAACAGTACAACATTTTGAGATACACGTATAAATACGTGGATCAAATCCTGATCCTAGTCAATGCAGTTTTGCAGAAAGCAATGCCTACTTCGATTGGGGTTGGAACATGCTTTTAACTACTCCTTTCCACACAGTTGCATTAGAGAGCTCCTACTAAGCAATAAAATTAAGGAGCGAAGAGACTGAAAAAATTAAGCTTGCCTCTGGTAATTCTGTCAGTTCCATTGTACAAGACTCTCACACTGTGAACATCAACCACACTGTTCTCTCCAAACCCTCCAGTAAGTACTGTCCTCCCATGAAGACATTCACCTCCTTTTATTGCAGTATTGCCACACTACTGATGATGAAGGAAGATAAGAATTCTAAACATTTATCACTTTTTCCAGATTTAAAGCTTTTTTGGCTGCACATATGAGAAAGTCAAGGACTTATCACCTTGAGAGAGATATTAACAGAGTATTTAACTCAAAATATGATTTATTAATTGTTCATTTTCTTTTTCTAATAAACCAGTGCAATCTTAAACCATATGGATTTACTTAATGTGTTCAGATACATAATCTCAAAGTAAATGCCAGTCTTCCTTGGTCTCCTAGCTTTAATATCTAAGAATACATTTTAGTGTATGTATCCCTGAACACCAGGAAGTTAGACATGATCTCTGTGGGATGGAACAAGCAGAAAAAGAAAGGTATTTAATTCTTAAAAACTAATGTCATTACACAAAAAGCAAAGGATATTGTTTTAACAATGACTGTATATAAAGGAGATGCTTTTAATTTCCGTGTTTCTTATTAAAAGAATGCTATGACCACTTAAGTTTTTTCCAGTTTTAAGAAATAACTTGTTCTCTTGGTGGCCAAAGGTAGTATCTACATATTGAGAAGAACTACATGTCTGAAGAACATCCTCTGAAGGTGAAATTACAGGTACTGTGGTGACCAGTAAACATGTAAAGGCCCTTCCACAATTTTGCAAGTAAGAAATTATTTGGTACCTCAGAGCAGAAGGCATTGTTTTTGGTACAGCAGTCCTTGATCATTACTGAGCAAAGCAGGCCAAGCACAAACTATGTAGGGTATTGCACATACACCTTAGCCAAAGGAAATCACACCTACCCATAGAACTATGCTTGGCAACCTCTGCTTATAATGACAGCCCATCAGACCATGGAGAACCTCAAAAACAAAGAAAGCAATGGACAGAGGTTCTGCTGAGCTTGCAAGAAGGCTACCAATCCCTCTGAGATGTGAACCCTTTGAACTCATTCATGGATCCATAAATTTAATGATCTTCCACACTTGGGGATGATGGGGAGCTTCAGTTTTCATTTTTGTTTCAAGCAGAAGGAGTTAACATGCATTTTGCATGGAAACTGACAGCTGGAAATCAGATCTAGAATTTAAATGTTGGCAAGAAACCTGGGAGGACCTAGAAGCACAAGCTGCCCTAGGCTAGGCCACTGCAGAAGTTCACAGTAGCTACAACTACGGAAGGCAAGAAAATCAACAGCTAAAGCATGTTCTTCCATCCCAGATACACAAAAGGCAGAGAAGAAGGCCCTGTGATAGACTGCTTGGAAAAGATTGTGACTGCTGACAAGCATGAACTACAACCCACTGGGGGAATGCAACAAGAAAATACATTTTCAAAAATTATCCTGAAACAAAATAAGATTCTATATGATTAGATTAAAAAAAAATCTGCACCTAAAAGTTCTGTGTGGACTTCATAAGTAAAAAATGCTAATTTCATTAAAATATAATAAAGCAGTTCTTATTTGCAGGAGACAGTTTCACTATGCTATGCAAACATAGGGCGTGAGATTTACAGTCACTTCCAACAAACATTCAATGATGCCTTCAGAGAACATCTTCTCCCAGGCTTTTCAAGGTAATCTCCAGTTCTCAAGAAAGATGTAAAAATACTCATAACCTCTCAAATTATGAGTACTACTAATGATAAATTAGGGGGCTTGGGGAATTCAGGGCAACCAAGTGCTTCTTAGTTTTGCAGAAGGAAGATGGGACCAGAGAAGAGGGAAGAAACAGTATATTTTTTTCCCATAAAATATAGCAATAAATGCAGAGACCTAACTTGTTTTTATGAAAGACTCACTAAGGAATTGATCAGCTGTTTCAAATATCCAAACACTATGCCAAATAACTTCTAGAAAATTTTTATTTATATCACAACAAGCTTTAAAAGGAATAACCTGGATAGAACAGATAGTCTTTAATATACCCTACAATCTTCATGTAAAGCTAAGCTCCTGTCATACAGCTCACTATTAAAATGTGCTAACAAGTCAGGTGGAAATGTGATACCAGCTTATACTGTACTGTCTCTTGGGCAATGAGTGTGTCTTTTCTTACCTTGTAAATTACGTGCATTGTTTTGAGAACTATAAAAACAAACAAGAGACCCTTTCGCATACCAGAAGTGATCTTTCAAGAGCTGTGGAGAAGACACTAATAAAAACTTACCTGGAAAATAATCAATACTTTACTATAGCTATTTGTGATAATTAATAGATCTCTCTTTGCACCACCACCACATGGAAGAACGTCATTTTAAGGAGGGTGAAAGAGGCACAGGAACTTCTGGACTTTGAAAAGATCTTAACCATTATGTAAAGACATAATCTTACAAGAACTTTTACAGGTATCACCCTGCCAAAACCAGGGTCCAGAAACATGAATGAATGGCCAGGCCTGAGAAGAGGAGAATGGCAACTTCTGGCAGTCGGAAGTCCATTGGTGGGACTGCTGCTAAAAATCCATTCTTCTCTGAGGAATCCCAAGATTTATGTTTTATTTCCCCTTTGACCCAGTACATTTTCAGGTTGTAAAGAAATGTAAAGAAGGCAGGAACAAGATGCATGTTGGAATCTGCTTCTCTCAAAAGAGGATCTCAGCTCAAAACCCAGAAAAATGAGATCTTAACTCGAGAGATGAAGAGATCTCCTTAGGACACTGGAAGAAAGAAAAATCCATTCTACACTGAAGAGTAAACTTGGTCTCAGAGCATCCACATACAGGGATTTTTCACAAGACTTCAAAACATGGGAGTTTTCCTCAGGAAAAGTTGTAGATACCTGGTAAAGAAACATGGGGGCTTTTCTGCTTCACATAAGCTACTCCTACCATAACACTGCAATATTAATAGGCTAGGTGAGAAAGCACCAGTTGCCTTTCCTGAGTTACCTGAACGTAAATAATTTCTAATTCTAAATCATTTACATTAGAACTTCAAGGGCACAACTTATCTCAGTGATCCAGCACATACACTTTCATGACATACATCTGTCTTCAAGCCCAATATATATTATATAAATGTACCTCATGACTTCAGAACCTTGTTTACTCAGACAAAAACGTTTCCACTTGCAAATCTCAATAGCAAGTAACAACAGACTCCCTTTAGATAATATGGAGAAGCTGCAAATACTTAACCTCAAGATAAGCATAGAAAATCTTCTTAAGGCCAGAATAGGCCTTTGGTTTTCTATTTATTGGATTTTTAGCAAGATAAGCATTGCTAGTACTGCAAGCAGTTACAGCCTCCAACTTGAGAGTCACTTCGTGTTCCTGCTGTCAGACATGAAAGATTCTTCTCCTCTCACTAACTCTTTAAAAATCAAAAGTTGTATTAGTACAATCCAGACACAATGACAAAGTACTCCCAAACCCTTTCTCTGATGAACAGGGATGCTACTATATAAAAAAACCTGACACAAGTATATCAGAAAATTTAAATAATAGTTACCTAAAATAATTTGGTTTTACTGTTGTTTTACACAGTCAAGAACAGACTCAATACTTCAGGCAGATAGGCACACACAGGTTAAAACTCAGTTTGCTTGATTAAGCAGAGCTGGTATGAGGGTAAACTCTATATGCACTTTTTTTCAGGACAGTGCTACAGAGTCCAAGAAGGATGCTGCTAGCCTTCCCACCCAAGGATGTAGCAGATGTACTAAGTCCAGCAGCAAATATTTAATTGCACTCCATGACAAGCAAAGCACATGCTGAAAATCTATGGCAGAGTGAAAAATGAATACACCTCAGCTCTCAAAAAAGCACTGTCCAGAGTGTAAGGAGGAGGGGAAATCAAATGGCATTATTCTTACAACTGCAGGTAAGATACTCTAGAACTTCAAGTAAACTTAAAAACCTAAATTTTTTTGCATCTGTTAATTTTATGAATAAACCTGTGTGTGCTCCAGACTGAGTTGCAACTATGTTGACTGAGACAGCAGTATTTCACAAATCATTAAATCATCCGCAAGTGCTTTCCCTCTCTATCAAGCATTCTTAAAACCTTCCCTCATCACAAAAGCAGACAGACAAGTTACTGGTTCAGCTAATTCAGTCTACTTAGTGCTAAACATGACACATCTGGTGTAACCAGACAACTTGCAACTTCAGCAAGAATAAAAATCATTATTAGTTCAGGTAAAATGCATAAATAATAAAAAATTCTGAATTGCAAATATGAATTAATAAACAAGCCTTCTGTGCTCTTTGTACTTAACAATTACTGCTTTCAGATAAGACAGTACAGGTTCAAATGCTCTATCACTTGACCTGCAATGTGACAACAGTGTTTTGATTTACCAGATCCCTTAGCCTGACAGGGAAACCAGAATCCAGCAACAGGCTCTCTAAGTATCTTAACTGACAATGGAATTTTTACCCCTCCAGAGTCAATGGCAAAACACTGCATTGGTCAGGATTTCACTTCATAATTGTTCATCTTCCACTGCTGTGAAATATGCTTGGCCATACTTCATAACTATTTGTAATGTGCTTTGATATGAACATACAACACACTCATGAAATATTCAATATAAAGATTTCAAAAGTATGCACTTCTCACGATGCAAACTTTCTTACTAAGCAAAAAGCTCAGGATGCTATGAAAACATTGAGTCTTGCTAGGCAGTAGAAGAGTTTATCTCAACTGTGACAAACAGTGCAAAACCTTGCTTTTCCTGTCATCTTAAAAGATTAAGAGATAATAGGTTTTAGAAATACCTGGTGAATTAATTTCTAAAATGAACACATTTACTTCTGAAATAAACATTCCTCCTGTCTTAACACAGACTGATGTGTAAATAACAGCATACCATGATTTTATTTTTATTTCATTAAACACGACTTTATACTGTAACTGAAGCATTCAGACAGTCACAGAATTGTATCACACAACAGAACTCATGAGTATTTTCTCAGCTTTTTTAATTATTACAATAATAATCATAATGCAATAAGGCCATGTAATATTCCAGGACCATAGCAGTTAGAAGTGCTAGAAGCGTGATGCTAAGACAACAATTTTTATTTTTTATTTCACACTATTTTGATTCATTTATTTGGACCCTTAGTATACCTCAAAATTTCAATTCAATAGTGAACGTACTTATCAGTGAAACTCTCATGACTTTAAAGAATTGTGGTCTCCACTCCTTCTTAGATTTCCAAGTACTTTTGCACTGAAAATCTCTTCTTGCTGATCACTTTGTTTCAAAATTCTTTCACAACATTCACATGTTTCAGGTTTTTGGCTTTTGTTATACACAATGTACTTCGAGAGTACAATGTCCCCCTGAAGTCAACTGTCACACTGTGGATTCTGATCTCCACAAATTGAATTCACTAATGTCATTCCCTGCAGTCGTAAACTATTCTTGTAAAATTGTTTCTCCTTCCTCCTTCTCTTCAAGGGAATTAAGCCTTGCTCTAATAACAAGGATTCAAAACGACAGCAAAACATTGTATTTTTACAATAATTCTGTGTTTAAAACAGAACAGGTAAAAAGATTGCAGCAATTATACTTGCAAGAGTGACTTCACTTTTCATTTGAGGAATACGCTTTGCCAAGTTGGTTGACTTTAACATTCTGCAGGTGGAAAACTTCCTTATGACTTTGTTCCTCTCTCTGACACTTTTTTTTCCCCATTAATTATGACTACTGATCAATGTAGTCAGGACATGACTGCAAAATTGCCAAAGCTCCTTTAGCACTTAGCCTCATAACCTAACCACCAGGAACAGGGTATTAAGGTGGCACTGGTCTGCAAGTGAAACACACTGAACAGTTCTAATTGTGTTCATAGTGCATTTACAATGTAAGTCATTGTTAGCAACAAACAAGGCAACATTAGCTCACATGCTGTATGAAGCAGAGATATTATCAAATTATGACAACGGAAAATCGAAAATGGTCACTTAGCTGATTCATTTCCATACTTCCAAATTTGTGTTTGTAAGACAGAAATGGCTATGGCAGTCTAATTTTACTTTTATCTGTAAAAATATTTTTCTGCAGTAACTCGACAGTATTTCTAAAAGACCTGGAAAACACTCAAGAAAAGAAGTTTCAGAGTTGTATCGTGAGCAATTTACACTCCCTCTTTAGACTACATGGCTGGCTCAAAGGAATGATAAACTCATGAGTGGTCAACCTCCTAAGGATTTCCTCAGTAAAAATGAACTTTTTAGATTCAGAGGAGTTGACATAGCAGAAAGACCCCAAATTCCATTCTAACCCAGGAATGCATTTCTACCTTTCTGAAGTGCTCCATTTATATTATGAGAATGGAGAAACAGGAACATACATGTTGCAATGTTTTGGACCTGAGATTCTACAACTCATTTTTAAGTTACTATTAGTCTTGCAGGCAAAACACCACCAAAATCTCTGCTATGTGTTGAACTAAGTCTCAAAGTCATAAAAACTGGCATAATGCTTTTGCCTTATTTTCCTCCCATTCTCTTAAACTAGATGATTTTGCATTTAACTTGTTCTACAATGCTTAAGTGTTTATTACACTGATGAAAAATACCTCCTTCGGGATACAAAAGCATCTGAAGAACAATTAGACTTTAAGTCAGTACAGTCCTGACAGAAGCCAGGTGATCAATTCCATCTATTTAACAGCCTCTTCTTTAGCACCTACAGAGTACAGCTGTTTGAATGGGATGCATCTGTGCTTTCCTACACTCTGTACCCTTGTGACCAGCCTGATGTGTTTATGGGGTACCAACAGAAAGACATTCTCTGTCCTGCATTAACACGTGGCAACACTTTTGACCTCTGAAGTGGCTTCCAGGAGCTTTTCAGAATCACAGAATCATGACGTCCTAATTCTAGGGCATCCCCAGACAACTGAGAGTTACTTATGTATGATGGACAGCTGCATTTTTGAGTCCCTGTAGTGCAGAAATACTTCCCTATCACATTTACACATATAATTACTAGAAGCATGGTAAAGAAAGACACACAAAACTTACATAGTCATGAAAAGCTTTTGCTTCACTTGAATGCTCACATGTTTCTCGTCTTTCTGGAGCTGCACAGTAGAGATCCCAAAACACACTGCAAGAAATTACAGAGATGGTGAGAAAACAATTGTAACACTCGTGTAGATTTTATGGTGTACTCACACCACACATGCATGCTCATATATAGCAACAGACATATCACTTCCTCACCAAGGGATGAAAACACCTTTAAGAAAGATTTCAGCTTTGTAAAACATCTATGAGGAATCAAGTCCAGCTATCCAATTCTCAAAGGCAAGCAGTGCTGTACTCCTTTAAATCACTGCACTATAGACCAAGAGGTAGGCTACTCTAACATACAAGGTTTAAGGGTATAAAGTATCTTACTGACACTCTGCATCTAACCTCCTTCCTCTGTTGACTGTTGCAATTAACTTCCGCAAAGCATGGGAAGGGATAGACTTGTGACAGGATGAAAAGGCAATAAAACTGATAGAAAACTGGGAGCTCTCCCATGGTCCAATACTATGCTTTAAACAAAATTTCTCAGAGAACCAGGTGTATGGACAAAAGTAGAAAATAGATGGGTATGTTCTTGGGTTACAGAGAGTGAAAGAAAATTATTATACTTTCATAAGCCTTCCCCTCCAACCCTCTTCAAATAGAGTTATGCATGAATCTGTTTTAATAAAAAGTTTCTGGAATGAAATTATGTGTATGCTAAAACAATTAAAAGAACAAATTTTGTGTAGAGTTTCATAGCATTTCTTTTTTGTTTTAAACTTAATCCTCTGTAACTTAGCCCAGAACCATACCATGGAATTGTGGAAAATTTGAGCACTCTGCTGCAGACAATCAGAATTAGTGATAATGCAGACATCAGACAAACAAGGAACACGTTCTCCTTGCCAGGCTTCCACCTCATCACTAAAAGCTATAAAAGAAAGGTCAATGAAGAACATACCACCTTCCATGCAGCTGTACAAATCACCTGGGTTCGAATGGGACCAGTTTAAAACTTCTACATTCTTGTACTCCTGACAGCTGGAAATATGTCTATATTTTGTACTCTATCAAATGCAGGAGTACTGATACATTAAAATAATGTGGCAACTAGTGGCTAAATAGCAGTGACTATGAGCATTCTTTTCTCCTTGGGAATTCTACACACACAAATGTGGTCCCTGCATATTACTATCTACAAGCAAATGGTATCAGGCATAAAAAATCACAAGTCAACCCTGTGTCTACCTGTATTCTGAGCTGAGAGAAACTGCAAAAGCAGACACTGCAGCACCAAGCCCATGCATTATAATGCACACTGCCTCTCAAAAAGCTGGTAGCATGGGTTCAGCTTATTATTTTTATATGCTATTCCTGTGACTAGAATGTGGACTGAAGACTGAGGAAGCTCTCTATACTGTTTTTTTCAAATGCAGTTATTTGGAATATATAGAATGACCTCGTAAATGTATCATTTACTGGAAGGTGGTGAAGAAAGAAACGCAGGCCACCTTCTTTTGAAGATGCTCACTCATCTCACTATGCAATACTTCTTTTCCTGTATCTAATACCTGTATCTTTTTCTGTGTCTAATTTTCTGTTCTTTCATTTCTTAACAAGAAAATAGTTCTTGATCCTCATCTTCACATTCCTTTTACACCTGAATTTTTTGCCTCCAGCCACTGGAACTCAGCAGTTGACATATTTTAACTATCAGAGGAAAAGAAAATTGCTACTTACCACCACCAGGAATGCAAGAATCCTGGGGGCTCCCCCAGGGTGATGTTTTTTTCCCATCTTATCTAAAACAAAAAAATAAAAAGAGGTGTACATTTTTGTGATCTTTCTGACTAAAACACATTACCATAATTCATGCAGACAGCAAAAAGAGAAAGAAGAAAATATTTCATAGTTATGAAAGGCTTTATCATTATCAATCCAGGTGCCATTTAACTTACTCTATTACACTTACTAATATAGCTGATACTTCAAACCAGTTTTTCTTTTTCTAGGAAAGCATATTTTAGAAAATTATTTTTGGATTCTGAACACAATTTTACTAATTACGTATTCTGTATCACTGCACCACTGAGACATGTATTATTTTAAGGTAAAAAATGCATGACCAAAAAAAAAAAAAAAAAAGGTCTTAAAAAGAGTACCCTTAACATGATCTAAAATATTTTCCATTTTGCACGAAGGAAAAAACAGAAGACACATCAGAACTAATGTTACTGATTCAGCAGGTGGCAGTCTTCCCTCCGCATCCACAGCCAGCCCGTGTTTTGTAATCCTCAAGGAGTGCTTTGCTGTTTGAGGTAGTGTGGCAAACAGGAGCAGCATCAGCCTTACAACCCAGCCTCCCACCACTCCGTGAAAATGGAAAGCTAGTTTGGCTTCGTTTGTCTGCACTGGCAACCCCTCCGGAACAGCAATCCTAGCTCTCACTTCTTTTCCACCCAGGAAGCCTGGTTTGTTCAATGCCGTTTTAAAATGAAATGCCAAAAGAATCCTTACCCTTGACTTCACTCTCATCTTGCTGATCAGCAAAAACCCACAGGACAACCCAACACACGGTGACAGCATTCTGTCTCTCCACGATGCTTCCCAAACGTTGTATCTTAACTATGATCACACAACCATTTTTGCAATGCCACAGTCATTAGGTTGTCCCTAACTACAAAATTATATAATTTAGACTACAATAAAGCTGGTATCCATAAAGCTTAAGCACCTCTGCTGCAATTAACTGGTCCTGCAGAAATCCATACAACTCTGAATAGAAGAATGCCTCATGTTAAAACTGGGTGGAAACCAGGGCGTTGCATGCACTCCAAATTCCTCCAGTTACAACAACTCATAGCATTATTTCCTGTCCAATTTTGTTTTAAAAAAAATTGTTTAAACATAAACCATATTAAGCTCTAGAGACAGAAGTAATGGCAGATAAAAAGAGGATTATTTTAATGAAATGCTTAAACAGTCTTAGTATGGAAGGTATCTAAAGATATATATAAAAACTACATAAAATCTTCTATAAAAGGTACATACACTGTTCACACTGCAAGAAGAGTCATTTTCCAAGAGACTAAAACTTTGATTCTCAACCTCAACTTGATTTCCACATCAAATTCTTATGATACTTAAACACATAAGTTTTGTCAAAACCTCGCAGGAGAAGTAGCTTGTACATCCAAGAATGTTCTTCGCATTCATAAATGGTAACCTAGCACGATTTTGATACATCATATAGATATCACTATTCAAAATTAATTTTCCTATTTAAAAATTATTTTTAAAAGGTAACCTGGAGGCTATCGATCACCTCTGTTGGTAAAGTTGGAAGAATGAAACAACTGCATGGCACTTAACACCACCACCACCTCCTAACAGTAGTTAAAACATAAAAAAGCACCTTTTAAAAAGTTCCTGCTTAAGCACTGGCAGATAAAAATACTAATAAAAATGAAAAATATAAATAAGAGCCCAAGCTATGATGAAGGTATTACACACTCTTCAAATACACTACTCTGAGGCTGTCACGATTTGACTCGGGATCGGCAAATAAACCAGAGACAACAACGCTCTCAATCCCCTCCCCCTCCCACCCAACTAAGTCTCTCTCCTTAACTCTCTCTCTCCTTCCCTGCAGAGGCATAATTGCTCCTCACATGCACTGGGAATGGCCTGGAAGGACTTGCATAATCACCAGGAATAGACAGTACTTCTGAGAAGTTTCCAAAAGATTTAACATAAAACCGAAACAAAAAAGTATTTGTGAAGTTGAAAATTCATTCAGTTAAGAGTAAAAATCATTTTTTGCGTAGAAAGCCCTCACTGTCCAAGAAGTATATATGCTCTTCAAAGCAGGGTTTGATGAGGAAACTATCCAATTCATAGGTCTTTTGCTGCTCTTTTTCAACAGGACATATTTTGTCTTGAGATTTTTTATTCAGAGAAGGAGCCTGAAGACTGGAAATCTGGGGCTTGTTTGAAGGGGTTTTGTTTTTGAAAAAATGCATACTTCTGTCTCATATGGCAGATGTCTGTCTGATCACAGAGACTTAAAAAGATTTATAAAGAACAGTTGACTTTAGATAAATGCCCTCATATTCAACTGTATTGATAAGCTTATAAACAGTGACTGATTGACTGGGAAATTCCTACCTCTCTGGTCCAGGAAACCTAATGGAATTATTCCTCAAAGGCTAGAATCTAACTTCAAGGATAGAAAATATGTGGGATAAGGATCAGCTCTTCAATGAAAATGTAGCAGCTGGGACACCAAAGAAAAGATTCTGGAGTAGAACAGTTTATTTTGTTTAAAAAAACGTGTGTAACCCATCTGAATAGCTGTATTTCATTTCCATAAGCAATGACATGGTTTAGATGAAAGCTGGTTGTGGTAGCCCCTTGCCATTTTTGCCAGTTGTATGATGAACTGGCATGAAACAACTGTTGAGTTACTTCAACCCAGAACTTCATGCCATGTCTCCTGAAAGGAAGCAAATTTGCCAACCAAGTTCTAAGAGTTAGAGCCAACAAATGGAAAAGGTCTACCAAGAGACCCAGGAAAACGCCACATGACCTTGAAGTCCTCTGTTTTACAGAGGAAGGCAACAAAGCTTTGAAGGCTGCACGCAACGAGGATCATGAAGCACAGTTCACCTTTTAACTGCAAGATCAGCAGAGGACTTCTAGCCCTTATTGATTCAGAATGATGGAATCACAGAACAGCTCAGATTGGAAGGGACCTGGAAAGATCATCTGGTACAGCCTTTTATGGGAAAGGGAGCCTAGATGAGATTACCTAGCACCCTGTCCAGATGCATCTTGAAAACCTCCAGTGATGGGGACTCCACTACATCTCTGAGGAATTTGTTCCAGTCAATGATTCTTCTCACAATCATTTATTTCTCGTATCAAAACTACACCCCTCCCTGTGCAACTTGTAGCCATGGTATCTTGCCTTCCCTATGTGGCTCCTTAAAATGGGAGAGCCTCTGTCCTCTTTGTAGTCTTTCTTTAAGTGGAACATGGTAATGAGGTCCTTCCTGAGCCTTCTCCTCCCCAGGGAGTAAAGAGCTAACACCTTCATTCTTTCCTCAAAGGGCAGATTCTCCAGCCATTCTACTTGTCAATCAGTTCTATTAAATTTAAACTTAAAACAAAGCATTACAAAAATACAGGAATGCTTAAGACAACCATCTCTAAGTTATCTAGAAGCAGAATGGATTAGATTTTCCTTTTCTGAATTTTGTTCCATTACTGTTAGCCATGTTTGCTGGTACACCTTTAAGGCAGGTTTGTAACTTTTGTCCTTTATACATACATACATACCACTGACCACAGTATGGCTCAGACAGTCTATGTATGGTTACTTCTTTTATGCCCTAACATTCAGTTTTAGGGCTACTCTGACCTTTTTCGTCTTTAACAAAACCCCCACAAACTACTGTGGCAGGTCCAGACTGCCAGAGCAGAGAGAGCACTGAGCCCAAACATTCATGCTTTTTGAGGAACCACTCCAATACAAATTTCTTCCTGTGGCACCTGGGTGCCTTTTACATGTGGAGTACCCTCAGAACAAGCTTGCCACAACAGGGCAGTTGTTCTCAACAGGCATGAGCCACATATGGACGAAAATGCCTGGGAAGTTGTAGCTTTTATTAGATCATAAACTGGCTAGAAGACTTCTTTGCACTTCTCTCAACTGATGTTCTCTTGCTTTCATCCCTTATGCCAATACTCACTCTCTAAGAAACAGCTGACTCACATGGGGTACAGAGTCAGGGAAGGGCTATTTGCCCTTTACAGCCCAGGACTGGATGGGCATTACAATGTTTAGATCTGTCTGCCACACAATCAACTACATTTCTTCTTTTCTTTTTTTTTTTTTTTTCTGCTGCTTTTACTAATTGCCATTTAACTTGTACATTTCAGTTTATATTCTCCAAGCCGTAGTAGTGAACAGTTTTCCCAATCTGAACCTGTCTGCCCAAATACAATTTTTTCCAGGTTTCTCCTTATCAGTAATAACCATTCACAAGTACTGTCAGCATAGAATTTACCCTTCTGCTCTGCGAATTAATGAAGTAAATAAACTCAAAGCTTTGTGTGAAATCTGACAGACACCTCATACCAACTCTATACATTACTATTTGTCCCTGCCCCATGTTTACCATCTTTTGGCCAGTATCAGTCTTAATTTGAAAAATTTGCTGTATTACTACCTTCATTCAGAACTGAGAGTTTCTCTATAACACAAGACCGAATTAGTTGGAAAAGCTAAGTTTCAAGGCATTGTATTGAATGTTTTCTAGAAATCCAAATGTTGTACCAGTTAAACTTCTGTCAACTGCTCATTTTGCAAGTATATCATAAACACAAAATGTGCAAAATTAATCTTGTGCAGTGTAGTATTTACAAGTGACAGCTGTTTTGGGAAAGCCAAAATTATACTCTCCATTATTCTGTCTCTTATTTTTCCATTGCTTTACCAAAGAGAAAAAAACAATTGTGAGAAACATACTTTACTATAAACATAATCTGATACTACACAATTGTACCCCTTTTCCTTATCTCTGCTACGTGAGATTTTCTATAATTGTCACAAAAAACATTCTGGGTTCTCATTCCTCCTCCCCTCTCCCAGCTCCAAAATATCATGACCAATATAGTAATTTCATTAGCTTTTGAAGGAGTATCAGTTGAAGCAGCAAATTTTCCTAGTACAACAGCTTGCCTATTTTTCCTTCACTTCTGCTCACTATTCAACTAGTATTATTAAGGTAAATGTTCTCATCAAAGGAAGATTAAAAACAGTAATAAATCTGAAAGACCTCAATATGTTTGGCATACACGTATTTTTGTATCCTAGAGTAAATGTAAAATGCTAAGGAGACATAATTTACTCCAATCTTCAAAAGACAAAGTCTTTGAAAAACTATGAAATACAGTAACTATTATGTAAAGGTAAGAATTCCATTAGCAGCAGAAAGTGTTTAGGAAACAGGACCTAAATGGTTGTAGTCATAATTGATTCACCAGATGAAAAGAAGTGAAGTGGTTAGATGCATCCTAAGACTACACGGAGAGACCAGCAGTGCTGAAGAAAAAGAGAACTCAAGTGTTATGACAGTGGGATGTAAAAGACATTTTGGAAGGGTACATCATTCACAATTAGATACATGAAAAACGAAAAGGTTGACAAAAAAAGAGAGTCCTGGTGTTGCATTCTGTAACATACACATTTATTACAGAAAATTAATCTTTCCCCAATGTAGTAGCAAGCCACAGAACGGGGATAACAAGTTACAGCAAAAACAGCTATGCAAAGGCATGTTAAATGACGTGGCACACTGGCTTCTGCAGAATCAGAAGTCTAAGCTGATCAATGTGAGCAGAAATTCAAGGTTGTCACTGCTGTTTATTCTAGACCAATGTATATTTATTTCACTTGCACACACTGGAAAGTTGTGTAAGGAAAAAAAGGACAGGGAAACATACCTCTGATAAAAACGTCTGGGCTGATTTCTGTGCTCCTACATGGAGCAGATACTCATATACGTACAGTGCTAATCTGAAAAATAAACAAAAAGGACAATATTTAGTATTGTGCATTTGTTTGTTCCTCTTCTTTAGAAACAAAGGATTATCAGAAGTTTGAGGTGCACTCTATTTGTCTTTCACGTACCACTATATACTGAACACCTCAAATCTTGTCTACACCAGATCTTTTAAACAAGACAGATCAATCTGAGTAGAGGTGTTTAAATAGTAGTTAATTAAATATTATTAAACCCCCAAATTACTTAATGTCAACATTTTTTATTATATTGGGACAAATGCCCAGTGAGCTAACAACTGACCTACTGCTGGTCTATATTTGCCCGCTCTGTACCATAAATATGATACATAGGTACAGCAACACTCATTATTTTTCCAGATCAATTTTTTTTTTAGGTGAGAAGCATGTCAAGCTGTTAGCACACTTGAACAATAGCCCGTATTTATTAAAAGAACATGCAAACTTTGGGCTGCATCAGGAAAAGTAACCCCAGCTTCCATCCATGGCATGAAGCACAACCACAGCTCAAGCAAACTACAGAGTTTTAGATGATTTCAAACTCATTCATCTAGAAGCTCCAATGCTAGAAATTACTCTCACAGCTCCCAGAGGAGCTTCCCAAAAAGTGATTTTAAGCATCAAAACACATCTCCAACTAAGTCCAAAGACCTGGAATAAGGATCTCACTGCAGAAAGAGGAGTCATTCCCTGGATGACTACCCACTGCAACTTGCGGTGGGAAGCTTGTTCAGCAACCCAAGAACAGGGGAGCTGTTCTATTCTATTGATATGGGCTATGTAGGCTAGATTTGAGTCAGAAAACCAAAGAAGTAACACTTCCTATTCCTCAGCTGACTCTCCAGAGAGGCTCCTGTCTGTCTGCATGCTTCAGATAATTTAAAATGAAATCTTGCTTAAAAAAATGATTTAATAATAATGTTTGGAAATTGTCTAGAAAACATTTCAGTCCAAGAAAAGAAAGGCAGGCTGCAAGTCTTTTGAATTTTAAGAAGCAAAATGTATTTGCATGCACTTCATGATACACCACTATTCTTATCTGAAACATGTAACTATTCATATTCAAAAATATGTAGTTTAACTGAACAAAGCAGAGAAGCAGAGAATATCTATTCTTCTGTTACTCTTCAAAATGTTATGCAATATGAAATAACTGTCATAATGGCACTGACAGAGTAGTAATTATTGCAGTAACCTATTAAGTGTGAAATTTTAAAATCTAGGAGAGGATTTCCATACAAATTCTTTTCATTAGTTGTGTGCATTAATTAAACACATGCACTTCTTTACTCATTCTCCAACTTCAAAAGCAAAAATGTACTTTTTTCCCTCCAATTAAAAACAAATTGATATTCAGACAGTGACTGGTCTTAGTTTGAACCCTGAGAACAGTCATATCCACTTTTTAATTCCAGTAAATTATAAAAAGTTATGTATTATATATTTTAAAAGTTTTAATTTGTGTTGTGCCATATCAACAAACACAGAGCTTAGTGTGCTGCCCAGAAAGCACTTAGTTCTTCAGAAAGAGCACTGCACGATCCAGTGCCGAACTGTGAAGCAGCCCAAAGAGGACACAGTGATAAGCTTCTGGAAGCACTGGGGAGAAACAAGAGGATGTACTCTCTAGCCTCTCATCCTAAAACTGCAACTGGCAATTAAAAAAAAACAATTTCACACCTTGTTTATGTAATTCTTCCCATTTCAACTACCATTCATTTTTTAAGCAATAAATGTTGTAGATAAATTCTAAGAAAGACGTAAAAGGCAGAGAGGAAACACTTTCCCTAACAGCCACAATGACTTGAATACCCAGTAAAGCTTTAAAGCATCTCATTTATCTTCCAAGATTCCCTTTTTTGTTCTTATCAGAACATGAAGCCTGCAGTCCAGATAAAAGGATTTGCGTGATCATATCCTTTCTACCCTGCAAAGAAAAGTGAAACAGCACAAAACCCAGGAATTTATTGCGAGTGCACCACCTTCGTAAGTCTGCCATCTGTTGAAAGCTTTAGCAAATACTGCACCATGATACCCAAACTGACAGCACAATACTTTAATATCAAGAAAGATTTGTGAGTCTTATCTCAGGACTCCCGGAGTCTACCTGCAAACTGTGGCGCTCGCAGCTGTGCTCTGGCACAAGTCAACATCACTACCCTGTGCTCATCTTTGCTGGTCAAAAAGCCCCAGGGTATTTCAACCCTGCAAAAAAGACAGCCCTAAAACTTTGACCCAGAATGTGCTGATGAGACATAATTGAAACATCACAAGCAGCGTGAACAGCAGGTTGAGGGAGGTGATTCTCTGGAGCTCCCAACACAAGGACATGGAGCTGTTGGAGCAGGTCCAGAGGAGGGCCACAAAAATTATCAGTGGGATATAACACCTTCCCTGTGAAGAAAGGCTGAGAGAGTTGGAGTTGTTCAGTGAAGAAGGGTCTGGGGAGACCTTCCAGAGGCCTTCCAGTACCTGAAGAGGGACTACAAGAAAGATGGGGACAAACTTTTTAGCAGTTCCTGTAGTGACAGGACAAGGGGTAATGGTTTTAAACTGAAAAAGGGTAGATTTAGATTTATATTAGGAAGACATTTTTTTATAGTGACGTTCATGAAACACTGGCACAGGTTGCCCAGAGAGGTGGTAGATGTCCCATCCCTGGAACCATTCAAGATGAGGTTGGACAGGGCTCTGAGCAACCTGATCCAGTTGAAGATGTCTCTGCTTACTGCAGGGGGGTTGGGCTAGATGAACTTTAATGGTCCCTTTGAAACCAAACAATTCTATGATCTCCAACTCCTTGACACCTATTATTACATCTGAAACATACTAGCTCTGAAATGAAATGATGAAACAATTGTGTTTATTAAGTGTGATGCATCCACATGGCAGATTTCAGGAAAATAATAAATGTTGCAGGTTTTATGCTTCCAAGCTGATCCACCTGTGGTAAATTAAAAAGCAGGACCACGCTGGCAAGGGGACTGCCTGCCTCCTGTGACAGGAAAGCTCAGACAACCTTCCCCAAACAGCTGTGAGGCAGAAGGCACAACACAAAATAATCTGATTGGGTCTTATTACATCTAAATCATTGGTCCATCCCTAGTTATTATGCTGTCAGGAAGTCTTTCCAGAAGTTAACAACATTATAGCTTCATTCAGAAATAAATGCATTTATCAAAAGAAATATACTAATGTTTTACTGTTATAGTTGCAACAAAAAGATCAATGGAAACTGATGTTCCAAAGAAGGACAGCAAAGAAACACAAAAAAGATGCAACACTGTGTTAACAAGGAGGATTACCAGATACACTAACCCAACTACAGCAGAAAACCAGAATACAAGTAGCTACAGTCCAAGTGTGTAAAATTAACAAATGAAAAAATAAAATAAAAATATATAAAAGAAAATAACAGTGACATTGTCTTCAACACTAGAGGACTTGGGTATTAAGTGGTATTCTAAAACACCATTTTTACTCATTAAACTGGTGTGAGAACCCATGTTAAAGCAGCAAGGAGACATATGTTAAATTTTCACATTTGCATACTTGTTGACATTCCATGACTAATGTGAGGAAAAAATATTTCCAATCAATTGGAAGTAATTGGAAGCTGAAGTCATTTTTGTAAAAGACATGCCATAGACCAGAGTCCCCCCCTCCTGAGAAGACAATTAGATCACACATTCATCTTTGTCTTGATGATACATTTACTCTATTTTAAAATAAATAAATAAATGAACGAATACACAAACAAATAAATAAAAAGGTCACTGTCTAGCTCTTGCTGCTACAGTGCTCATTTTGCTAAGCTGCTGTGTTTTGCCTGAAGTTTCTGTTCTAATTGGACAGGCATTCATACTTTCTACAAGTACCTACTGTCATCAACCATTTACCAGAATATGACCAGGAGATAAACAATAATCACTCTAACTGAGCTGTGGAAATTACCTTCTTGCATGTTAAGGGTGGAAGATGCAGTTAGCTTAATGAGAACTGAGAACCAAGCCTTGCAGCAGTGCATCACTGTTGTAAACTAGGTGGTCAATTCCCCCAGTTCCAGATCAAAGGAATAAGACTACACCTAACTCTCCATAAAAGGCAGTGAAACACTGGAAGCACCACGAAGACCACAGAATGGTTTGGGTTGGAAGGGGCCTTAAAATCTACCTAGATCCAAACTCCCTGCATGGGCAAGGACATCCCCCACTAGATCAGGTTGCTCAGAGCCCCATCCAACCTTTCAGTACCTAACCTAGGTGCTCCAAGTCACACTCCTTGCACTGCCCCCACAAGCTCCACTGATTGTATGTAGGGTGCAGATGAACATACACCTACCGAAGAAGGGCTCAAGTTATTATAGCAAAGTCTTTCAGGAAATAATTTGTCCATACAAAGTAAAATAGTACTATCTTTATTTCGTTCCATAGCAGTATGTATGGAGGTTTGTGTCTTTCAGTCTAAGACTGACCTTCAAGCACTGAGATTGGTTTATTGTTATTTCTAAGACAATGAACAAAAGGAGACTGGCCACATTTTTCTACGAAGTTCAAGAGCTGGGCTTAGAAGACTAACAAATTGCAATAAAATAGCTTCTGCTTTCTCTTTAAAGCTGTCCAGTTTAAACCTGTCAGTAGCAAGCAACAATTATACACAGCTTCATGCAGCTGAGAAAAAGTGCAGTTGCTTACCTTGTTTTATTAGCCATGTCATAACTAAAATTGTACGTAATTTAACTGAGAGTACAGTGGTGTATAACCATTATCCAGAAAGTTATGAAATCAATGTGATGGAGCAAGAGCCCCCAAGCTTCCCAGCTCTGGCAGTGTGTCAGAGCACAGCTGAGGTATTGTGCCTGCCTTCTGCAACACTGACAGGCAGCTTACCACTGTGATTTGCAACTGCTGCCTCTTCGCCATAAAATCTGTGCTGGTGAACAACTGCACATCACAGAAATGGCCCTAGATGCTACCACCTCCTCTGCCAGCAAGAGACATTATGCTGTTAACATCTGATTCTGGATGTAAACGAAAAAAATACAAATAAATGAAAAAAAAAAATCTATACTGGGGATGTTCCAGATCTGAGCATCAGCAAGACAGATCTAGCAATTTTGGATTATTAAGACTTGATTTTTAAAAAATGTTCATGTATGGGAAGTTCTGCATATGACACACCATCCATTTAACTTTTGGGTTTTTAAACAGTATTCAAAAAACACAATTAAAATTTGCAAATCAATACACATGCGTTATTTTTAGTTTATGTGAAAAAGAGTAAAGCAGCTGAGCAACATTTAAAAGTAGGTCCATAAAAGAGACCTTAAATGCTCCTCTCTGTGCTTCAGGAGACCTGTGTTACTTCAAAATCACTACTCTGACCTATACAGAGAATCACAGAAGCTTTATTTTGTTTCCAAAAAGGTATATAGACTTTATTTCAAATCCAGAGACTCCTAGGCATCTCACTCATTTAATGCCTTGACATGCATTATTACATCTTGGTCTCAACATAAACCTCAATCTCTAAAATAAGAGAAAGTAGCACAGAATCCGTATTTTTATACAGTACAACCACTAAAAACATCTCAAATTTGAGGTTTCTTTCAGTCCATCACTCCAGTATATTTAAAACTGTTCTGAAGCTCTGGTGGTGAGATGGTTAAGTTTCAGCTAACAAGGGCAAACAATTTTTTAGAAGGTTTCACATTTTTAAAAGACGTATATGCCAAACCACTTCTCCCCTTTTTGATCATACTGAGATTAATTTTCCCCTCTCTCCCCCCCATATATTTATATACTAATAAAATGTTTTCTTATCTGTATTTTTAATATTTTTTCCATATATACCTAAAGTTTTTTCCTGCACATCTCACCTGAGATGTAGGTGATCCAGTCTGCTGCCAGTGACCTGTGACACAGGGTAATAACACGGGCCATGCAGGGTCCAGAAGCACATTGCTGCACAAAGCCAGACCCTGCAGAGTCACTGGCACTCACCTCTACTCAGCTTCCCTGAATGCTGGGAAGGTCCATTTGGATGCAGCACTAAACTGGAGCTATACCCAAAAATTTAGTTACTCTTTCTCATTTGCTGAGGCAGGTACATTAACAACGGCCCTGACATTACAGTGATGTATCTGCACACACACCCTGAGCGCATCAGCTCTCCCGGGGATGCAGTTTCACCTACACATAATTTACATTTTGGTTTGTTTAGCTTGAGGCCAGCAGACTGCTCTTTTCCAGCACCTCTGATCATGCCATTCTACTTGTTTTTTCTCCCCTCAAAACATGACCTATGTTAACGTTAGCACTCTGTATCCTATCAACAATGCAATCGTTTTTCTTAGAAACACCTGGGTATTAAATTAAACCCAAACACTGGTCTGAGGAAACAGTATATCCCAAAGGAGATACTCAATGTTTGGCTGTGTGCACTGCCTTTTCTAAGAGCTCCTGTCAAAGGCCTGCAAACAGAGGTAGCATAAAAGTGTATGCATTCAACATTGTTCATATCAATTTATTTCTTCCTCTCTAAGTAGATAGCAGAAAACATTCTCCTTGTATACACCTAAATGTTTGGGGCTTACACAAAGTGCTATAATGAATAGTGGCCTCAATGCCTTGTTTTAAGCTGACAGTACTTTCCAAATAAGCTGATTTTTCTCCTCATCAATTCCAGTTTTACAGATAGGGGAAGCCTTCTCTGTCCACGATTCTGGGCAGACAGACTCACCTTTAGCCTCTTTTCTATATGATTGCTTGCAAGATGTCCTGAAAAATACACTTCTTCCAGTCTGGTCGCCCTTCCCTTGATTATATACACTGCTTCAAGTGTTAAAAGCAGTTGTAATCTACTGTGCCCTCTTACTCTAACAGTATTAGAAGTAACAACAGGGTTTTTTTTCAATTTATCCATACACCTGCAACTCACAAATTCTTCTTGCCTCCTGATTTCACATGTTTTTACTTAACTTCCTGTACACTTTAGGCACTAGCATAACTATTTCCAGCAACACATTAACTTGTGCACCAGTATGTGACTAAACACTGAATAGGTATCTAGTAGGTATCAGGCTTGCAGATGAGTGGTTGGAAAGCTCCAGGGTGGAGGAGGACCTGGGGGTGCTGGTTGACAGCTGGCTTAACATGAGCCAGCAGTGTGCCCAGGCAGCCAAGAAGGCCAATGGCATCCTGGCTTGTATCAGGAATAGTGTGGCCAGCAGGAGCAGAGAGGTGATTGTGCCCCTGTACACAGCACTGGTGAGGCCACACCTCGAGTACTGTGTGCAGCTCTGGGCCCCTCACTACAAGAAGGATGTTGAGTTGCTGGAGCATGTCTAGAGAAGAGCTACCAAGCTGGCGAAAGGTCTGAAGAATAAGTCCTATGAGGAGAGGCTGAGGGAACTGAGATTGTTTAGTTTGAAGAAGAGGAGGCTGAGGGGAGATCTAATTGCTCTCTACAACCAGCTGAAAGGAGGTTGTAGGGAGGTGGGTGTTGGGTCTCTTCTCTACAGTGAATAATGACAGGACAAGAGGAAATGGCCTGAAGTTGCACCAGGGGAGCTTTAGACTGGATATTAGAAAGAATTTCTTTACTGAAACACTGACACAGGCTGCCCTGGGAGGTGGTGGGGTCACCATCCCTGGAAGTGTTTAAAAGAAATATAGATGTGGTGCTTAGGGACATGATTTAAGGACTGAATGGGCAGATTAGGTTATGGTGGGTGGATTTAGGTTATGGTTGGACTTGATGATCTTCAAGGTCCTTTCCAACCAGGATGATTCTATGATTCTATTATTCTGTTCATTGATCTTTTGAAAAAAATCAGAGATACATGCTGTGGTAGTGTCTGCAGTCTCTCCCACAAGCTCTTAATTGCATGGTTTTACATATTCTTATCTGCTGAGGATGTCTTGGTTTGTGCTAGGATGTTACACTGCACAGTGTTCCCCATGCTACTTTTATCTGACTCTGGCTGCATTTCATATTAATTTTTGTCTCAGCTCTCAACTTATAGAAGTTACCAGAGATCCAATGTATCGCAAAATTAAAACACTCTTCTGTAGACTCCAGCCCGGACAGTCCAATTTCCATTGATGTTCAAACTCCTAATACACCAGCAAAAGGTAGATATTCTTGATGATCTTTAAGGAATCAAATAAAAATATTTATTCTTTTTTTCTTTTACTCTATGTTTTGAACCTTTACTCTTCAAAAAAGTTTTCCAGTAGAATTTCACAGGTTTCCTAGCCCATGGTTAGGAAGGAAGCAAGGCTTATGCACCTAAAATTTTGCCCGTTTTTTGCAGCTGTATTTGCTGCTGTAGCAAAATACTATAGCTTCCTGCAAACCTGGTTCTCTTGGGCCACTAGAGCTACAGCATTATTCCCACAATACTCTTATGTGAAAATCGCATCAGCAGCTGCAATGCTCAGAAATAAGACTACCTTACTTTCATTTGCAAATGACAGGTGCAAATGAAGAGAGAAACATGCTAAAGTTAATTGACTTAGTATTTTCAGCATGTATTTAACATCTCAGTCCTCTGTGCCTCCAGTTTGCTCAGGTGCCACTGAAGTCTGACTGTTTAACAGACTGCATTTCTGTAGCCTCCTCTGCTACCTTCTTGCCTCTCTCAACTTAATGTCAGCAGCCTAGAAAGCCAGATGATTTAGACATACTGTTCAGAAAGTTCTTTGCTCTCTGTACAGGCTCAAACACTGTGTCTTTTCCCCTCCCTTCTCCTCAGCACCTGAGGGCTGGGATGCAGAGGCTTACTCCAGGCTGGCCAAACTCACGCTGATGGAAGTCTTGCATCATCAGAGATGAGTTTGCTGTAGCACAGAAAGCAAAACAAGGACTTCGGATGCTCTGGTGACTTGCAGAGACCATAGGCAGTAAAAGGTCATTATGATGTTATTCTCAGGGCTGCCAAACACGAAGCCAGCCTGCTGCTCATGTAGCCTTTGCCCTTTTTGCTTCTCCTCATCCAGGCGAAGATATTTACACTGAAATAGACCCACTCCTTCCTATATAAACAGAGAAGAAGGCTGTGTTTATCCAACCACCCAATGACACTGAGGACCAAAAACATTCTCTTCACACTTTCTTCCCCTGTTCTGAACTAAGGGCTCAGAAAATTAACCAACCAAACAAAAGAGTGAAGAGTTTTCTGCTTGATGAGTGAGCTGAATCACTCTGCCAAGGGCCAGAGCAACCACACAGGACTAGCAACAAGCAGGAGTGCTCATTTTGGCAGTCCTGGACTACCAACAAAGCTCTGCCCACACCTTCAATTCCCTCTCCTGGCTAGAATCCCAAACTTGGCATTTTATGAAAATGTATGTATTTTTAAGGTAACCTCTTCGGGCTTAAACCTTATAAACTATTCAACTTAACTAGAAAATACACTAAATGGCAGCTAAAAAAACAGTAACATGACAAAACACATTTTAAAGTGTAAGCTGAGACTTTAATAAAATAAATGAGGTTCCACCTCTTCCTGATAATAAAGGTGCTAACCTTGGTCTTCCCTGCTGCTTTCAATGGGATAGTAATGGGGTTTCACATGTTGTTTTTCCCTTGGTATATAATTTGTTACAGTTAATAAGTCTAACAGAATGCATCCTGGCCTGGCAGCAGCCAGAGCTAGGAGCATGGAGCTATCATAAGGAAAGTCAGCAGCAGAGACCAAAACACAGATACAGTCCTTGGCAAAATGTAAACTTTAAAGCTGTACACGTGCCACACAATTATCGGCTGGTGATACCCAGCTGAGCAGCCAGTATATGACATTCCTTTGTAGATTTAAAACACTTGTTATGTATGACACAGCATGTTGCTTTAAGATCTTGTACGAGCTGACACCAAGGCTCACCCTGACCCAGGAAGACTGCACCAGGTTTCACTGCTCACCACTTGCCACCCACTGTACTCAAAGGAAAAGTTAATTTGCAAAATCTGCCAGTTACTTACATGTTTTAAAATCATGTATGAAGAAAAGAAAAAGTGACTGGCTTCAAACCAATGCCTTGGCAGCATGCACAGGCTGTTGAGAACATTGATGCTGTACAACTGGTGCTCCAGCACTGCTTGCCCACATCACAGGCAAATGACACCTTCTCAAGCTACAGCGGCTTGAGAGGCTACCACCTTCAGCACTTCACAGGGGCCTCAGATGGGAGAGTCTTTCCTCCCAAGGGTGAGATACACTGGAGGTGCTGCCAGCCTGTTCAGTGCAAAGGCAGCCAGGTCACCTTTGATCAGCTTCAGCAGCAACTGCAACCCTGATGGTTTACCTTGCATGGATGCCAGCGGGGAGTTACCATGCCTCTGTTGTAGCAATAGCTCCAAGCAGTGCAGAAATATTATCTTAAAATATTACAGCTGTTCTGAAAGCAACTGCCTACTGTGGGGCAGAAGGAACTTCTCCCTGTCTACAGCAACACAAGGAGAAAGCACGAACAGTACAGCCACCTCCCCAAGGATGAGTTAGACTCGCCTCAGACCAACACCAACCCATCAGCTCCACAAAGCAAGCACCATGTAACTTGATTTTCATTCATAGGAAGAAAAAAGTATTTCTGAGTATCTGGCTCCTAGAAGGACCCACATCTTTGTCAATAGCTTTCCCAGCTCTTCTCAGGAAGTATAGGTTTAATATCTTAATTAATTATGGTGTGTGGGTCCACAACATTGAAGATGACTAGTAATCCCTGCTACTGAAACCTCAAGTCCTCTTTTCAAAGCTGTAAGGTAACAGATGAGTATCTCACATGTTGCATGGAGTGAAAAAGTGGAAGAGGAGGACCCTGGCTGGAAGCACAGACAGACTGGAGCATCATGTTGCTGGTCTCCTTTGTAAGAGTAACACTTAATGCTGGGCTAATTATTTTTTTTTCTTCTTTTACAGTATATAATGGTTTAACAGAATTGCAGCTGATTAGTCAAATAAAGATTGTGTCATTCCTTCCCACTCGGTTGGTAGGATGCTCTGAAGAGCTTCCTTTCATGTTTCACAAACTGGCATGCATGTCAGTGTACCTACAGGCTGGTGGGACAAACAACTGGTAACAGACACAAATCCAGTCTTCTACTTGGAAAGCCACCAACCTGATCCTGCCCAGCCTTCTGAAACATCTGTACTGCAAGCAAAAAAAACAAACCAAACCAAAACAATCTAAAGTATTGGGTTCAGAGAGCAGCACACAGCTGTGGCAGTTAGCAGCACACACAGATTCTCCTCCTGTAAAAGACTCTAGGTTTTGGAGAGAAGACTTTTAAGCTTAGCAGCTAGTTTAGATGAAATGCATCTCAGACTTACTAGCAAAATGTTTTATGAATTTCATTGTGAGTTTTATGTTGGAACCAAATAGTCAAAGAGTGACCATCACTAATACTGCTGGCTGGAAGATTACCTCAATGGCAAGTTGAAATAATGAACATTATCACAAAAGAAGAGTAGACTTACAGGAGCCACAATCAATTAGGAAACCAAGAATTAGTCTCAAGAGGGAAGGGGAGAAAACAAGGATGAAGAAACACATCTACTCATTAATCTTACAGGAATCACATGGGATGAGAAAATTGAGGAGGAATTTCTCTGTGTCAAAAAAATGATGGTGGAAATAATTTGTATGACTGATAATGAAATTATAGTCTTTCCTTCTGGTAAGAGGAAGTTCTGAAAGCATCAGAGTAAAGCTAACAGACCTCAGAAGTCGAACAAATCCAGGGAATTGGTGGAAAGGATTTCTAAACAAATTCAGGGAATTTGTGGAAAGAGCTTCTTCAAAACACAGATAACCTGAAGAACAGAATTGCAAGACAAACAATTGGCAATTCAGGCTATCTTAAAAAAACGCCATGACAAATACCAATAGAAGACAGACAGGAAATAGTAACAGGTTACTGTGGCTGCATCAAAAATTCTTCACTGATCCACCTTTTTGGTGCAACAACAAAAAAAGAAAGTAAAGCCACATAACAGTATTACAGAAGCAGACAATCATGCAGGTGACAAATGCAGAAAGGCTGAGTGCCAAATGTATTTCAATGAGCAAGCACATTTATAAGGTAGCAAGAACAAAGCCTGTGCCACCAAAGAACTGGAGTTCCACTACTCAATGTAAGAAGTTGTGCTAAGCAATGAGAAGGCAGAGAAGTCTGAAGACTTTGTGCATGCTTTGTTTCTACCCCCACAAAACAGCAGAAGAAAGCAATACTACCTAAATACATCAGGAATATATGCAGCAGGAGGAAAACAGCAGGTTAAAGGGCAGCTCAGTAAGAAAGCTGTACTACAGTGGAGAGGGTGGGAGCACATTCCCTCAAGAGTGCTATGAAATGAGCCAAAATATTTCCTGAACTTAAAGAACTTAAGGGAGTCCAGTAAGTGTCTCTTGAAATGAAAAAAAAAAAGGGAGGCCCAGGGATTTACACACCACTCAGAAGTAATCCTTACCACCATAAAGTTTCACATTTTTGGAGCCGTGAACGTGACATTGGCTCCATTTGTCAGTAACAGAACACATTAATTCTAACTCAGTAAAATCCAAATCCCTTCTCTGACAGAACTGGCACTGCTAAAAAGTGGAAAGCAAACCTTAACCTCAGTGTGAATCATCCTTGCCTCGGTTAAGAGAAGACAGTGTCTGTCCTGCCCCCCACATGGCAGCTGTGAGACCCTTTAAATGCTGGCAGAGCCTGTGACCAACATGCTGGTACCAGGAGGTGTCCATGTGGATCTCAGCATGGAGTCAGCACAATGTTCATTAATTCTGCAGTGACACTGCTCTGTAAAAACTGGAGCCTGTATTCCTGAATGCCTTGACCATACAAGTACGAGGGGATAAAACTAAGCTTTTTCTAAAGAATTTCCCCCACTTCAGAATGGCTTTCCTGTGTTTATTTTGGTGGCTGGGTCACTGCCTTTGACTGCTTTGCAATTCCAGAGCTACAGATGACACAATGTCAACTTTGACAGTAACTTTTATGCGGTTCCTTCATTCCTTCTGAGCTCGTTTCACTGCAGAGGTCATCAATGCTGCTTAAATGCAGTGCACTGACTGGCACAGGCTCAAGCAACATCAGACAGCTTAGGCCACCAGGAAAAGTGATTTTCAAGGGTGTGCTGTTATTTTCACTTTTCTAAACTTTGGGGTCCAGCAAATCACAACTAAGCATCTACCTCAACCATAAAGTTTCTTTCCGAAAATGGACACCTATGATGGTGGTCTTTGGGAATAATCACCCACTGGCTTGGAGATTACTACTCATGTTGGGCAAGAAGTTCTGCACTGAGGACTGAGGTGGAAGAACCCAAGGCTTTTCTCTAAAATAGTAAAACAGAACAACAGCAACTATCCCAAGCAAAAGATATTCTTCGTATGTACAGGTATAACTGTAAGTATATATACAGAAGTCATCAGCACATGTGAGAACTTAAGCTTTAAGTTTGATCCTTAGGTTTTTAAGTTTGATCCTGCAAAACTTCATGCACAGTATTGATCCTCAAATAACTGCAATTTTTACCCAGAGGTCAACTGCACATTAGTTGGTATTATCAGACCTACCAACTGCCATATGGCTCTCAACCCTATCACACCTGTCTGCTGAATTCTCACACATCTGTCTAACCTGCTAGAAGACTTTAAGCATTTGCCTGCTGTTTCTCCCCTTGGCTGATAGAGACATGCTGAGCAGCCAGCTGGTGGTATTCCCTTGCTGCTCCCCAAACTGGATCATGGCCAAGGAAAATTAGCCACGACCCCCAGCTTACTCAACATTTCCACTCAGCTACAACTCCAGATAAGCTCAAGCACCCAGCCACAAGCTACAGTTCATGCATGACAAGTTTACTGAGCTTTGAGTCCTCTCTCAAACTGCCCAGAGGATAATCTACTACCCAAATACATGTATTTTGCAATTTTACAGATAACTTGCTTAGACTCCAAACTGGAAGTTACTGGAAATATTTTCTTTTGAAATGCAGGTCATAAAAAAACCCAACTAGTTTCAGTATCTTCCCACAACTTTTTATAATGAGAATACTTTTCAAACAGGAAGAATTTCATCAGCAGAAGGAAGATATTTGAAAATCTGACTAACAAAGAGTTGTTACATAAAAAAACCCCAAAACCAACAACAAAACTAAAAAAAATCCCAGCAACAATAAAATCTTGCAGTTGTGTTGTTTGACTAGTAGTCTAGCAAATGTTAATGGTTACTCTGAAAAATGCTTCTACTTGCTCGTGGGTTTTGAAAGGAAGAAACCATATACTGGACAGATGGGATGAAAAGTATTTGAATCCATACTGATGGCTGACTGGTGGAAGAATTCAGATAATATTGTATTTCTTCATAATTAAAAAAGGGAAAAAAAGCAAACCATTCCTCATACAATCTCTGGCTGAGCACTTATTTCTAAATCAAAATTTAAAGAACATAAGCACCAAAGGACTGCAGCTCTACCATGTGCAGGGTGCCACTCAGACTTTGCTGCTGCTGCCAGTTACAAATGTGTTTCTGTACAGTACACATTCAATTAAAAAGAAGTTTATCTTACATTTGGTTTACACTGGAAAACGGAAAATTCTAATTTTCACCATTTTATAAGTAAGTATTACTAGAAAACTATAATACATGGGGGGGGAACAAAGGGAGGGAAGAAGGGAGGAAAAAGAGGGAGGGAATTGGGGAAGAAGAGGGGAGGGAAATGGGGGGAAGAACAGGAGGGAAAGAAACAGGGAAGAAGGGGGGGAAGGGGGAAGAAAAACAGGGAGGGGAGAAGAGGGGGAGAAACAGAGGTGGGGGCATACACCAAAACCAGATGGGTTTTTGGCTGCCAAACAATTTAAGCTTCCAGAAGTCAGAATCAAGGCTTACGCTTCAATAAGCTGATGTGCCCCAACACTGCACACCTATTAATGCAGCTGAATGAGTCCACACCTGACCCCAGCTATGGCAGCACAATTCAAATCATTAATACCCTTGGGGATTGCCATCAGTGGCATACCAAGCATAGCAAAGAAGTACTTAAAACTGCCAGCTTGTGACAAGAAGGAAAGAGATAGCAAAGATGTCTTCATGGACTCAAAGGTTTACAATTTAAATATACGGGTGAGCTCTATGCAAGAACTTCAGGCACAGAGGTAGTTTTGCTAAGAACAGTTTCAGAAAGCATCTTCCAAAATAAGCCCAATGATGAGGCATTTTATGTAAAGATCCTCCATGATAATAATGGGAAACAAAACAAACCATAAACACAACCTCAAACTGTACTAAAAAATGTATTATTAAATATAAACACTACTTTGCCTGTGGCTTAGGTTCAAACTACTGCCTGAGCAGCACTTTTAATTTCTTCTCAGTGACATTTTAAAGAATTCTGATCAATCTGTTTGAGAACACAGAAAAGTTGATTAAAAAGACTTACATAACTTTAACGGGTTTTTTCATTACTCTGTTAAATATGGATATTAATATTCAGCAAATATTTGTATTTGAAAGGCTGTTTACACACTATTTGAAACTGACTTGAGTTATTTATATGGTATTAAACACACCTGATCTCAAGCCACAAAGCTACACACAAATTACAATACTTATGCTGCCACTCCATGCTTCAGTTATTACCTTCATCATCCTTTCTTCATTTTTTCTGTGTGTTACCAGGAAAGAAGAAACTAGTCTTGAATTACCCTGGAAACTCCTAGAGCAGATTCCAATGTAAGAACAGGCAGTCTGCTCAGCATACGAGAGTTACAAATAGCAGACAGCAAGAGATCTGCCATGCTGAAACCTCTTGTCAACAAGACTCCTACCTGCAGACCAAGGGAAAACATATTTCTATTATTTTTTTTTATGACTGTGTCTTCTTCAGTCTACCAGCACTGTCTCTTGTAAGTTGTGATGAAATGTTAGTACTACCATGGAAAGGTGGGGGGATGAAGGAAAAGCTTTATGATTCCTCCACAGACATCGCACAAGTTGCTTCCAGTACAAGCTAGTTAAAAAATGCTAGCACTATTCTTTTACATTTTTGACCAAACTATGTACTTCATTTTACCAGATCAAATAAATAAATCCATTTATGCTTCCCTGTTTCATGTTTTATACAGGAAAAAGAAAGGGTGAACACATTAGAATTTTTTTACACAACCGCTTCAGTTTAACAATGCATAATGATTGAATTATTGTGAAACTATAATTTTATGTTACACAACACTCTTAAATGACAAATTAAGATTATGCATCAAACTATTCACTCTTTCAGCATGTATATGCTTTTATGCTTTTTCCAGATAAATGTTAATTCAAGTTTCTGAATAACTGAAAAATGTGAGCAAATAAAACTCTTTTAAACTTGCAATTAATACCATTAAAGTGGAAAGAAAGAAAACACTTGTGATTCATTACTGAACTCTCCTTTTTCTATATTAACTGTTTGCTTGAAACAAAAAAAAAAACAAAAAAATCAGTCTTGTTAAAAATGGTTTAAATCACTGGGTTTATAAATCACTTTATTTTCATGGTGGAATGATAGTCAAATCGTGGTTGCAAAACAAACTGTAAGTTCTTTTTTTTTTTAAATGAGAAGTTACCACAAGTCACACAGGAGTGTGGCTAACAACAAAATGCCCTTTTTTCCACCCTTCAACTTCAGTAAGATTCAGCAGCCACAGAAGGAACTAAGCCCTCCACACAAAGTGATTTTCCAGCTGACATACAAACATAGCCCACCTTTTGGTTTCTTATCCTGGGTCCTGTATAAACCACAATTAGTTAAGATTGAACACAGATGACTGACACAAAAGACATCCACACTGAAAATCTCTGTTCAGTTTACCTCTAGAGTGAGCTAGCTGTATGCCACCTCAGTTTTCTTCCAGTGAAATAACATACACTGTTAGGCAAAACAGAGAGCACTGGAAAAGGTTTACCTGTAGAGGCTAGGAACCTCCATCCTTAAAGATTTTTAAGACCTGCTATGTAAAGCCATGGCTGTCCTGACCTACTGTTCATGATGCACACACTTCAAGCAAACCTTCTGGACTACACGATCTCTAGGGACCCACTCTAACCCACATTACTATGATTTTATACACTTTTTTCCAAACAATGTATTTGCACTGTCTTCTCTAGTATCCTCATCACATACAGCTTGTTCAGCATCCTGCTCCTCCACGCCAGAGACAATAATCCAGAGTGGGGAGCCAGCCCTTCGACAGTACATCAAGTTTCCCTACAGAGCTGTTCCAAAAATCAGAGGAGTCAACTGAAGAAGAGAGGAGAAAACCCTGGGACTACATCAGAGAAGAGGTTCAAATCTCCTCTTCTACTGAACAGCTGCTGAAAACCTCCTTCCAAACACATACTGGAAAGAGTTTCCTGAAAGGCTAAGAGCTGAATATCCTTCAGACTTGTCTCACACTTGGCAGAGACAGACTAAAACAGAGAAAAGGACAGACCATGCCTGAAATTAGTGGAAACAATCAGTTACCATTAAAAAAAAAAGGACTGAGAAGGGACACCACAAAGAGCCATCTCTTCCCTGGAGTAAGAAAAAGCTTCATGATATCTCTGTCATACTAATTTAGTATGATGTGAAATGTATCTGCAAGTTTCCCTCCTTGAAAGAAAAGGAAAAATTAGAAGTAGATCTCACAAGAGAAAATATATAAACAAATCTGCATTAAATGAATTATTGGCATTTTAATCAGCATCTGGCTGCGTTAAAACAAAAAATAAACAAAATATAACTGTTTAAATACAGAAATGAATTTTCATTAGGAATATAATTTTTTACTCTCAACCTGACTCAAAAGGAATTTTATTCTAACTCTTGTATTCAAGTTATAATATCTTACTCTTTCTTCCAAATTACTGATGATCAACTTGGTCCTATGTCTATCTAGAAAACATTAATTAGTTTTTTTAATTTTCCTTTTATTAGTATGTTACAAGAAGACAGCTTGTCAGCACAGCACCAGGCATTCACAGCTCTGGATTTCACTGTCACCTCAGAAAGCCAGCCCTGCTTCATTCACTCCTCAGCAGGGTTTTTCTAGAGGATTGGAGTCAAGTTCTGGGATTATATTTTGTATTAAATATAAAGTATTTATAAATTTGTATTAAGTAAAGTAAATGTTTAATATACGTTTTAACAAAGGGTCATTTGTTATGGAATTTAGTGCAGCAGTTAGACAAAACACTGTCTTTAACACCTTCTACTGGTGTGCTTACTGCCATACATAATACACACTCTTCATGCCAGTAACCTATTTAATAACATACATTAATTATTTATTAGCCTTCTATAAACAATTTGTAAATGTGCCCTTACTATAAGGCAGGACTGAACTGGCCTTTACTTCCACAACAGAATACAGCCTACAACATTTTAACTGCTGCATTAAGTAAACCCTACATATAAAGATTTCAAGAGTGATGCACATTTTGTCATATAAAAATACAACCGAATAGCATAGCCTATAATTTATCTCAGTATATAGAACAGAATACAGTCTATAGAATAGTGTATAGAATTCAGTAATATATGCAGTGGATTTCCCAAAAATTTATGTGAATTGGGTACAATATAACAGTAAGTGAAACAAGAACCATGTTTAGGTGTAATATAAGAAGCCTTTTATCCCTGTCACGCAACTATCAAATAGATTTAGCTTTTCACCTTGGGCACCAAACTACTTGGTTTTGTGAGCATAGGAGGTGCTACTTGGATGGCCTGCTTTGGTACCCCATCATCAACAAACCACAGGCAAATTTTAATACCAAATTCTTGGCTGCAGCTTAACCATATGCTAAATTCTTCAGAAAATCCTAGTCCCCAGCTCTGTGATCTGCACATGCTATTTCAGGTAGGCAGCTGAGACGCCAGGTTGTTCCCAATATGTTATTTATAAAACTCACATACATCCTCATTGCCCCAACACTGGACTATGACCAGCTTTTGTTTTCCTCCACACTGTTTTAGAAGTCTTTCCTGCTTCTCTGGGTAACTTGCCGTTACCACAAATAATCTCCAGGGCCAGCAGCTCCGTGGCAGGGTGCTCCCGCGCAGATAACGCTGGATGCTGAAAAGCCTGCACGACAACTCTCCTACTGCATGATCACATGCAGGTTGGAGAGTCTTAGAAGTACTCTTTTTTAACAAAATCATCTCAGCCAAGGCTGCCTAGGATCTCTTGCTTGCTCAACAGGGAAAGCATTAAGGAAAATTGTGTATTTTGGCACTCTAGTTTTTAAACATGGACTTTGGAAATAGTACTGCATGTTTATGGAGTGTCAATCTTAACTTCCAGAGTATCTGACATTCTCTATCTTTTTAGTAATAAATGAATTATTAGTTTTAGTATGTATAAGGTATTCTGTGACTACTGCACTGGCTTGCTTTTACTATAAACATTATTCTTCTCCATGAGAATTGCATTAAATTAAAAAAAAAGCAAACGTTCCTTAATGGCAAGACATAAGGAACATCCCTTTCCTAAGTTTCTTCCCCAACTAAGTAAGTGAGTAATCAACCACAGCTTTGGAATGGTGCTTAAACTCACAGCATTTTTTTATTAAAATCTTGAGTATTTCTTACAGAAGACATCCTTTCTGAACAATGCTAGGACACCTAATGTGACCAAAGTGAATTGGTGGAACATAAAACTGAAGTATCAGTAGTGCTGCACGTACCACTTGTGTTGCCCATCTTTGAAAGCATGTTCTGTTGGGGAACAACAACCAACTGTGAGTAAGACCACATGCAAAAAAAAAATCCCCAACCCAGATACCAGGAAGAATGCAGCATGGCTTCTTAACTCCTTGTTCCCAGCAGTCTGGATTCATTAACAGACATTGCATACAGGAAAATAAAGTTTAACCAAAAAAAAAAAAAAAAAAAAAAAGCTCACAGTGTAAAATTAATTCATGCAGCTCAAAATTACTCATCTATTTTAAACCAATTAGAAAATACAAATCACAGCCAAGGATTAAATAATAAAATGTCCTTTTCAGACCTAAATTATGTCTTCTATGTGCCATTTCACTGAACACAAAAGCATAAACAGAAAAAAATAGTTCTTGCCCATATGAAGTTCACAGGAAAGCTGAAAAAAGACAAACTACATAATTTGATACATAATACAGCTTATAAATGGAGACTAATCATTGCTTCATAAGATTATGTGAGGAAAAAGAAAAATGGAGCAAACAGGAGACAGTATATATGTACATTCAGGGAAAAGAAAACATCAGGAGGGTACAGACACTGAGCAACTTCTTCACCTAAAGGGTTGTCTAGCACTGGAAGAGACTGCCCAGGGAAGTGGTAAAGTCACCATCTCTGGAGATATTTAGAAGATGTGTAGCTGTGGTGCTTAGGGACATGGTATAGTGGTGGAGTTCGCAGTACCGGGTTAGTGGTTGGACTCGATGATCTTAAAGGTCTTTTCCAACCAAAACAATTCTACGAGTCTGTGATTCTATGAAATAACATAGGATGGCACACAACTTCATGCAGCATCTAAGATCCTTGGCCCAAGACAGCCTCAGCTGGATGAAGGTACCAGGTGTGAGTTTGAAGAGCAGCAGGAAAGAACATGGCACTTACATTCTGAAAATGCCGGGGTGCAAGGAACTAATCATCCACTAATGACATCTTACAGTCTCCTTCTGCTAAGGTGAATTAAGTGCTAATAGAGCAGACATAGCTATACAGAGCACACAGGCACATTCATAGATGATCACAGCTGTACTAGTGATGTAATCTTTCTATTGCTTGGTCAACAAGCCAATTCTATGTGGAATTTGGAGTCACTAAAAAGCTCTTTGCCACCCTTCAGGGTGATGAATACAACTTTGCAGAACTTGTTTATGCAGCTATCCAGTGCTTTGAAGATTCGAGGCAGGCAGCATTTACTACCTCTGAAGATGTCCTTAAACTATAAAAGGACAACACTTGGGGAAAAAGATGCATGTATTGGAATAACAACTGAGAAAGCAAACTTGAGATAAAGATCTGTCAAGTCCAATGTGAAACAACCCCAGCAAGATCAGCAAGAAGCTGCTCATTATTTTGTAATGTGTTCCCTTTGCAGTACTTCTGTCCTAAATAATGTACTTGCTTTTTAGAAGATGGCTACTCAGTGGTTCCTCCTTGCTCCCTCTTTCCAAAACAGCTCAAGCCTTGCTGTGATAATCACTGTAAAAGGTAAAGGAGCTGCAGCCTAAAACCCAGGGAGCCAGCCACCTTCCACCCCAAAGAAAATTACAGAGGCCCAAGACCTAAACTGATATGCCCTTGAAAAGAGTGTAAGGGACAACCAGAGGTAGGTAAGCCTGTAATTGCATCAATTGAGACACTGCAACAGATGGAGAGATGCACTTGGAAACACATTAATCTCTACAGTGTTTTCTGTCAAACTATGCAGTCTTTCTTCATTCCCAGAAATGTGGAAATGGGGGGAAAAAAGGAGTTGTCAAAAAAAACTTAAGTCTTGCTAAGATGAAAGTAAAAGCAGCCTGTGGCCCCCTGGACTCTACCTTTATAAAGTATTTCTAATGGAAATCCTACAATTTCCCTAACTCTCTGCAGATGCAATAGCCACAGAATGCAACAGAAAGAGTTCTTAGTAATGTATTTTTTTTCCAAAGTAGCTTGTTAAGCTACTATGTTGTTTAAGCCCTATGGGACAACTGGGCTTTGATAATGAGCAAAGTCTGACTGGGCCTTTCACTCTGCACTAGTAAGTGTTTACCTTCTTCTAGGCCTTTTACCAAGACCTCCTTACAATCACAAAAACTGTTTTTACTGACCAGCTCTGTTATGGGCAAAGGAAAAAAGGGATCTCCCCACAAAGCCTGTACCACCCAACACCCATCTCGGTATACAGATGGTAAAGACCCTGCTGGTGCACAGAAAGATAATCCTGGCTGTTATCACCAGGATCACACATTTCTTTTACTGTAGTGTTGAAGAAGTGGTGAAGTTTGTCCCACACCAGCTAACCGGTGCATGGTACAGCCTAGCTGCTCACCCAGAGCTACAAGGGACCACCACGCTAGCTCCATGGAAAGCAAATCCTAAAGATGAGCAACTCCTATCCTTACTCCTAAAGGTCAAACCCAGGAAGTCACCCTGTTTGTGGCTTGGGTCCTGGCTGGTGGAACTAAATCACATACTTGCTTCCAGACTGTATCCCCCAACCCCAAGCTGTCATGCTCCATTTAGTCTTATGTCCTGCCCAAGTACAAGATACTAAGATCAAGCTCCCCCAAAAAAGAAGGGGAACTCACAGGGCAGCTCCTGCTTCATCTCCTATGCAGACTTGCTGGGGACACCGGGGATAAGCGCTTCACAAGCACTGGGTCTAGGCATGTCACAAGATGGGCCCCTTTTTTTGCAGAATGGGGGTTTCTGTGCTTCACAGTCACATAAAGCACACTCAAGACCTTCTGGTATTTCTGCTGTATTTCCTCTCCTCTTCATAAATCACACACTCCTGTGGCCAAGGGCTAAAAAAGCCTGAGGACCTGCTCTTCATGCCCTGTCCATAACGGTTTCTCCCCCACAGCTGCAGATGGCTTGGCGTGTCTACTCTGGCAGCCCTGGGGCTCATCCTCAGTCCTCTGTTTGCTTATGCCCCGTTACAGCTTCTAGACAAGCTGGATGTTTTCTTATGACTACTTGAGAGTGCCGTTCTGGTGAGCACAACAGCTGCAAGTATTCCTCAGGAAACCAAAACTTAATTTGTTTAATTTTCAATGCAACACTTAAAAATCTAAGTATGCAAAAACATCATTGTCATCTCTTCATTTCACTGGGAGGACCACTTAGTAAAACAGAAAATAGTTTTCTCAGTACCTCTCTTTTTTTTAGTAATTGTACCTATTGACTTTAAGAAAAATAAGCTGTTGCTTGTTCATTCAAATCTTACACCAAATCAAGAGGCAAACATCATGTGCTACTCTTTCATGAGTTTGATCATACTGTTGTCCGTTATTAATTGAAAAAAGTAATATTTGGGGGAAAAATCACATTTGGGAAAAAATCACATGAAAGAGAACATAAGGGACATGCAAAATAAAAACAAGGCCTAGATAACAGTGAAACAGTAAGAATTAGACAAAACCAGATTCCAATTAGAGAAAAACACTCCCCAAGTAGTCACCAGCCTGGCCCTGAGACAGGTCTGCAGGACACCTGCAGGACAGGTGAAACGATGGAAAGGAGCACTGCCCACAGCTTGTCTTGGTTACAGCCTTGAGCACTGGGGAAAAACACATTGAGTAACTGCGATCACCATATTAACATTAAAGATCCATTAGCGTACCGAAATTCACACCCCCAGGCTGGAGGGACCCCTCCTAACAACAAGCCCCTTCCTCTTTGAGCAGGCGCAGTGAAACTCCTGAGCGCTCCCACTTCAAATGGAAGCGAGGGATTAGTGACCCATCGTGTGTGCCAGTGACAGAATCATGTTAGAGATAAAGTTCTTTCTCACATTTTGGGGTATAAAAGTAGCACCTGGGTTTCAGGAAGCTGAGCTGGCTTTGTGGAACACCCCCCTGCTCCCTGTTCTGTGCAGAACTGGGTATTAAAGCAGGTATCTCAACCCTGTGTGTGGATCAGCTCCTTGCACACCGGGTAACGGACCCGCTTTCAGGACAACACCACCTTTACAGTGACATCTCCATTAAAAAAATACAAGAGGTAACAATGACTTTTTCTATTCATCCTTAGACAACATTACTGAAATAATTATAAGGGAATGCAAGAATGGAGGTTATCTAGAGGCTGAAATTCCTCATCATTCACTTCAGACCATAAAGATCTTTCCTCTTGTTTGGAAATTTTTAAGCATTTTTTTTCATTCCAAGGCTATAAAAGAACTTTCCTTAAAACAGTAGGAAAAAATTAAGATAGTATGTTACCACTTCTCATTTCAAGATGTGTTAAGTCTCCCCCCAAAAATGTTGAGAAAGTATTAATGTGACTGTTGTTTCAGAAAGTTACTGATCTTTTTTACAGACTTCATATATTTGCATTGTTCCATTTTGCTGTGTTTAATAAATGATGCATCAAATGACTAAATTACATAAAGCTTATGTGGATTTGAACATAACATGGGTGGTAATATGCTGAAGTGGTTTCTCCAGCCTCAAATCAAGCTAACACACAGGAAAAAAACACCTCAAACAAAACACAACAAAACAAACAAACAAAGAAAAACCCACAAAAAAGTTCTGTTATTGATCTCTCAAATTAGCGTTTCTGCTTCCAGTCCCAAACTTACGCATTCAGTACACTACTCTAAACAGAGAAGAGGTTCCCCATGTGCTTCTATTCCAAGTATTTGCGTGTTATTTCTAAACCCAACTTTTCAGAGCCAAGTAGTAGCTCTTCAGGCTGTTGCTTTTCTCTTTCACGTGCATTCTCTCACATTTGGAGATAAGAAGGGAAGATCAGCCCCCAAACGCGCTCTTTACACTTCATTCAAATTGAAAAATGCACAGCAACTTTTCTATGGGTAGGTGCTAACTTCACAGTATCAGGACTGCATTTTAAGCATAGTAAACTGGAACTGAAGATTAACAGGAGACTTGGTAACGACTAGTTTTACAAAGCAATCCAGTTCCCCAAACTTCAGCTTAGCTTGACCTGCCTGGTACCAGGATGCATTATTATCTCCCATTTATTCCACATGGGCTAATGAGTTAAACTAATGCCTGCCATGTGACCGTGCATTTTACATAAACAGCGACACAGAAAGACCAAATTTAATCTATTTATCTATTTAAAATCTCTGCTGTTTTTTCCTAGTGGCCAAGTTGCTATAGAGCTCTGTTGTGCTGTGCAGGAAAGCACAGCTTCATTCCTGCTCTAGTTATTTCTCTCCCCAGGGCTGCCATAAATACAACAAATGAAATCAAATGGATGGTGATCTTGTCAGGTTTCATAAACAAAGCAATATTTAGCCAAGACATTATCAGAATACGAGATTTCAAATATAAACTTGAAACAAGTCTAGGAAACTTTTTGTACACTGAATTTAAGTCACTCAAGGCAGCTTCAATATAACATATTTTTTTCCTTCAAGTATTTTATTCTATTTACCTTTCATGTTCAAGAAGGACCCTTGGAAAAACTAGTACAAATGGCAAAAATAAGGAGACAGATGCTCAGTTTATTTAAGGTTCCTGCAACTCACATGACAGTTTAAAACAAGTGGCACAGGAAATTCAGTCAGCAAAATAAAACAAACTTATTTAGGATTGGATTTGCAAAGAAGACAAAGTCAATAAATTCCCAATCAGGATGCCAACAGTGTAATTATATTAGTCTGTTACAAAACAATTAAATGTAATGACATTTTTACTGTTCTCACGAAGTGTTAAGAAGCTGAAGATTAGTGTTTAGTTAATCTGGCAGTCCCACTGAGAAGCCCTATCAGACCAGACAACATATTAGAGGTGGTAGTGTTGCTCCACAGCTTCTCAGCAGCATCAGTTACCTTGAAGCAGACACTGACAGTGCCAAACAACAGCAGCTTACCTGAAATTACATTTTAAAAGGTGCATAGAGACTTTCCGTGCAAAAAGGAAAAAAAAAAAAAGTAGTTGGTATCTAGGGATACAAGAGGGAACCTGTCGTTAAAAGGCCTCACATTTTACAGCTTGAGAATGGCAAGTCTCCAAAACAGTTACACTTATCAATAAAAAAAATATCCACAGTGCTTAGCAAGTATAGACACAAACATTTTTCTAAACGCTTTGAAAAAGAAAACACAAACTGGTGCATGTGTATTAAATTGAATCCTCAAACAGAGATTTAAATTTAAGTAGGGAGTGGTGACTGCCCAATCTCAGGGAATAGCAGGGGATTTAGGATTAAATGAATAAAACAAAATAAAATAAAACAATTGAAAAAACAAGCCCAAAAACAATCCCCAGAAGAAGCAAGTACTATTTTAGGTGCCAGATTTAGGGCTTCAGCTGTGCAAATGACTACTGGGAGGTTCAATGTCCCTAAAGGAATAGTTGGGTGGTGAAGAGCTGCTGTAAATGGGTTGCATGGAGCCACTGTAGACTTGCCAATACATACTTGTATCCAGCTGGTTCCAATTAATAGGATATATCCTGGTGGTTCTTGGCAGCCTTCAGGCGGCTCTAACTTATGCCACAGACCAGGCTGGCAACCAGAGGACTTAAGACAAAGACTCTGCATAGATGGCACAAAGTATCTCCTCACTCTGCAGAACTGCATCAGATAGCTACGTGGATAGGAGTAATGTAGTATGTTGCCTATGTAAATAAACACCTTGGAGGGGACAGAAAGAAAAAAGTAGGATGGACAATTTATACCCAACAGCAAATGCCATCTAATTCTCATTTTAAACTGAGGATAATTTCTACCATCTGCCCCTCTCACCACCCCCACCTCTCCAGTCCCAGAAACACCTCTGGAGCAATGCTGGAATCACTACACATCACTAAAGCAAATATACGTATAACCAGTGAGTTTAACAACACCAGTAACACTCTCAAAGAAATCTGGAGGAATCATTTGCCTAAAGAGGGTATTAGTCCAGTGACGTAAACAGAATTACTATTCAAATAGTTTATGATTTTCAATATGCAGGAACAGCCCTGCCAAAACAATCAAGATAGCTTTTAATCTTTAATCTGAAACTTTTTTAGGAAAAGGGAAAAGAACTGATGATGGCGTGACTTGTGAAATTATAGTTAAGCAGGTTAAAGCCATTCTTAAAGGTACAAGGTCAATATATCCAGTATTTTTAGTATTTGCTTTCAAAGTAACATTCATTTAAATTTCATGGAAGGGTAAGGTTATTCAGAAACTTGAAAATGCTGTGTATATAAGATATGCCAGCAAGTTCAATATTTGGAATATTAAAGATTTTCATCAGCCTATAAGCTAGGCAGTCAATAAAACAGTAACACTGGTAATAAGACAGATGATTCTGCTGCTTAAAAGGTACTTGGAAAAAAGAGAATTTCAGAGAATTTAAACTTCATAGTGCAAGTTCCCATTTTACGATTCTGTGGGTTTTTAATTTATTTACTTCTGAGTTTTTTAAAGCAGAATATCAAATACATACTTTTTTAACACTAAATAAAACCTCTTAAAATAAAGATGAAGATTCATTGAGCATACAGCTACAGCAGCATCGGTCAGAGAATGGAGTAATGAGGCTGAATCAAATACTTCAGACCAGGACTCAAACTTCCCCTTCATTTTGAAGTGTTCAGATTCCTGGGAATAAGTGCAGGCAATGTGGCAAGCATGCCCATGAATATATTAACTGCCAAGAACCATTTTTCCCCCCCAGTTAACATATATCAGGGAAAACATATATAGAGGCTCAAACAGCTTAATATCTCAGGCTAAAAATATCAAGAACTCACTCAGCTGGAAGTTGTTAGCAGAGCTCTGGTAAAAATAAGGAACCAGGACGACATAAATTCTTTCCCTTCCCTGCAGAAAATAAACTACATTTGGGAGAAAAGTATTAAAAACATAATAAAATAAGTGACTCACCCTGTCAACCTACAGTACACTCTGGAAGGAGGGTTGGGGTGGGGGAAGAGGGATGCAAACCCACCTGTGAAGTCCCGGTGGGAGGAGAAGAGCCATTCCTGCTCCCTGCACCACTGAAACACACAGCTCCTGCCCCCAGCTCAATCCCAAACGGTTACACCACAGGTTTGGTAATTCACACAGTTCTCCTGCCCTAAAGGAGGACCTCGGCACTTGAGGATCTTCAGAGAACAGTAAATGACCAAAGTAAATGATTGCTCCTGGTGCCTTCTGCCCAGGTTAACTCTTCCCCAGAAGAGGGATGCTCCTCAGAAATGCTGCTGACACCCAAGGCAGGACCTGAAAGGCTATAGGTATTGTGAATTAACCTCTTTGCCAACAAGACTTCCAGACCCAAGCTGTATTCTTAATTTCTTATTTATTTTTCAAACTGAAGGTGATTCAGTGAAATGAGCAGACCCAGACTCACATGAGCCAGTTTTGTTTTGGTTCACAGGTAGACACAGGTAAGTTGTTCAGCTCTTTCATTTTTGTGAGCAGGCAGGGTACTAAAAAGGAAGCACAATCTACCTATATTTAACAGCTTTCCAAACTCCAAATCTCAGGACAAAAGAGAATGGGCTCATATAAACTATAACAGAAACACAGCAACCATGATGTTTTAGGACAATGAAATCAGCAAATAATCTACAACGGTATGACATTACTTCATTTTGAATGGAAAAGTCTTAAAATGCTGGAGGAACTGCATGAAGAGAAAGAATCTTCCTAAAGTGTATCACACAGTCCTACTATTCTAAAATCTCGTAACTGAAACTTGTACATCATGCTGGGCCTTACTACACCAGAGAAACTCAAAAGGGTTTGGATTTTTTAGAACCATCTTAAATGCCTCCTTCTATGCAACATCTCACAGAAGAGTGGGGTGCTTCCGTACACTAACATCTCCACTTGCTTGGAGAAAGACAAATTCAGTAAAGAAAGAGAATACTGGTGGAAGTCTGCTGACCTCCCGCAGACACCGTAGTTGAACATCACTAATATGAATGCCCAAGAGATATGTGAAATTTACTTAACTTTACAAACTATGTGACATTGAAAAAAACAAAAAAAGGTAATTCTGCCACTTGGGAATACCCATATCCCAAACACTCCAGGCAGTGACATTCTTGGACTCTAGACAACAAATATAAAATATTAAGAGGCAGAGCATCTGTGGGCTGTAAAATGACAGTTTACTGAATTTGAAACTTCGAATATAAAAGAAAAATCTTTTATTACTGCTAAGGACACCTCAATATCTTCACCGAAGAAATGTCAAAGCATAGCTCATGGGTTAAATCACATCACTGAATGTTATGATCTTTTGTACCAATTTGTAAACTAATTTCTCACTTTTACATGATAAATCAGAAAACATGCAGAGAGATGCTGGGAAGCTTTGCATGATAAACAGTGTGTTGAAGGAAGAGGAGATGGGAAGCCTTGTTCAAGCAGTATCTCTGAGTGGCCAGGCACAACATATAACAGTGTAGAAGACACTGTGTTTTTATCTTATGGTCCTTACAGTTGTAAGGTTGTGGAGCAAACCAGATTCAACCACAACCTCAATACTTAAAACTTTATTTATTATTTCAAAATCTATTTTTATATATTATATATATTTATATATTATAGTTTATATATTATTTCGAAAAATGGAACATATGACCTGTCCTCATCAAATTTTTATGTTTAGCTAAAATACCTGCTGCTCGCACAGGTCCCACTCCACTTACATTTCCCAGTCCCCTGCATACAGTCCATTAACCTCATCTTTCCCAAAGCACAAGATCTCTACGCATTTGACATACTTCTACCACACTCAGTATACACTAAGTTGTATGGCACACCTTTCATAAACAACTGTAGCAAAGTTAACTGTGAATACCCAAACCCATCGTTTTTGCAATGTACAGGGTAAGGAATGAGAGGACCATCAGGTGAGAAAACAGAACAGCACCATGTACTTCATCCTGTTTTTCATGTTGCTGTCAGAATGTCTATAAACCAAGGAACTGGACTGTGAAGTTCTCTCACCAACAGAAGGTGCTGCTCTGGACTCCAGCCATGGTACTGTTGAATGTATGACTGTCTAAGGACACTGCAAGGCCAAATCTGTAACTCCTAAGCTAAATCAATAGAGCTGGGAAAAAAAAAAAACCAAGCAAAAAACCAAACTAACAAAAACCCAAAACAAAACAAAAAGACTACCAAACTAAAACAAACCAAAAAAGGCAAACAAGAAAGGATAAACCTTTTGGGCACAAAAGTTTCTTCTGGTCACTTAGGCTGCCAAAAGGGAAGAAACAACTGGATACGCTTGTGTTAATTGCCAGTGGAGCTATCCAGGGAGACATACTGATGGAAGCAGTAGGAGAACGTTTGTTCTGAGGGAGCTGGTGGATGCAGCTGCTGAGCCTCTGTCCATCATAGTTAAGAGATCCTGGCAGTCTGGTGAGATTCCCAAAGATTGGAAAAAAAAGTCGCATAGCCCCTATTTTTAAAAAGGGGAAAAAGGAAGACCCGGGGAACTACAGGCTGGTCAGTCTCACATCTGTTCCTGGGAAGATCATGGAGAAGATCCTCCTGAAGGCTCTGCTAAGGGACATGGAAAATAAGGATGTGATTTGTGACAGCCAACATGGCTTCACTAAGGGCAGATCATGCCTGACCAATCTGGTAGCCTTCTATGACAAGGCTACAGAGATGGTGGATGGTGGCAGAGCAACTGACATCATCTACCTAGATTTGTGCAAGGGATTTGACACGGTCCCACATGACATCCTGGTCTCCAAACTGACAAGACATGGATTTGACAGATGGACCACTCAGTGGATAAGTAACTGGCTGGATGGCCACACCCAGAGAGCAGTCCTGAGGAAAAGGATGTGGGGGTGGTAGTAGATGAGAAGTTCAACATGAGCCGCCAGTGTGTACTGGAGCCCAGAGGGCCAGTTGTGTCCTGGGCTGCATCAAAAGAAGTGTGGCCAGCAGGGCGAGGGAGGGGATTCTGCCCCTCTACTCTGCTCTGGTGAGACCCCACCTGGAGTACTGTGCACAGCTCTGGAGCCCTCAGCACAGGAAAGACATGGAGCTGTTGGAGAGGGTCCAGAGAAGGGCCATGAAGATGATCAAAGGACTAGAGCACCTCCGCTATGAAGACAGGCTGAGAGAGTTCGGGCTGTTCACCCAAAGAGAAGGCTCTGGGGAGACTTCATAGCAGCCTTCCAGTACCTGAAGGGGCTACAGGAAAGCTGGGGAGGGGCTTTTCACTAGAGAGGGCAGTGATAGGACAAGGGGTAATGGTTTTAAACTTAAAGAGGGGAGATTTAGGTTAGACACCAGGAAGAAGTTCTTCACCATGAGGGTAGTAAGGCACCAGAATAGGTTGCCCAGGGAGCTTGTGTCTGCCCCCTCCCTGGAGGTGTTCAAGGCCAGGCTGGATGAGGCTTGTGCAGCCTGGTCTAGTGGGAGGTGTCCCTACTCATAGCAGAGACATTGGAACCTGATGATCTTTAAGGTCCCTTCCAACCTTAATCATTCTACTATATGACTCTACGATATGATAAGGTTTTGAAGCTTGTTTTACCAGATAAGCATTAGGGTAGCTGTACATTCCTACACAGAAAAAACCCCTGCATATATATACAGCTTTTCCTATTTTCAGATGCTTTTGTCCACATTTCTCTAAGCAAATAATTCGCTTTAAGAAGTTTGGTTGTTGGGTACTGCTGTCATTGCTCCCAAAGAGAAGTAAATAATAGGGGCTGAATATAAAGTCAGCCTTGGTGAGGTAATTGCAGTTATTACACAACAGACTTATGTGCTGGCCATAGGTAGGAAACAGTAAATTTCATGGTTCCATACCAACAGACGTGACCAGAGTGTAAGGGTGACACTGAATAAGCTCAGAGGCGGATCAAGAGGACAGTTAGTACAAGAACTCTGAAAATGTCTCTTCTCAATTTTATTTCATATTTGAATCAAAATGGTTTGCTGTTAGGTTTTTTTTAATCAAACTGCTTCTGTGATTCAAGACATACAGGTGATGTCCAGTTGCCTGTTGTGTTTCAAAGACAAAGATATTAACCTTGCCTTCCAAGCTTGAACATATGCATAGACCTATGCCCACACACATACACACACAAACACAACAATGCAATACACAAAATTAGTACATTCAATTTCAGACTAGGAGAATGCAATGGTCATCTTTCTTCAGTTATGTTAATTCTTTAAATATGCTATTGGACTGAAAAAACAAATTCCAACAAAGTTGCATCCATGCTAGAAACTAACTGTCACAGAACAGATTTTAAGTTTAGCTAAAATCCGTAACTGAGTCACAAAGGCATAATGAATATGAAAATAAATCCAATTTGATGCTGCAGAATAGACAGGATCTACATCTCCAAATTACACTGTTCATCTCTTTAGTTTCTTGTTTCCCGTTACAGCCCCACTGGCATGCTTCAAATTAAGGTGTCAGAAAGCCTGAGGCATTTGACACTGTCACAGATTAGGTTTCCCATACTTTTCCTCAATTGGTTTTCCACTTGTATCCTGAATTAGTGAGAATTTCCAGTGTTTGCGCTGAACAGAAGAGTGAGCTCACTTAAGTACACAATCCTTTGTAGAAGCAAAGCTCTTCTCTGTAACAATGTGCTATACAGGAGAGTCCCTCTAATTATCCTTTGTCTATTGAATGTATACACTGCACAAAGAGAAATTAAACAGAAACTAATACCAAAACACTTTCATAGGTTTTACATGTTTCCTCTCAGCTGCATTTTACTGTCCCTACCCTTGCATCAGCAGAAACTCCCTTTGGAACTACCTTCTCTTTTGTTTTGTCCACTCTTTTAACAAAGTCACCAAATTTGTTTCAAAGCCTGTGACCATGCCAGAGGACATCCAGCTACAGGACTTGAGCATTACAAGCACTTCAGCCATGAAAATGAACATTGCCACTAGTGTACCGCCCTTAACCAGTGAGTAACTATAAACCAACACCATGTGTGCAAAGCTGGCTGCTCCAACACAGCAGGAAACCAAGATTTTTGGCTTTGGATGATGTCTTGAGTGTTTTACCAGTTCAGGCTACTAAGAATCAAGATGGTATTAAACAGGGAGAGACGAGACTGACTGTTGTATGGCTGCCAATCTTTCCCTAGCCCCTGGAACAGCCTGCCATTTTCAGCCGATGCTCCTCGGTGGAAGTACTTGTGTGAGAGCATGGAACATGGAACCTGTACACCCTCAATCTGTTGTAGGCATGGCTGCACATGTTCAAATCCATTTGTTTGGGTTGCAATCTAACTATTAAAACCACAGAGTCCTTTTTCAATCTTCTGAAGTATACTGTAAGAGGTTTACTAGATAGTAATACCAGGGAAATACTGCTCAATTCAGTATTTCGTTTTACAGGGGGGGAAATCGTTACAGATTAAAGACAAGAAAACCTTCTCCTGCCTATTATGCTGTGTTTTGTTTTGTTTTGTTTTGTTTTGTTTTCAAATGAGCAATCCCAAACAGAATTGGAGACTGACACCAGGCAACTTCAAACTTTTTTTTTTCCTTCTCTGATTTGGAGTAACTACCTGCAGACTTACAGGGCTGTTTGGGGAATATTGGGAAAGATTTTTAGGTAACTTCCTCAATTCCTAGAATATGAGTATACCTGCATCCAGTACTTCAGTCTGATTTTGGTTTTAATCATCTATTTAAAATGTTCTACGAAATCATTAGAAGTAATTGTTTCATTCACTCTTAATAAGCTTCCCAACTACAGCTGGACAAATTATGTAAGTCTTGCACCTTAAATAATTACTGACAGGGGTCAGTACTGGGACCAGCACTATTCAATATTTTCATCAGCGACCTGGATGAGGGAACAGAGTGCACCCTCAGCAAGTTTGCTGATGACACTGAACTGGGAGGAGTGGCTGACACACCAGAAGGCTGTGCTGCCATTCAGTGGGACCTGGACAGGCTGGAGAGCTGGGCAGGGAGAAACTTGATTAAATTCAACAAGGGCAAGTGTAGAGTCTTGCATGTGGGGAAGAACAACCCCATGTGCCAGTACAGGTTGGGGGCTGACCTGCTGGAGAGCAGTGCAGGGAAAAGGGACCTGGGGGTCCTGGTGGACAGGAGGATGACCACGAGCCAGCAATGTGCCCTTGTGGCCAAGAAGGCCAATGGCATTGTGGGGTGTATGAGAAGGGGTGTGGTTAGTACGTCAAGAGAGGTTCTCCTCCCCCTCTATTCTGCCCTGGTGAGGCCACATCTGGAGTATTGTGTCCAGTTCTGGTCCCCTCAGTTCAAGAAGGACAGGGAACTGCTTGAAAGAGTCCAGCCCAGAGCTACAAAGATGATTAAGGGAGTGGAACATCTCCCTTATGAGGAAAGGCTGAAGGAGCTGGGTCTCTAGCTTGGAGAAGAGGCAGCTGAGTGGTGACCTTATCAATGTTCATAAATACATAAAGGGAGAGTGTCAGGACAACAGAGCCAGGTTCTTCTTAGTGATGTCCAGTAATAGGACAAGGGGCAACAGGTGCAAACTGGAGCATAGGAGGTTCCACATAAATGTGAGGAAAAACTTATTTACTGTGAGAACAACAGAGCACTGGAACAGGTTGTTCACTGGAGAGGTTGTGGAGTCTCCTTCTCTGGAGACATTCAAAACACACCTGGACTTTTTCCTGTGTGATGTACTCTAGGTGACCCTGCCTGGCAGGGGGGTTGGACTGGATGATCTTTTGAGCTCCCTTCCAACCCCTATGATTCTGTGATCTTCAAAGCATTAGACAGAGCTTTATTTGTGTTCTGCTGCATTTTCGTCTCTCATTTTTTTCCTAAAAAGATTTTAAAATGTGTATAACTAGGTTTGCAGTTACACATCTATAATCATTGTTCTTGTAAGAGCAAACATCTTTCTTTTATAAAGAATTAGATGTGCAGATAGTAAAATTCAGAGTTACACTGAATTTGAGGAGCTGCAGCAGAAATCAGAAACACCAATGTGTTGCACCTTTCACATCTGCTTGTCAAACATATTACCATTACTAGAGGCATACTTTCATATTTCTCACACTACTCTTCATCTTCTGATGAGAAGACCTCCTTTATCTTTTCTAGCTTTGTATTCTTCTGTATGTAAGCTCTAGGTGTTTATTTATTGATCACGTACTTTTGCTATTCCAATCCAGAAGATCAACTTATAGTATTTTACAACATGCATATAAACACATAAGAAAAACACACTTAATTCCTCAGGCCAGGATACATACCTTTAAGTTTTTAAAACATCCTCTCCATGTATAATACTCTATAGATATTTTATTAACAGTGGCATCATCACAGACCCCTCCGTGACTTGCAGAAGAGATCATGTCACCCTACTTGATGGCAGGAGGCACCAGCAGTTCTGCTGCCCATCACCAAGATGATGCTGGAACAAGTATTAAGCAGAAGTTTACCAAAGTTTAGGAAGCACTTGCAAAAGATGCAATAAATATCAGAAAATAAATATTCACTATATTACACAAAACCCTTTGACAATTCACATTTCAAGGTAGATTACACAACATACACCAATTTAGGAAGGTTTTAATAACAAGCAATTAAAGGAGCTGAAGAGTTCAAGAGATTGTCAACAGGAGTCCTAACCTTCACTTCTAGGGCAGTCTCAGATTCAGCAGGGGAGCTTCATTATTCCCTGTACATGGGATGAAATGTCATTAACTTATCCACACTCCCAACCACATAAAGAGCATTTATCGACTCACCACTACCACCTCAATTCAAAGGATGAGCTAAAGAGGACTAATCGGAGCCATCCAAGACTGTCCCCTGTTCTTTAAGGGTTAATTGAGAGAGCAGAACAGTAAATAAAACATTAGCATGGAGAAAGCAAAGGGGAGTTGGCTTATCGAATCTTGCTGTTGCAATTACAAGGATCTGATTGAGCACCACAACTTCCCTTAGGAGGAGCATTGGATGGCATCCTTACCTCCAGCCTCATAAATCACAGAATATTTATGACACAATCATACAGCCTGCCAGCCACATGATCCATTTTGTCCTGAGACTGTCAAAACCAACGTATTTATTAAGGAATTATAGTTCCATTTCTGCATTCAAGTATTTTCTGCAGAAAGCCCCTTCCCCAGGAAAAAAAGGCCAAGGAGGCAACACGGGGTACCTCAAGTTGTAACTTTTCAACCTATAAAAACAGTTTCCAAGACTAATGCTGACACTTTTTATAAGCATTAAATTGATTACCACAGAAAACATTGATGGCATTTTACCTTCCTCTAACTACCTGCAAAAGTACTTAATTCCAACAGTGGAACATTCTTATTAACTTTTCAAAGTCATTAGATGAATTTAAAAAACATCTGCTAGTAACAAGACATTTTCAATATTGAAATGACAAAATACTGTATGCCGTGTAATTTATATATACTGGTAACTTATTTGTTCTGTATGTTCAAAACACTGGCTTCTTTCTAGAAAAAAATTATAGGGATTTGTTTTGGTTTTAAGGTGAACTCTCTTTGAGAAGTCAGAGGCATTGCAAATGAAGCAGAAGTCAATACAGAACATGGGTCACTGTATAATCAGCACCTTCTTAGGTTCAATTCTTCATGATTGAAATTCCTCTTTTAAAGACAGTCTTTTATTTAGGAGTGGGACATAGGAAAGAAACAAAACAGCCAAGCCTAAGTAGCAAACCAGCACTTTCATCGGCAACTTAGGCTTGATCAATAAATAAGAGTTTGGGGCTACCATCAAAGGTTCTATTTCAAATACAAACCAAAAGTATTGGTTACAACACCATCAGCTCCCAGTTAAATGCTTCTACCTGAACAACTGAACTTCATACCGAAACACCAGCCCAAATGCAGACTGCAAAGCCTAACAAGGATGGGAGCAAAGCAGCCTGTGAACCCAATGATAGGAAGCACTGAGGAGCTAGGGAATCCTCATGATCCACAACCACAGGTAACAAACAATACTTGCTGTCAGAAGAGTGATTTCTGACATCCAGATCTTTACAAATTGGTAACTTCCTAACTGATGTTTGTACAGGAAACAAAGTGGGGGGAAAGTGTGCTCTCAATACACTTTGAAGAAGGAAATCCACCTGGTCCCTGTTCTTTCACGTGGGTCCAGCTTAAAACTAAACCCAAAAAACTCCAACACTCTTGCCCAAAGAAAGTCTGCAAGCATTTTGAAAAGCTTACAGAAATTAAATGGGCGGCATATATTATATTTATTTACAATTTGGCTCTTTTATCACAAATGAAGCTGGTTTTCCTCAAATTAAGATGTGGATGGATGTCACAGCTGTGTGCAAGCTGAGGCTTAGAGGAGCCAAAGGCTCACACACAAGAGACTCAGGGCACTCTGGTCACAGGGAATGGAGGTGCACAGGGAAGAGGAAAGACTTCAGGGGGACAGTTTTAAGGAGGCGCTTAGGACAGCAGGATGGTGAGATGTTTGTCAAGTTGGCATACAATGGCCTAAATGTTAGGCCACTTTCCAAGAAAAACAAAACAAAAAAGACAATCTGTACTTAGCTCTTCAGGTTAAACTCAAACTCACACCACAGTAAAGCATGAAGCTCTGCCACTGCACAGAAAAGCAAGGGAGGTGGAGGTAAGCAGAAATGAGCTGTCCAACTTCTCTGGCTGACTGACTGTCCAAGCACTCACATGATGAGTAGGAGTATCCATTCTGACCTCTTTACACATATCACATTAGTCTGGTATTGGAGAAAACAAACAAAAAAAACAACTTAGATGGAAAAAAATCTTAGTATGCCATAGCATGTATGAAAAATAAAATACAATTTTAAAAAATTCCTGTAGACATCAGCTTCACTATCAAAAATTATATGGAACACAGTTCCATAAACAAATTTATAAACGCCTCAGAATTCAAAGATAACAAAGAAAAAGATCTGTCAAGAATTTAGGAGCTCAGTTAAGTTTACTTTGAAAGGAGATTGCCCAGTGGATAAGGAGGAATGTGTGGATGGATCAGTAGAAGCTAAGGTATAAGAGTTTTGATTCTTAGCCTATCACATGACATCTACATAAGCAAACAGTCTTTGTGAAATTAAAATTGTGTACATTCACATGAAAAAAATGCAACAGTCGTTATCAGTATGTTTATACAAATGAGTGAATGTTTCACGAAAGCTCTTGCTATCCTAAGCCAATTCCATTAAAATACTTTCATTAATGTAGAAATACAAAAGTTGGGAAAGATTGGGAAAGACTGCAAGCCCTTTTGGGGAAAGGAACAGAATAAGGTAAGTTAGTAAGAGAAAATTCAGTACAGACAAATGTTGAGTACTACACTCAGGAATAAGAAATCAAATACACAAATATGAAATGGGTAATAATTGGCTAGGCAGCAGTATTGTAAAAAGAACCTGGAGGGCATTGTGGACTGCAAAATGGATTATTTAGAATAAAAGCCAAAAAACAATAAAATACAACAACAACAACAAAACAAGCAAGTGTTCTAGGGCGTATGTGCAGCAATGCTTTATGTAGAAAGCTTCAGTAGTATATATTTTATCAAAAGAGAGATAATTATTTCATTCTGCTCGGTTCTCTGCTCTGATCTGGAAACACTACTAATAATATGAAGAAAAAGCAAAAATAGTCCAGAGGCAAGAAAGACAGAAGGTTTAAAGGGGAAAAAATGACCCACCACAACAATTTTGAGTTTATTCTTATATTTTATATTTTTATATTTAATGAAGTGAGAAAGAAAAATGCTAGGACACTATGGTCTTCACTACTGCCACCTTGCAGTTTCTTAGAAGAGAACATTTTATGCTCTCAGATATCTGTCACTTTCCTGGGACTGGAAGAGAGAAATATCCTAAAGCCTAGAGAAGTGTGCATGGAGGTCATCAAGATTTCTGATTTAACACATTTGTTGCTATCTGAGGAAGATCTTCTCTTAGTAGTTGAAACAACAGCTGTGTATGACCTGACCACCAGCCAATCCATCTGGACTTAGGGGGTCTGTGGTTCAACTGAACGGACATCAGAAAAAGAAACTTCAGCTTCAACTCAATCTGGACCAGCACTCTTTTCTGTCCCGTTTGTTCCTCAACAAAGCAGGCACCAAGTGGCCTTCATCCCAAGCAACACACCTGGGAAGCCTTGAAGTTGTAGCTACTGAATATTCATGGATAAAAAACACCATCTAGCTGTGTTCTTGCTGATCCCCAAAGAAGGTTTTTCAAAAAAGACTCCTAAAAGCATTCGTTTTCAGCAGTTGCCAATTACCTGTTCTTCCAGAATACCACACTGGGCTGTGCAGAATCATTCCCTTCTCTACACCCTGAGGGTTCATGGAATGGTCATCATGAAGTGGCTCTACCCAATTACAATCCCACCCTGAATCTTACAGTCATGTATGTGTCGTCTCCCTCCCCAAGGAAAAGCAAGCTTGCAAGGTCATGCTGTGTCTAAGTATGCAACTGTCCACCCTGTATATTTTTGAGTTCATTTTCCAGTTTCAAGTATATTCAAAAAAAGAGACAGCAGTCTCAAAAAAATACTACATTTCTGCAGGTTGCTTCAGCTATTTGTTTTTACAGAAAACACCGCAGCATGACCTCAGAAAGAGATGTCCAGGAAATCAGGCTTCACCCATTCTGGAGCTCACAGGACTGCTTGTTTCCATCCTGCCCTGGACTGAATCACAGTCAGTCTGAAGCAGAAGTGGCATTGTGTACCATGAGAGATGGCAGCCTCTGGGGCAGAGGGGACTGTGCTACAGGTGGGTCCTTCTGAGACCACCTGAGATGGTCCTTCACTCTTGGTGTGCCATGGGATGACTCTGTGTCGTAAGCCACTTGTCTGAAACAGAATTTGCACATGGGATGAATAATTCTCTGTTCCTCATCTTCTGGACATCAGATGTGATAAAATGGCATCTCATCCTTCGGATCAGTGGCAGAAGAGACAGTGGAAGTTGCATGAACACAGCAGCAATGTATGTGATGCTCCAAAAAAAACGCCTCGGGGCTACACATCTCAAATTGGGCACCCAATAATCAGCAAATATTTTTGCCTTTCACCTTTCTGCACCTTATGGCTATTTCTAAAACCGACAGACAGGCTTGATGCATACTTTCAAAGGTTTGTGGAACTCACGTGGTGCTAGACACCAAAGACAAAATATATTCTTGCTCTAGGAACAGCCATATTATGAAACAGCAAGTCAGCCATAAGGCACATACCACATGACAGCAAAATAGCAAATTATCAAATAGCTACTCACTATGAAAACAATGTTCTACTCTGCACAACAAAACAACCCAGAGTTTTTGCAAAGGAAAAAAAAATTAAATCAGTTAACATGAAAATGAGGACACAATATTCCAGCTGCTTTTGAATGGCAAATCCTATCCTTCCCTCCCAAACCTCTGACATCTCATTCGAGCTACAGGTTTTTGGACTACCACACACCTCTGCCATTTCAGTCAAGTCAGTATTTCATAGGTGTGTCTGTAGGTTTTATCTCGGAGATAAAGACATTTTACACCTCAGTCTCACAGGTACTTGCTGGCAAAAAAATAACATTTTCTGCTACCTGGAGGGACACCATGTTCCTCTTAAGAAAACCTTCCACTTCCTGACCTGCCTCCTTGAAGGCATCTGTGTCCTGGCTCTGTTCCCTGCTTTGCATCAGGTCTGTTTTTCCTGTCTGGATGCACCAGCTCCCACCCAGATCTCTGATCCCAATACTAGTGCCCTTAGGGAGCAATTCTTGGTCTGAACTGGCCATTTCCACCCTGCTTCTTCCATTGTCAGTCAGGAGCCAACCCCTTGTTATCTTTATGTCCTGGCATCTCACAGCTGCAGGCTCCCAGCTACTCATACTAACACTCCTTTCCCAGTCCCATTTTCCCAAGCCACTCCTCCCGATGCCAGTATCTGCTGCACTCCCAGCAAAGATGAAACATACAGAGATTACAGTTAGTAAGCCCATAGCATATGCAAATTGATCTTTTTGAAAAGGCTTGTATCCTGGCTAAATTGAGATGTTTTGTCATGCAAATGGAAAAGACACATTCCTGGAATAAAATCCCTCATCCTTTTTCAACCAGCTTTCAAGTGTTTCAAAGGAGAGGGGTACTATTGGTCTTCCACGGCAGAAGTTGCAAACTTTAAAAACACTGGAAAACAGCTTTCTTCCTTGTTGAATTTTCAGAATCAGACTAAAGATTTCAGCTGAGATTTTACACGCAGAGAAATTAAGTAAATCGGCACAATGCACATATATAAGCAATTACAAATTTTCCAGTTCAAGTTTTGCAAAGTTATGAAAATATCTTTTTGCTACTTTAATTGTTGTGATGATATCATACGCCTATAATTTAAGCACAATTAATTATTAATACACCAATTTCTATTAATTACTGTGTCCTCCAGGAAGACTAAATTATCTCTTAGCCAAGTGCAAATCATGCTCTTTGTAGTCAAGGGGGCATGTGCTGTACCCAGTGGGTCCGAGCAGGCTCCACAAGTCCATGCTCCTCAGCAGCAAAACTTTGCTCAGCACCACAGAGCCTGCGAAAGCTGGGTTCAGTCACCTCATAATGCCCATCACTAAGGAAAAGCACAGGAAAAAAACTCAGACCTTTTGTGAGCAGACCAATCGCTTAGAGGAAGCAAAGCAGAAACTGAAGTATCTTTTTCTGATTTGATTCTTGCCAGTCCAATAAAGTATGTGCTTCACTGAATGGAAACAAATATCCCTGCCATGAGCAATACACTTAAAAGTTGGGTATGTATTTCAGGATGCTGCTATAATTTTTATCAGTTATGATCAGGACACCATACTGAAGTATGTCTCTATGTTCCACCACACCTATCGTTCTGACTACCAGTACCTGTTAAATCTACACTGCAAAAGCAATTATTCTTAATGGTCTGAACTGTAGAACATACACTATCTGAAGTGCCTTCATATGCTGCCCAACATACCTGTGCAGTGTAGAAGGGTACCTGAAGCACAGTGATCAACAACAAATACTGAAAAATAGTTCCAGAACCTTCTCTTCCATGCCTTTCCTCTAAAATTGCATAAAATGTATGTTCACAGACTCCCAGAGCAGGACACTTGCAACTTTTACAAGTTAGACCTGATGGATTAAATCTATGTACAAAACATCAAAACTAAATTTTGTAAAACAGGCTTAATTAAACTACCAATTTTATTTGCAAATGGAAAAAAGAAAAAAGACATCAATACATCTTTCACCACATGAAACTTGAAAAACTAGCTCACTATTTCCCAGGGATAAGCAGCAAATTTATCACTGAGGCAAATTAATTTTAAGCTGTACCTTATTTTTATGTGGCTTACAAACATTACAGTGGAAAAAAGTAACCTATTGTAAATACATGCAATACTGTCTTTCCAAATTTGAATAAAACCCAACAAAACACAACAACAACAACAAAACAAACAAAAAAAACCAACCAACCAAAAAAACCCCAACCAAACAACAACAACAAAAACCCAACCAACAAAACTGTCTTCAGAGATCCTCAACAGCGCTCAGAAATCTGTTTTCCTGAAGAGCAGCAGAATCAAATGAGGAAAGCATTGGTGAGTTCTTCTCTATTTACAGAGAACCCTACTGGCACCAACAAGCAAGAGACAAAAGTTGTGTAAATTTCACTCTGCTGTCCTGCCTGGGAAAAGAAATCTCTGAAGACAGGCACCCACACCGCTCATAAAAAAAGGAGCTGTACTTCTGAACAGCCAACCACCCAAAACAGGCCTGATAAGAAACAACAAAGGAGACATCTTTTTTCTTCCAAGCAGCAGCAAAATGGAAAAGAAAAATGCTCATCTTCCTCCATGTGACCAACTGGCAAAGATCAAGGTTAGGAGACATTAACAACTAAGGTCATGCAAAAAGATTAAGCAAGAATACCATGATAGCAGCAATTGAGCACCAAACATTCTCTACATCATCTCCCACACCAATCTGAAAAACCAACCACTAACTGACTCTAATACTAACTTGTATGTTGTTGTTTTGATCATGCATCCTTTTATATCAGAGTAAATCACAGTCTCTAGTCACCCAGTCAGTTTTTAAACAAAATCTGCATGCTCGCTGAGCCCCAACAAGGTAAGGACATTTTGTGGAAAAAAGACTACTTTATAAGACCATTGAAAGATTAAGACAACTGGACACAAAACACAGAATCCCTTCAGAATTTAGTCTTCCTTAGGATGTATGTTCTTCTAACTTAAAATATGACCTAGAATGATATTTCCATTTGCAAAAGCCTATAAAAATGCTGTTTGGATTCTACATAAAATTTATATAGTCTGGTTGTTCTTTCTCAAAGATTTAAAGTTTACAGAGATTCACCATTCACTGACATGAGGTCAAGCAGGTCCAAGCTCCTAAGCTGAATTAATCAAATTTCAAGGAATAAGGGGGGAAAAAAAGTCAAAAAAGATAGATTTGCTGTGATAAGACAACAAAAGAAGATGTTTGAAAATTGTCAGTCTTTTTCTTTTTACACTGTAGATGAGCCTTATTTGGCTTGGCACAGCACGGGTGGTGGAAGAGCTACTGCTCATACATCTTTCCCATCCTTTATGCAATAGGCATGGCCTGAACCCAAAATTAAGTCACAGCTGTTCCAGAATGGGAGGAAGGGGCACTACAACACTTGGGATTTTTCTCCATCTTCTTTGCGCCTCACAGATACTGTGTGCCTTCATTTTTAATGTTTTATCTAGCTGTGCTGTATTGTACCTCTCCAGCATAAAATTAGGTATTATTTTCAGAAATTAAGCTATGCCCACTTCACACGTATTGTTAAGCTACATAATACAGGTAATTTACCCCAAAGGTCAGTCAGAAGGGACAAAGGGAAAGACCATAAAAGAAATGCCATCTTTGGAACTGAAAATTTGCCCAGGGCTACTATAAATGACTTGCAAAACTTGTTCATTTTAATAGAAATTACATAACCTCAAAGGACATAAAATATTATAGGCTGAACATAGTGAGATACCACACCACAAAGATATTTGGCACTGGATTGCTCTGTAAAATATATCACATTCTTGATTACAAACAACATCTGAACAACACGTATCTTTTCCACACTTGATAAATACTCTTCACACCCTAGTCCTGTCACTGGCACACATCCTCTTTGGGAAGGAACATTCACTTTAATTAGGCCGTCCAAATCTAAGGTACTGTGTTTATTTTTTTAAAATATTTATTTAATTATTACAAGTGTATTTCAGAAATCGGTTACTGGCTAGAAATTTTAGATACTTAAAACCTTGAGGAGACACAACAAAGTTACATGCTCTGTTCTAAAAACTTTCAAATTAAGCATAATTATAACCCTGCTCTTCTTGACTAAATAAGTACTTAATGCATCAGTCAAACATACACATTTTCTCACTGGTTTTCAAAGTAACACAACCTCATGCCGAAGTTGGAGCTGTATTTTTGTGGAGACATTTAATTTGATGGCAACTTTTTTTGAGCAGAACAGGAACCCATGCATCACCTCGGGAGAAGTACTGCATGGCTGTAAAACAGTGTCATAAGAAAGTGGAAAAAATGGATTTACAGCTTTTTGGCTGTCAGAAAGTGAGTGTATGAAAATGGCAATGATGTGATCTGATCTACTATGAATAAACCTGAAAGGATGTCATACAAAAAAATCTGGAATGTAGACTACATAATGGCATTCCACAGCCACAAACCAATTTCAGGCTTTTTCTTTTTTTTTTTTTTTCCTTTATTTCTTTTTTTTTTCTTTTTTTTTTTTAATTGAAGGAAAGGACAGTTATGGAAGGGGGAGATGAGAGAGGAAGAGGGTGTTTCTGAATTCCCAGTTGTGTTTATCCATAAGTACATGGTACCAAAAAGTTACCAATCTGCCAAGTCCATGATTTAAGAACAACCTATTTCAGTGTTTTGCATGAAATAATCTATATATGAGGAATTCACCTTTCCAGCTGTTATAGTGAGTGGCAGACCTACTCTATTTAAATCGAACAGCACCATCTAGCAGGCCCCCCATAACTTTACTTAGGAGGGCAGCTGCTGCTTGGCAATAGGTCAGTTTGGCAGCCTTGCCCTGACAATTATTAAGCATTTTCATACCGCATGAAATATTATGTGCTTTATGGCAGCAAGAATCCAGAAGAAAAATCAGCTACAATGAAATAAGATGACTGAAAAAACAGTCTAAAGCTTCATCCCTCGGACCAGAACAGTTGTGTGTGTGGCTCGTACTGGGTAGTTTTTGCAAAGCAGAATTAAAGAACATGATCTTCGTCTGTTCCAACAAACAGCAGCCCTATAGATTTGCTTTATCTGGTCCCACAGTGTGACCCTTTTGTGGCCTTCAGGAACTTACCAAGTGTATTGACAAACATCAGCAACTATGCAGCACAAGAAAACGGTTTAATTGTATAATTTGGCTATACCAAATAAACAACGTTTCCACTAGCCACTTAAGCAAGTATTTTTAAAATTATTCCTACACTGGGAGTAAGAAGTGCCACTAGTTGATTAGATTTTAGCGCCCAAGTTGTGCCTCCTGCTCCATCTTAGCAATTAACATTTCATATCAGTGCTGCCTCTGTCTTCCTCTACCTTTCCACTGCAAAGTTACGGGCGAAATTCCCAAACACAACACTTTAAATTTCCCCTAGCATCTCCCTCTCCGGTAGCAACAGAGATTCCTGGCCTGCTGCTGTTCTAGGAAGCACGCATGACAGTATCTGGAATTAGGAAGTCTCTGAAACACTGTAGCAAAAATTACAAAAAACCCCTAAACTCAACCAAGAAACAAAACAAAACAAAAAAGCCAAGAAGAAACTTTTGGGTGAAGGTTCAAGAGAAACTGTCTGAAGGGAAACTCATCAGCCGTGCCCGGAGTATTGAGAAGTGCAATTCTGGAGCAATGCGATTCTTGCAGCGGATATCGGTGCAAACCTGGTTTCTGGCCGGAGGTCTCCACCTCCGGACCCCCTCAGCAGCCTTACCCCGACCTTACCCCGGTTGAAGCCACCTCCTCCCCCTCACAAAGACTCTTCCTCCCCCTCCCCACCGCCTTGTCCTCCCCCGTGGTAAACCGGCCTCAAGAAGCTGCCACTACAGACAACTTACAGACACGCCGTCCACCCCAAAAACTCATTTTACTCCCCAGTTCCCTCCCGCCTGCAAAAGGCAAGGGAGGTGACAGGGAGAGTGGGACCCCCAGCCCTCCCCAGCCCTCCGCGGGCCGCCGCATCCCGCCGGGCAGCCGCTTCCCGGGGCCCCGCTTCTCTTCCCGCGGGCACCCTCGGTCTCTCCGCGCTCCCAGGAGCGGCGGGGAGCGAAGAAAAAAAAATAAAGCAGCCCTCACGCCGTTCGTCCCGAGATTTTATTCCCTTTTTTTTTGCTGGGGGGTGAAAAACAAAACAAAACACAAAAACAAACAATCAAAAAAAGTAGTTTTCGCAGCCTGTTTCGGCAGCAGCTGGATTCAGGCCGGGGGGGTGCAGCGGAGTCCCGCAGCGCACCGCACCCCCGAAACACCAAAAAAACCAAGGTGGGGGTGCCCATGCCGGCAGCACCTTTGTTCGGCGGGGCGGGAGCCGGAGCGCGGCGGCCCCCCCCCGCCGTGCGCCCCGGAGAACAATGCGCGGCGGGGCCGGGGCCGCCCGGCTGCCCGGTCCGGGGAAAAGTTGCAAGACGGCGAGTTGGGAAGCAGCGGGAGGCGGCCCCCGCCCCCCACCCCGTCCCCAGTGTCCCAGTTCCGGAGCCGGGGCTCTTTTGTTACCCAAGTTGTCCCGGCACCTTGCGCCGCCTGAGCCCCGCGGAGGGCCCCGGGGAGGCGGGGGCAAGGGGGAGCCCGGAGCAGCTCGGCCGTCCGCCCCGCGGAGGACCGGCCGCGGAAGGGGAGCGGGTGGTCGCCCGCTGCGGTCCCCTCGCCCAGCCGTCGCTGTCCAGCCCCGAGGACCCTCCTCCGCGGCCCGAGCAGCGCCGCCGCGGCCCCCCTGACCCCTCAGGCCGGCCCGGGCAGCGCCGGGGCCCCTCGGTGCGTCCGTCGGTCCGGCCTCCCGCCGCGCCCGCCCCGCACCGTCCCGCACCGCCGGCAGCAAAGTTACTTTTTGCGCAGGGTGTGCGCGGGGCGCCAGGCAGGGCGCAGCCGCGCGGCCCGGCGGGCTGTACTCACTTCTCCCTGGCCTGGCTGTCGGACGGGACGCTGCTGTTGCTCTTGCCTTTGCCGTACATGCCTGCAGAGAGCTCCGACTGTCACGCACCTGTCAACCCATCACAGCCTCCCCGGGAACAGCCCCGTCACCATGGAGACGGCCGCCACACACACATCCCATTGGCCGGCGGGGCCGTTGGGCACGCCCCCCGCGCCGTGATCGACAGGCGGGGACCCGGACAGGCTGCTCCCTCCTCCCCCCCTCCCCCCCGCCGCCCCCTCGGCTCCTCCTCCCCCCCCTCCCGCTCGCGCTCTGCCTTCCCCGGCGCAAGGGGGAATTAGAAACGGTTCTAGAAGGATTTTAAACAACCGGCTGTTCCGAGCGCCTGCCACCCGCCCGCCGCCGCTACCGGAGAGGGAGAGCGCGGCGGCGAACGGCAAACTGCGGACCGGATCCGCTCGGCAGCCGGCGCCGCCAGCCAGCCCGCGGCCTGTCTTCCCGCCCGGCCTCCCGCACCGGCCCCTTCGCTCCCCTCAGCCGGCCGCGCAGCGCTCTGCCGCCTCCTGCCCCCCGCGGTCCGCCGCTCGGTTGCCCCCGCCGCCCCCCTGCTCCCCGTCAGCTGCCCGCCGTCGCCCGCCGTCGCCCCGCTTTCTCCCTTCCTGCGGCCCCTTCCTCGGCTGCTGCCCGCCCCAAGTCATCTCAGGGTTGGCGCCCTTACTCCCCCCGCCTTGTGCCTCCTTAGACCTACCCTCCTTGCCCGTCACCCACGGGGACACCCGAGCCCCCCACCTCCCTCAGAGACCTGCCCGGCGCCCCCATTTCCTCAGCGCCGAAGGTCAAAGCCTCCTTGCCCACGGCAAGGGGGTTGAAGCTAGATGATCTTTAAGGTTCCTCCAACCCAAAGTGCCCTGTGATTTCCCCCCATCGGCAGGGCTAGGAGCGCTAAGGACGGGCGGGGAAAGCCTTCCCTGTGAGGGGAAAGGCAAGCCCCGGGCGGAGGAGGCTGCCCGGCCGGGCCCTCGCTCTGGTCTCATGGCCGAAGGGTAACTTGGGCCTCGTAGGCTAGAGCCGAGGCCAGGCTTCAGCCATTGGGAGGAAACATTTCCTGAACCAAAACAGTCTGTCTTAGAAAAGCTTTAACACACACAAAAAAATCGTCTAAAGAAAATTCAAGGAAATGCTTTGATTTTTTTAAAGGTACATTGCAAATAATTGTGTGCTCCTGAGAGATGATAGGAAGAGAGCAATCACTGACACCATTAATTATGTGCTTTTTTTGAAGTACCCCGGTCTCTGGATTTATTTTGCCCTTCCTGCTAATCTGCAATCCCAAATTTTGCAGATTTTGATACCTGCTTTACAAACGTATTACTAATCTTGCAAACCCACTCACATGTGTAACCCGAGGGGTCTTCTAGTGTTTAATGCCAAGCCTTCAGAGCGCTTTTTTTGGTCAAGCCAGGTTGTAAATATACTCATCTCGCCATTGCACTGGTAAGCAAAGGTCACAAACAGTAAGTGCCACGCAAAAATGGAGGAGTGAAGTTGTACAAGGCAGAGACCACCAGCATCTGTTTATTATTGTTGCAGCCGCAGGCGAAAAAATAAATCCTCTGGATATTGTGCTGCTAGGGTGAAGGGAACGGTTGGTGAGGTGAAATTGTTGGGGGGGCAGAGTAAGAGAGTATTAATGAGCGACTGGAACAAATTAGCAATTGAGTAGCAGAGTCAAGAGGAAGGAGCCAGAGGCTGAAGGGTTGGAGGCTGTTGTAGCAATTGGCAATTCCCTGTCAGGGTGCGGGTTGTGTGGAGTGTGTGCTTTTGTGACTCGCTGCAAAAATCCATCAGATTAGGGCATACCACAAGAAGAGCCATTTTGTGCCAAAGTTGGTTGTCTGTCTCAGGCTTTTGCCATGCTAAATTTTTTTTGTATTAACAGGACAGCGGGAGAGAGTGGTTGGAGTGAGTCTAGTGGAGGAAGTAAGTGAAGCTTTCCATGCAGCCCACTGTCATGGCTCACAGTTGCTTCCAAGTTATGCCAGTGAAACCAGAGGAAGAAGGACGAGCAAGGTGGCAAGAGCTGGTTTTGTTGGGAGAAGAAAGTAAGTGGGAAAAGGCAGGATGAAACGAGAGAGGAAGAAGTGAAGGGAAGGGTAGGAGAATCTAACAGAGGAAACGAAGGAGGGAAAAATTACCCTGGGTGGGAACAAAAAAAAGGAAACAAAGTAAAAGAATAATGCACAATGAATTTGGGTGATGAAAGGGGGGAAAGACTGTAAGGGGGTAATCTGACAAGGGCACATTAATGAAGCGTGCACCAAAGGGAGGTATTTTGCCCTCATTTGTACTGAATAATGCTTACATGTCTTGTACCATGGAGTTCAGGTGGAGGCTATCCATGTGACTGATTGCATTCAGTATGAATACGGGTAGCAGAAAATGGTACAAAGAAAGAAAGGCAGACAATGAATCAGAATGGAGAACAAAGAAGAACTAGGGTTGTGGGTGAAATGTAAAAAAATAAGAGTTGCTGAGGGAAGGAAGAGATTGAACATGGATATCCTTGGGCAAACACACAAAGGATAGTTGTCACTTAGTTTGGTACAGGATCACCGTCATCCAGAGTAGAATTTTCATCTAAATATTTGCTTGCCCTTGTGGAACAGCAGCTATCATCCCATCAGGTATGTTTACTACCTCCTGCTCAAGGCTTTGCACTGCCACCCATCAGCCACAGTGTCAGCACGGCTTTCACATGAAACTGGTTACAATGGTGAAATCATTCCTGGGCAAGGCAGTCATCTTTGCATCTTTTTTCTTTTTTTTTTTTTCCTTTTTTTTTTCTTTTTTTTTTTTTTTCCCCTGCAAAATCTTTTGTCTTATTTGCCTCAACAGTTTTTATTGATTTGTTTGTGGTTTGAAGGGTGGGGGGTTATTTTGAGAAGATGTCTGCATCCATGTTGTGTCAGCCTTGCATGGGGAAAAGTTTTGTTATGGAAAAGGACAATGTTGAGGTGTTTCCTAAAAATGCAATGATGAGATCAGTGTATTGTCCTTAGATATGCATTCCATGACAACATTTTCTCAACTGAAAATGCTTTGTTACTGTTCTTCATGTAATTAATTTGCATTCTTGTGATTTATTTTGGTCTGAAGGACTGCAAATGCCTTGTGTGTTCACAGATCAAATTGTGATTTGGTGCAGAGTGGAATGAACTTCAGGAGGGCAGGGGTGGACTCTGGGACATGAGCAGGATGGCTCTGTCACCTGTAACAGTGTTAAAACTCCTCTTTACAGATTTGGTTCCCAGGCTACCATTAACATTCAGGTGATGACTCTGTAATTTTGCTTAGAGGTCCTTCAGTGGAAAATACAGAAATAGTGCTAGTACTTATTTATTATGCATATGAAAAATAGAGCACAAAAAGGAGTAAGGTACTTGCAGGACTCTGCTGTGGATTTACCAGGCTAATGTTACCACTGCCTTTGCAGTAATGCTATAATGGTGTATTATCTATCAGCATCATGCAAACAAAACATTATCACGTGGATACAAAAGTTTGCTTAGTAAGCAGGTGAATTAACATGAAAATAACCAAATAGACTTATGAAGTTTTATGTGTCATTAATTCATTCTTAAAGTGTATATACACATGTAATACCTGTGTATCTCTTTCCTTGCTCCCATCATTTTGAGCACAAACACTGTTCTTAGCAGCAGCAGTTGTATCTCATGTGGCTGATACTGTAATTAATGAGATTTGAGGCACAAATACTGAGACAAATTTAAGTTTCTAGTATCAGAAATGAAGATCAAGTGTTTGTTAAAAAGGGGGATGGAAGGGGTGGCAGTTCTTTGAAGCTTCTCAGTCCAACACTGGAAAGGAATTCACAATGTATTTTTAGAGTGTTATAAAAATCTCTTACATAATGCTGATTAATTCTTAGGTTTTAGGGAAGAGCACTGGGCTTTGTGTATAAGAGTGTTGACCAGCTAAGCCACTGAAAAGGGCTGGTTTGGACTGGTTTGTTTTTTTTTAAACTTCTTGGATACAGAAAGCTGCAATTATTCAATTATTACAGGATTTTGCTTTTGTTTGGGCGTGTATGAATATTTTTCTGGAAACTGCGTCTTATTCTTGGAAGTCTTTATCATTTTAAAACATATGTTATGTTATATCACCCTGTCTGAGATACAGGATAGCTACAAACTGGGTGGGTTTTTTTTTTCCCCCACTCTCTTACTGCAGCTAGTTACGTTATGGATTAATGTTAAGAATGTCTGCAGTGAAACATTGCTTGTATGGCTGTGTAAGACTGACTTAAGGTAACTTCTACTGCAGAATCATGATTTTCCCCACGTACTTACAGTAATATATACAATTACTATATAGTTCTGCCCATTCTGTTGATTTTCAAAATCATTAATTAATCTAACTGGCAGATTTCACACAGCTCTTAACAAAGGGCTAGTCAGGAAATTAAGTCAGTAAATGGTACTCCCTTATTTTAACTCTACTTATGTACAGTTATTGTTGTGTAGCTGCAAAGATTTTTTTTTAATTTTTTTTTTTTTTTACAAGATACCATGGGAAAGGGAGGCTTTTGTTTGGTCTTTTCCAACAGATACATGACCAAGGAGGCTTTGAAGTGTTTCTGAAGAGTCCTTCCTCCTTCTGTAGGATGTTTAATATTTCTGTGGAGTTTCTAACTATGAACCTCATTCTGCAGACTTCCCTTCTTGTGCCATACGGATGAGTAAGGATTGCTCAGGTGAGTGAGATGAGCCCTAAATCGTTATTGGGAGGAATGCATAGGTCAGAGGTGCAAAACAAAAGCTTTATTTGTCCCTCTTTTCCACTTGGGAGGAAATAAAAGTAATTATAGCTCAGTGGTAGGGAGGGATGATCCTTATGGGTCCCTTGCACCTTGAGATATTCTAGGAATGCTATGATTCTAAGTCTTAAAGAAAGGCTTACTAACAACTTGTCTGTCACCCAGGGCTGCTGCCAGCAAGGGCTCTCTGTTTTCCTCCATGACACCTTTAAGAGGTGTTTCAGAAGTTCTCTTGGGAAGACTCCCCACCACCTCTGAGAGCCAAAGCTGGTCTGCAATGTTTGGTTGCCTGAAACCTTTCCTGCTTAAGAACACTTGTCCTGTGAGATGCAGAGCAGCTCACTGAAGGGAGCTGGGGATATCTTCCAGCACACAGCTACAGGATAGGGAGAGGCACTGCTGGACACTGAAGCCAGCAATCTACAACAATTACTTCTGTAACACAGCCTGTCCTTGCTGTCTCACTCATTCTCCCATGAAACCTAAGTTATGGCCCTGCTTCCCCCTTCCACTTCCTTTTTTCCAGTGAGAACCACAATGTCCTCCTGACTTTGGAAGGGAAGCAGGGATGCTTTGGAGCTTCCTGTGGCACAGCTCATTCATGAATGGGCCAGGGAGAACCTGAACGTGTTCAGCTTGAAAATAAAACTTGGTGAGAGTAAAATTTCATCAGTCTTTTGCTCTTGCTGCTGATGCTATCATTGCCTACAGCTGTAAGTAAGTACTCTGGTTTCTGATCTGTGTACACATGCAATTTGGAGTGTTGGAAATTATCTGTAAAGGGCACACAGTGAGACACAGTCAGAATTTTAGTTCATACCATGGGGAAAAAACATGTTTGCGAGTACTGGTTTCCTCCATGTTAGCTCTTATGACTTTCTCTGGTTTCTTATGTTGTTTCAGATCTCCCTAGTGCTGCTTTCACCAAAGGGGGCTTTCACAACCTTTTGCTCACTCTGACACACACAGACACTCAGGTGTGTGCCTTCCCTGGTGCTGGCTAAGCATTGAACTTGTGTTACCTCTCATGTAGAAGAGCTCAGACATGGTCTCCCTCTTCTCCCCATCCGTGTATTTTCACTTATAGTACTGGAATTGCTGCCTTTCCCCCAGCCCCCAAGTTTAGTTGGTAATTGGGTAAAGGATTAAAATTATGACTGACGTAGGCATAAACACCCACAGCATGTTAATATTTCTTTGGTTAGGAAGGCTAAAACTGGTTGTTTTAAGCTATCTGACTGAAACTATATGTTACCAGATAATCCATTTGGTGAAAAAAAATAGCCTCAGTTATTAATCATTTGAAGTATAGCTGAAAGTCATCAATGCTGGTTCAGTGATGTGCCACACCAGGAATGTAATTCTGTGTGCTGTACGTGCCAGTAACTGCAAGAAAAACTGCTTGAAAACAGGACATATAGGTGGATGTGAGGCTGAAGTGGACCCCAGTCCTGCCCAAAGCTCCACACAGACAGATCTGTCTCTGCGTGATGTGGGTGCAGGGATTTGTGGGTAAGGACTTCACTGCTGTGATCCCTTGGCTGCCACTTTTAGCATCTAGTGCTATGCTAAAAAACAAAAACACAAACCCCAGAAATCACATTAGCAGACTCAAAACTGCTGTTATTTTCAGGGTCACTACATCCAGCAGGGTGTTACAGAAAAAAAGATGAACCCCGTATGGAGTTGCTGATAATTCCTGAGTTGGTTTGACATATGCAGACTGCTGTTGACTTCAACAGGCTTATTAAACACATTATTTCTTCTGGGTTTAGGATTATTCAAAATGCAATTTTGTCAGACTACATCAATGAGGTTGCATATTATGGGCTGCAGGCTTGCAGTTGCACAGGTGTATCAGCAGGAAGACTTTGGCTTTAACCAGCATTAACCATGATTAGGGCAAATAACCTCTTCAGAGCTCTCAACATTTTTACATTTATTAAATTCAGTTAATAAAAAAAAAGATTTCCAAGAAAGCAGTAGCACTCAAAGTGAAGATCTGGGAAAACAAATGGCCAGAGCTGTCACACTGTGACAGCTTTGGCAAACCTTTACACAGTTTCATAAAACAAACGTGATACTCCATTCTCTAGGTAGGTCTTTACATTACGAGTTCATACTTTACACAAAACATGAATAAAATGGTCTCTCCCTTCACATATTTACTAAGCACATATTGGTGAATTAAGTGTCATCCCTGTCGTGTACTGTTCAGCTGTGCTGTGTCAATACATTCAAATGAACAGCAGTTTTGTGGAACTTTTCTGCCTTCTTTGATGTGAATAACCTGGGGAAGATGGAGATCATTTTGGCCTGTATTGTGGGCTTAATATTCAAAGGAGCTGATTTCCCTGGATCTAAAGAATCACAGACAATAAAATAGTTGTTTGGGGGCTAGCTCTTCTTTTCAACGAGTACGAAATGTGCCAGTGGGCTCTGATAGCCAAGTGTTACTTCATTTGCTTTCAACACCAGCATTTGAACTTCTTCTGCCAATTTTTAAATTTTTTTTTTTTTAGGTTTTAATATTCATTTAAGAATAGATATATTGAAAACTGCTAAAATTTCACCCTGTTTTGGACCTGGGGCCCAAGGAGAGAGTGGTGATCGTAAGAACACTGGCACATGCCAGATAAATGTTACATCAGATCAGACTGATTGTTAAAGAGCTGGCCAATAGCAGTGTTAAAAGTAAGTAGGGTAACCACAGCATTATTAATTAATTTGTACTTATATATGTTTTGTTTCTCTTAAATGTCAAAGAGAGCACAGATTAATAAATTAAGAAAACCATTACAGGAATAGAATCCAGAGAACTTTCCCCAAAATCCAGCAAAATTAAAAAGAAAATTGATTTCAAATTCTTGGTATTATATGGAACTAAGAAAAGAAAAATTAAGATGATGTTTATTTCTTGCACCAGCTTTCACTGAACAAAAAGCAGATGCAGAACTTACTGTCTCAATATCCTTTGGCTTTTCATGGATGACAGAGAGAGACACAGAATTGCAGCAAATTCAGTCCCTGTTAGAACTGTGTGTTACAGGCACAACTACACCAGAGGGACCAAATTACAACCTTTTCATTCTGGGTTCTCTGTAGGTAAAGAAGGGTAAAGCAGGGTTGTCCTGGGGTATAGGAGGGTGCACTACCTGGGGAGGGGAGCCCTTTGACTCTAGATACCTTCTGTGATAACAGTACTGAGGGGTTGTGAAGACAATTTGCTACTTCGGTTCGTATTTGATTCAGTATTTCTTGGTTTCTACTCTGAATAGGCAAACAGGTAAAAGGCAAGCACACTCCATAATGCCAACACGTGAATATTGTTTTAGGGATTTGTTTTGGGTTTGTGTAGCAGATTGTTTTGTGAGACAGAGCCTTTTACAGAAACCAGGCTATTACTTGTATTCTCTGGCATTTCCAGCTATAAAAGCTACTCATGTATACACACACACACACACACACACATGCACACGTGATGTTGTTCATATATATTGTTCATCTGGTAAGGAAGAAATAAAAAAAGAAATTGATACCAGTCTGCATATGTGTTCAAAAGCTCAGTGAATTCTTCAAGCTCTGCTGTGGATCAGATTTCATGAAACCACAATAAAAAAAATATCCCTTTTTACCTTGTCTTTGTGTGTTCTGAGGTGGGTTTGTAAGGTTTGAATTACTAGGTGATCACTAAGAAGTCTCCTTTTCATGAGCCTGCAGCTGGGCAATGGACAGTTTAATATTAATGGAAAGAACAAACTCTCCTTCTCCTTTCTCTCCCCTTTCTTTTCTGCACTTTTGCTTCATCATGTTCTTCTTTAAGGTCCCTATCCTGAAATGGCCTTTGTTGAAGTCCAGGATGAACTGGAGAGTAGAGTAGAGACCAGATTTTGAAAATACTATTTATCGACTTCAGTGACACTAAATTATGACTATTCAAGATTGAAAAACTCAATTAATTGGTGTATTTACAAATATTTAGTCAAACAAGAAACTAGTATTACATGAATCTGTAGGCTGATGCCATCTTTGCTGGTTTCTTGAGTTACTTTTCCTGTGTCTAAGGCTGGTGGTGTTATTTAGGGAGCTGAACTGAATGAGCTCTTCTGACTTCTTGTTTTGGCCTGTGAGAGATTTGTTTATGCGGACAGAGTGGTTCTCGTGGTTGAAGCCACCTGCTTTCTCCCCAGGTGGTATTTCTGTCCAATGAAGGGTGGTACTGTGGGTTTGTGAGGAGAATCAAATCTTGGTCTGAGCAGCTGGAACAGGGAAGGTTACAAAATGAAGCCCTGAACAGGAGAACAGAGATGCCTTAGGGGTATATTAGAAACAGTGGCTTCTCCCATCTGTTCTCTCCTGTTGAGTTCTCTACATAATTACTGCTGATAGTCTGGCTGGCATGTTAGTTTCCTACAATATCTGGCTACGAAGTTTGAAATGTAAGGTGAATTGTGTTATTTTAAATATCTTTCTTTTATAGTTTTTCATACCTAAGGTCAAAATTTATAGCCCAGCTTCATGATGCATACCTGACCTGTGGTAGCCATTTTCCCCCTGGTGATTAACAAGTGGGCTTGAGAAGCAGAGATGTTTTGATGTCTTTTATTTCCTTTTCTTTTTTTTTTTTTTTTTCTTCAATTCCTTTCTGCAATTCAAAAAAACCCAAAACATTCTTTCTTCCAGCAGCATGAGATATGTCTGACTAGTGCATCCCAAGGTTTCTCTTTTAGTAAGGAAGGAAGAAGTGCAATTTATATATATATATATATATATTTCTAAAATAGAAGAGTGTAGGGTAGGAAGGCAGCTTTTGAGAAGCTCTTCCCTGGCCTGGAAGGCCATCATGTCCAACTATGACAACTTACTTAATTCCAGACACTGGTAAACGAACAGGCATGTGGAAGGGCATGTGTATGATAGAGGAGGACTTTTTAATCTCTCAGGTAGACCTCAGGAGTTTTGGTTTAGAAACAGACAGGAGTTATATAGAATTCCCAGAATACAGCTGGTGCACCCATAACTGCATTGGCTATAATAGGATTTTTTACTGTGCTAGGAATGAAATATCGGGCTCTCATTGTTATCTTCCCTTGTGCAGCTGTAAAGAATTTATTTGTGAGTTTTACAATATCCAGAGGTGGTTCCTTTGTACCCTTTTTCAATAAAGTTGAAATGCCAGAAGTTTTTTAGTTTCTTATTACTCTCTTTGCCCAGTACAAAACCCCTGTAGCAATCCTGCTACTGACACGTCTGTCCTATCACAAACCTTTTTTGAAAGGCACCATTTTAATTTTCCTGCATAGCTTGGTCCTTCTAATGCCATCTTTAGTTAACCCAAATATCAAGTCTTTTCCAGCATATTGAGTTCAACAAGCTTAAATCAGACTAGCAAGACATTTATTAATGGTTCTGAAGACCTACGTTATTTTATCTACTCTTGACAAGACTATGGATCATACCTCAGATTTTAGGCATTCCGTGTATTGAAATTACTTGTAAGCCTGAAGTGTCCCACCTTAGACTGGAAAATATGTCATACATGAATGTGGGGATAAAAATATTTCAGTAGAAAGATACCTCAATTGCCCAGAACACTAAGGGAACCATTCCATTTCCACCTGCTAGCTTCCTCCCTGGTCTTTCTTTTGTGCAGCTACCATTCTTTAGGAGCTTGGCCCTGAATTCTCATTGCCTTAAGTGGAAGCAGGAGTAGGTACTTGATGTGACTTCCCATCATCAGTCGGCGGCTGCTCTTGAGAATTGTTCTGGATTTGAGACTACTGTTTGAGCATATTCAATCCTGACAAATATAGTCCTTTTTTTTCTCAGCTGCCAGTATTAAAGGTAACTTTAATGTTAATGGACATGACAAATTAATCCAGCAAAGAAATACACAATAATAAAGAAAGTCCATTTTAGAGTTTATTTTCTTTCTTCCTGCATACTGGTTCCTTAAAGTAAATGTTAAGAAGCACTTTTTTTTTTCCACTGAGACTATTTTTTCGCTTTCAGTTTCATGAATCCCCATTCATAGGTGCTTACCATGTCTAGGAAAACAATAAATTTGAAATTCAAACGTAGCAGGTCTGATCATGTTGTCTGTTCATGAGCGAGTTTCCCATTCCGGATGGATCATGGGGTAGAACTAAGCATTATTGCTAAGGTGTAAGGAAATAACAAACTTTTGGAAGAACACGAGGGAAACTGAAGAAAATCTTTCTCTTAACCCCTACCATTTAATGTACCATATATATTCTACCATATATATATATATATATATATATATATATATATATGTATGTATGTCTCTTCAATAGCTATTACCCAGCAATCTCCTTCTCATTCAAGAAGTACTTGGACAGAGGTAAGTCAAAACAGTAGGGGACTAATAAACTGTTTCAAGGTTCTCAGATTAGGTCTGCTTAAAAATAAAAAATGGACTTACAAAGGCTAGCATCCAATCAGAGTGTTGCCACTGATTTCCATGGTTCTGGCAGTATCTGGCTTCTAACACAAATACAAATGTCGTAATTTGTTTTCCATCCCCTCTGATGTCAATGTAAACAGTCTTTTGGATGGATTTGGGTATTTCTCTGCAGGAGTATGAAGCCTAACTCAACAGTATTGTGTTAGTTTATGAGAAGCAGAAGGGGAATCTGACAAGTTTAGTGACATTGTCCAAGCTATCTGAAACATAGAAAACATCTTATATAATGAAAAGCATCTTAGAGTTTAAAATATGTTCTGTATTCATTGTTTAAATGTCCATTAGAAGCCAACTATGTCAAGACTTGAGCTAAAAATGACCCAGCCAAAGCAAAAAGCATAGAAATAGCCAACATGTTTCATCCAGTTCACTATCTAAATCTTCTCAAGCTATTAAAATATTTCCTGATATTATCTTTTCTTTCAAGGTTCGTAAGAAAAGTTTAGGATAATGTTCAATACTCAGAGAAAGCAAGATTTCCTCCACTCTTTCCTGTTCTTTTAGGAATAACCTGATGCATCTTTCCCTGGATATATGGATATTTGCTCTTGTCTTGCAATTGGAATTTGAATCCAGACAACTGCATTTCCCAAGGAAGTCTTACATTCATACCCAAGTTAGCAAAAGCATTTGTTTACTGCTTACCAACTATTAAAATCTTTTGACAGAGGTTTTTAAGCCCATTTTGAACTGAATTATTTGAATTATTCTAGGAGATTTCTTTTTTTTTCTGAAACAGTTCAGGCAAGCAGATGAACCAAAGTGGGTATCACATACAGAAGTTGCTTGTTGTGAGAATGCAGGGGTGAGTGAGCCTGGTAACGAGGGATGCTCTGGTGTAACACAGGCAGCACAGTGTTTCTGTACATACCTACAGGCCTGGCTCTTAATTTTGAAGTCCAGTCACTCTGAGCTCAGCTAACAACATTGTTTACCCCAAAAGGTTCAGCAAAAAAAACTACAGCTAAAATTGCTCAGTGGTCAATTGTGTTTCTTGAAATTAATTTTCAAACTGAGTAGCTGCCTGCTGTGAGGAGGTTTATGGTAGACTGTCTCTCCTGACTGCCAGAAGTTGCCTAGGACCTTTTCATGCACAAGCAACACATTTTAAAATATGCACTTGCTTAGGCACATTATTATTCCAAATGTCTTGAAGTTATGTTCTCACTCTTTGTCACCATAGAAATGATTACACAATTACTTACCAGTTTTCCCAAAGAAGGACTGCCTGTGTATCTGGGTACGGATGCGATGGCTCTCCAAGGCATTGAAGAATTACTTGACTGCAAGTAAGAGACCATCTCTTCACTACCCAGGACTTAGCAGGAAAGGAGCAGCCACCCACCAGGATGACACTGAAAGGAGCTGGCAGGGCAGGCTGTGGGCACGTCCTCTTCCAGTGGCAGCTTTACCAGCTGGAGAAACTGGCGCTGTAGCATGGTGCCCTGTTGCTGTCACCCCTCCTGAGGGCTGTGCTTCCAGGTCTGCCAGGCAAGCTGCTTCAGCACATGCTGCTTAAGCCATTTTAGTCAAAGTAAGCTATCCTGCAGTCATAGCACAAGCTGTATAGATGTTCTCCCTGCACTTGTTTGTACAATGGCATCTCGGGGCACTTACCCAGTATCAAAAGGATACCTGGATCCTTCACACTCACATCCTTTGGGCTTCACCCCTTTGGGCAGCATAAGTGTTCAGCTGAGGTGCCGAGCACTCATGCATGATTTAGCCAATATTCCACGAGCAGATACTTTACACTTTAATCGACCAGGCTGGTTTTCTGTTTTCCTTCCTTTGTTGGATTTTTTTTTTCTTCTCATTGCTTGATTGAACTGCATGCAGCAGCACACTGGACTCATCTTTAAGGTACCTCCTGTTTCACTCAATAGTACACAATGTATTCACTCTCTTTAAACCTCATTCAAGCTCAGTTTTGATTTCTGCCCCACTATTATATTCCTCAGTGTTTTGCCTACAGAAATAATCTTTTATGAATCTTGGGTTCAGTCCCCAATTTCCCTACAAGTCCTAAGAATTCCCTTCTCTGAGCAGTACTTGCATTAAAGAGACTGAAAAGAGCCTTTTCAAATTCAAATGCATAAAACCAAATGAGAATATAAAAACACAAAATGCAAACAGAAAATTACAAACACAAATGCTTTTCACAACATGGTGGAAAGCAAATGAAACGATAATGTTTTTGATATGGGAGAGCAATTGTCTAGGAAAAAAAGATTATAAATCTCTAGAAAGGAAAATTTGAGGTGTTTTTTTCTGAAGTGGGGAGAAGTATACTGAGCAGGGTCTCAAAGCTCATCAGATACTGTGCTGATTTAAGAGTCTTAAGTAGCAGACTTTGTCTGTCATGCAATTTTATGTCTATGAACTGCCTGTTAGGTAGGGCCTCTAGAAGATCCTAGATGTGCCAGTGGAATCTCAGGCACCAAAACTCTACCCAAATTCTCTAGAATTTTTATTAGTCTTTTTTTGTTTGTTTGTTTTCCTGGCAAGTTTAACAAGGGTAATGGAAACAACTAGTTTAGAGTAAAGTTGGACCTAAGCTGTTTGTTACCTAACAATTCCTTTTTCATCTTCCAGAACCCTTTTTTAGAGTCTGAAACAGTCTACTTTAAAATAAACACTATTTTGTGTGCTTTTCCCTGTTTCTAAACAGTAGAGAAGTACTGAAATACAGTGCCAAAGCCTTTTCTTCCAGTATTTCCATCCCATTAGAAACCACAAAGTGAGGCAAATGCTGAGAGCAAGCCTCTTCTTGCAAAACTTCCAGTTCAATCTATTGAACCCAGAGGTTTGGATAAGTTTGATTAAGCTTGCAAAGGTTGACTCAGTCCTTCATCCTCCACTGGTAGGTAAATTGAATCATGGGATTTATAAAGAATAAACCTTGCCAGACAAACTTGATTGCGTTTTTGATGGAATTACAAAATTAGCAGATGATGGGAAAGCAGTAGATGTAATATATTTGGATTTCAGGAAAGCATTTGATACTGCCTCAGGAAATTTTACTTGAAAAATTAATTCAGAGGAGCTGCAAGTAGAACACTGTCATGTGGGACAAGGAGCTCAAAGCTCCTGGAAAAGGACGACGACAAGAGGCAGCAGAGTCTTGCTTGTGGCCCTGACCTCAGCTCTCTGAGGACATCACCTTTGGTCCTCCACGAGGAGATGCAGCCACAAGGCTCTCTGTGGGCTCCTGCCATGGAGCCACAGCCTTATTGATCAGAGGGGAGGACTGGAAATTCACTGGCTGATGTGGTCAGGGAACATGTGACCTGTCTGCGACATGGGATTGGGGCTTGGTGTCACACCAGGGGCCACATGCTGCTCTCCTGGAAGCCAGTGATGCTGATGTCTGAGAGAGAAGATTGTGGTTCTCCTGTTCAAAGGGTGCTGGGGGACAGGGGATAACAAGCGCAAAACCCATCTGCCTTGTTGGAAAAAGGATCTCAGCCCCTGAAAGGGTGATTATCTACCAGGTAAAGTAAAGGAAACAGATCTTCAGAGAACACAAACTATTCCAAGACTGATTAGTTCCTCTGTGTCAAGGAAAAGAGGCACTGTGCTGTGGTATAAAATATTCTGCTGTGATTTCACATTTTGTTCTGAAGGCACTGCCTTGAGAAAAAGTATTGACAAAGAGAGGTAATTTTAGACAAGCAGCAAAGCAAAATGTCCAGATGCTGATGTGATAGAATTTATGTTTTTATACATATATATATATATATGTAGTATAAATAGCTTGGCTAAAAGGCAACCATAGGGGTTTGGCAAGGTACCAGCATTTAGAGGCCATCAGAATACAATGACAAATGGCCTTTACCAGTCAATTCAGGGATACTGCCACTGACTCCAGTAGGAGCTTCCTAAAGGAAAGATGGATCCTTGGTGTTTATACAGAACAGCTGACTGAGGAGGAAAGTGGTATCACTAGGGAAAATGAGTTGAAATAAAAAAAAAAAAAAAAAAGAAAAAAAAAAAAAGAGAAAACTCCTAGAAGTGAACGTCCTGTGATGTTCTGAAAGGAAATGGTAAATAGCTCATCCATCTGAACATTTACATCTAATTTGGATTAAAAATGTTTTTTTTTTTCACGTGGATTCCCCTGGCCCCTGCCAATTCCTTGAAAGCTCACAGGAGCCTCAGCAGGGTTTGGTTACACCTCAGCAGAAGACGAGCCCTTATCCACCCAGTAGAAAAATATTTCCCCTGGCTGTCTGCCACGTAGAAACCAGATCTGAGGATTCATTTCAGTTCTTTCTTCACATTTTTCACATGCTGTCTCTCCTTTCCTGCTCGTTCTGCATGCCTTTACCCTCGTAGGTAAGGGGCAGGTTGGCAGTTGAGTAGAGCTGTGTTGATGCTCCACAGAACCTCTGCCCAGCAGCATCAATCCCCATCAGTTGGACTTGGAAGGAATCACTACTGGAAGTGTTCCTGCATTGGAGCATCCTGCATGTTTTGACTGTGCAAAGGCTGTTAACTCTGTCACCTTAGTCAGGGCAGATTTGGCCAGGCAAACTACCAATTTGTTTATCTCTGTTCAACCATTAATCTTTTTCTAAATACTGGAAGCTTCTATCTAAAAACCCACTGCTTTCCTAAGACCTTTTAAGTCAACTTTCAAAGGCAGCCTTTTATTACTGGGTTATAAACCCCTTTACAGAAGGAAAGCTTTGAGTCTGAATATTAAAGTAAAGTGTTTAAAGTTCCTTTTTGGATTGTGAACCTATTATTAAAGCAGGATGGAAACTGGTTTGCAGTCTGCCTTGTACACAGAGCATCCATACTGCCAGAGTCCAAAATGAAGTAACTTTTTTGGATTAAGCACTGACCACAGAAGGGTTAGAAATGCCACTTGTAATTAAAAACATTGCGCCTGGATCCTTCTGTCTTTATCGAGGTTAAATGGCCACTGAAAGCAATACAAGTTGAGACTGAAGAACAACAGCAAGCTCATGTCCTCTGTTTTCCAATATATTTAACTGTTTATGGATGCGAGGAAAGCTTTGTACATTTTGTGCGTTTCAACAGTAAAATGGATGCAATTTCCTCTAACTTTGATAGTGATGGTAATAACAGTTAGTGCTCTGTGAGGCCAAGCAGAGCCACCTTTCCTTGTCCCCTTCTCCATGCTATGTGAGATTGACTGTCAACCCTTCAGCGTGGACAAATGTGTGGGCTTTTGCTGCAGCTTTCTTTGTTCTTTCAGCTTTATCTGTTGTATTTCTACTAATGCCTTGTCTACTTTATGGATCAGAGACTTTCATCTAGCTGTCTGGAAGAGCTTAGCAGGATGCAGCCCTGATCCTGCCTGAGCTGTCACAGTATCAATGCTAATTGCACAGCATTTTAATTCTTAAAGTGTTATGTAGACTAGGTGGGCTATATTCAGTAAAGGATATATGCAGGTACCTGAAAAAGGGCTTGGTTGGAACTGATGTGCTAAGCAGAATGCTGTGGTCTGAAATATCCCTTTCCAGATGCTGGCAGCTGTGGACTTGTGGGCCAGTTCCTTTTTGACTCAACATTTTGCCAGGCACTGCACAGCCTGGTTTGACATCTCCTGCCTCAACGTCCACTGCAGTATGGAAACTACATGTCTTTCTGTCCAGGTTGCCCCCAGGCACCTGCTAAATATTCTCAGGATATATTACATAGGACCAGACCCTTCCAATGATACAGCTCTAGCCATAATTTTTCAACATATCTCAGGGACAGGAGAGACTTGGCTAGCTGGAAAATAGACCTACTTCCCCAGATTCCCATGTGCCACATTCCAGGAGGACTATGTAGAAAAGGTAACTATGACCCTTGCAGACCAGGGTATTTACCTTACTCTCAGAACATTTTCTGCAGCTTGCTGTCTTTGACCATCATCAAACAAGGAGGAAGAACGATTTTGTGGGCACAGCTCAAAACTCAAGAGTTCCCCAGATTTGTTGGCTGCAGTCTCCAGGGATGTCCCCAGTCAGCAAGCTGGGTGCCATCTGGGGCTCCGTGCTTCACCCAGCAGCCCCTGGGTTTACAACCAGTCCCAGGCTCCCCTCCTGGGGACCCAGCTTATAAGAGACACAGCTTTTTTTGTTTTTTTTTCTCTTCCCCCTGGCACAAACAGTGTCAGTATCAGTGAATTCTTTGCAACCACATCTTTTTAGAGGGTTCCCCATTTCACCATAAACCTTCTGTGCCCAAGTTTAGATTCTTCCTGATAAGAGCTCCCAAATGTGCTGGATTTGGCATGAAGTTTTGTTGTGCACTTAGCAGACCACAAAGCAAAGGAGAAATGCCAACAGCTCCTTAACCCTTCTATCCCCCTCCTTTTAACCATATTCATTCTATCATTTACCAATGCAGCAGAAGAACTGCAGCCAACTGTCAGGAAGGACTGGAGGGTCAAGTACACATCCAGGTATCCAGCCCTGGGTCTGCTCAAGTGATAGGGAAGTCGTCTACTGGGATGCCGTTGTTCCTGCACCACACAAATCCATAATGCTTCTCAGTTGAACATCAACCTTTAATTCCTGTGTTTTTTTCTTAAATGCATCCATAAATCTGGATGTCATACTCCTTACCAGGTTACCCTGGTGCCGTTTTTCTAAGCGGTTTACAGAATTCCAACCTACAAACAAGAGTAAAGTTGTGAGTAAGAAACTACTAATGATTTCTGATCCAGTGCTGGTCACAGCATTTTGCAGATCATCTCCAGTTTCTGTCACCAATGGCAATGTCTTTAGAAATATTACAGCCTGCAACAGGGGTGGAAGGGCTATGAATAGTACTAATATTGTACAATTTAATTCCGGTTTTGTCAATGAATCAGCAGTATTCAGAGAGCTGTAAATCCTTGTAATTCTTGCTCTCTGCCTGCTGACAATGCAGGATGGTGTGCCGAGCATCTGTGCGGTGCTCCGAAGGGGCGGTTCTGTGGACACTGTTGAGCCAGTGCTTTTGTTGAAAGACCTCTGGATTGCTGCCATCAGGTCCAGAAGTGTTCCTCGGTGGAGCGAAATTGAAGGTGAGGTTACGTGGTGTGGTTAAGGACTCTGCACAGCCCGTGTAGGTGTGTTACAGCAGCCAACAGCGTAACAGAACGAGTGCCCAGTTCCCCTGCAGGCACAGCAAGGCCTTCGGGCTACTTCTTGTTTTTGTTCTCTTTGCATGGAGCACATATGTCTCACTCAAAAATACAGTATTTTTAGTATATCCTAACAGAACGTGAAGGTTTCTCTGTTCCCTTTTGCATGCTGGAACGCAGGGATGGAGAACAGCAAAGCATTAAAAGCAGGGGGGTAACTGGGGCCCTGTTGCCTGCAGATAGGTAGGGCAAAAATGATGAAGGAAATCTGTGTGTTATTAGTTGGCTTGGTTAATAAAACTGAATATATTTGACACATTTAAAGGTTTAAGTATCTCTTAAACACTTTACTGGGAAAATTTTAAAGCCATAGGTATTCCTGCACTGAGCCATGCAACTGTGAAGCAGCTGTCTGTCTCATGATGTTTTGCACATCAAAAATGTCAAGAAAGGCAAAAAAGGCAGCATTAGGTACAGGAAACAATGGAAGAAATCCTGCATGTGCTGATACTTCTTTACACGTGCACTTACATTTCCAAAAACACACACATACACTGTTTGTGCAAAGCTGGCTTGTGCTGGAGGAGCAGAATAAGATGAAACTAGGAGCAGAACAGCCTGTGAAAGCAACAGCTGGAAGAGGACAGTCAGAGGAGAACACCAGATGTCAAGGACACTGTCTGGTGTGAAGGTGAGATCAGAGATGCTACAATAAATGCTCAAAAGTGGACAAAGGATGATCATGTGCTTGGAGGGGGGAAGTGGCAAGGCTGCTGAGCTCTGAGGCATGTGTCCAACTTTAGTATTATGTCCCTCATGCTGTTGTTCCCAAGAAAGCTACCAAAGGTGACATCAGCAGCCAGCACATATATATGGCCAAGGGGAAGAGTTATCAGATTTCTCTTCCCACAGCTATTCATGTGCAACCAAATGCTTCTCAATGGGATGCAAGTAGTGCATGTGGCATTGTCACAGGGCTGAAGTCACACAGTTACAGATGTTCACCATCAAGTGGGACCTTCAACGAAACCATGCTTCTCTGCAACATGCTACCAGAAAGGTGTTGAAGAACAAGCTGAGATTCACTGATAAATTATGGCCCATATCCTGCTACGAACACTGCCTTAGCATTTGAAATGCATGATAGAAAACTGTCCTAAATGACCACTGACCTTCAAACAGAAGGGGGAAGAAAGCCAGACCCAACTTGACAATATCTCCTCTGAAGCAAAAAACCTATATTTAACTGGATTCTCATGAAAGATCATGTGTGCCACAAGAGGATAAATTTGGAGCATTCTCAGTTTCAGAGTGAATATTTTATATAAACACACTAAACAGTATAGGAAAAATACAGTGCTCTCCACAACAGCAATGCTCAGTGAGCTAAAAAAACAGACTGGGCCAGATCTTAGTTATAATTCCCAATGCAACCTATTCTTGAGTATAAAGCCTCCTGAGAGATACCTTACATAACAGGAAATGGTGGATAATCACAGAAAAGACATCAAAGCCATTTCAGATATTTCGAACACAACAAGTAGATACTAAATATTAGGGGGGGAAAATATGCATATTGCCATTTAGGTTTTTGTTTTGTGTGGGTTGGAATATTTCTTCCATGAGGAGGGTTATAAATTTGCTAAGGCTTGGAGTTCTGACCAGTCTGCTGTGTGTTATATTCAGACTGTATGATCTCAACAGGAGAGCACAGAAAGGGAACAGACATAGTGGATCAGAAGCAGTCAGGGAACATTAACTGCACACATGCATAATTATTGCTACAGTGACCTGATGGAAATTTTGCAAGGATTTCAAAATACTACTGTGTACTGGAATTATGAAGAGAGAAACCTTTCTCAAGCCCTTTTGTGTTTCCATACATAAAGAGAAATGGCAGATAGTATTTTAAACAGACATAGATTCGTAACAGCCTTTCAGATTTAAACAGAGGTTTTCAAGAGAGTGCTTTGGAAATGGTAGAAGACTGCAGTGGTACATAAATCAAATTGGATGTTATATCAAGGTAGTCCATGCAGGAATAAGTATAAAAATAACAAAATGCAAGAGTGAGGGACTCTTACTGCCATAGCCTTCACAGTCTGTGTTGTGGGTCCATCTATCTCCCTTGCTATGTATGTCTGTTGATATTCTGTGTTATGGAAGTATTATGATAACTTAAAGGTGGAAAAACAAAAATTCAAATTTATCATGCAGGTTTTTTTCCAACACAGTACAACGGTGTTGAACACAGGGCACTAACTTAGTCAGAGTGCTAGCTCAGAGCTGGCAACTGTAGCTTACGGAGTTTAAAAATACACTAGAATTAATGAAACACAATCCACTGATCCGTGGTTTTATACCAGCCTGCTCAGTCTAAGGTCAAACTAGAAAAGTTTTCTGACAAGAGCTATACGTCTCAATCTTTCTGCTTTGCTGCTGACTTAGCTGGTTAGATAAATAAGTATAATATAACCCGTAAAATCCTTCAAAAGGAAAAAAAAATATCTACAAATTTAGGTTAAAAACAAAAGTTATGGTAACATAAGTGTCTCTAAGTTTTGCAATAATCCTCCAGTACTTTTGCATCCCAAAAGGCTCCAGATGTGACCAGCCACTGCAAAATGGCAAGTTGTTTATCAGCATTCTACATTGCAAACTGGCACCTGTAATTTCACCCTCACTTTGCATCAGCAAAATTAAGATATCCAGAAAAAAAGCCCCACTAAGACAGGTTTCTGTGTATTAATGCATAAACATTTGTAGTAAAATGCCCTGTCTGTCACCCTCAAGGTGAGGTAGGCAGCATCCGATCCTTCCTCCTGCTCAGCCGCGTGTATGCAGCATGATCCAAGTGTTTCTCTCTGCCGGGTGTTAAGGGGAGCTGCACCAAGCAAAGAGAGAAAATGAATATAAACCAATTACTGGCAGCACTGTTATTAAACACTTGATTTCCACCGCCCCCCCTCCCCCCCCCCCAGCCCCCCGACTTTCCACAAACTACGTTTTCCAGCTGTGAAGACCACAGGCAGCAGAGGGATGGGGCTTTGCACTGCCCACCCATGGGCTGGCTGGGGCAATCCTCCTGCATTGCATACACTGACCAGATCCTGCAAACTCCACCTGTGCCAGTCATCTCCACTGATGATCCATCACTCACTTTGAAGAGGTAATGGGGTCCCAAGCACTGGCAACCACTGACAGACTGGAGCAGCGGGGAGGGATGTGTGTGTGGGGGAAGGTATGAAGAGCCTGAACACTTGTGCAGAATTTGAAAATTGCCTAGTTTTGATCATGTTCCCTTCCTGATCTGGTTAATTCATGGCTTCATTTTGTTTTGGGGAGGAAAGCTTAATCCTGATTGCTTCTTTCTAAAAATGAGTGCCACCTTCTTCATTTTTACAGGTGATGAATTCTGTTGTTGATAAAAGCTACAAAACAAGCCATGCGGTACTCAAGGGGCAGATATATTTTCAGAAAGTCACCTCCTTATTTGTGAGAAGCACCTGCCAATTAATATGCTTAAAATATCACTAGAGTTATGTAAGATCTTCAAAAATTGTTCTGCTTCTTGACTCTGCAGCACTTCACCTATTACTAAAAGTAATCAAGCTCCAATACGCTTTAAAATAAACTCAAAACGAAGCAGCCCTAATTTATTATAAGCAAGAAATTCCTCACTTCTTCCTCTTGTGCATAATTATTCAAACCTGTCCATATGACATGCAGCCTGATCTTGCCCTTATGATCTTGCTGCCATTGCCAGTCTGTGTTCCTGGTCAAGCACCCCCCAGCTATGGTAGTGGTGTTACCAGCCACACCATCATTCTCCATTAATGGTAGGTAATGGCCATGACACTGTTGACAATTTATTGGTGTTCAGATGGCAATGGCTGAATGAATTCCAGCCTTAGCAAATCGGATCAGCTGCCCAGGGTCATTCCAGTCTCCCATCATTCTGCTTTTCTAATTTTTTTAGGAGAAGTTTGCACGGAGATGACTCTTCTGGAGCAAGTACTGGCAAGGACCTTCTTTGGCCATAGGTGCTGTTTTGAGGCTGAGAGGAGAATGATTTCAGGTCATGTGGGTCTCTACTAGGAGTTGCACATACATCCAAGCTACAAAGAGTGTAAGGGCAGAGTGAATGTGCTGCTTATGGCACAGTTTGTGCTGTAAAATGCATTTAAACACAACAGGATTTGTGTGATGTAAGTATGAAGTCCTTCATAGCTACTGTTTAACATACGGTGTGTTAGAAGCAATAAAGGTTTTCTGGCTTAAATTTATAGAGATACTGAAACTGATATGTGGTATTTTCATTTTCAGGAACTGATTCAACCCACTGAAGTTAATGAGAATTTTTCTTCTGTGAGCTTGGGATCAGGCTTTAAGGCTGAGATTCCTAAATAATAATAATACTAAGAAATATAAATAATTCCCACACACTTTCTTGTTCATTTAGAGATTTTTAGGACTGGGCCTCTGGTGCAGGAGGACCTATTTTTGTACCAGAGGTGCTCCAGGAAAGTACCAAGAGCTGGGAGGCGTCTGTTCTTTCCATAGTCTTGCAACTTCAGTAAACCCAAATATATTTAGACTGATGACTTGATTCTCTCATCAGAAAGATATGTGAGGAAGAATTGTTGTCTGTCTTGTAAAAACAGCACTACACTTGTACATGCATGTGTAGGACTGTTGAAGATTTTACAAGATACATGGGAATGTGTGCCTGCTTATCTAAAGAAAGAAGTGAGCTCACCATTAAAAAAAAAAATCCAGCCTCTAGCTGAGACCTCGCCTGCCAAGTTTTAGCTGTGTGTTCCCTGTTTGAGGCACATACTCCCACATCCTGCACTGAGAGGTGAATACACTCTTTAATTTAGAGTGAAGATTTAGGAGCGAATTCTACTTTCATTTACATCATTAAAATCCTAATGAGGCTGTAAATCAGGATAAGAATGTGGTTGAGGTCGATAGGGTTGGATGGATTTAAATGACTGTAGAATTTGTCCATTTTAGGTGAAAATATAAACCAGACTAGCCAAAGCAGAGCACTGAAATAAATATAAATACTTACAGAAAAAAATTTTCACTTTCTTATTAAGCTTTGAACAGAGTAAGAACAGTCCTCAGTTTTGGGTCTAAATGGTTTGCTTCTTCCTGAAAAGAGATTACAGTGAAAATGTTGTCCCGAGTCACAATGACCAACAACAAATTTGTTAAACTGGCCAAAAAATCATTTACAAAGGTTTGAAATTCAATTTCTTGCTGAAATATCCTCAATATTTCAAGGATTTACAATTTTCTTTATCAACAAAACCTGATGTATTTAGCAAAATATACCAAGACAGTTACAATTCCATTATTTCGTTTTTGTAAGTAGGCTTTACTATTTGAAATATTATATAAAGTGGAATGATCTGGCAATACTTAGGCATTATATTCAGTGAGAGCTTTGGTTATGCACGGACAGTGAATTTGTTCTTGAGTTTGAAACTGATACATGTTTAATTATACCAAAATACAGTCTGAACTTGCATCTTAGTCTGTATTTTTCTTTGAGGGAAAAAACCCAAACAGACCTGCAGTTGGTAGCATGTGCTACATATGTAGTTACTGTTTAATAATTTAATGAGTAATGCATGTCTAGGATGCTGTGGTGCACCCAAGCAGCTGCCACTTCATGAGCTGGTATCTATGAGGCATGTCCCAGGTAAGGACAGTCTTTCTGCCTTTCCCTGGCTCGCTTTTATTTCACAATTAGCAGTTTTCCATTCTATTTGAAGCCTTAATTGGTGTTGCATTATAATGTTTCAGCACAAGAGAGAGTAATTTAGAAGCTGGAGAAGGTAGCCCGTCCTGTATGCCCTGTCCAGACCACTGGTTTGAATGGAAGCCTTCAGCAAGCACAGCCTATGGAAGCAGCCTCTCAGCTGAGCTACAGCCAGCTTGTTTTTGTATTCCTTAAAAAGACATGCAGTACTTGCCAGGAAATACAAGAAAATAAAATGAGTCACTAAAACAGTAGTTGTTTTTATTGGAAATTTTTAAAACAAATAGTAATGTTATAATATATAAACTTTAATATTAACATTCTAGAGCAAAATGATTTCTTATAATGAGTAGAAGCATAATATCAAGGACCATTTTGTCTTACAAATAATATTAATGTGAGCTGATGCAAGTGGTGAGATTGCCTAATATAATTTTGCTGACACAAGACACGTAATGAGAATCTATGGAATATGGTGTTTAAACCCATTGTCTTGCAAGCAAAGCTCACGTCTTCAAACTGTACAGCAGCAAATCTGTGATTTAATTGTGAAGCTCTTTCCTTACAGGCAGCATTAATTCCATATACCACTGATGTTAATTATGTTTATATTAGAGACACAAACATGATTATTATTTCTTTCCTAAAAGGTGAAGGGAGATGTTTTAAAAACCAAGACAACATTCTATACACGATTTCAAACCTGCAAGAGAATTTGTAGACCATTACACTTAAACAGACTTGAAAACTGAAATTATTAGAAATTTCTTTCCTTTGTTACAGATGTCATGCTCCCAGTTCAAGATTCCCTGTTTGCTTTGAAAACTGTGCAGCATCTATTTTCTTGCATCCTTTGATCTCCCAAACAAAGTCACAACACATCCCAACACTTGGAATACCAGCATTAAGACTGGCTTATGCAAGGAGCAGTGTCCAAGGGAATGAAAGGGTCTGAGGATTTACACTACCATGTTGAAAGTGCTTAATATCTGGAATTCTTGAGAGTCAAGTGGGTGATCTGCAATGCCCTCTTTGTAGTTGCTATTTAAACCAGGTGTGAGTAGTTCCTAACTAAATGTAAAACCATGTGTGCATACACATACTTCCTGGTTTAATGATTACGTAATAAAACGTAGATTATAGGAAAGCTTATAATTAGATTTGTAGTGAAAGCATTCACATTTGTCAGTCTAAAATAAGTATCCATGAAATTTTAAAAATATTTGCTTACAATGTGCTGTTTCTATAAACAATCATAAGAGTAAGCTATTAGCTAAGATATTCACCAAGAATAAACAAAAGGAGCACGAACACAGCCAAATCAAATTCAATGTTCTGTCTCAGTAAACACTTGTGGAAGCATTTTTGAAAGCCCATTTCCAGCTCTCTCTCAATCCTTCTGTCATGGGCATAAAGTATTTTAAAACTTCTAAATACTGTTATTTACAGACTTAAAAGATATATATATGTATATATATAAAAATACATGTTTGCTCCCAAATGACAACAAAAGAACCTTTATAAAAATAAGACCATGTAAGGCAGCAAAGTCAAGCACTCACCAGCCAGGATGAGCTGGCATGACTCTTCCCTGTGAAACCTCAGTTATTACCCATGTGCATGTGATGCAATCTTGCAGGACATATACTTAGGCTACTTCTTTATTTGAAAAAACACCTGCTAATTTAGCACATGGAAAAGATTTACATGCTGATGAATATTTATTCAACCTCCTTTTTCAATATGTGATCACGGCCTTATGTCTAGTATAGTACACTTCTTTGACCCTATTGTGAAAACAGAACTATTAACTTTCTGCTGTGTTTGCCTGTGATTTTCATATGTTTATAACATCTGGAGGCACAAAAGTATTAATCAATTAATTTTCAGAACGACTATGAAAATAACAAGGGTGCAAGCCAAGGTAAAGAGAAATTAAACACATTTTGGTGCCGTATTTGAGAACGCCCATGTTCTTCTGACCAGTTAGCATTTTAATGTTAATTTCCATTAAAAGCTTAAACTCCACCTAGCTGTCCCAATGGTATATGAATCCAAACTGTGTATTTTCAACCCCTTTTTGGCTGCTTTCTACCCTAGAAATGTCCAGAGTAGAGAGAGATGCATGCATTTTCCCTGTTCAGATTATCTAAGCTGGTCTGCTTGTAGGCATATCTGGAAATGCACACGTCTTGCCAGCACAGGCAATTTGGCTATCACAGCCCTGTCAAGACCTGCAGTTGAAGGATCCCTTCATTAACCTCACTTAGATATTCAGCATATTAGGAATGGAAAGAGCTGGCTAAGCCTGTGGTCAGTCTCAGGAAGGTATTCTCAATCACCAATCTGCCATTTTCTAGAAGTATATGGAAGACACTAAGGAGACTGTAGTAATGCAGGCTGGGATTTGACGTGCAAAAAAACCTTCTCATGCACAGTCACGATTGATGCTGAAATATCATAATATTCAAGGACTTCGATGTCTGTGGGATGACACCTATAATAGCAGATTGCCTCCTAGTGCCACGCTAAGGTAATGACTGAGAAGGCAAAATACCAAATCACCAATGCCAACGAAGATATTTTCTTGGGAGACCTGCATTTAATTAATGAGTAAATGTCTTATTATGAAATTTAATGCCCACTTTTTTGAATGGATCATACCTTTCAAGTAAATAGTGAAAATTATCTTCAATCCACTACAAAAAAATGGTCAAGAAAGACCATTTTGCCCACTCCCAAAGAGATTGTTTCTGGTTTCTATAGTAAATTAGAGAAATCCCCTGTTTAAAGAAGTTTGTACCATGGACATCCTGCATATTTTTTCTATTTCAAACTTTAATTTATCTCAATCAACCTTTTACTTAATCTTTTGGCATAACAGACCACTACTACTCTTCCTTTATGTATATGATATATACAATGAAAAAACTGAAAATATTTGTCCTAGTCCTTTTTTTCTTTTTCTTTTGAGGATGTCTTTTGGAGTCACAACTCCTCTGTCAGAAACAATACACAAGATGTGTATTTTTCCATGCTTGCTTGGCAGAAGTAAAACAATTTGTTATCTCCCACCCCTCAGATCTTTCAGTAAGAACAGTCAAGTGGATTTCACACCTCACACAATTGCAGAGGAATTACAGGCACATGGAGAACACTTGACTCAGTTTGCTTCCAGGATAATGTATTTTTGGTCAGAAGTAAAATTTACAGTATATAAAACATGAAATGAAATATAGCAGCATACGGGAACATGATATATATTCCACTTAAAACATACATTGGAGAAAACAGAAGAGAATGCCCACTGTAGTGTCTGGGAGCCTCAGACAAAGGGAACAGGGTTGCTTCCTACGTGGCTGAATGTGTTGTGCAGGGATCAAATGGGAATAAATCCAGAGATCAAAGGGGGAACAATGCAAGTCATAATCTATCCAACACTCACCTCAGTTTTCACAAAGATCCCCGTGATGTGGTGCAGACTTATCTGCACCCCTCCACTTGCCAGCTGTTAGGGGAAGAGCACCATAAGTTAAAAACATCAAAGTGTGCTTCTGCCGTGCCCCAGATTGTGTGGCCTCCTGTGGAAACTGCAAGAGCCTCGTACTGCAGCCTGCCCTGCTCATGGAGAGGGAGCCTGCAGCTCTCTGCAGGAGAGGAGGAAGGAGCCCCAAGGAAGAAAAAAGGCAGGAGTGATATATATTAAAAAACTGATGGAACTAACTTGCAGAAATTACTCAGATATAGTTTGTTTCGCTCTAACTGCGCCATGCATGGAAATTCCTTTAAGATCTCTTAGAAGTGGCGCAACGCCACTTCTGGCACAGACAGCAGTGAAAATGTCTTAGGAGGAATGCCACAAATAAAGATCCATTAGTGGTACCATTCACTTGTACCATTAGTGAAATTTCACTCTAGTCAGATCCTTAATAGGTTAAACCCCTTCATCTCAGAAGCCGGATACGACACAAGAAGTGATGGGAACCCTGACTATCCATGGGAATTAATGTTTATCTTTGGAAGGTCAAAGCCTATTACAGTTTCAGTTTTCAACTTAGCATGGGGAAAGAGTTCCTAGGGTTCAGCTCTTTAAGAAAACCTGTAATAAAACTGTCTAGAATAAAAAGTTTGACTTGCTCCCACGTGATTAATTATTTCCCAAACAATCACAACATGGCATTTAAAGATGTTTATATTGTGACTTCACCAGTTTTCATTATGTATTTGAAATATAATAGTATTCAATAATAGTTCATGGCAGAGTTCTTTTTATAATGTGGAATAGTGACAGCATTCAGACATATTACATACTTCATTTGAATGAGAAAAAGTTTATTATTCGCTTGCGTTACAGAAATTGTATTTTACTGTCATTATCAAAATTACATTATTTAAGTACTGCACCATTTTCAAACCAAATTATCTTTTCACAGAAGAAAATTCTGTGTGGTCAATTACAGTGTATTAAAGTCCTGATCACCATTTTCATATTACATTACAAACATTTTTTGTGCATTGTTTCTTCACTGTAGCTTTACTGTTTCATCAGATAGAACCTCATGGTTGAGATACACAAAGCTGGTCTCAGCTGGAAAGAATATGTGGGAGTTATTGACATTGGGATCCCTTATGCTAAATATACATGTTAATAACCTGTGTTCTATTATGCTTTTACTTCTATGGATTTTTGACTGATTTTTCAGGTCCAAAATATTGGCAGGGTTTTTAGTATGCATGGTATTAGGTAATTATATTAGGGGTAGAGTGGCTAAATGGATGAAACTGAAGAAATGCAGTAAAAATCTGTTGTCTGTGGAGTTGTAAATTGTTTCCAGCAGACATGTTGCTGCCTACGCTGTTAAGGCTCAATGCAGCAAAAAAGCACTGGGTTTAGAGAAGTGGATTATCTTATTTGCTTGAATTCATGGGTAGCTCTTATTGCTCTAGGTCAGTTATTGATGAGGAAAAGAAGTTTAATGGAAATAGGAGATGCTGACAGTCCATCACTTATCTTTCTGTGAAACCCAAGTAACAGATAAAAATAATACTCATATCATGCTGATTACAAAATCAGATGCTTTTCAAACATGTCTGAATTTAATGGGATGTTTTTGTAGCAAATGGTGTGAAAATTACGTGTAAATCATTGTTGTACACACCATGCACTAAGGTGACTGTCCAATATGGCTAGTTACAATTAAATGTTAGAGATGCCTCAACATCCAAGCTGATGCTGTTTCTGAGCCAGCTGACAATGCCCTTCTCATACAGCATATCCAAGCTTGAAAGGTGAATTTCATCCCCATTTTCTTTCTTAGTTGTTCTCAACACATAGCCAAGCAGGCATCTGGACTCTCTGGTGACAAGATTCCTGCTGAACTGCTGATTTTGTGTCTGATTTGTTTCATTGAAGAAGCTGCACCAGCAGCATGCGGTCAAAGAAGGATCAGGCTACATACCAGGAGATGGGGCAGAACAGAGACAGTAAAAAAGGCAGTAGAGGACCAGTCTCTGAAACAGGCAACTCAGGGTTGCCCCATTAGTGCAGTGCAATGAAGATCTACATGCCAACAGAGCTGGTGCTGTGGACCTGATGTCCACGTTGTATTTTTGCAGGTGTCGCTTAAGACTAAGTCAAGTCTGGTCCCATGGGCTGAATGCTGCATTGAAATACATTGGATGAGCTCTTAGGGGGCATCTTTTGCTTTAGCTTTATCTGAAAAGAATCTAATTTGCATGCTTCATGATGCAAAAAAAATAATAGCAAGTTAGTATAATTGGGAGATCCACTTGAACAGCAAACTGGTCTAAATGAAAAGTGATAATGCAGATGGACTCTTCAGATCATGCTTCAGCATCCTTTGCTGCATATTAGTTATTTGTGCTTCCTCATATCTGAAAAGGCAAGATGGAATCAAGAAGCACACTTCTTCAGTGGGTGAGTAAATGCCTCTTGAATATGCTGCATTTCAGAGCAACGTTCCTGGAGAATTCCATAACTGCACAAACATTAGATTGTTTTGATTTGTCTTATCAAAGAAATAGGTCTGAACAGTCACCTGAGAGCTGGACCTCCATTTGCTGTAAACCAGCAGAACATTAGAGCAGGTAGGGCAAATAAGGACAACGAACACAGAGCATGCAATAGTGTGTTACATTTTTAATCTTAATGTATGTGATGTCTGGGCAGTTACTGAGAAAGGAATATAACTAATAGCAAAGGGAAAACCCGTGTAAATCTACACAGATTAATTGCTAGGATATGAAAAAAACTGGGGACATCTAACATGTAGAGAAAAAGAGATTTGCTGTTTGGGTGTATATACTAGGAAATAGATATATATTTCTATGTATAGTAGGAAATAAATATTTTTATATATTAGGAAATATATACATATATTTCTGTATATTAGGAAATACAAATATATAATTCCTAACTGGAAAAATGAGGTCCTCACAAGGGAGTCCCATGTATCTATACTGGAGGAATCAGTAGTATTTCTCCAGAACAGAGTAGTGAAGCACAAGGTATCAGGGATGGGAACGTATTTTGGAGTATTTGTTACATATGGTACCCACCTCCTTTCTTTTAGTTAGGATTTAATATTCTGTTTTCTATCAGCATTATCATTAGTGTGGCTGTACTACCATAAAATCCCCATCACCCAGTGCCCGTTGCTGTGCAAACACAGACAAAAAGAGGGTTCTTGTTACAAGAACTTGAAAACCAAGCAAAGGCACAACTACCCATGACACCTGACCAGGGGATTTTGCTGTTGACGTTGCTCTACACTGACCTGTTTTAGCCCTCCAGCCACAGGTAGCATCTTAACCAGTTTGCCTTGGTAGTGTCCCCTGTCTTGGTGCTCTTTTGACCAGTGATCAGATGGAGGGGATGGGACTCTGCAAACTCTTCTCTGGCACATCACAGACTGAGAGGAGAACATAATGAGATTCCACTACCAGAGCTTAACCTTTTAAGTTAACAGAATTTTAAGTGTGAAAAAAAAATTATTTGCATGGAGACCATGGGAGATGCGTGGTGTATTAATTCTAAATAAAATCCAAGCTTTTAATACAATTTTATAGGAAATTACCATTATTAGTATGTATAAGAAGTATTTAACTTCTGGTAATTTAGGACACGTTCCAATCCAACCATCCAGAAAGGCCAAATTATACATTATAAATGATTGTTGAGAAAGAGGTATCATGTTCTCTGTCTTGTCCACAGCAAATTATAAAGCTATTCTAAACCACAAATGTTGAGTTCTTAATCAAAGAAACTACTTACAATAATTTTACTACAGATTTTTATATAGCTGTGAGGATGTACGTCTGATGGAAAAATGATAAAATGTTTTTAAAAGATCAAATGTTATTTAAAAATTCATATTGCAGCATGTCTTGAAATTGTACTGGCAAATCTTTTCATTTTCTCTCCTCTTTAGTATTGCCATAGGCTCGGAATTGTGGTCTTTACAAGGAAAAATGCCATGCATGGTTTGCCTGTATGGAGACATCATGGGGGGGCATTACAGCATCCTCCGAACAGAAACGATGACAGTGAGACCCTGCTTCCTTAATCGAAGCCAGTGGGAGTTTTGCCTGAGTAAGGGGGTTAGGGTTGGGTCCCTGAGAAAAAAAAAAGGTAATGAGACATAACTAGGAATAATGGGGTGATATGAAGACATGGGAAATGTAGGTTGAATATCATTAAAATCTTCCTGACAGCGAGCTCTATTATAGCAGGGAATAATCTCATTGCCTTCAATGGGAGAACTGCCAGAGTAAGATCTGAGTGAAGGCTGGAGTAGCCTTGGTCCTGATCCAAAGCCCACTGACATCGGTGGGGATATTTCCCTAGGCTGCAGTGAGGTTTGGATCAGGCCCAGGGTGAACTGTGCAGGTGTATTTGCCTAAGCCTGTGCAATTGCCAGTCCTTTTTTTTTCATAATTGTTGCAAATAGTTGTTAAGATGCATCTAAATGCAGGCAGCAGATGATGCTACTGGTTCCTCTAAGCATAGCTAAAACTGATCAGTTTAAGAGGCATCTTCCATGTGGTGCAAACGTAAAGAAGCTGTTAAAATTACCTGATTGCTGTTGTGCAATCCGGCAATTTAAACAATGGAGGCCACTCGGTAGAGCACGGGTATGTAACAAGGCTACGCTGTGTTACCGACTTGAGCTCATGTACTTTTACCACCGGGGGGTATGGAGGCTGGGCATTATCTGAGCCAGAAATCTCTGGGATTTGTTTGGTCTGTGAATGAAACGGGCAAAAAAAAAGCAGGGAAGCTATGAGCAAGGAAGCACCAGGCAAAGTATCAGAGATACATGCAGAGCAGTGCAAAGGAAAAGTGAAGAACCAAGGTATTTTTTTTTTTCTTTCTCTGTTTGTTTATTTATCTTGTCTACACTCTTGGTAAATAAACTGGGTCGGGTCAGAGTTGCCAGCTCCTGCATCTGTGTTTCCCCTCACAAACAAAACCTGCAGGATTATAAACCTTAGCCACTACCTGATTCAAGAAGGCAACGGGCTAAATATTTGTGGCTTAGGCATTTGCACATATAATTTAAGTCATGTGTTGTTTTGCAGACAACAGTGATTAAATGCATTTTAATACTGGCTCCCACTGAACCTCAGTAAGGTGTCACAACTACTGAATATTAAAAATAAAATTTATTAACAGCAAACATGCTTTTGTCAGTGAATTCCCTGCACCTGGGTATTTTTTTCAACACCTTATACAGCTTTCTAGCCTATCCAGATGTTTCTATCCTCTGCAACAAGACTTGAAGGTTTCAGCTTCTCAGTAAAGTTTCTGTTAGGTCACTGGTGAAGTCATTGATGGGAGAGGGGAAGGGAAGCAGAGGAAGGCCTAAGGCTCATCAATTTTTTATTCATTAATACATGTACCATAGTCAATGAGAAAGAGCTGTAGAGACCTGTGGCACTCACATGAGACTAATATAACCAGATTAAATAAAATTGCTGCATTGGGTCAGGAAAATTTATTAAAACCTCAGAATCCATGAGTAAGTATACAACTTCTTAAATTTTAACTTGCAGCACTCACTGGGCTGTGACAGATTTGGAGAGGATCTGCAATACCTCCAGTATGTTGATCCAGTTACTACAGTACTTTATGATTATATTAGTTTAACCTGACTGGCCCCACCTCTGTCATAATAATTTAAAGTTGTTTGGTCAGACAAGTCATAGGAAATATCTTGAATAACCTCTCGTCAACGCTGTTGCCTCAGTGCAGATTCAGTTCTAGACACATCATTCTGTATACATGATCTGTCTAACTTCATCCTAGAAAACTCCAGTGATAAAGACTGGTGACAGGACAAGAGGGCACAGCCTGAAGTTGCTCCAAGGGAGGTTTAGGTTGGATATTAGGAAGCACTTCCTCATGGAGAGGGTGATTAGACATTGGAATAGACTTCCCAGGGAAGTGGTGGAGGCACCGTCCCTGGATGTGTTCAAGGCAAGGCTGGATGTGGCACTTAGTGCCATGGTCTAGATGGTGTGGTGGTGTTGGTCATAGGCTGGACTTGATGATCTTAAAGGTCTTTTCCAGCCTTGGTGATTCAGTGATTCTGTGATGCTAGGCCATCTATTCCTGTGTTTCTCTAGCCTTGCTGTGAGAAAGACTTTTCTTAATACCTAACCTGTATCCCCCTAACTGCAATTTAACCCACCAGCAAACATGAAAAGGAGTGAATTGCCATTCTTTGGCAGCTACTTTTTAGTAATTTGAAGTATCATATCATGTTTCTCTCTGTCTTCTTCTATGTAGACTATGCAACACTGCTGCCTTCGTTCTTCCCTCACAGATGAAATTTTCTAGTCCTTGTTCTCAGAGCTTGTCTCTTGACCCTCTCTAGATTGTTACCAAATTGTGGAGCACAAGCCTATGCAGAGTGTTCCAGAAGAGGCCTTACCAGCACCAGGAAAGCAGGATTACTTTGCAAGTTTTGAGGATGACACTCCCAAATATACATCCCTGAATAATGTCCACCTCTTTTTGCAGCAGTCTGATGTTTTTGACTCTTGTTGAACTTTGATTTACTAAAACTCTAGTATTTCTTTGTGCAGTGCAAAATCTGTCCTTACCCAGTGGAGCTGATTGATACATTCTGGGAGTGAAACTTAGCAGTTATCCCAATTTAATCTCAACCAGGTTTTCAGAATTTTTCTCATTTTTCAACAAGATTTTCAGTTATCACCCTGTCCTTGAACATGACTGCAGCTGCCCTCTACTTGCTGTTATCTCAGATTCAAGAAACATTTTCTATTCTATTGTCTAAGTCATTACTAACACTGCTCTGTAGTATTGAACTAGAAAGGAGCCTCGTGGAACCCTATTAGGTATGTGTCCCTAATGACAAATCTGATACCTATACTCTCAAAATACATTTTTGACAAGCTGCTTAGTAGTTTCATGTAGCCATGTTTCTCTACCTTGCATAAGAAAATTAAATGGCATAGTGACAAAAACCCACAGAAGTCAAAGATGTATGATGTCTACTGCTTCTTCCTGTTCTTGGTGCCTGTTACTCTGTCATGGAAGAAAATTACATTGGTTTGACATGATTTGCTCTTGACAAATTCATGTTGGCTGCTACTTATCTCTTTGTTGTCGTTTAGAAGCCCATAAATAGTTTAATTAATTGGTCCACTGTTGAAGTTAAGATGACTGATCTTTTGAGAATTTCTCCTCTCTGACTTGCCTGCCCCATTCCAGCAGACTGGAACCTCAACCATCCTTCATGCACTTTCAGAAATAACTAGTTGGAATGGTGCAACTGCCACAGCTACATCTCTGAGTAATACCCAGGCCAATTCCACCACATACAACCCATTTTAATACATCTCATGTTTTTCAGGTGCCCAAGATTGTTTCCCCTACCAACTATAGTCTTAATTCTTACCTCTTTAACTTTGGTGTTAATTACCTTGATTGTCTGATCACAGGTTTTTTTGTTGTTAAGATGGAAATTTTAAAAATGGGCTTTTGTAGTATCAGTATCTTTCTTTTCCTTTTGAGAACTAAACTTTTTCCTTTGTTTTCCTTCTTCCCACTACAACACTTTTAGAATACCCTTCTGCTATGCTTTATATTTCTCATTAGTTATATTTCATTTTTTTGTCTCAGGCATTTTCATTTATCCCCATATATTTATACTTTTTTTTTTGGGGGGGGGGGCGGGGTGTAATCTGTAATCAACTTTCTATACTGTCTTCTTGTGTTTTAAGTTAGTGAAACACTCATGATTTAGCTACATGAATTTCTTAATGTGCTTCTGCATTGGAAGACATTATGCTTCTGCCTTTAATAAAAGTTTTTTATTGATCTTTCAAATCTATCTGATATCTCAGACTTGTTTCCCAGAAAATCTTTCCAGTTCTGTGTATTTATTGAATAACAGCTTCTTGATGCCCATTGGTTTTGTTTTGCCTTCCCAGCCTAAGGTCTAGGAACTCTGACATTTTATGGTCAGTCTCACCCACGCTGCTTTACACCTTCACATTCTCAATTAGTCCCTGATCATTGGCTTGGACAAAATCTAGAAGAGCTCCCTTTTCTCCCCTCCCTTAAGTCTATAAAATTGTTTCCAACGCATTTCTAGAACTTGCTGGCTTGTCTCTGATTTTTCTGCTTTCCTACCAGATGTCCAGACCAGTTAAATTCCTGCATTTCACCAAGTCCAGTGCTTTCACACCATTCTATCAGTTTACAAAAGCATCATTCACGTAATCTTCCCGGTTCAGTGACATTCAAAAGCCCATGCTGTGACAGTGCCCTCATTTTTTCCTGTTGCTTTCACCCACCTACTTACAACCCATCTACCATCTTTCCCATCCCAGACCTTAGAACAACTCTTGATATGCCAGAAAACACTACCTCTCTTTTGGCCTCCCTACCCTTCCAGAGCAAGTCATACCTTTCCCTATTAATATTCTAGTCATGTAAATTACTTGAACAAGTGCCTGCAATGCCAATTAACTTGCAGTTTTGATCATGCACTGAGACTTTCAGCTCTTCCTGTTAATCCCCCTACTTTTTGCTATACAGAATGGTAAGATACTGAGTAGATGGCTTCACCCTCCTCCATGCCCTCCTCCTCTAACCCTATCATGAATATCCCAAGATACTCTACTTGTAGGCCTTTGAACTGAACTTTTTTTCTAACAAACACATGATTTCTTGCAACAAATTCTCATTATTTCTTATTTAATGTCTTCATAACTAGGGTTGCAAGCCTATGCCATCCCAATTAACACAGACAAATCAGAACAATTAATTTTAAAGACACTTCCTCCTCTCCAGCTAACTTGCAGGTGGCTAGAAGCAAGAAAGGAAAGGGCTGGCTAAAACAGGAGACCAAGTAAATTTGGCAGGCTTAAAAAGGAGCCTTCTCATGGAGGAAGTTACTTGTTCAAGAGAACCAGACTGAGCCTTGGAGGAATATCTGGGTTACAATCAGGAAGGACAGAGGTCTAGATAAGTTAAATGGGTATGTAAACTACTTTTTGGAGGCCTTTCTTTGCCAAACACTTTATTTCACTGCAGAGCGAGCAGTTCTTGTCCAATTTCTGCATATGACTATGGAAAATTTTAAAGCACACATTTAATTGAGGCACAAGTACATTGGCCACGACTGAGAGAAGGATAAAAGGGATTTCCCCAGGATGAGCTGAAGCATCAGTCCCAAGATTCAGGGTTTGCACTGGCTGGTCACTGTCCTGCCCCCCACAGTTGTGCCTGGCTTTGGGCATCAGCCCTGCAGTTTGTGCCACACATCAGTGCTCGGTGCAGAGTCAGGCCTCAAGTGTCAGGCATTTTGCACCCGAGCTCCTCTGCATGCAGAAGACACCCAGATTTTTCAGGACTAGTGGCACAGAGCAGTGAGCTGGCGTTTCAGCTTTAGGAAGGATTGGGACTTAGACGTATGCTTAAGCCCCTAGACCAAACCTGGAAAAGAATACAAATGTAGACTGGAATGGGTAAAAGAGGCAGAAATGCACTGAACTGCACCCCAACTGAAACCTAGGGAGCTGCTGGGTATCTCAGACCTCTGAAGGAGCCCCCGTCATCAACTCAAAATGGCACGTCAGCAGCAGCATTCTGACCCATCCACAACTATCATCATGTGTGTGAAAAACGGTAAATTCTGACATTTTCTCTTCTCTGCGTTTTTGAAGATGAGTGGTGCTTTTTTCCTTGCGTTTTTCTGATATTTACAAAGGGAGATAATCACAAAGACTCCTCTAAAATAATGTAATTTTACCAGAAGTCAACAAGAACTCTACTGAAAAAAAAAAGATATAAAATAGTTGGCTGAATAAGGGGCTAAATTGAAAGATGGCTTTTTGATATGCATGTTCAAATAAGGCCCAGTTTTGAGAAACTAATGAAAAAAGTGAAAAATTGTGCTATTTAATAATATGAAAAATCGCTGGGTTACTGAAGCTCCACAGATACTTACAGAAGCTATTAGGAAAAATTTGGGGGGATTTAGGAGAGCCTTTCAGCATCTTGTGAATGCACATTTTCTACCAGATGTTTGTAAAGAAAGAAAGAAAAAAAAAAAAGCATATTTTGATTCCATTGAATCATCAGCTGCAGAAGAATCTTTGTCTTCTGAAAGCCCCTTAAGCACTTTCTCTGGATCAAATATTAAGAGATACTTTTATTAATTAATTTCATTTTTTCTGTAGATTATAGGGACCGGGTTTAGAAGCTTTTCAGGAAATTTCCTAACAATTTGGGAGACAGGTTCCTATTCTCTGGGGTTTTTCCAGAACATTACTAGCTACGGTATGGTGGTGTTTTTAAGATTAGCAGAAGATGTTTATAATGCAGAACGCTACCTGTCACAAAATAATGTGAAAAATATAAAAATAATATATTTTAATGCCACTGGTAATTGCCATCACTCAGTAAAAGTGAAAGCAAATCATATTCATGTGGAAGAATTTGCTTTCTCTCTACTTAGGCGCTACTGAAGCATGATTTTCAAACTCTCTATGATGATCACATGCATAATTGCTGCTGCTGCTGATTTTCAGGGCTTACCAGTTTATGTTATGGATGTAATGAAAACTGATCCATAGCAGTTGCCATGAATAAGCCAACATGTACCAACACTTACCATACAATGGCACCTGGGATGCTGCAACTGTCACCCACCAAATGCTCAGTAAAAAAGATGAGGGCGACTCGGATGAGACCTTAAAATGAGAGGGTCTTGCATCCTCAGCACCTCCTGAGGACCTTCAGCAGCAGAGCTTGCTGAAGCTGATGTAAGGAACTCTCCCACCCCTCCAGCTGCTTCTTCCCACCCCTGGGCTGCCCAAGGCCAAAGAAACAGCTGTGCCAGCACAATGCAGCGGGTGGCACGGGAACAACGGCTGGGAAAGAGGAGGGCTCCTTGGAATGCTGAAGAAATATATGCTTAAGTTACTTAGGTGCTTTTCAAACCATCTCCATTCACTCACTCAGCCACTCTTGCCCATCTCTTCTTGGGGCAGACTCGAGAATGGGAGATAAAACACCCTACAGCCAGCTGTGACTTCTTGGCCGTATCAGTCCATGCTGAGGACAAATTAGTGCCCAAGTGCACTGATCAAATTTCAGCCACTGGATGAAACTACAGAACCAGAGCCACTAGAAGACAAACCTACAGACACTAGAGCAAGCTTTGAGTTGGTGGAAATGTACTGGAGTGTGGAGCACACAGCATTAGTTTAGTGGAGTGATAGAAGTTGTGTAGCCCTGTTGCCCTTCATAGTCACAGGGAAAAACTCAATAATGACTGACCAGATTTGATAAGCAACAGCCTTGTGCCTTGTAACAGTGACCTTCAAAGGTGGCATTTTTAGAGTGCTAAAATGCCCATTTCTGTTTTCTACATTGGGGTAAATATGAGTAGCACAGTCAGATCTACTGGGAAAAAAAAGCCCTGTTTAGTTGTTTCCACTTCTCCATTGCTGTTTTTCACTTAGAGTAAACAAGGGTAGAAATTGGAAAGATCCTTGGCTGCTCCCTAACAATGCTGTTGTGCATCTGTCCAACTTCAGGCTTCAAGCAACAACCTGTAGTGGGCAGGACTTCACCAACAGCCTTCAGTGAGGTGGGGTAGGTGCACACTTCAGTGGGGTGGAAAAACCTCATCCTGGACCTGAGGACAGGCAAAAATGAAACTGAATCTGTAGCATGCTACCCACTGCACAGTAACAGCTTGCATGCACATTTATACTTGGGGACAAAAGTGAGGTAATTCAAAGCAGTCTTAACCCTCATTTGATGCATGAGAAGTCACACCCTACCTCACACTGCAGTGACTTGTCCACGTGTTTATATTCCAAGACGTAAGTGTGACAGCGGAAGCGAGACTGTTACTGTCCCAAACCCGAGATTAATTACTTCCTAGCCAGCAAAGTAAGAGCCAAGTTTGTAAAATGAGAATTTGCTATTTGAATAAGTGTTTTGGCTGATGTAAAGTGGGTTAATACTAGTATCTCAGCTTGAGAAACCCATCACATGCACCGACAAATGTAATTGAAAGAGTATGTCTCCACTGTAGGTATTTTCCAGCAGATGAAAGTGACCACACAGTTTGAAACAAGTAATTAAATTGCCATTTCTTCTGAGTTCAAAACAAACATAGGTATATCAATTAGGGATTAGACCTCCTATCCTCTTCAGTTCTTTAATCTCTTTCAGTAGTCACTATAATCAGTTGTTTCAAATAGAAGTCCAAGGAACTGACAGTGAAGATATGTAGTAATCTGCATAGTATCAGCCTTTATCTAGCTTGTTTATTCTCAGATTGAGTGATGATCTGGAACCTGAGGTTTTCTATCTCCTTCTGTACATGTTTGTTTTAGTTTCTCTATTACGGTTTTGAATGTTCTTGCTACTCATAAAAAACATTGTCTTCTTTTGTAGCTTGGAAACTACTTGACCTCAGTTATCTACTGTGGCAACATGTTCCCTCATCCAAAGTCATGTGGTTTGATAACGTTGCCTTGGATTGTTACTGAATTTGTAAACTTTCATTTTCAGTGACTGTTCTACTGTCCTTATGTATCAAACAGTGGGAACAGAAGCTCTGGATCTGTTTTTTTTTTTTTTCCTGCAACAAACCATGAAATCAGCATTGGCATAGCAAGTAAGGACAGAGTGATCTTTATGCAAACATAACTGTCCAAAATGCTGCCTGGCTACTGCCGGTGCTTCGAGATCATTTATCTTTTGGAAACAGTACCTTAAAATTATTGATTTTTTGTAATGAATAATAACACTTAGAGGCTCAGAAAACCACAAAAATAAGGACTTGAAAGGGGTCCTATGCACCCTCCTTAACTTTTCAGTTGTTCTGTGCCAGTTTATAAAGGAATTGAAGAATTGTTTGGCTTCAGGCATTAGGACTGCCTACATGCAGTCCACCAGTTCCTCATCAACACTGCCTTCTCAGCCTGCAAATGGAGCTGCCTGCTCACAGACTGATCTGCAGGCTCCTCTAGGACATCTGGCTTCTTCCAGCAGTACCAAACAGCTACTGCAAAGAGCTCCTCCAAATCTATGTATGACTGAAACAGTACGTGTCATAGCTTGTCTCTCCCTAGCCTGAGAATGAAAATACTCCTTCTTTCCAACTCCCAGTTCCCAAACTCAGGTTTTTGATGTGCTAGATCACCGTTCCATGGCACTAAAACTTAGAAGTGGATGATTTCTTCCCATGATCTTTGGAGATCTTGGAGAGCTTCTTGGAGCTTCTGAATCAAACTCTCTTCCTTTACTGAATGCCAGATATTGTTCCATGTTATTTGTGTGTGAGAAAAATTTGGACATAGTGCAGCTAATGCTTGGAAGTTACTTGTAAGAAAAAAGATGGCTGAAAAATGCAAAGGAGCTAATTCTCATGAACTGCAACTTGGGTGCTTGAAATAAGTCCCTAGATAGTAAGACCAAACACATTAATTTATCTGAGATTGTAGAAAAACTTGAAAAAGAAAAAAATAATAATTAGTTTTGTATAGGAAGCAGTGGCAATTATTTGGCTCAGAAAATCTCTTGATTATACAAACAAAATATGTATAGGTGTTTCATTGGAATCACAGAATTAAACAGGAGGGCTGAATTAGGGTAATGGGTGAATCTGAATTAGGAAAATGGTCAAGTCTGACACAGGAAGGCTGAATTAGGGCAATGGGCACCAATTTGTTTGATGAGGGAATGTTAAAGGTAGAAAGCTCCAGCTACCACATGTGAAATCCCAGGGTCACTGAACTCAGTGGGAATTCTGAACTGATGTTTCAGCATCTGGATTTCATGTCACCTATTCTTCAGAAGGAGAAGAGTCAATGTTGGTATATATGTGTGTATGTGTGTCTAATCAAAGTGCTATCTATTTTAGATAGGAAAAAAATCAGGGATTAATTAGCAGCAGGTAGTGGAGTTGGGCAAAGAGCTGTGTTGAGAATACAGCTGAAAGAGCAGAGTGGACCAGTCTGGAAAAAGCAGCAGGCACAGCGGTGTTCACAGAATGATATAAAGCGATAGGCTGGAATAGTGAACCATCCTGGACAGGGAATTAAGGAAGAAATGAAATAGGCCAGCTTGCCAGGAGGCAGCAGGGCTTACTGGACAGCTCTGATTTTAATGAGTCTCTCACAAGCCCTGTTTGTAGGATGTCAATAGTACTCATGCTGCATTTATTTTATTTATGAACAGACATCTCTGTGGCAGTAGCGAATGCATAAATATTCCAAAGATACAAAACCCTAACAGTCAATGCAACATCCTCCCATGACGAGATGAAGCCGTGTCATAACACGGCAAAATGTGTCACAACGTTCCGCGGTGGCTGCTGTGGTGATGAAGTATCAGGATACTGCAGTTAACAGCAACCATAACTCTGCAGATAGTGGGGCTGATCTGACACTCATCCAATGTGAACAGAGGGCCAGCCTCGGCTTTAGTGGGAAAAACAAGAGCGACGCTATGTTGCTGCTCCTCAACACGAAACACTGACCAACTTCCCTAAAAACAGGTGCTCAAAGGTAGGTCCCTGCTTAGATGCCTGGTCCTCAAAAGGTGCTGAGCAGCAGGGTCACTGGGAATGGCGGGGTATCGGACATTTCTAAAATTCAAAATGGGCCTCTGAGCATGTATCCAGAAAATTACTTTTGGAACAAAAAATGCTGTGCTTTCAAGGAGGGCCAACACAGTATCCCATCTACTGCCAACCACCTCCAGGTGCACAAGCATCAGACAGACTTTATCCACTGCCCGGGGGCTGGAGCCCTGTACCTGCTTTTGGGTGTCCAGGCAGGACAGGGGGGCCAAGGCACTCACCAGGGCCGGCGGTGCCGGAGATGGGGCCCCTGAGCCGTGCGGGGTCCAGGCCGAGGCGCCTCGGGGGCCGCAGGCGCTCAGCGGGCATGTGGAGGCGGGCAGAGCCCGAGGGGGCGCACAGACCCCGAGGGGAACCCACTTCCCGGCGGGGAGGGCGCTCCGCCGGCACCTGCTCTGCCGAGGGCCGGGAAACGCAGCGCGGTCAGCCCGAGGCGGGGGCACCGGCCTCTCCCAAAGTTGGCGGCGAGGCGGAGCCGGGTCCGGCCACAACTTGGCGGGCTGGGTCACGGCAGCCGAGGGAGGGCTGGGTGCCCGGCGGACCTTCTCCGGGCAGCGATCTGCAGCGTGAATCAGCCCTCGCCAACAGACGCAGTGCCTTCCCTGCGCCTGCAAGGTTCCCGAAGGAGGGAGAAGTGGGGAACTGAAAAACCCCACAGACGGGCGATCGCCCCACCGCTGCCTTCTGACCCCTTCTCCCTCCCTGGCCTCGACCCCGACCAGGGCCCGGTGCGGGCTGCCGCTATTTGCCGGCAGGGACGGCGTGTGCCGGTTTGCCGCTGCCGCCGCCCGTCCCCCAAGCCCGGGCAGGCAGGAGCCGCGCTCCCGCTCCCACTTCGTCTTGGCAGGGCACCGCCATCAGACGGAGTGGGAGGAAGAAACATTAACTCCAGCAGCTGTTTCTTGACCCCGGCTGTCAGTCTGCCCGAGAACACGTTTGGGTGTTTTTTGTTGTTGTTTTTGTTTCTTTCTGCATCTGAGTTGTTGTTGTATTTTATTTTTTTTAATTTTATTAATTTAAAATAGGACAGTCCAACCGGGGGGGTACAAAGAGGCAGCTGGGGCTGGTGGTGGGAAGTTGGGGGTACCCCCCCCTTTCCCGCCGCCCCACTCCTCAGGCGGGCGCGGGAGCCCCGGCAACTCCGAGCTGCCGCCCGGCGCGCGCGGGCACACGCGCACGCACACACTCACACACGCACACACACACACACACACACAGCCAGCGCTCGGAGCCGTAGCTCGACTACAGTAATTCCCCAGCATGGGCGGCTTGAAACTGCTCGGGCTGAATAGCATTTGCTGTTCCGTCCCGGCGGCCGCCTCCCGCCGGCCCCGCGCGGCGCTGCCTCTGCTCCTGCTGGAAGTTGTGCTGACACAGGCTGGCGGCTGCACCCGGCCTGGCAGCGGCCGCGCGCCCCGCGCGCTCCGCCCGCCGGCGGGAACGGGGCGACCGCCAGCTCGGAGGGGGGGGGGGGGGAGAGTGGGGGGACGTGGCCCCTCAGCAAGGGGTGACACCGCTCCCCGGCAGTGTGTGTGAGGGGTGTTCGGTGGGGTGTCCTGTGGAGTGGGGTGTTCCGTGGGGTGGGGTGTGCTGTGGGGTGGGGGTCCTGTGTGAGGCAGTGTGCTATGGGGTGGGGTGTCCATTGGGGTGGAGCGTCCTGTGGGGTGTCCATTGGGGTGGGGTCTTTTGTGGGGTGAGGGTCCTGTGAGGCGGTGTGCAGTTGGGTGGGGTGTCCTGTGGGGTGGGTGTCCTGCGTGAGGCGGTGTGCTCTGGGGTGGGGTGTCCTGTGGGGTGGGGTCTTTTGTGGGGTGGGGGTCCTGTGTCAGGCGGTGTGCTGTGTGAGGCCGTGTGGTGTGGGGTGGGGTATCCATTGGGGTGGGGTCTTTTGTGGGCTGGGGGTCCTGTGTGAGGTGGTGTGCTGTGGGGTGGGGTCTTTTGTGGGCTGGAGGTCCTGTGTCAGGCGGTGTGCTGTGTGAGGCTGTGTGCTGTGGGGTGGGGTATCCATTGGGGTGGGGTATCCACTGGGGTGGGGTCTTTTGTGGGCTGGGGGTCCTGTGTGAGGCGGTGTGCTGTGTGAGGCTGTGTGCTGTGGGGTGGGGTATCAATTGGGGTGGGGTCTTCTGTGGGATGAGGGTCCCGTGTGAGTCAGTGTGCTGTGCGGTGGGGTGTCTGTCGGGGTGGGGTGTCCTGTGGGGTGAGGTCTTTTGTGGGGTGGGTGTCCTGTGTGAAGTGGTGTCCCGTGAGGTGGGGTGTCCATTGGGGTGGGGTGTTCTGTGGGGTGGGTGTTCTGTGTGAAGGGGTGTGCTGTGGGTTGGGGTGTTCAGTGGGGTGTCCTGTGGGGTGGGGGTGTGTTGTGGGGTGGGGGTCCTGTGTGAGATGGTGTGCTGTGGGATGGGGTGCCCAGTGGGGTGGGTTGTCCATTGGGGTGGAGTCTTCTGTGGGGTGGGTGTCCTGTGTGAAGGGCTGTGCTGCGGGGTGGGGCATCCATTGGAGTGTGGTGTTCTATGGGGTGGATGTCCTGTGTGAGGGGGTGTGCCATGGGGTGGGGTGTCCTGTGTGAGGGGATGTGGGGTGGGGTGTGCCATGGGGTGGGGTCTTGTGTGGGGTGGGTGTCCTGTGTGAGGTGGTGTGCTGTGGGGTGGGGTGTCCAGTGGGGTGGGGTGTCCTGTGGCGTGTTCTGTGGGGTGGGTGCCCTGTGTGAGGGGATGTGCAGTGGGGTGGGTGCCCTGTGTGAGGTGGGTGCCATGGGGTGGGTTTTGGTGGTGGGTTGGGGCGTGGTGTCCTCTGAGGATAGTGCCCTGGCAGGCCGACAGGCAGGCAATCAGTTTTAGCCATTAGGTTTTTTTGGGTTTAGATTTTTCTTATTTTTAAATTTTTTAAAAAATATGTGGGGAAAGTGGCACTGCTCCCCAGGACTTCCTGCTGTATCACTTGGAGGAGTCAGCCCAGCAAGGTCAGGGCTGGGGTTCACATGGAGGAATCTGCTCCTGTGGTGGCCATCCTTCAAACAAAGAGAGGTGCCAAAAATGTCCGTCCTTGCCTCTCGAAACTGAGCAGAACTGAGGAATGCTGAATGTGTTAGCATGCACATACACACATGGTGAACCAGCAGGTATGCCCACACCTTTATTGTCAGGCAGGATGAAGACTTCAGTTGAAGCCTTCTGCTCACACTGGACCAAGGCTGCATGAAGTTGCTTCTGCATAATCTTAAGGTTTTGGAGGTTTCGGGGGGGCGGGGGGGTGGCGGTTTTCTGTTGGCTTTGTGCCCTCTGAGTCCTCTGAAGGCTTTGTGAAAGGAAGGTTAACTCTTTGCAGGGCTCAGAATGCACATTCCACACAGACAGCCCTTTGCAGCACTGACCCCCTAAAAATAACGGGCCTCTTCAGCACTGCCATAACCTGGGATACTGAAGGGTCACGACTACAGGGAGGAAGGAGAGCAGGGAAAGCAGTAACACTTGAAACTACTGGCAATGGCTCATTTCCCCCCTCCTCTCATTTACTTGACGTTTTACAGCATCGGATCATCAGTGAGCAGAAAGCATGCAGGCATACCTGAGCCAGTGCCCTTATCTGTATCACGAAAGCCTGAAAACTAGAAAGGTTTGGCTTGCAAAGTGCCGACCATCAGTGCAGCTCACGCTAAGGAAGTGCTCAGAGGACACGTTTGCCTTTCACCAAGCGAGCAGTCCCACGTGCTTTGGCAGAATATGGTCCTGAAAGGGAGGAATTGCAGTACTCGCTGTGTAGTAACCCTGCTGCTCGCAGTGCCCCAAACGTGCTGCATGTTTTCAGCCTAAACAGCATCTTTCTACAGCGATCTTGTGGTATCTCATAAGAATGCAGCAGTGGTTCAGTCCTCCCCGGTGTCCCTGATATGGGGAAAGGAACTAGGAGGAGAAGGTGAATATTGAAATGAACATCCTTGTGGGTGTTTGTGCGTTGGGGAAGAAGGTGTGAGGAGGAGTAGTGTGAGGGCTGGCTGAGGGCAACCAGTTAATGAGGGACCATGCAGGCTGATCAGCTTTACTTGCTGTGTGGTATAGACAACAGACCATTCATCCTGAGCAACTTTTTGAATGAAAATAGTAATTATATATTCTATACTACCATAAAAACATTCTGAACAGGTATGTTATGGATTGACTGCGTGGTATTTACCTTAAACTAGCAAAGAATAATTCACTAGAGAGGGAACACTTGTCTCTGACTCCGCAAATCTATCTCCTCCTTTTTTTTTGTGGTGATCAGAGATACATTTTAAGTGCCTCTAAACCTACTTTGATTCAAATTGGTCAACAGCTGTGGTTTGCTTTCTTTTTTTAATAAAAACTATGATACAAACGAAAGAGCAATGATGTATTTTGGAATGTGTGGTGCTGCCTGAACAAAAAGGAGAGATGCTCTCACTGATCTGTTAGAAAGATCTTACTATCCTCTTACAAAGTTTCTGGAAAATACTGTTAGTGCCTACAATTATCAGATTGACCCATTTTTCCTTCTTTTTTTTTTTTTTTTTTTCCTTTTCTTTTTGTGGGGGGGTGTTTTCTAGTTACAGTTATGGGGAAGAGGAGTTGGCGTTCCCATAATAATTTGCCCAGTGTATGCTTCTGGCTCTGCCAGCTGTGAGGCACAGATGAGACATAAGCAACAGTGTTTCAGGACAGATTTCCAGATACACAACCAAATTATTTTCACCAGTTCTTATTTCTAACCATAATCAGCTCTTCCAGCAATGAGAACTGTGCCCAGCCTTTGAAAGCTTCAAAAACTGCTGAGTGACTCAGGAAAATAAGGGATGAGCGTATGGCTGTACGCATCTGAAACATGCACAGTTCTGTGTTTTTGTCATACTTTTACTGTGTTATTTGCATTTTTCTCCAACATTAGTTGCCCAGAATTTAAGTGAAAGGTGTCAGCCTATGTGAAAACTCTGAGCAGTGTACTCATTTGGATTCAATTACTTGTAAGTTAAATAATAAATTAAGTTACAAACGTTGGTATCAGGTGCCTTAGTCAGTGTAGAGCCAAACCAGGACATCCAAGTAGAGAAGGTGTGAGGGACTGGGTGCTGATAATGATGAAGATGTATTGTTAATTGGATGTTTTCCTGTAACTTTTAATCACATTTTAAAGTCACCTGTTAATAGGTGACAGGTCACAGGTTATAATAGAATCATAGAATGGTTAAGGTTGGAAGGGACCTTAAAGATCATCAGGTTCCAACCTCCCTGCTATGAGCAGGGACACCTCCCACTAGACCAGGCTGCACAAAGCCTCATCCAGCCTGGTTGTAATGATACTATTTTTATTTTTAAAAAAATATTTCAAAGAAGTTTTATTTTAAGGCCTATTTAAAATAACATTATGTGGATACAACCCTGGGCTCACAGAACTGATAAGGAAATAATTTGGCTTTAGAATCTTAATATGTACCTTTGGGTTGGAACTGGGGATTCCCAGATGAGCCTCAACTAAGAGACTCTGCCACGTGATCCTTCAGATGCATTTGATTTTATGTTACTCTAATGAGACTACTGATCTATTTAAATACCTCGCCCTGTGAGCTGTTCCAGCCTCTGGCAAAGCTGGCATTTCCAGCCCTTGGACTTCTGTTGGAAGCAGTGTTGCTCTTTGTACACGAGGTGGTTGGCACCTCGATGGACTGGGGCCTGCTCTGTCACCTCAGCTGACTGCAGTCGGTCTGCCACGAGGAAATCTGTGGGTAATACACTGCCTCAGCACTGCAGGTAAAGAGTGACTTTTGGGTTTGATTTTTTAAAATCTTGGAGAGGCACAAATTATTAGATCAAGCTCTTTATCAAAGCTGTTTCTGAATAAGGTCTCGAGGCACACATTCATCCTTGTGAGAAATTCCTTCCTGAACCCTTTTATGGGTTCCTTCTCTAATCTGTACCTACAGAAGCATGTTGTTAACTGAGTATGACTAAACAATTCTGTGGTTTCATGTAGGCTTATATAATGTCAGCAATTACTAAGATGACCCCTTCATTTGTCTAAATTTGCTGAGGCATATTAGAGGCGGCTTATGCAAATTTACTTGAAAATGTCAAATTAATACCTGTACTCTTAACTCCACCCACTTGCCACCATTTTGTTTGCAGGGCACATAAACTTTGCTCTTCATACACACAAGTAAGTGTAACTTGTGCCTGCAGAGAAGGCACTGAACTAGCAAACATTTAAATTTTCTTGTCATTAGTCACACAGATCCCATGACAAATTTTGGTAAATTTAGTCCAACTGGAGGTAAACAGGAAAAATAAAAGTGTGGGGAATAAAAAGTAGCCACAGTGTGACAGTTTGTATTGATAGTTTGTGTATGTCCCTTGCAGCCTAAGGTCACTCTAACAAACAGTGTTTATGAAGTATCTCCATTTATAGCACTGCCAAAAGAAGCTGGTCACCAACTCCAGTTGGGAGCAAGTTCACACAAGGTTGACCAGAACACAGTAATCCCAATTTTCTTGTCAATAGTTCTTGTCAATAGTTAGCATTAAAGTGCACACATTTTTATTTTTCTTTTCATTTATTGTTTCCTTCAAAAACACTGTTTGAATGCTGGAATAATCACGGGGATGATTGCAATATTTTGATACTCAATTCAGTGTTTAGTATTCTCATGCCCTAACTTTTTAACTCTTCTTACAACAAACACCCAGGTATATATACACATAAACATATATATAAAAACATGTCTTGCAGGGTTTGTTTTATGGATATTTAATAATAATGCAGATGTAGAGAATGTGTTGCATGACAGCAAAGATAAATCTGTTGCAGCATTGTTCTGGACAAAAGAAATATGTTGGTGCAGTAGATACAGCTAAGATAGAGAGTTTGTGCCCTACACTTGGTTCACAGTTGGCTGGTGTAACAGTTTAATACACAGATTAAATGAAAGTAACTGAAAGGAAATGGTTTAATCTCTTTAGAGCTCAACCACAGCATATTCAGTGAAGACTAAATCCTAAAATCCTAAATTGTAGCTGATGAAAAACATCAGAATTGACTGCATTGTAAATAGTCAATTAAAAGAGTCCTCAAAATAGCAGATACAACTTACTTTCCTTGGACGTTAGGTTGGTGTCTAGGTAGTGTCCAAAACTTCTGAAATTTGCTAATTTTTTCTAAATCTAATCTGAGCTATAATCTGCTCCATATTATACCCAAAAATCACTATTTTAACTGCCTTGTAACTGTAAGTGCATCTTGTGCATATTTTTAATCCAAAAGCAGAATTTACCATCAGTGAAGGTGGTACTATGATATCTGGAAAGAATAGTAATCAAAGCCCATAACAAAATGCATTTTTACAGGACCCTACAATTGCTTCCACTGAAGTAGGTGCCAAAACTCACAGAGATCTCATGGGTACAGGGTCAGTTTTCTAAAAATATTAAGGCAATACAAATAAAGAGAAGTTATAATAATGATAATAATGATAATGATAATAATGATAATAACAACAATAATGCTAATTATAGTAATAGTAATAATAATAATACAGTAGAGGAGTAAACAATTGGAAAACCAAAGGGTTCCATGGCCCATGTGCATGAAATTAATGTTTTTCTGAAGTTTTCATCCTAATTTTTTTTGTTCTTCACTGCAGTTGATAACATCTCTGTTATGTTTTGTGCAAGAGTAATTTTATGTTAGTGTTGATGCTAGTTTTAACCTGAGAATACCTTGCCTGAAGTTGGAATCTGTGGCTGTTTTATAATGTCTCTCATGTTTTTACACGTTTAGCAGCAGAGCTAATGAAAGTATGTTTCATAGAGGGTATGCTAATTTTATGTTTAGCTAAAACATGTATAATGCTTGGGTTTGAAAACGAAGGTGGTAAAAAGTAGATTAATGAGGTCTGGATAAAACATTTGCTAATGGATTAAATTAGAATAAATAATATATACAATTTTTTTTTTTTTTTCTGAAAAAGAATTGCATTGTGTTGTCTGTTAGAGAAATTTCTTAGCCTAGAAGGAATGAATGATGAAAAAAATAATTTGATAACTTATTATCTCTTGAAGTACCTTAGATTTAGGCAGCAGATTATTTATTGGTACAGTGCCTACCAATCTTCTAGTCATGAATCACAGCTAAGTATTTAAGTTACCCTTGTGGACAAAATCTTAAATCTTTCCTTCTTATGTCAGAAGTTAAAAAATGTTTTTGCTTACTGTGTTAGGAAATTACTTAAGTAATGCACCAAATGCCCATTTAGCATGTGGCTCGAGTCATCAATACATACAATAACAAAACATAAACACCTGAAGTGTGGATTTAACGTTTCGGTGGTTCTCTAAATTGTGAATACAGTATGCAAATGAACTCCACAGAAAACTGAAATCTGTGCTTACATGCCACTAATCATACAGGTCTGAACTACAGAGTAAAGGGTGGCAGTAGTGGCCACACAATCTTGTATCTGATGGTCTGTAAGTGAGGTAAACCTTTTTGCTCACTACCTCATTAATTATGATTGTCTGGGCAGAACCTCACTGCTATATTAACAGTGACGCATAAAAATAACAAACAACCAGCTCCTTCTGTTCTTTCTTGATGCACTTTATCTGCTTGCATTTCTTTCAGTTCCACAAGTTAACAGTTGTATTCTTTTTTTTTTTTCTTTTTTTTTTTTTAACCATAAATCTAACAGAAGACAGAGAGAAGGTAAATACGGGGACTATCAAGATGCAGCTCCTGTCAAGTAAGTCTTCTGACTATTTAAAATGTTTCAGCGTATAAAGTGCATCAGAAAATTTTCTTCTGAATCCTGGCTTGACTACTGGTGAGTTAGGGTGAGTACTTGGTTCCTCTGATCAGTCCTTAGGCCAACTCTTGATCCAAGTGTTGAGTGATTTCAGAGCCTTTGTGCACCTCCATTGCTTGGCTATATGGTATGACTGGGAACAGTCAGACTAGTTCTGAGAGTTTCTTCCCTGCTGAAAAGAAGGGTCATGGTCTACACATGGCTGATCAGGAGAAGGAGAATGTGTTAGTCAAAGGTCTGATGTGGATGACGCCTGCAGTGACTTCAGGGGGTACAGAATTGCTCTTTGCTGGAGGAAGGGATTGGTGTGATGCAATTCAAACAAGGACTGCATTTCCAAGAGTGTGAGTCTCCTGCAGTAGTACCAGCCCGTGCTAATCCACAGCACAGAAGGGACCATTCTTCAGTTAAGGAGGAGTCAACCTGGCTCTCCCCTGGAGTGGTCTGGAAAACGTTATTTTAGAGTAGTCCAAAATGACTGTTTTCATTTTGTGCAGCTCCCACAAACTTTAGCTGCAGGAGCTACACTGTAACACAGCAGGAATAAATGGCATGCCACTTGGAAAGCACTCTCAATCTTTTGCCTGTACATTTTTTTGAAGGAGTGCTGTGATGCTCTCAGGTTGCATATTAAATGTGTCCCAAAATGAAACGTGGGATGATGATGATGATAAGTATTAAACAAGTCACCTAAGAGCTGAGTTTGATAGTACAACGATAGTGAAAGCAGCTAAGGAGCACATGTAATATTATGTTTTTGTTACAAAAATGTACCAACAGTTTACCATGTCCAGATACTGTTTATAAAAGTCCCATGAGAGCTAACCTGTTTCTCATAGCCTTGCAAGCGTTCATCATTGGCTGCCACTCTGCTCACTCAACTTTATTTTACTGTTCTGTGGTAGCAAAAAGATGTATCCCGTCTGTTTTGTATACTACTAGTTACATGTAACACAGTTGTAAAAAGAAGTATCTCTCCAAAGTATATTAACGCCTATCAGTTTGTTGGTCCACTCCTGCTGGGATTAGCTAGTGTAGTAAAGGAGTATTTTTTTGAACAGGATTAAACTGATTGATCTGATTGGTAGTAGGAAATGTGTTGATTATATGCTTATGTAGCTATTGCAGACTAGCATGCTTCTATTTATAACTAGTCTGTGTTAACACTGTAATTTGTGTGGACTCTTTTCTGTGTCCTTCGTGTTTTTTCTTTTGGGGAGGGAAATGGTTACTGTAAGTTACACTGTTCAGCCTAGATACTAGTATTTTTGGCTGGGGAGAATAAATTGCTGTAACATCATCAGACTTGCATAGATCTATGCAAGTATTCTAAAAATGTAGATGTTGTAAACTGGGAGGGAATAATATGAGCATGAAAGACTGTAGCTGGTGTTAAAGGAGCAGAGTACTCAGTTGTACAGTGTAAGCTGTATTCCCTTTAAAAAAATTAGCTGAGCTGCATGTAATAATCACAGACTCATTTCTGGGGGCTGAAGAGGAAGAAGTGAAACCAAAGCACAGCTAGTGCTGCTGTGTTGTTTTTTTTTTAAACAGGGTGTGTGAGGAATTTGGAGAAAGAGACACTTTGGGCAATTTTTTTTTTTTTTTTCTTTTGCCTGAAGAAAGAGAGAGGAGAAAAAAAGAGTAAATAAATCCCTTTAAGATTATTTGAAAAGGGAATAGCTAGAACTTCTCCTTTTCCTAGAAGGAAAAGTCCTTTTGATAGGTTAGAATATTTTTTCTTGCACATTGAGGAGGAGAGCAGAGGGATTCCTAAGGGACCCAGGATCCCCCACACCCAACTAGCCCAGACTTTGCTTGTGGGTTTGTGCAACAGTGATGACAGCACCAGAAAAGCAGTTCCTGATTTTAAGTCTTGCTACTAAAGTCTTAATGTGTTTGTGGGTTACAGGAATCACAAGGAAATATTCAGTGAGCAATTCCAAGATGTTGGACAACAGGATTTCTCCCTCCGTATCTGGGGTTCAGGTTACCCAACAGCACCACTGTTCTCCTGGATTCATCGCAGAGTTCTGGTGCTTGAAATGCAAAGGAGCTGCTGCAATTTAGTCATGAGATGGTTCTTTCTCTAATTTACTATCTGGTTTTGCTGGGACAGGATTCTAACATAATTTTTCTGTTTTGAGAAACTGTAGTTTTGAGAGACTGCAGGGTCCAACTCTGTTAGAACAAAAGAGATAAGATGCTCTGGTATGTAGGTTTCTGCAGTGACCCATGTGGAGTGTAGTTGTGAACCATGCAGGTGCAGTGGGCCAGGAGGGGCAAAGCCCAGGGCAGCTGACCCAATCTGGCCAACCAAAGTATTCCATACCACAATTGTCACCCTCACTATAAACTGCAAAGTTTATGAGAATGTTTGGGGGCTTCTGCCATGGCTGCCTTCCCAAGAGGGTCCCATTTAGGCTGGACTTGATGATCTTAAAGGTGTTTTCCAGCCTTGGTAATTCTGTGATTCTGTGATCTGTCTCGTCAGTCGTCCCGCACCTGCGGCCTCCTCCTCCGCTTGCAGTGACTGTCGCGTTGTGCTGGAGCTGTTCTGCTGGCAGTGCTGGCGTTCAGCCTCCACTGCTAGAAGCACACAGCTCACCACTGCCTTCTGGAGCTGACTGTAACTTTGTATCTTACATTAGCGTTGGGGTTAATATTAGTTAATTGTTATTATTATTCTATTAAATCTGTTTTCATTTCAACCCATGGGTTGCCTTTGCTGTTCCCGATTCCCCCTTCCGGGTGGAGTTCAGTGATAGAACAACTGTCCAAACTGTGGCATTTACCCAGCATCTTCATCTTTGTTTCCATGGTGAGGGCTTCAAGCTAACCCCTCCCTGTGATTACAAAACCCCTCAACTGCCTGCTGTGTGCCCTGGTCTCCCTCCCAGCCCTGGTCTTTCCCTGTATACATCTCTTCAGGCCTCTACTCTGTGAGCTTTGTGTCCTGACATACTCTGTCCCTTCTGTATTTCCTCCCAAACCAGGCCTAATACACTCAGTTCACTTGTTCTGGTAATCCTGAGTACTAGACCATTTATTTCCTCAATATCTGTGTTACTAAAAGTTCATTGTAACTGGTATGGTATGGACATTAACCTTCTGTGACTAAGACTCACATTTCCTGCTGACGCAACTGTGTTCAGCTGGTAATAACTTTGCCAGTCTTCTGGCTGACGTTTTCCAGGCCAGCTGTCCACATCCAACCTAGATGTATACTGGAGTTAGGTGATCATGTAGGGTTTTTCACAGGTGCTCTCCCATTGTCAGTGGCCAGGGTGGACACAGACCTGCTTGTAGATGAGCCATGGCTTGTAAGGAGGGAGGATGTTTTCTGTAGAACCTCTTAACTCATTTGGTCTGGAAGGGAGAATGGATTTGGTTGGTGAGGCAGGCTATTACTACTCCAGTAAGGATGTTTTAGTGTTAAAACTGTTGAATGCTCTGTCCCTGTCATGGGATTCATGTATGATGTGAAGCAAGTCATTTAACAAAATTTATCACATGTGGTCATTGTCTACACTCTCCTCTTTTTCTAGCTCCTTGACTGGAGACTCTTCAACCTAGTATGTGGAAGCTGTATGTACTCACGGTTGCAAACAAAATCAGAGGGGACTGTCCTTGGCATACATAAGCTCTCTGAAAAAAATGAAGTCCTAGGCATACCAAATTAACATATATCTCTGGTTTTCTTCTGTGCATCACAGTTCTCTCCTATAAAAGCGTATGGTCACAGGGAATGCTGCCCCATCTCACATAGGAACTTTGAAGATTCCTCTGATGAAGTGGAGCTTTCTTTGTGAGACACCCCCAAAAGCAATTAATAATTCAGTCTTTTAAACAGGGTTCAAATTCAGTACAGTAAATAAGGCCTGCAAAAACATATTAGAGAATGAGGAAAAGCATAAAAAATGTATAGCTGCTCATTAAAAGAACATAAGCTATTTTGTGCCCCAAAAGGTGGGCAAGAATTATACAATTCAGTCACTAATTACTACACCAGAATTCTAATGTGCAACGCAGACAAATGAAAGCTTAATTCTGTATTTTGTGACTTTTGAGAACTTGACTTTGCAAGTGTAATAATAATCTTTTAGCATATTATTCTGTGTACAATACGTATAGATGCTATTAGTATTGCCAATACAAATGTTGCTCTTCAGAGGGCTGCTGCTAGCGGGAGGGTCACTTAAAGTCCTGAATAAATCCCCATTTTATAAAACCAGAGAAATAATAAACATAAAATTACCCAAAGAAACAAGCCCGTAAGTATATTTTAATCCCTCAGCAGCCTTCCTACAGTACGAAAGGGCACTTCTCCTTAATGAGGCCAACACAACCAAAATTGAAGCAAAGATTCCAGGGAAAAATTCAGCCAAAATAAAACGAAAAAGATTTTCAGCTTGTTTTCAGAACACTGCAAATCAAGACCTTATTTTATGTATTTTACCAAAATCTCCTTTAAAAACATATCTGGAATTGAGAAAGGATGCAAAATTTTAGGGGGAGTTGTTTTATTACACAGAAGCTAAAAAGGCTAGAGGGGAAGAAAATGCTTAAAAACATGTTTATGTCAAAAAGCAGATTCTTACCTTATCTGCAAAATAGCAGTTGCAACCTTTTAATGCAAGATCAGCATGAGTATGAAGACAGAGATAATGCAAAGGTTATGAAGCTGGTTTTGCTTCATCTGGCAGGTTTTGGAAAGACAGATGCCATGATTTCCTATTTGATTGAGAACTGCAGCTTTTACAAGGAATTACGTTTTAATTGCATAATAAACAGCTGTACAGTAAAACTGAGCCCTGTGACAAAAGCTTTAAGATGTCTGAAGATGCTGGTAGTTGTTCAGGAGTGTAGTACATACCTACTGCTCTGAGTGCTGACATACAGATGGCCAACCATTTCAGATAAATGAAAATAACTCATAGGTTTGCAGGATAACCCATGCTGGAAGGGACCTCAGGAGGTCTCTTGTCCTACGTTCTGCCCAGAGTGGGGTGAATTATGAGATCAGATCAGGTTGCTCAGGGCTTTTCTCAGTTGGGTCTTGAAAACCTCCAAGGCTGGAGACTGGAAAACCTCTCCAGATAACCATGACTGTCCTCATGATTGAAAGTACTTTCCTGGTATCTAAGCCAGACCTTCTCTTGTTTCAACCTGTGCCCACTGTATTTAAAAAAACCCAACCATTATTTAATTGGATTGCAAATGTTATACCTGCCTCTGTATTGATAATATTTTAAACAAATACGTAATTTTAGCTGTAGCTGAAACTGATTGATATTAAAAGTGGTTTTAGAATGGAGTAGTAACTTTGTATGATTAGAGTGCTCCAAACTCCAAACAAAATTGTAATACTGAAGATGAAAAATCATTGGATGATAAAATATGTTTGTTAGCATCATAAATGTAAATTATGAACAATGCAGGTATTCCCAAATGAGAGTAAAACTCAGAAAAATGAAACTAAATAAAAACCTCAACACAAGCGAAGCTTTGTACAAACTTGTCCTGCACACACCTTCAAGAAATATTATAGACTGCTGCAATCTAAAGGATCATCTGCAGTTTCCATATGATACCATCATTTTATGACTGGCATTTAGTGCTATAGCTCATGGATACAAACTTTGAAGAATATTAACAATATCCCATCTAATGACCCTGTGATTTTAGTATTCTCTGTCTCAACATGTCTACTCAGTGAGAGGCTTTCTTCTTTCAAACAAGCTTCTCCCAGTGCCATTCAAAAGGCTGGTGACTTTACTAGTTCACTGTGACAGAAGACATACCTGGCACTAAGTGCTGAGTAAATAAATAAAGAAAAAGAGCACAGAATTACTTGGGAGGAGGCATTCCCTCCTACTTCCATCCTTTCCTTACTCATCCATCCCAGTAGGCAGCAGGTCAAGGCTTGAGTCAAACACACGTAGGACATACCAGGGCAGAAAAGTTCCCTTTGTGGAGTGCATGTTTTTTCCAACATCCATTTCTCTGAGTAAAATCTGAGTCAGAACATTCCAGTGTTTCAGGCTATTTGTTTATAAAACTGCTGGGCAATGTCTCAAACACATAGTAAGATATGACCACCTATAGCCAGCTGCTATAGATGCTATTGACTTCTCTTTTAAAGACTACATACAAGTAGTACAGCACAAAGAGATCTACAGTTACAACGTGGATAGGTGCTCCAGAGGTAAGACTAAATGCCAGCAAAGTCATGAAGTTTATGTTAAGCATTGCACTGTAACCACATGCCCTAGAATGAATTACTGAGCTGTTTAGATGGTCATGCTAATGTTTTTACTTATGAGTTCTTACCTGTAGAGGTATGGTCTCATAATTACTGTAATTACAAGGCTTATGAGTCTCATCACTCAAATCACCTTGCTCCCTCAAGACATTCTCCAAATTGCTATCTGTCTGATTCCCACACACTAAAAAGGTAATTTTGGAGTAAAGTTTCCACACTGAAAAAACAACCCAAACAGCCAGAGGAAAGGAATATGCAGTTATACCTCTGCACTCGCGGGCTTCCTTTCTCAGCCTCTGCCATGTTGTCCCCACCATCTACTGCTGACATACTGAACACCCCGACCTTGAGCAGGCTCTCCATAGCATGTACAATTAGGTTTTGATGGTAACCACAGTTAGTGTACATTGCATACATTACATACTGAAAACTACTGCACATAGTTTTCTTCATTGGTGTTTGAGTTAATGGGAGTTAATTGAGGTGAGGGATAGCAATGAAGAAATACTTGGGTGTAATGCCTCTCTTGGTATTTCTAATAGCATCAGCTACAATGCTGAGAGCTACACTAAGGGCTGCACTCAGGATTTAGGTTGCTGAATATTTCTTGGTTTTGTTTTTTGCCTTTAAAATGTAGACTTATAGCATGGTTTGGTTTGGAAGGGACTATTAAGGGTCATCTAGTCTAACCCCCCCTGCAATGAGCAGGGACATCTTCAACTAGATCAGGTTGCTAAGAGCCCCATACAACTTGATCTTGAATGTTCCCAGGGATGGGGCATCTACCACCTCTCTGGGCAACCAGTTCCAGTGTCTTATCACCCTCGTAGTAAAAAATTTCTTCCCTATATTCAATGTAAATCTACCCTTTTCCAGTTTAAAACCATTATCCCTTGTCCTAGAGCAGACTCTACTAAAAACTCTGTCCTTGTATTTCTTAAGCCGACTTTAAGAAATGAAAGGCTGCAAAAAGGTCTCCCTGGAGCCTTCTCTTCTCTAGGCTGAACAACCCTAACTCTCTCAGCCTGTCCCCATAGCAGAGCTCCTCCAGCCCTCGGAGCATCTTTGTGGCCTCCTCTGGACTCACTCCAACAGCTCCATGTCCTTCCTGTGTTGAGGGCTCCAGAACTGGACATGGTACTGCAGGTGGGGTATCATCAGAGTGGAGCAAAGGGGAAGAATCACCTCCCCTGACCCGCTGGCCACACTTCTTTTGATGCAGCCCAGGATGTGTTTGGCCCTCTGGGCCGCAAGCATACATTGCTGGCTGATGTCCAGTTTTTCATCAACCAGCACCCCCCAAGTCCTTCTCCCACAGGGCTGCTCTCCATCCCTTCACCCCCCAGCCTGTATTGATACTGGGAGTTGCCCCAACCCATGTGCAGGGCCTTGCACTGGGCCTTGTAGAACTTGATGAGATTTGCACGGGGCCAGTCCTCCAGCCTGCCCAGATCCTCTGGGTGGCATCCCTTCCCTCTGGGGAATCAACCACCCCATGCAGCTTGGTGGCACCTGCAAACTTGCTGAAGGTGCACTCGATCTCACTATGTCACTGATGAAGATACTCAATAGTACTGGTGCCATTACAGACCCTTGGGGGATGCCTCTGGTTCCTGGTTTCCACTTGGATGCTGAGCCATCCAGCCAGTTCCTTATCCATCTAACAGTCATCCATCAAACCCATCTCTCTCCAATTTAGCAGTGAAATCTGAATCTAGTTAAGCATCACATAGAGATAAATAGTTCCCCTGGCTATCATGACAGAATTTATTTAGAATGCAAAAGAAATCTTCTATCCTACAGGGAATAGCTGTATGCTTAATTTTGAAAGTTCAGAATTGCCTCATGGCTAAATATGTGCATGTGTGAAATCTGAAATTTGTGGACATGGTGGCTGTTTAGCCCCAAAATACATAAAAGGAAAACAGGAGGAAATGCAAAAGAGAAACATTTAGAAATGTATCCTCTTTCATGGTCCCGAAGAATTAGAAAATATTATTGTCTTTGGAAAGAATACGGGGTAAATTTGGTATGTAAATTAAATTATTAAAGGTATCTTAATTCTGCTTGAAGGGCCTAATTATTTCCTCATTGAAACTAATGTGGAAGGGCGTCCAATAAAGAGAGAGTATGCTATAAATAGAAATACCAACTAGAGGGCTGCCAGTGGAGTGTTCATGATACTGTGTAATCCAAACAAGCAGATAAATTAAAGAAAGTTCAATAAATGAAATGTAGGGTAATATAACTTCCACTCTCTCAGAGTTATATCTCATTTATGTCTGACTTTACATCATGCACAGTACATTTATAGTTAAATCTGATTTGTGGCAACCTGAGCTTTATAAATGTCATCCCTTTAGCCTTTTCTGGATTGAGTTGTAGATACTCCATTTCATGAAGTACTAAATGTTCTCTGAAAAAGAACATTAGTTACAGAAGTAACATTGGCTTCTTAGGAGCAGCCAGGGGACTTGAGGGTAATGTGAGTTAGTTCAGACCTTTCATTTTTAATAAATCCAAATACGGTAAACCTTCAGGTACTTTTTGATTAAATAATTCTAAAAAAGTCTTGTGATTTTCATAAACTCATGTTGTCTCCAGTAGATCTTTACCTGGTGATAAAACCAATAATAATAAAGCAATGAGGAACTAAATCTGGACTTACCTTGTTAATGTTGCATTCACTGGGACTGTGAATATCGTTACAGGATGGGGCCCTTAAAATACTTTTTTACAACTTCCTATTTCCAATTGTACTGCAACATCTTACATCTTGTATCAGATACCAATATGAAAAAAAAATCATGTAGGAAATGAACACTGCTTGCTAGGAAAACCCTCCCTAAGCTCGGTTAAGTGTTCTGCTTTTCACTTATTTAATATCATGTCTCAAAATCCTTCAGTTCCAGTGGTCTGATTATCTCATCATCCTGCCTTCGATTCCCTTTTACTCTAAACAATAATGTACATTTTCATAATAATTACACTTTGATTTTCTATACGCCCATGTTTTCACTTGAGTGTCTGAAAGGCCCTTAAGTACCATTGAGTTAATCTTCAAAACACCTATTACATTATCATCCTCATCCTCATCCTGCAGCTAGATGAAAAGAACAGCAAGAAGCAAGTAACCTGCCAAAGGTAATAGAGAGAGGTAGTGGCAGAGGGGGAAGCAGATGTTAGCTGGAAATGGGTAACACCATCCTCATCTCCAGCCCCTAGTAATCCTCCAGTTGATAAAACAGGATACCACAGCTGTTTCTTAGCTTCTAGATACCTGCAAAGAGCTGTCATCTAGGGTATAACCACTGCTTTTAGCCACTTCTGTGTCCAGCCACTTTCCTAAAAAAGGGAAGCCATTACCAGAAAACATAAGTGCTGTTGAAAACGGACATGAAAAAAAAAATATAGAGCCCAGAGGGTTGTGACATTGCTGCAGAGCCCCCTTGGAGACCTGTGACTAGTGGTAGTGTTGCTCCCCAGGGGTCAGTACTGAGCCCAGTCTTACCCAACCTCTTCATCAACGACCTGGATGAGGGGATGGAGTGTGTCCTCAGCAAGTCTGCTGATGATACGAAGCTGGGAGGACTGGCTGACACACCTGAAGGCTGTGCAGACATTCAGTGAGATCTAGACAGACTGGAGAGCTGGGCAAAGATGAACCTAATGAGGTTCAACAAGAGTAAGTGTAGAGTCCTGCACTTGGGGAGAAAAAAACCCCATGCACCAGTATAGATTAGGGGTTGACCTGCTAGAAAGCAGCCATGTAGAGAAGGACCTTGGGGTTCTGGTGGACAAGAAGTTATCCATGGGACAGCAATGTGCCCTTGGGGCAAAGAGAGCCAATAGTATCTTGCAATGTATTAAGAACAGAGTGTCCAGCAGGTCAAAGGAGGTTCTCCTCCCCTTCTACCCTGCCCTCATAAGACCACATCTGGAGTACTGTGTCCAGTTCTGGGCTCCCCAGTTCAAGAGGGACAGGGATATGCTGAAAAGAGTCCAATGGAGGCTACAAGGATGATTAAGGGACTGGAACATCTGCCATATGAAGAAAGGCTGAGAGACCTGGGGCTGTTTAGTCTGGAGAAGAGAAGACTAAGAGGAGACCTTATTAATGTCTATAAGTATCTGCAGGGTGGGTGCCAAGAATGAGCCAGTCTCTTTTCAGTGGTGCCCTGTGACAGGACGAGGGGCAACAGCACCAAGTTACAGCACAGGAAGTTCCACCTCAACATAAGGAAAAACTTCTTTACTGTGAGGGTGATGGAGCCCTGGAACAGGCTGCCCAGAGAGGTTGTGGAGTCTCCTTCTCTGGAGACTTTCAAGACCCATCTGGATACGTTCCAATGTGATCTGCCCCAGGTGTTCCTGCTGCAGCAGTGGGGTTGGACTCGATGATCTTCAGAGGTCCCTTCCAACCCCTGTGATTCTATGATAAAATGTTTTTTAAATAAACAAATACATCCACCCATAAAGCCCTGTTGTTTGACTGTAGGCAGGTAAGTGATCACCTAAGTGATTCTGTGATTCTGTGAAGAGGACAGGAAAAGTAACAAAGTGTGGGGATAAAGGGGATTGAACAGAAAATGACTTGGATTTGTGTAAGCCCTCTGGATGGCAGATGAAACAGGGCTGGGAAAACACAGCTCCCTGGTTCACTTCTGCTGGGTGGGTCTCATTTGCATTGGTGCTCGGGGGTACATTCCACTATTGTTACATATGAAATTACTACTTCTTTGGCCTCTAAATTACAAATCAAATACAATATGTATACATTGTACCTTAGGGATCCACAATTCAAATTTACGTCTTATTTTGGCTTAGCTTCTTGAATTTGCCAGTTTTTGTGAAAATTCCTAGGAAAAGAAATCTTTCTTAAACATGATTTAGTTTGAACCATATCCAGTTAACTCTCACTTATCTGTGGACAATACATGCCAGATGTGGCCCATTTTTGGTACAGAGCTACATGTAAGCTGAATTCTTTTAAGTTACACTTTAGCTCTTTATCAGCTAAACCCCCCTATAAATCCACATCAGCTCTGTGCAGATCCAGCCGTGATGCCTCAGCATTGTTGTCCAGCTGCAGGGAAGACAGGGGTGCTGTTGCTTCTCTGATTCTGCATGGACTCACCTGGCTGAGGAGGAAATGGAGCTAGTAAATCCAGCCAGAGGGAACTCCATTCCCACACTTTCGCACTGTGCTTCTCTGTGCTTGGGGAAGATGCACTAGCTCTGCAGTGTGTACTTGGCCCACAGCATTTTGGAGCACTGTACAAAGACACCTGAGAAGTTCTGCAGAAGCTGTTTCACCTCTGGTTCTGGGCCTGTGCTGGCTATGCTGGGTCTCAGCTATTTCCAAGCACGCTCACGCTGATGCCTTCAGCCGTGTGCCACAGCACCTGTATTATCCAGGTTTGCCACTCCTTGGGTGTTGCAGCCCCACCATTATTCCAGATAATGGAGAGTAATTGCTGGACTAAATTAATTCTGACATACCTTCATCGACTTCAGCAGAGTTACAGTGGAGGTGAATTTGGCCTGTGGATTTCATTGTTATGTTAAGAAGCTGCCAGTGCCACTTAACAGATGAGGGGAGCTGACACTGATGAGCTGGTGAAGCTAAAGTGTGCTACTTCACAGTGTTATTAAATAAATAATTCCAATTTCAGTGACAGCCTGCTCTTCATCCTCTTGTATTCCTGACTTTCTTTGACTCTTACTGTATTATTTACCTTGTGAAAATGCTGCACATGGCTAAAGTACAATGGCTGAAGCTCAGGACTGGAAGTGGTTTGGATAACCTCTACACCTTCCCTGTGTGAAACATTCCAGCGCAGCGTAACTGTGTTATGGGTAAATATAGCTTCAGTGAGCAAAGCTGAGTTACTACAGCCTCTCATGCCAGGGTAAATTTGGTCAAATGGGTCACTGCATTTGGGAATCGTAGACAAGAAATTATAAGGTGAGTATTAGGCGGAAAAAAGAGCACTGAGACTGCAAGATAACATTCTGGAATTCTAGTAACCAGAGGACTGGGCGCCTACAAATCCTCTTCTATTTTTGCACTCGTTTCTGTGGTGGCACTCACCAGCAGTTCCAGGGTCAGGAAAGTATTCCAGCATCATTCAAAGTATCATCTTCCTTAATATATGCAGTGATTTTATGCAGCCATGCTGCAAGTTAAACTCTGTCTGAATAAATGTACCATTTTTCTGGGAAAAAAATAGTATCACAAGCTGGATTTGATAATATCTCAGTAATTTAACAGCTGATTTGAATTTTGAAGGTCTGGTAAATTTCAGGATCATAATAATTCTAAGGAATGAAAAAAAAAAAAAAGCTTTTGCCTTGCAAGATAAGGATAAACAAAATCATGAGAGTCATATTTTAATGTACATTAGTTTGCAGAGAATTTTGTGAAGTCCAGTGTACAGATATTTTAGCATGTGCTAAACTGTCCATTTTAAATGGCAGGCTCTTTCTGTGGTGTAAAGAAAATATTTTCATTAATAGTTCACTGTCAATTGACTGGTTAATTACCCGCTGCTCACTTCGTCATTTTATCAGGATGGCTTCAGACTTCTTCCAATCCTGGCAGGTGCCACTTACGTGTATTTTTCAGGCAACAAAAATTTTCATTGTTAGTCCAAACCGATGAAGAAACACACTCAGCAGACTGACTCCTAAACTCCCCATTAGTAGAAATTACATTCTTCCACTAAAAATCACATCTGCATATCCTCATAAAAACTTCATCACTGGCTGAAGTGACATTTTTGTCTTGCATTCTGAAGCATGCAGTACATTTATAATTTTGGGAGTAAGTTTTGAAAACAGAACTCATGACAGTCAAAGATTATGTGGTAGGAATCAAACTAATTCTCAATTTTTGCTGTGTGATAGATGAAATGTGATTTTAGAAAGAGTTATAACATTCTTATCACGCTGAGGCTGTTCACTTGCTAGATTTTTCACAAACGGGAAAATACTGAAGTATTAAGTCATAGGCTGTAATCTTATGTTGATGAACATAATAACTGGATAAATAGTCTTTTTCCCATTTCTGTGACAGAAACTTCCAAATAAGAATAGGTAGCTATGCCCTTTGGAAGGCTGGACAAGTGAACAGTCCAGCTGTTCAGAAAATAAGAAGGAATGACAGACGATGTGTTTGAGAAGCAATGCTGAGTGAGGAACACAGGACGTGGATTCGGCAGCTTTCAAAGAGAATTGGCAGCAGAAAGTGAAAAACCTATGAGACAGCCTGGTTGGTGAGACTAAGGGCCCAGGTAGCTGACTACTGCCTGATAACAGCAGCAGAAGAAGCTGTTTCAGAACAAGCAAGCCTAGCCCCTTCTCTCAAAGTCCACTCCTTGGCAACCACAACCGTTGTATTAGGAACAGCAGAGGTTAATAAAACATTAAAAAGCCTTCAGGAAGGAGAGGACTGAAGAACTGTATAGTAATCAAGTATATCCACAGTGGATCTCCCTGAGTACATTACACAACTGCACAGGATTTGGAAATGCTGTGAATTGGGCACCTTCAGCCTTGGCATGGGAAGAGGCAAATACACTTGACCCTCGGCTTGAACTAGTGCAACAGATGTGAGGTATCAGGAGAGACAGACAAGGGGCACAGCAGACAGAAAACACAATTCTCGCTCTATCTGGTTGCAGTTTTATTTATTGCTTTCTCTGTTGCATATTAACTTCAAGTTCCATGTTTTAGGGTCTTTCTTTCTGCACTGATTTAGCTTACATTTTAAGAAGTGGCTTTGAACTGGTAACAGGAAGATCATCAGGCTATGCACCTCTACTTGCCACATATTTAGTAACATTCTTTCCATGTAAACTTGTACATTTTTTACAGAAATATCTCCAATCTGCCATTCAGGAGCTTGCTCTGGTGTTACTAGGCACACTTTCTGACAGTGAAAATCTGTTTAGTTTCAGTGTTGTAGGTCCACGTTCGTAGCCCAGTGAATGTCTGTTAGGGTACAGAATTCCAGAGCCACATCCACAGCTTTTACCTAGCTGACATCAGAAGTTATTTTCACAGCACCTGTGTGTCTTCACTCGGCCCAATGCACACTCCAGTTCTACTGTTCCACTGCTAGGTATGTAACTGATTTTTCTCTTGGGACCTATGCACTTAGAGACAGATTTCATGATCTTTAACAAGAGAAATTAGTTGTTACTAAAATAACAGGGAGCAGTAACACTCCATGGGTAACAGCATTACAGGGAAGGACCCCATTTTGTCAGTGAGCTTAAGCACTAGGGTCATTACTTTGGTGTCACAGACCGTACTGTATTTCCCATATTGCTGTTCAAAACACTGTCCTTACCATCCATCCATCAAGCCTTTACTAAGCTAGATGGCATCACTTTTTTTGGCTGGTGTAACACTTTGAGGACAAACTGGGGGCATCTGAAGACCCTTAGTATCTCCTGAGCTATCTAGGACCTCACTCAGCTACAAAACCATCCATCTGTGAAAGCCATTTATTCCCCCCTTTGGGACCACAAGGGGAGAAAATGGTTATGGCAAAATGAAAACTGAAGACACAACCAAATTCCTGGAAAGGCACCTATGACGACCCCCAGAAATCCTGAAATCAAACATATAGCTCATATACATCCCTAGGATGCAGGATGCTGTGTGCATACAATGCTGTGGCCTGAGTAACATACATTAAGTCAGACTTGTTGGGATAGAACATGCACTGAACTACACCTACTGATTTTTTCACAGGCACACCTCTCGTGAGGCTGTGTGTTAAATGCTAAGAGATGGTCCTAAGGCAGGAAAAGGGTTTGGTATGGATTGGAAAACAGCTCTGACAGGACTATTTCGCCATCATAATTTAGAGTGACCAGAAGGGAAAGTCTGACTCCTAGACAGCCTGAAATGAGGAAAGGTGCCTTGGTGCCTCCTTGGCTTTCTTTCACTGAGCTGCAGTGTCAGCAGAGTTAGGACTCATGTCCTGAGCCATTTGTGTTGCAGGGCTGGGTTTGGAGTATATTTTGGCTTGCACCTCAACAGAACTTGTTGAGAGTGAAGCACAAAAGAGGTACTGCTATAAATCCCCTGGGATGGGGGTGCACACCTGCAGTCAGAGATCTGCCACCGCAGACCAGATCACCCCTTCATGCTCTTTCCTGTACAGTAACTCTTTAGTAGCTGGTCAGAAAGAGGTGCCCAAACACAGCGTATTAGTAAATACGACTAGGTGTTATGACTTTTACCAGATTAATTAAAAAACAGCATTTGTTTAAAGTTCTATGCATTTTGTTGGAATTTGAATTCTTGTCACTATTAATTTGTTCAAAAGTTATCTCCCTTGTAATGACAGGCATTAATTCCCAGTGATCCCTAATGTATGAAGACTGCTACTACTTCCATTACTTTTTGCTTGGCTTCTAAATGGACAATTTCTTGATATATTTTTCTCTGCAAATATGATACTGGAGGGTACAAGCTTCTTTTATTTACTTTTTTTTTTTTTTTCAGTTTTGGATAGTTTCTGTTATTTACAGAAAGATGTACAATACATCATTCTTCATTCATGAAGAAATTCCTCCTCATTCTTCAATCCAATCAGTCTCCTTAAATAACAGAGATCTTAAAATTTGCAGTAAATCTTCAAGTTAAGGTCTGAGTCTTTCTTCTACACAAGGCAGATGATAATTGGTCTGGTCTTGCCTGTCATTTCCTATCCAGCCAGCCTCCCTATTGACCTTTCCATCTATCATCTGAGGAAAATATTCTCAAAACACAGCTTTGTATGTTAGATTATATCAATTTGGGTTAATATTATTTTGTAGGAATCAAGAATTAAATGCTGTTTTCCTAGCATCAGTACCTGTCCATCTTGACTGACTCCAATATTAATTATGAGCTGCTAATTTTATATGTGGGCCTGCAGGCCTATATCAGATGAATAATCGGAAAAACGTACTCTTGATCTTAGGACAGGCTTTATTTACCTTATATGTAAAATGAATCCTAGTTCTGATCTAGCTAGCATCCTGAACAAAAAATATTTCACATTCTGCACATTAGAATCCACTTTTAGTAGGTACAGTATCCTGTCTACATAGAAATATATAGTCTTTCTGTTACAGGTTTTCAAATTTAAGCGTTTTAGACCTTCTCTAACTCCAAGAGTTAGTTATGCTCATCATGAGGAAGCCAGGAAGTCCTGAAAGGGGGATATTCAGGTCAACTGTTTATTATTTTTAACAATATGTAACTAGTTATGACTGTGTATGTCCAGTTTAAGGGCCATAGATAATATTGCCTGTTCCTGATTTTCCAACACTATGGCTAAGGCCTATACTCTTTAAAAATTACCACTGCTGTTAAGACTGGATGTCGCTGATTTTTACAGGAGCTGTGTGCTCACAATTTTAAATAAAGTAAATGGATCTGAATATATGGAAAATATGGCTTAGTCTTTTGGAAACTGCCAGTGATGGCAACTCCTTTTCCAACTTCAATGCAAAATCATGGCCCTATCAGCCACTTTTTAGATGAGCTATGTCTTAAACCCTATGATTCTTCCCTAAGAAAATCCAGAGAGACAGTAACAAAGCTAAAATTAGAAATCAGGAGCTGTAGCTTCCAAGGCAAATGCACATTACGTGACATTTTTTCAATACCACAGGCATTTTCTGTTAGCAAAAATGGCTTACAGAATATATTCCACAATGCAAAAAACCCTCCTTCAAAAGTCAGGGTTGGATGACAACATGGTGTTTACTTACCAAAATTCAAACCCCCAACATTTAAAAGAAACAGTGCAGAACAATGTAAATAATTAATTCTGATTATTAAATAATGACTATAGCATCATAACTTGCAATTATAATGGCATCACCCAAGCTATGCAACTGCTTTCAAAAATAATATATGCAGTCAAAATAACAATCTATGAAGGCACCATAATCCGTTCAAGTACATCACACAATTAATCATTCTCCAGATCACCTTCGTGAAACAAAACTTTTCTTTTATATACCTAATGTAGAAAGCTACAGACTTAGATGGAACATTTTATTGTTCCCAAAGAGTAGCGAAAATTACCTTTAAACATGAATCATGGTACATATTTAAAGAACTCAGCTGCTTACAGCCAAAATCTAGAAGATGGAATTTTGAGAATAAAGATAAAAGGTTTACCCCAGGAATATTCCAGTAAATAGCTTTGGCCCTTGTGAGGTCTCCACACCCAGCAAATTACAAGCAAATCAGGAACTGCTCAAGTTGGAGAGCATCACATTATAAGCAGCTAGAGCAAAGCACCATTTACATATGGAGGCTTTCCACTGAAACAGCAGGGTCTCCAAAGCTGAGGGGACAGCTCTTGTTTACTCTTAAAGCAACAGTCATAGAACTCTTTAAAATGGCAGTTTACAGCTAAATATGCAAAGCAAACATTTTACATTCCACGTAAACCTATCCAAATATTGTGCATTCTGCACATAATAGTTTGAATAGCTTAGTCATGCTAGGGAAGGCCTTACTACTGAAAAAATGTATGGTTTAGTAGACTCATAAATGTAAGAGTAATTCTTTCAACACTTGTGCACCACAACAGCTTCTGTGCACCTACCAAATTCTCATATCTAAAAGCAATTATAAAGACAACACAGCTGGGTAACAAAACAAACACTGAAATCCACGTTGGTTATCTCCAGGAAATGGCTTGGAAGGACATTTTGGTGAGACTCTGCATTTCTTATTTTCATTCAGACAACTGTATAACCAATTTGGATTGCTCTTCTACTTATCCTCTCATGTTCTGTTACAAGACAGTGCTCAGGTGACCTGGCCATTCTAATTTCGCATTCACCCTCCTCGTCTTCCGGGAAAAATAGTAACGTTATATATTTATATCAAAGGGAGAGAACGGCAACTAGGTCTGCAAAGCCAATTAGAAACATTCGGATAAAACCGGCACTGTTGTGCTTCTGGAAGCAGACCAGCCTGAACTACATCTACCTGAGGCCAATCCTTTTGGGGGTCTGGAGGAGGGGACTGACCGAGGAGCTGGAGCCTTCCCATAGTCGTGCAGGGCCCTCAAGCCTCTGCTGAAAACGCTCACGTCTCATCGCCTCACTCAGACAATACGAAGGGCCAGAGGATGCAGGGGAGCACCTCTGGACGCCCAGCCCTGCCCGTCCCGCCTTCCCGCCCACCCTCGCCGCCGCCGCCACCTTCACCCCTCAGCAGCTCCCCCCTCCCCCGCACCCCACTTTTTTTTCCCCCGCGCATGCGCAGCCGCCTCCCGCCGGCCGCCGGTTGCTGCGGGCCGCGCCTGCGCGGTGGGTGGAGGGGGGTTCCGCGGCCCGCAGCAGGCGGGAGGAGGAGGGCGACACGGTATGTGGAGGGCGGTGCGGCGGGGCTGCTCCCTCCCGCTCTCCGCGTCCTGAGCGCCTGAGCTTGGGGCTTGTCCTCGGGGGGTGCGTCTCCATTTCTTCCGTGCGCGGCCGACGTGGCCTGCGCCGGGACTCGCCTCGCCTCGCCTCAGGCGGGACGGGGCGCCTGCTCCTTACCCCGGGCCCCGCCGCTGCCTTGCCCCCTGCACCCGCTTTCCCGAGTAGACAGCCCCGGCTACTCCCGGCCTCCAGCACCTCCGGCGGGGTGGCTGAGGGGGCGAGGGTTGCGGGAGGGGCTCGGCCGCGCCGGGCGGGCGAGGAAAAGAGGAGGAGAAGGAGTCGGCTTGTCCGGGGCCTTGCCTGGCCCACCTGTGGTTTGCTCGGATCTGCTCGTTACTTTTTTCGGGGTAGTTCACGAAAGGCAGGGAGATGTGCTGCACAGGTGCTAGCAGCCTGGCATCTTTTTATAGCTGCTTATTTCCTAAAGCACATAGCTGTCTTTAAATCGTATGTGAGAACTACGCTCTTATTAGGCGCACTTACCTCAGTTTCGCAGTTCATCATGTGAACTGGGAAATTTGAGAATCACAGAAACATTTGCAGTGTCTGTTTTCCACATTCCTGCTTTCTTGACATCCAGGTAGCATGAACAGATCAACAGGGGCTTGGGTTAACTGCCATTGACGAGAACATACTACCAAGGGCTAGGTAGATAATTTTTGTCACTTTTTTCGGTACTGTTCAGTGAAAGCACAAGAGACAATGAGCACAAACAGACGTAATTTTTTTCATTTAAACAAAAGAAAAATTAACTTACTGCTATGGTAATTGAGCACTGGAACAGGCTCCCTGGGGAAGTTGTGGCACCTCTGTCCTTGGATATAATAAAAATCTAACTGAAAATAGTCCTGAGCAACCTGCTCTAGTTCACCGTACTGTGAGCAGGGGGATTAGACTAAACAGTCTCCAGAGGTCTCTTGCAACCTCAGCTGTTCTGTGTATGATTCTCTACTGTACTCGAAGAAACAGTGTTGTTGTGTTTTGGTTGTTTTTTTTTTTTTTTTTTTCCCCAGTGCTTTGTTGTTTTACTATTCAGTTGCTGTTTCAGTGAAAGTTTTTAGTGTTCATTTTATCCGTCAGTACTAACATACAGTTTGCTCTGCAGATGTCATCTAGCATGACAGGTGAAGAGGACTTCTTTTTGGAAGAAAAAAGTTTCAAGCAGTACTGTGAAGAATTTATTAAGCATTCACAGCAGATAGGAGATGGTTGGGAGTGGAGAACTAGCAAGGTAATAATAATAATAATAATAATAGTGTTAATTTTTAGATTCCATTGTTGGTGTTTTTGAGCTATTGACAACCACCATAAGCTGGGACATCCTTTAAGGGGCGTTTACATCACATGAAGTGAATAGCATTCACACAGCTGATCCAAGAATAAAATAGTGCATAGGTGGTTTACAGGAAGATTTAGGCCAGGACCTCTATTGAATAGGGTTCATGTATCCAAACTGCTGTGATGGTCTAGTGCAACTTGTTGTGTATCAGAGGGATAGGATCACCAGAGATGATTGCTGCCTTGATCTGAGGCATTATGCAGTCTTCATTTTCAGAATTCCCAGTGATGGGGAAACAGTCACAGCTCTTGACAAGCCTTTCAAATCATTGGCTATGCTTAAAATTGAATTAAAAGAAAGAAAAGAGAAAAGACAAAGAGCTGTTACTTTTAATCTTGACTGCCTAGCTTCATCTTTCAGCCATTGGTAGCTGTACCTTGTCTACGAAGCTGAGAACCCTTCTTTTATCAGAACTCTCCCTGTTTTGGTACTTTTAGATTGAGATCAATTCATCCCTTAACCTTGTCAGTGTAAAAGCAAAAAGTGTTAAGCTCCATGACTATTTGACATGTTTTCCAATATTTTAATCATTCTTGTGGATCTCCTCTGAATCCTTTCCAGTATATAAAAATCCTTTTCTTCAGCTGTGAGCAAAGCTAGACAATGAATCTTGTATCACTGGGAAATTCAAACCTTCCTGCTCTGGGCAAGTGCTGGTGGTTTTATATTCAAGGATCACTTTAACCCTTTACAGTGAGATAGCACATAGTATTTGTTATATATGTGTGACTTAATATTTTGTATTAAAGCACTTGTTAGTTGCATACAGCCACCACAAAAATCTGTCTGTATTAATGATCAATCCTCATTATCTGCTGCTTTCCCGTAACTTTCAAACCTCTCCAATAATAATTATATATTGTTTTTACGCCGTTAATCAAAATTTTAAGTCATGCAGGGCCAAGACTAGGCTTACAGGACCCCATTAGAATCACTTACTTTGTTATGATTCCCAATTTTTAAGTTACATTTGAGATTTCTGAAAGAATAATTTTTTCATCCTTTAGTGTGTGTAAGATTAGTGTGGGATTATTTTAATTTTTGAGTTTCTGTTTGTGGAATCAACAGTTATCTTAAGGAAGTCTTGAGCACACATTGACTTTTGTGTTTACCAACCAAACACCTCTTTTTAAGTTACCCTGACAGAAATCTATTTTTCATAAAATGTAACTACATTTATAGTGTGTGTTTCTCTGTTTACTGAATTCTATATGACATCTTCTGTTATTTTGCTTGGGATTGCATCAAACTAATATAATTTGTATAGTAGAGTTAGTTAAATTAGCCAGTATATGAAGATGTATATTGATACATGCTGGCTATTTCCAGAGTTCTCTAAAACTTCTGCAGTGCTTAAAGACCTAAAGAAAATTGGCAGTTCTTACATGCTGACTAAGAATGCCTAATAATAGCCACATCATGGTAGTGTCCTTCTTAACATGAAAACTTCATAATAATTATGGCTTATGGGTACATAATTTGTATTTGTGCTAGAATAGCAACAAATATTTTGAACACTTGATTTTCCTACTATGAATGCTTCTGTTATTTTCTATTTAATAATATATCGGGGCTGTTGTAGTTTTTCTTTTTGCCACAGTTTTTTTGAGGGGTGAGCAATGGAAGTTTTTTCTATGTTCTTGTGCTTCTGCAACTGGTCTTCAGTAGTGGGTGGTGTGGGATACTCCTTATTATCTGTGTATTTCTTCTTTCTACTTCTCTACCTTTTACATTTTTATTTTATTTTATTTTATTTTATTTTATTTTATTTTATTTTATTTTATTTTATACTTAAAAGGCTCTGGTGGTTTCCCATGCTTTCATGATTTTGGGGAGAAAAATCATGCTTGTACCATTTTGAAATGCAGCAAGTCCCAGAATAAACCTATGCCATATTTTCTACATAAGTAATTAGACATTAGCATTTGTAACCCTTTCATCACAGATGAAGCAGGATCTTGGCCTTAGATGTATTCTGTTTAGAAGTTTGGTGGTGGTGTTCTTTTTTTTAAAGAGTCCAGATACTAGCCAAGTGTTACAATGCACCTTTTCTTACAGGCAACCATTTGATACTTCAGATTTCAGTCCAGGGCTATATTTGTGAGGATTTATTCAACAAAGAAAGATGCTCTGAGCTGCTATTGGGAATTTAATACATGGGTCAAAGTTTGAACTTTTGGTGAAATAAGAAGCTTTGCTGGAAATAGCAGAATGAGATAGATTTTGTTCTCACATATAAAAAAATTGTAAGAGCTTTTTTATTTTTTTTAATGGGCCAAGTTGGTGATTCTGTGATTTCAGTGTGTGATAAAAACCTGGCCATTAAGACCATCCATTTATTTTATGTTATCTGGGAAGGAAGCTTTCCGTTAACAAGATATCTCATTGTGTTGTTGCTTTTTTTTACCAATATGTGTGTTGTGGGTAGTTTGGGGCACTCTTAATTTTGCTGATGTAATGCACTTGGATCCCATTCCTCATTCCATACTCACGTGAATAGAACCATTGATAGCAGTAAGACCACACAAGTAAACCAGGCTTGTAGAACTGTGTTCTTGTGTTCCTGTGTTTTCTGCAGAGATTAAATTTAGATGATGAAATACTTGTTTTTTGTGGAGCTGGCTCTTGTGGCATAAGCTCACATGGCCCAAGCAGAGCCCTGTATTTATAGCTGAAAGTGACATGTTCTAAACTATGTTATTTTTATAATCTGTTTATTTTTTTTTTTTCCCCAGAAGAAAGCTGTAAAAAAACCAAGAGCACCTCTGCAGTAGGATATGATGAAGCTAAATGTGGTTGCTGTTATTAGGGACAGATAGTTAAATGTTGTCAGTGAAGGCTGCCCCAAGCCCCCTTTGTGTTCTGCTTTGTGTTTGTTTCATATTTAGTTGGGTTAATGTAGGTAATCATATCAAAGGCTATATCAGTTCCCATTTGCTTATGATACTCAGAGGACAGCTGGATTAGAAATGGACTCCCTTTCCACGATATAATGGGATCAAAGTCCTTACTAAAGCATTGATTTATTTATAGGGACAGAAGTGTACAAAATATATACAGAGAGTGTGTACAAAATATATACAGAGAGTGCAACAGCAGGGATGCTTCTCTTCCCTGCCACCTTTCCTCCAGCCTCTGACATACAGTTGTCAAAGACAGAGACTGCTAACTCCACATTTCCAGCTATCCATGGATTATTTTCATGGCACTCAAATACTATAGACTGCAAAGGCTATGGAGCTTGGCTCCTTTCTGCTGACAAGAAGAACTGGTTCAGGGACGTGAATGCTATTTCCAACCCTTCTCTGGCAAAGCTCAGCGTGCCTTGGGGCATTTTACCTCTGTGGGTGGGTGTAGTACTTTCTTTACTTTCTCTTAGGGGGATAAATACCAATGCAGGTAGGTTTACTCTTGCTTGACACTCGCAAGAAGCTCCACAAGGAGAGACTGGAGTGTTGAGAGTCGGAGAAGTGGCTTTTGTATCATGGAGTTAGGCTCTTCTGTCACTGTTGCCTGCTGAATGCTTGATTCTTCATTACACAGGATGCAGTTAGTTCTGCAGCCAGGACATCAAGCAAAATTTGGTGGATCCATGCTCGTGATGAGATTTATTGAGAAAATAAGGCATGCAGTAGGAGAAGTTATGAGCAAGGTAATTGCTCATCATGTAGTTCATGCTTAAAAACTCATGGACAAAAATACACGTAGAGAGTATTAGCATTTTTATCAGGTGTGACACTTGGTAAGAGCAAAGTAAACAAATAGCCCATAGCAGATTTTGGAGGTACATATATTCTACAGTGTCCTTGAAAAATGAGAGCTAATGTTCCAGAATAAGACTTGTGTTGATTTAAAGGTCAGAATATGTGAAATAAACCATGTCAGCAATGACAGATTAACCAAAGAGTTACATTATGGTTAAATTTGCAGCCTTGTCAAGCAATTTAATGCTACATTAATGAATTTTGTAGAGAAACTATTTTGAATAGAATCCTTTTTCATCAGTTGTTGTGCATGTGCTTTCTGTGTTTGTCTAAAATAAAAAGTAATGAAACAGCTAATAAAACCCCAATTTATTTGTTTCCGTTGAGAAATAAATACTTAACATGCAACTACTGTTCTTTGTGTTTTTATACTCTTTCTCCCTTTCAGAGTGTACGCTTTTCCAGTGATCTGTTATTAAGCGTTTTCTCTCCTCTTATTTCTAAATAATAAAAAATACATATGTGTGTGTGTGTGTGCAGATAGGTCAGCAAAGGTGAAAAGCTCCTAAAACCTTCTCCTGCCACTCTGAAATTACACAAGGGCCCTTTACAGCAGTAGGTCATGTGGCTTGGGAGGCAAAATGATAAAAAAGGGAGAGGGTACAGCTTGCTTTGTTTTCTCTTACCTTTGACCGTCAGAGGTGATCAAAAGAAGGGGACAAATTGTGACTCTGCACACTTAAGTTCTGAAGTGGGTTTGTTGTTTTTCTTTTCAGGAATTTAAGAATGTTAAAGGGGGAGGAATGGTGCAAAAATAAAGCTATCCACCAAGAATTGGGAAGTTTATATTGGCATGTATGCAGTGCTTGAAATAGGTCAAGATTGTTAATAGCTGCTCTTTACGACCTTAGTGCACTGTCTTTCATTTCTCTGGCACTCATCCTCATCTCCAGGTTAGCAGTTGTCTAATTCAATTAATGGATATATTAAATTTTATTTTTATTGTTCAGGGCTTTGACTTCTTCTAACGTCAAGAACTAGTGTAAACTACCTTTGAGAAGACACTGGAAGGCAGTGCAGTCATCAGTGTCTATAAAAAGACCTGGACCTTATGCCTAAATACCATGCTCTGTTTATTTTCTAGAACAGTGACAGCATTTAGCGTTTTGGCTACAGAAAATTTTTTTCTTTCTTGTTTTCTGAACACAGGACATTGGTGATGGTTATCTTAGTAAAACACACTTCCAAGTAAGAAATAGAAACATCCCAGCAGATCTTATGGAGGAAAACGGTGATAACACTGAACCAACGTTATTTACACATGCTGAAGTAAGTACAGATGTTAGTCTTTTGTGTTTACTGAATAAACCAAGAACAAGATTAAAAAAACACCCCTATACTATTAATTAAAGTCCCTCCAGAAAGATTTCAGATCTTAAGTTACCAGTGGCTTTTAATTATTCTTCCTATAGTTGTTCTTATTCAGGTGTACTGCTATATTGGTGATGAAAATGGAAAGGCTCGAGCGTATTTTATGTATGTATTTTCATTATGGAAGGGTAATATTTCTTTGCACATTGATTCACTAGCATTAAGGAAACTTTTTGTGGAAAAAAGATTTAACAACAAAATTTAGTTATCTTAGAGGTAAATATAAAAAAACCCACAACAACTGAGGTTAATATTAATTAGAAGTAGTATTTACTGGAGTTGTGTATAAGAATTTTATATTCCGTGCAAACTTTTCTACTATGGAACTAATTTTAAATATTGAGCAATTTTTTTTAAATTGGTGGTGGGAAATAAAATAGATTTGGTGTTTTTGAAGAATACATTTCTTCCAGAGAACGAAAACCGTTCATTAAACTCAGGGTGAACTGATCGGAATAATTATTTGCTTGTTAGATTCTTCATTAGACCTGGAGATTATTGGCTACTCAAGATATAAATAGTAGCAATTCACTCCCTTGTTGTGTTCTTACCATAAATGTGAAAATAAATGTTGGATTAAAATTGACTGAAAAGAATGTATTTATGTATTACGAATTGTTGAACAGATGAACATGGTGTATTTTCTAGTTACCTTTTTCTGCAACAATTCCTTTTTTCATCAGCGCGCTGTTGTTTTGTGTCTTTTTTTTTTCCACAGTGACTCTGAAATGAGTGTTCTTTTGGCCTGGTTTTTGAAGGAGGTGGCACTTAAAACAATCGTGCTCTCTGTTAGTCTGTGATGTAGCAGTTTCTACTGATTTTTGAGTTCAGCTGTATTTCAGAAAGTATTTGGTTCTTAAAAATTTGTGAAAGTAAATGGCTATCTAGATGAAAGATGACTTTTTCTGAAAGGTAGAAGTTTGGTCTCTGTGTTCTGTTTGTCTAGTCCGTGCAAGTACGAAACTGGACGAAAGCAGCACCTTTGTCCCTCAGAATGCCATGAGGAACAGCTAAAGTTCAAATGGCACAAATAAGCTGGAAACAAGATGTGCTTCTGTTACCAATAGGACAACTTGTTCAATGCAATGTTACAAAAACTAAAAACCAACCTAAAAGAAAAATAAAACTACTGATACACCAGCCTTGATATGGATTGGAATCCATATAATCTTTAGAATCACTAACTTGCATTTGTTTGATAAGTACCAATTATAAGCATAGTGTGTAAGTAATCTGAAGGGTAGCTGAAGCATTTTAAGTTTTTCTCTCATTTAAATTCTAGTATTTCTTAAAATGAAGGCTAAAAACAGTGCTTTAGAGATTTGTACTTACCTGTCACTATGACAGGTTTGTATACTTCAGTCCTGACTTGTAAGAACATATTACTGTTTATGTTCAAAATTGTTTTTGATGATTGTGCCTTTTTTAATAATGAATTGAATCTTCATTACGGAGTGTATTTTAAAAGAACATTTTGTAAAAACTATTGAGTCCTTTGTCTGAAAAGATGTATCAGCTATAGAAAAGTGTCAGAACACAAAAAAACTTCAGAGCCTGTAATATACTGAAGCAGAGACTTTAATATACTGAAGTGTAGCAATAAACAGTCTTTAATATACTGAAGTGTGATTCCAGGCCAAACTCTGTGTTTGTCAAGATGCCTATATTAATAATTACTCTTGAAATATTGTGAAATATTTCTGGTTTGGATCATGAGATGTCTAGGTTGGAAGGGACCTTGAACATCAGCTGGTTGTCTTTGAGAAGGAGTCTTTGCTCCTGTTATGTGGTAGCAGTAAAAATGGAAGAGTGAAGCATGAGAAAAGGTCTTAGAAAATTATGTACATTATAAGACATGAGCTTATGCATATAAAAAAAATTGAGTTTCCTTTCTAAAGTGTTCACTGCCTAATAGAGATTATATCAAATTTATATTCTTCATTGAACTGGAGGGCAACCAGGCTGTTAAAAGTTATTTAATCTAGAAAATGCGAGAAGCACACCAGTAAGTTGGAAAATGAAATTTGGATATATAAAGTAAAACTATATATTTAACATTGAGGAGAAGGAAGGAAGTGGTGGCTGTAGAGGGGATAGATTTGCTCAAGTATAGCAGTGCATCTTCTTTTTCACAGATGTTGAATGCAAGAGTCCTGTTGCACTCTTCTAATGGTCTGTTATTTAAATAGGTTTTGTCTTTGTAAAAATACTTGTTGCACCCATAAATCACATAATGTTACGGAGTTGCTGCAATCACTTGGAGCTTTAAGTTAGGTATCAGAAAAAAGGTTTTTCACCCAGAAGGTGGTTGAGCACTGGAACAAGCTCCCCAGGGAATTGGTCACAGCACCAAGCCTGCCTGAGTTCAAGAAGCATTTGGATGATGCTCTCAGGCACACGGTGTGATTCCTGGGGTGCCCTACACAGGGACAGGAGTTGGACTCGATGATCCTGATGGGTCCCTCCCAACTCAGTATATTCTATGATTCTAAGTTATTGAAATACTGAGTTCAGCAAAAGTTGTGATCTTGGTAGAACTTGGCAAGGTTTCTACTGGATATATGCCTTTGATATTTAACATTTTTTTCCTTCAAAAATATATATGTTTTATTTTTATATATTTGAGGTCTGAAGGAGATCTAGATGAAAAATTTATTTTTAAGAAACTATGGCCCTCGTCTGACAGTTGCATATTTCAAAATGTTTCAGAATTACTGTTGTGATCTATATTTTTCTATATTTTATCTCTAGTATTAGTGCTACTGAGATACTCCCATCTGTCAGTTGTCCAATCTTCTTCAAGGTGTGGTCGGATACAACACATAGTTTTATGTAAGCTAATTAACAAGGAACAGCAAGAAAGGACAAGTTAGGAAATTAGGGTCCAAGTAATCAATCTCCATTGTTAGGAACAATGTTGACAAAAAGGCAAGGAAAAAAATATAACGTGGTGTATGATAGGGCATAAGAGACCATGAGATTTTCCTCTCCTTTTCCTGGGGATCCAGTTCAGAGATTACAAACAGAACATTAGTTTTGGCAGGCATGGTGAAAATTAGGAGGAAAATTAGAAGACAAGTTTTTGAAGCTGCAGGGAAATACAGGAAAGTTATCTGTAGGAAGGATATAACTCCTATTTAAGTAACTGAACCAAAAATGCATCAGCGAAGAGATGATGTTGAATAAATCAGTGAACATATCCTGTTGTAGCAAAGAGTACAATTAGGACATTGAAACTGCAGAGAAGCAAAATTATTACTCTTCTGTTCTAATTTGTGAAGAGATCCTGATGTATAATGATACAGTGCAGGAAATACACAGAATAGCTGAAGTAACTTTATTTAAATAGAAAATCAATTATCAGTTATAACGGTATCAAAAAGTGCTTCTCTTACAGGATCTCCAGGAAACTGATCAAAATATTTGAAAAGTTTATTTCAGTTCACTGGTGATATGGACAGTTAACATTTCCAGTTTTCCATCTCATTGTCTCATATCTGAGTATTTGGAGCCTTCCTGGTGAAGGGGTGGTGATTAATATGTGTTGTGGTCTTTTCTGCAGAGCAGTCTGTGTTACTTGGTATGCTTGATTCCATTTACACAAGTTGTGTTTTTATCTGAAAACCAAGAATAAAATTCTGTGTGGGTTTCTTTCTGCTTATTTTAGAAATGTGCAATATAGAGCTTGTCACTTAAATCTTTGTTTCAGCATGAAGAGGTAAAAAAGCATTTTGGGATATAAATCAGTCGGCCTACTTTAGGTGTCTTCTCTAGGAGAAGATGAGTCTGAAAGTTTCTGTCTTTCTTCACTATGTTCAAGGGGATCTAGTTGGTTAACCTGGATGTAGGTGTCTGCATTTTGTCATGTGAATCTCACACAGCAAAATATGGATCTGCACTCATTAAAAGCAATAGTAATTTTTGCTGGTGACCACTGAGGCCAAGATTTCACTTTGACAGTAAAGCTTGTACTTGGCTGAGGACTGTATTTTGTAAAATAGCAACACAAAAAACCCCAAAAAAACAAAGAACAAGGAAAAGAAAAAGGATTTAAGGATAAATTGTTTGAGCAACTGACATAGACTTGAAGGTTGATTGAAATCCTTACATTGAGACTGGCATGCTTGTGCAGTGGAATGCTGTGGCCTTTGTGACACTGGGCATCAGCACTGGCAGTCACAGCACATGTAATGCACCTGCACGTGCTAGTGTGCTGAAGTACCATCCTTTTGAGGGGGGATAGTGGTGCAGGTTGCTGTATTCAAGCTCTTATTGCAACTTCTCACTTGCACAGAAGTGTCCACATTGCAGGTATTGTGGGATGCTGAGGATCAGCCAGGTGGCAGGAAGTTGCTGTAATGGGAGGCAGCCCCCTCTGTAGGACCAGCAGCAATACAGCAGAAGCTAAGAACAGGTTTGGGAGTTACTGTGCTGGACTGCAGCAAGTTCACATGTGGCCTAGTAAGAAGCAGGTTTTCCATTTTCTGGAACTTGAAGGTTTCTGCCATGTGCACAACAGTTAATTGATGGTTTCTTCAGCTCACTGGCAAGCCTGCAGAATTCAGGCTGTCTCCTTGTTATTCTTTCATGTGTCAGTGAACCTTTGATATCTGCTGGTTTCCAGACACACTCTTGGCAATTCCTGAGCTGTCCTAGGCAGTAGAGGAATAACCTTATGAGCTCATATGGGGACTGCGTTGGGTGTTGGGAGCTGTGAGGAAGGCTCACAGCTTTAAGAGGGCACAGTATAAGAGTCACAAGTTGGATTGTACACTATATTGAAGTGACCCTTAAGACAAGTTTAGATGAAGGTAAATGTAAGAAAGGATTTATGTTCACACAGATGCACTGACACTACAAAGCAAGGTATCTGGAGACAGGTATGCTTAAATGCTAATATCTACTTAGAGCAGTTTAAGAACATTTCTGTCTTTATACTTGACAGTAAATGAGTTGTTAAGCTGTTTATCTAACTAGGTGCCTGGGGATCCTGTTTTATGCAGACCCTATCTTTCCATTTGCCTCTTTACTGGGGAAGGATTGAGAATGTTCATCTGGAATACCATTCTCTGATTTCTGTGGATTTAGTTTAATCAAGATGTTTGTTTTAACATCCAGATTGGTAAACAGAAACTACTAATGACATTGTGACTAACCATAAACAAACTTTTGACCAAGTTTGTGAAGAGCACCCTTCTAGCCAGTGGGATTGGATTCAATCCCTAGGATGTGAGCTGGAGAATTCATAAATCTTTCAGAATGTCTTCTGATAGAACAAAAATAGGATGAAATCCAAAGCAAGGAGCTGATACAAATATACAGTGTATTTGGAAACTTCTAAGTTGCAACTTTGTTCTGGTTACATTTTTATTGAATCAGTTGTTCCTTTCTGTGCTGTCCTGACTTTGTGCCAGATGAGTGTTATCTATACTTTTCCATAGACAGCATAAATCTTGTGGAACCACCCTACTGTGTTCTGGCTGATTGAACAAGAATCTTCAGTGTATATTCTTGATGCAAATCAAATCTGTCCTGCCAAGAGATCTGTCAGGGTCTGTATCAATGAGGTGGAATTGTCTCTTCTTTTGTATAATTTACTCTGTATGTGGAAACATTTCAAATATTTCTGTATTGACAAATCTTACATTACCCAAATTTATAAAAGAGATTAATGTAAGTTGTTAATTGCAAGCTCTTCACTGAGACTAGATTTGATGATGACCAACTGTGGGAGGTAATTGGCTTGGTAAACTTAACCTTGCCTTGGTTTTGAGAGATACTGTGGCACTCATATCTTGACTTTGTGAGGCAGTAGCTTATGTTTCCACTGAAACTGGAATCTTACCCTTCTATATTTGTGGTTTGTTTCTTTTTCCCTTTTTGAGTATCCTTCTTTTTTCCAGTCTAAGTAAATCACAATGAATAGAATGGTTTTTCCTCCCTGTGACTGAAACTATGCAAATGCTACAAAGTCATGTTTCACTTACTTTATTATCAGCCCAGGTAGCCAACTGTGCTGAAATGATGCCTTTCATTCTAGACGTTACTATTTACCATCATCTAACTCCAGGTTTTATTAAGTGCTATGTAGACACATTTTAAGCAGGGACAGAACAATTACACATATTACATATTATTACATGAATTTGTTGATAAAGTAAAAAATATTGTAAAAAATTCAGACATTAAGATAGCCCTCCTGCCTCAAAGAGCTTATAAAAGAGTAAAATAGGAAAATCTGGATTCACTTTATGCATTCTTTTTGTTTGTTATTCAAATAGCTCAAGGGAAGCAATAACTTGGAGTAATAATTCTCTGTGTGTGGTTTGTCTCTGCTCTCCTGGGTATTGCAGAAGAAGTGAGTCAGCGTGGACCCATTTCTGAAGCTAGAGCCATTGCTACTTCATGAGGGAGTGGGCAGGCTGGGAATGGTGAAGGTCTGTTAGTACCTGATGTTGCCTTTGGAAAATGAGCACTGAGTTTCACAGGCATGTTGATTAAGTTATATATTTACGTGGTCTCCACCTTTGCTGGCAGGCACTCATTAGTCTTAATGCAGATCTGCCTGATGGAGAATGTGGGAATGAGTCTGACATCTTTCTTGAACTTCACAGTACCATGTGATTTGGTGTTCAGCTATGCTGTTCAGTTTATAACAACCAGAAAATTACAATTCTTAGTAATTATTAATCATTTTTTCTCTAAACATAGCCAGTATTTTTAGAATTAAGACCAACTCCTTTTTTTTTGCGCAAAAGTAAATAAGATTAGCTCAGTGTAAACATTTGCATAACCACAGTATTTGTTGGATGGTTAAAACGTGAAGTGAAAACCCAGCAAACAGTACTCAAGGAGAAAAATGTAAATACATTTAATGGAATCCAGCACTCACTACAGAAAATAATGAAAAGACCTTAGTAAAGAGGGAGAAAATGAAGTAATACATGCTGATGTGAAACATCAGTTTGTAAGGAACGACCTGAGCTTAAGAGCAGTGCAATTGCTCAGGAATTGGTGAGTTTACCTCTAGTCTTTTTGATAGTTTCCCTGTTGCTCTGAGAAGGGAAGTAAATCGTGCTCCATCTGTATTCAACCCAAAATATGTTCCCTTGAAAAACTGATGTGGGAGGCTTTGGTAGCTTTGATAGGAAGGAAGTATTCTAATTTCAGTTTGTCTGGAAACTACTCAGACCCTTTCCATCATGCTTGGCTTCCTAGTCCAATTTCATGAAGTATCCTGGCAGTGAGCTCTGCCTTTGGTGCTGCTGCCCAAAATGTTGCTGGTCAGCCTTAACTGGGCCACAGTACGTGTTTGTGCCCCATAATCCTCTGTTTGCCAGGCCAGTGTTTGGCCCCATCTTCCTAACTCCTTAATACTTCATTGTCTAGTATATGTACCAGCAACCTTTTCAAATGCCAGGTCACAGAAAGGAAACCCAAATTGTTGATGGAAATCTCTAAAAAACAGATCAAGAAACCACTTACTCTAAGGAGAACCAAAGTGCATTGCAAAATGCAGTGAAGATACTCGTGATTTTGCTTAAAAATGTATTAATCTGAAAATGGAATTAGCTTTTATTAAACCACAAGAAAATACTCTGGTGTGGATTTTATTAACTGCGTTCTACATGAAAGAGCTTGGCAAAAGAATTACATTGTTTAGAAATATCATGGCTGGGAGAAACTTTGGTGTAGACAGTACACCCCTTCCTTGAGCTGGGGAAACCTCAGCAAAGGAAGAATGCTATGGTGACAGAAGGCATCTCAATTCCTGATACCTCCTGCTTCTGGACTCTTCCCTTAATGGAATGTCTCAGTCTTATGGAAGGGGATAAATGCTTTTGCTCCTGTAGAGTTCTGGAGACAGGGGAAGTTTTTGTCTCCCACGCACAGACCTCTGTAGATAATTTTCTGTGTGTCACTTTGGTATCCTGGCAAATCTTGTTAACAGTAGTTACATTGAGTTTTCAACAGCTTTGATGACATGCTGTTGGCTTGACTGTCATTGTGGGTGGTAGGACTCTGATCTTAATTCTCCATCTTATATGTTCTTTGATTGCTGTTCTGTTTTACCCAGTAGAATATGCCTAATAAGTTTTCACAAACCTTAGAAATTATATCAAAGCAAATATATAAACTAATTATGAAGCTTTTGTGAGAGCTGAAGAAGCACCTTGTAAGACCTCCAAAAGTGTTTTGTTTTTAGTTTAGATGTTAGAGTGACTGCAACTTTTTATATGCTATCTTTGGACTTGTTGCTTAAAATTACCAAATAAAAGCTGCATCAAACACAGGAAAAGATGCTTTAATTCAGATTTGGTAATGGAATGTAGCACTTTAGTTACAGTAGTGTGGTTGAAGGCATGGTGTAATACCAGCAGAATTTCTCCCTTCTGCAGTAAAGAAGCCTCCATTTCCTACGGAGCAGAACCTGAACTTGGAGAAACTAGTAATACCACTGAAAAAATTACTTATAGGCTCCCTCATTTATTACAGATATTAAAAATAAATATTGTTATTTTGTTTCCATTTAGTGTATTTTTTGATGACATCTAGAACACTGAATTGAAAAATTTATATAGGTGGTTTTAGCATATATAGACAAAAATTCCAGACTGAAGTCTTTAAGCCTTTTTGATTCTTCAAGATAAAATCTAATTAAATAATTTTAAAGTTACTTTTAATAAATGTGCAGTCTGTCTTCTTTAAAAGTGTGGCTTCTTAATAAATTAAGATTCTAAAAAAGTTTTTAAAAATGGTGCCACAGTAGACTTCAACAGCAGTAGTCTTTGCCCTGGAAGTTATGCTGACTAATTTACCTTAGAACTGTGTGTAATTGCATATGGGGCAGAAGTATCAGAGACATATAGGCCAGGCATTCAGATAGTTACCTTCCTGGGCTATGTGTATCCCCTCTTAGTTTGCTAAGGTAATGTAATTTTTTTTTTTACATGACTCAGTGGCTTTTGCATCAAATGTTTTGATAGCCACATGCTTGACATGCCTTGATACCTGGGCAAAATATCCAGAGATTCCAACTTAGGGAATTTTATAAGTGGAAGGGCTTGTAGGAAATTAAAATTTGTTTTCTGTTTTAAATATAAAGATACTACTGTAGTAGAGTTAATACAAAAAACTGTTACAGACATTTATTTTTGGTTGTGTTACTATTAAAAAAAGTACAGTGGTTTGTTGGTACATTGTATTTTCCTCCCCACTTGTTTTTCCCTCCAAAAAAAAAGTTTGAGTTTACCTACTGTGAGTGGAAGTAATAAGCATATCAACAGTGCTTGTGGTGACACATAGAGCCACACCATTGCATCCTGTTATATTATTTAATATATTAAAACTAGTGTGTACTGTAACAGAGTACCACTGTGGCATTACCTAAGCGGTGCTGTACTTAGGGATAACTGGAGTGAAGAGTTCTGGGGGAGCATATCAGCAGGACACAATTATTCTTTATCATGTATGAGCAAGTAGATACCAAACACTTCCACAGTTAAGCTCCAAAAATATATTGTTCAGAAGTTGAAAGAGGGTGTACTTTACAGTGGTTTTACTCTGTGCAGCTCATTAATAGGAAAAGGAATATAATTAAAAGCTCACTGAAATGCATAAAAGACCCACATGTGTTGCTCTGAATTTTACTCTCATAGTTTGCTTTAAGTAGCATGCATTTTCATATTAAGACTACACACTTCAGGATGCAGTAGAACACATGATACGTATTGGTGGTAGTTGTTCAGAATTGATTAATCACTGAGATACGTAAAATGCAAAAGGATTATGCTCTAAGCATGTACATTGAAACTGACAGTGATGTTAAATATAATAGAAGATTAATGTTAAAATTCTTGCAGTGTTAGAAATACTACATCTTCATGTGTGTTTGGAATAATCTGGCCCTAAAAAGCTAAAGGAAAGGGATTTTGGAGCAACATAAGTACTTGTAAAATTAATTGATGCAGAACTATATTTTGGTTTGGCCAGTTTAGGGCATGGAGGTGTAAGAGAGCTGCCCAAATAGTAAGTAGCATTTTGAGTTTTAGAGTGTTCTTCTGTTCTGTGCCCATATGTGTAAGTTAGTGATGGTGGCAAATAAGGATGGACAGAGTGAAGAGGCTCCCAGCACTCTGGGTGGCATTGCTGCACCAGCACGTTAGACAGCATGTGCTGTGCCAGGTGTAGATTAGTTTGCTCCCTCCCAGAGTGGTGAGGGAGTCCTGAGGGAGATTGCAACACCCTAATAATAATTTCAGCATTTGGCTGCTCCAGGAGCAGTCTGGTGATGTGCTGCCCTAACTCCAGGCAGAGTATTGTCTTTTTGTCCAGACTGTATTTTTCAAATGTTTATGAAGTTAGCTCACAAACAGGAAACATGACACCATAGTATTTGTCAGCACTGTTTTACCACAAAGGAAACAAAATCACAATCTAGTCAATTGTTAGCATTTTACTTTGTATGTTGAACCTCAAAATACTTCATGCTGTCAGTCTTGCATATATGCCTTTCTTTGTTTCGTTTAAATTAAATTATACTGGCACAGTATTATGCTCTAATTTTCTAGGAACAATGGTCATCTGTGTAGAACCAATACTCTTAATTTGGCCAAGTGCCTATATTTTGTAGCAGCATTATGTGATTCATCTTGGATTGTGTTTGGATTATTCGACTGCAACACACAGGTTATGGTGGCTTGGAGAATACTGCAGATTCAGGGCCTTAGAGTGAGCAGTGGTTTTCTGAAAAACAGGCAAAGTGGCCAGACTTCTGCATGTTGCTGCTTTGTAGGAAATTCCAGTGTTAAAGAAGTTTATAGAGTGCTTGTTCTGTTTGTTTCTGAAAAATATTTTAGTTCTCTTAAAAAAGAGCTGTCAGTAATGGCCCCTTTCGCGGGGCTAAATTGGATAGCCTGGACTGCAGTCCAGAAGACCATTGAGAGGACTGTGCTGTGGGAGCTGGTGAGCAGGGGAGTGCCCCATCCCCTGGGGCACTTGAGGTTAGACCACCTTCAGTTATACTACTGAGACTGTAAATATATCAGAAATATAAGCAGCACATTATCTTGGCAGTGAGGAAGAGTGTGCCATCTTTAAACATGCTTGTTGTGGCTGTTAGTGCAAAGTTACCCCCAGTGTTGATCCTGTCTTCCAGCTTGCTTACCCACCTAAAGAGTCCCTCATTACTGTCGTTTTTGCTGTGAGCTCTAAACTTGAGCTTTGTTTCCTCCTCAACACGATCTCACCATCATTGCCTCTGAACTATTCTCATAGGTCATGCTCAGAATACACAAACCTGTAATTTTCTCCCCTTTCTTACAAAGAACAGTTATTATTTCCTACTCTGGACAAAGATGCAGTCCCATACACTTTTCCTTCATGCTAAATCTTTCTGTACTGCCAATATTGTTTGTTACTAATTAAAAAGCAGCCACTGCTAGTTTTATATTGGTATTGTAAGGATAGTGATTTAGCTTTCTTCTTGAGGTCAGAATGTGGTGTTCCTCGAGGACATTGGAGAGTTACACTGTGTAGCCGGGGTGTGATTTTGAGGTCTAAGCCTTCCTAGGTATAGCTAAATATCATTGAAGGAAAGTGTGTATGAACTAGAGTTATTAAATGTTTTGTATAAAATAATAACTTACTTTTCCTTTACAGACAAACACACAATGAGGAGGCACTGCATCTTGCCTTTTAGGAGTGAAGTCCTTTAAAAATGTAGCTATGAAAAGAAGACTTTTTTCCATACTGGACTGATACTCAACATGATGCTACCAAAGCAGAGTGTTAAAAATTGGTGCTAATGTGATTATGAGCATCCCAATTTCAAAATTACTATTTGAGTTCACTGCAGAAATGAATTTGGTCCTGTGATTTTGTATGAGATAGAGGTGCTTTCCTGAATGAGCAAGACAGTGTATCTTTAATACATAGCAGGTACTTTTAACTTGAATTCAGCTTGTTTATGTTGTGTAATCTTTCTGTCCTGGTTTGCCAGAGACTAGTTCAGACATTGCTCATTGCTTAGCGATGCTTATTGACAATTTAAATGAGATGCTCTCAGGTCTACTTGTATGCAAGATACTGAGAGCACATCCCAAGTAAAGGGAAGATGGTTTTAATGTTCATATGTTTGTTCATAGGAAAATACACTGCTTAATGTAAGTGAATGTCTGTAACCAGGACTATTTTCCTCAATGAGTGACTTTCTCATCATGATCTGTGGTGGTACCAGTGAAAATAAGTAATTTGAGTTGACTCAAACACCTTTTACTGTTTTGCTTTGAATTCTGGAGGAAGATGTAATGTCACATGCTAAGTAATTTTTCAGTTTGCTTTCTGAAAAAGAAAACAATAAAGTGTTGAAACTCCTTGAGATCATGAGGTAGACATTTCTGTGAGGTAAGTGATAAACTAAGATGCAGAGACAGCTCTGGCAGAGAAGAGAGCTGTAGCTTTTAAGAAGACTTGCACTGTGGGTAGTAGGTCATACTTTATAACCTAGGCTTTGTGACCATCTAGTGATTTTTGTAATACAATCATTAATATTTATTTCCACCTATATTTTGTATTTTCCCCTATTTGATAGCTTGCCAATAAAATTCCTTTCCCAGACATCTGAACCTAGCTTGCAGACTGACAGGGAACAAAAAAACACCTTCAAAGGAAAGCACGTTAAAAAGCTTAGAAATCAGCAGAAAGTGTTAACGGCTGTGTTGGCTGTTACACAATGGGATGCAGGAATTGCAGTAATGTTCTTCTTCCATCTGGTGCCTGCAAACTTGCTGTTTTCAAAGGCATTCATTGCTGTAGCAAACTGTTCACTTATTCATTCACGTGTAGCTGCCCGTTATTCCTTGGAAAAGACTTGGGTTGAAATTGACTCAGTTCTTTGTTAGGAAAGTGCTCAGTGTCAAACATATTACAAGAAGATGTCAGTCCAAATGCAAATATAATCAAATTTCAAAGTATCTCTGCATGGTTTATATATATGGAATGTACTGTGAAGGTGTAGTCCCAGGAGTGAGGATCTTGACTGACAATACTCAAAGGAAAATCATGCAATATCTATGCCAAAATGTCTGTCTTAGGCTGAAATTTCAATTTCTGTTTTAAATTTCCTGGCTTGTGTTAGCTAACATCCCAGCCTTAAAATTCCTTCTTTTCCTAGAATCTCTGTAGTTACTTTCTTTGTTACATCTGGACTGGTTAACTTTCAGGACTTGAGGTAGCTACTGACTGTAAGGGAAGGATGTTTTAGCGAACTAAAGGAGAGGAAAGAGCTAGAGCTTGTGCTTTTCACTCCCAGTAGCAAAATAAGACAACTTTATTTTGGAAGGTACTTCCTCATTTCCTTATATTTATTGGTTGATAGTTGGGGCAGTATTGGGGTTGCCAGTTTTGTCACTCTACTGCAGAACAAGGACCATCTTGAGCAATATTGGGTTTGTATTTACAGCTTTCATAGGAAAAGCTTCAGAGTCCTGTTAGGAGGAAAGCGAGTGAAGATAGAGAAGGGACACTTACTTTTTGTCAGAATAGGAGAGAAGGGAGTTGACATGTGATTTCTGAGCACAAACCAGTTAAAAATGTCCTCCTTAGGTAGCTGAGATAACCATATTCATATGACAAGAGTCTTTGATGATATGTTCATAGCAAGATAAGCTTGCCAGGTTAGCATAACTTAACTTACGTTTTCTTCTTCCAGAACATAAATTAATCTCTTCAGTCCTGCAATAGTGAGCAGGTAAATTAACTTATTCATAGTTTTCCTGAAAGTATTATGGGAATTCTTAGCATTCTGCCCATTTTAGTTAAATGTCATATAATAATATGCATTTATGTAAATCTTGTCTTGCTTTCAGAAGGTGTGAGCCAACAAGGGGGTGAATCGAGACTACATGGGAAATGTTCATTTTGGCATATGGAAGCTTTAAAGTCCTTTACTATGTAACTTTGTCTTTCTTTTATCTTTTTCTTGAAAGATTTCGTGGTCTCTGTATTGATATAACTATGATATTTGTAGTGACTGAATTACTAACTGTCAGTTACTGAACTGGAGAACCCTTGTTAAGAAGGAGCAGTTTATAGCAGTTAGAACATCACTGACCTTCATCTACTGTTGATATGTTATTTTAGGAGAAAAAAAATCAGTATTTCATGGAAATGTAAAGGCTTAATTTGGCAAAACCCATTTGGTCTTCTAGCCAATGAGAGAAGTTTGAAGAAATAAGTTGTAATTGGTAGGATGGCAGTACTGCAGAAAAAAATTAGGAAGGTATAAACAATGTACAGATACATCATCACGATCCGTGCAGTAAATGTGCTTGTAAAAGTTCCTTTAAAAATGTTTGTCCTCCCTATGCAGTTTTAAAATCTTCAGATTTTACAATTTGTTATTGTAATGGACTGATAACATGCACATTTCAAACAATCAGCTACTGTATTTAAAAATAAATGTGAACTTTTGTATGAAGTGCAGTTTATGGTAAGCTTGTCTCCTAAGGGTTTCAGTATCAAGGACATTTAGGATGAGAGTGTAAGTCCAATAGGCAGTAATAAGGGAAGGCCAGTGGTTGTGAGTAACTGTTTTTTGACTGATTTTCTTTGGAAATGGTATTAAGAGGTTATACTGTCTGTCTGCCGACTCCACCACAATGTACTTTGGAAGTTGTTTGCTAAGATCAGTCACATCTGGCAGAGGTTATTCATATTCAGAAGACGTAAGGTTCCTAGCGAGCTTTGCAATAGCAGCCAGTGAGGTGGAGAAGAAAGGTGCTGGTAATAACTCAAATGACTGAGTTAGGCAGGGATGATGAAAAGGGGTGGAAGCCACAGTGAGATCCTAGGATTTATTTAGCCCGTGTCTGCATTAGTACTGTGGTTCAGAGCAATAGTTTAGTTTTGGAGCAAAGCACCCAACTGTCCCCACTTAGCATGAGTCGGTTGGTTTGGCACATGTGAACTATATGACTTTTGGAGGAAACTGAACTGGGAGATCTGCTCCAGGTATGTGCTGCATGGGCTACAAATCCTAACGGGAGGCGTAAGAGTCCAAACCAATGACTGATTTTTATGTATAGCTTTGAACCACGTGTAGTTTGGTCTTTCAGTTCAGAGAATGAGACTAAGTCCAGTCTGCAGTAAAATCTTGGAGCTTCATACACTGTAAGTTCTGGGGTCTCTGCACCAACTGCTGATGCCCTTGCTCTATTCCTGTAGTACTGTAATGCTTGCTCATGCAGGTGTAGGCCCAAGTACCTTAGAGTGCCAGCACTTGTGCCTAGTAAAGCAGTCCTCTGAAAATAAGTTCATGTGTAGTCAGTGGAGAGCAGTGTGCGTTCTTGAGTATCTCTAAATAAAGAACTTGTTGGCTTGAATTTAGGGAGCACTTATGCAGACATGTTCTGCTTTGGAGACATTCAAAGCCAGTTATTTCTTCTCCAATTACGTTAAAACTTAAGCCCTGAATCTGAATGAATCTGAATGAATCTGAATGAATCTGAATGAAGTGTCTAGCTTAAGGAAACCGAATTCCATCTTCCAGCTTCATTTTTCTTTTCCCTCCTTTGTGCACTGTTCAGTCAAATCCACACTTTTGGCATGTTAGATAGTACTGATAATGTTAGAAGATTGTGTGTCAGAAGAATTAGTTGAAGGTGACTAAAGATCATTCAGTTTTTGGCATCTGGGCCATATTATTTTCAGCAATGACTAGAAGCTAAGTGTAGGCTTCTGAACTGAACTGATTGATATGTAGCAATGGTGAGTCCTTTGGCTGTCTTCAGTGGAAGCTTCTGAGTACCTGGTGCTTTGGAAAATTAGGCCACATAGGCACTTAAAAAGAAACCTAGTAATCTAAGTGGAAGTTTCTGATTTTGAGGGTTTTGTCCAAGATTTAAAAGCTAAGGCAAGGTTAATTGTCTTGGGTAGTTTTGCAGGTTTGCAAGAATGAACACAAGAGCAAGAAAAAGGTCTGGATGTGAAATCTGAGATCCTAAATAGGATGCCTGGAATACATTTAAGTATATACTTTGTAAGGTCCTTATGCTTCAGCAGGTGTCTCAATGGATGTTTAATGTATGTTTAACTATTCCAGTGATTAAGATGTAGAAGTGCAGTTAAAGAACAATTGAAGAGAGTATGCAATCAAAATTTTGATCTCATGGTCTGGTATTAGCTAGAATTATTTAGCTTTCAAAAATAAATATAACAGCTAGAAAAGTAAGAAAAATGTTAAACACTGGAAAGATGAGAATGCAAAAGGTCTGCTATACCAAGAGTTAGCAAGGTATGATACTGTCCTTTGGATTGTATTAGAAAAACTGTTCTGATCTGATTTTCTGTGATGTGTGTTTCTGTCTCTGCCCTTGCCTCTCCTCAGAAATACTTCCATCAGTGGAATGGTGTTAACCACATTTGAGCAAGGTAGAGATTTTTAAAGGTCGTTAGGCTCCTGTAAGTTTTACGGCCTTAAATGGCTGAGTGGAGGACAGAGTCTATAAAAGTTCTCTGCCTGAAGGAAAACTTGTATCATGTGATGGTAACTTACTGTGTGCCAGAGAACCCACATGACAAAGACCTTATAAATATCCCAGCTGAAGGAAAAGCCCTGTCCTTGGACCTAAAACTCAGCTGACCACAAGATTCAAATCTGAAGAAAGAAAAATCAATCAGACAAAACATTTCATAATAATTCAAGGTAATTCTGTGTTTACGATATTTAACAAGCAACTTGATGAGTAATTTCAAAATGTTTTGTCATGTGGATTTGATGCAATATGAAAAAACAAACATGCGTTGATTAAAGTAATATGCTTACATAAATAGAAGATGGCTTTATTGCTATAGAATTTTTTCCGTCTTTCCTCAAGTACCTGTGCTTGGTGAAGACAGTGCGTTTGTCTAACTGTGAGTAAAGTCTTCTACTGAGCAGCCTTTTAGCCTTCCCAGAACATTCTGGGTATGTGGATTTTGAAATGGTGCATTCTTTGGTGAAGCCCAGCTTACTTTTAGTTGATAGAACATCTGTCCCTGTGAAGGGAAGATTTGAATGTCTGTGAATAGTAAAAATGTGATGAACCTTAGCATTCTTGATCCGACTTTACATAGATACTCCGGGTTTCCTTAGGCTGTCCTGAATTTTTGGGCGTATACAATCCTATCCAAAGCTGCTGTGTGCGTGTGTATGTGTGTGGGGATACTAAACTAAATCCATAATCTATACAGAAGCCCAGTGATTGCTCCAAGCTTTATTACCCTGTTGTTCATATATGCAGAAATCCTTTATGCTTCCAGGGAAAACACAGGAACTGTAGTGCTAGGCATCTCTCCTGGTTACTATAGATGGCCATCTTTGAAATCAAGATGTAAAGAAATACTCTTTTTAAATTCAATATGAGGAATACTTGCTTTCTTTGTCTTTTTGCATATTTGAAGTTTTTTTTTTTCTCATTGATTTAATAATTTAATAACTATAGTATTGCGTGGGCATTGGTCGCTGTAACATTTCAGAGCAAGGACATATTGAAATTCTGTCCCTCTTTCACAGAAGTTTATGTAAGGACTCGCAGTACTGTGAACTGTATCTGATTCTGCTTTAGAGGTCAGTCTTAGTAGCCAGACATGCAAAGTTCTTTAATATCCGAGTTTTTCAATTAAAATGAACCATACCTTACTGATAAAGTAAAGGTTTTTCTAAACCATGTTTTCAAACATTGTAGCTAGTCTACACTGCTTTTAGATAGAGCTTCTTGGGCACCTACAAGAATCTGGCCATTGGTAATCTAGAAAAGGTATTTTTTGCCAGCGTTAATCAGATTTGTTTTATTAGACTTTATTTACTGCTCCATGTCGTTCTCCACATTCTTCACTGTTTCTACTAACATGACTTACTTTCTTTGTCACTGCACAAAAAGATCATTCAGCTACCACAGTAGAGTCTCATTACAGAATTTTATTTCAAACCCATCTCTAGACATATGTGATGGTCTGAGTGGCAGTGGTAATGGCCGCCGGACACGTGCGGGGTCGGGCACTAGGACCGATCACAGACAAGCGGTCAGGAAGGCTGCGCCACAGACTGACGCTCATGGCGGGAACTCGCTTTGAGTGAAAGAGCCGAGGCCTGCGCGTCGGCCCGGGGGTACGATTAGAGAGGCTAAGAGTTAACCGCCCCAACAACTCGGCAGAGCCCACCCGTACCGTGCCTCGATTAAGTCAGTTCTGACACCAATTTTCTATTAACGAATTAAAACTGTTTAATTAGGGATTACCAAATAAAGTAGGATGAGGATTTAGGGAAAAAGGCAAATAAAATAAACGTACAATTCAAGTAACGCTGTCAAAGAGAGCAACTGAAACCAAGGAACACTTTACCCTTTAGTCGGGGTACTTATACTCTATGTACTCTAATCACAGAAAAGAGGGAAGCGAGCTCCCCGCGCTTACCGCGGTGTAAGCGTGTGCCTTACGCCAACAACGCGTCGGTGAGCAGCTCCCGATCGGCGGCCGCAGTTCTCTCCTGTAGTCTTTGCGACGGACACGACACAAGCTTGTGTGCAAAAAGAACACTTTATTATTGTTCTAAGCCTTTTTCTATGCTCTCCTATACATGTGTTTCTACATCTCATTGGTTAAGCAAAAAATCAACAGTCCACAATTGGACAACTTTTCTCTACTGTAACTTCGATAGACTTCTTTTACATGTCCCATCTGGTGATTCGGCAGATGTTTCACCTGGCAGTCGCTTATCTTGTTTACTCAGCTCTTCTCAAGATTCTCAGGCCTCTTCAAGGGCACGGTTATCTGCTCAAGGGTAACTTCAAACTTGCATTCCAGCCCCTCAGACCAGCCAAAGTTTCCCACACTCTCCAAGCAGATAGTTTCTGGTGAGTGGATGTAAAGGCAGCTGGTGTAAATCCCTCCAAATGATGAATTTCTGGCGATCAGCTAATGGTTGATCTGATCAGTGGTCGCGAGATGAATATCCAGAAAAGTGGAATTATAATCCACAGTACGGTACACGGACCGACACCGTCGCAGAAGCAGGTAAATCCTCTAGCAAAACAGCACAAGCAGCACCTGGTATTCCCAGCAGACTTGACAGTGCTTCAACGACAGGGACAACTGACTTCAGAGAGACAGCAAGCAGCCAGGCGTGGAGTCTTTCTTTATTTCAGTCTGGACCAATCAGGTTCCTAGCTGCTTCCCCTTTTATGCTTTTAGGTCCACTGATCTTCTCTGTGCAGCAAATCGGAGTCTTGTTCCTGGGCGGTTTCAGGCGGGGCAAAGACTGTCAGTCAACTGTCTGCAACAAACTAGACATTTTACCACTTTTAGGTCCCTCACTCAGCCTGCTTGTTTGTCCTTGATCCCTGTCCTTGGGGTAGTGATTGGCAGGCTGAGAAGGCCATTTTAGCTGTGGGGCTGCTGTTCCAAAGGACATAATTGCAGTACATGGGAACTGTTCCTCACAACATACCTCTGAAAATAGCTAGATTTTTTTTTCAGAAAGAAAGTCTTCTGAAAACTGCCCAGATACTACTGTGATGGAAATATTGGTAAAAAGGAAGAAATAGAAAAATGACACAAGTGGGGTGGTTAGTGATGTCTTTCAGTTAATGCAGTTTGTTAACTTCAGCTGAAATCCCTGTTGTAATGTAATACACTTACTTTTCTGAAATGTATGTTCACAGTATTTTATTTAGCTGGTACCTTCAGATTTTGCGCATTAGTATTATTTTAAGACAGATCTGAGAATTTATTTCTGCCTGTTTATTTTTCAGAGGCAGCCCTTTATCCTAACTGTGTGTAAACATTACTTTTGTAAGAGTCTGCTGTACTGACAGCTGGTTATGTTGTAGATGGTACCAGTGAATGGTATCTCTTTTTTCAGCCAGGTCTACAAATCTTGCTGTAATGAGTTGTTCTTTTGTATGTGTGAAGTCCTTCATAGAGGACAGCACTCTCCAAAGATGTAAATAATATGTAATTAAAATGCATAATCTGTTTTCTTTAGTGATTGAAGAACATTTAATAACGATACATCAGTAATAGCAAAAAGTGCTTAAGCAAACCAAATCAAAATCAAGTGCCTTGAAAATTTTTAAAGAATAATTTTTAAGAATTGAACGATTGACACTTTGAACCAATCTTACTAAAGATATGTAGTCATACAAGGAATGAATGGGTGGAAAGAAAACAAGTGTTAAAGAGTAGGAGGGACGTGAGCGGATGCTGTACTTCAGTAAAGAAGGGGATGAGCCCAGTCTAGTCAGTTAGATAATAGTTTTAAAGTAATTTCAGATGTCCAGAAGTTAGATTACAAATAGGTTAATTTTCAGGATAAGGAGAGCAGAGTGGTGAGCTTTTCCTCCCTTATTTATTCTTTCCATCTTTTGATCTGTGTCTTAATTTTTCCCCTGCTGGTATCAAAGAACAGATATCAAAAAATATCTCTGACTGTAGAGTAGAGTACATACAGTTATAGTGGGCTGGTTCTGAAATAAAATGTTTGTCCTTAAATAGTAATTTATTAAAATGATAGAAATTCAAAACATGGGTTAAATTTGATGAAGTGCATTTAATTAACCAATGGGAGATGCCACTTAGAGGGGGGGAGAGCCCTTGCGAAAGGCTTCTCCCGTTACTAGCACACAGTTTGCAGTTTTGTATTGTATGTTGCAAATAACAGAGAAGAGAGAAAAAGAGAAAGCATTTTTCAGATGTTTCAAACATGGCTATAGCAAGGAAATAACTGAGGTTGTAAGCTGTTTTTCAGGGACCTTCTGTTCGTTCTATTTTTGAAGAAGTTTTAAGTGTTTAATTCTGGAGGCAGAGTAGCTATTATTCATGCATTGCTTTGTTAGATGTAATTAACCTCATGGAGAGGTAGGATGTGAACCCAGGCAGAATATCATACATTTATGGCTATGTTCTTTCTGGTACCTGAGCTCTCTCTCTAGAAGTTGTGAACTTGCCTTTGCTGAAACAGATTATTCATTCTGATAATGTCTGGAAACCAAACAATACAATAAAATAATTGCATACACTGCATAGTTTCCATCTGTCCATACTTTCCATATTTGTGTTCAGTAGTGTGTTATTCCCTAAATCTTATTGTAAAATAAACAGGAATACATGTAATCCTTTTTTTCTCCTTATTTTCCATCTTTCCTTTTGCTGCACTTTACAATGTTTTTCTTGAGTATTTTTAGTGAAGTTGGAAAAATAATTATTGTATCTGTAGCTTTTGGAAGAGTACAGAAAGCTTCCTCAACAAGTCTCTCCAAAAATAGATTAGGAAAAATATTTATGATAGAACTAGAAATCAGTTCTGGAAGATATACACGTTTTTAGGTTAAAACAACAGTTGAAGTTTTTACCATGCCAATAATAGCATTTGAAGAAAAACTTGTAGAATTATTTTCCCCACTGTCTGTTTGTTGATAACTGTGGCATTATTAAATTTAATTATTATTCTGGTATTATTTATAAAAATGGTAAGAGTGTTCTGTATGTAAGAGCTGATGGAGTTTTTTCAGCAGTGTTTTTTTTTTTCTTAATGAGCAAAACCTGAAGCTCTTTCAGATTTGGTGCTAGCATGTGGTAAGAAGTACAGATAGCTGGCCTTGGGAAACAAGCTTGAATGGATGTATCACCAGTTGGTTCTGTTTAAAATAAATAAATGGGCAAGCTAAGTATTTAAGTTTCTTAATTTCAAAAGGACAAACTATAATTTCTTAAAGATATTAAGTGATTTTGGCTGAAGCATGCTTTGACTTCCTTTCAGTTGAAAGTCCAGGATAGTCTGAAACCTAACCATTGTAGCAAGATCATCAGGAAGATAATGGAACCTTAAGGGATTGAGCAAAGGTATAGCTTAGATGTTTAAGAAATAAAATAAGAACTCCCAAAAAGAGAACCTGCGTTATATCTTGGAAATAAGTCTAAAAAGATGCTAAGACAAATGTCAAAAGGTTCCTGCATATAAAAAGATTAAAGGAAGAGAAACAAGCCCAAGGAAAAGATGGCAGGCAAAATTATATTTTGCTTTCTCCACCACGTACATGGAAATTAATTCCCATTTTCAATAAAGATGATTTTAGAGAAGGCATGATATGAGAATGGGGGTATATGTAGACAAAAATTACTTAGATCAAGGGGGAAGCAAAATTTGAGAGGAGGTTGGGAATTAGAAGGTAAGAGAGAACTTGGAATTCATGTCAGGTATCTGTTGTGTTGAATGGTAGTGTTGGAATGCAACAAAAGAAGTCTGGTTGTTTGGGTTTTTTTTCTGATTAAAAAGGAAAAACGTTACAGGGTTATCCAAGGTCTGAATAAATTTTTAAAGAAGAAATAGGTAAACGTTGAAAATGGAAATAGAATGGAAGACAAGATGTGTTTACAGAAGGTAGTGGATGTGTTGAATCATTACCCGTTATTTGGTAAAATAACTGATTTGTTGGAGAAAGAAAATCCAGTGCTTCTAATCAATTTAAAGTTTAGTAAAACTTTTTATATTAGTAGCACACGGGAAAACAAAGCTGAATGATAATACCACAAAAATTTGTCCTTGGACAAATCTTGCATTTTAACAGTAATTGTAGTACAGGAAGTAGGAGAGAGTTAATTAAATTTGCTGATGGCAAAATATCTGGAGGCACTGTCAATACAGCAGAAGATGAGAAATGCCTGCAGAGAGAACCAGAGGACCTTGAGGACTGGCATAACAGAAACAAAATGAAATTTAGTGGTGCAAAATATAAGGTCACGTACTTTGGGGGTAAGGATAATTCTGTTTCAGAAGTTTGTGGCTCATTAGATGGAAATGTCCGAGGAGGAGAAAGAGGTTGGTGCTTTAGTTGATCGTAGAATTACTGTGAGCTACTAATGGGCATGAATGAAATAAAGACAGTTTTCAGTTCTGTCTGGGTGTTTCAGTTGAGGACTCATCTGTCATGCTGTATGTTTAATTTCAGTTACTCCCACTCAAAAAAAAGAAAAAAAGAGATTAAAAAAACTGTAGATTTCTTACGGTGATTGGGAAAATCAGATCAGGAAAAACCTATCTTACAAGAAAAGACCAGAAGAATTCATCTTGTTCAGCCAAGGAAAAAACCCCAAAGATTATTTATCTCTGTTAATAGATTGGGTAAAAAAGGTTTGATATGCCAGGGAATGGAACAGCTATTTAAACGAAACTAAAATTTTGGCACTGGAATTAAATGTTATAAACTGAACTTGGGTAACTTGCACTTGAATCAGAGGAATGAGATGCTGAAATGGCTTTCTGAAAGAACCAATAGTAGACTGAAGCCAGGTAGTTTTAAGCTACAACGGTATAAATTTAGTAAAAGGCATTATATGGTGTTTGATACCTGTGATAATGAGATCATAAACTTAATGACCCAGAAGGTCCCTTGCCCTCCTATTTCATACGTAATTATTATTAAATTTCTGTCATCCATGACTGTGATGAAAGACAGATATTTAAAATTAATGCCTTTGTTAATCAATTGGTCGATTGATTGATCTGTTTATCCACCTGTCTGTCTGTCTGTCTATCTATGTATCTATCTATCTATCCATCTATCTTAGATTTTGCAAGGCTGCTTTGAGGGTCAGGAAATTAGAGCAGAAATTGCTCAAGACTGCATATTTTCCCGTGTAAAACAAGACCTACATCTTTACATTATGTGTGGGAGAGATTTTCACTTTTGCCCTAGATAAAGGGTCCTAAAAGCCTGGGATCTGATTTTGAGCAAGTGTGTGATCCTCAAAATCCCTCTGATTTCATTCTTTCGAAATCTGGGTCCCAAGTTCTGTTTTCATGTGGAGTTTGGCTAGGAATTTCTCCTTTTGTGTCCTTCCCAAAATAAATCAGAGAGGTACTTTACCTTCACAGCAAAGGAAACAGAGGGAAGAAAATACAGGAAGTTTATCAAGAACTAGGCTGACAATTCACAGTGCTAACTAGCATTTTCCCCTTATTGTTTGGAGTCCTGCTTCATCACTGAGATTCCACTGTACCGTGAGGAACGCCTGTCTTAGGGTAAGCTTTCAAAAGAAAATGAGGAAATAATTCAGTTTAGTTAGAGGAAGTGGGCTGAGAATTTGTGGGTGAGATTGCAACCGTGGTCACCCTTCATATGTGTGAGAAAGAGGAAAGGAGTGTTTGCTATAGTTGGACTGTGAAGAGGAACATGTAGAGAAAGTCTGGGATAAGCGGACAGTCATTGGTATGGACTGAGGTTGTTCCTTCTAAAACTTGCTTAATGATGGTACATGTTCCTTCTTTTTTCCCCCAGAGGTTTAATGGGGAACTTCTGTGCTTCCATGTTTCAGACCTGATACAGCTACTCAAAAATATTAGTGATTCTAAGCAGTGCCCCTGAGCTTCAGTTAGCTTGTGTCCACTTTGTCATGAGCATTAGAGATTCAGGAATTATGATGAGACCAACAAATTATTAAATCCCCTTTGATGCTTTGGTTTTCTTGTCCTCTGGGATTGGAAATGTGAGTAGTCATAGCCTTTTATAGTGTACTAGTCTAAAAACATTCTTGTCTGATAAAAAGAACCAGGAAGTTCTTATTAAGCCTGGTAACAAAGAGGATAACAGGTATCCTGAACACAAAGCACAGAGGGTGGAGAGAGCACTGCTCTGAGCAGCCTTAGAGGTTGAAAACTTGGTCCCTGCTCTTGCAACTAAACTTTAGAGCTGAGCTGTGATGGGTTAACAAGGGAGGATACTGCAAGGTTAGTAATTTATTTCACCTTTGTAGCTGAGCTTTGCCTTGAAGCAGAGAAACACTCTGGTGGTTTAAAATGCTATTTTTAATGAAAAACAATTAATAGATTATCATAGAATCATGGAATGGTTTGGGTTGGAAGGGACCTTAAAGATCATCTAGTTCCGATGCCCCTGTCATGGGCAGCAATACCTCCCCCTGGACCAGGTTGCTCCAAGCCCCATCCAGTCCAGCCTTTAACACTTTCAGGGAGGGGGCATCCATAGCCTCCCTGGACAACCAGTGACTCACCACCCTCACAGTGAAGAATTTCTTCCTGTTTTCTGACACAAATCTAACCTCTTCCAGTTTAAAGCCCTTATCCCTTGTCCTGTCACTCCGTGCCCTTGTAAAAAGCCCCTCCCCAGCTTTCCTGTAGCCCCTGCAGGTACTGAAAGGTGCTCTAAGGTCTCCCTGGAGCCTTCACTTCTCGAGGCTGAAGAACCTCAACTCTTTAAGCCTGTCTCCATAGCAGAGGTGCTTAAGCCCTCAGATCATCTTTGTGGCCCTCCTCTGGATTTGCACCAGGAGCTCCATGTCCTTCTGGTGCATCCATAGCTTTAGATTTTTATCTTTTGCTTTGTAATCTTGTTTCCAGCTTTGTTACCAAGAACATAATATTTTGCTTTCCAAGGTGAAATCTGTTTTCATTTTTCATTCATCTGGTGTTAAAAATGAACGGAACTGACAGACAGGCTTCTTCAGAGAAGATGTGTCCTAGGAAAGCAGCATGTAAAGCTGCCAAGCAGCAGGGATTTACAACATGAGAGAAGGTTGGGATTTGCTGGAGTTGTGCTTGAGTCCTGCCAACTGGAGGTCTCCATGTGCACCTGGTACTAGCTGCTGACTGGTGGGAAAACATCCTGGCAGGCAAGGTACAGGTGGAGTAAAGCAGAGCCTTGGGCAATTTCCCAGATTGTTACAGGCTTCAGAAAGGCACTTTTTACCCAATCTTTACAAATGCCTGGTATTCATGAACTGTGCTTTGAGTTGAAGCATATGTGCTATTAAATGGTCCATATTACTTACCTTCTAGTGGCTGAAAGTGCAGTCGTTTGGAAAAAGAACAAATGTTTTTGAAAGTGCCATTCTGAGTATCCGTGCTGAAAGCTTGCTGTAGTGAAATAGATTACTTTTGAATATTAACATTGTTCTTAACTTCCCTTGCCCTTGTTCTCAACCCCACACATCTTCATGAACTTGGTTCAAGCTTATGATTTGACTTCCATGTTACAAAAATGAGACAATGCATAGTAAAGAGTTTGAAGTGAGTACTTCTTTGACGATGATAAAATGAAGACTGTGTAGAAGTCTTCTATGGATGTGTTGAATTTTCATACTAGAAGACCATTCTGCTTTTTTTTCAGAAACACTGTCTTCACTTCTATTTAATTTTTAATACCCAACTGCTCAGCAGCCTTTATCTCCATAGCAGGACTGAGGCCAGTAGGTCTGAGTTTATGTAGGCACTGATTGCTCAGCCCATATTGCTGTTTTGAAGCCTCAGGACAATACCCAGGAGACAAAGCTGCAGCACATAGGTTTGTATATTTTCCATACAGGTTTGTGGAAGCCTGTCCTTTGGGCAGGTGTGCCTGTTAAAGCACATCCATGCAGTCACAAGTTGGGAGGAGGACAGGCCATCTGTATAGTCAGTGTCTTAGTAGAGGTTTGCACTGTGAAAACCCCCAGTAACCCTGATTAAAGAGTTACGGTTTTATACGAGAAAATCTAATATTAATGTGCTCTATTTAGGTTAATTTTGTCTGAGTGACTCAGACAGTTCCCAGTTGTGATTGGCAATCAATAGCAATAATGTGAGCACTAAGTCATGTTTCTTCATCAAAATGACAAGCCTCAGAGCAGACAGTATAATTGTTTGCTTTTCTGCACAGATAGAGACATGATTGCTGTGCCTTTTCCTAAGGAATGAGTTCATGGGGGCTGAAGATATTAATATCTAAAGTACCAGAGCCAATGACTTATGTAAGAATATGGAAGTGTAAATATAAACCAGAATGGGCATTTAAAAAGTCATGCTAAACATTTGCAGCAGTAGCCAGTGACAGGTATTTTATAAATACTCTTTAGAAATTTGGAACAGAGTGGAGCTTCTCGATATGGCATCTCAAAGAGGCTTGTTTAACATGAAGGTTGAACAATTGTTAGGTACATGCATACATGGTGTTTTAGGAAGAGAAACAAGGATTTTAAGGTTTATGCAAGTAATGGAACTTATGTAGCTGCTATTTCTCAACAGGGTCTAACCTTAAACCTTAAATTGAAAATAAAATAATTATTTTATGAACTTACCAGTGTGGCGTATGTTTTTTCCTGTTTTATTGAGTCTTATCTCCATAACAGAGAACTAAGTATCATTGTTTTCTTTCAGTTTTTTGTTAGCATAGTTACGTATTTCTGTCTAGCATCTAATTTTTGTGTGTGTGTGTGTTCAAAATGTCATGTGTCTTTAGGCTCAGTTATATGTATATTACTCAATATCAGCAATATCAACAGTTCCTTCAGTACCAGTGTGATTCAGAGATAAGCCAGAAAAAGTTGGTTATTTTGGGAGCACCTAATATCAAAGGGGTGAAAGCTACAGAAATCCTGTTGAAAGTTAGATTGTTTCTCACTATGAAATTCAAAGACTTTCAGGAGGACGAGTGGGGCAAGGAGAATTAATGATTTTGAGATGGAGCTAGCATCTCTAAGAGAATCTGTGCTGAACAATTGCTGTACCAGGCTGGTACTAGTCTTGATGCTACATGTTGTTCCTGTGTTCATGGTCCTCTAACTCACATTTCAAGTATCTCAGTTAATGTGTGGGCAGGAGTTTTATTCAACATTTACTCATTTTGGAAAACCTGGATCTCAGTAAAGCGCAACATGCAATCTGCCAGGCTAACATGATTCAGGTATTCTGCATTAATTTATACATTTTGTCCTTTTTATTCCAACTCAAATGGAATTGTGTAAAGCTGAACCACAGCTCATTTGCAACCACCATGAACCATGGCAAAATAAAACAAAGCAAATACACTGTAATTTTTCAGTCAGTTTTGGAAAGCTGATCCTAGCCCTGTTTTACACACACGCATCATCCTTCATAATTTTAGGGAAACATATGTATATTTAGTTGCTATTATAAAACTAATGTTTGTTTTTTCTTTCCAATTTTCCTCTTTCATCCAAAGACTCTGTTAAAAATTGAGATTTTCTACTGCTGTTTTATGTAAAAAAAATTAAGATTCTTAACTGTGAGGAAAAACTGTATGATTGAAGAGCTAGCAGGAACGCTAACAGAGGAAAACATGGGAAGAGTATTTTAAATGAGAATATGTAAAACTATGTTTCAAGTATGCTTTCAGCACCTACTTCTGTGATTAATCCTTGTTTGAGTAGAAGGCAAAATTGTGAAAGAGTTAACCACCTCAGTGTTAAAATTATACTAGTAAGTTAAAGATACAAGCACATCTTGCATTTACTGTTTCTTCTCTGGCATCAAATTCTGTGCCTGGCTTTAGTCTGGAAGTTACTAGCACAGTGATTTTATTTTTACAGTCTTACGGTTTTCCTTGGTTGTATCAATAATAGTCTTGCACCATTTGAAGAAATTCACAAATACTGATGTTACCAGGTTCAAGTAGTACTGCGACTTGATGATCTTAAAGGTCTTTTCCAGCCTTGGTGATTCTGTGATTCTGATTCTGTGAAAACTGGTATTTTACCTTTGATAATGTAGGGACATCCCACTTTCAAACGCACGTTGTCTAATAGTTCAGAGAACAATTAATCAGTATTTTTGTTCTTAGGTATTTAGTACAGAGGGTTATTATTCTTAAGTTTTTTTCCTAGATTTTTACAAAGCACAGTTTTGACAGTGGCCAAGGCTGTGAAGGTCCATGGGTGTGTTACAAGGTTGTCCAAGACATGGTTATGTTAATACTGCCCTGTGGTTGAAGGTGGTGCCAACCTTTGATAAACCATTAAGCATTGTTTGTACTGATTCCAGTTTTAAAATGAAACCATTACAAAGATGACTTTCTAAACATGTTGGTATTTTACCACTGAATGATTACAGCGTGATAATATTTGATCTTCATTTTGGAATGTTTGGTTTTGAAAACAAAAACATGCTTAGTGTGTCTTCTGTATTGTACTGTCATCCCTTGTTTTAAAAGTTGTTAATGTTCCTAAACGGTTTACCTACCAAAGCTTTAGAACTGGTTTTGAAGCTATTTTGCTAAAATGCTAAGTTGTAATGTAGCTAATTATAGTATTGAGTGGAAATACACAGCATTTTGACACTAGGAATCAGAATAATTAAATTATGCACTCAGTTCTGTTGAGGGTTTACCTTACAAGCTTGATCAAAGCACTTTGCCTTTCTGTCTCAGTTTTCACAGAGCAGCTTGTGCTTGTAAGGGCTGGAAGTTAACAAAATAAAATAACTTTATAAAAGAGCAATCGTGGTACAGACTATGAAGTGAACTTTGTAATGCCACTTTGAATGAAAAAGCCTCCTTAAAATATAAAATGAAATACTAAGGCAAGACCCTTACCATGAATTAATCCCTTTTTGCATTGTAATGTTTACTTTCTGTTCAACTATTCCCATCTTCATCAAGGAATAGATAAATTTAGGACCTCACCACTCGCTCTTGTATCTTGGTCTTCCTGGTTTATTACTGAAAATTTTGCCCAATTTTTTTGTTTTTTTCTTTAAGCTGGAACTGTAGATTAAACATTGTGCAACTTAAAAAAAAAAAAATCATGAGTAAATATCATTTGTGAGAATAAAAATCACAGGACTGAGCTATTTGGTATTTATGTTACAATGATCAACATATACTTTAGTAATTAAAACAAACTGTATTTCACAATGAAACTGTATATAACCAGCATTAGTGCAGTGGTCTATGATGTTCTTCCATGTGGCACATTAAAACATGTAGAATTAAGCAAGGGATAAATTTGACCCCATTTTTTGCGCTTTTATTGTAATCCAATTTTAATTTTGCAGTTTTCCCTGAATAGAGGAGAGGAAGAAACATTAAGTTGCCCAAATATAACACCGTGTATGATCTGAGAAAATCCTACTGCATGTTGTGTAGTAATGAGAGCATGTTTATCATTATGGATTCCCCTGCTGCAGGTTGTTTATTCAGTTTGAGTAGCAACCATGTTTTTTATTTGACTGCTAAAATCCTGTATTGTAAGTAGTTCTAAATTTCTCTGGTGACCCATATCTCTCAGCAGTTGGAGGACAATACAAAATGAAGAAAAAGAAATGGCATTTGAGGAGTACTAGATGGCTAACTTAACCCCCTGTATCCTCAAATCCAGTTTGAAATACAACTTCCTGTTGGAGGCCTGTGTCTCTAGTGGGACTGGGAGGAAAGTATGATTTTTTTCCTACTGGATATGTTCTAATTGCTGGGAAGGGTGGAACGGGTTCACGTGAACGTTTGTACTTGAGGGGAAAAATAGGAATATTGTTTCTAATTCTGTTGAAATACGGGCATTTTGAAAAGCTGTTTCAGAAAAACATAAACTACTTGGAAGTGTCTGAGTTATACAGCAAGTCTGCACTAAGTGAGCTCTACCATCAGGCCATACCTGCAAGGTGCTGCTGGTGTGGGCATCGTTCAAGAGCCATCCTTGGCAATTGCTACTGTGGTGGTAGGTAGAACCATTCCTGACCACAAATGAGACAAACGTGGCTGATAAACCACAGATTTGTCCCTATGATTGCACTGTGCTAGAGGCTGCTGATACTTCAGTTCTTCACATTATTGTGCAAGCTTAGATGTTTTAGTGGTACATGAGACAGATCTGTAGAGGTGGTAGATGCTTTAACTCTAGACTTTGGGGACTGAGCTGTTTTGGAGTTAGACCTTTGATTTTATTTTAATTCAGACCCGTGCCTTGTTAGTTGTTTTTGGAGGCAAAGATCAGAACTGTTGTAACCATATGCTTCTGCATGGTCAGCTGCCATAAATTGATTTTTATTTTACATTCTGTCATGTAAATGCATATTTTGGCTCTTGAAGTACTTTTTCAGTATGCTCAGTGTGTCCATGTATTATAAGCCTTATAAAGGGACATGAAATGTCTGTGGTATCAATATGAAATAAATGGATTTCCTTTTAAGTGTCTTTCATATTTCAGAGTTACAATTGCAGTCAGGTTTATAAACCTCCAGTTCCCTTTCGCTCAGTGCTGTATGAATACTGTGGTAGAAGTGAAGGTGTTTTTTTAATAGAAAAGTAATTTTCACAGAATCACAAAATAGTCATGGTTGGAAAGGACCTCTGAGATCACCAACTCCCAACTGTCATCACAAAAAACAAAACAAAATAAAAAAACAAACAAACAAAAACCCAACCAAAAAACACCACACAACACACCACCCAAAAAAACCTCCCACACAACAAAACCCCAAACAAACAAAAACACCGCAAACACTCCACCAAATAACACCCACAAAAAAACCTCCTACCACCTGAGCCACTAGAGCATGTCCTGAAGTTTCACATCTACACATTTGTTGAATACTTTCAAGGCTGGTAACTCAACCACTTCCCTGGGCAGGCTGTGCCAGTGCCTGACCACTCTTTCAGTATAGAAATTCTTCCCAATGTCCAATCTAAATCTCTGCTGCCACAGCTCAAATTTTCTTGAGGAATTAATTTTTCTAATTAGACAAATGAAAACGAAGTAATTTACATAGGATCAGTTTAATCCTACTGAAAGTGTGGCAATGTGTTAAACTTTTCTGAAAGTTTTTTTAGCAACAGTTCAGCAATATGCTGCATTGCCCAGCAGAACTGTAGTTTTTAGATCTTTCCCCACCAATGCTCTGTTGGGGAAAATGACATTATACTTTTGGTGGTATAGTATTTCCTTTAACTCTGTGGCCATTAGAGCAGTGAAATGCCCTTGAATGCCTCAAGGTAGAGATAGGCTGGCTAAAAACCCTCTTTTATGGGTGAGAATGAGACATGCATTAGGTTATACACACTGCTAGGATTATCAAAGCTAATGTCCAGCTGATTCTAAGTGAATTGATTAGGCTGATTTCTGTGGCAGCCTTTAATTTGGAAATACTGACATTTTCTTTTTTAATAATTGCAGTCTCTAACCAGAAGGTTTTTGTTGTGTGAAAAATACTAAGATTTAACTTTTATGTTGATTAAAGAAAAAGACAAATGTCAAAACACTGAAATGTCTTGGGAATGGAAGTTGCAGTATTTGGTCAGCACTTCAAGTCTTCTTTGTGTAAAACACAGTTGAGCAAATGAGGTATGTGAAGTGTGTGGGAAATCCCTAGCTGCAATAAGGAGAATGAGGGGCATTTGTCTTTTGATTTGTTCATATTGTCAATATTTGTGTGACAAAGGGAGAGAACAGAGCTGAGATCAGCTTGTGGGTAATCTTGATGTGACAACACTTGTGTTATAGACTCTATTTCCTGTAGCAGTTTCTATCTCCTGCTCTGTTGACTGTGCTTCCCAGCTTTGTATCATCAGCAAAATTTGTCAACAATCTCATGCTTTTATGTTCAGGTGATTAAGAAATATTTTAACTACAATTACATACCAGTTTTAGAGGTGCTTTGTTACTTGAATGTCTTCTGGTCAATAATTCTCCTTTTTTGCATATCCCATTATCTCCCCCTTTTTTCAGTTTCTTATGTGTTGCATTTTTGACATAATCCCTATCTTCTCCAGTTTAAATAATAATTTCCCACTTGGCTCAGTATCGAGTCACAGAATCATAGAATCACAGGATGTCTTTGGTTGGAATAGACCTCCAAGATCATCTAGTCCAACCTCTGACCTAACACCACAAACTCACCACTAAACCATGTCCCTAAGCACCAGGTCCACATGCTGTTTAAATGCCTCCAGAGATGGTGACTCCACCACCTCCCTGGGCAATCTATTCCATCACCTGACAACCCTTTCAGAGAAGAAATGCTTCCTAATATCTAACCTAAACCTCCCCTGGCACAGCTTGCATCCATTCCCTCTGGTCCTATCACACATCACCATGGAGAAGAGGCTGTCCTCCTCATCACTCCAGCCTCCTTTCAGGTAGCTGTAAATGTTTTACTGAATCCAGACAGACTGAATTCCCTCCATTTCCTTGTCCACTGATTTAGTTATCTTACCAGAGGAAGACATCAGGTTACTTTGACATGCTCATTCTTTGGTGAACCAATGTTATGTTTTATCCCAGCATCTGTATAGCTCTGTATGTTTAATTATTCATTCTTCAAAAATAGTTCTAACCTCTGTATACACCTAGGTCAGACAACAGTTACCTAAGTAGCTTTTTTCTCCTTTCTTAAATGCAGATACTTAATTTCATATTTTTCATTCAGGCATTACCATTCCATCATGATTCAATTCAGAAAAACCCTTGCTGCTGGATCTGTATCTTCATGTGTCTGTTCTTTTTAGGCTGGGCCCTTTTCTGGTTCCCCTCCTTGGCTTTCTTGCCAGTGACCAAGATGTGTCTCGATCATCTATCCTGGGATGAATTATAGAATCCTAGAATCCTAGAATGGTTTGAGTTGGAAGGGACTATATAGATCATCTAGTTCCAACCCCTCTGTCGTGGTCAGGGACACCTTCCACTGGATCAAGTTGCTCCAAGCCCCATCCAACCTGGCCTTGAACACCTCCAGGGAGGGAGCTTCCACAACAGCCTGGGCAACCTGTGCCAGTGTCTTACCACTCTCACAGTGAAGAATTTCTTCTTAATGTCTAACCTAAATCTCCCCTCTTCCAATTTAAAGCCATCTCCTCTTCTCCTCTCGTTACAAGCCCATGTAAAAGATCCCTCCCCAGCTTTCCTGTAGGCCCCCTTCAGGTACTGGAAGGTGCTTTAAGGTCTCCCTGGAGTTTTCTCCAGGATGAACAATCTCAACTTTCTCAGCCTGTCTCCATAGCAGAGGTGCTCCAGCCCTCTGATCATCTTTGTGTCCCTCCTTTGGACTCACTCTAGCAGGTCTGTGTTCTTCTGGTATTGGGGGCTCCAGAACTGGATGCAGCACTGCAGGTGGGGTGTCATGAATATGGAGTAGAGGGGGAGAATTACCTCCCTTGACCTGCTGGCTGCTCTTCTTTTGATGCAGCCCAGGACACAATTGGCTTTCCGGGCTGCCAGCACACACTGCCAGCTCATGTTGAGCTTCTCATCAACCATCACCCCCCAAGTCCTTCTCCTCAGGGCTGTTCTCAATCCTTTCTCTGCCCAACCTGTATTTGTGCTTGGGATTGCCCTGACTCAGGTGCCAGACCTTGCATTTGACCTTGTAGAACTTGATGAGGTTGGCATGGGCCCACCTCTCAAGCCTGTCAGGGTCCCTCTGAATGGTCTCCCTTCCTTGGTCCTAGTACCAACCCCTGAGGAACAACACTTGGCACTGGTCTCCATCTGGACATAGAGTGGATGTACCTTCATCCTCATTAACCATTATTTTGTGGTTCCATCTTCTATCTTAATGCTCTGAAGGTGCATACTGGGTGGGCACTGAGACAAAATCTGAAATTAGGCTTGGGGATGCTCCTTTGTTGTTTTTAATTTGAACTCGTCTTACTATGTTTTTGAACCATTTTTTTCCCTTGTTTTTCTTCCCAGGTTTGGTGAGCCTTTTACTAAGTGTAAATTCAACCTGAGTTTTGGCAGTTCTCACTTTCTAACTTAAGACTTCTGAAATGTAGCTTTTTTTGCTACATATTTTGCTACCATTCCTCTTTTCTATTCTCAGTAGATTTTTTTTTGCATACTCTTGATATAATTTCTGAGATTATTATTCACTTGCTTAAGTCTACAGCTTTATCCTACAGTGAGGTTTCTTCAGTGGTTCAGGGTGTAGATTTTCAGCAGTTTTTGTATCTCTGTATTAAATCAATTTAAGCCTTTTCCATATTCCAGTCCTTCACCTTTTTAATTTGGCTGCTTTAACTCCCTTAAATTCTCAAATATTTTCAAAAATCCTAACACAGATTGTGAAAAGCTTATAATGGGCAGTTTTTGTCAACAGATACTTGGTACAGGAAGATCCACAACATACCTGTTCTGCAGTCATCTGCATATTGCAGGCCAAAACGTATTTCTCAGTTCATAATACAAAGTGAAGGTCTGTTGTAACATACCAACAGCCCTTTCTTACTTTGTAAAATTCCCAGCTGATCCTAGCAAGCAGAGCTCACTCTGGTCTTCTGTCCAAGGCATTAAAATTTCAGTGATCTTTGCCAGTCTGACAGTGGAGGGATTCCCACCTGATTTGCAGTCTTGTAATTGGTTGTTTTTGAGAGTTTCAGTGAGACACAACAGTCAAATAAGCTTAATATCATGTATGCACCTATCTTTCTGTATTTGTACTCTGTGTGATTGAAATATTTGAGTCAGATTTATTTTGCATAAACAGCTATCCTTTTATCATCCTGAAACTCTCCTAATCCACTTTCTTTTTTTTTTTGTTAGTTCAGTGACTTCTTGATGAAGAAATAATTCAAGTATTGCATCTAAGTGAATCTTGCCAATATTAGAGACATCATCGCCTGCAGTTCCTGGCAATACTAATCTCTCCTACCAGTATTTGAGAGATTTCTATCTAAATAAAATCCTGTCGGCCCCTCTTACAGACCCTGTTTTTATAATTCATCCCCCAGATGATTTTTCACCCAAGCTGACATACCCTTGTCTGTATTACTTGTATTTCTCTGCAGCATTCACACCTGGAATATAGGCACTGAAAGCATTTATTTTAAAGGGAGAACCTGCTGTAATGCTTTCCTCCAAGTTTTGTACCAGCCATCCAGCAGAAGTCTCTGGTTCTTCCCATGTTGCCAGAGTTATTGAATAAGGGACACAGGGATTGCTTCCCTTTGACGTCTCCCAGTTTTCTGTAGAAGTTGGATACAAGGATCACGTTTCCTCTACATTAATGATGTTTCCAGCACTTTCCTTTTTTTTTTATTTAATATTTTGCTATTTCTTCACTTACATCTTTATTCTGTGTTTGGGTAACAGACAGATCTTTCACAACAGTTCTCTCCCGATTTCCTGTTTGAAAACACTAAGTATAGTAGACGTGACTGTAAACCTGAGTGACTCATGCTCAAATGGTGTCTTTTTGTTAAGAGAAGTCAGTTTTGAGAGCATGCCTACCAACAATGAAACATCCCCAAACCTTCCAAAGTTAGTTGCAAAGTTGTTTGCCAGTCAACACTGTGATGTAACGTCTCCACCTTCCTCCCTTGAGTAGTCAAATAATGAAGAATCACGAGATTTCCACTGAAAGCTCTGTGTGGTGCAGTTGTCTGTGAGTCACTTAGGTAGAAATGTGGATTTAAGGTTTGTCTCAGTAGGAGGGACACGTAGTGGAGTTTCTCACACTTTGTCTTGATCTGGGGCTTGGAGGTTGCCTATCAAGTGACAAGAACTCTAAGTGTGGTACTGCTGCTGACTCTGTCCTGTGTGCTGAACAAGGTTGAGAGTCCTTTAGGAAAACACTACCATCTGCTATAAAAAAAGAAGATCTACATATCTAGCATGGGAAAAACTCATGCTGTGCATAAGTGCACAAATGTTTATGAAAACATACACATTGATGTAAAAAGCCAGCATTTGCCTTTTTTCTATAAATGGTGTATAGTCCTGTACAATTCAACATATGAAAGATCCTGGTACTTGGGAACTGATTCCTGCAGCCATAAATTCTTGCTCAGCTCACATATTACTTCCAGACTCAGCAAAATAAAAAATGCAGAGGTCCTCCTTTACCTGAAACATAAAGGAAAGGGACCTCAGCAGTTGTGTTTGAAATATCATATGGACACCAGGCTTTTATTCTAAAATTATTCCTTCAGAGATTTCATTTGCATTGCAGAAACCTATAAACAGAAGTTAAAAAAAATCAGTTAAATTGTGCCTTTGATTTTGGTGCAACACTACCGTTCAAAGACTCTGCCTTACGAATAACTTTATTCTATAGGATGTTAAAAATATATTTAATGTATTTTTCGTTGCCTTTTCTTTCCCTGCATCCTTTGTTTCGAACATGACTGAAGTTTAATATTTAGGAAAGCATGCTCTTAGTTGATTTTAGATTAATTCCTTTACATAACCAGAGCTAATTTAAGTAGTAAATATCTTGCTGTTTCTGTGGGACCCTATCTGGGGGTACATGCAGCAGCATGCAATATAATAAAAGGTTCTTTCAGCAAATGTTTAGGAAAATATTTTCCAAGAGATCTGCACATGATTAGAATTACTGAGTGCTCTCCTCTTTGGCTTCCTGTTTTGGAATTAAATGCCTTCAGGACACTTGGAATATCTCAGTTTTGAAAAGCAAGAGCAATTTAACCAATTAAATACTTCATCATCTTAGCTGTGATTTCAGTTAGTCGTAAATAGGGATGAATATATGAAATAGTCCCTGAGATACCTTAATCAAATTGAAGGAGTAAATTAACTCCAGTAGCCTGAGTAGCTTTTGAGGGAAATTAGAGCAGTTGAAATGTAGAAATCCCATCTCTTTCCCTGCTCATGTGTACAATTGCTAGCTCTTTCCTCCCTTCTTGTATCCTGGGTTTCAGATCCTACGGGGCACTGTGTGCATCGCGTTCTGATAGGGTCAAGGCAGTTGGGGCTGTGTAGCCTCTCGTGCTGTGTGCCCTCGGAGCACAAACATCACTTGCAGAGGCTAGTGTGGCTTGGTGGTGTTCACCAGGGCCCCGGAGTATCCAGGCTCTGTTCCCTGCTCCAGCAAATGTTCGGTGACTCATACAAAGTGGAACAGGAGAGACGTCACCTCGAGTGCTTTGTGGCTCGGTGCCTGCAGTGCTCTTCTGAGGGAGGAGAAATGTGCCTTCGAGTTTCCCCACGCAGAAGGAGGAACTGTGCAAAATGGGTGAATGCAGCATTGAGAGGGAGGAGGCAAACATGCCAGCTCTCCCGTTCCTTCTCAGTTTTCCTGCTTCTCCTAAAAAAGAAAAAAATTGAAGATTGTTTGGAACAATTTCCTAATTGCCTGAAATATTTTACATAGCTTATTTATAAAGTCTGAAGAGAAATGTAGGTATGCTTGTTGAACAGCTGTAATGAGACCGGTCTCTTCAGGACCCTCCACCCAGTACTGAGCAGTTAAACTACAAGAAGAGTTCCCTGAGATGAGAAATTAATGTATTTAACAGCTCAGAGTGTAGCTATGTACAGTTTGTGCCATTTCTTGATTTTTGTAAAAACTTCTGCTGCAGTGGCATTGCCTGGTCATTGTATTTATGTGTATTTGTTGACCATTACAGGCGTTTTCCACGACATGCTGCTGTGAAATACTTGAGTATTCCTAACCCTGTACTGGGCTTTCCTGTCAAATAAAACAAGGTTTGCATGAAGATGAAGACTGTTAGAAGATTCATTCCAGACAGAAACTTTGTAAATAATTAATACAAATTTTCTGCTTGGCTTTAAAGAATTTTAGAGCAAATTCCAAATCCTCAGTTTTGCAGTATGTCGGGCTTCAAGGTGCAGTTGTGTTGAGTTCTATAAAACTTGATGGTGTACTTCTATAGCTGGGATCCTTTTCTACTTCTGCATTTTCTTTATTTTTCTATGTAAGCCTCCTAGCAATATTATTTAGCCATAGGAGTATAGCTTAGATAATGCCTTAACAGGCAGTTTTTAATTGCAAGAATGTATTGCATTGTGTCTTCTCATTTGAATTTTGTGAAATGTAGCTGCATTTTCTCAAACTACAATTACTTTTTTGTAAAGCTTGCTAGCAGTTAAATTTGCATTGAGATCTGTTATGTACCACATTCCTGGAAATTAATAGTATCACGTAATACACATGGCAGTTTTCATTTGAGATCACCTTAGTAAAATAATTCATTCAGTACTTACTTTCCATCCACTATGGATGTCTCCAATATACGTTTGGGCTGGTTGTGATAAGTGACATTTGATAACATTATATTTGTTAGTACTTAGAATATTCTTATGAAGTATTATGTTTGACAATGAACTGAAGGGGTTTTGACCTGCTCAAAATTGAATTCACAGCTTTGCATTTCCTTTATAACACTGATTGGAGAGTAGAAGGTAAGTACATCTGTATTACATCATGTATTAATAAAACAAACAGTTTTTCAGAGCAAGCAAAAGCTGAGCTCATTTGACTTAGAAGGGTCTTGCCCTTTTCCATGAAAAATATATATTTATTGTATGTAGGTATTGCCAAAAAAAAAAGGTTGCTGGATCCTAATGTGCTACCTGTTTTTACTTAAGTGTCGGAACAAATTCAGGTCGGGTTTTTTTAATAATTTAGAATTAAATTAATAATTATTTTGAGTGATAGTAGAATTTTTGGGTTAAGATTCTTTTGAATTTGCAATAGATCGTTATATTTTAATTTTATTTTCCTGTAGTCATAATAAGATAATATATATGCCTAAGTGTTAATACGTAGTTATTTTAATTGGATCACTCCTATTTAAATAAACTAGTTGTAGGTAAGCTACATGGTTTATTATTATGGTTTCTACTTTTCATGCTTATGTAATACAGGCTATGGCTAAGCTTAGATGAGCATCTCAGGTAACTTTCAAGGTTCATCATTTTGACAGATATGAACTTAATCAGACACTATGTCCTTTTTCAAGAAGGAGGAGTGCAGCTCTTGCACTTACTGCAGTAAGTCACTGTCCCTTTCTCTTAAGGTGTTTCGGGTGGGCATCAGGGCAGGCAACCTTCCCTGAAGCACTTACCCAGCCCATAGCTCAGCAAACGACTCCAGAACTGCACCATCTCTGCCTCCCCTTCAGCTGCTTCTGATTGCAACCTCTAACTGCAGATTTCTTGTTTTTATAATGCTAGATTTTGTGCCAATTTGAGCATTTCTGTCTATAAGTTTTTCACTTGAATTACTGCTAAACACTGTCTGTCAGTCTTGGCACCATTTTCATACAGTTTCCCCATCTGAGAAATTAATGAGGATTTGAGTTTGTCTTTTATAAAGTAAAGGTTTGTAGGCATTTGCTGTCAGTCTCCCCATTGAATTAAGTGTGGCCAAAACTGGGTTTCTGCTGAGATTCTCAGAGCAGAAATAATAATCGTTGTACTAAAAGAACAGAGCTGACCTAAAATACAGCTGAACTTCTACCTATGTCTTCTAATATAACAATTTTATTTCTTTTTGCCTATTATAAAGTATATTATTATGAAGCATAGAGCCCAATACTGGAAGCACTTAAGTCCAAAAAAGCAAAAATCTTGTGAAATAGTGCTTAAGCTTGAAGTAGTAACTTTTCCCAATTTGTAAAAACGCAAGATAATGACAAAATTAATAGGAAAGTACTGCAGTTTGGTTTATGTTTGTCTGGATAAAATTCAATTATATAAAACTTTGCTTGAGAACTTTGAGTGTGAATTTCATTTTTTTTACTCTAGTCATTGTTGCAAACTAGGTGCAACCATGTGTAGTTATACCTACTTGATCTGTTTCTCATGAGTTTTGAGAACTCTGTGCATCCCCGTGAATATGCATAGCTTGTTGTCATGCAGTAGCATTGTTGAGGAGTGGTGTGTTTTGTAAGTCTTTTAATGAAAGCTTGTGAATGAAATTCCAACACTTTCTACTAAACACAGGTTTTTGGTTGTAATCCTAGCGTAGGAGAATTCGCAGACCTAAATCACTAGAGGTTGTATACACCAAAGGAAGTGGTTGCACTTGGCAGCTCTGGACTAAATTTTGTCCAGAAGAAGCCTTTCTTACCTGCCCCTTAACCTGGGATGTACGTGCCTGGGGGCCCTGGGAGTCCAATCCCAGCTTGGTCATGCCACAAACTTCCTTGGCCTGTCTCACCCTCATATCTAGCAAGGCCTCTGAGTGCCAAAGTCTATCCTGCAAAACACATCTAGAGGAGATGCTGGTTGTCCTGTATTGCCCTGTAGTTTGAGGGAGGTTACAGGAAATCCTGATTTCAGTTCTGACATTTGGTAGAGGAGCTGGGAACTAGTTTGAAAGCACCTGACTCATTGAGTGTATCGTGGAAGCTGTTTGCTTCATATGGAGTAATTAAGTGTATGTTGGATGAGACAGAGGAAAGGACTTTGGGCTGATATTTACAGTACTCAGAAAAAGAGGCTGTATTTTCTGTCCCTGCCCACAGGAAAGCTGGGGAGGGCCTTTTTACAAGGGCATGTAGTGATAGGACAAGGCGGTAATGGCTTTAAACTGGAAGTGGGGAGATTTAGGTTAGACATTAGGAAGAAATTCTTCACTGTGAGGGTGGTGAGACACTGGCACAGGTTGCCCAGGGAGGCTGTGGATGCCCCATCCCTGGAAGTGTTCAAGGCCAGGCTGGATGGGGCCTTGTGCAACCTGATCTAGTGGGAGGTGTCCCTGCCAATGCAGGGGGGTTGGAACTAGATGATCTTTATGGTCCTTTCCAACCCAAACCATTCTAGGATTCTATGACATATGCAGAGTGGTCTCCATACCTTACCTGCCCTGCATGACTTTTCTCACAGAAAGGCTAGAGGCAAAGAAGAGGGAGTATGGTGACCACCATCTCTCATTGCTTCTTATCTCACCATACATATAAAGGACTGCTGTAAATGCCTAATCCTTAGGAATAATATTGACAAGTCGATTGTATGTCATGGAAGTAAACTCATTCCTGTAGCTTACAGATAAAGTTGCTCTGTTCTTCTGCAAGGTGTATGTCTACAGCTTTGCATGTGCTCTTATTTTAAGAATTTTGAATATTCTAGGTTCAACCATCATCCTTCAGCAGGTGGTCCAAGTCTGTCCTGCTCCTCCGATTATCTTCTCTCATTTCCTAGCTTTGCTGGGTGCTAACTGTAATTTCCACCTGAAGAGCTTTCCTAACATACTGTGTCTCAGCGCTTCAGCCTTGTTCAGAATGGAGTCTTGTATTTCCTACATAATAAAAGAAGAAAATGTTTCTTCTGGGGGAGGAGAAAAGATACCAAAATCTGCATTTTATATGTGACAACCTGGCAAGAATGAAGCATGATCTTGAAAGAATTCCCCACCTTTATGGGAAGAAAAAATTCACAACTGTTCGTCATGGTCCATTGCTTCTTTTGCTTGAATAGGTTTTGCTTTCACTTGTGATAGTAAAGCAATCAAAAGACAAATCTAATTTCCAGCCATTAGCAACGATTGTTAATGCATAAGGGACTACTACAATTTTATGTGCTGCATTTTTTTGGGGTGGAAGTCTTGGTTTTGGTCTTTCGGAATGCCTTAAATGACAGAAGGCTATGGGTTGTTTTTTTTTTGTTGGTAACCTCTGTTTTTTAGGAGGAAAATAGTCATCGCAATAATGACTGGATGCATAGCAGTCTCATGGTCAGGGTCACTTGCTGTTAGAAGGTTTTCCTTTGGGAAATGAAGTATTTCAGGGATCTCTGTGCCTGTGGGAATTTATTACCTGTCTACATTAACTCACTGCTGGGTTTTTGCAATAGTGGCGTGGTGGTTGTTCAAGGTAGCTGCATCTTCCAAATGAAGGCTCATTGGGCATGGCATTTAGTAACATCACCATCTAATTTAAGAGCCACCTTCTTTCTCTGCTGGTGAGGAGTAGTGCTTAACCAGGTTCTTCACTTGGCTAAGTGATTTTGGAGGAATCCAAGATCATGGGAAGATTTTCTAGCTGCATACAGAAAACAAATCCATAAGATAACTTTGTAGTTCTTCAGAGCTCTTCTCTTATCCTCATATTGCCTCATCTGTCACTAGTGATGGTGGCACCAGAAAACACATGGAGATTGTTGGTTTCCCCATATGTACTTCACATAAAAGAGCGATTTATTAATGTATGTTAAAATGCTGCAACTAGTGGCAAAGGCATTTGTACAGCATTGCTCTTACACTTAAATTATTCAGGAAGGTGTCCACATTTTTCTGCCTTTTTACAGGCCATGATGCAGTGGGTAAGTTTGATTAGAGCCTATAACTATTAGCATAGAATGAGTATTTAATAGTGAACAGAAGATATTGACAATGACATACTGAAAACTGAAATTCTCCTACTATGTTAAAATAAAATAATAAAAAAACCCCATGTGGTAAGATGGTTTTGAGGTTCCTGCAAGTCTTGGTTTGTTGTTGTTTTTTTTTTTCCTCATCATGTTTAATTTTGCAAGGAGATTTTTTTTCAGTCTAGGCCTTCTTACAATTTTCAAGTAATTCTTTGTTTTGAGGCAGGAATCCAGGCACCAGGCATACTGGCAGTTCATCTTTAGTCAGCCAAGCTCACATCTCCTGCCTGCTTCATCTCACGAGAATGATCTGAGCTAGTGGTGGGGTGGTGAGGTGGGCTGCTGCCCAGAGGTCCAAAGCTCCTTCTTGCCGACCAGCATTGCCATGCTGACCACTGTGACTCCATGCTGCATTTTCAGTATGGAAGGGAAAGGGAGGATGGGATCTGGAGATTCAAGGTCTATTTAAGGGTGGGGGATGACTCAAAACTCTGCATGGGAGGGACAAAAACCGGCAGCAAAATGACCTGCAGAGACTAGACCCGCAGGGGCTGCAGGCAAAAAAGTGAGACACTGTCCAAATGAATGTGGAGAACACCCAGGAGGAAGAATAAAAAGCACAGATACAATCTCACCATGCTGCCGCACCCTCCACATTAAGCTCTGTTTTAGTTCTATCTGATGAACACTGTCCTACCATTCAGTTTTCATGTTCAGATCTCCCTGTTTGCCAAAGGGAAGGTGTTCAACGGGGAGGGGAGCTGCTCCCTGAAAGCTATTGTGTTTCACACGGTGGCTCACAGTCATCTCTGAAGAAAGAGAAATGCCATGCCGGAGAACCAGTGTTTTCAGCCTGAAATGAAATTAAGTGTAAATGTATTCCAAACAATGAAATCAGATTTGTTTACTAATCTGGATTGCATCTCCCTTTTTTCCCCCCTCACAACGAAACTTGCAGTACCAGTAGCTGTGCCTGCGTCACCTCTTCCTCCCTTTCCTGCTTGCAGACCAGTCCTGCCGCGCTCCTGCAGGACAGTGTCCCAGGAGGCTGGCCTGCAGCAAGAGGAAGCAGAGGTCAAGACAGCATGAAAAGAGATGAAGAACATGAGAATTGGGAGAAAGGCAACAGTGACTTGAGATCCAGGAGAAATGTGCCTGCTGTTCTTCAAACCACTGCTCTTAGGCTTTCCCCAAAAAAGGGCGTTAGGGCCTGCTCCTGCATTTCACAGACAATTTGGGCTGAGCAAGGGAGGCTGGCTCAGCTGGCAGGGTATGAGGTGGAGAGAGGGAAATGCTTGGTGTCAGCAGAGAAAAATCCATTTTTTATCAGGTAATTTTGTCGTCTTCCCAGTTTAGACCTTCTGTCACTTCCCTGTCCCTTCCCTTTCCTTTGGAGCCCTCCCTCCAAAGGTGACCTGCCTTAACCCATACCTTCCTGCTGCTTTTCACTCTGCCGACCTGAGTGACTAGTGAAGCATTTCAAAACACACTATTAACTCTCTCCTGCTGTCAAATTACCTTGTTACCAGAGGTTTTAATGTTGCCTTCTTCATCAGGAGGAATAAAAATAGTACAAATACATTATTTTGCCTTCAGAATGATGTATCTATTTATTTAAATATTTTAGCATTTTAAAAGGAACAAATCAACTTAATTTGTTTAGGGGATACTTAAAGGTTAAGAACAATTTTGTATCAATTAAATGTAGTGATAATTGATTTATGATGGAGCTAAAATAATTAATTAGGTAGTTGCTGCTTATCCTTTTTCAAATACATACATTGCTTTTAAACATCTGCTCAATAGTCCATCATGATAGCATGAGAATGATTTTATGTGAGAGCAATAGAGGAGCAGATGCTTCCTGATGACAACTTCCCAATTTGTTTAGGGAACAGTCAGTGAGTCCTGGATTCACAGTTTTAACTTGAAACATGGCAACCAGGCAAGCAAATTTGCAAACAAGAAACAAAAAACTGAGAAATCAAATTACTTCATAGCATTTTTAAAGTTTGCAGTTTGGACAAAACTCCTTTTTTTGTTAACATTTTAATGTATTTTTTTTTTCAGTAACACAAGTATGTTTGTTTTGCCTTTTCAAGATCTGAGCAAAATTATGAATTTGTTTTGTGATGTATGTATATGTATGAATGTTCTGCAGTGGTTTTGAAATCTTCTGAAGTTAAAATTGATTTTGATATTGTCTGTTGCAGTAAATAAACCTCAGTATTAGCTCAAAAAGAGACAACAACAGTATACAGAAAAAAGGAAAGTTGAACAATTACTTGAAGAAAAAATTTAAGTAGGCTATCATAGGACAGAGATAAAAATAAAATTCTGTGGTGTTTTTTTTTTGTCGTTGTTTTGTTTTTCCATAAGTTTTATATTTATGGCTTTATCAGTAGTTGGTTAAGGAGTGAAAAATAAATCTCTTCTTTTGGGCTGATATAAAACTCTCTGAGGCTCCATGGCTTTATCCAGCCATGCATAGATTTTTAGATGTTTCAAAGATCTTTTAAAATAGCTGTACTTTCTTTATTCGTGTCATCAGTAAAGTTCATCTCATCAGCTGGAGAGATACCATCAAAACTTTTAGGCTCCAAAATGTATTTTCCCTGCATAAATACTGTGTGTCGCACTTAGAGAGACTCTGAAGTACGGGATTACACATGGATGCTGTATCCTTTTTTTTGTAAGAAGTCTTGAAACTGCTGTTTACCAAAAGGAAAAGGGGTTAGAGGTAGCCCTAAGAAGGATTCAACTATCTGCCTTTATATGCAGATCACAATACAATGTGCTCCCTTGTCACTAAAAGCCACAGAAAAAGAGATCCCAGTAGCAGAAGCGTATTTTGAATAGGTGTAGAAACTTTGCAGTAGACCAAAGTCCATCTTGCTACAGAGCAGGAGAATGTCAGTTTCAAAGCTTCTTTGAGCTTTACATTCAGCTGAATGCTTAATTCCAGAAACTGCCTAAACTATCAGTCAAAAAATCCAGGATAATGCAAAAAAAAAAAAAAAAAAGAAAAAAAAGTATGTCCAAAAATATTCCCTCTGCCCTTCAAAAGAGTAAAGCAGTAAAGCTGCCTTCTTCCCTTCTCTGCTGCCTCTTCTGCCATCAAACTATGTAAATCTTCTGTGAAGGCCACTTCTGGGTAAAATCACCTTTCTCTGGAAATAATAGGATGTTTTGGGAAGTAACGCACTCGCACTCAGTCTGTTAATGGCAAAAATTCTGAAGGTTTCTTAGTGACTATCTCAAGGAACAATGGAATTAGAAAGTCTCTCCTTTGCTTCCCTTTTCCTAGTCCAGCAAATGAAGACAGAATTTGCTTACCAGCTGAAATCTGTGTCAAATAAGCAAGTTGAATTCTTAATGCTGAAGTTGTTCCTAGCTTAGTTTATTACTTTCTGAGATAGTAAGTAGAGTTTTTATAAAGCATGTTTTCCCTCAGGTTGTACAGGTTTGAGTATTTAGTTTTTGAGTGAGTATTAACTTACTTATTTTCCTAAGTATTTGAGGTAATAAATAACATAGCTCCTTCATCATTCAGTCTAAAATCACCACAAATTAGATAGCAGTATTTATATAAGGGTATACAGTCATTTTACCCTTATATACAAAAAGCAGGAGGTAGAAGTATGGGTATACATACAACTTTTTTCTAGAACAATAGTATTTAATAGATGAATAGGTACACTTGCCATGAAAAGGTAGCCTTACCATTTCCAAGAGAAGTGTTTTTTAGGACAAGGTAAATTAGTGATTAAGTAACAGGCAAGGCCATAATATCTGATGAAACGTTAATGTTTGTAAAGCAGTATGATTTTGATTTCAACAGTTTGATTCAAAAGTGTTTTGTAAATTTTAATGTAGGTTCAGTTCTGAATATCGACTCTCTATTCCTCACCCCTACAGACTCAAAAGCCAATCTCTAGTTGTTGTGTTTTGTTTTGTTTTTGTTTTATCTTTTACCACATGCTGCGGGTGTTCTGTCCTTTACTGTTCTCACCAAAGCATTGAAGATAGATCTCTTTTAAAGAGCGTCCAGCCTACTGTAATTTGTGTTTTCCTTGAGAGGTTTTTTAAATATTATTGCCTCTCTATTCCACGTCTGATCAGAGGGTGTGATGTGTGGGGAGGAAAAGAACTTGCCTTCTGATATGTTTACGTGGGAGCTGGGCATAGCATAGCTAACTGCCTGGCCCATGAAGTCAGATACAGCAATCACCACTGTCCTTCTGGCATGTTGTCTTTAGTATCCCTTGATATACTGTTTTTAAAACTAGGTTAACACTAAGACCACTTTAACACTTCCTTGCAGTGCTTTAGGTATCTCTTTCATCATAAGCTAAAATATACCACTCCTGCAGCTATCCCAAATTTCCCAGAAACTGTCTTTTTGTAAGCAACTATTTAATGTCCAAAAATGTATTTTGGAGTACCTTGGAGTGTAGCTTCCCAACGTTGGGGGTCTCTGTTCCTGATCTTCTATCCATGTGCCTCAGCAGCATCTTGTTGTCTTATGCACTAAATTGAGGGAAATAACTTTTATGTGGGCTATAAAAAAAATTGAAAGTATTTTGTGTGTCATTACTGTTATAGTTTATCAGTTCTTATATCTCTTTATAGATTGATACATGGCTGAGTTGAGTTAAGGATATGAGATAAAAATGCAAAATAGCTTTAAATTTCTTGTGTTTTAAACCAGCATTGTGTTCAAAGGGTGCTGGTTCTTCTTTTCTGTTCATTTTTATTTTGCTTGGACAGAGACAGTGAGCCAATATTCACAGTTGCTTGGCAATAGTCAAGTTGTGAAATGCACACCCAACCTGTGGGGCATTATGGTTGCTTAGTTAATGCATGTAAATTTGGGGGTTTGAAAACCAAACAAGTCCACACCCATAATGTCTTGGAAAGTTTGTTCTAACATTTAATCCTTATGGCAATATTAATTTAATGTTTCCATTTTCAGAGATGTTGAGTATTGACAATTTTTAGAAAAGTCAAAACAACTGAGTGCTTAGCACCATTTGTACATTCATTTGAAATGTTAGGAAATATATGCTGCAACTGAGGTATATCTCAATGCAATAAGTGCTGTCTCTTCTGATTTATTTCAAATCTACATTAATTTTACTTAGTTTACACCTGAAATATACGTTAACAGGAAAAAATGTCTCAGTTTTCGAAGTATTATTAGCAAAACCAACCTCTGGCAAAAAGCCTTTAAAGAAAGTAGAGCAGAGAATTTTTGATGGATACATTTGATTTGTCTTTTGGCAAGCAAAACCAGATTATTTAAGGATACACTTTTAAAATAGTCTATACAAAATGTATAGAGAGATGCAGCAGTATTCACCTTATTGTGCCATAAAGATTTTAGAGAGCTGTTGTCTTTTGCTTATAAAAGCAGCCTGCTCTTAGGAAGACCTCAATTCTGCAAATGCTTACACGTAGTTCACAGTTTGTGGAAGTAAGTCTGCAAGATACCTCTGTAGCTTTTGGACTTCTGTGATTTTCTTGCTAGTATTGATCGAAAAATTCCTTGGGGAATTCAAATAAGTAATACTGTGAAAGGAATGATTGCTGTTATTTCTGTTCTACATATTTATTGAATTTACTACAATAGTAGTAATTACTTTTCCCTTGATACAAATACAAGAGTTGATGTATTACTGTGTTCTTTGTTGTTTTAGGAGTCTTTGGATGATTCTCAAGTAGCTGGAGCTTGTGCAGCAGCAGAAGTGATTCGCTATGAATACCACATCTTGTACTCCAGCAGCTACCAAGTACCTGTGCTTTATTTTAGGGCATGCTTTTTAGGTAAGACCAATCTTCTGTTAGACAAAGGGAAGAATGAAATGCAATATATGTCAAAAACACAGCTTTTGTATTAAATTGAGGAACAGAATAATGACTGTATGCAATAAGAAAGTAAGAGATGTATCTGTTCACATTTAAATTTTGTAATCCTCCCAACACCGAGCTTCAGGACCTTGGAGTAGATGATATCATCTCAGCCTGAAGGAGACTGATCTTTGGCTTCTGGCATCTTGCCTGTGGTTGACTAAAACTGCTGGTCATTTTTCTTTTCTTTGAATTAATACGAAAACTTAAAGGTGCAGGTTTGAAATTGGCTGCAAAAGAAGTGGACATAATTAAAGTGCTTCAGCAGACTTGTATCACTTTCTTAAGCCACTGGGCTGGGGTCTAAATGTACGCTTTAAAGTGTACATTGTTTTCTGTCTAAATTTGCTGCTTAAACCAAAAGAAAACCGATAAGATATTACCTTTTTCTATGTATTAAAACTGGTTCTTGAAACACCAACTGATCTTCTTTTCTCCCTGCTGTATACATCTTGTTACCCATTACTCAATTGCTGTAGCCACTGTGATTTCACTCACCATCCTGTCAGGAAGGAAGGAGGAACACACAGCCTCCCTCCAAGGCCGCTGTTGGTCTCACTTATTTAATCAGCAAACATAGAGTGATCACACTGCAGCACTGGCTGTGCTGTGTTCCTCTCTGCCCGAAGACTCTGTACCTTGGGTGGAGGGGTTGAAATCTTAAAGTCATTTCATTCTGTCTCCTGCATGGTAGCATCAGCATCTTTTGTGTTTTGAATAATCTCCTAACTTTATCTAGATAAAGATGTCTGAATGTTGCCAGTGATATCTTTTCCTTTTTAATTAAAAAGCAGCTTAAGCTGCTTTGAATGTGTTCGGTAGATTTAATCACTCTCTGCCTTATATTGTTTAATGGTTTCTAATTTTGCAGTGTTAGCATTTTAAAAGGCACTTCAGATTTAAAATTGAAGAACAAATTCTCATAGACTCCCTGGTGGAAAGATTTTAGTCTGAGGTGCAGTTTCAGGAATGGATAATTTGGGGTAAATTTTCAAACTGGGATATGGGGAATTGGGGACATTGCTCTGCTTTTACCACCAACAGAACTCATTTGCACACATCCTGCTGCAAATTTATTTCTGGCATTATTACAGGCATTTACAAGGGTGCAGTGTTTTGCCTTTAAACTTACTGTGCAGTCAGGAAGATAAAGTTTTGCTGTAAGAGACAGTTTAACCTATTTGTGGTCCTGAGAAATGTCATCTTCTTGGTTTTAGCTGCATTAGTAGTGCACTGTCTCTACAGCAGAGGTTGGGAAGACGCTGCAGATAGAGGAAATAGGACACTATTTCTACTGTACTGTACTTTCATATAATTAGTATTCACCATAAGCAGTTAATCACCAGAGAAGAGCTCCCAGAGACAAAACAAGTTGTTTAGCTTGTCAGCATCAGGGAATCGGAGGTGTTGAAACATGACTCCTTATAGCTGGAAGTGGATATTACAGAAGCTAGTGGATGATCTAATGCACAATCCTAGTATTACGTGCCAACAGCTCCCCTTGCAGTACAGAGCTATAATTGTTCCTGCAAGTACAACAATTATGTTTTAAAACACTTCTTGGGAACCTTTCACAATGGAAAACAAAGACTTTTTGTAGATAATTCTTGAAGTCACCTAGCTTCTCTTCATATCTAACATTCTTTGTTAACATTTAACGTTCTCTGACTCTTGAAGAGAGAAGGATACAAAATTCTGGCAATCATTCCTGTAGTGTTTTCAGCTAGTATTCTCTGATTTTAATTACTTTTGAAAATGAAAAATTCTGCCATCCCTGCAAGTTATTTGCCAGCCTGTGCTGCACGGTCTGAAGATCCCAACATGGGGTTTTCAGGAACATGCAGATGACAGTCACTCACAGTCACCTGAGATATCTTAGCAAAGTATCTCTTGTCTTTTCCTGAACCCGATATGAGGCAAAGTCTAGATAATGCCCTGAGATTTTTTTCCTTTGAGGTAACAGTCTTCATGGGTTAGTGTCCTCACCTTGTTTCTCAGACAGCTAGTAATAGCTTCATTCCTCATCTGAAATAATCAGGGAACGATGTTTTCAGACCTACATCAATTTCCCAGTCTAAATTCCTACCATTATTTGTAGCTTAAGTCACAGAATTGGTTCCTCACAAGTCTCTTGTGAGCTATTCATGGTTTCCCTTCAATCCTGTCCATACTGATCCTCATGGTAATTAGTGCTTGTTGCAGGAGGTGAAGGTGAGCTATAATCTTTCCAGTGTTTCCACAGCCCTGCCCCATCTTGCCTTCCCCAGCAGCAGGGCATGGAGTTTGAATTTAAAGCTCTGCTTCCTCTTTGGCAGAATGGTAAGTGGCCATTACACCTTGAGGCCTGCCTAGGAAATAATAATTCTTCTGTTCAACCTGACTAAGTAGTTTTGCTTGTTTTGCAATACTCATTTCCTCACTTTGTATGTTATGATAACAACTGGTGTCAGCCTGTCCAAATCTGCACTCTTCCAAATAGACTCTTTAAAAACTTTTCTAGAACAATTAAATCCAGCATTTTTCCCATCACGTGTGAGCCCAGTTTTCATTGACTTGGTCTCTTGCAGTCTCTCCTAGGCAAAATGCTTCCAGTAGAGTTGCTGGAGAGGTTTTCATGTCATCTTCAGTGTGGTTGGCATCTTCAGGAGCTTGTGTCAGTGAGGACATGCAGTTTTTACTCCTCTCTGCTAGCAATTATGCTCAAACTTTACAAATAAATCCTTCCTACAGAAGGGCAAAAGTTATATCCTCATCCTTGCCACTGTCTAAATTGGATGAAGTAGCCTATTTTCTGGAATTCATCCTTAGACCTCATTTTTGGTGAGATGAAGTTGATATGTAAGGTAGTGCAAGGTAAGGGTTTGAAATTTTGGGAGACATCTGAACTTTCTGGTAGTCTGTGGGGATAGATTTACAGTGAAGATCTTGTTCTGTGCACGGACAAATACTTCACCTGAAAATAATGATTAAGTGTGATGACTCTGGAAAGATACTGGAGAACATTATAGAACAGAAGGAGATATTTTTAGGTTATGTATATATACTTAAGAAGCATTTTTCACTACCTTATTATATTTACCACATAGCAGACAGTCCCAAATTCAGACCTACTGGAAGTCCCACTCTGTGTCGGGAGCTCAAGGCAGGGGATCTCAATAGCTCAGTCTCAGAGAACTAGGTGTAATTTCTCCAAAATCAGTCTTATGCTTGCCGTACCTTTATGAAATGGGAGCCCTTCTTTCTTTCTTTGGCTTCTGAGATTACTAAATAGGTAGTTGAAGAAATGCATGAACCCCTGCTGCTATCTGATGTCAGCAATTAGCCCTCGTAGAGACAGATGGTATAGGCAATTAGCCTTCCCCTTCAATGCTGGCATCAGCCAGATGGGCTGGGCTAGGTCCAGTAAGCTTTCTTTAATCAGCAGAGTATTTTCCTCTTTTCTTAGTCTTTAAGATGTCAAGGAACTTTGGTATTTTCCTGAACTATCATCATCTGAAGCCATACATTCAAAAACCTCTTGTACCAACAGTGAGTTAGGAGCAACACAATCACAGGTGGACACAGGCATAATTCAGGAGTCACCCTGTGTGTTGAGAAAACAAGGGCTTCTCTGACACTTCTTTAATTATTTTTAAGTACTTATCCTACAAAAGTAGAGGAATAATCACGAATGCTGGCTAAGCACTGAAAAGAAAGCAGAACTAATGGAAGTCAGTAAGTACTGCAGCCTAACTCCCCTAGAAAAGAGGGAAGGAATGGGATTTTCACATTGACCTTCTCAGAATGCACCTGGCTCTCTGACATGTAGTTAGATCCCTGCCAATAAAAAACATGCTAATCAGTGGTTAGAGAGAGGAAGCTTGTAAGATAATGCAACTTACTCCAACCCTGCAGGCATGACTTTCTGTGTTCATAACCATACTGGGCCTGACAGAGGCACTTTCCAGAATATAGACGTGCTCCCTGAACTCAAAACCATGTAACCACTATGTCCTTTCTCAGAAAAATGGCTCCTCTTAAGACCATGTCCTATATGAACTGGTTTTATCATGGCTTTGGACAGGAACAAGAGTGAATAATTTGCATGAGATAATTCTAAGCTGTAAGGGTGATTTCTCTTTTGTGGCAGTGGTTTCGTAAGAGTACAAAAACTTAATATTTATTTGGAAAGTAACCCAGAATGAATCCTCAAGACAATTTGTGCACCATTTCACCAAAAGTGTCAAATAACCTTTACTTACAAATCTAAGAGATTATTTAAAGCCCTCAGTAAACATCAGGAAAGCAGAATACAACAACTTGGGAAGCCTGAAAATTTTCTCTGAAAATGTACATGACATTTGTATGCCTGAAGAATTTCTGCTCTTTGCAGAAGTTAAGGTGCCAAGTCAGCTGGGAGCTGCAACTCATAGGTTGATTTCAATGCCACACCTTGCTCCTGTGAGGGGACACTCAGCCATCTGCTTTTTAACTGTTTCTTATTTGTGGTGACTTAAACTAGTTAACCTAGAGGGGAACATCAAGAAGCTTTTATCAGAAAATTTGTTATATCCTAGACAGTTTAAATAACACAAATCTGACTTTGTGATAGAAAAGCTGTAGTAGTTCTTCCCTGACTATTATGGCAGATGAACTAGTTGATTCAAGCCCATAGCTAGTTAATGGCAGAGACAGAACCCAAACTTAGGAGTTCTTGACACCCGTTCTTGATCTCTTTTCTCTCAACAGAAATCTTAGTTGGTTATTTCCCAGGCTGTTTGGGCCTTTCTTGCTGGGTAGATGTCAAGTTTATTGTATCAGAGTCTGCATTTCGCAATGCCTGGCTTAGTACTGACGAGCTGATGATGTTGTGTGCCAGACTGGTGGCATTACAGGCATGGAGCTACAATAAATCTGGCCTGACTCACAAGCAGCTATTTCCTTTCACTATCTGTAATTGTTTAATGAGCTGAATTACAAAAAATGTATATATAACCACAAACTTCCACTTTTGTCTGCACACCCGCTCCCAGCTAGACTTGGGGTAAGACTTGGGGCAAGCTGCAAGCACCTCAGCAGCTGTGTCATCGTGGAGGATGAGTAACTGTACTGCTGGCTGAATCTGAAGCCTTTACCTCCCTCTGCTGCCACTTCTGTTGGCTTGATGCTGCTGTTGCTTTCTTTTTCTGGCTGAACTTTTTTAGTTCAGCTCCATCACAGGAAGGAATGAGACAAGAAGCACAGAGGCTGCTCGGCTCAGGAGGTGCCACAGTGGCCCCTTGTTGCTAGCAGCAACAATTACAGACTGCTGTGTCAGCCCAGCTGGGTATTGGAGGTCTTGGTGGGTTGCAAGAATGTGTAACAAACAGGGCTGCTAAACATATTAATGCTGGCAGCCTTGGAGAAGGGGGTCTAAAAGTGCCTGAAGAATACAGATGTGTGTTTTGTGCAAATCTGGTAGCCTGTGGATGAAATTTAGTTACTTCACTCTGAACAGAAAGGGAGGAGTTTTGAAATACAGAACACACCTCCAGCCAGATTACCTGAAATGGGCCCCTCTAACAGTAATTTTAAGATCTTAAGGTAGTTGTATTTTATTTTATTTTATTTTATTTTATTTTATTTTATTTTATTTTATTTTATTTTATTTTATTTTATTTTATTTTATTTTATTTTAAAGAAAAAAATGAAAGAGAAAACTCTTTCAATAGACTTTAAGGTCTGCATTGCATGGAAGTGGATGGGGTAACTGCCCATCCACCCCTTCTGCTTTTGCAAGGGTCTTGCAGTTCCCAGCTATGTAGCTGAACTTCACATCTGTTTTGAGTATTGATAACTTACTCTTTTCTGCTGCATCTGGCCTCCCAGCTTCTGAGCTAGTCAGTTAAATAAGAACTTAACTAGTACAAGAATTTAAAGAAACTGGAACAAGAATTTACAGGAACACAATGTTTGGAAGCAGGTGTGAAAGCTTACTCAGTTTAAAAAGCACAATTCAAACTCATTTAAAGCTTACTAAAAAATCTTGAAACAGTGCAGAAGATTCAAAATATTGGGAAATCTAAATCAAAGCATGTTTCAGTATATAAGTGCACAATCAGAATGTCCAGATAAATTTTTTTGGTTCTGCGTGGAACATTGTAATTACTCTATATTAACTATTTAAGTATTTACTGTTTGTGATCTCACTCCGATGTGAATTAAACTTTCAGTTTGGTGGTAGTTTTATTTTTCTGTGAAATGAAAATCTATACGGTAATCTGATGGAAGATACACTACCTCTCCTACCTGGAGTAATAAAATCCATAAGGTAATGGCAAAACTCAATTTTAACTGTAATATGATGAATGCTTCAATAATATTTGATCATTTCTATAAATGAGATTAATGTTTAGAGTCAAAGCAATCCATTCCATGCTGAAGTGTCACTTATAAAAATTCACTGATGCAAACTAAGGTGTACAGAACAAAATCTAGAGTGGCAAATAGAATTTTGCATTAGAACATGTGTTGTTCTAGATTTTACCTTTGAACTTCATCAGGATTGTCTACACAGGGTGAACCAAAAACAGAAAATCTCGAGTATGCGTGGCATCTCATAGGACCTGCACACAGCCAATCTGAGCATGAATTCATCCTTCTGAAGTTTGCTTAGGCTTTTGTAAAAAATTTCTTAGCAAATGTTAGACTGTCTCCAGCACAGCTCTGGTGTCTGCCATCATAAGATGGAGGGCATGACGTTCTACTGAGTGTCACATTCATGATGGTGCCACAGTATAGCTAGTTAAGATGCTGTTACCCTTTCAGAGACTGTATTTGCCACATGCTTCTGCTATATGGTGCTTATGTAAGTTCAGTGCTTTTTTATAAATATGTGCAGAAAATAAGATAAAAAAGAGGCTGTAGGCAGCTGGTGTTAATTTATATCTAAACATGGCATTCAAATGTTAATTGGGTGAATAAATCTTGTTCATTTTACAGACATGAAAATGTCAGTAGAATAAAACTGTTTATCACAGGATAATGGTTTCTGACACCTAATAAATGCCAAGATGAAGCTGCTTATTGAAAGTATATCAAGATACTCTATTGCTGTTGGCTAAAAACAAATATTCAGGAAAAAATCGACATGCTTATTTTCTAAGTGGTTGACATTAATGTCTTGGTGTAATTCTAACATCACAACTTAAAACCTGATGCAACAATGCTGTAAAAATGCAGCTCAAGAAAAAATTGCAGGCATGTGGGTTACCAAAATGCAATACTTTTGTTTGCAGAATTTTGTTCCTTAGATTTTTTCCACTCTCTCACTATGAATTGCATGTTTTTATAAGAGGTAAGTTTCATGATATTATTTTGTGGTTTTAAATCTATCTTCTCCAGGCATTGTTTTTTCAAAGTTAGTTTAACTTCATACCTTACAACTAGAACAATAAGTTGTTACTCTCAGGTGACAAAGAAGAAAGCTGAACAGGGAATTTGAGATGTATATGCCCCTTCAGTCAGGATTTCAGCAATGCTGTCTTGGAGTTACAGGGCCCAGAGTGGATCAGTCATATTTTGCTGTTATTTTTCAGATTTACGTTCGATATTCTGTATTAAAAATATAGCATGGTTAAGAGCTTTGACTGTGGGTGTTTTTCTCCCCTCTCACAGATGGAAGACCTTTAACTCTGGATGAAATATGGAAGAGTGTTCATGCATGTTACCAGGCTCGTCTGCTGGAGGGGCCCTGGGACACTATTACGCAGCAGGTGAGAAACCACTGGTCCTTTACAAAATTGATGAATGCAGTGTATGTGTGAATCCTCAAGGACCTTACTCCCCTCCTGGATACAAGTAGAATTTATAAAAGTCTAACTGAAGTTATGCTGAGCCAGTTACCAACAATAGTTTTAGTCCTGGATTTTGAAGGGTATGTAGATGTTAAACAGTATCTCTCATTGAAAATACTTTTTCAAAGCTTATCCTGAAAAAGTCGGGCAGTTTCTGGGTGATCGTGGATTTCAGTAAATACAAAAGTGGACTTATTTATATAGGTAACATATATTAGTGTAACGTTTCACAAATTGTCTATTAATCAAATTACCAAAAAAGATTGTGTGATGTTCAATTATAAATAGACTTACAATCCTTAGGATTGAAGGAGAGAATATTGGTCTCTCTATGAAATAATAAGTTGTTGCTGACTAACGTCCCTAAAATCAGTAGTTACTGAATGCCATGTTTTACAAGAGGAAGCAGATTAGTAAACTTGGATATCACTGCCTTCTTTTAGAGCTATTCAAATAGCTTTTATTTAAAGTGGTTTTAAAGTCACCAGCTCTTTCCAGCAACTACTCCCAGAGTTGTGATTATGGCTCTCTTGAAAACCATTTTGCTTGTTCAAGGAAGGGTGAGGTGCATTTCAGAGCTGAGTCAGTCACTCTGGTGTCTTCCCTCAGCTTCAGGCCACCAGTGCAAGTTGGAACAAAGAAAGGAAACTCACTAGGTGAGAATTTTTTACCATCAGGCAAAGATACTAATGTGTCCTTTCTTCCTTCCCTTTCCTTCCTTAACTGTTTGGTTTAGCTCTTTCTAGGTACACAGGTCTCTTACCACGGCAGCTGGCACAACAGGAATGTAACATCATCTGAGTTCTACAGGTGTTCCCCTAATTCAACTAATACAATTTAATTACAGGATGTCTATTTGTAGATGGTGCTCAATCCTGGGAACACAAGCAGTGTTCATGTTTTTGCAGCCATGGACTATTACTTACAATAGCTGCCTGAGAACCTAGCAAGCATTAGTTTTCTGATGTTTGCTGTGCATGTCTGAATTCCAGTTATGAGTTTGCTGGTTCTCATAATACATGCTTTTACTTAAAATATTAATTACCTAACTTGTCTACTGCAAAATGCAAATGAGAAAATTAGGTTTTAATAAAACAATGTAATATGACAACTAAGAATGTAATGTAATAGAAAACTAGTTTTCTGCACAAGAAAATATTATGGTTCAGATTTTTCAGTAAAATTTTATGATTTATAGGTGGTTCAGATTTGTAGCTAGATCATTACTGTTTCTTCATAGAGAGGCAGAGGATTAAATTAACTTTGCCTTCACTGTATCCATCTTCTGGCATTCTTAGTAGACAAAGACCAGTAACCCTGTGGTCAGATGCTAGATATTCTTTAGGGCTGACATCTCTGGTATTTGCCAGCTGAGCTGTTCTGGCTCGTGGATTGTTTATATTCCCACCTGCAAAAGTGTACAGAAGAATCTGCCATGTGCAGTGCAGAGGTGGTGTGCCTCCTCTGTGCTCACACTACTGTGGTTCAGGCTCCTCTGTAGAAACCACAGTCTCTTTCTGTTCATCTGTAAAGCACTGCAAGAACCAACAGCTCTGCATAGGTAACAGATCCTAATGCAATACTACTGAGAATAAAGTATAAACAATATGTTTGGAATGGGTAAAATCAGAGTGGTGGAAGCCAAAAGGAAAAGGTCACTCCCCCTCAGAGATTCTCGTTGAAACAGTAAGAATAAGAAACTGTTTCATAAGAAACAGTAGCATAAAACTGTCCAGCATCGAATAACTAGAGATGTGTGTGAGATACATACACACACAGACTTGCAGAAACAGGTTTTATGGGGTGTAAAATGTGTGGTGTGCTGAACTTGTTGTCTCTGTGACACGTCTCCAGAGGCAGGTCAGCCAATATGAATCCAGGGACAAACATAAACCAAGGTGTAAGGAAAAATGTTTTGGAGAAATTAGCAAAGTCGTAGCAGAGAAATACTATTGAACATAATGTTCCATTAAACAGGGAGATTACTGAGTTAAACTCTTTATCTTAGAGTAATATAGACTGCATCTCAGGCTGACAGCACAATACTGGAACTGCTGGCAGGTAGCAGAAGTCAGAGAAGTTAAGATCATCCAGCAATCCCATTCCATAATTTGGAATTACTTTACTTGTTTCTATGTCATTTGTATGTCTGCCTTCTCCCTGAAGACCACGTACCTGTGGCTCAAGGCTGTTTAATTCCACTGACTTCAGTGAGGTTAGCCTGCTTTACATCAATATTGAGCTTGGTCCAAAGGCCCCAGCTGCATTCCTGGGTTGGAAATGTACTTTCCCACATGACTGCAAGAGAAAGCCTCTGGGAAAACAGCTTTAAGAGGTCTATGGTTTTAATTTTAGATGAAAGCAGAAAGGCACCAGGCAGTGAGGGTGCATTTGCTTATGGTCACTCTGTCAAGTGAAAAGAAGACAAAGGAATCCATGGTTTGTGGAAGTGTCCATCTCTGGAGCTGAATCAGAGCAGGGGAAAGCACCAGTACAATTAGCAGTGTCAACACTCATATTTTCTGTGCCAGCAGCCCCTGGTGCAACAAACACTTCCCCTTGTAAACTCAGAGATGTGTATGCTGGTCCAAACATAACACAACAGTAAAAATCAGAGTATTCTCAAAGGAAATATGAAAAATAATAAAAGCATAACTGTAAGAAATAGCCTGCAAGACTCAGATAAAAACGAGAGTTAGGTTTTTCCCCCTCAAATGAGTCAGGGATCTGAGCTGAAATATGGAGTTTTCCTTTTCTGCTTTTCCGCTGACCCATTTTGGTATGTGGGTTAGGCTTTGCCTGCAGGGACACAGACTGTATAATGCAAATCACCGGGCAAACTCACCAAATCAGGCTTGAACTCTCAGTACACATGAACAGCAGAGAGAAGAGGTTTAGGATTTTGCTCCAAAATGGATACAAATGTTGAATTCTACACACAGTCCACCACTAGGAAAAAAATTGAGTTTACAACTGTCTCTGCATAATGATAGTTAACTTTTAACTATGGCAGGTTTTTGCACTTTGATTCGATAGTTGGTAGATACAAATAGAAGCTCATACTGCCTTTTTTTCCTCCCAGATCCAGGATCTTACTAATCATCTGATACTTATATTCCAATATATTTTATGAAATGTGGGTGCCATGGCTGTGTACATTTATACTCTCTGTGTACACCTATACTCTCAGGAGATGAGATACTACCAGAGCTCCCAAGAACTTAGCTTTTTGGCAATTACATTGCCAAAACCAAAATTCAATTGAAACTTCTTCAGTTACTTTTGTTTATTGTGGAAAGTGACACTCATTTTCAGAGAAACCTTATTCAAATATTTTTACTGACTGGATTATTTTTATTGCAAAAAGCAGAAGTCAGCTAGTTATCTTCTCATAAATGTATTAATATGATAAGGTTGCATAGTATTTTATAATGATAATTGATAAATGGTGATGATTTAATTGCACTTCCTCTAGTAATAATCTTAAAATGCTCAAATGAAGTTCCTATGATTGGCTTTCTTCAGAGTTAAATCTCCCTGGAGTCTTCAGTCATCCCTTTTCTACATCCGATGATAACTTGCTTTAGCTGTTTTAAATAATACAAATCAATTACAACACACAGCTGTTTAACAAAACTTCTAAATGTTGCTACAGGTCTCTGTGGGTATTTCCTGATGGCTTATAATGACATCAATTTAGCACACCTGGTAAGATCTGTGTGAGCTGGAAGTAGCCTCATTCTGCAATGACAGGAAAATTAAGGATTATTTATGGATTACTGTTGCATTTCAGAACTGTTGCCAACAGTGATTTTAGCTTCTTTTTACAGAGTCAGAAATGGAACTGTAGACAGTGCATGCCCATCTCCTGCATAGTTCACTTGTAACTTGGTGAGCGCTTTTGAGGATATCCTGTATTAGTTATTTCTCTCTGCACATCCTACAGAAAAGAACTCCTCCACCTTTTTGAATAAATAGATGCTAGAAATGTGCTCTTTACGAGCTCCCTTCCTTGTCTTTGTAGCCTTCTCTGAACTGCAGACAATCAGAGCTTTCCCCATTTGTCCCTCAGCTGGATTTTATCTTTCATCTTGATTTAGGATGGAATCTCAGTCCTGCATTCACCCATACCACCATGCTAGGTAACCTTCCAGACTCCTCCAGCTGCCAGCCCTGGTGTTTTTCCTGACTGCATTGCTTTTTAAAACTACTTATTAAGCCAGTTATATATCAGCCTTAAGAACAAGTAAGTGATCTAGGTGTTTGGAAAGGAGCAGGGGGAGAAAAGGCAGATAGGTCAGACTGAAAGAAATTGCAAATAGGATGAATGTAAAAATAATTCCAAGGGTCCTGGAGAGCTTTCAAATAATAGTAGAAAACAAAAGAAGATGCATTGTCCAAAAACTGAGGCAAATGTCCAGCGAAAAGAAAGTTACAGTAAATGGGAAGAAAACTCTAGGAAAAGAGTGAGAACTTGTTATTGTGATAATGGATGGCAGCAAGAGAGACACGTATTTCTTTCACAAACACTCTGATATTTAGCAGAGGAGTGCCATACAGTTTTAGGTAAGTATATGGTTGGCATTATGTAAAACAGCTGAAACATAATGGTCCTTCTGTGTGTAACTGAACAGAGGATCTTAGACACTAAAATCCAGGTATGATATACCAGAGGCATAGTTAAGTTGGCAGTAGTCCAAAATGCTATGGTCAAATGCTTGATGATGAGGCAATCTGAAAAGAAAAAAAAACATAATAGGAAAAAGGTTAAAAAACACAGAGTAGGGAATAGAAATGAAACAAAGGGAGAGACATCTTCCTGAGTGTAAAGGTGGACATATTTTACCACGTTTGACTCAGGATCAGCAAATAAACCAGAGACAACAATGCTCTCAATCCCCTCCCACCCAGCTAGTGAAGGAGAGAGAGAATTAGGAGAGAGACTTGGCTGGATTGAAAACTAAACTAGACAGCTTTAATTATATGTACAATTATATACAAGTATGTTCAGGAATCTGCAGAAGCCTCTTGCCTCCCCCCACCCCCAGCAGCTCCCCCGGCATCTCCTGAGCTGTGAGCAGTCCTGAAATGTCTCAGCCCACAGACAGGAGATAAGGCAGAGCAGACAGGGGCTGGGGTATGAGGGTTATGAGCTCAGAGCCTGGGGTGGATGGTGATGGATGGATGGAGTCCTCCCCGGACACTGGCCATGGACAGAAGAGAAGGGAAGAAGAAGCAGGAAGGAACTTGTCTTCTGTGATCTCTGACCTTCCTCAGAGCTTACGTAGATCTATGGAATGGAATCCCTTTGGTCAGTTCTGCTGTCTGTCTAGTCCAGCTCCCCACGGGGGGGTCACAGATACAATTCTCCTGCCCCAGTAGCCTCTGTAGCGGCAGAGCTAAGAAGTGACCTTGGAGTCTCAGCAGAAACATAAACATCCCAGTGGTATCAGTCCACTAGCTGGAACACTTGCTGCTAGTTGAAAGAGAGCTTTCTGAAGGAAAAAAAAATCAGTAAAAGGAAAATTAGCTTCATCCTGGCTCAACCAGGACATTCCACCCCTTATTCCATACCATATATTACATATAGGCTCTGTATTTTACCAGTTGTCAAGGATTCTCGCCCAGAGTCAGATTACCTTGAGATACATACTGTACTTCACCATCCTCCATCATCACACACCAGGTATGTCCAGGTCCCTGAGCAAAAGCAACACCTTGGACAGGTTTAACTTTGCCTGAAGTAGGATAAACCCAGACACTTTTACCCAACAGGTTTCTTTCACATACCACAGGGACTTTATCCCCATCTGCAGTGTGTAGAAGGTCTGACTGAGCAGGACCAGCCCGACTGATGGATCCCCTGGTATTAACCAACCAGGTGGCCTTTGCCAGATTTTTGTCCCAATTTTTGGAAGTTCCACCACCCATTGCCTTCAGGGTGGCTTTTAACAGACCATTGTTCCTTTCAATTTTCCCTGAGGCTTGTGCATAGTATGGGATATGGTAGATCCACTTGATACCGTGTTCTTTGGCCCACTCAGTCACAAGACTGTTTTTGAAATGAGTCCCATTGTCTGACTCAATTCTTTCTGGATTGCCATTCCTCCACAAGATTTGCTTCTCAAGGCCCAGGATAGTATTCCGGGCTATGGCATGAGGCACAGCATGTGTTTCCAACCATCCTGTACTTGTTTCCACCACTGTAAGCACATAGCGTTTACCCTGGCAGGTCTGAGGCAGTGTGATGTAGTCAGTTTGCCAGGCCTCCCCATACCTGCACTTTGACCATCTCCCCTCATACCACAAAGGTTCCAACCGTTTCACCTGCTTAATTGCAGTGCACATTTCACAGTCATGAATCACCTGTGCAATAGCATCCATGGTTAAGTCCACCCCTTGGTCATGAGCCCATCTGTATGTTGCATCTCTGCCCTGATGACCTGAAGTGTCATGGGCCCATCGAGCTGAAAAGAGTTCACCCTTATGTTCCCAGTCTAAGTCTATTTGGAACACTTGAGCAGCCTCATCTGGTTGTTGGTTGTGTTGATGTTCCTCAGTGGCTCGACTCAGAGGTACGTGTGCATCTACAAATATGTAAGGGGTGAGTGTCAGGGAGATGGAGTTAGGCTCTTCTCAGTGATGACCAGTGATAGGACAAGGAGTAATGGGTGTAAATTGGAGCATAGGAGGTTCAAGGTGAATATCTGAAAAAATTTTTTTACTGTAAGAGTGACAGAGCACTGGAACAGGCTGCCCAGAGAGGTTGTGGAGTCTCCTTCTCTGGAGACATTCAAAACCCACCTGGACAAGTTCCTGTGTGATGTGCTCTAGGTGACCCTGCTCTGGCAGGGGGGGTTGGACTAGATGATCTTTCGAGGTCCCTTCCAACCCCTAGGATTCTATGATTCTATGATTCTATGATACATGATGCACTTTTACAACCAGTTTCTCCATCCAAGCTGCAATGTCTTTCCACAGCTCAGCAACCCAAATAGGTTTACCTTTTTGCTGCCAATTGTTCTGCTGCCACTGCTTTAGCCAACCCCACAAGACATTTCCCGTCATCCATTAGTCAGTGTAGAGACAGAGTCTTGGCCACCCCTCTCGCTTAGCAATGTCCAGAGCCAGCTGGATGGCTTTTACCTCTGCAAATTGACTCGATTCACCTTCTCCTTCAGCTGCTTGTGCAACTAGTTGTGTAGGACTCCACATGGCAGCTTTCCACTTGCGGTGGTTCCCTACGAGACGACAGGAGCCATTGGTGAAAAGAGCAAAAGTGTTTCTCAGTCTCTGGTAGATGATCATATGGTGGAGCTTCTTGAGCCCACCTCACCACTTCTGGTGGTGGCATTCCAAAGTGTGTGCCTTCTGGCCAGTTTGTGATTGCTTCTACGATAACTGGACGATTAGGCCTTCCTATTCGAGCTCGCTGGGTAATCAAAGCAGTCCATTTACTCCAAGTAGCAGTGGTGGCATGATGGATAGGAGAAAGGTTACTCTGGAACATGAAGCTCAGTACTGGTAATCTGGGTGCCAAGAGGAGCTGAGCTTCAGTGCCAATCACTTCCGAAGCAGCTCTAACTCCTTCATATGCTGCAAGTATCTCCTTCTCAGTTGACGTGTAGTTGGCCTCGGAACCTCTGTAGCTCCAGCTTCAGAATCCCAAGGGTCGACCTCGAGTCTCCTCTGGTGCTTTCTGCCAGAGGCTCCAGGTAGGACGGTTGTACCTGGCTGTGGTGTAGAGCACATTTTTGATGTCTAGCCCCGTTCAAACTGGTCCAAGGTCCATTGCCTGCACAATCTCCTTTTTAATCTGCTCAAAAGTTCTCTGTTGGTCAGGACCCCATTTAAAGTCACTCTTCTTTTGGGTAACCTCATAGAGAGGTTTCACAATTTCACTACAACCTGGAATATGCATTCTCTAGAAACCAACAGTCACTAAAAAGCTTTGAGTGTCCTTTTTAGTAGATGGTGGGGCCATAGCTGTTATTTTGTTAATGACATCCATTGGGATCTGGCAATCCATCTTGCCATCTGATTCCCAGGAGCTGGATCTCTCGTGAAGATCCCTTGACCTTGCTTCTTTTTACAGCAAAACCAGCATCCAGAAGAATTTGGATGATCTTTTTACCTTTCTCAAAGACTTCTTCTGGCATGTCACCCCACACAACGATGTCATCGATGTACTGCAGGTGTTCTGGAGCTCCACCCTTCTCCAGTGCAGCATGGATCAGTCCATGGCAAATGGTTGAGCTGTGTTTCCATCCTTGGGGCAGTCAATTCCAGGTGTACTGAACTCCTCTCCAGGTGAAAGCAAACTGTGGCCTGCACTCTGCTGCTAGAGGAATAGAGAAAAAGGCATGAGCAATGTCAATAGTGGCACCACCTGGCTGCTTTTGACTCCAGCTTGTACTGAAGTTCTAGCATGTCCGGCACAGCAGCACTGAGTGGTGGTGTAACCTCACTGAGGCCATGATAGTCCACTGTCAGTCTCCACTCGCCATCAGGCTTCCACACTGGCCAGATAGGACTGTTGAAGGGTGAGTGAGTCCTGCTGATCACTCCCTGGCTCTCCAGCTGTCGAATCAGCTTATGGATGGGAATCACAGAGTCTCTGTTGGTTCGATATTGTCATCTGTGCACCATTGAAGTGGCAATTGGCACCTGTTGGTCTTCAACCTTCAGCAACCCCACCAGAGAAGGATCATCTGAAAGGCCAGGCAAAGTATGCAGTTGTTGAGTGTCCTCAGTCTCTACAGCTGCTATACCAAAGGCCCATCTGTACCCTTTCGGGTCACGGAAATATCCTTTTTTGAGATAGTCTATGCCAAGGATGCACAGAGCACCTGGGCCAGTCACTATGGGCTGCATTTGCCACTCTTTACCAGTGAGGCTCACATCAGCCTCCACAACAGTCAGTTCTTGAGATCCTCCCGTCACTCCAGAAATAGTGGCAGATTCTGTTCCTTTATGATTTCATGGCATTAGGGTGCACTGTGCCCCAGTGTCCACCAAGGCTTTATACCTTTGTGGTTCTAATGTGCCAGGCCAGCAAATCCACACAGTCCAGTAAACTTGGTTGTCCCTCTCCTCCTCCTGGCCAGAGGCAGGGCACCTCTAACGTGGAGCATTTGAGGTTGAAGCACCATCCTGGTTGGAGACTGGTGCAGCCTTCTTCCTGGAAGAACCATCTCCTTCCTTTGTTCTATTTAGTAGCTCTTGCATGCGTATCTGGAGACCATCAGTGGGTTTATTATCCCAGGTTCTCATGTCCTCTTTAAAATAATTACACAAGAGAGACCACAGGTGGCGTTGGAGTGGGTCCCGTTTCTCTTGCTACTACTCGGACGTTTCCTCTTCATGGCTGCAACATGTGACCAGTTGTCTCTAGGGAGATACTGGGGTTTACCTTCCCATCTGCTTGAGAAGGGCTTGCTTTTCTATCTGCTTGTTGGCCTGATTTTTTATCTGCTTGAGAAGAGCCTGCTCCTTTGTCTGCTTGAGAAGTACCTGCTCCATCATCTGATTTAGAATCGTCTGCTTTCTCAATTTCACTCTCTAACACAGTTTGAAAAGAAACTCTGGATTTCTCAGATGGGAGCAGGTAAAAGAGCTGGAGCCTTTTGCCTTTGCTTTGGTCCTGGTCACAGGATTAACCCTTAGTTTGAATCGAAGGGGATTGGACTTAATCTCTGGAGAAGCAGCTGTTTTGGTAGCAGTACCATTGGTGGCAGCAGCAGCTGTTTTGGTAGCAGTACCAGTGGTGGCAGCAGCAGCTGTTTTGGTAGCAGTACCAGTGGTGGCAGCAGCAGCTGTTTTGGTAGCAGTACCAGTGGTGGCAGCAGCAGCTGTTTTGGTAGCAGTACCAGTGGTGGCAGCAGCAGCAGTGGTGGTGGCAGCATCGCAGGTGGCAGCAGCCTTGCCAATCCCCCGATTGGCAGTGAGTGAAACAACACCTCACTCTACACATCCACAATACATTGTAAACATTCAGCAGGAGCATCCCTACTGAAACAATGCTATTCAGATCAAGAGCTGGGAGATTCAGCTTGAGAGAAAATGGAGAGGTAAAACTGGACCTGCTACTGGCATTACCAACATAGACCTTTTCATTCACTTGAGGATCTGCACCATAACAGTACACATACAGTGCCCCCATAAAGATCAGTATCAAAACCCCTATGATCACTAGGCTGGTAATTATGCAGTTGATCATGGCTACAGTTCTGTTGATACACCATAAAACAGTAACAAGAACAGCTACACAGAGCAGTATGGTCCCGGCTGCATATCACATGTACAATTGCATGTTGGGAAAAAGGTCCAGCAGAAACATTCCAGAAGGTGTTAGTTCAGTTTTCAGTCTGTCATTAGATTCAGCAGAAGTGTTGCTCATTCCTCCCATCAGAGATGGAATTTTACACATTCCCGATTAGTGAGAATTTATAGCCTGGGCTTAAAATTGAGCCCCACGTTGGGCGCCAGTAAATTGTTGTCACGGTTTGACTCAGGATCAGCAAATAAACCAGAGACAACAATGCTCTCCATCCCCTCCCCCTCCCACCCAGGTAGGGAAGGAGAGAGAGAATTAGGAGAGAGACTTAGCTGGGTTGAAAACTAAGCTAGACAGCTTTAATTAGATGTACAATTATATACAAGGATGTTCAGGAATGTGCAAAAGCCTCTTGCCTCCCCTCACCCCCAGCAGCTCCCCCGGCATCTCCTGAGCTGTGAGCAGTCCTGAAATGTCTCAGCCCACAGGCAGGAGATAAGGCAGAGCAGACGGGCTGGGGTATGAGGGTTATGGGGTCAGAGATGCCACTAGCTGGAACACTTGTTGCTAGTTAAAAGAGACATTACTGAAGGAAAAAAAATCAGTAAAAGGAAAACTAGCTTCATCCTAGCTCAAACCAGGACAATGTGGTAGTGCATGATTTAACAACTAGTAATTTAAAAAACAAGGATAAGTAAAATGTAGTTAATCTGTAAAGTCAACACTTTAACTTTTATCTATTTTGAAATTTCTGCTAACATGAATGGGAGATATGAAGCAGCAGTTGCTGTATGGTTATAGCCAGAACTTCTGTCTTCAGACTGTGTGGTGTTTGGTCCTTGCTGAAGAAGTTGGAAATACAGAGGCCATAAGTACCTGAGAATACCAGATTTTCTCTAATTTTTAGAAACTGGCTTTTTAAAGTTATGGCCTGGTAATCATGAAGATTTAAGAGCATAGTAACTTCACCAGATACTATAGACACCCTTCTATATAAGTTATATTCATTGCTGCATACAGTAGTAAAGCTGCTTTGACAATTTTAATGTGTCTAATGGCAAAAATTTCAAGTAATAATTGGACTATTAAAAAACATACATTAAAAAATGAACAGAGATGCTCAGCTGTTTTAGTGAAACAGAGTTACATTTTTCGAGCTGTAAGATCACTCATTGTCTATGAAAAGTTGCTGAGATGACAATCTTTAAGACAAAGCCCCTTTTTGTTAGAATGGCTATGGAATAGGCATTGGCTGTGCATGAGTTTTCACCCAGGTGTGGCTGTGTGTTCCAAACCTATTTTGAAGTACCTACATCAAGGACCAAGACAGTAGTGTAATCTCCACATAGAGCTGAGTCATTGTTTTCTGCAGAGAATGTGAATTGGTTATACCTACAGTCACCTACTAGAAGGTAAAATGAGACCCATTTATTTCCTAGACACCTTATGAAATTTGTTTAAGAATAATTGAATATTTATCAGATTGAAAAAATCGGGTAAAGACACTAGTAATTTTTCATCCTTTCTTTGCCCTGGTGGGTATTTATAACAGTGTATACAAAGCAGAACAACCTCACGAGGGGAAAGCAAAGCATTCCTGCCTCAGAGTACCATGTAGGTCAGTAGTGAACTGCTCTCCTAGGAAGTCAAGAGATTAAATCAAGCAGAAAAGAAATTTGTATCTAGGCCTCTTGTCTCTAAGGTGAGTTCTCTACTTGCTTGTAGAGTGAAGGGGGGGTGTAGCTGCCTTCTTTTTGATGTTTGGGCAGGACCTGCTTTGGTAGGCATGCTGCATGAATGCCTAGGGGCTGCCTGCATTGCTGTCACAGGTATACTCTGGGAGTTGTATCAGTGCATACGCCATAAATTAAGCACCTTTTCAAGATGCAGTTGTTCGTGCACATGCCCAGAGACAGAAGTGTGGGGTTTTTTCCTGTGGGGATAGACAACACTCTGGGAAACGTGTTTCTAAAGCTACAATGGAGCTGAGTAATAATTTTATTAATTTTAGATACCAGCCCTTGAACATAAGGTCCTAAGTCCATTTTTGATTCTTGTCACTTTTGCAAATCCATGTCTTAGTTATTTTTTTTCCTATGTGGAAGCAAACTAGCAAGAGAATTTTAAAAGCTGATGGACGAAGCCGATCACAATCAGTACCAAATTATAACAAAAAAAATTTGTTTTAAATAGCGTGGTGATGTCATAAAGCTTGACCTTTGCCTGAGAAAACAGTCGTAAACACAATCAAGTATATGTGCTAAGGCTTAATCAATGCTTAGTGATGATGGAATGTACAATCAAACACCCAATGATAGAAATTGAATTGCATTGTTACAGGAGGCTCAATATTTGAAAAACTGCCCAATAAAACAAGAGTTAAAGCATAGTAACTTGAAGGTCCTGAAGAAACAGTCTAAAAAACTAATCTGTGATTCAGGGCTGGGAAGGATTATGGAAGTTAGAGAGTGCGTGTGTCCACAGATCCCTACCCTTCCTTCCTGTTTTTAATCAAACCTGTTCAGATCCAATTACTTCTGTAACCAAAATGTGTCTCAGAGCTGTGTGTGCAGGGCACTCTCCGCAGCCACCAGAGTGGACATGTTTTATATATGATATCTTGGTTCTGATTTGCCAACAATAAATCAGCATTTTGCTTGTCTAGCTCTTTGCTGTCCTTCCAGTAAAAGACATTTGATGCGTTCTCACACCACTGGTAAATGTGGCAGTTTGTGAGCACAATGCAAATCTAAGCCTCAGGATTATATTAATCAAGATCTTCTGCTACTCTGGATGTCTGCTTCCAGAAGGGTGCAAAAACCTTCTGGATTCTTAAGAATAAGAATTTTCCTGTGGTCACATTTATTGTGTTATTATGCCACTCATCTTCTCATAAAACTTCTTTTTCGTGAGCCTCTTGTCATGGCACTGCAGAAAAGATAAACCTAATTCTCTAACTTATTAATAGCTCTGTTGGCAAATATGCTTTCCTTCGAAGTTTATTTCTCCTTTGGTGTGTTTCTGCTGTTCTGTAACCTTGAATATGAATTCTTAAATATGGGAGATGATTATTGTCTATGTGGTGGTCTCTCAAAAGATCTTCTACAGTGCTTCAGCCCTTAGCTCAAAGGCTCACCTTCTGTAACTCTTAAAAAGGTGTAGACTGTGGAAACCAATGCTCAACAGGTGAGGGGTGAAGGCAGTTCTGCTGGTTTCTTTCTGGATAGTTCATGCATCTTCAGGTGTAGGCTATTCTGAGTTCCCATCTACAATGCATAAAGCTGTTTCCATTTACTAATAGCACTTTTACTACAAAAAGAGGTGAGGAAGCAACTCTGTCCCACAAGGTACTGATCTGAAGTTTCAGAACAGCAAGTGTTAAGGAATTCTTCTGTGTCCTTTTTTTCCTCAACATTTGTTTCTTGATTTCATCTGAATGAGATGTTTTCCTTCTGTCAGTTGATACTTAGCAGGTAGTTGTAATATCATCTCTGTTACATTTCTATTCTGTCACACAAAAAGTAGTCAGCCAATCCTAAACTACCCAAATAACAGCACAGAACCGCACTATTTCCATATTAATCCAGAATCTTCTGTTTTCAGTATGTAGGTAAGAATCCTGTCCTTTACATCACGTGATTTATGGCAATGTTAACATAAAAATCAATAAACATTACTTCTAAAATGTCAGGGATGTTAATGGTGTGATTTAAAAAAGGAGAAAGATTCAAAACTCTGAACAGAACATGTTGGTACAGTGTTGTAGAGGGACATCTTGCTGGAACTGTGGTAGGATGGATTTAAATCATTATGGCTCAGTCATCTTGAAAAATGTGTGTAGGTAGCTATTCTTAGACATACCAATCTTTCTTGCCATACTGTGGGATTTTGCTAAGTGGGGGATGCTGTATACTGTATCTTAACAGAAGGTTGCTAAGATCTCTCATTTTGAGTCATATCAACAGTTGCTATGGATCCCCTGCTAATATTTTTGGAAAATTATGAGAACAACTTCCTGAGGAAAGGGAGTCTTACCAGTATAGATTGGAAAGCTATTTCACAGGGGAAAAAAAATCTAAGAATGGGTGGGTATTTATCTGCAACTAAAATTTTCTGTGTTGTATTGAACTTAATGTGGTTTAAACCAAGCAGCAGTGTTGTGCAAGTTAGCAGGTAGGTTTTCTTTTAAAACTAAGCATTAATTAATAATGTATAGCTGCCCTACAATTTAATCATGCTTTTCTCAGTCCTGCTAATTTCTTAGGAGGAAGACCAAACAGTGGACGAATACTAAATGATCTAGGGTAAATACAGAGGCTTAATGGATAAATTACATGCAGAGATAAAAATCAGTAGGAGGATCTTTGCCAATTTCTGGGGCACAATTCAGGATAGACGTTCAAGTCCTGGTGCGGTTGTTACTTTAATTGGTCAGTCATTCTGAAATGAATATTCAGTAATATTTTCCACCCAGATTTGTAATTCATTGAATTAATTACAATGTAATAGGATTTATTGTCTTTGTTCTTTTCTGCTTCTGTAGAAAAACTGTTTTGGTGCTACAGATTGCATTTACCAGTGATTTATTTAGCAGTGGCTTTGCTTCCACAGCCCTTCCTAAGCAGAGATACTGTGCAAGAAGTTGTAATAGCATGTTTCCCTCCCTGGTATGCCATTGCTTCTTGTAGGCTGAGATGGATTGCACTTCTGTCTACCCCCTGCCATGATGTCTGACAATTCACTACTGAAATGAAGCTGGTTACTGAACCTTCCCACCTCAGTGAATTTTTTTTGGTGAAAAATTCTAAAATATGCAACTGCATTGATTGTACAAGGTGACAGAAGTGGGTATCATATATGACACATTCAGTTCTGCTTGAAAGCCAACTGGTATGGTCACAAGACACTGAAAACTTGATAACAATTTCCCTTTTTGTTTTCTGAGTCAAATGCTTTTGGTCAAGCTCTTTGGCAGATTTTTTTTTTTTTAATTAAAAAAGTATTATAAGTGCCATTTAAGTGGAAGTTAGGTATCCATGTTAACAGAAAGCAATTTATGCCTAAGCACCTGTGCTCTCAAGTTCTGGAAGCAGATGGTATCAGCAGTTCAATAGAATTTAGACAAATTCATGAGACCAGTTGCCCATAAATGGATGCAAAATTACCAGGCAGGAATGTGTCCTCCATCATCCTTGGTACAGCAGATAGGCTGCAGAAGTGCAAGGGGAGTGAGCCACAGAAAGATGCCAGCCTCATGTTGCCCCAGAAGAGCCTTTCCAGCTGCTGCTGTTGGAGACAGGTTGCAGTGCTAGATGTAAGATTGGTCCAATCCAGTCAGACACTCTTCTGATTTTATATAAGGCAGTCTGAAGTTCAAAAAATGAAAGTGATTTTAGCCAGTTCATCCAAGGAGATGAATTTATTCCATATACTCAGACTTGTGTATGAAGCAGTATACAATCTCCAGGAACCTTTGAAGCTGAAAGTCAACCAGAGCTCCTTTTTGGCTCCTGTATTTCTGACTGTGTAGCAGCCTGATTCAAGTATAAGGAGAGAGACCACCCAGAATGCTGCTGAGCTGTGGCTCCTACAGAAATGGGGGGTTAAAGCTTCCATAAGAAGAGAGCTCTCAGAAGGGAGCTCGATGTTTCAGTCCTGTGTTGACCAGGGCATTGATGTGCTCAGTCTTTTCTAAACTCTAAATACCACTTTCATTGAGGCATTTACCTGCAGTCCTGAAATGGGCACTAGCCTTGCAGGGAGCAGTTGCAGTGTCCTTCTGGCATCTTCTGTTGCCAGCCTTTGTTGTGCTGGCATTTGCTGTTCTGGTGGTTGCTAATCCCTGTTCAAACCTCTGGCTCTGCCATGCTGCATATAGACATCCATTGGCAGAACTGGCCTTTAGGCAGTACAAAGTTTGTAGCATTATGTTGAGTCTGTCATTGGAGAATTACCGTGAGTATTGAGAGTCTTACTGTGTCTCTGCAAGACCATTGTATATTTGGGTTTCATAGTGATTCAGAGCACTTGGTCCAACAAATGTTAGTTCAAATTACAGCTAATACAGATGCTTTGATTGGAGGAGGAGAGCACAGACATTAGCTGCTACGGGGAGAGGTGAGGAACACAGGAAGTCTTCCCTTGGTCTGAACTCAAAGTGAGGGCTGAGTCACACTTCTGGGGACACATCATTACCTCCTTATATTTGATATAGTTAAATTGGTGCTCTAGTGCTCTACTGCAGCAGGAATTTGCTTCCCATTCATTACTTTATGGTAATCATCTGTCTTTTGACTGTTACAGCTATCAGTCATACTGCCTGCTTGATATACTGTAAAGAGGAGGTAAGAATATATGCCATCCTATTTGCTGGTTACAATATTTTGAATTCAAAAGTCTTATGAAATGTCTCTTCCCAATATCTTTTTGTCCAGGAATTCCTGGTGGTATAGAATGAAACCTTTTGGGGCACATTTGTCAAATGCCAATATGGACTTTTTTTTCTTAACTTAGCATTTTTAAATCAGAACAGGAAATCTGTTTCCAGTGTCTTTTCCATACTTCCACAGCTTGTTGGATCTTTCAGTTTTGCACCTTAGATGAATCTCTTAAGAACAGATTTTAAATAGTAATTAATTAAGACTATATGCTTCATAACTAAAATGATGACAACTGAATTAGTCTTATTTTGGCAAGCAAGGAAGAAGAATCATCTGTTTATTTTCTTAGGAAAATGGCTGAGATGCCATTTCTTGGCAATATAACTATGGACCTGCCAATTTTTAACTGTAAAGTTTTCTTAAAGAATCCTAAATGCAGCTTACATGCCTGTGAGAAATTTCAGCTTTAAAAACATAGTTTTGCCTGAGCGTCATCTAGTGCTTTGACTCCTCTTGTTCTTAAAATTAAAGATTTGGACCTTATTTTTTATATCTATATATTGATATATAAAAAATATATATAAATATAAACATGTAAGTGTATAAATACAAGCAGTGTTGACTATTCTTGATTAATGTTGTGCTTGTTGTGCATTATCTCTCAGGTATGCCTCTCAAGGATATTGTGTTAGCTGTTGAATAACTTCTCAAAAGTAATAAAATTATAAATGGTAAAAAAGAGTCACTACCCCTTCAAAACTGTAAATATTCTAGATTCAGGCACATAAACTGTTTTGAGGGATGAAATGTCAAGTTGGTTTTGGTCATGTAGTCTGTAGTATCAAGTATAATAATGTTAGCTCTGTACAAAAAGTGCCTATGCACATCAGATCTTATGGCAGTCTTCTGGTTGTTATCATTGTCCTAGTTCAGAAATCACTATATGAAGAGTATATTTATGTTTTGAATACACCTAAAATAAGAATGTCCTAAAGATGTAAAGTAAACTAAAATACAACTTCTGAACCCATTTCCATCTGCCACCTTTGAAAACACTTTACTTCTGTCAAACCAGCTTTGTCCGTGACTTTATAATTTGCACTGTGCATTATGCAAGAAAAGTAAAGCTGTCTTCAAAGATCATGGATAAAGGTATTGTCCCTGTTTTGGATGCACCCTGATAGTTCTGATAGCTTTACAAATGGAAAAGCAAGATTGATGTTTTTGTGGCATCAAACTGTAGACATATTCAGCTGTCACATTCAGCAGAAGCCGCAGCTGTCAACATAAGTTGGAATAAGTTAGCAAAATAGATGTGATGTGTTCATGGAGCATGGTGGTCAGAGCTCTGTCTGAAGGAAGAGATGGTTTTATTGCAAGCTGTTGTCAAGAGGTGACATTCAGGCTGTGACCAGCCAGCCTTCATGACATCAGCAGGATTTTAAGATGTCCTTTATTAAAAGGTACTTACAATTTTATGGCACAAAGTGTTTGCTTCTTCAGAACCTGCATTTCCACCTTTGTGGCAATAATGGATTTGAAACGGCAGGCACAGAGCAGTAGGTGTGGTTCATCTTACAGAAATGCTGACTGCATTAAGGGTACTTGTGTGTTTGTGTTGTAAGATATGCCAAAGCAACTCTGTTTTCCTAAGAAAAACCTAGCTGTTTAATTGCCTCTTCAGTTTGGACTTCATAGTTCATGAAAGAAGGAAAAAGATCCTGCTTAATTGGCTGTATGGGGTTAGTAGTAATAAAAGTATTAGTAAAAAGTTGTCACTAAAGTTAGTTGGTATGTCTTTTGAAATACACAGGGTGCAGATACATTAAATCGTAAGTGCAATTTCAACTGCTTGTCTGCATAAATCTTGACATAAATCAAAATCCCTCTGCAGCCTTCTCCTCCAAAAAGAGGTTCAGTAATGACAGAAATTTGCCCTTTTTGGTCTAGTTTGTGCTTTTTTGTCTCATCAGGGTCTTTTCAAGTTTTCCCTTGCTCAGTGCCATTGCAGATTTATTTTGATTGTCCAAGAAAATGCAGGAGAATAGTGTTAGTTGCACTTTCATAGTCATTCTTCAGCCTCTGTTACAGATGGAAGTAGGTTGTTTCATCTTCAACAGGCTTAGTAGTGGGAGTACTTCTCTGGGTTCTACAACAAAGTTACAGACACTTTCCTTAGTTATATCTGTAGCATATAACTGAGCTTCTGCTTGTAAACTGAAATCAAGCCAACTATAGATATGTTAGATATGTCCCAGGTAATAAACTGCATCCCATGCCCACTAGGATAAATGGCATTTTTGGAGCTGACGAGGTTTTTTGCTGTTACAGCAAGCACATTTCTTTCAATAGCCATTTTGCCCTCTCTGAATTTTTTTTAAGATTCTAATTTCTCTGTAACCAATACCAATCCTATTATTAAAACGTTACTTTTATGAACATGGCTGCATTAATAAAAATGTTGCAACCTGTGTCAGTGGGATGGAGAAGCCCTATACTTTTAGTATCCTAAGAACAGTTTTATTACTATGACCTGTACCTTCTATCAGGGTGATAGAAGTTCAGTGTGTAATTACAGTTCCTTGACGGTGCATCTGCAACATTGTGATTCCATAATGATACTGTTGTAGTAATTCCATTATTAGAGGAAAATCTTATGTGAAGAGAAGGGGGGAGAGAGATGTTTGGAACATTTAACTTGTGGCAGCTCTTGCTGTCCTGTTGCCATTGCAAGCACGGTTGCTGGTCCTTGTAAACACAACGTGCATATACTCATTTGGCTTTAGTACTCAGACTTTCAAGTCTCCCCAGCCTTCATTCATAAAAATGTTTCACTCTTTTACACCCGAACCTGAGTGCTTCTGTAATTTCTGCTTTAAGCAATCCCTTTGACCTCAAGTTCAGCATGGTTTAAGGTCCACATGTGCACAGTTACTGTTCTGGTTGTGGGACACACAGGCAACCTGAAGAGCAAAATTTTACTAGTTTATTTCTGAATGAGAAGAGTTAGACTTTATTAACTAGTATGTTGTTATTGATGTAAATAAAAATAAGGAATGAAAAAGAAGATAGACTTAATTCAAGCACTTAAAATACTTACAGTATCATAGTCTTGAGTGAAGGATTTTAATTTAAAAGCAGGCATCTGTTTCAGTAAATGTGGTCAAAAATTGGTGAAAAGGGAAGAGCATGTGAAGTCTTTATTAATTCCATCACTATTTCCATTTCCCTAAATGGAGATTACAAACGACGTGTTTTATTTAATTTTCTGACCTGATGTCTGAGGTTGTGAACACTGCTGGGAAAATGTCTGAAAAGAATTGGTCCTGACCATGGTGTTTGGTGGTTGTATCCTGCATAAAAGTTTTTACACCCCTGCATGAATTCATTTTTGCAAAGCAGTGTCATGCAAACTGGATTGAGGAGGAGGCAGTGTTGGGCACAAATCCCTTGCACTATCATAAATAGAGAGACCATAAAATGTTATGATGGATGCTCGAAGGCAGTTTAATGTAGCACTGGAGAAAACAGAAGCCATTACTACTGGAAGAGCTCCAGTTATGACAGAGAAAATAAATGGTGCTGTTACAAGAAATGTACTGACAACAAAATACCTGCTGGCTGGGGAAGAGCAGAGCACAGTAGAGATACCTACAGGCAATTATCCATTACCTGAAGTAATGTTTATTTTAAATTTAAATTTGACATGGACAGTGTTTCCTATATGTACTGCTTGATAAAATGACATAATCCAATCTGACTGAAGTTTTATACTTAGTTGTGCTTAGGAACTACCCAATCTTTGCTACTGTTCAGGTTCATGTCTTAACACTTTGCTGTGCTATAGGCACTGTGCAGGAGAGGGGAAAAAGTTAATTTTTTACATCTTGATTCTTGATATTTCTGTGAGGGACAGTCCAGTTTCATTAGTAAATGATGACAGGACAGGTGAAGGATGGTTGATCAAGCCTTGACATCCCTGATGGACTTGACAGGAAAAGGCCTTCTTACACCACATAGAAAAAGCTGCTGCTCTACTCAAGTGTTTTTCAGTCCTCTGGGAGTCTGTGGCATTCATTTTTTACTGTTGTTGCTGAGGGCTCAGGCACACTATCTTACATAAACCTCAGTGGAGAGGTTTAAGCTCACCAGTTTAACCTCATGGCCAAGGCAGCTCAGCACCTACACACGGATGGTTGTAGTTGCACAGCTAACATATAGTAAGCTGTTGTGCTGCCAGCACTCAGTCACATTCAATCTTGTGTGGCATTCCTAAACAAAATTACATTAATTTGCAAACTACCCAATGAAACGTTTCACGCCTTTCATCCATCTCTCTCTTGTGTGGTTTTGTATGGGAGGAGTTGAAGTAACAGCTGCAGAAATGGGTACAGAACATCATTACAAATCTTTCTTGAAGTCACCTAGTGAAGAGGTCTTTCTACAGAAAATAAATGAAGCAACATTTTGAGCTTTCAAATTCAATGGAGCTTGTGGCTGCCTGTAAAAATTATATTTCAGATGAAAGTTGGGTCAGACTCAGAGGGGTATGCAGATATATGATGGACTCCAGCGTACAGTGCTGAATAGTTATGAATGAGCCTCATAGATAAACAGATGTAAGATCATAGATAGATACAAGAAAATGATGCAGTTGATTTCAAATAAACTGTAAGTCAGTGTATGACTGTCCAGAAGAGTTGTGGGCAACCTGCAAATGGGTTCTTGCTGTACGATGCCACTGAGTAGTTGTGAGAATTGACTTGAAACTCTCACACATTACTCTCTAAAATGCATCGCTACGTGACCAATTGGAAAAAGATGAATTATAAACTTGAAGGGGGAAGACTCATTTATACTCTTTAAAGTGGGAGTTTTTTTTTTTTTACATGAAGTCCCAATAGGACTTTATATTTTTCATGTAACTGTGACACTGGCTCATGGCTCAGGCTAGCTGAAGGCTAGTATTGCTGCCCTAACATTTCACTCAGGATACATTCCACTGCATGTGGAATATCATCATTCCACCATATGGTTGCAGCAGGTAGTAAGTATGCTCATGAAGCTGCTGTAGCACAAGCCTTCATTCATTCTCACACTTTTGATAGTGTTTGAGAAGGACTTTGGATTCATCATATTGCAGCCTGACAGCCCTCTCTCAGGGCATGCCATGAACAGCAGAAGTGTGAGTTCCTTGCTTTTCCTGCCTTTAGAGCTGATCTACAGGGACAGCCTGCTATGGAGACAAGATAAGCCACCATCTTCAATTCTGGACTCATCAGCAGTGACTACCAGCAAGGGCACTAATTAATGGCACTTTGATTGTGCAGAACCTGGCAGTTGCGTGTACAGCTGTGGTACAAGAATGAGTCCTAGCAACCACCAGCCTTGGCCAAATCTGAACTGGTGAGCTGGCAGTGACACGGCTCCAGTAGCACATTACCAATTCTGCAGTCATTCAGGGCTTTGATAACTCTTGTAGTTGCATTGGCAGCTGTCTGATACTTCCTCCTGGAAGTTGCTGTGTCAATGATTTAACCTTGCGCATACATTAAAGCTTCATGGGGGTGCCATTAGGTACAGGATTTGGAATTCAGGATTTGACAGAATCAGATCTGATGCTCTCAGAGTGTTTTCCCTGATGCTCAACATCTCTTCTTCCCTGCCTCAGCCTTTTGCCTTTGTAGAGGCTCCTGCTTAATGGGTCTTGGCTCAGGATTTCTTTAATCCCTTGTGCTTTTGTGTTTTTCCTATCAATGTGTTACATATTCCTCTCTGTCAGGTTTTGAATAAACAGCATGGCATTCTTGCAGTTTCATGCCTTTTGTTTAGGGTAAGACAGATACATGCAGCAATTTTTAAAAAAATTCTGACTTTGGGCACAGCTGTTTTGCATGACATCATGCCTGTGGATTTTCAGTGCTGAAGGATCTTTGTAATAAGGAACTTCAGTTTCCTGGATTAGAGTTAAACAAGTAAGTAACAATGCTCAGTTTTCAAAAATGTGATATGGAAACCAAAGCAACTCTTCCTGAAGGTGCAGACATGCAGCTTAGTGCACATGCCATTCTCAGAGCCTGGTCAAGGAGCAGCATGAGTTTAACTGAAGCCCTGGATCATTTCATCATTGCTATTCAAAATCCTGTGGATTATAGTGAGATTTACAGCACCCTGGCACAGCTGTTACTTCAGGATGTGTATGAAGCAACCCATGATAATTTGAAGAACACAGAGGCAAACTAGGAAGAGGGTTTGACTAACTAAGAACAAGTGTCTGCAGACCCTCTGTATCAACCTCTCCCTTAACATTTGCTGGATCCAGAGGGGAAGAAAGAGCCTTTCCACCCATTCAAGAGGAATGGAGGAGAAATTGCAGGGACTTCACTGCTGTATCACATGCTTGTAAATCACAGATCAATGCCAAAGATGGTGGGACTGAGGATGTTACCCTGTGTAGCAATGCACTCTGCTTTTTCATATGGACATCTAATTGTTTAGAGTTGGGAATTTTTTCAGTGTTGCTCTGTCATGTTGAAGGAAGAGGAAGGAGTGAAAGAAGAAAGATGTAGACTATAAAGTTAACAAGCTATTTTAAAAAAATGAAGACTGGTCTCCATTTGTCACTCAATGGTGATTTGCTGTAGCAAGGAGTGCAGGATAGAGTAAAATACTAGGTGACAGGATGGTTGGAAATTACTTGAGGCTGAATATTCAGCTTTGGGAATTATCTTTATGTCTTGTTCAGAGTGCTAAGTGACTTAAAGCCCAGATTATGTTCTCTGTTCTTTTTGGGAGTATGTGCTACCTCTTTACACTCTTTTTTGTGTGTAAGGGAGTTGGCTGAAATTGTTGCCCAATCTACTTTTTTTTTTTTCTTCACTTATTAGTTCTGTAAATATTGTTAGCTATATTTTTATCTGTTGTTTTTATTTTTTAAATCTTTGAGTAATACCTCATAATCCTTGTAACAATTTATATATTTTCAAGAATTATTTGGAGACCTAAGCTGATTTAAACTAGATAATTAGAAATTATTTTTATTTCCAACTACCTCATTTTCTCAATGGAAAACAGCATCAATTCATTTTTACTAACAGCAGATGGTAGCATTCTTGTGCTAGTTATCTAGTTTGCAGTGCAGCGTAAAACAAAGCTTTCAGAACATTATTTTTTGTATGTTCTGAAGCTTCTGGAAGTTTCTTAAAGTTCTCTTAGACATAAGAAGATTGATCCTCATGAGTACATTTTCAGTATGAGAACCAAGCGTCCTTCAGCTGTAAGAGACCCTGTTTAATATTTAATATAGAACACGTCCTGTTTGCTGAACATGACAGGCCAGGATTTGTTTTTAGGCAGGGGGCTGGAGAAGGAGATTTTAGTGTCTAGCAGGAAGACTTACTCTGTGAGCATCTTCTCTTCAGTGCAGGCAGTTTACTATGTGCTAAGATAAAATGCCATTGCAGAACTAGGGGAGTCTGGCTACAGCTTTGACAAGGGAAATCTTGTGTAAGAGCATAAATTTAGTATTTCTTCTTCTTCGCTGTTGAGAAGCAGAGCCACCACAAGAAGCACATCTGAGGAATAGGGTCTTTGCCCAGAATATAACACCCATCATGTTAATCCTTGTAGTCAGTCTCTGCCGAGGCTCTGGTGGGTAGCACAGCACAGGGGGGCCAGGCTGACAAGGCTGAACAGGAATGCTGTGCAGAGTGGTGATCCTGCTGTTTCCTCCATCGTGGTCCATACTTGCATCTCCCAACGCCCCTGCCTTGCCTTGTGTGTTTCTCAGCTCTGGCAGAGTACTGGGCTTAGGAATGTCCTAGCACAATCTGTGCTCAGCTGTAAACAGGCTGTCATGGGGTTTCATAGTTGACATCTTGTCTGGGATCCGTTTCTAGCCATTTGCTGCTGTGCTGTTTGTTGTGCCCCTTACTGTGCATGGGGATGAGGTAGGATTTGTTTATTTTGATGCAGAAGTAGAAGCAGTGACCTCAGCAGCATTAAAGGAAAATCACTTCCCTAGGGCATGGTGCGTGAGACAATCAGATATGCTGATCTTGTGGTAGCACCCAGGTAAGAGCTGATGAGATCACTGTTATGGCTTTGCATTGAGTGCAAGCTTGATTAAGTCAGAACACGTATTCTGTTGAAGTGCTGGCTGGAGATGAAGCTTTATGGAGCATTGGATTGAGTTTTCAGCAGCACTGTGTGCAGTGTGAAGGAGGAAGGGAAGACACAAAGCCTTTTCATGTTGTAGGGAATATGTCTGACTGCAAACTTTACTGCCACTAAATTATTTTCTTTTTTTCCTCAGGGTAGTGTTGGCTGGGCTTCTTGAAGAACAGCTGTTTTAGAACATTTTTCTATAAATAGCGTAGAATGAGGATATGCCACCTAGTGGAAGTTGAGGACACTTTGAGGGCTCTTCCTGCCTTCTTGCTCCCCCCCCCAGACTCCAAAAGAAACCGTGTTTACTTCCCAGCACCACAGACTCATAGAATCATAGAATGTCTTGGGTTGGAAGGGACCTCTAAAGGTCATCTATTCCAACCCCTCTACAATAAGCAGGGACATCTCACACTAGAACAGGTTGCTCAGAGCCCCGTTAAGCCTGATGTTCAATGTCTCCAGGGATGGGGCCTCCACCACCCCTCTAGGCAACCTGTTCCAGTGATCCACCACCCTCATATTAAAGAACTTTTTCCTAATGTCCAGCCTAAATCTACCCTTCTCTAGCTTGAAACCATTACCCCTTGGCCTATTGTTACATGCCCTTGTGAACAGCTCTTCCCCAGCCTTCCTATAGGCTCCTTTCAGGTATCAGAAGGTTGCTATAAGGTCCCCTCTGGAGTCTTCTCTTCTTCAGGCTGAACAACCCCACCTCCCTCGGCCTGTCTTCATAAGAGAGGTGCTCCAGTGCTCCAGGCCTCTGATAATTTTGGTTACCCTCCTCTGGACATGCTCCAACAGTTCCACACCCTTCTTGTGTTGAGGGCACCAGAGCTGGACGCAGTACTCCAGGCAAGGTCTCTCCAGGACAGAGTAGAGGGGCACAATCACCTCTCTCCATCTGCTGGCCACACTTCTTTTGATGCTGCCCAGGAGGCAGCTGGCCTTCTGGGCTGCAATTGCACATTGGTGGCTCATGTCCAGCTTTGGATCCACTAGTACCCCCAGGTCCTTTTCCACAGGGCTGCTCTCTAAGCATGTCCTCCCCCAGCCTGTGTTCATATCTCTGGTTGCCCTGGCCCAGGTGCAGAACCCTGCACTTGGCCTTGTTGAACCTCATTAAGTCCACCTGGGCACACTTCTCCAGCTTGCCGAGGTCCCTTGGTATGGCATCCTGTCCCTCTGATGTATTGACCACACCACCCAGCTTGGTGTCATCAGCAGACTTGCTGAAGGTGCTCTTAATGCTACTGTCAGTATCATTAATGAAGATATTAAACAACACTGGTCCCAGCACAGACCCCTGAGGGACACCACCTGTCACCGTTTTCCATCTGGACACCAAGCCATTGACCACTACCCTCTGGATGTGACCATCCAGCCAGTTCCGTATCCACTGAACAGTCAACCCATCAAACCCCTGTCTCTTCAACTTAGAGAAGGATGTTGTGGGGCACCATGTCAAAGGCCTTGCAGAAGTCCAGATAGATGACATCCATAGTCTTCCCTTGTCCACTGCTGCAGTCTCTCCATTGTAGAAAGCCTCTTGGTCAAGCAGGATTTACCCTTGGTAAAGCCATGCTGGCTGTCCTGAATCACCTCCCTATCCTCCATGTGCCTTAGCATGTCTTCTAGGAGGATGTGTTCCATGATCTCCCCAGGCACAGAGGTGAGGCTGACAGGTCAGTAGTTCCCAGGGTCATCCTTTCTACCCTTTTTAAAGATGGGTGTGACATGTCCTTTCTTCCAGTCACTGGGGACTTCACCTGACTGCCATGACTTTTCAAATATGGAGAGTGGCTTGGCAACTACATCCACCAATTCCCTCAGCACTCTGGGATCCATCTCATCAGGTCCCATGGACTTGTATATCTTCAGGTTCCTCAGGTGGTTTCAAACCATGTCCTCACTTACAGTGGGGGGGACTTTGTCTCTCTGGTCTCCATCTTGTGGGCCATCAGCTTGAGAACTGTAAGGAGAGGGGTTGCCAGTGAAGGCTGAGGCAAAAAAGTTGTTGAGAATCTCAGCCTTCTCCTCATCTGTTGTTACTAGTTCACCACTGTTGCTCATCAGGGGGTTACGCTTTCTTTAACCTTCCTTTTCTGGTTTATGTACCTGTAGGAGCCCTTCTTGTTTTTCTTAACATCTCTTGCCAAGTTCAGCTCCAGCTGCGCCTTGGCCTTCCTGACCTCATCCCTACACAACCAGGCAATGTCCCTTTACTCACCCCAGGATACCTGTCGCCACTTCCACTGCCTGTGTAGTTCCATCTTGCCTTTTAGTTTGTCCAGCAGGTCTCTACTCAGCCATGCTGGTCTCTTGCCTTCCTTGCCCAGTTTCCTACACCTGGGGATTGAGATCTCTTGCACTCTATGGAAAGCATCCTTAAAGATCTGCCAGCTCTGTTCTGCTCCCTTGTCCCTGAGGGCTGTTTCCCATGGGGTCCTAAGGAACTCTTGGACACACTTAGGTGTAAAAACAAAATTTAGAGAGGGTGGAAGCAAGGCCAGGTACCCTGGGAGAAGTACAGAGAGGTAGTTAGAGAAGCAAGAGCTCGGGTTAGGAAAGCAAAAGCACAGAGAGAATTGGATCTGGCAAGGGAAGTTAAGGGTAATAAGAAAAGTTTCTATAGGTATGTTAATGATAAGAGGAAGACTAGGGAAAATGTGGGCCCACTTCAGAAGGAAACAGGAGAACTGGTCATCCAAGATGTAGAGAAGGCCGAGGTACTGAATGACAACTTTGCCTCAGTCTTCACCAGCAAGGAGTCTGGTCACACTCCCTATGTTACAGAAACCAAAGACAGAGACTGGGAAAAGGAGGATCCCCCCACTGTAGATAAAGAGGAGGTTCGAGACCACCTAAAGAACCTAAAGGTGAACAAGTCCATGGGACCTGGTGGGTTTCACATGTGGCTCTTGAAAGAACTGGTGGATGAAGTTGAAAAGCCACTGTCCATCATACTTGAAAAGTCATGGCAGTCTGGTGAAGTTCCTGCTGACTGGAAACGGGGAAACATAACCCCCATTTTCAAGAAGGGAAAAAAGACCCAGAGAACTACAGTTCAGTCAGTCTCACCTCTGTGCCTGGCAGGGTCTTGGAACAGATCCTCCTGAAGACCCTAAGACACGAGAACAACAAAGGGGTGATTGGTGACAGCCAACATGGCTTCACTAAAGGCAAGTGCTGCCTGACTAATTTGGTGGCCTTTTATGATAGGGTCCCAGCCTCGGTGGACAATGGCAGAGCAACAGATGTCATCTACCTGGACCTGTCCAAAGCTTTTGACACTGTTCCACACAACATTCTAGTCTCACAACTGGAACAGTATGGATTTGGTGGATGGACCACTCATTGGATAAGGAACTGGCTGACTGGTCGGACCCAAAGAGTTGTGATCAATGGCTCGGTGTCCAAATGGAGGTGTGTGACAAGTGGTGTTCCTCAAGGGTTGGTACTTGGACCAGTGTTATTTAACATCTTTGTCGGCGACATGGACAGTGGAATCGAGTGCACCCTCAGCAAGTTTGCTGATGACACCAAACTGTGTGGTGAAGTCAACAAGCTGGAGGGAAGGGATGCCATCCAGAGGGACATTGACAGGCTTGAGAAGTGGGGTCGTGCAAACTGCATGAAGTTCAACAAGGCCAAGTGCAAGGTTCTGCACCTGGGTCCAGGCAATCCCATGCATGAATACAGGTTGGGAAGACTAAGGATTGGGGATAGCCCAGAGAAGGACTTGGGGGTAGTGGTGGACCAGAAGTTTAACATGAGCCATCAATGTGCACTTGCAGCCCAGAGAGCCAACTGTACCCTGGGCTGCATCAAAAGAAGCATAGCCAGCAGGTGGAGAGAGGTGATTCTCCCCCTCTACTCTGCTCTGGTGAGACCCCACCTGGAGTACTGTGTCCAGTTTTGGAGTCCCCAGCATAAGAAGGACATAGAACTCCTTGAGCATGTCCAGAGGAGAGCCACAAAGATGATGAGAGGACTGGGGCACCTCCCCTATGAAGATAGGCTGAGAAAGTTGGGGTTGTTTCGCCTGGAGAAGAGGAGGCTCCAGGGTGACCTTATAGCAGCTTTCCAGTATCTGAAGGGGTCCTACAAGAAAGCTGGGGTAGGGCTTTTTACACAGGTGTGTAGTGAGAGGACAAGGGGCAATGGTTGGAAACTGAAAGAGGGGAAATTCAGGCTAGACATTAGGAAGAAGTTCTTTCCTGTGAGGGTGGTGAGATGCTGGAACAGGTTGCCCAGGGAGGCTGTGGATGCCCCCTCCCTGGAGGTGTTCAAGGCCAGATTGGATGAGGCCTTAAGCAACCTGGTCTAGTGGGAGGTGTCCCTGCCCATGCAGGGGGGTTGGAAGTAGATGATCTTTAAGGTCCTTCCAACCCAAACCATTCTATGATGCTGTGATTCTGTGATTCTATGATTCCATGGTGCAGTTTTGTTTTACGTGTTACATTTGATCAGATACTTGTTTACACAGTAGCTTTGCCTACTTGCACTCAGGTACTGCAGATAAAATAACTTGAGTTACTTTTGGAAAACATTACATTTTAACCAAAATGGTGGCATAGCCTGGTTGGTGATCTCATTTCCCTTTTAAGGTAGGAGAATATGGTCTCAAGTATTGATTTCTTGAAGACTATCAGTAGACAAGCATAGTGGGTTAGAATCTGAACTGAGAGAAGTTGCATCAAAGATTAATTTTCCCCTGCTTTTTCTTTTCCAAGAACAAATGGTGTAATTCCTGTTTTCTTGTTGCATAGTAAACAGCTTACAATCTCTCGTAGGAGCACCCATTGCTTGGGCAGCCATTTTTTGTTCTGCACCCCTGCCGGACTAATGAATTCATGTCTTCTGTACTGACTGGTTCACGGAAACAGAACAGGTGAGAAACTGTGCCTTGCAGGCCTTTATGCAATGCAGATAAAGTAAATAAGCCAGAAGTGGAAGTAGTCAAAACAACTTCCTTGGTCCAAGTAGAGTAAGATTCTGGATTGTCACCTAAGGGCTGAAAGTTAAAATACATTTGATAAAGTGAAGAAGTGGCCCCATCTGAAGTTATTTTATGACTGTCAAGTGTGTCTGCAATTCAGAGAAGGCTGGGCTAATATGGTGCTTTTTTTGTTGTTTATTTGTTTTCCCTAGATACACGAATTACATTATATTGTGGCTCAGTACTGTAGGCCCAGTGGTGGGTCTCAATCTGCCTCTGAGTTATGCAAGACTAGCACCTGAGCAGAATAAAAATGCTGATTCAGTTGAAAGGTAAGAGAAGATGAAATAATTCTCCCATCCTCCTATGAAATTAAAAAGATCAGATGGATAACTGCAAAAACATTATCTTCTCTTTTGAACCTCTTGTTTTGGTTAATTTAGGACTCACCTTTCAACCTCTTGTTAACGTGACTGCCCTATTGCTGTACTTTGCAAAAAAAAATTGTGCTTGGCACATTGCTGACACCCTTCATGACTGTCAGAAGGTCCCTGATGTCCTGGGGTCTTTCTCAGGTGTGTAAAAGCATTTTGAGGTGGTCCCTCTGGCACATGGTTGGTGGTGTGACCTAGCATAATTCTGCTACAATGAAATTAATTTCATCTGTTTTTCTGTTTGATGTCTCCAGACCTCTGAGCTGAAGGACAAAATGATGGTTGGCTGTAGCAAAGCTACTGCAGACTTTTCTTCCTACAGATGAAATCAATTAAAGGAATCCTTGAATGGTAAGCGATGCAGTGTGGAAAGATGACTGTTCATGGCTCCTTCCCTGGTTACAATGGAAGACCTAAGAGTCGGTTGCAGTTGTGAGAACAACTTTCAAGCACCACCAAGACCTAAACACACTTGTGATCGCGTTGTCCCCTTCAAGTCACTCCTTTCCTACCTCGGTTTTGCTGTGGGTTTGGCCTTAGTTTGACTGCACACAAATACACAAGCCTGTGGTTTCTTGATGCACAGTTGAGATGGTGGCTTTGGATCTACTGAACTTCTCCACAAGTCATGTATCCAGAAAAGCTGCACCATCTGTGAGGATATGTACAGCAAAAGTCTTGTAAGCTGTGGTTTACAAGTACGTGTATGGTTTCAGTGCATGGTCTGAGACTGCTTCACCTTGGGACCACCTTCTCCACTACAGCTTTATGCATGGACCATCCTTGTGTTCCACACCACACACAGAAGAAGATCCTGATCCCAGGACTGAATAATACTTTGCTGAGAATATTTTGTGTATGTCACGCTTCAGGGAACAAATAGGATCAGGACTGTAGACAAGCAAAGTACTTACAGTCAACATCTGACTAGGCATGCAGAGTTCCCAAGTTCAAGGTGCCTAATGCTAATTGTATGAAAACATCTGGCTTTCCCCTGCCTCACTGCCTCCAAAGGAAGCTTTGCCATACCCTGGGGGAGTTACTGTTGTAGTCAATTAGTATTCTCATTGTAGTAGTAAGTTGTTTACAGGTTTGGTCCCTATCCTGCCATCTTTATGCAAACCTCCCCTGACAGCTCTTGAATTTTGAGCAAGTAGGAATTGCCTAGTAGTGCAAGAAGTGAAAAACCGATTAGAAGTATCTTCCATATGAGTCATCTTGACTTCTTTCCTAATCACATTTTATTTGCAGTATAAACCAAACCAAAAGTCCTGAGCAGTTGAGCTGGAATTACAGATTCTAGTTTATATGTTCAGCAATATGTCACTTGCATCCAGAACCCAACGTATGCCACATCAGCGCTGGAAATGCAAAATGCATCAGGTTTCAGGTTCTGGGTTCTTAGATATTTTGATTGGTTGCATATTTTTAACTTGCATAATATGTTTTTGGTGGATTGAAATACCTTGCAGTCCTTAGAGTTCCACTGGTGCAGAATTCTGCTGCCAGCCATTTGGAAGTAATAATAAAAGTACATAATTTATCCCATTCTGCATCATAACAACCTGAAAAGACATTTTTCCATGTAAGATTTACGAAATACAGCTTTCCATTCATGCACCATGACAGTAGGTACATTGTCTTTTTAAACACTTTTGATAATATGTGCTTGATAATTCTATCCATAGGCCATTCTCAAATTTAAGGACAACTTACAGAGGAGAAAAACAACAAAAAACAAACAGGTAACAGCAGTTTTAAGAGCTGTTAAATGTTCATTCCTGCTCTGTCGTCTTCATTTGGGATACACTGAAACAGAGAAGTAAAAGCAGCCAGCCCCCCTCTGCTGCCCTGCATTGCTAAGCAGCTCTCTGTCAGCTGCTGTTGCCTCTATCCAGCCTATCAGCACACTCACACTGTGCTGCAAAGCTCTTGGGACCTTTATTTCCAGTATAGCTTAGAACTGGCCTCAGGTAGCTTTATTTAAACCAAGGTCTGAATTAGCTCCTGCTGACCTTAGGATCAGGGAAGTGGAAAGGATTGATGGATTTGTTCCCCATAAGCCATCAGCACTGAATGCTGCATCAGCATATCTGAGGATCAGTTATGCTCATACTCTCAAAGCATCACAGATGTTACCTGGCACTGCATCGAGGGTTGAATGTACAGAAGAAATTCCACCTTTAAACAATAGAAATAATAAAATGCAATCCTGAATACAGAGTGGCTTTGGAATAACTTATATCTGGAACGCTAATTTTAGTGTTCTCATATACTTCACAAGAGCTGTTCCTTGATAAAAGAGAATAAAAGAGTCTACAATAAGTTTGAGTATTATTTTCAGTACCTTTAGAGGATTCAACTGCTAAGATGCTGCTGTGCAAAATTTATAAGCATAGTTTCATAGGCATTTCTTGGAGACCAGCTCATCCTGTGTCTGCCTTTTGAATTCTCATTGAATACAACAGTATTACTCATAATAGGATTTGGCCAGTTGGCTTTCTTCACTATAGGCAAGACCTGTTGCTGCAAATTGTCATTGCTTCACTCAGAATGTCAGCATCTCATCCATGTGACACTGTACATGGGTTAGTGTCACTCACAGATTGTAATCACAGGCAAAAGAAAACAAATATGAAATAAGTGTGGGAGCATGTATTCCAGTCACTTTCTCCAGTCCATCAGCCTTCCATTGCACCTTAATTTGATCATCTTTTTTTTTTTTTTCCCAAGAATTACAAGAAAAATGGAATTTGTATGTAGATAAGAAATACTTATTTTTCTTTTACATGGAAGAATTCACAAGGCCCATTACTTTCTAACTTAATTTATAATTTTTTAAACAAAATGTAATATTATTTGGACAGGGCTTTGCACGTTGTATCTTTATCAGTTATCTGGATGAGGGCATCAAGAGCACCCTCAGTAAGTTTGTTGATGACACTAAATTGGGCAGTGTGAGTGTTGATCTGCTCGAGGGTAGGAAGGCTCTACAGCAAGACCTGGTCAGGCTGCATCAATGGGCTGAGGTTCAACAAGGCCAAGTGCTGGGTACTGCACTTGAATCACAACAACCCGATACAACACTACAGGCTGGGGAAGAGTGGCTGGAGAGCAGCCTGGCAGAGAGGGACCTGGGAGTGCTGGTGGACAGCTGGTTGAACATGAGCCAGCAGTGTGCCCAGGTGGCCAAGAAGGCCAACAGCATCCTGGCTTGGATCAGGAATAGTGTGACCAATGGGACCAGGGAAGCGATTGTCCCCCTGTACTCAGCACTGGTGAGGCCACATCTCAAATCCTGGGGTCAGTTTTGTTTCCCCCACTACAAGAAAGACACTGAGGTGCTGGAGTGAGTCCAGAGAAGGGCAACGAGGCTGGTGAAGGGTCTGGAGCACAAGGCTTATCAGGAGCAGCTGAGGGAACTGGAGTTGTTGAGTCTGGAGAAAAGGAGGCTGAGAGGAGACCTTATCACTCTCTACAGCTGCCTGACAGGAGGTTGTAGCCGGGTGGGTGTCAGTCTCCTCTCCCTAGCAACAAGCAAAAGGACAAGAGGAAATGGTCTCAAGTTGTGCCAGAGGAGTTTTAGATCAGATGGTTGAATCACCATCCCTGAAGGTCTTTAAAAGACGTGCAGATGTCGTGCTGAGGGACATGGTTTAGGTCTGGACTTAGGTAGAGTTGGGTTAATTGTTGGACTTGATGATCATAAAGGTCTCTTCCAATCATAATGATTCTGTGTTTCTGTGATTGTACTAGGCTTAAGATTTCCTCTGTCACAGGCAACAAAAGCACTTGTTTAATCGATAGCTGTACACAGCAGGATACTGGCTTTGTCAGTGTCCTGACAGTCACACCCTAACTCCTGCATGTCCTCTCCCAGCAATCACTCTCTACCTCCTAGATATCTTACAACCATATATTCACTTGGCTGGACACTCAAGTTGTTCCCAGTTTCTTAAGCTGTCTCTGTCTTGCTTCCTTCCTGCTGATAACACCCCTCCAAATTCCTCTTCAGTGCCTTGACCCTGTTCCCACAGTTACTGAGACACGATGATAATAATGGGGGCAAGAAAAGGATAAGCAAACTGACAGTTCCACTGCCCTGCTACAATTCTTAACTATTTAACACCATAAACAGTGAAGTAACAGAACAGTGTCATCACCAGTGTCAATGTTTCCCTGAAATTTGTCCAGAATACCACTAGACAAAAGTTCAGCTCAGTTAGTACAAACACACTAAGCTTAGACTGAGGAACAAATACAGGATAACATAAATATTTGGGATCAAGGAGAGATATAATCTTGTTTAGATATCTACTTCCTAATGGCTTAAGTGGGAAGTAGACATCTCATTTCCCATTTCCATCTGTGCCTTAATGTGACTTATAGGATGTTTTATACAGAATGTTTATATACAAAAATCCTATTTTATTTCAAAATCAGGTTAATTCCATCACTATTTTGTAATCTTATTTAGCAAATCTATTGAAGATTATTGGATCTGAACTTGGGTTTTAGCTACATAGATTATCTGAATTCTTGCAGCCTATTGAAAGAAAATTACCAGTTCCAAACAGTTTTGTAGATTTGCTCAGTTGTTCATCCTTGCTAATCTAGGAAGACATATTGAGGATCATTGCTTCTGGGGATTTCTTTTTAAAAGATAACTGACTCATACCTGCCCTTGGTCACAAGAATCAGCAAGAAGAATGAATTTTATGTGTTCAACTAAGCCAAAAACATGCTTTTCTTTTGAGGGCAATTGCTACCTACATAATCCCTCCTTTGTGTCAGCATGATCAGGTTAGAATTTAACCCCCATTCTGGTCTGCCAGAAGATTTGTAGTTGGTTGGTTTTGGTTATTAAAAGAAACATTCCTTTGGTCAAATTGTCTGCTTGTTTTCACAACAGTAAATTTCTGAGCAAGTTAATTAGAGCTGAATATAGAGAAGTAATCAATATCAGTTCTTGTTGAAACTCCATGAATTTCAGCAAGACTTTTTCAGTAACTTTCCCCCCCCCCCCCCATTTGGTATCACTGTGATTTAATGAGTTTGTTTGGACATCTGTATTTATATTGCATTACATTTCAGTTCCAGCACAAAGGAAAAAGGATTTCTCTTTCCTCTGAACTGTGAAGTTGTAACTATTTCCTCCAAAAATACTCTCTTCTGGAGAACAGTGTATAAATGAATGTATGTGCATAGTTTTAGTAACATGTAGGCCTTTAAAAGTGTTTCAGAGAGTTTAGATAATATTTTAGCAATAAATTCTTACCATCTAGAATTAAAAAAAAGACATGTATCTGAAGTTTTTAGCTGCAAAACTGCCATGTCAAGTAGCTGCAGCTTAGCTTTAATTCCTAGACTTAAAAAGCCAGGCTGATTCAGAGGCATGCTAGGAGAGTAGCCCTGAAGAGAGTAACCATGTATTGAGTGCTCGGGAAGAATTAAGAAGGTATCACACCTGTTTTGTTTATGTCCTGGCTTTCATTAGGGTCTTAAAAAACACTACACCCCAAGGAAGCTTTCTCTTCGCCACTTGAGAGTTTGTTGTAACTGTCACCTCCTGAAGATGATTTTCAGCTTAAGGCAAGAGAGGAGTTTACTGCTGTGTTTGGAAAGAGAATGGCTTTACAGAGGCTTGCCTTGAATGGCTTTTTCCTGAAGCCTGTTAGAAAAGAAGGCGTTTTGCAGTGGCATTGTTTTTCAGTGCTGTTAGTGCAGCAGGCTGGAGGAGGTAGCCCTGTCTAAAGAGATTAGGCTGCGTGGTTTGTGCAGTGCTGGGTTCAGCAGCTGTACACTATTAGCCTCAGCAGCACAGGCCAGATGGAGTGAGATACTATTCAGGTGCTTCCTTTCCCCACCTTTGTTGCTGCCCAGAATTAGGCTATAGTTAGAGAAGAATCACAGTAAGATTTTCACCAGCGGTCATCTGCATCACCAGGAGCAATCCCCGATGTCTCTCCTGCAATGTATCACCTTAAAACACAGAAGTTGGTCTTAATGATTTTTGTTTCTGCTGAGCTTGCACTGCAGTTGTTGCCACTCCAATTCCAGGGGCAGGTAGAGCCCACAGCAGGGGAGAACATGGGCTAAGCATAGATGGAAAAAGATTTGGCAAGCTGTGGAAATGAACTAATCCTTCTTTGCACCCAATCCAAATCAAAATCCTAACCTGAATTTTGGTGGATTCCAGCCAGGCCTCGCTCTGTTAAGCATTGCTTGCTTCTCCAGAGTTTGTAAAGTTCATTCTCCTGCATCCAGCAGTCAGGTATTGTTACCTTAATATTAGTCACATCTTCCAGTATTTACACATGCCTTGCTAATGAATTAGAAACATCTATCTATTGCACAAGTTCAGCTCTTCTCTGATCTCTGTTGATTGCTTTCCATTACTGAGGATTTGGGTTGTATAACACATAATTTCGGTGCTTCTTTAGTAGGCTTAAAACCCCTCATCACCTAGAGATGAGGTTTGCCTTGGGTCATCTTCCTTTGACTTCTTTCTACAGTCTACAGATCACACAGGTTATTCCTGGGCACTGACAGAATCCACAGACAGACACATTGGCTAGAAGAATCCTGGTGCCCAAATGTTGACTAGGTGTTACACGCTAAACATGTATGTAAAACAAATAATGAAAAGCAACGCAAAACGTGCAACTAGCTTTAATGTTGTTCTTCACCTGTTCTGCTCTGTTTTGTGTGTTCTGGTAACTGTTATTATCCCTTTCCCTTAATAGCAGTCTCACCTCTGCTACCTTCTTGCAAGATTAAAAAACCCCACACAAAACAAGCCCCTTACTCAACCAAAGCTGTAAAATGTACACGTGCTTCTTGGAGTAATAGGCACCTTTGTTCTTCTCTTCCCTGTTTTTGATCTGACAAGATTGCAGGTGAATTTACTCCATAAGCTCTTGTGCTGCTAAGTAGCATCTAGCCACCGTTTAGGTACTCAAGGGCAACAAGACAGTAAGAACGGGAGCTCACTGAATCAGAAGCTAAATTTCACATTTTGAAGATTTCCTTTGTTAAATTCCACATAAACAACTTTTTGGCATACACCTTTTATGTTTCAGCTTTTCCCCTCGTCGTACTGATAGCAACATCTAGTGGCAAGATTCCCTCACGACAACGTCCTACTTTTGGAAGCACAGACTTGGCTCCATTTACCTCCGGATAAATCTCCATCTCCTCTACTGCCAGATGGACTTTAGAATTTGCAAGGACTCTGATCTGCAAGGACTTCAGTAGTCTGCTGGCTGTGGAAAAGTCCTTCTTTTCAAAGGACTGTCACTGACAGCCCTGCTAATAATTTTGCTACACAAGAAAAGCAAATAAAAATATAAAAACAGACTTGGGTTTGCTGTAGTAACAAAACCAAAGCTGCTAAGCTGGAATCCTAACAGCAGCAGCTGTGTAAGATAACAGCTGAGTACAGAAGACCATGATTTCTAGATGAAACGAGCTGACTGGGGCCTGTCTCTTCTACCAGGAACTGCTGTCAGGTCTGCAAGCTGGAAGTCACATAGCTCAGTGTTCAGGTTCACTCATCCGGTAGCTTCCTGTCCTACTGTAACCAAGGATCATCTGAAAACAATTATTGACATTCTAGCTTTTTTGCATGTAGATGTGTACCTGACGTCTCTCAGATGTGTACCTACCGTTGGTTTGATGCATAGAATGAGTACTCTTAGCTGTACTGGTGGCAGCCAATGCTCTCAGACCTGGCTGTCTACTTGCATTGTTCTGCTCCCAGATGAAGGCTGCGTTTCAGAGACTTGGTAGGAACATGTGTGCATCTCTACTGGGTGCTACTTCCCATGACTGCATGTGTTCCAGGTTTCACAGAGCTGTAGACAGAGCCACAGCAGACGAGATAAGGACGTCTCTGGGATTTCTGGGCACACAGTGGCATGATTGAAGTTACTGTGCATCAACTGTAGCTTTGATTCAGTGAAGCTGTAAGAAATACCAGGCAGATGTAGATCCTCGAAATCCATCCGTGTAACATTTTGGGTGAAAAGAGAACACATCTAGAGCATGCATATGGTTGTGTGAAAGAAAAAAAACTACTAGCAGTTAACCCTTCAGTATCCAAGAGAACAGGATGGCTAGGAAACCAGAAAGCACAGTAAAAAAAATGGTGGTACTTGGTACCCCCAGGAGCTGTGGGGCTGGCTGGTGGCATGGTCCACCCAGCCTCTTCACCTACACTCCAACGTGCTCGTTGAAGCGTGTGGCAGGTCCTGCACATTTACAGTGTCCAACATTAGTTAAGGCTCTGAAAATCTGAGAGGGTATTTAAGTTAGGCTCCAACAGAGGGAGTCTTGGTTCTGCTGTCACAGCGCACAGCTTTTCCAGAGTTCCCCCATAAAACAGGGAAGGGGCTGAAGAGAAAGCCCATGTCGTTGTGACTGGGGCTACTGCATCTGCAAGGATAAGGGAAACCCAAGTTCAGCATTGCTTCCAGGCCTGAACAAGGATTTGAATCCAAATCTCACAGATTTGCAGAGATGACTAAGCTACAAAAAACTTGGTAGAGATTCCCAATCTGTTCTTATGTTACTCCCTTTTCATATAAATTAATAAATACTAATTGAAGGACAGCCTTTTGGATGAGCACACAGATTAATTGTGATTATAATGAGGGAATTGTTTACACTCTAACTTCAACCAAATAAATATTTTGAGGTTTTATTGCATAAAATAGCTCTAACATGAAACAAAGAACCCAGCGCTCCACTATTAACCTTTTTTTTACACTTTCACAAGGGGCCAAATTCAGGATAAAATACATGAGTGCAAATATGAATAGAATGGAAGATCTGGCAATGATTTAAATAAAGGCTGATACAGAGGGATGTGTTGGCTTTTTAGTTCATGTTCTGTTGTACAACTATTAGTTCTTGTATCCATATTCTAAAGTGATGTTGAAAAACTGGACAATATGGAGAGAAAAAATACTGAAAATGTGAACCGATTATTTCAGTTTTTCAACCAAGTTTTTTTAATCTACCAAAGAAAGCCAAAAAGCCCTAGTCAAAGAGATGTGCAAGTATTAACACAGCAGTTAAAATGAAAACAGCTGAACTCACTAAAAGAAACAGGCATCTTCCTATCAGGCAGACTTGCCTAGTCAGACTTAATTTGCACTTAACCTGAGAACAACTGGGGGAAGTTCTATGAGCTGAGCAGGACAGAGGTAATGATTAGCTAAAATAAATGGTTTAATAATCCCTTCCAGACCTAAACCTGATTGTATGTCAGGTGCCAAAAATAATCCCCACTACAAAACTGCCTGTCTCCAGTCTAGAAACTAGAACTGCTCTCATCATCTGAAGACCATGAATAAATACCATTTTCAACATTTACAGTGATCATTTTCAATCTGAGGAAGGTTGTTTTTCAAAATGCACATTGGAATTAATGCAATTTCTCCTCCTAGCTTGCTTGTTTTGATTCCTCATGGATTTTACAGTCCCAGAGAAACATAAGGTTCTTTTTGGCCAGATCTAGCAGTAAATTTTATTTCACTTCGTACGGGAGAAGTTTTATGACTGACATGACAACTGAAGATAGAATTCCAGCTACACTAGGCAGTGGTCTGTTCTTCCTAAAAAGATTAAATATAATTAAGTTCTGGATTGTGCAGTATTTATTACAGTTAATAGACACCTCCCAAACACTACCTATCTATGCTCAGCTGCTGAACAGGTAGGCAAAACAAGGGAGCAATGTATTTCAGGCTTTTCAAGAAAAACCACACCCCACCAACCAATCACCTTTACATAGTTAGGTGATAGTTGAACTATTTGGGGTCAAAAGGGTCTGGTGCTCCTGAAATGTAGTTAATCTTTCCTTGTATATAGAGCATACTGGTATTTTATAAAACTGGAATTGCCTCTCTTTTAAAAAAAAAATAATCTGAATTACTAGCACAAGGTCACACAGCACATCTAACAGACAGACAAGGTCTACTCTTGCTGCCTGACCTTTCTATTTTAAGTTAATATTCCATTTTTAAGTGCTCAACTAACATCCAGTAGGAAATATCCACTCTAGACAGGAGTTGACAACAGGAAAACAAGGGAACTACTGTACTGGAGGATGTGACAGTGAACATTCCCACTGTCCCTTGCACTGCAGCAGCCATCCATCAGGATACACTGACTAGAGCTGATGCAGCCCTGAGGATCGTTAAGGCTGTGGCACCACAGTAGTCATTAGTCCACTTTCACTTCTGGTGCACTGCTGTGTCAGGATGACAGTGTTCTCCTTCTGCATGCTTTTGCAGCACTCCAGCCCACTTTTAACTATGGGAGGCAGCACTGGAGACCTCTCCCTTCTTACAACACAGCCTACTTTACTTCCCTAGGTCAGAGCCCTAACAAGCTTTTAAGTGTCAAACTTGGACCCAATCTTCAAAATCTCCAGTTCTGCACAGCTCTCAGTATAACCATAAAGAAATAGTTTCATGGGGCCCCCTTCACAACAGCTTTCAGGCAGACAGGTCTGAGAAGGGGGACCAGGCCTCCTCAGATCCATCACTCCATCCTGACTGCAGGACAGTCACTACTTCAGTTACTAAGCTGAAGAAGCCTTCATGAAGGCGCTGGCCAGGGGGGATGGTCCACAAAGCACTGAAACAGCTTCTGTGGAGTAAATCTCTGACACTCCCAGCAGAGCTGTCCTGCTCCACACAAAACAATTCAGTTTGGAAATGCAGTGCTTTTCAAGCCCACCTGCTGGTTGTAATGATGCTCTGGCTGTCCTGTCATACAAGAGCAAAGCACTTCTTAAAGAAGGACAAGCCAGCTCCCAACAACAGAAAAGACAGCACACCCCCACGTTGCTGAGGTGTATGTATCACTTGCAGACACACATAAAAAAAAATCATAAGCCTTAAAACAAGCACGTATTTTTTTTTCCAATCAAAAATTTTATTGACTTTCCTGGCAAATTAACCTACATTTATGATCTTGGTCTCTCCTTCTTGCCTTTGTACAAGGCCAGCAGAGAAACATTGGCTACTTTGACAACCTTGAAGCGAACTCCAGGAATGTCACCAACAGCGTGACCCTTCCGACCAAAACCAGCCACCAGGACTTCATCGTTTTCCTGCAAGGGAACACCAGGTGGTTACAAAGCAGTAAACATTAAACCTGCACAAACACTAAAATCGGCAGCATTAGCAAGTCCAGGGTATGGCTCAAGTTTGAAAAAAGGGCAGAAACAGAGAAGGCGATTGATACACGTTAACAGAGGACCCTTATCCCCTTCCCAGCTTGGGGAAAGGAAACATAAGCAGAGATGTCCTTCAGCTTGCAGCTGCACAGCTGGGAACTGGCCATGAGGAGGGAGAAAAAAAAGTACAAAAACATCTTAAATTTTTCACTGAAGCTTGGAGACACACTGCTGCAGAATGCCATGAATCCTGGTCTAACCATCCCTAAATCCATCAACGATGTGTTTCTTTACTTTGATACACAACTTTTTATAATCAATTCTTGAAAGTTACCTCAATGAAGTTCAGGCAGCCATCGTTGGGAACAAAAGCTGTTATTTTCTTGCCATTCTTAATCAGCTGGACTCTGACACATTTCCTAATGGCAGAGTTGGGCTGTTTAGCTTCTACTCCACTAAAATAGAAACACATGGAAATAAACTATCAAAAATCAGTTTGATGAACTAGCAGATATTATACTACTACAAATTACTGCCTTACTTTGTACTAAGTGCACACTGTATCTGAAGTTCTACACCAAAAACTACTAGTGATCTTTATCGAGCCACTCAATAAATAAAAGCACAGCTCCTCAGCTGAGTAAAAACTGAAAATTAATCACCTACAGACACATACCAATTCAGTAAGCAAGAATGTGGAAAAGGAAAAAACAAAACAAACAAAAAAACATCTTAGAACTCTGGCAGTGTCCCAGTAAAGCTTATAAATTATGGACAAAAAACCCACATGCTAAAAAAGCCAGAAGTAGATGGACTCTTCAACAAAAGATACACACACAAAATCCAACTGCCCTCAATTCTACACTGAGTCAAGTTGTATTTTTACTCTTTTGCTTCAACAGAAGCACTTTTCAAAATCATAAGTGTACAGTGAAAATGCATTTCAGCGCTGCCACGTGGAAAAATAAACCACGTTTTCTATCTGCCCTACAGAAACGTGGCATGTTACACGTAGCAAAACTTCACACAAATTTAGAAAATAAACTAGCTTAGTGCTACTGTCTTCTTGTGGCCTCTTTTAAAGGCCTCATATTCCGGGAAAGCTTCCAGGGCAGCCAGATACCCCAGGCCCGGGCCAGGCACACCGGGGCTGCTCGCGTCACGACCCGCCCACGCTGCCCCCCACAGCCCACCTCACGGCGGCAGCCCTCCGCCGAGCTCTACCCACACTTTCTCCAGAACGATGCCCTTGGCGTGGGAGGCGCCGCCGAAGGGGTTGGCCTTCAGTGCCGTGCCCAGGTGGGCCTTTTTGTACTGCTTGTCGTGCCATTTCTGGTCACGGCGGTGGCTGCGGAGCTTCCGAGCGGTGCGGAGTCCTCGACACTTCCCTGCGGAACAAAGATGGAGAGGGATGAGGGGGGCCGCTTCCTCCCCGGGCCCAAGAGGCGGCGGAGCGGCGTGCGGCCACCCACCCCCCCGACGTGTGTGGGGACGGGGCCCGACCGCGTCGCTCCCGAGGAGGTGGATAATGGCGGCGGTGGCGCCATCGCCGTGCACGGCGAGGCCGAGAGGGCCCAGAACCGGCGGCAGGCTCGCGGGGCAGGGAGAGGAGAGCGCTACGGCCCCTCCACAGTGCCCCCGCCGCGTTGCCCGCGATGCCGCCGCTGCCCGGCCCGGCCCGGCCCGACCCGCCGCAGCACTCACCCATCCTTCCACAGCGGCGACCGAGCGCGAAAGGAGGAGCGCGGGCCTCGCCACGCCGCCTAGCTGCGGCTGCGAGGCCCCGCCGCGGGCTGCCCGCGCCGCGCCTGACTGAAACTCCCGCCCGGCACCAGCTGGGGCGACCTGGCCTGGCCCAGCTGCAGCGGGAGTTCGATTCCGCCAGGCGGTGTGGGCACCTCGGTACCAGCGGTGATTCGTTCCTGGTTTTAACGTCTTTAATCCGGTTTCTCTAGGAGTTACCGGCTTCCGTAAGGAGGGGGGAAGGCACGGAGAGCAGCGCCGCCTCGTCGGCCGCCTCCCTGAAGTGAGGCAGCGAAAGGAAGCCTCAGCTCCAGTGTGAGTGAGGGTGATGAGACACTGGCACAGGTTGCCCAGAACAGTTGTGGCTGCCCCATCCCTGGAAGTGTTCAAGGCCAGGCTGGATGGGCGCTGAGCAACCTGGTCTAGTGGGAGGTGTCCCTGCCCATGCAGGGGGTTGGAACTGTATGATTTTTAAGGTCCCTTCCAACTCAAACCGTTCCGTGATTCTGTGATTCTCTGAGGAAACAGAAGGAATGTGGTGGTGTAAATGATGCTGGAGTTCAGGTTGTCTTCACCAAATGATGCCTTTCTCCACAGAGTCAGGGATGCTTGCAGTGCTTCCTGCGGTTAAGAGAAACGGAGGGTGAGTCCCTCAGTTGGGACAGGCCGGTGTTAAAAGTGATGAAGGCAGGGTGGCATCGCCCCCATTTTGCGTGGAGTGGCCTTGCCTGCAGCCTGGGATGCCCCTTTCTTCTGCCGCAGAGTTCCCGAGGCTCACCAAACCCCTTGATCCCTCTGCATCCTTACCAGATGTATGCAGCAGGTGCCTGCCGAGCTGCTGACAACCCAAACAAGCAAAAATCCCATCTATGGTGTGTTCAGAGGGAGCAAGGATGATACTGAGCAGCTCGGATGGTAGCTAAGCCAGGATTTCTTACTTCCAGCTGTTGACTGAAATACCTGCGTTGCCACTAAGTCTTCCAGTGGATCTTCACAGGGGTAAAACCCTGTAACAGAAACAAGCATTTACTGATTATGAAAGGTACTGTTAGTCCATACTGCCAAACTCCAGAAATCTGCAGATGCCAACTGAACAGGCACGGCTGCCTCATGCAGTTCACTCCCGAATGAAAAAGTCTGGAACATTCACTTCCCTTTTCAGGATTGCTGTGAAGGGGCAGTAATTAAATCTAAACATCTTTATTAACACAACCTGTGTTTACAGCCTAAATAGAAAATACATTGTTTATACAGGGCTGTTTTTACACTCAATCTGGATAGAATAAATCATCAGAAATCATTGAATAAATAATATTTTTAAAAAGCATAAAAAAACCCCAACAAACAAAAAACAGAAAACCCAGCAGCAGTTTCAAGAGCAAACAGATTACTATTATAAAAAGCAGCTTTTTAGAAGATACAATTCCTGTGTGAAGAATGCAATTACTATTTGGCAATTTTAAGAATAGGGAGGTTAATCTTGTATAAATGCTACAGCTTTCCTTTACAATTTTAAGAATATTAGGAATACTTAAAAGCAGACTAGGGAGGAAATGGATAAGTATACTGAAACAAACTACTGTATTTGGTGCACAAATATTCACTAAGATGTTAAGATCTAGGAAAGATGATTTGAGATTATGCTACTGTGGGTTTTGCTGTTTCTTTTTGAACTTTAGTAGGAGTTTGGGACACTGCTGTTACAACAGTTTTTCTACATTTCACCATGTTTTCACGTTTTTAAAAAATAGTATTGTTTGTTTGATCCAAGCCCAAAGTAGACAGGCACTCAGGTTTAGCTAGTGTCATCATAGGAGACCTGCCTGGATGAGCAAGGAGCTCCTGAACAAACTGTCACACAAGAAGAAACCTTACAAGGAATGTAAGAAAGGACATCTAGAATGGGGGGAATACAAGGAAGCTGCCCGAGAAGCAAGACACCTGGTTAGAAAAGCTGAAGTTCAGTTAGAATTAAATCTAGCCAGGGAGATCAAGGGGAATAGCAAAAATTTCTATAGGTGTATTAATGGCAAAACAAAGACTAGGGAAGGTGTGGGCCCCCTCAGGCAATGGGAGAACTGGTGACAAGTGATATGGAGAAGGCTGAGGTTCTCAATGACTTCTTTACCTTGGTCTTCACTGGCAAGGGCTTCAGCCACACTCCCCAGGTCACAGAAGATAATGGCATGGGCTGGAAGAAAGAACTGCCCACTGTGAGTGAAGATCAGGTTTGTGACCATCTGATGAACCTGAAAGTGTACAAGTCCATGGGACCTGACAGGATACACCCACGGGTACTGAGGGAACTGGCGGATGGGGTTGCTAAACTGCTCTCTATTATGTTCCAGAAGTCATGGCAGTCTGGTGAAGCCCCCACTGACTGGAAAAGGGGAAACATAACCCCCATTTTCAAAAAAGGAAAGAAGGATGATGTAGGAAACTACAGGCCAGTCAATCTCACCTCTGTGGGCAGTAAGATCATGGAGCAGATCCTACTGGAGGCACTGCTGGGGCAGAAGAATAACAAAGAGGCGATTGGGTGCAATCAACATGGCTTCACCAAGGGCAAATCGTGCCTGACTAACCTGGTGGCCTTCTGTGAAAAGGTCATAACATCAATAGATGAGAGAAGAGCAACTGATGTCATTTACCTGGACCTGAGCAAAGCCTTTGACACTGTCCCGCATGACGCCCTGGTTTCCAAGCTGGTAAAATACGGGTTTGATGGATGGAAAACTTGGTGGATAAAGAACTGGCTTGATGGCTGCACCCAAAGAGTGCCTGTCAATGGGTCCATGTCCAAGTGGAGGCCAGTGATAAGTGGAGTCTCTCAAGTACTGGGACCAGTCTTGTTTAACATCTTCGTTGGTGACATGGACAGTGGTGTTGAGTGCACCCTCAGCAAGTTTGCCAGTGACACCAAGCTGTGTGGTATGGTGGACACGCTGGAGGGAAGGGATGCCATCCAGAGGGACCTTGACAGGCTGGAGAGGTGGGCCCATGCCAACCTCATGAAGTTCAACAAGACCAAGTGCAAGGTCTTGCATCTGGGTCGGGGCAATCGCAAGCACTGATACAGGCTGGGCAGTGACTGGCTTGGGAGCAGCCCTGAGGAAAAAGACTTGGGGGTGCTGGTGAATGAGAAGCTCAACATGAGCTGTCAGTGTGCACTTGCAGCCCAGAAAGCCAACTGTATCCTGGGCTGCATCAGGAGGAGCGTGGCCCACAGGTTGTGGGAGGTGATCCTCCCCCTCTACTCCACTGTCATGAGACTCCACCTGGAGTACTGCATCCAGTTCTGGAGTCCCTACTACAAGAAAGATATGGATGTCATGGAATGTATCCAGAGAAGGGCCAAGAGGATGATCAGAGGGCTGGAGCACCTCTCCTATGAAGACAGACTGAGACAGTTGGGGTTATTCAGTCTGGAGAGGAGAAGGCTCTGAGGAGACCTTATTGTGGCCTTCCAGTATCTGAAAGGGTCCTACAAGAAAGCTGGGGAGGGACTTTTTAAGATGTTGGGTAGTGGTAGGACTAGGTGTAATGGCTCCAAGCTAGAGGAGGGTAGATTTAGATTGGACGTTAGGAAGACGTTCTTCACCATGAGGGTGGTGAGACACTGGAGCAGGTTGCCCAGAAAGGTGGTGGAAGCCCCATCCCTAGAGGTATTTAAGGCCAGGCTGGATGGGGCTCTGAGCAACCTGATCTAGTGGGAGGTGTCCCTGCCCATGGCGGGGGGGTTGAAACTGAATGATCTTAAAGGTCCCTTCCAACCCTGACAATTCTATGATTCTATGATCGATTGCAAAAATGTTCACTCAGACATATCACCTGGTGTTTAGTAACAGGCAGGGGATATATTTGTGCATATAAACAATTTATTATGGCACAGAAAGGCATACAAAAATGATCAGATTAACATTTTTATTAGTACTTCAGCTTGCACAAGAAGTACTTGGGATTTTGATCTGTCCTTCTGGCCCTCCTACAAGGCCAACAGAAAAAGAGTGGCTGCTTTGACAAAATTGAACTCTTGTGAATGTTGCCAGCAGGGTGACCCTTCCAACCAAAACGAGCAACCAGGACTTTGTAATTTTCCTAGAATTTAGCAGTAAACGGATTTTTAAAAACAACTGCATGATTTAATTGAAATAACAACTAAGAATAAAGTTGAGAGAGGCTAACAGCCAAGACTACTGGCTTGGTTAAATTTACATATGTCTGTACAGTAGAGAAGTTTGACAGTGGAGAAGTTGACACCCCAAGTCAAATAGCCTCAAGTTGGATAATTCAAGCTCGAGGATTTCACAGTTGATGTTTATCGTGCAGCAGAACACAGTAGCTCCACACCCCCCAAAGCACTGGGTGAGTAACATGACTATTTTTGAGCTGTGACCCTGGGACAATCAACTTCATTGGTTTTGGATGCAGATTATTTACCTCAACGAAGTTCAGGCTCCCACTGTTGGGAACAAGGGCCATTATTTTCCTGTCGTTCTGGATCAGCTGGACACTCACATGTTGCTAGATGGCAGAGCTGGGCTGCTTCACTTCTGCAGGTCCGTTTGATGGAGAAGAAAACCAGAGCCAGAGCAGCAGGTTCTTCACCAGCAGCAGCCCTGCAGTCAGTCCCAGCCGGTGCTCAGTGTGCCAGGTGTGGATGTGGCCCCATTCCCGGTGCTCCAGGTGCCCTGCCGGGCTCTGCAGAGGCGTGCTCACAAAGGTAGCCACCAGACCCTGCTCTTGTGGGGTCCTTCCTCTCCATGTCTAAGGTGTTTCTTTTTTTGCAGTGAAATCCCCCAAATTCATAACTCCTCTGGAAACAGCCCCCCGGGAGGACTGTTGGCAGCAGGGTGCAAATGGGTTGTTTTCTTTGGAGAACGGCAGCACCGTTACATAAGCGGTTCTAAAAGTCACTATTTTGGTTGGCCGAGCAGATAAATCCACCTCAAATCCGACAGTTTGTCTTAAAACTCCCGGTATAATCTTCTCCCCAGTGTTCCCTGTGAAATCTGGCTTCTGACATCCCACGGAGCGGTAAAACGAAAGCCTTCAACTGGAGGGCGCCAGGGCCCCGCCTCTCCGCAGCCGGACCCTCGCACCCCGACCCCGAGGGCCCACGGGCGGCAGCTCAGCCCGGCTTGGCTCGGTTCGGAACGCCTGGCGGCACCTGGGCTCAACATCCCCGGCTCTCGGCTCCCCCGGCCCGGCCGCAGCCCCATGCGCCGGGGCGGGTTGTGCGCGGAACTACAGCTCCCATCGTCCCTGGCGCCGCCGCCATTTTGGGCCCGTGTGGCCCCGTCCGAGGCGCCATGGCTGCTTCCTGAGCGTCGGCGGCTGCCGGCCGAGCCCCGCACGGCCCGGAGGAGCGCGGGGTGCTGCCGTCTGTCGCCGGTTCCTAAGCGCAGGCGTGGCTTGCGGGTGTGTAAAATGCCTTCGGTGTTTCCTCTTGTGCCCCTTCCAGCAGGAAGAGCAACAAAATAGGTGGTGGAGGAAGAAACGGAGGGAGGATTAGGGCTTTGACTACCTTGTCTGGTACTGTAGAGCCCGTGGCTTGCGCTCACTTGGACGGCAATACTTCACCAAATGCTGCTGGGTGTAAAGCAGACAAATCAGACGCTCTGGCTGCCACAGCAGAATTCTCAAGGGCTGTGGAGATATGCAAGTGTTGCGATCTCCTTCAGTAATAGTTCTACCTTGTAATGCATATAGATGTTTTTTTTGTGTGTGTGGTTTCTCCTCCATCTCCCCACCACCTCCGTAGAAGGTAGACCAAGAATCAGAAAGTTCATTCTTTATCCAGTCTCCGTGCAGAGCAGTTGTAGTGTGGCCTGGAGTCTGTATGGAGGTTTCTCAGGATAGGATGGCATCCTTTGGGGCTGTAAGGAAGAGTGCAAGGAGTAGAAGTGAGGTAGGAAAGAGAGTTGTAACAGGATTCATTTTTACATCATCGCAGCCTGTGTGGTGGAGGTGAAGGCTGAAAGGCTTGTGGGCAAATTAGTTGCTCAGAGAGAGGATTTTGTAGGAACTGAGACAAGCTTTTTCTATAAATTCAAGCCAATTTTCTGTCAATGCTTCTGTTGTATTGTCAGTTTATTTTGAATATTTCTGAATCTGAGGAACAATGTACATCTCAAAGTAAAAAAATAGTAATGATATATCAAGTTGTACAGTGGCTGATACTTATTATTTTCATAGAAGGTTTTGGGCTGGAAGGGACCTTTAAAGGTCATCTAGTCCAAGCCCATATTTTGGTTGAGACGTTATTTTAGAAGCTCCTCAGTGCATGGTGACTTGATATGTCATCTGAAGGTAACTATAAATTGTTGAAAAAAAATAATTTCATTGTCTGCCTGAGCAGATGCTAGCCAAAGAGATAAATCATCCATGTTTAAAATTATGTCTGCAGCAGCATTCGTTGCATGCAAACCCAGTGTGTGTGTAATCATTGCAGCATCAGGCAGAACAGCTGTCATCTCAGGGTCTCCATCAAACTCTTAAGTTATCATCCTGTTTGACAGGGGGTTTGCTGGGCTATGGAGACCTGTTTGAGGAGGTGTGGGATGCCAGCAAGATTGACTGGGCATCAGTCTCTAATAGTTTGCTTCACAAATCTTGCAAAACTATGAACTCTTATACTGAATAGAATTGCCAGCTGCTTTCTTAAGTATCTTTTCTGTGAGGTAGATCCTCACAACAAAACAGAGCAGTGTTTAAAGTACAGTAAGCTCTCCTGCTGTGCCTCCTCCCTGGTGGTGGAAATGTCTGACCTGCCATGATACTAAGTAAAAAAGAGCTAAGTGGTAGCTGCTTTTTGGTCAAAGGAAGCGTTTTGAATGAAGAGTAATCATGAGCAAAAACATACTGCCAGAGTGGGAAAAAAAGGATGATAAACAGAAGTTTAATCCTCTTATTTGGAATATTGGCCACTTTTAGCCCACTATAGCCCAGCTTGTGGGATGTAAACAAAAGTGTTGACTTCCCACTGACATTGTCCTGCAGGAAGTTCATTGGATGCATTTGTGGAGTTGAATGTGACCTTCTGTGTTCCATAAACCAGGGTGTGTGTTGTGCCCTTGATCCTCTGTTCTCCCTTTGTCCACTGTGTAGGTATGTAGCTGAGGCAGTGACTGGGTAAGCTTTGTTGGGCTGATTTCAGTGTAAAACAGGCAAATGTAGAACAGCAATTCAGCAGCTGAATCACAAGAGCTCATCTAATCGTGCCCTTGTCAGGACTACTGCATGTAAGGCTCCATTCAGGTTTTCCTTTTAAACTCAGTACTGCAGAGATCATTGTTTTGTCATCGTGCTTCACCAGAATAAAGTAAATGCTTACAATAACTTCCTCGCTTTCAACAGATCTCATTTCTTTATAGATACCATATCAATGTTGTTGTGCTTGAACCTCAGAAAAAAGCAAGAACTGTACCGGATGTTTTTATTGTTATTGTTATTACTACTATTATTATTATCATTACTATTATTATCATTAAGTATGAAGAGATAAGGAAAGGCTTTTCTTTGTGCTTTTTGTTTCTAATATTATTTCATATGATGACTGCTGATTAGTGAATTACTGTCAGCACCCAGTCTTACTGTACAGCAAAGAAGTCAGTGTATTTTCAGTGATGTATACTGGTTTAGCCTATGTTAGCAGCTTGGAATTATGTGATGCCTCAGTGTCTGCAAAACTCCCTTTGTTTCTGAGCAAATTGGCATGTACTTTTCCCCTCTCTGACTATGTGAAAGGGTGATCTAAGAAGGCAGGTTCCCTCTAGAAATGAATAGCACCATGTAAACACACAGGACACTGTCTTGGATTTAGCTTGTACTACCCTAAAGTGTGGCCTGCCCTGTGTTGTTTACAGTTGTGCTGGTTTAGGCTTGGATTGAGTTAATTTTCTTCCTAGTAGCTGGTATAATACTGTGTTTTGGAGTTAGGATGAGACGGATGTTGGTAACACGCTGATGTTTTATTTGTTGCAGAACAGTGATACTCAGTTAAGGACTTTTCAGCTCTGCCAGGCCAGGAAGTATACAAGAAGCTGGGAGGGACCATAGCCAGGACAGTTGTCCCCAGCTGACCAAGAGATATTCTGTACCATATGATGTCATGGTCGGCATATGGATCTGGGGGAAGAAGATGGAAGCAGAGGACGTTTGGAGTGATGGAGGTTTTTTTCCCGTGTAACCATTATGTATGATGGTGGCCTGTTTTCCTGGACATGGCTGAACACCTGCCTGCTGATGGGAAGTTGTGAGTTATTCCGTGTTTTGCTTTGCTTGCATGCGTGGCTTTTGCTTTTCCTATTAAATGGCCTGTGTCTCAATCCCTGATTTTTCTCACTTTTACTCGTCCTGTTCTCTCCCCCATCCCACCACAGCTGAGTGAGTGAGCAGCTTTGTGGGGCTTAGTTGCTGGCTGGAGTCAAACTGCAACAATACCACTTTCTCTGCCCTCAAAGGACACATTATTTGTTCATTTGCACCATGCATTTCAGCATTTTTATTTCTTAGCTTTTGCTTCTGTGCTGGTGAAGAACACTTAGAAAATAGCAGCACATGAATGAAATCTCGAGGCACCATCCGAAAGCCTCTGTGTGCTTCCCCCCCTGTTACTTCAGGAGGGACTGGGACTCAGGAGAACTGGAATTTGGAATTTTTAACAGGCCAGTGACAGGAGTGGCTTAACAGTTTTTAGAAAGGTGTGTGGCACTTCTGCTTTTTCCCAGGGCTGCTTAGAATTTTCAGCTGGGCCGTGTCTCTGTAATTATTCTTAGTTCAGTATCATACATTTCTGGTGCTTTGCAGAAAATTGAGAGATTATTTTCAGCTGGTTCTTGTTTATCACTAGGCTTCCTCATCTCATTTTTCAAGCCGGGATTCTCATGTAAGTATGTGGATTCCTCCTTAAATTCGATAGAAGCAGTGCTGCTGAGGACAAGCTGTTGAGAGATTTTTAAGATTAGTGAATACTCTGTATCACTGAAGGAGAATTAATTAAGATGGTAAATCCTTTTTAATAGTTACGATACTAAAGCCTCCATCCTTACCTTATATCTGGAATACAACAGACAAGAGCTGTTTATCAGTGAAGCAGGGCTTACTGTGTGATCACATCAGCAGGTAGCTGATGTTAGCTGCTGACCAAGAAAGCAGAAGGTATGTGTGGGGTGTGCACGTACATCGATTGGTGTATACCTACACAAATACACAGAGCTGTTGGCAAGAGCACCTTGTGACTATGTCCTGTCTGATACTGAAGTGGAGAAGGGCACAGTGTGACAAAATGTCAGCCAAGTGCTGGTCCCAACTTCCTTTCACAAGTGAGCTGCCCATGTGGAGGCAGGGCTGGCCACAGATGTTTTCATGAAGGTGTCCAGACTGCTGTTGTACCTGGTCCACCTGAAAGTATCCTGGTTTCAGCTTTCCTGGTTCCATGTAGACAACTGGAAAGCAAGGTACAGTTAGTGAGCAACATATGGAGAAAACACGTGGGTCACAGGGTTTGAGGACTCAGCTCACATGCCTTGCCCTCTTCTTTGCCATCACAAACACAGCTGATGTATATTTCAAGAAGGCTGATGAGGACAGAGGGTCTGCAGAAGAGGTACTTGTGCCTGCGACTCACGTAGCTTTTGAGAATGACCCATCTCAGAACCAGCGTGCTGGATTCATAATGATGTGTATACACCCTGGTGTCTTGGTCTGGTAGTCCAGAACCAGGGGCACTGTAGTTCTGTGGGCATTTAACAAGTGTGGTCTGGCTTAGAGTTATTGGTGAATTTAAGGACAATTGAGCCAGAAAGCTGGACATGCACCGAGTGAATTAGTGCTGAAGAAAGGAAACTGCTTCTAGGTATGTGACTTGTAAGTTTGCTATGCCTGCTTTCACATCTGTAAGGTGGGGATTATACTATTACTCCCAAGGTACTGTAAGATTTCAAAGTACATGTAATTCTTTTGCTGGTGATCTTATGGAAGGAGAAATTTCAGAGCTATTTGGAAACATCACCTTTTTTCTAAGATTAGGGTTGAGTATAGATAAGAAGTGCTCTTCAGTGTGATTTTAGAGGCCGGAGAGACCATCTGATTTTATTTCCTTTTTCCCTTAGCAAACAGCTCACATCCTGGTACAATTTTCCCAGAACGTGTGATCTTTAATTCACAAGGAAATTGGAATGTGCCAGTGGTAGGTGTCCGCTGTCAGAACGAATCTGAGCGCATGAAGGATTTCTGCCATGGGTCCCGGTGCGGGGATGGAGTGGTGAATCCCGCCCCCGGTGGGCTGGATCTGCTGCCTGTCACACTGCCGGGAAGGGCGCCCGGCTGCCCACTGGACCAGAGGAGCAGATGTGCTGGGAGTGCAGAGACGGGCTCTCTTCTCAATGGCAAGAAACGCAGCTGTTAGGTTCCTACTGTTTTCTCTCTGTGTGGGATTCACAGTGTCTGTGGAGCAAATGATTGCGACAGAGAATGGCAGGTCAGTAACTGAAGTGTATCCACCAGCTCGGTTGGTGGAGTTTAAATGATTTGGTCATTTGTGCTGTGTGGAAGCAGATTCAATAGCAGTTTAGGGTGTCAGGATGTGATTTTAGTTTTCAGTTTTGAAAACACCTGAGGCTAATACACAAAGGAATTATTTTGAATCCTACACTGCATTAAAAATGTAACTTTGAAGCAATTTTATAAACAATACTAGAAACGGTTTTAAGATGAGCGTTTTCTGGGCATCTGTCTTGTATTTAATTTCTTCTTAATGACTCTCACATTGATTTTCCCTGGTCCGTGTAAAAATTGAGTTATAAATAGACAAACAGGAAGGGTGTGAAAACTATTCCAAGAAACATAGGTGCTAAAATATTCTACTTGTGCAGAATGAATATTTGAAGCATGAATTCAGTATTGCAAAGAAATATTAAACTTAAAAAAATTGCTAGAGGTTTGAACCCATCATTGTTATCACTGCTGTTTCATTCTGTAATGAAATACAAATGGGAAGCCCAAATCATATCTGGGGAAAGGGGACTTGGTAGAGCCAAGCATTACAAAAGTGACAACAGCCTAAAATGTACCAGTTGAATCATGCCCCAAAGTCACTAATAACACATAGATCAAATATGCTGATGAAGATCACAGCTGGCAGTAAAATCTGTGCATTAAGGTGAGAAGGGCATGTGGTGATTTGCTTAAGCTTGTACTAAGAGATCTAGTAGACACTTACCAATAGGTACTACAATGTGTTTTCATTTGAATAGCTTGTTTGCTGTTCTCCTCTGCCAGTTTTTGGATTTGTTAGTGTCTTAGTATAGTTGTGCTTTTCTGCAATTGGATCAAAATCTGAGAGAGAGCAAGCAGTGGAATGTTACATGAACTTTATTCTAATAAATAACTAAGAAATAAAGTTGCAATCTTGATTCCAGTGAATTGAATGGGGATTTTGCCTTCCCATTCAGTGGCTGTGGGATTGTGCCTGCACAGTGTTAATCTGCTAGAAGTTCTATGAGCTCAGTTTCCTTTATGATATTAAAAATGAAAGCTTGAGTATCTTGTCATTCTTATCTAGTTCTTACTGGACATCCATTAAATTACAGATCAAAACTCAGCACTCAGTACATTGTAAAATAATTCTGTAAAACTCTCTCCTTGCGTCAGATCACACACAAGACTACCAAAATGTGACAGAGAATACTTAAAATTGAAAAACTGTAGAGTCATGGGTTTTGTAGATACTTCTTAATGATGCAACCTAAATAAATTAAAAACTTCATAACATTTTTTGCTTGGATTCTTTGGATTGTTTTGTTTAGGAGAACTACCTTTTGCAATGAATCTCGGCTCCCAGGTTTACACATTTATAATTTTAATAACTTCTTTGAATTTCCTGATGACCAATCTCCCTAGGACCACAGCCAGTTCATTGCTACCAGGTGCTCAGCAAGCATTCATCACTTTTCATCATACCTTTATTTTTAGTGCATTTGAAGTTTCTCATGTTATTTTCCAATTAAATGCTCACAAATTACTTGAAACTAGTTAGCTGCTGAACAATAGTGGTATTAGAATGGTAATTCTGGAGTAATTGAAATGCTGCAGTGGAGAGCATTTTGCCATCTGATGCAGTTTATCAGGGCAGCAATATGAAGTGTGAAAGACCCTATGAGTATGGCTTCTTTTAACCTGATGGTGAAAACTGTCCGTGGCCTCCACGCTTGGTGATCACTGCTGAGTGCCAGACTTCCTCATGTGTCTTGTCTGAGTGGACAAGACACCACTCACATGAAAGGCTTCAAGGGCTGGAGCCAATAGGAACTTTTTCAGACAAACAAACTAGGCTTGGTTATCTTGCGTAGATGGATAATGTTGTCTGATAAGAAGGAATTTACACTTCTTTATACTTATAATCTTATTTAATTGGGTTTTACATAGTGATTAGTCATCCCAGTGCTTTGTATTAGGGTTAATCCAATTTCGTGTGGGTTCCTGACATACTTGGTATGGTAAATTCAGCATACAACATACCTGATGTATCAGGGCTAGTTATTTAGGAATTGATAAGGAAAAATACTAGTCATCAAAACACATGCCATGTGTGCAACTGAATTTGAAGTTTCAGGGCAGAGTGCCTGAAATAAATGATAAATTTAAAAGTCTAGTCTTTAATTCAGTGTGCTAAAATTATTTGCTCTCACTGATTTCAGGTCTGGCCACTGTTTGCTGATAGTTTTGCAGGCAGTGGAAAAGAAGTCTGTAGTGCTAACTAATCTAATGTCTCTTACACGTGTACTTAACATTTTGATATAAAAAAGAAAATACATATTTTAAATGTGTTGTTCTTTTTCCATGTCTTCTTACAATGCTTTTGTTCTATGAAACATGCTCCAGCTGAGGGCAAAAGGGCCTTGCTGCCAGAGACCACCTGTGAATTCCCTAGCTCTCCTTTTGATTGGAAAGGCTGCTGATTTGGCAGCAGGATGGCTCTCAAAGGCCACCGGTTCCTGGCACAGATCACACGTTTCTGTGACACCTCAGGGTCCGAAGTGTCAAAGGCCCCCTAGTATCAACATCAGCTTGTGCTTGCTCAGAAACCAGGAGGTGTATGTCATGGATAGACTGTGCCATAGCCATCTGGCCATAGCAAGACAGTGCAAAGGCTGCAAGCCTGGCCACGATGGCTTTCCCTCTCCTTTCTCTAATGGGGCTTCACAGGAAGAAAGAAGGCAGCCTGCATTGCTAATAAACAGAGTAACAAAGAGGAGTAACTAGATGGAGTTACTTCAGTTGCATGCCTCCACCTGCCTCCCGAGTGTGCCTGCCATGTGGCTGATTGTATTTGTCACACTGTGGTACTTAGCAGTGGTTCCTGGGTCACTCGCTCCACTGTGTTCCTCATGAAAGCATGAATATTTCATTAGCTGTGCACATTCATCTATATTTAAGTATGTTCATGCTGAGAGTAGAAACTTGACATTTCTTCTGGAGCAGCATGGCAGCACATTACTGTGGTTTTGTGTGGGGTGTAGAGGAGTCAAACTCCATTGTCAGGGGCTCCCAACCTGGTCCTGTGGGCTACATGGAGGCTGGGTATATCATTCTGCTCAGGGTGTCACCCCACTGGGGCATTCACAATGAGTTACCCTCACATATTCATTGTATGCCCTCCTCAAGGCTTGATGTTGCCAGTCAGTTAGCATTTCTCAGGGTGGTTTAGTTGGCATGACCATGGTATTAGCCTTATCCCAGATGGGAAGCTAAGTAATTAATATTATTTTTATTTATTTACTTATTTGACAATTATGAAAACAAAAATAGCCCTTCTTCTTCCCAGAACAACATAAAAACCTTTCAAGCCCAGTGAGGGAATGAAGTGAATTATACAATTTTACACCAGTGGCCTCTGATCCCAATGTTTTAGTCTGTTTAGTCACTACAGCATGGTGATTTCTGAACTGCAGTAATGGGCTGTGAGCTTTTATTTGTGTATTATAGGGAGGAGCTAAACGTATAACTAAAGCATAACTAAATATATCTCTAGGTACAACTAAATACAACTGAAGTCAGTATAATGAAATAATTTACGTGAATTTCAGTTTGTTGTGCCTCATTTTTGTAGCTATTATCATGAAAAAGTGCACACAAATTTTTTCCAGACTGAAGGCACAATCTGTCATGTAGCAACACTAGAAAAGAACAGCTGCATCAAATCACTAAATCCATGTTCCTTATAATTAAACAACCTAAGAAAGAGTTTTGCCTGAGCAGGAAAACAAGGTTTGGTCCATTTTTAGTTGTGTCTTTTGTTACCTCTCTGTCAAAATGAGGATCATTCCTACCTGTCTCTGAAGGCTGCTTGCTGTTGGCGTGAGACCTTCAGGTGGATTGGAGACCTCAGCTCAGCACTAACCCTGGCACCCAAAGGGCAGTGGGAGAAAGTGGGACCTGCTCTGAAAGTGCACAGCCTCCTTCAGGCCACTGGGATTCAACAGCTGCAACTGGGGAGAAAAATAGTCTCACTATTTGTAAATAGATCTACCAGATTTAATTTAAACAATGTTTTCTGCATTGAACTTTTTTGAATGTAAGATCTTTCTAAGGTTGTTTTAGCTCAGATCACAGTCACTGCTGTGGTGCTGCAGAGCCTAGCTGTCTTTTTGTGCTGTTTTACATTTTCTCTGGGGACTTTCTTCTGCTTTATTGCCCTCGTTGCTGAAGGGACCAAGCAGCCTGCTCAATGCTCTGGAGCAAAGCTGCTCATCAGACCTGGTGTCTGGTGGCAAAGTGACAAGCTGTAATACAGACTCCGCATTACTGCTGTCTGTTTTGCCCTCTGGGTCTGAGGAGTTTCAAGGGGACATGACCCATCTATTTGTGGCAGCAGAGTATGCCTGCAAAAAGGACAGTTTTGCTGGAGAGACACTGATTGGGAGAAAGAGCCTGCTGCCCTCCTGAACCTCAAGTGTGAGCAAGACATTGCATGTGGAATCCGGGCTTTGCTGAAGCTGTAATACTGCCATGGGTTTCAGGCAGGCCTGGTTCAATGTGATCAAACTCCCTGGCTGCCGGAGCAAGGCAGGCTCTAAGCCATCCCATGTTTCTCCTCTGTGTTATGTTGTTTATATTCATATTTATCTGCCATTAAGGATGCCACAATGGAAATTATGTTGGGATCACTCCTGCAGTACAAGCTGGTGGGTGACACAGATCCCCCTGCCCAGGGAGTCCATCAGGGAGTGGATTCACGCGGCTACTCAAGGCCTCACCCTGCACTTCAGATACCTTATGGTACAACTTAGGATAAATACTGAAAACTACTTTTATTCCTAGTCTTTATGTGCTGGTGTTTGCATATATATATTTTCAAATACTTTGCTTTCATGGTGGGTTGGAAAGCAGGTAAGAAACAAAGCACGAAAAGAAGATGGAAGTGTATTTCCATGGATTTGGCTGTGAGGCAGCTCCCGCCCTGCTGTTGCTTTTGACCTGGAAGGCATACAGGGTCTTTGTGGGATGATACTCAGCTGTGAGTGCAGGAGGGCTGGTGTGTTCACCTGCTGGGGAGCACTGATGGCAAAAGTGAGGGGTGGACATGTCATCAGATCATAGATCAATCCACGGCAGGGGGCTGCGCTGCAATCCTCTGGCGGTACCAAGGAAGCAGCTGTGCTGTGGAGGGGGCATGGTTTTAAGGGAAAGCCTGGTTTCTTGGACTTCATTTGACTTTGTAGGTCTTTTGGTGAGGTACATGAATGTACTGGGCTTGATTCTCTAGTTCAGGAAAGCAGATCATACTTACACCAGCTGAAGACTTATTCCCAAATTATACCAAAAAGGTAATTGAAGGCTGAAAATTTCAAGAGCCTGGTAATTGTGACCTGAGATGTGCTTCTGTTGCTCCCTGCCTTGCAGCTGACTTCCATGGGATTTGGGATTGGCTTGGAACCATTTAGGAGCTGTCTTTAGGTGCCTGTACATCTGGGCTCAAGGAATACATGTCCAGTGCATTTGCTCTATCCTGGAGAAATTCCAGAGTGTTGCTTCTGATCCTCACTGGGTGTTGAGGATAGTGCAATGCTATATCCTTGTGTTCTCCTGCGTGGGGATGGGAACCTGCTCAGTCTCTAACCCAGAACTGATGGAAGGGGACAAGAGGAGCAGTGAGCCTTTAGGCAGTATGGTAAGGACATGGGAGTGCCTTGCAGGGCAGATCCACCTGAGGGATCTCTGAAAATAAGGCAGTTTTAGCCTGGATACACTGACTTTGGGATTAATCTGCTCCCAAATTAATTAATTTGGGATTAATTAATGTGGGATTAATTAATGTGACATTAACCAGCCAAAGGTCTGAGTTACATTTTTAATATTTTGTTGAATGAAGCAGGAACTCTCCCCAGTAAACTTGCTGCAGACTTTAAATCCAGGTGCTGAACAGTAAATATTTTTCTCCTCTCTTCTAGTTCACTTGCATTTTCAGATCGAGATTCTCTGCAAAGAAATGGTAAGGTTTCTTTTTTTTTTTCAGTAGGCTGAATGCCTGGATACTGGCTCTGTTAGTGTGGCTGTGAAAGATCTTCATTCACAGGTGTTGCTTCTGTTGTTCTTAGTGACTCTTCTGGCAAACGTGCTGTTAATACCCGTTTTAAAAAAATATGCTTTAAAGGATTTGCCTGGTTAAAATGGTCATTTATTGACTAACTCTGAGATACAGTGAGAATGTGGAAGAAAGAACTATTTACTTTTTTTTTTTAATTTGTAACCAAATGAAAGCAAAGTTCAGTGATTGAAGGATGGAGCTGTGAGACTGCATAAAATGATCTGCCTTCTGTGAAACTTCACTCTTCTGGCAAGCTGTCAGGCCATCAGGTCATTTGTCACAGCTTCCCATCTCTGGACAGTGCAGGGAAAGAAATTCCCACCCATAGTTACAAGCTTTTGCCGTGCAATTCAACACACACACTTTGACAATAGAGTTTGCTGTATGCAGAAAGAAGAAGCTTTCATTAAGTGTGTTTGAGATGATTAAATACATATAAAGGCTGCATCCTGTCATTTTGGGGCAGTGGAGTTCTTCCCAGTAAGGGTGGCAAGATGTTCGATGAAAAGACGTGGAGCCTTAAACTGGAAAATGGGTGTGTTGAAGGCACTATTTGTACCAAGCCAAATGTTCTCCAAAACAAAATCAAGTATTCTGAAATACACAATCCATGCAGGGATAATTATTGTTTGCATAAGAGGGTGCAATATTATGCCTTTATAATTGATTGAATGTTTTCTTTGAGGCTAGTAACACACTTTCTTCTGCAGGTCGTCGTTATGATGGTGGAGTGAAGCCAAAATTTGATGTAAATCAACTAGCACTTACACAGGTAATGTTTGAAGGAACTGGGTCTATGAAGTTTTTTCGTAGCTCATTGAGATCTTTTAGTTTGCATTATTGAGTGAAATTGTGTACTGTTCACAAGAAGCAGCCAGTGAAGCTGTGTAAATCGTTGTTATGTGATACTGATTCACCACCTGCTGTACAAGATACCTTCTGCTTTTCTAGGAAATGAGGTGAGCCTTCAGTTGCCATCGCTGGTGCTGGCTGGCAGTGAGTTTGAGGACAAGATCTTACTCAAATCCAGGTTCTGTACAATGCCATTTGACTGCTGTGGCCAGTATTTTGCTTATATCACTTGTTACTAATAGAATAGCTGAAGCAAAACTGCTGATTGTATAAATTCAGTGGGAATTTTTCCTGAGTCCAGCCTGCAGGTCTTGTAAAAAGCTGAGCATAAAAGGCTTCCTTATAAAAAACCCTGCAAATGATGCAATCTAATGTAAGTAATCTGTAAATGAAATGTCTCTCATCTGTATTTCTGAGAAGACAGCCTTCACATTTAGACAAATTACAGTCATAGTCAACCTTTCTTGCTGGCTGTTGCGTCACATTTTCTGACCATGATCTTACCTTGCTTTCAGCTCCTTGCTGTTAGTACTTACTAATTTTAATCCTAAAGCAGTCTTGTGCCATATGTAAGGTCACGTATCAAAAGGGGTCCTTCAGGGTCTGAGCTGGGAGATGTGATTCACTAATCTGAACAGAAAAAAAACCACCCTGTCTTTAAGCCAAGAGAAAGCTTTGGGGCTTAACCATGTCCCCTTCTGGAGCCTTGTAAGATGCACTTTAGGACTCAGAATACCTCTGTTCTTTGTACATTAATTGAACTTGCTTTATCATACGGCATGCAGAACAGCCATGCAGACATTGGATATATTATCATATTCAGGTAGGACATATGTGTGGATGGAAAAGAGTTGGTGTCTGGAAATTTTAGTTTGAAATATGGAAATTACAGTTAAATTTTGAAGTCCTTTCCGAGCCCTAACTTACTGTCTCAAATTATATTTCCCGATGGCCAAATCGTCCTCCTTTTGCCATGAAATTTGGCTTAGAAGGGATAGCATTTTTCTGATGTCTACAGATGACACTGAAGCTTTTAAATTGAAGGTTTTAATCTTGTGAACAAGTGATTTTGTTGAGGCAAGGATCCATGCTTGAGCCATCCTGTTCTGCAGTGGGCATTTTCCTGCTTTTAAAGCCATGAGGAGCCAAACTGTCTGTAGATAGATGTAGACTTGGACATTTCTTTCATCTCAACAGCTGCTTATTGTGCTTTCAGCACGGTAGGCTGTGTCCTTGGACCAAGCCGAGTCTTGGTTAGTGTGTTGAAGTCATTCGTACAGGTGTCCTAGAGAGTCTTATGCTGGGGTGAGCAGCTTGTAGATCTAGGTTTGCTTCAGTTTTTTATATTGGGCAGGTGTACTGTGAGATGGGACCATGCTAAGAATGTTGTTTGTTCCAGTGGTGCTGTCCTAACAGAATAAATATAACTTATATTGACTCTCTGGCCAGTTGCACTGGAGCTAGAGGTCTGTATGGTGCCATTCCTGTGGTGGGAAGGGGCTAGCCAGAGATTTCTCTGCTTCCTCAGTTCAGTAATGCTATGGCTGAGAGCTGCCTCCACCCATGTTGTCCAACTGCTGGCCTCATTTATTCTGGTAGGATGTAGAGTAACTCCTACACATCTTCTGATACCAATCTTCTGTGTGGTCAATCAGGTTGTCAGCTACAACTTAAGTGGGAAAGGAGAGTGGGAAAGAGCATCCTGGAGGCCATTCACCCACACCCACTACAGCCCTCTCAACGTCACGGTTAATGGCATCCCCTGCATTCTCTTCTGGGCAAAGAGGATCATGATAAAGTTTGAAAACCACACGCAGCTGGATTTGACGGAGAAGACATTTGGTGTCCATGCAACAGTGGATGTTGGGGATTCAAACTGCAGTGAAAACCATGCAATGTAAGGTGGCGTTCTACTCTGCCAATGGAACTAGTACCAGATAACAAGTCTCATAAATACATACTCAAGGGAAGAGACCTTGTATGATGTTGTGTAGAGCCCCAGGAGTACGGTCCTTCCTATAATGTCATGCCCTTGCAAGACTTTGGTGGTTTTTTTTGCCCCTCTTTCCTTCATTTATTGAACTCTGTCTTGACACATGAGTTCTCTAGCTGCTGGCTGGGGTCAGCCCACCACAGGGCTGTATATTCTGCTTGATGCATTATGTTGGAAGATATTTGGGAATTTACAGAACACATTATTCTTTAAAAAAACTGCAGAAAGAGTCAGGAAGCAGAATTACTCTACAGCATGCCCTTGACATGTCTTCTTATCAGTGTTTCATCACATCTGAAGTTTGATCTCAAAATCTGTGGGTACAATGCCATCTTCTCTGCTGTGTCTTCTGATCTTTCCCTTTGTTTCACCTGTAGTTTTCTGGGTAGCTCCTGGGACACAGCTCCTAAAGGCAGGCAGGACTGTGACACTGACTACTGAGCTTTTCCTCCTCTGTTCTGTGGAGAGAGAGGGGAAAATGCTACCCCTTCCCAATGGTTATGCTTTCTTGCATGTTCTATACTTTGCTGACTTGGGATATGGTGAGAAATACTAGTCCAACTGACTCCTGCCCTTTGAATGTGCTCCAGAATCCTAATCAAGAAAGGCCTGGCTTACTCTGAGCTCTCACTAGGAGGGGTTTGTCAGGACATTTGATCTGTGGCCTCTCTGCTAGATTCCATTTATCAAGTAATTAGAAACAGTAGGTTTCAAGTATCCATTCATCCATAGGCACTGTCAGCATCTAAGTACTGATTGGGGTAGATCAGTATGGTATGTAGAAATCATGCTCTACAGATAGGAAAATGGATAATCTGGGCTCACGAATCAGGATTAGACTCAGCATAATTGCCAAATACAAGTCTTGGTGCAGATTGTCAGTCAACTCACATTTGACTGTGGCAGAGAAGAAAGGGAAAACTGGCCTGAATGTTGCTGTCTGATCTCACGTTTAAGGACTGACCTAAATTTTGCCAATTGATGGCTGAGTGCTCACATGATGCATTGCCCAGTTTTTGTCACCCCAGAAAAATCCCTTAACCTTTTCACTTCTGCAGCCTTCTTTGTTAAGACAATACTCTGTTGTGGCTTTAGATCAACTTTCAAGCTGCTCTATACTGTCTGATCAATGCAAAGTGGCTGGAACCAGGAAAAGTATTTGACACCAAACACATGTGCATTTGCTAGATGAGTATAATAAGGAAAATTGGCTTCATCCTGGCTCAAACCAGGACATTCAACCTGTGGATTTTTCTTTATGCACCAGCTCCTGGATCAGGCCACTCAGTTTAATGCTGTATTTGCTGGTGTCTAGTTCTCACTGTCTGTGATTTCGCTTTGTAATAAAGTGAAGGATTGTCTAGATTCAGTGTCCTGGTTTGTTGGACCAGTGCTAGTCAAGGTACAGGAAGAAGTATAGATGTCCTATGAACTCAAAGGGATAGCTGTTTGTTTTTATTTTCTTCAGCTTTAGGTTTGGAAGTCTTCCAGATGCTGCATGGTTTCACAATGTTTTGTCTCCAGCTTAGTCTCAAAATGTTAAGTCAACTGTGAGACTCTATTATGCAGGTTTTAAGAGACAAAGTATTATTGTTAAGCCAAAAAAAGTATACCACTTAACCATGCAGTGCTACAATGTGTTAATTCCAGAGATGGTGGAAGGATGGCAGAGTATGCACTGGTTTCTGATTAACCTGCTAGGGCTTTCACAATCAACTTCAGGTTCCTGTGCTCACCACAGATATAAGCTTTGTAGAGCGATCTCACAGTCTGTGTATTTATATTGCTGTAGTGATGCACATGTGTGAAATCTGAACTCAAATGTCATCTGTATTTGTTAATCTCTAGTATCTAAAAAGATGAGAATAATGTGGTTGGTTACACTTTCTGGTGACATATAGAGGTGACTAGGATACCATGACTTGAGAAGGAAAACACAGATCAAACAAACCTAATTGTCAGCTGATGTGGGAAGCAGTGGAATTGGATTGTGTTGAGAGTTGAGCACGCAGTTCTGTTCTTTTGGGATGATCTAGGCCTTCTTCAAATTGCCAGCTGAACTGGAGGAAGATTTAGTCCTTTCAGTCCTTTAAGTTTTTTTCCCCACTGCCTTCAAAGTTATACTGAGTGAAAGGCTCCATGTATAACTGTGCTTCATCTTTTGTGCTGCTTTTTTCTGTTATGATTTCTGAAGTTTTTATCTAACGTGATGGTACTTGATTTTTGACCTAGGCTTTCTCTGAAATTTGGTGACATTGGCAATCTGAAGGGTCTTGTTATTAGGTAAGTTTATATGATAAAGAAAATAACAGATTATCACATGTTAATATTCATTGTTATGCAGTTGCTCAGGGGGGTTTGTTTTAGGAGAATTTGCGTAAGCAGAAATAATGTGATAGAACTGTTGACAGTATAATCAAGACACCTGCATTTAATAGGTCTGTTGTTTGCCTGCCTTGTTTTATTAAGGCATTTCTTCTGAGCCAGCAATGTGCCCTTGTGGCCAAGAAGGCCAATGGCATCCTGGGGTGCATTAGAAAGGGCGTGTTTAGTAGGTCAAGAGAGGTTCTCCTCGCCCTCTATTCTGCATTGGTGAGGCCACATCTGGAGTATTGTGTCCAGTTCTGGGCCCCTCAGTTCAAGAAGGACAGGGAACTGCTTGAAAGAGTCCAGCCCAGAGCTACAAAGATGATTAAGGGAGTGGAACATCTCCCTTATGAGGAAAGGCTGAGGGAGCTGGGTCTCTTTAGCTTGGAGAAGAGGAGACTGAGGGGTGACCTCATCAAAGTTTACAACTATGTTAAGGGGGAGTGTCAGGATGATGGAGCCAGGCTTTTTTCAGTGACGTCCAGTGATAGGACAAGGGGCAATGGGTGCAAACTGGAGCATAGGAGGTTCCATGTAAATACCAGAAAAAACTTCTTTACTGTGAGTGCTACAGAGCACTGGAACAGGCTGCCCAGAGAGGTTGTGGTGTCTCCTTCGCTGGAGACATTCAAAACCCACCTGGACAATTTCCTGTGTGATGTGCTCTAGGTGACCCTGCTCTGGCAGGGGGGGTTGGACTAGATGATCTTTCGGGGTCCCTTCCAACCCCTAGGATTCTGTGATTATGTGATTCTTCTATGTTGACTTTTCTATTAATGAGAAAAGTTTAGGTAATCTCTTTTGCATAGAATCTTCCCATCTCTGATATTTTTGCTACACATTGCCAAGTAGCTATGTTCTTGTCTGAAAATTTTGCTGCAACAACTGGTAGTATGGACTGCTCAGGCATCAGACTGTTACCTACTTCTGTTTGCTTCTTGGCAAAGGAAGATAACAGCATTTCTTGATAAGTAACTTTCTGTATCTTGGATGGAAGTACAATATCAATGTTGTATATAGTTTTTTCTTAGTTGTCTCGGAAAAATCCCACACCTTTCCTCTCTCATTGTGTGGGAGAACAGCCAACTCCTTCAGCTGCAACAATGAAGAAAATAGAATGATTTACAGACTCAGTAGCAGGAGTTAGAACTCACACTGATATAAATGGGTGGAACTCTGATAATATGTGTGTGTCTTCTAAGATTGCTCAACATGCTTCAGGATTACTCGTATTGAATATAATAGTTATAACTCAGACTTGTTTTCTTACTCCTGTTTTTTTTTTTTCCCATACAACATTTTCAGATTCTTATTAACAACCAGCTATTACCAGATGTCTGTTCAGAACTGGTTCCATTTACACAGACTGCAGCTTCTTTACAACCAATCCATACAGGCGACATTTAATGCGACGAGAATATATGCACCAGCAAGTTACTCCTACCACTGTGAACATGTGAGCAGCTTGCAGAGATATGATGCACTCCTCATACCCAGCTCTCCAAATGATCTTTCAAAGCTTTGGGAAGTCACTTTTACTGATTTCCAGGTAATGTGATGGAATTAGGGTGAATGGATCCCATAGGTAGACTGATGGGAAATGTCGCACTTCAGTGCCGAGAAAGTATAACAACCTTTCATGTGCAGTTTACAGGATCTCCATGGAACTTGAAACAGAAATTCAATAGAAATGAAAGCTTACATTATTCTAGTTATCTTCCTGTGAAAGGGAATAAAGGGCTACATAGGTTTTCTGTAGTCTTTTGCCTGGGTTTACTTTTAGTGTGTGGGGGAATGCTCTCAGTGTTACACATCTGAGCTGGGCTCTCAAACCTGGCATCAATAACAGCATCAGTCACCAAGTACAGGATTCATCTCCCTTAACTTTTGATGCCTAGTAATTTTAACCTTGTGCCCTGATTATAGTCACCCCAGTCTGCCTCTAAAGCCAGTGGATAATTCCTCTGACTCATCTTAAGTCCTTATTTTAGGATGAGATTATAGCTTTCTACAGCTACCTGAAAGGAGGTTGTAATGGGGTGGGTCTCAGTCTCTTCTTCCAAGTAACAAGTGGTAGGATGAGAAGAAAGAGCCTTAAGTTGTGCCAAGGGAAGTTTAGATTGGATGTTAGGAAAAATTTCTTCACCGAAAGGGTTATCAGTCATTGGCACAGGCTGCCCAGGGCAGTGGTGGAGTCATCATCCCTGGAGGGATTTAAAAGCCATGTAGGTGCTTAGGGACAAGGTTTAGCAATGGACTCGACAGTGCTGGGTTAACAGTTGGGCTTGATCCTAAAGGTATTTTCCAACCAAAATGATTCTGTGATCCTATGATCTTATGAAAGTGCCTGTTTTTCTGCATTTGACAGTAAGGAAGCCTAAAATGACCGGACTAGAATGTCTTGCTTTTAGATATCTAAGTCATAGGGGATGAAGAGCTGAAAAAGGGTATTGGAGGGAGCATTGATCCCCCTTTTCTTACCATGTGGTAAATGACCATGGACCAAATTAAAGCAGACAGTCAATTCCCTGAATGCCAGTGTGGTAAACCGTGTTAGAACTGAAGCCACAAGTAATACTTAATGGTATTGGCCATAGTTGAATGCAGCTTCATGCAGTTCAGCTGATTTGTTGCCATATAGTGCACACTTGGATCTGATGAGAAAAAAATCCAACACTGGGCAATTGAGAATATTTACGTGTTTTTCATGTTGCAGTTTGTGCAGTTTTAAACACAGACTCTGGAGATTCTCAACAAATTATGCTGGAAATGCCCCATTAACTTGGCAGGTACCACATTCACAGTTAAATATTACTGGACTATCAAGAGTAATCACAGAAGATTTTGTTTAAAACATGACTGCAGATCCTTTGGGCAGCAGAGTGAAGAAGATTAGAGTAACTGGTGGTTTCTAGAAGGCTGACCTGGATAAACTGAGCATTAACTCCAGCTAGCACTGATAGATACTATTTTGCAATAAGCAGATATTTAAACATTCTTACTGGCATCAGAGACAAATCAACGAAGTTGTTTGTAACCAAGACAGCAAATACTTTATTTAATATGAGCCTTTTTGTTCTTTTTGTAGATTCAAGGTTTTAATATTCAAGAAGGACATTTTGCCTATGCAAAAGACTGTGCATCCTTTTTCTCCCCAGCAATACTTATGGGATTGGTTATGTCGCTGATTCTGCTGCTGGTTCTTGCCTATGCTCTTCATATGCTGATCTACCTGAAATCTCTTGACAGGCACTATGAATGCAAAGCTTATCCTGCCTATTTTTCACAGATGAAAGACAATGACACTGAGGATGAGAAAGAGCCACTGAGAAGCAGTGGGAACGAGTCCTGTGAACTTCGAAACCAGCAGTTCTGTAAAATCTATATTTAGCAGTATGCATCTGTTTCAGTGAAACAAGTGGTATTTTCTTCTGCTGGTACTGTTGTATGTAGTTTGTGCAGATTTTTCACCAGCTTTTGAAAGAAAAGTAGGTAACAGACTGTTTATCCAGTTACTGTCTGTTATTTGTTGTTAACCGTCTCAAAGATGCCTTGGGAAACATGATGAGAGAAAAAAATTTCCCCTGTGGGTAAGAAATTTCATGTGGTGGGAATTCATTCCTGTAGTACAAAACCAAAATACAAGTCTTTTCAGCCAGTTTACCAAGCGCTGAAGAGAGAATCAGTCATGGAACATTTTAAATTAAATAAAGATACAAAAAATAACACAAAAAAATCTCTTTGCTTGTCCTTCCAGAATGCAAGGTTTTTCCTTGTTTTGTATTTGCTTCATCTACCCTGCTAGGTGTCCTGACAAAATAGCATCCATTCCTTTCTCGGTATATGTTTTTCTTTTGTTTTCCAAATTGCATCCTTTCTTCTTTGTCCTCATAAACTCCTTTTCCTCCTTTGGAGTCTGCAGAACCATATAAACTATGTATTATCACTATACTGATGAAATAGTGATGGCTCTGGTGCAGCAGCATCTTGATATTTTTCTCTGTCTAAGCTGGAGGCTTAATGTAAGTGGGAGCACAGTAGACATCTGGTCCAAGGCTTACCCTTAACTTCCTGGCTCAACTCCATGCCAGAGGACGGATTATGAGCATTATACCCTGTAATTCCAGGTTAATTTATTTTCTATCAAATCCCATCAGTCTCCCTTGGGAATTTTACCTGAATGGAGATAGCCAGTGCTGTAATTGAAAACATAAACAAAGTGGTGGAAGCTCCCCAGCGGTGACAAGGATACTGTGATTTAATTTTCACTCCTCCTCCTGAGCACTTAAGATACTGTGTTCCCACTCAACCTTTCTTCTGCTGAAGTCAAAGTCTGGGAAATCCAAGTTAGCCTGGAATGTGGCCTTGCCTTCTAGAAAATAAGAACATAGGAATGTACTAACTGTAGTGCTTCTAGGTCACAAGGAGCAAAAAACCCAGCATGTTAAATAATCCTCTGCAAAACTAGATTTAGTAAACAGATGCCTTTTTAATTTTAGATAATAGATCAAATTAGTTGTTTGCAAATTATACTGCAGTGATCTTTAAATACTTTGAGAGGTGTCCAAAGATCTCCCATTTATTAGCACAGGTGACATATTGACTAGATGTGGAGTTCAGAGCGGGCACTTGACTTAGGGAGGTACAGAGGTAAAAGAAAATAAAAATAATTGAACTGTAACAAGGTGTAAAAGACGAGCTTCTGAGGACTTGGCAATGCTGCCTGTGGCCAGTTACTCCAAACTTTATCTGTTTCATAAAGAAAGCAAGCAAAAATCTTAGTGTCTGGGAACCTGCGTGAGGGTAAGATGAGAAGGTGCAAATAAAACCCATAGTATTCTGTGTGGAGTGGTGGAACACTCACAGTCTTGGTCCTCTCTGCTTGCACACAGTGTTGACAAGGAGTGAGAGGACCAGGGGTAATGGGTTAAAACTGGAAGAAGGCAGATTTAGATTAGACATTAGGAGGAAATTCTTCACTGTGAGGGTGGTGAGGTGCTGGAATAGGTTGCCCAGGGAAGCTGTGGATGCCCCATCCCTGGAAGTGTTCAGGGCCAGGCTGGCTGGGGCTCTGAGCAACCTGGTCTAGTGGGAGGTGTCCCTGCCCATGCAGGGGGGTTGGAACCAGATGATCTTTAAGGTCCCTTCCAACCCAAACCATTCTATGACTCTATAACAGAGACAGATTACAATGTTGGAAGGAGCTCAGGATGCCAGTGCTAAATAGGTGCTAAATAGGGTCTATAGAGCAGTCCTGTTGTGCCTGGGGTTCACTTGCTGCCAGACAATAAAAACCTGACACTATCTGGTGGTAGCCTGACTGTCAAAATCACCATCATTCACTGATGTAAAATGCCCACTCTGCAGAGCTGTGCATGATGGCTTTGGGCATGGCAGTGCTCTCTAGACCTCATGTTCTCTGAGGCACAAGTGTGCTAGTTTGTCCCCCATAGCTCATTTAACCTTCTGGTTAGCATCTGAGGATGCCATCAGTACAATTCTTAGCTATTGTTTGCTTGTAATTTTTCAATAGGCAACATTAGCACTGCTGCTGCAAGGGGTTCTTCTGAGGCTGATAAATCTGGAGTAAGGGAGCTTCCCTCTAATCATGACCTTTGCTTCTCGTGTGCTTCTAAATCTCCTTCCCTAGCTGTTATCCAACCCACATATGTTCTTCTCACCTTGGTTTTGAGATTGAGGTGATAACCTGCTGGCTTTGTGCTCTAGGGGCTCAGCACTGCAAATCTCCAGCATGTGTCAGTGCAGAATTAAAAGGTATGTGGGGCTCTTTCAGCAGGTATTGTGGAATCATGGAATGGTTTGGGATGGAAGAGACCTTAAAGTTTCAACCCCTCTGCATGGGCATTGACACCTCCCACTACCAGGTTGCTCCAAGCCCATGCAGTCTGGCCTTGAACACTTCCAGAGATGGGGCTTCCACAGCCTCTCTGGGCAACCAGTTCCAGTGTCCCGACACCGTTACAGGAAAGAGTTTCTTCCTAAAATCAAATGCACTTGAACACGAGGGATTAATTTATACCTGCTATTTACAAGACAAACATCACAAAAAAGAAAAAAAAAAAGTATATAAATAATAATTGTCCTACTTTTCTCAGCTTTTTCTAAACCATGACACAACTGCTGTTGTACCCAGGATCTCTTGAGTGGAAGAGTACAGCAAGGAGTTGTCTTGTCTCTGCTGGGATTTTCCATGTTGCAGTCCTTCCTGGCAGTGGCAGGGGATTTTGCTCCACCAGGTATGCTCAGTGTCTTCACATTTCTACTCAGGTGCCAGCAAGGGTTAGAAAGGATAAATACCCTAATTGAATTAGACAGGAAATACAACATTAGGTCATAGGGCTGGAATTACGAGCCATATAGTTGTAAAGAGTTAATGATGCTTTAATGGAAAAAAAGCAGCAGGAGGAAAAATCATCATCATCGAAACAAGCACCCTCAGTTAAAAAAAACAGTATGGATTTTTGCATTCCCAATAGTCTGTGTTTTCTGTGAGAAAAACAATCCTTATCAAACGCACATTTTGGAAGGACAGAGGCATTCCATTGCTCTGTTCCTGAAACAAGAAAATGCAAGTTAAAATTAGTTTCTTGCTACAAAAATAAGCTTTTTTACATGTTTCACATTCTGTGCAATTTCATTGCTGCCTCAGAACACAGCAGCCTTTTCAACATATGTACATTCATTCAAACAAAAGCTTTACAGCATCTTTTCAAAACTGATTTGCTGTTTTAAATTCAGGGCCCCATCCATCGTCACTCAAAGTCAAATGGAAGAGTCTCATTTCCTTTAACTGAAACAGGATTAATTTCACAGACTATGCAGCTCTTACAGTGCAAAAGTAACGCTGATTGAACAGATAAATACATTTGTTTCTCATACATATCAGCTGCTGTACATAAAATCTTACGTACTCACCCCGTGCCCCAGTAGTAGGCAACTTCAGACCTGCAGAAAACCAGGATTTCAGGCAGTACATGAAGTATTGTTGAGCTGAAGTGGTGGAGTACTGGCACAGCATTAGTTACAAATGCACAAGGAGTAATCAAAGCCAAGATCTCCAAGAAGACAGGGAGAAAAACCACGAGTCCACTAGCTGGCGAGTAATACTGAATTCCAGCAGACCAGAGGAAATAAATTTATTTATTTTCTTCAGGCTTTTAAAGTGGTATCATTTCCGTCCTGTCCTTTAAACACTGATTCTTGCTGTAACAGCACTGATATTTCTGGCTGATTCTTTTTCTTTTAGTTGGAGACTTCCAAAAGCTGGATGCAACCTCCAGTTTCAGAAACTGTCCCCAGTAGCCCAGAGAGAAGACATGTTAGGGAAAATGGTAGTCTAGTACACAGGGAAAAATTGCTACTTCGAGCCTGAAAAAGCTGTATTCAAACATGAGTGACAAAGAACCATACCCTTTGCTGCCATTGCTTCTTATTTATATGCATGAAGCTAGAGTCAGTGAAAGAAAACTTCCAAGTCAGAGCTGCTACATCTGACAGGCTGGCAAAACTAGGATGACCACCTCTGTGAAGACTGTCTCACCTGGCAGAATCTTGACCCAGAATCATCCTAGGAAGATCTTCCAATACCCAATGCCAGGGCTGGTTTTGATACCTAACAATGAGATTCAATTCCTGCAAATTTTGGAACACCCTTCCTGATTGATTTCCAACCACCTAACTCTGAGTGCTTTTTCCAGGTAAGCTTTGTAATTTCAGGACATCAGCATGCCCTGTGCCAGCTACCTGCAGATTTGAATTGGTTATTGCAAATAATTTCTTGGCATGTTCAAAGGTAAGTACTACTGCTTGGGAACATAAAGGAATATTGATTTAGAATGGAAACCCTCATTGATTTCTGCATACAGCTCTTTACTCATTTACCTGCTCTGTAACTCTGTCTGCTTACATAGGACAGAGCTTTCTTCATCTTGATACCATAACTGGATGATCCATTTTTCTGAACTGATTTATCAAGTGTTTATAATCCAGCACTCAGACGTTACTTAATAGAACTCAGTTTTTCAAATAAGGGACTCTTTTTTCCAGGCATTCTAGTCTAGTGAACTTTTGCATGTACAGAGCATTTTATTAACACCAGCTGCTGGATCACTGCAGCCTTTCATTCTCCTCTCTCCAGGAAGGGCAGTCTCCTGCCTTTAGCTTGAAGGTTAAGGGGATTGATCAGAGCCACAGAAAGAGCAGCAACCCATTTTATTAAGCCCCATGGTGCCTCAGACTGTTGAGTTGTCTCTCAGATGCCCAGAAGCCAAGCTGCAGGGCTCCAGAGACAGTCTGAAGAGGCCATCGGTGGTGGATGGATGATTTCCTCCCTTCAACATCCCTGACAGACCATCACATGATCAAACATCCTCTTGAGAAAACTACTTTTTTCCATTCCTACATATCTGCACTGGAAGGCATTTATTATTTATCTTCTCCAACAAAACAAATGAGCAAGATTTTAAGCCCTGAACATTATTTCTCATTGTTTTCCTCCAGGTAAAGGTGGTCTTCCCTGTGGAAAGGGCACAGAAAAGAGCCCACAATGAAAAGGTCCCAGCTCCCCCTTAGCACCACCACAAATGCTTCTCTTTAAAAAGCATCTTCAGGAGCCTGCCTCTTCAGAGACATTCAATCCTGGATCCATGAGGCAGGGACAGCTTTTCCTGTCTTACACACAGGCAAGACAACTCCTTGTTTTTTTTTTGCCAGGCTCTGAAGGGATGTTCTGGGTGTCTGTAATGTGGTTTGGGATCCATTTTCCCAGGAAGTGGTGTGGTGTGATGGGCCATGAGAGGACAGCAAGATGGGGATGAGAGGTGAGGACCTGGGGTAGGATGAAGAACAGTGGGCAGGATCAGTGATGGCATTAGCCATTTCTGCCTCTTTGCAAGTGCTTGCTCCTTGGTTATGCAGGGCAGAGCAGGCTTTGAACAACAGCTTTCCAGAGCCTCAAACTCACCAAGGTCTTATCCTTGACGTTGCAGCGTTTTTTCTTAGCAACAGTGAGCAGGTCTTTCACTCCCAGCTGCAGTTTTCTGTCACAAAATATTAATCAAGGCTCTTCAAGAAACTGAAAGGCTTTGTTCCAGTCACAGCTCTAAGTTAAAAAATGTGAAGGCTAAGAAAAAGGGACAGTTTTAGCCCCAGTCCTTGAGAATCCCACACTCAACCAATTCAAAGCCATGGCCTGTGAAATGAGATGTGGAGTCGTTGCAAACCTTGCCCCTTAATCAGGGAGCTGTGGAGCAGAAGTCTGTAGCACTAAACAAAAACAGCAGGAGTCTGGTGCCCACATCCCTGCTGGCAAAGTGATGACTTTGTGAAATATGGGAACAATATGCTGTCTTGTAGTATTTTACATCACACAGAAATATTCCTCCAACAGCATGGTCACTTCTCAGAGTAAAGAAACAGGTATTAAGGAAGGTCAACATTTAGGCCCAAAAGAGAGCAGACAGAAGAGAGGAAAAAGTGGAAATTGTGGAGAACTCGAATTCAGAAACACCTCCAGGTGTCCTCCAACCTAGATGTGTGTTGTTCTGCAGTTAGCTGTAAAAATGTCTTGTGCAGCTTAGGTTTGTCCTGTAGAAGGTGGTAGGTCCGCAGAGAAATCTTTTCAGGTTTGTCTCTCCTTTTTGGGTATTGGTGGAAATCCTCAAACATACTCCCCAAAAGCATACCCTCAATATTAATGTGTTTCTATTTCATATGTGCTGCTTTTTCATTTGGCTTGAGGTGGCTTTGATCCATGCACAATGAAATAAAGAGTTATAGATCTGTCTGTTCATCTTGTGGATCCCTTTTTGTTATTGTGGCCGGTGCCTTTAGTGCCAGCTGGGAATTTTTAAGTGTTCAAATGGTTTATATAAACACTTACAGTAAAACTGATGCTCTGCCAAAATCACTTCAGCCCTCAGTCCCCAGGATATGCCATGCAGCTTCTTGTATTTTGCAAGAACTCCACAGTGAAAATTGGAAAGATACAGAATTACAGGTATAATCTTGCTGTAGCATTGGGGAGATTAATAGACCACCACCACAGGGGAAGTGATAGGATAAACTCTCTGAAGACAGATTTTTAATGGAATTGGAATGACCAGGAAAACTTCAATTCTCCTGAAAATCTGCTTAGTGAATTACATAAAAACCTTGTAGGAATTCGTGTGGAAATAACTGGAGCATCATTCTCAAACAGTGTCTGAATACATATTTGGCTGTGTTTCTTTGGTCAGTCCCTAGAAGGACATTTTTAGGCCAAGTTGTAATGCACTTTTTTTTTTTCGTTGTTCGTTCTACAAAGGAGCAGTCTCAGGGCTGGGAGCGGGGCTGAGAGCCTCTGCCGAGGGTTTTTTGTTGGTTTGGAGCAGGACAGCCCCCTGGTGCGCGCCTCCCACCAGTGCAGGGGTTCTGTGCAGGGGGAGACGTGGAAATAGAGTAATTCCACCGAGGTTTTCTTCCCGGGTAATAAAACCATGCTATGTGACCACAGTTACCCTGTCAGAAGGTCTTGCTCATTTTATTTGTGGACATATAACAGAAAAATATATGACCTGTCGCAAAGGGACTTAGTTTTCCAGCTTCTGCTGATGTCCATCCAGACACAGGAACTGTGTTTGAACAAGCTGTGTAAAAAGACACGAAGGCAGGTATAAGAGTGAGCTGCTGATGCCAGCCTGGGTCTTGCAAGCCATTCCAGGTGGAGGGAGCCCATCATCTCTATGAGCCCCACTGAAATCAGAAGTTTGCAGGTCCAGGACATGGCAAACCTCTTGTGCAAGCAGATGTCATCAATCCAGAGACTACTGCTACACTTCAGTGGTACTTCATTGCAGTGGCAACCCTCACTCTACATTCAAGGTGTGCAGGATCTGGGCTGGGAGCTGGGACCTCACTCATTTTCCTTCTCTACTTCCGAACTACTTCTCTACTTCCAAACTCAAAAGTGAGTTAATGGTTGCAATTATTTATGAATTTTTTTGTGGCCCATTAGGTAGACTAATATCCAAATTGTTCTGAGTTACTAAAGTCTTATTGCTTCCAGGACACACTACAAACAGTGGTTGAGAACTTAAAAGAAAATGCAGGTAATGTTTCTGAGCTGATTTATGGAGACTGAAAACCCCCACTTGTTGCTGCTGGAGATGTGCCTGGTGCAGGAGAGCATCCACAGTGCTTAAGGACAGACCCTGGTGTACCACAAAGACTAACTTCTCTTCAAGGGCCCCTCCAGAGGGAGGGTTGCACTGTAGCTCTAACATAATGGTGTCAATCTCATCACCTAATCCTCTCTGCGTCCCCACCAGCTCTCTCAGTAGGACACCTGAGACCCATGAAATGCTCCTGCCATGTGAGACCAGGTGCTACCTCCACGAAAGGGGGGGCAAATGGTAGTGGCTTCATGCAGAGACTCATCTGAGTTTTTTAGCATGACATGAGCCAGGACAAGCAAAGTCCCATTGTCAGGGTCCCATGAAAGCTGCTTCCTAAGGGTCAGGGAGGTGCTCCACAGCCCCTGAGCATGGTGAGGAGGGACTGAAGACCCGGGTTGGGCTGAAGTGGGACCCCTGGGCAGAGATGAGGGAACAGGTCAGGGACATGAGAGCCCATTAGTGTCCAAGAGTGGTCTGACAGCTCTCTCGTGGTCTCATGGTGTTTTCTGAGGAGTTCGCTTTCTTCCTACCCTTATCCCCAGAGGCAGCAATATCTCCAGTTCCCTGTCCTTAATAAATGCACAGAAAGATTTGGTCTAATTGATACCTGAGTCTGATTAACCCTTTTTGGTCTTTCTAAGATGATCACAGAATGCATCACAGATTATTATCACAGATTGTCACGATGCAGGGACCTTCACTGCTCCACTTTAATATTATGGATTTAGGAGTTTTCTTCAGGTCATACATTTTATCAGACATCCTTGAATTTCCAATAAATTAAATAAAATGGCATGAGACACCACTGAATTGCTAGACTAGCTCTAGCTCTGAGTAACTGTTTTGTAAGAGCAATTATAGAACAAATTGAAATTAATTCTAGAATGTGAAGCTCGAATACATTATTTTGCTCTTGACCCTCTACATCCACTGACCTGGAAAAGTGGCCTCCCTCTCTTGTATTAAAATTCTACTAATAAAACAGCTTCATTGGGTCAGTTAGTTTGCATACATATGTTAATAAAAAGACTTCACTGGGGGGGGGAGGAAATAATATGAAAAATAAATCCCAAATTTAAGGCTGTTATTTTATGGACTGCTTTCCTGACATCAGTTTATCTAAACTTCATCTAGATTTATTTTCTGATCTTAGCTAGGGGCACTGTTTGTTCTTCTTAACCAACTTGCCATACACCATGTATTACCAGTGTACTTTACATAAAAAATCCTAGAACTGAGATATACAAAGCGTCTCAGATTACAAATTAACAGGATAATTCCTAAAGATTTAATGTACTCAGGGCTGGGACTTTTGCAAAACAGCAACACCCCACTCCAGGCAGCCCATGGCACGTTCTGGTGCTTTCTAAACCCTCCAAGTGATGAAGCCCACCCTGGTGCTCTGTGCCTGTGCAAGGCATGTTCTTGTTCATGTACTAAACAGTGCACTGTGAAGAATAATAATAGCACCACTACAATCACAGTGGCCTTCAAGACTTAAATTTCTTCTCAATTACCTAAGAAAACACTTACCTATGGAGCAAACAACCCCCAGCTGCTGTCTGATGCCCACCTGGGAGGGTGCAATGTTGGTGAATGTCATGCAATGCTCGCTAAAGGCAATTTTATTGTCTCCTTGACTGGCATGGAGAGAACAAGAAAAGTGTTTGACCAGTCTCAGTACCTGTGGCAGCTTGGTTGGTGTTTAGGAAAGCTGACATTCAAGCACCAAAGCAATGAAGAATGATATAACTGAAGTTGCAGTGATAATAGACTCCTGTCTGGTTGTGGTTGTATGCAGAAGCACAGGAAAGGAGATGCATTAGAAAAGAAGAAATTCCACTAGGGCTATTAATCTAGATGAGATAAATTCCTCACATAAGTATAAGGTGCTCTGTTCTTGCATGGTAAAATCTGGGAAAAATTTGCAAAATCCTTCAATTTCATGTTGTAGCAGTCTGGAGACTCCAGAGTGCCAGAATCTCCTTTCTCTTCACTTGGTCACCAAGGGGGGCAAATTGTCTCTTCAAACAGATGTTGTCCAGTCAAAAGTTTCTGGGGCTCCTCCCCACAGTGCTTCACTCTGTCTATATATGTATTTTAATGTCTCAACATAAACCACTTAAAGCTCATTTTCTATCACATACTTAAAGTCCTGATTCCTCAAGGGGTAAATACATAAAAGTTTTCTGTATGTTTCACAGAACAGCAGCAGTCATTAAAATTCTGTTAGGTGCTAACTTTGTCTTCCAAGTCATGCATTCTGATAAATTTTCTCTTCTATATCCATCAATAAGTAGACCTTAGCAGAAAGCCAGCTTGGCTGAGGCCAGTGTATAGTCATGCCAAAACTGTGATAAATTATATTTAAAATTAACAGGTATGATTTCACCTCCAGATACTGGAGAAAGAGAATTATTTATACATTTGCTATATCCAAATTCAGTAAAACATTGTATAATAGGAAAAAGACCCTACACTTTCAGAAGTATTGTGGAGTTTCATTTTTGTTTCTATTGCTACTTTTGGTTTTGGTTTTGTTGTATTTCAGGCAGTATGCCTCATCCTAATGGGTATTTCTCAGCCGTATCGGAGGCTTCATCATGTCACGTGGGTGGAGGTGGTTGCTGTAGGTAGACAGACATCTTTCTGTGGAGAACAGATGTACCTCTGAAAACTCCTCACAGATGCTTTTAAGTACAATAATCATCTCCGTGGACTTGCTTGAGTCAAGACTGAAAATGTGAAACAATATAATTGTGGCACTTTCACTGGTGGACCTGGTGTCTCCGGAGCTGTCAGGAAACATTTCTTTCCTCAAAGGTATCTGATTTCAATATCTTTCCTACAATCTCTGCCTGAAGCCACCCTTTATTGCAATATGATACTGGGAAAGTAACATAATCAAGAAAAAATATAGTATCAGTAGTTTTCACCCATGAATTCAGATGCTTATAGTCTTTTATGTGGAACAAGGGAAGAGCACCACCTGGCTGAATATCTCCTAAGCCCTTCTCCTAGCTTGTCCTGGGTGTTATCAGTCCATTGGCTGGAAAACTTGATCTTTGTTTCAGCAAGCTTGCAGCTTAAAAGAGAGTTCACTGAAGAAAAAAAATCAGTAAAAAGAAAACTGGTTTCATCCTGGCTCAAACCAGGACATAACCTTATCACTTTTTATTCCTTTTCATCTTTTTGCAGTTACAGGGAGTCTGGGAAGCCTTGTCAGGTCGTGTTTTGTTTAATCTTCAGTCTTGTAAAAACCTGCTCAGCTGTTACCCTTTCATCCCAGGGTAACAGGACTGGTCAAGTTGTGAGAGTATGCAGTCTTGTTCAGATATATCCAGTACTTCTTTTAGCATGAATTGCTCTTCAAAGCATCCTAGAAACAAACAATCTTCTAATGATTTCTTTAAAACCAGGTAATTTCCCTGCAAAGCCTGTTTTCTTCATTTAGACAAGGGAAAAAGAAATAAAAAAGTGTAAACCCATCTATATTTTGGTTAACAGCTGTTTTTACATTGTCTATCCTTGGCCTCTGGGTTGTTTTTCTACTCACAAAAATGCATACAAGATTAATGTTTCAGCAGAGATCATCAGGGTATCCCAAAGTGAAGGTTTTCTGCTGTCTAGATTGAAGGTGTGTGGTGAGGGAACTGCCTTCTCCTCCGAGAAAACTGCTCTATAAGGAGGTGCTGAGATGTAGTAAAAAACGTCTAGAAAATATCTGTAAAACAGTAACAAAAAGTCTGCAAGACTCTCTCTCCTTATCCCCAAGGACTTTATCTTGTGAATGGAGTGTCTTTGTCTCTCCTTATCACCTTGGCCCTTATCAACGAGGACTTTAATGTGGAAATATTGCCTGTATTTCAGATTCAATACTCCATTAAGATTACTTGATGATGAAATTACTTTACCATCATTAGCTGTGAACTCAACCTTGCTGCCTTGAATCAATTTCCTGTTGTCTTAAATGGGACCAGGAAAGCATAGAGGAAAACAAGCTTACGGTGCAGAGATCCCACATCCATGTACACAATCAGAAAATTGTGAACAATAACTGGAGCCTGAGAAAAAAATCAGAGTTGCTTTTGATGCTTTGCCACAAGATGGTATGCAAGAGTAGAATTGTTAGGGTGTTCTTCACGTTTTCTAGAAAATATCCATTCCTTGATGCATCTGGTAAAATGTTACATTCTCTGCTGACCATTGCATTTTTTTTTCTATAACACTGCTCTATAATTTTGTTATAAGCAAATGAAACTGCTGCTGGAAATTCAGACACACCATCATTTCCCCTGAAGACTGGCGTCTATTCATGATTTTGAGGGCATTTTCACTTTGTTTTTTCTTAACTTTGATTTTAGAAACTTTTAAAGAGACAAACAAGGACTCTTTGCCACACAGAGAAAACAGTTTCTATTCTCTGATTCATCAAATCAGAGACAGTGGCAGGAACGGATGCTGGCTCCAAGCTGTGTGAGAACTGAGATCAGGTATGTCTATTGATCTACTTGTATTGCCCTGGAGTCCTCCAGAGGTCCCATGCAGAATCAGGCCCCTGTTGAGCTGTATATTGCAGCAGCACCAAGTACAAGTAGTTCATGTTGGTTAGAAGGTCAGCTACTTTCTATAGTCTGTGAATCTTTTGCCCTGTCCAGAAGGGTTTATATTGACTTGTTTGTCCCCCTCTGTGTCCAAATTACTGTCTGCAGGCAAGATCTACCCATTGTCTCACTTTGTCCCATGTTCCAGAGGAGGAAACCTACCCTAAATGTGCTAAAGTTTCCTGATACCCAGCTTCCTTTGGGGCAGGGCTGGAACCAGCTGGCGTAGCTTGTGTGACAGACCATGGAGGAGAAGTGGACAAGGCAACTGGGGGCTGAAGAGATTCAAGATGACTTATGGTTAACCTCCAGAAGCTGATCTGATCGCTGTCCTCCTGGGTAGAGCCACCCAATAAGGGATGAACACCTTCCCTAGCCCCAGGCCTTGAAATATATCCCTTTGTGAACACAGAGGAATTTTGTTTGCCTGCTGTAAACCAGACACATGAGAACATTCCCTGTCAGTCTCTGCTTGTGTGCTGAAACAAGACCTCTGGAAAAAAACAACAAAAAACCCACAAAACTCAGCAGTTTTTAAGTGTTTTAACAAGAGATGATCATTTCTAGGTCTAAGCTTTTCAGTCCAGCAAACTGAAAAAAAAGATTCATGAAGAAATCTGAGCAGTAAGGGATTTTGAGGCTATCTTGCAGCTGCGGTTTTTGTACATTCTCACTGTGGCTTTTCATAGCCAATAGGATTTTCTTTAAAAAAGTTTTTTTCACTTATTAGCCTTGTCTATTTCTATCTGATTGGTGTCCATGTTTATCAAACGCCACAGTTGCTTTTCACCTGCCCAAAGGCACTCTAGATAGCAATGTCTGTTTTATTCTGAGAAAAATGGCACAGGACCCTGGCTTTATGCACCTTTCTTTCCATCAGGTGGGCACCTGGATGGTGTGCATTGAGGCAAGAAAACACCACTGTGAGCTGGGGCTTCACACAGAAAGTTGGCAAGTTCCTGCTCCGTACAAACAGGATGAGGCTCTACTTGGCATCCTCTCACCCATTTCTAGGTCCCTAGAGGCATCAGCTGGAAGCCAGGGGAGAAATTAAGTCAGGACAGAAGCAAAGATGACTGTGAGTCTGAAGACCCCTTCATTCCCTGCCCAGGCAAGACCTGCTGCCACCCACTTCCTGCCTTGCCTCATCATTCCTAAGCTTTTCCTTTTTCCTCTTTGACTGCCCTTATTGTATCCACTTTCAGAAAAAACCCAAAGGAAGCATATACTTTCTTAAAAGAGGCTTTATTTTACTGTACCAAACACTTTTGTCTGTTGAGTCAGATTCTCAAATTGGCATGTAATCAATTTTCAGTGATGTATGTGCTGCTCTGTCTCAGTCACTCTTACCACTTCTGGCCACATACTCTTTTAAAATATGGGAATCTAGCAGAAATACTGGAAAAACTGGTGGGGATCTCTCCAGGGATGTGGAGGGTTTTGGCGTCTGTACTGGTGGGTCAGACCAGTAGTCTATTTTCCCCCCCATCAGCAGTGGGTAACAAAGGAGTCTGGGATTAGATGAAACCTGGTGTGACCCCAGCAGTCTGTGCCCTCCAGTCCCTCCAAGGGCAGTCGTGCCAGTCCTGTGGAGGCACAGCCTGTGCCCTCTGGCAGGAGAAGGAGCCTCTTGCTCCCTGTTTGCTGGGGAGCTTTGTTTTTCTCTCTGCTCATCTCTCTCCCTCTCTTTACCTGTTCAGCTTGGCCTCTCGCAATACGATCTTCCCCTCCTGGCTGTCAGTCAAGAAGATTGGCATCTGCCTCGTGCAGAACAGCTCCCTTAATTAGCCCCAGGAGCATCTCACTTATGGTCTTTTTCCCTTTTCTGCCTCCTGCCACGCAGATGGTGGGTGAGAGCCTTCCTTCTGTTTTGCTTGTGTGCTTGTCATACGATTCCTGCCTGACCTTTTCCATAGCTGCTCACCAGTGACACTTGAGTAACACAAAGCTCACCCTTTGGTGGACCACCACAGAGGACAATGAGGCATTTTCTCCCTTCTACCTCCTGCTCTCTTCCCCCTCCTTCTTTTCCTCCCAACCTTTTCTGAACCCTGAGAGGTTTTATACTTAACAAGCCTGAGCACTGCTGCTGTCTGCCCTCCCATAGTTTCATTCCTTGGGGTCTGCACTTCCCCTCTCTGTTCCTTGTGGTTGTCAGATGTGATTTCCCAAGGTCCCTTACAGAGATGATGCAAAGCAGAGGAGCAATCCCAAGCCTCAGGCATTCCTCCTCTTATGGAAGAGGGTCAGGTCAAGGCTGGCTGGGATGAGCATTGCCAGTCTGATTAAGGCAATCTATTTAATAAAGGGATGCAGATGCTAATGGAGAAGGCAGCTCTTCTGCAATCCCAACGTGATACAATTAAAGACATGGAAAATCTTTTTCCTCCTCATATCCTGAAAACCTTGTGGCAGATAACTGCATCTCACTGGATAAGAGATTAAAGGAGAGTATTGTATGAGAGGAAAGGTCCAGAGTACAGTGATGAAAATTACACAGTGCCTGTGGAGGAGAAACCACATGAGGGGAACTTTAAAAAGACCAGAACTATTTAGTATGGGAAGGGAAACAGGAGGAGGAAATACAATGGTGCGTCATATTTTATTGGAGGATATAAATACAGCCAAGTAAGGGATATTTTCTCAAATAAACCCCTTGATCTAAGGACATGGGGTCACTTTGCATCATGTAAGGGCAACATCTTTCAGACAAGCCAGGTGAATTTGGTTGGGTCATGCATATGTGTGGTTTGCAACGACACAAGGAAATCCAGGAGTGTAAAGGAATACGACTGCTCTGCCAGGCCTTGCATGCAGAAGGTGAGATTAATGTATCTGGCTCTAGTTTTGCATGTCCTCACAGATGGATCCATGCTGAGCACATGTGCAGTATGGGCCTTCGGTCTGCTTCTCCTGTTACCCAGATGTGAGCTGTCTGTGTCCAGTACATGGGATGATGGAGCAGGAGAGGGGGCTCTGCTGCTCTGAAGATGGAAATGCACCACCTGGAAGAGTCCTGTTGGTCCCCTGCCTGTGCCTGCATCTCCTCCTCTACCATGCTGTGTCCATCTCTCAATGCTTGGGGAGATGGAGTATATCATCCACACATACCTTGGAGGAGAAAGGACAACAGTCATAGAATCATAGAATCCTGGAATGGTTTGGGTTGGAAGGGACCTAGAAGATCATCTAGTTCCAACCCCCTGCATGGGCAGGGGCACCTTCCACTAGACTGAGTTGCTCAAAGCCCTGTCCAACCTGACCTTGAACACCTCCAGGGAGGGTGCAGCCAAAACCTCCCTGGGCAGCCTGTTCCAGCATCTCACCACCTTCACAGAAAAGAACTTCTTCCTAATGTCTAGCCTGAATTTCCCCTCTTTCAGTTTCGAACCATTACCCCTTGTCCTATCACTGCCCTCTCTGGTGAAAAGCCCCTCCCCAGCTTTCCTGTAGCCCCTTCAGGTACTGGAAGGCTGCTATAAGGTCTCCCCAGAGCCTTCTCTTCTACAAGCTGAGCAGCCCCAACTCTCTCAGCCTGTCTTCATAGCATAGATACAGTTTGCTTAAAGGTAAGACCTGGAGATTTTTCCCAGGTCAGTATCTGATGCAAATCTTTACTTAATTCTTAATGCTGGAGGTCTGTGACTAGTGGAGTCCCTCAGGGGTCAGTACTGGGACCAGCACTATTCAATATTTTCATCAACGACCTGGATGAGGGAACAGAGTGCACCCTCAGCAAGTTTGCTGATGATGCAAAACTGGGAGGAGTGGCTGACACACCAGAAGGCTGTGCTGCCATTCAGAGAGACCTGGACAGGCTGGAGAGTTGGGCAGGGGGAAACTTCATGAAATACAACAAGGGCAAGTGTAGAGTCTTGCATCTGGGAAAGAAAAACACCATGTCCCAGTACAGGTTGGGGGCTGACCTGCTGGAGAGCAGTGCAGGGAAAAGGGACCTGGAGGTCCTGGTGGACAGGAGGATGACCACGAGCCAGCAATGTGCCCTTGTGGCCAAGAAGGCCAATGGCATCCTGGGGTGTGTGAGAAGGGGTGTGGTTAGTAGGTCAAGAGAGGTTCTCCTCCCCCTCTATTCTGCCTTGGTGAGGCCACATCTGGAGTATTGTGTCCAGTTCTGGGCCCCTCAGTTCAAGAAGGACAGGGAACTGCTTGAAAGAGTCCAGCCCAGAGCCACAGAGATGATTAAGGGAGTGGAACATCTCCCTTATGAGGAAAGGCTGAGGGAGCTGGCTTTCTTTAGCTTGGAGAAGAGGAGACTGAGGGGTGACCTCATCAATGTTTATAAATACATTAAGGGTGAGTGTCAGGAGGACAGAACCAGTCTCCTGTCAGTGATGTCCAGTGATAGGACAAGGGGCAACGGGTGCAAACTGGAGCATAGGAGGTTCCATGCAAATGTGAGGAAAAACTTCTTTACTGTGAGGGCTACAGAGCACTGGAACAGGCTGCCCAGAGAGGTTCTGGAGTTGCCTTCTCTGGAAACATTCAAAACCCACACGGACACATTAGTGTGTGATGTACTTCAGGTGACCCTGCTCTGGCAGGGGGGTTGGACTGGATGATCTTTCGAGGTCCCTTCCAACCCCTAGGATTCTGTGATTCTGTGATTCTTTTTAATGTTGACAGTGTGACTAGCGTTGCAAGAAATTAATTCTCTTGGCATGTTTTGGTAGCTTTCTCCACTGCTGTGAGCCAAGGCACGTGCCTTCCAGTGACAGCTGTGCACATCACTTTGTCACTCATGCGTGTGAGCTCATCTAGAGTCTCTGCATGGGGAATTGTCATAGAAGAGGGGCAGGGCTGGTGACACAGGATTTGATTTTCATCCATCTGCCACTGCAGCTCCCGTTATGCTTACTGATTGTTTTTTTGTTTGTTTGTTTGTTTTTCCCTGTAAAAATCTGAATTAGGCCCTATGTCAGAATCCAAGAGGCTTTCCAGTGCCTAAACCCAAGGATCTCCATGGTGGAAGCTCTCTCTGGCACATGGCTGTTACCCAAATTATGATCCATACAGGTAGATGTCTGGGAGATAACTGGCCACAAAGATTTTGAAGCTTGGGTTGAAACTTTCCAAAACATCAGCTTATCACTGGGCTGTCAAAACCAAGCACAGTTACAAAGCTCCTCATTGTTTTCTTTGCATTTTAACAGATTCCTTTAGGTATCTCTGGTCACATTGGCTTATTCTACTTGTAGCCTGGAAACCCAGAAGCTCTCAAATAAAAGTAAAAGGGTCAATGGCAGAATGTCCCCTGCAAGTATGCATAGCATGTGTTTATGTCTCCCCTGGCACAAAACAGATGACAGAGTGTGGTTCCCTTTCCCTGAATTGCCTCTGACTTTGAGGACAGATGGTGAAATATTGACCTTGCCAGGGATAATCAGTGCTGCTCCTTCCATGTCTGAGTCCCTGGATGTAATTGCATTGTGTCTGGTGCCTGTGCTGCTGATCATGACTTGCCAAGACATGAAGAAGCACCATTCCTTCTTGGAGGGCTACAGCTGCTTGTAGAGGCTTTCAGAGGATCTAAGAGGGAGACAGGAAACGAAGACTAGAGTCAGGAAAGTTTGACACAGTCCCTGTCTGGGGTCTTAATGTTCCATGCAAGGAAGGTTTTCCAGCACCACCTGGAGAAACACAACGTCCTGTTCTCACATGAGGCCCCCCTCTTCATTCCCACTTGTCTTTCAGAGCACAGCTGGGATGTGGAATTTGGCTTAGCAGCTGAGACTGACTGGGCCAGGCTGCAAAGGTGAGTGGCAGCTAGGGAGAAATAGCAGAGAAAAAGTTTGCTGGTGTGAAGTCAAAGGGAGTGCAGACCTGGAAACCACACAGGGCTGATTCCTGCTTTCCAGGCAGGCCTGCGAGGCTCGGCAGGAAATAGAACTGCCTTGAGCACTTGCCTGACAGACTGCTGAGTTATGCTTGCAAACATGCAGCCCTGCACCTTTTTCCTTCTGTTAAGAGCTGTGCATCCACTTGGAAACACATGCTACCTAACCTCAGCCTTCCTGAAGGGCCACATCCCCTGATGCCTGCACCTCCGGTGAGAGCTGAGAAACCTTAGGATCTGCAGAACCTCATTCCTACAGAGGGACACATGAGAATCTCGTTATTTGTTAACAGAGTTTGATTCACAGACTGTTCTGAAAACTATCCCTTGTGGGATTCAATTACTAGCAGTTTTAGGACATATCAAAGGAAGCATCTGTAGGCCCAAAAAATGACTTACAGCTTATGACACCTGTCTTTAAGTTCCAGAGCTGCTAAATAGTTCAGAAGTCCTCAGTTCTGAAATATGGAGCCAGGCTGGATTATACTGTGTCAATTACACAATGGTGCATGGTGGAAGGCAGAGAGTTGGCTGTCTTACACAGTTACAGACAACAGGTGAGGCTATAGGAGGACAGAGCCTGAGAAGTGTAAATCCAAATAATATTTCCAGATCATGATTAGAAAGATCCCAGGAGATCTTGCTGCACTTTCCATCCTATAACAGTTTAAAGATGGCTCCCCTCCTTCGTGGCTGTATCTAACACTCCCACTGAGCCTGTTCTACAGCATCTAACATTTTCTGAATGTACTCCTACATTGTGGGCCTGATTTCAAACCTATTGAAGTCAGTGGGAGATGTGCAGTGTGATTAGCAGGAGATGGATTTACTCCTGGCCTCATTAGTATAATTTTCTTTTACAGGTGTGAACCAGCCTTGCTCTTGCTGTCATAGGGCAGTAAAAATCAAGATCTACTGCAGGAGGGTGATCTGCCATAGCTTGCATATCTTTCTCTCCCTTGTGTCCTTAGTATAATCCTCTGTTGACTTCTGCTGGGACACTGTAGACTGAAGAGAAAAGGTTTTCCTGACTGACTGCCCACTCCTGCTGACCTGCCACATTTTCTTCCAGCCATGTAGAGTGAAGCTGATCCCTGATTTTAGCAGGTATCTCCTCCTGGGAACTTACCCAGCCTCATGTAGCTTTTGTGAGCATTAACCACAGCATCTCTTGTGCCTTTTTTTTTTTTTTTTTGAGGATGATGACTCCTTTCCTGTTACAATGAATTTCCCCAGCCACCTGCCTTTTCCTGGAGGCTGTGCTTTATCTCACATGTTTTGTGGATTGGCAAGGACTCTAAGGATGAAGGCACATCTAAATCCATGCATCTCCAGTCTAGTGTCACCAGTGTTTGAGGTCTCCTAATGTTCCAATCCCCCATTTAGGGAATTACAAGAGCATTGATTTAGCATGGGCAGCGAGGAGTCCTGGTGCTGTTGGTGCACTCTTAATTTTGTGCACCTTCATATCCATGCTGGAATGAAGACAAAGAGGTGTGAGCCAAGGGAGTGACTGGTCCACCCAGAGAACTGGACAGTGCTGCATCAAATCTAAGGCTTTGGTAAAAGATGTTCTGACTCCAGCCTCCCAGCAAACACTGGTGTGTAGCAATTCTACACATGATTATGGAAAATTAAGTGCACCAAAGCTGTTTTGAGAAGCTGCGTGCACAGACCTTTTGTGTTAGCTTTGTCCACAATGTCAGGAAACTGTGAACCTTGGCAAAGTGCTGGCATTTGCCAAATAACTTTTAGCCTTTCATTTGGTCCAAAGATAAACTGGAGCAAAAGGTAATAAAAGCTAAATGATTGAAGTATTTTTATTTTGCACTCTTTAAACAGCTGAGAAGTCTCTTGCCATTCCTAGATCAAAGCAACTAAACTTAAAAAAATGTATATAATTTTGACAAGCTGGAGCTCCTATGGGAAGCAGCCTACTTGTAATTAAAACATTGCAGCTGCAGTACTAGAAGAACGGAAACACTGAAAAGCAGTAAAATCTTTCCACTGACTTTGATGGGCTCAAGACTCTACAGAGAAAAAAACAAACAAAACAGATTGTGTTTGCAGGAGTTTAACATGAGGTTCCCAACAAAATCCTCCTCTGGTTGAGTCATACCAGGGGTGCAAAAAAGATTAGGGAATTCACTGGTTCATCTTCTTACTCAAAATAGCTCATGTAATGAAGTCAGCCCCTGGAAATTAGTTGCTGAGAGGTGAATCTCCTCTGTCAGTCTTTGCTGCTGAAGTTTGGGCAGTTTGTGGGTGAGGTGCTGAGTGGTCTGACAGTGAGGTCTGAGGCGAGTTGTCTGTCTGAGAAACCTGCCTGCTGCAGTCCTCTGGGTCTTGGTTTTTATTGTGGTCTGGCTTACTACAAAAGCAGGTGTAAATCTTGCACTGAAGAACACCTGTTCTTTAAAGCATTCCAGAATGGACTTACTGGTATTGGGTGATGGCTGAATGTATTAATGATTACTGTTTTAAAAATTAGAGAATTAAGGGCTGCATAAATACAGTCTTGGTCTTTGGTGGGGAAGAAACACCACCAAGGAGCAAAGGAAGGCTGAATTATCAGAGTTTTAAGCAGAATCAATACACAAGATATGGGACTGGGCAGGATGCACCCAAGGGTGTTGAGGTTGTCAGAGGGTATCACTGAGAGGCTGTGTCAGTTTTGAAAGGTCTTGGTGATTATGAGAGCCTTCTGATACCTGGAGAAAGGAAATTGCCACACCATTCTTCAAAATGTTTCAGTTGGCTTTGGTGCCTGCTGATCTCAGGGTAAACTTAGACAGCTGAAAACTGACATAGCAGGTTTTATGGTTACTTCATCTGCTTCTCCTGAATCTAAATTAGCCAGTGTTAGGTGTCCATTATGCCCTTGTTTGCATGGGCTTGGTAAATCTGAAGTAGCTACAGGGAAAGTAGCTAGACCAGACCTCCGAGTGAAAGGTGTTTTGCTTCAAGAACACATTTAATTTTCAATTATTTGGCTTTTTACCTAGCTAACTCAACCTTGATCTAAACAAATCTGGTTTAAATAATAATAATATGCAGGGGCTGTGGAGCAGCAGACTTTGTTTGAGTGTGACAGCAGGGAGGTGAACAGACTCAGCTGCAGATGTAGTGATGTGAGTTCAAACCTTGTGCTCAAGGCCATTTCCAGTTAATGTAACTTCCCTTGTGCCACAAGCCTCAGCAGCTGTTATATTTTTCTTATGGGAGCGTAGTGGCCAGCTGGATTCAGGTAGATCTTTACCCTTTGAGTCAGCTTCTGTGTGTAGACCAGGTCAAACAGAAGGATGACAGAGCCTTTTCTTAAAAAAAACCAACCAAACCCAAACAATTCCAAGGTGTAAGAAGCTGGATGTTCTTCAATTAGAGAAAAATCCCAACAACTGCACAATCAGGTAATCCTGAACTACAATTACTCAGATAATGCACTATATTTTTTATTTTATTTTATTTTTTAAAAATTTTATTTTCCCAAGACTACATACAAAAGCCATTTAACAGTTAGAAATAATGAGAGCTGCAAGCTTATTTCCATAGGATATTGATAGATGAGAATCAGATACTCTTTTCTGCATGAGAAGACTTTCCTTGTATCCCACACAGTGCAGCCTGGTCAAGCTTTACTGCAAGGACATGCAGCACCTGGATTCAGGGGATTTTTAATTAGAAACTATAGGACATGTGATTTCACTAAACTAAGGAGCTTGTCCAAAATATGTTCCAGCTGTTGTGTGATTAAACCCCTATGATTGTAAGATTGTCCTTTGCTTCCACTCTTGCAAATGCAATTATTACTAGAGTGCCAGGAAGATATGTGATGTGCTTAATACAAGAACCAGGACTGTCATTCCCCACTTTACACCCCCATGTTTCTGCAAAAAGCAGTAGGAAACTGTTCCATATTATTCACATTACTTTCTCCTTTTTGAAACAGGCTGCATTTGCAAAATACAATTTTTTTTCCCATGGTCCATGCTGAAAAGCCAGGTCAATAGTCCCTGTACTATGGCCAGTTGTTTAGTGTTGGGCTTTGAATCATCTATTAGAGAGCCACTGTCTTCCTCTGCTTACATGGATGACAATATTACCTTGTTTGTCCTGATCTACAAGAAGATGTAAACAGTGGGGGAAAATAATTTTGATTTTCTGATGCTAAAGTCCAGTATTTCAGTGTGACAGCACCTCTGCATACAGATGATTGCTGTATTTCTGGAGATACTGTGGGAAAGGGAGTAGTCTATAGACAATGTCATCTGCTTCTTTTGGAAAACTGTAAATAAGAAACTACTGAAACAAAGTTTACTTCTATGAAATTCTTACTGGAACTATAAATCAAAGTTTTTTAGTGATTGTCATGAAGATATTCTTGACATTAGGGCCAACTCTGAAAACAGGCATATAGAAAACTGCCTTCAGAAACTGCTAGCTTGGCAGAAGGTACCAAAATGGTTTTAACTCTATAATGTCTCCTTTCCCTGCACTAGAACATAAGAAGACTCTGGGGCTGCTGAGATGGGAGTCAGTGTGGCTGCCCAGGAAAAGCTTGGCCCCCTGAAGTGGAAATTGCTCTCTGAGTGTCTGGGAGAGTGGAGACCCTCCAGCAGTGGAATCATAGAATCATGGAATGGTTTGGGTTGGAAGGGACCTTAAAGATTGTCTAGTTCTAAACTCCCTGCCATGGGCAGGGACATTTCCCAGATTATCTCCTCATATCTAATATATTCTGTTTTACAGTAGATGTGTCAGATTGGTAGCAGGCCAGTGCCAGTGAAAAGCTTGAGGACAGCAGACTTCAGATCTTCCTGCAAGGAAGTGCTGAAGGTGCCACCAAAGTTCTTTTTGAAGTCTGTGAACACATTCAAGAATAAGGGGACTGCTCTTAAAAAGATTAAGAGATGAGTTGACCTCCTGCTGTGTTGAGCTCATGGTGGCCTCCTGGGACAGGGTGAGAGCATTGCAGGGTGGCTTCCAAACCAGGAAGGTCACTCTAGCAATATGCAACTGGATCTCAGCAGGACTCGTGCTGAGGAAGTTTTGAAAGGGAGAGGAAAATACAGAGAACAGCTCTATGGAGCTATGTTCTCCTCTTCCCTCCAGCCTTTGTGTCTCTGTGGTTTATTGTGTGCAACAAGAGGCCACTGGGATCAGCTCACTTTTGACATGATCACTAGGGCTTCTCTTGTTTAACTCTGTCCTGAAATAAAGCAAGTCTTTAACAAACAGCTTGCATTTCTTGTTCTGTTGGAAGGTGTCCCTGCCCATAGGCAGGGGGTTGGAACTAAATGGTCTTTAAGGTCCCCTCCAACCCAAGCCATTCTATGCCTCTATGATTTGCAAATCACCAGTGATGGTGATGTGTTATAGTATGTGGTAAATCGTTTCAATATTTTTCTACTTTGAACTGTTTTGCTTCTGCTTCCAGCTCGTGGTTGGTTGTTGCAGCTACTCTTGCTCGGCTGAAAAACACTGCAGTAAATGTCTGTCCTTTGTGGAGATGAGTAGGCCAAAGAGATGAATCTTCCCAAGCCTTCCTCTCTCCTTTAATAATGATTTTCCTATTCTTCACTCAGCATTAAGGCTCTTTACATTTATGCCACTCATATCTACTCTAGCAATCTCCTAATTTGCCTACTGATACTAGGAACAGACACAACATTGTTGTTGTGACTGCCAGTGCTAAACACAAAACTCTGGCTATATTTAAAATCAGTAGATCATGGTGTAGATACTATCCATCCTTGGATCCTTTAAAATCATTGTTTTGCATGATATAAATACTATGTCTTCTATGAATACTGTATATTATTTATCTTACCTGTGTGGTTTTATAACTGTCTTCTTAGACTAACTGTGTACCATCTGTATATGCCAAGGGGAATGCAGGTTGTTCTTATACTCCATGCCCTGTTCTCCCTGCAGTGTTCACTACTCTCACAGTCTTGCTGTCATCTGTCAATACAACACAAACAAGTTAATGTATTTTCCCTGGGTCCCTTACAACATGTTATACAGTATGGGGTCAATGACTAATTTCTGTAATTGTATTACAAAAACCATCTTGTTATTGGTTGTCTGTTTACAGTCATCCTTAGAAATCTGCAATTTAATGTATGCCACGTGTGGGTTATTTTCATTCTTTTTCTTTTAATTAGAGTGTTGTGTGGTATCAAGTGAAATGTCTTGAGAAAGAGTACTATTACTTCAGTTACATTGTTGGACTGACTGAATTATTTTGTATAAATATTTGAAAGTAACATTTGCTGCCAACCTAAAGATTTACTGAATTCAGGATTAATCTAACAAAGAGATTAGGTTCAACCTAATTTAAAAAAAATCAAAAGGCATAGTTAAGTTTTTGTTATACTGGAACATTTGAAATTTGTGTCAAAACAATACTCTGGTACAAAAATGTGATTTAAAAGAGGTTAAGAACTCCTTAAACAATGAATGAGCTTGCTGTATTTTATTCAACAAGATATGACACAAATAACCTATTTTCTTTTTTTACTTCGGTGAGAAGAATCCTGTCTCGTGTGCTTTTACTTAGCAAAATTTGTTTATCAGACTTCACAGTTTTATACAAGGTGAAAGGCTGATGACTGATACTGCAGGAACTTAGAGAACTATGATACAGGGTTGCCCCAAATTAACTGGCAGGCAAACATGTCAGGACTTGAGCTGAAAGTTACCTGAATAAATGAAATTTAACAAAACAATAAAAGTAATAGGAGTAAAGAGATAAAAATTATACAGGATATGGTGGACTGCCTTGTCAAACTAAGACCATTATCATGATCTGTTCAAACATAAAATCATTGTGATTCTTTTGCCACATGCCAGTGTAAAACTTCCTAATCTCTGCCCTTCATTGCCTCTGTTGGAGGGAATCTTGCTGCTCTGATGTGTAGAAGCTATCGGATTTGAAGTCCAATAGTATTTGTGGATAGCTTACACACACTTTTGTTCCTGTGCCAATACTGTTATTTAGCTTGATAGCCTTTCTTCCTCCCTGAGGTTTACCCACTGCTGTATTTTTAGAGATCAGTCACAGTCCCTCTCGAAGCTGACTTTGATATGTTAAGCAAGCCCTTCACATATCCTCTGGGAGGGCAGCTGCCTCCTCCCCTGGTCATCCCGGCAATCCAGCCCTGTGCCTCTTCCAGTTTCAGCCTGTCTTTGAACACAGATGGCTCAACTCTATAGGCTGTTCCAGATGAGGTTTCATCTCTGTTTAATAAAATAGCATTAATGGCTTACCTGTCTCCTGGATACCTTGTCTGCTGTGCCAGAGGACTGCATTTGCCTTTTTCACATGACTTTGATGATAAAGCAGGTCTCATGTATTAATCAATGCAAAAGACACATGCACTTCTGCACGTGACTCCAATCCTGTGTTTGCATTGTTTCAGACAGGCATCATCACTCAGATTTTACAGTTTCATTAAAATCCTCAGGGTGGAATGTGCAACTTTGCGTGGTAATTCTTCTGGTACTCTAGGATAGGGGTATTTGTTCTCTCCTAAATGTAACATGTTATGTATGTGGACTTTTGTTTCTGCTGGTTGCTGATGGCAGGAGTGTGGGGGAAGCCATGCCATCAGCCTAACTGGTGGCATCCAGGGTGATAAGTAAGCACTAAAGAGACCTGTGAGCTGACAGTGCTGTGTTAGAGGATGAAAATTGTATCTAACCAGAATAAGCAAACTGCATGAAGAGTTTGCAGCTGCAGAGGCCAGTGGATATAGATGAGGTTTCTCAGATAATTTGTCTGAGGATGTGTATCTCAGGTCCTGTGGGAGTTGGAGAAATTTTTCACATGCCTGGGACTGGCTGTATCCCTTCTTCCACAGTTTCAAGCACTAGGATCTGTAAGGCACTCATAGGTACTGGTCTGATGAGGTGGAGAACTTGAATGGAGAAAATCCATTACAGAGCTCCCTAACACGGGTAGGTACTTGCAAGGAAAGAGTTCAGATCTGTCTGAAGCATCCCATCAAAGAGAAATAAGGGGGAAGCAGAGGCTAATAAGGAATTGAAAGAGGTCAGCAATAGTTTGAAGTAAAAATGAAAGGATCATGCCAGTATTGATTAAAGCAGAGTGGTGTTAGATGGGTCAGTAATAAGGCAACTACAGAAACCAAAAGAGAGAAGATGAATGGGAGCTGTGTAAAGGCAGAACTTTATGTGATGAGTTTAAGGACAAACTAGATGTGATCCCAGATGAAAGGATTTTATCTCAGAGCATAAGGAAGATGATAAAGCATAGCACACTGGCAAGGGCAGGAGGAGGCAGGTAAGGATGAGGGTGTGAGGGCAGAGATTACCATGTTTGAATGACACACAGTTTGCACTGAAATCTGAAAATCAAGAGAGAATCATATTAACATTGGAAAGACTGCTACTCTAGACTTATTTTTCTCTAAAAGACTTATTTTTCTTCATTCTCTTTTGCCCTTAATGAACAAAATACAAATCTTAAATTTTCCTTTCTGTAGTGAGAAAATCATGCCTTAATCATTTGGTACAATATGACAGGGTTTTCAGAAGGTCTTGTAGCTATTTTAGCTGCCTCCCACTGATGTCTTTGCTGAAATGCCTACAGATTTCAAAGGCAGCAAATCAGGCCACTGCTGAGCAGTTTGGAAAGTCCCATCCTGTGAGTGAATAAACATGGGGATATAATTTAAGTTTAATCAAGGTAAAGGTCCTTTGCTGAACAAGAAGGGTGGTTCCATAGCAGGAGAGATTGCTTCAGCATTTATTCACTTCATAATCAGTGGGACAGACATCAATTCCTCTTCTGTTGTGATTATGTTTGCAGCATTGATCCCTGATGTTGTGAGAGAATTAGTGGGGTGGGTCAGAATTATGTGTTATGGTGGCAATAAATGTGATACATACCATTACTTAAACATTTTCAAAACAGTAGTGTTTTTGTTTGTTTGTGAGTTTTTAGGTTTGTTTTATTTTGTTTAGTTTTACTCACTCTAACTGAAATTCGACTAAATAAATCCCATCACTTCATTGTTGTGGAACATGTTTTTTTCCTCATTTTCTTTGGCCATCAAAACTTCATAATGCATTATGATAGCAGGAAGTGGCAATTCTACAACCTCCCAGTAATATCTCAGAATAGGAAAGTATTTCATAGTTTGCACCAGATTCCTTCTTGTGTGACTCCATTTTTCCATCCATAGACGACTGGTGAGAGGTGAACCATCCATTTGCCCTGCTACTAATGTATTTGTTTTGAGGGCTTAGAAAACAGCAGCTTTACTGTGTCAACCAACAAAAAGTAGTTATTAACAGCCATAAATGAATTTCCAAAGAATTGTTGGGTCTTTTAACCAAATGCCATCCATGGACTTCAGAAAGACTTTAGTGATCCTGCTCCTGTCGATCTGCCCGTGGTGACTCACCTTAAACACCATCTGTTTCAATTATCCACCTTGCAATTGAAAAGGAAAGAGATAATTTCACAGTCCACAGAAGTGGGCATGGATGCACATTCACAGTTGAAAAGCAGAGGGTGTAAATTCACATCCTAATTTTCTCAGTGATAACTTATTTACATGCTCAAAGTCAGATATTTCAAAGTGTTTGAGGTAATCTCATGCAAACAAAGTCAGAGCATAAACCTTTCTAAATCACCAATTCCACCATCAATTTCAAAGCCTGAATGTGAGAGTATTTGGCAGAAATATACATAGTTCAACATGTAAACTCAGTATCAACTTTTTCAGTTTACTCCTGAATACCAGGAATACTTTAGCTGCTTTCAATAGCAGGTGTGGTTAGCTTGTCTGTATTATCTGTGCAATTGATATGGGAAAAACTTTGGGCAGGTTCAACTTTCTTTTTTTTCTTTCAATGCTGGCACTGCACTGATAAAACATAAATATTTCTCAACCCTGGGTTAAAACACAAGCAACTTGTTGACAGAAGTAGTGGCTTTATTGTAAGTTATGGTAGGGAAGAAGAAAGTTATTGTGATATTTTGGAGAAAGTAAAAAATAGAAATATTTCTCTGAAGATGAAATTATTGTCTAATGAAAACTGAAATATGTAGGTCAGCTCTGTGTTATATGCACAATTTCTTTTGAAAAAAGACTGAGATTTTTGTAAGCTACAAGGCAGCACTGGAAAACAACTGGATGGTCATGAATGATTTGGGTCCTGCCATTGGCCAGATTTTGTGGTTATGAAAGAATGAGATGCCTGTATTTGATGTTCTTTTTGGGATGACAGCAACTGAAAAATAACAAAAAGCTGATCAAACCATTCAGATTCTTATTCTGGGCTTTTCATGAAACTGGATAATTGGAAATTGCAATATGTAGAATTTTTGTGGACTTCTTGGCATACTCTGTTCGTACTGGCAATGTAAGAAATGAGTTGCTCTGCACAACAGACTGGATCTGACCAGTCATATTTTTAAAATGACAGGATTTTGAAAACACTGGTCTGAAGTCAACATCTATCCTTCAAGTCACTGGAATACTCTATATGTATTTTTTCTTTTCAGGCAGTCTAAAGGAGAATCCAAAATAGTCTGGTAAGAACACACACTAACTATTATATCCCATGGTTGCAAGTACACTTGAGACCTGCAGAGACATATATTGCCCTCCTGCTGAGCTTTCTTGTATGCAGTAGATTCATGGGAGTAAAAACAACTCAGTACCTGCCTGGTGGTGAATGTCTCCGAATTTAAGAGGCTGAAATCTTTGAATGGAGGGGTGCAATTTACTGCTTTTAGAGCCTTGGAAATTGCAATTATATTGCTGACTATATGTGGTGCCAGTACCCACATACTAGGATGATATATGCAATGTTAATCTTGCTTACGTTTTGATCCATGTGTTGTTTTCTGATACCCATTGCCTACCTTTGAAATAGTATTTTGATTTTATTAAAATTGGTGTTTTTCTCAAACTGAAAACCCTGGACCATGTTTGCTGAAAAAAAAAAAAAAAAAAAGGATTCTGGGTAAAGCCTGCTGACTGTCTTTATGAAAACCACTTTTCCTGAGGAATAAGGTCTAACAAGTGAACCAGGTCAAGCAGTATGCATTATCTCTCCAGAGTTCTTCTGAGTCATGATTTTAATTTAATACTAGCTCTGTTTCGAGCTCTGTGCTTTATTTTTTGATCAGAAATAGCTGATGACTGGTAGAAAAGCAGATATTTACCTTGCAAAAAAACCCCCATAAGGTAGCTAACAGGGCCTTTAGCTTATCCATAATGACAATAAATACACACACTTTTTTGGTGTATGTAACTATAGACCTCTAGTCTGAACCTCTGGCTTAGAAGAAATAAAAAAAAAAGGTGGGCAATTTATAATTTGTGAAAGGGCTTGGTCAAGGATCTACTGGGCAGCTCCAGACTCCCACTTCTTTCACTGAGAATTAGAAGAAGTACAAAAGCTGGGGGAAAAACAGTAAAACAATAATTTTGGGGTTTAAATTTGCACATAGTTAAGCACCACTGAAGTTAAAGGTAGGTGTGTGTGCTTTAGGTGTGTTGCAGACCGATGTCAAAGATGTTGTACTGGACTGGTGCTTAGACATAGTGAAAGTAAATAATAAGTATAAATTGATTACGTAGGCCCATTGGGTTAGTACCAGTTTTCTTCCCATTCTGAGTGCTTTGACCTTCTTAAAAATAACTTTGGGTGTTTGATACGAAATTCAGAGAAAACAAGTCCAGGTCGTTGACTCACCATCAAGTACTTTGCAAATGTAAGTAACTCATTTGTGTAGACCCTCTCTGGTTGTAAAGGCAAATGAAAATTATTATTATCAGAAAGCTTAAGTTTGGCATAGGATGGCTCAAGAGTTTATAATTTTAGAATGAAACTTCCATCTCAGACTGCCTAAAAACTGGAGGAGGCAGAGGTGTGGAAATCATAATTCCAAGTTCACCTGCACTCTCCTCTGACTGCGACCCCAGAGCTGTCTGCATCTGGGTTGCAATTAGACAATATACTTGGTCTAGACCTAACTAATGATTAAAACCAGACCTGACTTTCTTGTTGGAGGGGGAATTGAGTTATCCTTTATTAATTCGCAGATAGTAATTTCACAAGTTACAAAGAATCATTGATGGGAAACTATATTTAGATTTCAAAACGTAAATGCTTTCCAAGACCAAGCTGTGCTGGGGGCAGCATGGTCAATATAGCTGTTTCTTTACTGAGCATTTAATTAAGTGCCTACTTTCAAGAAGAAAATAAGTATAGCCACCTAGCACTTGACAAATGAAGCTTTTCTTTCTGAACTCTCAAGCCCAGGACTGTTTTGGGTAAATACTGACTGCCCTTGATGCCTACAGCCATCCCTGGGGATGGACAAGTGCATGTTTTGGTCACCTCACTGAAGGCCTCTTGTTGGCTGTGTTACAGCCACCTCTTCTTCTCTTTTCCCCCCATATATGTTTCTGATTGGCCAAAGATAGAGGTATACCAAAGAGCTTAAGTACCTAAGCTGAAATTCATCTAGCACTTGCTGGAGCAGGGTTTTTTGGTGGTTTCGCATCCCACTTTGTTCTGGAGGACTAGTTTAGCTGTTGTTAATTTAGACTTGACTTCATTAACCCTATCCATGGATAGGGTTATCCTATCCCTTAGATATTGTTTACAAAGAGACAACAACTGAAGGTCATTCTACCCCTTTGTTTTTTTAGATTGTGAGTCCTTGGTACACAGCTCAGGACCTGACATCCCACTGGACCAGGGCTACAGCACTCCCAAGGGGACATTCCCCTATAGCCAGGTGAACATGGAAGTATATAGTTACAAAGAAAAAAAAACAGACTAGAACCCAGAGAGACTAGCCATTTGACAAGTCTTTTTTTTACTTAGTTCATAGCCCAACCTTTTCCTCATCTTGAAAACTTCACTGAATTTCAGGGATTTATATTTTCTAATGAAGCAAGCATGGCAGCAGTTGCTTTCTTTTGAAAAGAAGAAAAGCTAGGAAAGTAATCTGAAATGACCATTTCATTGTTCATTATCCAGATGAGATTCTTTATGGAAAATGTCTGCAGAGCAACTGCACTTTGGGATGGCTTTTGTCAGGGGGCACAGTGTGATTTGTGTCAGGGTTAGAATGGCTCAGGTTCAGCTAATGGGAGATTGCAGCCAGCTGCTTGCTGTGACTGTTCCCTTCAAAAGGGGTACAAAGGCAGGCACAGGCCATGTTCACATCTCCCAGTGCAGGAGGCTATGTTTGGTGCCCCCCCCTCCAAATACTGGGCTGTGACATCTGATGGAGTAGCTAAACTGGCTGGGATAGGCCAAATACCTTTAAAAAGTAGCTTTAGTGCCCATTTTCCTAAATGATAGAGTAAATTGAAAGTTGTTATCTTAACTGACTGTTTCTAACTTGATAGAAATTAACACCTTTTTTTTTTTTTTAGAGCATATAAATAAATTAATAGTGTTAATAAGTTGTGCACAACCTTTTAGCTCTTACATATGAGAAATGATGATGTTGCCCAGTAGCTGTTCACGCTAATGGAAAATGCTCAAAAGACTTTCCATCAATATTGTTTAACCTGAGAAACTTGTGTGACAGAGCAAGTGTCAACACCTGCTTGAAGCCTCATTCTTCAGAGTTATTCTCAGTGATGAGAAGAGGGTGCTTGACTGAAATGCCTGTCAGACTTAATCTGGAAAGCAGCTCCATGAGCACAGGGAAGGGGACAGCCTGCCAATCACTTAGTGCATCAGGATCATGGCTGTACATAGCAAGTGGAAAGCTTCTGGGTGACGTGAAAAGGAGCAGAGGAAACCAACTTTCTCAACATTTTTATAAATCTTCTTTTGTGGGTTTTACCTAGTCCTTCACTTTCACTTGGTTTGTCTCAGTTATTCTTTCTCCTATGGCCATGGTTTCAGCATGCTCAATTGTCACTTTTTTTCTTAACACATCTCTGAGTTTGGGAGTTTTTATTCTGCACATTGGAAAATGCAACTGTCATTCTGTCTAAACTGCAGGACTGAGGAGGGCTTACATGTCCCCATGGCTGAGCCTTCCTCTTGACTGTGCTCCTGCTCCATGCTTGCTTTCTGGGGAAAGGGAACCTGTGCCCTCACATCTAGGGCCCAGATTCCTGAAGAATTTAAAATACCTTGATCCAGGCATCTGATCCTCAGTGTGTGCAGCCTGAGAGGAGATGCATCTAAGGCAGGTGTGTTGTGAAGCCAGTGATGAAGCTGTGTCACACTGTCCTAATGGTGCCTTCTGGTGTAACGGAGCAAGGAAGAGGTGATGACAAAAACTGGAAGTGGAAATGACTGAAAGTAATGGAGCTTAGTTGCTGTGTACAAAACGAGGGACAAACACGGACTAATGAGAATCAGAGTGGCCTGTGAGGAAGGGCAAAACACTGCTTGTATTATGGGAGGAAACATGAGAAAGGCAAATAACTCGCCAGCTGACTGCATTTATTGCAAGAAAAAACCTCCCCAAAACCCCAAATATTTTGCAAACAGTGACAGAAACGGCCTGAAAATATTTGCCCAATGGAGAGTGACAGTGGGATCTCCACGGACTAGATTGTTTTCCATGGTTCCCACTGCAGTGGAGCAAAGCAACAAGCTTGTTTGTCCAGCTAAAACTTTGGGTTGCATCAAAGCACAGACTGAAGTGTGCAAGCTTCACATCTGGCAGTGGCTTGACTGCTGGCTTGATGTGGTTTAAAAATCAGTCCAAAATTACATTGGATAAGTCCTTCACATTGCAGGAGGGCAAGTCCTGTACTCATCACTGGACATGTTTACATGGATGTGTGGCTAAGGAGGGTGCATGCTGGTTATAGCTGAGTAAAGCAGGCTTCACTAACTAGGTTTCCAAACCTCTTCTTAAAATAAACCATAGCCTCTACCTTCAGCAAACAGGTGGAGGGAAACAATTAGGATTTATCATTTATAGGTGGAGTCCTGATGCTTACTGCAATTTGTAGTGCTGCTGATAGAGCTGTTCATGGCACAGACAGGAGAGGGAGTGCAGGGGCACAGGATAGGAGAGGGTGATCAAAGCAATTTCAAATGATGGACAAATTAACAGGTGGGTAATGTGAAGATTAAGAGTCAGTGTGTGATTGTCAGAGCATGCAATTTCTAAGCTCTGAAGGACAAAAAAATCCCCTTTTGCACTTTTTCCATATAGCCCTTTCACCAGCTCTTAATTAATACATGTTCTGATGTGAGAAGTCAAAAAGGAGTAAAAGGGACAGTTTTGATAAATTCTTTATCGCTTTCCATAATCTTAGAAGATTTTGCCAGTTTCCTTTTAAATCTGTTTTTTATTTACCTGAAAATTGCATCTTCTTAACTGCAGGCTCCTTTATTCCACTTGCACGGCACCACATGTGCCTCCTTCCTTCCTTCCTTCCTTCCTTCCTTCCTTCCTTCCTTCCTTCCTTCCTTCCTTCCTTCCTTCCTGCCTTCCTGCCTTCCTGCCTTCCTGCCTTCCTGCCTTCCTGCCTTCCTGCCTTCCTGCCTTCCTGCCTGCCTTCCTGCCTGCCTTCCTGCCTTCCTGCCTTCCTTCCTGCCTTCCTTCCTGCCTTCCTTCCTGCCTTCCTGCCTTCCTGCCTTCCTGCCTTCCTGCCTTCCTTCCTGCCTTCCTTCCTTCCTTCCTTCCTGCCTTCCTTCCTTCCTGCCTTCCTGCCTGCCTTCCTGCCTGCCTTCCTGCCTTCCTTCCTGCCTTCCTGCCTTCCTGCCTTCCTTCCTTCCTTCCTGCCTGCCTTCCTGCCTTCCTGCCTTCCTGCCTTCCTGCCTTCCTTCCTGCCTTCCTTCCTGCCTTCCTTCCTGCCTTCCTTCCTGCCTGCCTGCCTTCCTGCCTGCCTGCCTTCCTGCTTTCCTGCCTTCCTGCCTTCCTGCCTTCCTGCCTGCCTTCCTGCCTGCCTTCCTTCCTGCCTGCCTGCCTTCCTGCCTGCCTTCCTGCCTGCCTTCCTTCCTGCCTTCCTTCCTTCCTGCCTGCCTGCCTGCCTGCCTGCCTGCCTTCCTGCCTGCCTGCCTTCCTGCCTTCCTGCCTTCCTTCCTGCCTGCCTTCCTTCCTGCCTGCCTTCCTGCCTTCCTGCCTGCCTTCCTGCCTGCCTGCCTGCCTTCCTGCCTGCCTGCCTTCCTGCCTGCCTGCCTGCCTTCCTGCCTGCCTGCCTGCCTTCCTGCCTGCCTGCCTTCCTGCCTGCCTGCCTGCCTTCCTGCCTGCCTGCCTGCCTTCCTGCCTGCCTGCCTTCCTGCCTGCCTGCCTTCCTGCCTGCCTTCCTGCCTTCCTTCCTGCCTGCCTGTCTTCCTTCCTTCGTGCCTCCCTCCCTCCTTCCCTCCCTGCCTCCTTCCCTGCCTCCTTCCCCTGCTTTCTGCTCAGAGCTGGATGCTCTAGTTCTCATGTCAGCCCTCGTCAGCTGCATTTCTTCAAGCATCTTTCTTTGTTCAAGCACAGTTGCCAGCAGAGCGAGCTGTCCGAACTGTTACTGTAACATATCCTCAGAGGACATTACTCTGAGCTGCTCTGGTCACTCTCTGCTTTCATCTTCTGTGCTGTCAAATTGTTATCACCCGTGATGGCCCTTGTCCATCAAACATACTCTCCCTGTAAATACCCTCAGGCGGGAAACCCACTAACAGATGGACTCCATGACCTTCTCCAGAAACCATTAAATTTACAACTGCATGTAGTGCACAGAAGTGAGGGAAGGTTTGTTCATGCTGCTTTGTTTTAAGATATTATTTTTCTTCTGTGGCACCAGATTTATTTCTGCCCAGAGGGAGGGATCATCTCTCTCCGTCTCTTTCTCCACCTGGTTATCACCTTTTAATTTAGTACCTGCTAACAAGAGGAAATCTGTATTTCAGGAACACAGCACTGCCTGCTTCTACAGGCATCCTGTCTGAAGTGCTACTAAAATGCAGTGAGAGTGAGACTGGAGTGAGATTTCACACTGAGGAGGTGGAGAGCCATCCTTTGTTCAGGGGAATGAGGAAAAAGCCCTTGAGGGAGTGCCTTTCCATTGCTGCAGATGGAAACAGGGACACTGCTACATCTGAGAACTGCAAGGTGTGGGGCAAGTTAGCAGCCCGTGCTCTGCAGCCAGGCTGCCAGCACCCAGGGCAAAATGCAGATGCCTGGACCCCGACATCATCCTGTCAAAATCTGTGTAAGTGCATGGCAAACGGCAGGGGAAGGTGTACACAGACATCCCCACCTTGATGCAGCCCTGCCAGCAGGTGTGGGCACCGTCATCAGCCACCCCTGGCTCCTCATCCTTGCCTGCCTGTGTTTTCACCCCTGAAGGTCTGATGGTCACGTTGCTGGTGTGCCTGTTGCTTAACTTAGTCTGACTGAAAACAAGTAGGTAGCAAAGACCTATTTTTTAAAGTGGTTAAGCCAACATCACTGGCATGAAGTGAGGGAAGCTGATGTGAGCAGCTCTGCTGGTACATTTTTTGCGGGAGGGCGATGCCTAATAAAAGAGCAGTGCTGACCACTGCTGGGGGAGCAGTGAGTAAAGCCAGTGACACAGGACACAGACAGCCAAAGCCACTTTTGCAATGTGTCCATAAGGAAAAGGGTAAGAAAGAGTCTTCAGGAAGAGTCCTAGCTGGAAAACGTTTTGGAGTTTTGAACGGAAAAGTTTTGTCTCCTGCTGGTTGAACACAATGGGGGAAGGGAAATAGGGCTTTTTACATTCTCTGCAGAAAAATAGGAGTGCATCAGAGAAATATCTGATTTCTTCATCAATTACTTCTCCTAATGGAAACAGCATGTCTGTCCCCAAATTTTGGCTAACTGCTCAAATCAAAATGGGTGACAATGCTACAGAATCACTCCGCATTCCCCCCATTACTGCAGAGGGATGCAAACTTCATATTCTGCCCTGGAGAGGTTTGCTTATCCACTGAGAACAAATAAACATTTCAAAAAACTCCTTCTCCCCATTGCTTCTTTAGGGATCAGGCAAGTTGACTCCTCTGAGTGAGGGACCACTGGCTCCATACAATCCCAGATTCGGTTTCTCTGCTTGTGTGCAGGGATCCCTGCACATATGTGCCCCTTCCATACACAGAAACACAGAGTGGCTGCTCCCTCCTAGAGCAGGAGTAGGTGAGCAAAGGGTTGCTAACAGTGCACTGCACAGCACCAGGAAGGTTTGTCCTGATACACCCATCTATCACAGCAAACTTTCAAATAATGCCCTTATTCACATGTACAACATATATTCAGGGCAGCATGACAACATAGGCTGGTTTCTGTGAACTCCAGTGTCATTAGAGGATTTTATTACTCTTATTTTTACTATAATGCCCTTCTCTCCTTTTGCATGATGCTGTGTGAATTGCTGAAATATTGACACAGCATGTTATCTTTAAAAAAAAAAAGAAACTTTCAGTTTAAACTGGAGGGGAGAGTGCTGTGATGAGCAGTTATTTCTGTTGCCTGGTAATAGATTTCTGAGTTGGAAAGTATTTGTAATAACTTGTTGACAAGACACACATGTTTATTAGGAGTGAAAATCATACCTAGTAGCTTAATCTTGGTCTGCAGAAACAACAAAAAGCTCTTAAAACAGGCAGCAATGCAGCAGCAGAGGGCATCAGCAGCCTGCGTTTAAAGGCTGTGATGACGGAAGATTTACTAGCAGAGTTTAACAGGACAAAGCTATCCTAACTAGTGGATGGAAACCCTTAAAGCACCCTTGTAGCCGTGACAAGTCCGTGCGGTGAAGCATTTTATGTTGCTGTGTTTTCAAAAATAAAATATAAATATGGCAAACAATGGCGTGGCACTGGAATACAGCGGGCAATATCTAATGGCAGTGATAAAATAGGCAGGTCACTTTGCTGTGACTGCCTCTCCAGCTGAAGCCGAGGGGTTTGCTCTGGATTAAACAAAGCCATGTGCTATTTACAATGTGGTTTGAGTTTGTGCTCGCAGAGGTTTGCAGTGCCCCTATGGAACAATAGCTCACTGAACAGGACAAATGTAGAACAGCTTATGAACAATGAACAAACAATAAGAGGGAGCTGGGTTGTTTTAATTCTCATCCAAAATCCTAGGCAATTGGTTTTTTAATGGAAAATAAAAAGCTTATGAAGCTGTTGGTGCATTGTCACTAGGCGAGCAACCATTCAGCATCCTGGAAATTGAATTCAGATTTTTGGGAAGCTTCTTGGACTAGTGGACGAAGCAACACTGGATGGTGCCATTCTTCCCTCATACTGTGGCTTTCGTTGTTTCCTTTAAAGGATTTTTTTCAGAAGTGGAGGGCTCCAAAATGGCTGCAGCCTGAGACATTCAGATGTCTGCCCCACATATCTCGCTCTGAGTAGTGAAACTGGGGAAAATTAGAAACAAAGAGGGCTGATTCATTCTTGTGCCACGAACACTTTGCATTTCACATCCTCGAAATTAAGATAAAGCCTGACCATTATAGAATCCGGTGTTCCCCCAGTGCACCTGGGGGACTCAGCACTTCTGCAGCCTGAAGGCAGGTTTATCATCACTACAGAGATGAAGAACCTCGGTTTGCATGTGAAAGGCAACGACATTCTTCTTGGAAGTGATTACCTTGGCCCTTTGTTACCATAGATTTACTGTACTCTTATGGATAGGAGGCAGCTGCTTCTTTGCCTTTCTTTTTCCTGCATTTCAGTGAGCAGAAAAAGAGGGCAATTGCAAGAATATTCACACAGTGTAAAAAGATATAGATATTAATTTTTTTTTTTTTTTTTTTTTTTTTTTTTTTTTTAGGGGTGCTTGTATTTTCTCTGATTGTAAATCTCCCAGAAACTGATAGTTTAACTGCAAGGGTGATACTCTGTGAGGAAAAGCAAATGAAGACAAAATCACAGATGTAAGGGAAATAGATGGTGCCCAAAATGCTAACTAACTCTCTCCACAACTCAAAGGAGCTTGCAAAGGCACATGTATTGCCCATACATTTCCTGTCCCAGGATCTCGTTTGTCACCAGCTTCATTTCTACCAAGGCTGAGGGCTGGTTTCTCAAGAACTGTGGGTGCCCAGATAGGAGACCAAGGGCTATGTGATGTGGGAGGCTCAGTTAACCTTGCTCATGTGTACAGCTGCTGCCTTGCTTTTTCATGTCCATTGGCAAACAGAACCACAACCCCAGTGACAACCCCTTCCTGGGGCTAGTACAGAGGCTAGCTGTGACAGCTTGGGATTGTGCCAAGAAAGCCTTTCAGTCCTGTCTATGCTATTACATTCCTAAAACACACCTCTAATGCCAAGTGGAGCTTAATTTCACACTCTCTACAAGTATCTTGCATCAAGTATTCCACCTAACTATCAGAAACAATTCTCTTCTGAGCCATTAGCTGACCACTGGCATCTCCTCCACTTGGATGAGCTTCTCTTACAAGTTTTGGGCTGTCATGACCTGCTTCTGCTCTTTGACTGCTTGACCCAGACCCAGGCTACCCCCCTGAGAAGAGGGTCTGAGATGCTTCATGTGTGCAAGGGCTGGCATTCTGGCACTCAGACAACACGCATGATTTCTGGGGTGTTTCATCAGGAAGAAATTAAGACAGATGTAGAATCAATGGCTGTCAAAGTGTGCCAAGAGTTGCTCCTAAATTCCAGTAGATCTTCCATAGACACAAGCTGGCTTTACATCTTCAGGGCTTGTGTGTACTTGGTTACTCTCCAGGTATAAAGAGACTTGCAGTATTTTGAACATGTAGGAAAGTTATATCAGGGTGAAAATGGGGGCCTCACTGAAGTCGGGAAGAAGTAGAGCCCAGCATATTTTCCAGAGGTGTGGATAAGTGAGATTTCACACAGTTCATGTCAATCATTACCTTTTATCTATGCTAGAAAGCAAGGCACCAGTAAAACGGATGTGCTAAATTTAAACACTTTTCCTGAAAGCTGAATTTATCCTGAGGGGATTTTTTTTTCTGGAAGCAATGATCAGTAATAACTTTTGGAGGAATTCTCCAGCTTGCATTATTGCAGCTGAGCCTTCTTCCTTCCTTTCACCATCAGCTTCTCCCAAACATGTTATCTTTGAAGACTGTCTTAAAAGGTTTTCCCAAGTGGGGCTTTTCAAAATAGACAGCCCATAGATAATTCTTGCTAGCTCATGGAGACATTTTTATAAGGGGTTATTTAGCTGGATTTGTTCCTTCTATGTAAATTGAAGTACTGAGTAGAAGACAACAGTTTTTGGTCATGGTAATAAAAACACAAGTGACGCAAAATCACATCCTACATGATCCATTTGACCACAGGGTCTAGCAGAGGAATTCAGGCAATGGGGTATTTTATTGCAGTCCTTCTGAAGGGTCCCACACTCAAGGACCAGGGGGGCTGACTTTTGCTCTTTTTCTAGCAGCACATGGGGAACAACACTTGACTTGAGTGTGCCACAGCCCACAGCTGGGAAAGACATCTTCAACAGCTCATTTCTTGTGGGTCCCTCTGCTACAAGGGCCCACAGCAGGCCCACACAGGGGCACAGTTGCATGATGCCCTTTCATGTTTTAGTGTAACCAGCCAACCAGAAGAAAATTGGAGGTTATGGACACCTTCTAAAGTTTGGGGGAAATAAATTTGTCTCCTGGACTAAGCTCTTTAGCAATAACTGGAAGGTGATAACAGTCTGGAATACAGTAGAGAAGAATAAGCTAAACAAGGCTCACATCTGTAGTTCTGCTGAAGCTGCTCTCCTCCCAGAAGAATAGTGCCTTGTTTTTTGAACTATGGATATTGTCTTTGTTTATTCTGACCTCCCATCTTGAGAAACAAATTGGTCTCATTTCTGAATTATCAAGACTGACACAGGGTGTGCCCTGGAATATTTTTAACAAAAAAAAAAAAAAAAGAAAAAAAGAAAAAAAAAAAGAAGAAAGAAAAAGAAAAGAAAAAGAGGAAAAATAGAAAGAAAAGAAGTCAAAATACCCTTTGCATTATGCTGGCCTACTATTTTTTTTTCTAGAAACAACATTGTGGATACAAATGGATTAGCACATAATGTTGAAATATTGTGAATATGCTGACATCTCATTGTTTTGCTCAGGAAGTAGTTTGTCATTGTTGCAAAAATGTAACATGACTGTTTCAAAGTTAATTGAGTATGTTGCAAGAATTTTTAAAATCTCAAGTAAAACCAGTGGTCAATAAACAACTGTATCTCCTTGGATGGAAAAGGCTTTCTGTTTAAGAGTGGGAAAAACTCCAAATAGCCAGTAGGTATTTATTTAGGGTGTGACATTAATGGCATGGTCATGCTCAAAAGAGCCAGCCAGGCAGGGTAGTGAGAGATCAGCCTGAGCATTTTCTGCAAGGAAGGAAGCTGACATAAAAGACCCCCTCCTTTCCAGACTTCATTATTTGAGAGAATAGTTCTGGAGGGATTCAGGAGGCTGATTTCAGCATTAAGGCAGTCACTTCATCTGAGCAAGAAGGACTTTTCAATGTGATGCCATTGCTCAAAACCCCATGCCCTTGTCATGGCAGTGGTTTGGGAGCAGTGAGATCCCACCCCAAGAAGCAGGTCTCTTTCCTGGGAGTTGGAAGAGGTGGTTCTCATCCTGGCTTAGGGCACATCTCAGTGGAGCAAGGTGACTGTTGTGTTTTCTGTGTTTGTTCTGAAAGCAAAACCACAGGCCCCAAAGGCACAGGAAGACCTCTTTCTCACAGTCCATCTTCTTCAGGCTTACAGGAGACAGGTGTAAACAACTGAGTGTTGTGAAAGCTGAGGCTCTTGGACATGCCTAGGAAGCAAACCTTTGGAGAAATTAGACTGTTAAGGACTTGAGGTTGAATGGCAGCTTTGTGAATTCCAGAGACTTTGAACAATGGCAGTAGCTGCCCAAAAACTCCCGGAGGCATCTATATATCCTCTGGGAATCTTGCCCTGTGATTTCAAGTCACCGGAAAAAGAGGTGACTTGAAGTACTGGTTGATAGATTTATCCTTTGCAATGAAATTCTCAGATGAATTCACCTCTTCCAGCTTGGGAACAGCTCAGAGGTGATCCTGTTTCTGCCTGTGCAAGAGTTATTGGAAATAGTTGATGAAAAGGTTCAGTGTGTGTGGTTGGGTTCATAGAGTTGAGGATCACTAGGTCATGATTTCCCATGGTCTTCAGGGGGTTTCTGCTAGTACTGGTACACAGACTCAGCCTGATCCTCTAAGCCCTGCCAAAGTGGCCTGGGACATGCGTGTCTCTGGGAGAGGGCAGTGTGTGAAGCTGGTCCACATGAACTTCTACCCAAGCTGGACCCAGGTTAGTGGGGGGAATAGTCTCCAATGGGCAGGTGTGAGTCCTGCCTCAGTAAGTGTCTAGCTGTCCTCATGCTACCTATCTGGAGCTCTGCTGGGCCTGTGCAGAGGGCAGGAGGCTTTCTTCCATATCCTGGGTGGGGCTGAGCCTCTGCTCCTTTCCCATCCCTAGTTTAACTTGTGTGTTGTATCTCTTTAAAAGTACTAGAAAATTCTCACCCTGTGTGGTACATTTCTGAATTTTCAGGAATCTGAATTTACCCATGTTGAACCACAGGCATCCTTTAAAGGGTTGATGGGAGGCTACTTAATCCTGCAAGCACCCTGGTTTCTCTGACATGTCTACTCAAGGGAAAGCAGCATTCACTTAGAAGCAAGGTGCTTTTAAGTTTTCCTTACTCTTTCACAAAGAAGGTGTAACTCTCCGTCTATATTCAAAATATGTTTAAAACACCAAGGTGGGACTGTGTGTCTGCTCCTGAAAGGTTCCAATGCTTAGACATCAATATGACTGACCAGATCATAGTACCTTCTTTTCTTCATTTGCAGGGAGCATTTGAATGCATTCCCACATCCCTGACAAATGCTCTAATGGCTGGACTATTGGTTATTCAAAGTGGGTTTCTCTCATTGTCTTCTGGCAGAGACAGTCTGCTCTGCATAAAAAAAAAATAAATCCCATGACTAGGCATGTAAGCTTATGGCTATAACCCAACACATTGTGTTTTCTTTTTATGCAGAGTTCAGAAGCTCCAATGGACAGAGAAAACAAAACAAAACAAAACAACAACCCATACCAAGAGCCAACTGAGTACTCACCTGGGATATGAATTCAACATACATCTTTCCAGCACCAGCTTAGTGTGTATGTTCCAGATGCCTTTGAATTCCTCAAACACCAGATGCTTTAAGCCTTCCATTTCTCACCTTTTTGCAGACAAGAAACACCAAAAGAGTTCTCCTCCTTCATGATCCTGAAGAAAGGGAATATCTTTCTCACCAGGGAGACTGCAGGACTTTCTGATTGTAGTTTTTCCTACTGTAGGCTGTACATAAAGTGGAGGTTATTTCAGGCAGGAGGTCACCTCATCACTGGAGGTTTTCAAAATGTAGTTGAATAGGGTGCTAGGTAATCTCATTGGGGCATTGAGGTGATGGAGCAGGTGCAAAGAAGGGCAACACAGCTAGTGAGGGGTTTGGAAAACATCCCCTATGAGGAACGACTGAGGGAGCTGGGGCTGTTTAGTCTGGGGAAGAGGAGGCTGAAGGGAGACCTTCTCACTCTTTACAAATACCTGAAAGGAGGTTGTAGTGAGAGTGGGGTTGGTCTCTTCTCACTGGTGACTGATGGCAGGACAAGAGGAAATGGGCTCAAGTTGCATCAGGGGAGATTTAGGTTGGATATCAAAAAAAGCTTCTTTACAGGAAGGGTTGTTAGGCACTGGAACAGGCTCCCCAGGAGGTGGTTGAGTCACCATCCCTGAATGTGTTTAGAAGTCATCTGGATGTGGTGCTTGGGGACAGGGTTTAGTGGTGGGTCATCAGAAATAGGGTAATAGGGTTAGGATAAGGTTGGACTCCATGATCTTAAAGTTCTTTTCCAACCTGAACAATTCTATGATTCTATGATTCTCACTAAAGGTTGTATCAGAAAAGATTTGGTGTCCCTTCCAACGTGGACTGGTCTATGATTTAATCATAACATGCATCCAGAGAGTTAGGAAACTCAATCCTTGGAGCTTTTAAAATTTTTCCTACAAATAAATGGAGAACTTTGGTATCTTAACTGAGTCTGCTGTTAATTTTGCCATGCTAAGGGACTGGCTGCCCTAACCCCCTCTAAGGTAAAGCTCGAAGACCCGCTGGCAGTATGAAACGTACTAATTCAACTCACTCCATCAGAATGCACTGATCTTAGTTCAATTGCCTTTTGTGGACTTTCTTAAACTGGTTTACAGTTGCTGTCCTTTGACACACATAAAATCAGAAATAAATGTTAAGGCAATAAATAGTCCTTCTTTGACTGGAGTAATATAGCTTTTATGAGGAAGACTGTTATATGCTTTTCCAGTGCCTAGGAAAAGAAATCTCTTATCTCTATTTAAGTAAGAATTATAACATAAAAGTGTTTATTTGACCAGTTTTAGCCAGTTGTTTCCAAGCTGATGTACATAGATCCCTACAGCTTCCCTGTATAGATAGATCCAGGATCACAGGGCACAGATTTCTGCTTCAGACAACAAAATAATGATAGCAAATGAAGTATAACACACAGTAAGTGGCAGAAGTCTGAATTAATGAATTCCTTTACTTTATGCAATTTTGTGTATCAGTGTGGTTATCTGCCACTTTTGTGAACAAAAGCCCATTTATGGGTAACAATAATAACAAGAAACAAGAATATGTCCCAAAGAAATGGCTACTGAAATAGTAAGTGTTGAGGATGATAGGTTTTGTCTTGTGACACAACTTTTGTAGTTGTCCCATTCTTTTGTTTCTGCCAGTCTGAATTAATTAGATTGAAGCTGGAGGTTTGAAATGAAGTAAAATTATATCACTGAACCATGATAATAATACTTAGCACATTATTTTGTCTGCTCCTGCTTGGGCTGAAGCTGAAATAGATGACTGTAATTTCACTGACTCTGAACAAAAAAATTGTAACTGACAGCGAAATCTGTTTTCATATTCTGCTTATATTTAAAACGTGTTAGAAATTCTAATGAAATTCCTGTCCTTATGATTAATAAGTATCAACATTTCTGTTTTACTGAGGCTGAGTGTCTACTGGAGACATCCTTGTGAGGACTATCAGACCATGGACTAAAAGTGGCTGTGGTAAAGGTGGTGGAATAGCTGTACTGAAAATCTCACCTGAGTGAGCTCAGCTTCTTTCATTTGCTCTTTGGTTCTGCTTTAAGAATAGATGGACTGTGACAATAAATTCTTCATTAGACATACTATCCTGCCAGTCTTTTCAGCTTTTTCTAGTCTCTCTTTTTTTTTTTTCTTTTTTTCTGCAGGATGTAATTCTTTACTTCTTAGTTAAATTGTAAGCAATGCTACAATGGAGTCACACAGATGAAAAATATACATGAAACCAGAAACAAGTATTTTACTTTTCTTTGGTGGCTAGGAGTGGCAGTGAAAGTTGAAGGCAGTTTCTTTAATAGCCTATTTAAATGCTTTCTTCTGTAGTTGACTTCCCAGCTAAAATAATAGAAAAAGAGATCAAGAAGGGGACAGTCTTTCCTTAAGCAGAGCATTATTTTGCTGGTGAGGTAAACCTAGCTGACATCAAGAATAGCCTAAGTCTGCCAACTACATGCTGATACACTCTGGGTGTGCTTTTCCTTCAGCCCCTGCTATAATGGAAGCTGAAGTCATCTTCCATGCTTTCCATATTGCACATGGGGATGTATGTAAGAGCAATAGGATGAAAAAAATGAAGTGGGTGTCATTGTAGCACTGGAATGGACCTGTAAGGAAAGCATTGAGATCTGTGGCATTTGGAACATTTAAAACTGGATGTTACATCATATTAATACAAGAAAAATATACCACAGCTGTCAGAAAGTAAGAGAAACTTTTGTCCCTATGCACAGCTCTGTGGCATCACTGAAACAAGATCACATGTCTGAGAAGACCAGTGGTCTCACTCAGTCACAGAGAGCAGCTGACATTGTTGGGTGGCCACTGGTGGCTGTGGAGGTCAGTGCCACAATTACACATCTTGCTGGACTAGGCACCTTTCACTTAGGCAGAAAGATGGAACAGTGTGTTGGCTTCCCTTTAGAAAGATGGAGGCTATTAAAAGGTGTGGGTTTAGAAGATTCAGGATCATAAACCAGCAGAAGGCACAGCAGAAGTAAGTACTTTATGCATCTGGTGTGAAGCCAAGAGGGCTGGCAAACCAGAGAGATCTGTCATGCTGATCTAACTCCAGCAAGCAAGCAATGTATGAACACTGTTCCTTCTAGGATCTAGGAATGAAAGTAATTTTTTTTCTGTTAGGACCTGATTTGGCCAGTAAGCAAAACCTAATAATGGCTAACCATTGAGTTTAAAGGATTCTTGTTTTCTTGCTCTTTTACATTTTTTTTTTTTTTTTTTTCCCATCTTCTTCTTCATTTTTCCCCACTCTCCTGTTTTCTAAGGCTTCCGGGACTCTTCTATTTGAGGATCTTGCCTAGAGACTTTTCACATGGTTCAATCCTGTGGAAAGTTTATTGTCATCAGAAAAAGGGGTGGGGGAGTGAGGGAAGAAGAAAAAAAAAATCCCATGAGCTTTCTTCCAAACCTTTTTCCAAATTTATTTTTCTGCTGCAGTTTTCATGGGAAAATCCCTCTATGTGGTTATACATCTATTTTAGTGTTTTTACTTGTCAGTATTTTGTTTTTGTAGCTGCACTGAATCTTTCAGCTTAGAAACTGTTACGCTGTTTGTGGATGGAGAAAGAAATGGTATGGGAAATTACAGGGATGTAACATTTGGAGACACTGCAATGAAGAGCCCAACCTCTCTCACTGCTAATGGTCACTGCAAAGACTGGGGTTATCAAGGTGACTCCCCAGCCTCTTGCTGCCTTCCTGTCAGCTCCAGTCAGCTGATGACCACTCATCTATCAGATGGCAAGAGGTGTCCAGATTCCCCTGGGACAGCCAGCATGAAAATGGTATTTGCAGTGACCCAAGATGTCTGTAGCTCCATGTTTTTCTGGTAGCTACCTGCTGCAAGCCCAGAAGTTGAAGTAAGGAGAAGAGTTGGGGAGCACAATGGAGGGTGATTGCTTTTGAGGAATCTAAAAAGTCCATCTCATGATTTAAACGTGTTTTCTAAGAGTGTCCCTGAAGGGGCAGCCTTGGCAGAGAAGATAACTGGAGCAAGCACCACACATAGCAGCTTGGGCTGGGCTTCAGGAAAGCTTTCTTCTCAGGGAGGATATTGCAGCATTGTATTGAGTTACGCAGAGAAGCTGTGAAATCTCCATCCATGGACACTGTCAAAAAGTGGGTAGTCAAAGACACTTTTGACCTGGTCTGGTGGTTGTGACAGTCCCTCTTGGAGAAGGAGGTTGGGCTAGAGACTTCAGGGGTCCCTTTCAGCCAACAGTGCTATGATCATATGGAGGACCTTTACAATTGTTACACAGCAAGAGTGAATAAAATGCTTTTTCTTCTGTCTAGAGATGCTTTGCCTTTTGGTCATCTGTTCTGGGCTCATGAGAAAGGTTATCAAGCAATCTGCAGAGGGAGACGCAGGACATGAATCTACAGCTATGTTGGGGATAAAAAGACAGCCAAGGAAAATGTAGGCCCTCTCCTGAAGGAAATGGGAGAGCAAGTTACACAGGGTATTTTAATGACTTCTTTGCATCAGTCTTCTCTGGCAAGTGCTCCAGCCTCATTGCAAAGGCCACAGCAGGTGAAAGCAGGGACTGGGAGAACGAAGCAACCCCCACTGTAGGAGAAGAACAGGTTTGTGACCATCTAAAGAATATGAGGGTGCACAAGTCTGTGGGACCTGATGGGGTCCATCCAAGGGGCCTGAGGGAGCTGGTGGATGCAGTTGCTGAGCCTCTGTCCATCATAGTTGAGAAGTCCTAGTGGTGTGGTGAGATTCCCAAAGATTGGAAAAAAAAGGGAACATAGCCCCTGTTTTTAAAAAGGGGAAAAAGGAAGACACAGGAAACTACAGGCTGGTCAGTCTCACCTCTGTGCCTGGCAAGATCATGGAACTGATCCTACTGGAATATCTGCTAAGGCACATGGAAAATAAGGAGGTGATTTGTGACAGTCAACTTGGCTTCACTAAGGGCAAATCATGCCTGACCAATCTGGTGACCTTCTATGACAAGGCTACAGAGGTGTTGGGGAGTGGCAGAGCAACTGATGTCATCTACTTGGATTTGTGCAAGGCATTTGACATGGTCCCACATGACATCTTGGTCTCCAAACTGACAAGACATGGATTTGACAGATGGACCACTAGGTGGATAAGTAATTGGCTGGATGGCCACACCAGAGAGTTGTGGTCAATGGCTCAATGTCCAAATGGAGGCAGGTGACAAGTGGTGTTCCTCAGGGGTCAGTACTGGGACCAGTGCTATTTAACATCTTTGTTGGAGACATGGACAGTGAGTGTATCCTCAGCAAGTTTGCTGATGACACCAAGCTGTGTGGAGTAGTTGACACCCTAGAGGGAAGGGATGCCATCCAGAGGGACCTGGACAGGCTGGAGAGGTGGGCCAATGACAACCTCATGAAGTTCAACAAGGCCAAGTGCAAGGTCCTGCACCTGGGTTGGCACAACCCCAGGCACAAATACAGGCTGGGGGCAGAATGGCTAGGGAGCAGTCCTGAGGAGAAGGACTTGGGGGTGGTAGTAGATGAGAAGCTCAACATGAGCCACCAGTGTGTGCTGGAGCCCAGAGGGCCAGTTGTGTCCTGGGCTGCATCAAAAGAAGTGTGGCCAGCAGGGCCAGGGAGGGGATTCTGTCTCTCTACTCTGCTCTGGTGAGACCCCACCTGGAGTACTGTGTACAGCTCTGGAGCCCTCAGCACAGGAAAGACATGGAGCTGTTGGAGAGGGTCCAGAGAAGGGCCACAGAGATGATCCAAGGGCTGGATCACCTCTGCTATGAAGACAGGCTGAGGGAGTTGGGGCTATTCAGCCTGGAGAAGAGAAGGCTCCAGGGAGACCTTAGAGCACCTCCCAGTACCTGAGGGGGCTACAGGAAAGCTGGGGAGGGGCTTTTCACCAGAGAGGGCAGTGATAGTGTCATTACAAGGGATAATGGTTTTAAACTGAAAGAGGGGAGATTTAGGTTAGACATCAGGAAGAAATTCTTCACCATGAGGGTAGTAAGGCACTGGAATAGGTTGCCCAGAGAAGTTGTGGAAGCCCCCTCCATGGAGGTGTTCAAGGTCAGGCTGGATGAGGCTTGTGCAGCCTGGTCTAGTGGGAGGTGTCCCTGCTCATGGCAGGGGAGTTGGAACCTGATGATCTTTAAGGTGCCTCCAACCTTGACAATTCTATCATTCTATGATTCTGTGAGCTTAATTCAATGAAGAAAGAGATAAGACAGGATATGCAACATGGGCTTAGCTTTTACCAGCTGGACTTCACCTACTAAACAATCTGTTAAAATGAACAATGATTTTTTTACTCTCTGGCGTATTTTTAACCCTACCTGAATAATTGAGGTGAATCCTTAATTTTTTTTTCCCCATGAAAAAGACTGATATTAAGTAATTATGCAATTGTATTGATGTAAAAAAATTAATAGAACTTTTTCCATGGGATCAGATGCCCAAATTTAACAGTAAGAAATACTGGAGCTCTACATTCCTGTAGTTCATTGCAGTGGAATAACTTCCACTGACAAAGACAACAACTGAAATTTTCTGAAGACTACAAGTAGATTTACTAGAGGATATGCCAACAAGCCTGAAAAGTAGTTAGAGAAGAATAGTGAGTCACAAAATTCTGTCACCAATTTTTCCTGTGTCCCAGGGTCTGGTCACAGCTCTGGGACAAGAATGCTTACATTTTATGGGTTACAAGTGCTTGAGGAGAAAGTGACAAGAAAGTCTGGGGACTTGGAAAAATGTCTCTGATGGGAGACTGAAGGGGTTGAGATAGTCTGTGTTAGGAAGGAAATTTATAAAGAGGGAAAAGGTAGTATGTTCAGCAGTTTGGAGAAGGATCTTCAGGAACAATGAGAACAGCTCTTCTTTCATTCTCATAATATGGAAGAGGGAAGGCATTCAGTTTTGTAGCTGCCAGATTTTAACTTCACACACAAAAAAAATAAAGACTTTGTCCAGTAGCATGTCCTGCCTGTGGACTCAGTGCCACTGGATGTTCCTAAGTCTAGAGATCAGAAAAATTCAAAGGTCATTTCTATAAAAAGAGTATTTCAAGCTGGATGCTCATGACAAGACAATAAAGTCTCTTGAGGTTTTAAATTAATCTCTAATGTCTTGTAATTAATAAGAGACTGTTAGTCAGCAAATCACCCATCCTAGCCCTGTGTAACAGATTGTGAATCTTCTTTTTAAGCTTTTGGTGCTTGTCAAATCCCTTATACCAGTAACATTTTTAGGCCTTTATAAATTGCTCTGTGCTTCTGGCTTCACTGTACTCTTTGGGCAATCACTGGGATTTTTACTTCAATGGAAAAATGGATTAATTGGATTCTAGTTGATTTAATAATGATTTTTAAAATGCAACAGCTTGAATATTGTCTCCTGCTTTGTTATGAAGTATTTTATGGATTGTATTCATGGAGCAGATGTGTTTATGCTGCAGTTGTAGCTGTTGTGCACACCCATTTATTGATCTGTACCAGGATGAGGTTACATATGGCTACAGATGATGGGCTGGCTTTGTATGTCCACTCTCCTGTTCCCCATCCCCCCCACCTTTGTGTTTTAAAGAAGTGTATTTGACTTATTGAAGGGTGGGTTGAATTTCGTAAGCTGTTGGTAGCTATAGTTTGATTACTGCACAAGGGTTGGTTGGTTATGGGTGAGTTAGAGGGATGCTTTTCTCTTATATGGCAGGTTTTCTTCCTTCATCTTCAATTGGAAGAGGAAAATTCAACAGTACAACAGTTGCCTTGACAGCAAACACCCATTGCCCATTGGACAGGGTGGTGTTATGTGAGTAAATCAAAGTCTGTCTAGTGATGATGAGTGATACATCAGCATTCACCCAACATGCAGCCCTGCATGGCACACCAAAATGTGGTTTAGTCATGGAAGACAATCAGTAATTTCAAGCTCTGATTATGCTGGTCCTTACCTCCAGTTTGGCCACAGTGAAGCGGTGATGTTCTTAGCAGTGGCAAATGGCTGTATAAAAGAACAAATGGACTGGGACAGGAGCCACAGAGAAGGTCACTCCCTTCTCCCTCCTTCCCTTTCCCTTTGCAGGCTTGCAAAAAAACCTGCTCAATAGCAGACTCTTTGCAGGCTGAAATTTCCACAGCCTGCCACTGTTGACAGGGATAGATGTTGGGGAACATAGCTGAGCCTGACCGTTTTATAATCCAGTTGTGTTGAAACATATCAGTGTCAGTTCTTTTATTTAGAAGAAAATCCTCAGTTTGACACAGAAGATTAAAATCTATTGTGTAAAAAAGATGAAATGTCAGTGTACGAGAAGATAATACGTATAAGTAACACACCAGGCTCACTGTTGGTTCCCACGTAAATGAATTATCACCAGGGTATGTCTTAAGTTGTGCTCCACATCAAAACAATGTTTTAGTGGTCTCCACAGATGGGTAGTTTCCTCCCCTTTTCAGGAATAGCCCTCCAGAAGTGTTCAAGCAGAGTCTCTTCATGCCACTGGAAGTGTTCAGGGCCTGGCTGGATGGGGCTCGGAGCACTCTGGTCTGGTGGAAGGTGTCTGCCCATGACAGAGAGATTGGAACTAGAGGATCTTTAAGGCTCCTTCCTACACAAACTCGTCAGGGATTCTATGATTAATCTCATCTGCTGTGGATGTGGCAGGTAAAACTACCTGTTTGATAACCGGGGATGTAACCCTCTGAAGTAGATTCATATCTGGGGCCAGTTTTTCATTGCAGTTTTGCACACCTATAGCACTTCCCATGACTTCAGCAAGTGCATCAATGTGACAAAAGGAAGGCTCAGTTTCAGTTACACTGGTGGTCAACAGTTTTTCAACAGGTCATGACTCCTGTGAGGGAGAGGGGAAGAAAAATAAATCTTTTCTCTAAGTCTATTTGCTCCTAAATGCTCCTGATCACTTGTAAAATATACTTTATTGAAATGCTTTTTGCATATGCATCTGTTTATATGTATATGTATGTGTCTATCTACTCATTTACCTATCTGCCTCTCTACTTACACTGATACTGACACTCACTCATCACTGCCTAATGATTGGGCATTAGGACTGTTGGATCCCAGTAATAAGGGTACTGGAAATTTCATTAAAATATTATAGGAGAGGTCTGAAATCCAGTAGCCTCCAAAGAATTTCTTGAACACACAATGTACCTGGAATGTCAGAATGGTCTTTGGAGATATGTACACTAATAAACCAGGCAGGACAGTCATATCATGTTTATGATTACACACATTCCCCCATGAAATAAAACTGTACAATTGTGATTGGAAGCAGAGAGTTATCAGCTGGAAACAGCTGTGCTGCTGAAACATGCGGTGGCAGGCTACATAAATATTAACAAAGTTACCCCAAACTCAACTGTGTCTGTATTTATATACATTTTATTGCCAACTGAGGCAGCTGTCAAGAGGATTGACTTCAGGAAAATGGATGTGAGTTAGGAATTGTAGAGTTTGAAGCCTTTCTATTCATTTTGCTTGTCCATTAACATTTAAAAATGTGTTCTGAAAGGATCCATCAGACATCCAAAGCTGTGCACTGTGCAAAGCCACTTCAACTGCCACAAGTTCATTTTTAAAGCAGAGTTCTAAAAAGGAGTAACCACCTACTTTAGGGCAGACTGATTCCAAACAAAGTTTCTAGTGAGGAAACTCTTTGCTTGCAATATTTCAAGAACTTGGTTTGTCACCGAATTGCACTGCAGTGACCAGCCTGGTGTTCACCTCTTTGCTTATACTGGTACAAACCAGGAGCACACCCCCTGAAGTTAATGGAGCCATGCTAGGCAAAAAATGGAACGGGAGGGGGACCCAAGCTCCTGCTGTTCTTGTTCCTCAGCTTTTCTGATAGTGGAGGGTCTGCAGCCCCCACCAGCAGTTCCTGCACCTGCCCATGATCCAGCTCGGTGTGACACACCAATGGCAAGGTGTTGGGTGGATCAGCCTTTCACGACTGCGTGTAGGAACAAATTTCCTCTATTCTCAGTTCTGTAGGAGCTGTTAGCTCAAAGTACAGGACAGAAATGTGGTATTCCTGGCACTTGCTCATATGCACTTACCTATGCTTACCCAAAGGAAGGGCATGGGAAGAAGAGAAAGGCAAATTCTCACGTTGGTTTTAAAGACACTTTTGGTTATAATTCTCATTAAAACATGGTCTTTGCAAAGACTAATTGCACAGGCTGTGCTTTGTGATTTCACAGATGCCCTAATGCCCCTTTTTGTTCTTTATGAATCAGGGATTTGCATTCTTCCCAGCTCTGACACTTTCCCTACTGTCCTAAAATCATTGTGCCTACAACAGGTACCCAGGGGAGGATCATTCACAAAAGACTCCAACGTTTCAATGTTTCCTTTTATTGTGAGTTGGAAAAACACACTGAAGATTTTCTGTACAGATCAATGCTAGAAAAAAAAAAATGTATTGGACTGTTTAAAGCAATTAATTTTGCCTAGCTGATTTTCTTTCAGCTAATTGCACTCTGGCAATATGCAAGTGGGATGCTTTGATGTGGCCACAGATTTTTTTCTTTGTTCTTCCACTATAGATCCCCCTGTTTCAGCTTGCATTTATGAGGAATTTGGAGCCTGGTTCTGCTGAGGTTACCTCGACAACGCTGCCTGCTCTGGGAGTACAAAAACCCATGATGAATTCCAGCAGTGTGCATCGGGATAATTATACCCCTGCCTCAATCTCAAAAAAAGTAAAAAAAGAAAAAGAGCCCCGCTGCCTTTTTATTTCCACTCTCACATGAGACAGCTTTTGCTGACAGGTTGGTGAGCCATGGGAGTGGTGACGGGTGAGGTGCACACCTGAGTGTTGTGCCTGAGCTGCTGACAGACTGCATGAACAGTGGTCTTACATACTTCAGATTTAATCTAAATACTCTTCTGAGATGCATTTGCTTTCTGTGTTGTTCTTTAGTGAGATGTCCCACTGTGGATACTGACAGTGAGCTGAATATAGCTGAAGCAGGAAGGAAAAAAGCTCTTAATCCTATTGTTTTAAATAAAAAAAAAAGGTTACTTGTGACTTCTAATTTCTGTTAGGTCTTTTAGAACCTTAAATATTTGGGAAACACCACCAAAAGGTTTCAGTTGGTAAGCTTCTACAGAAATCAATACTGTAATACCAAATGAGATGCTCAAATACCTCCTGAGGCGGCAGACCAAATTATTTGGTAACTGCTTTTCCTTTTTTTTTTTTTTTGCAGTGTGAATGAGATATCACCTCGTGCCTGATTTGCTGTTCACTTTGCTGGAGTCTGAGAGCCTTCTGTGTTGAAATGTAGACTCAAATGTTACATTTAGCCTGTTGGTTTTTTGTTTTGTTTTTGTTTTTTTTTTTCTGTGTCTTTCTGTTTTATTTTCTTAAAAAACAAAACCAAAACACCAACAAACCAGCCTTTGCTTCTCCATGTGGATTTATCCTGTAGTTAAAGGGAAGAATCAGATCCCAAAGCAATACGCTGCTGAAAGCTAGAATATTTTTCTCACTTGAACAAGTAAAGTTGTCATCCAGCAAAGGCCCAGGAGAATGCTTAACATTTGCTAACCACAAATGCTTCAAATTAATCACATGCTTAAATGTTTTGCATATTTAAAAGAGGGTAACTCTGATTCAGGAGAGTAATTCTGATCTGGGAATTAACACCATATGGAAGTACATTGTCAACAATACATGAGTGACTGTGTTTAAATGGAGAAGTGCTAACAATACAAGCCTTCCAGGTGTGTACTCCTGTGTCTGTTGAAAACAACACATATTTCAGGGTTACACTTGTGTTAGTTAAATAATTTAGTAAAGTTTATTGAACAGAAAACACAGTCAAGAAAATCAGACTAATACCTCTGACAAACAAAGGAAGGTATATTCAGGGAAATTTAAGCAGCCTATATTAGGCAGCAGGGTGAAAGAGCTGGCAGTGTTTCAGTGTTTGCAAGATGTGTTTGTTTTTTCAAATCTCCAATTTACTCTAATAAGTATATTATGTTCAGGCATGAAGAACTAAATCCCATGTGAAATGAATGAAAATGGTCAAAATACAAGGTACACTGAGCCTCTACACATTTGAGCATATGAAGACTTGGTTTCCATGTATTTAAGCTTGCAGTGAAGCTAAGGTTCACACAGTTCACACAGAGGGTTGTTATTTTTTTTTTTCTTTTTCTGTTTAAGCACAAATGTCTAATGTCTGAAGTCCAGGCATCTTCAAAGGAAGGTAAGAACCTAATCTGCAAGGACTAGACCCCTTGATTGCCAATGGACATGGGGACAAGTAATCCCTAGGAAGACAGGTAAGAGGAATTGCTTTTGGGGTAACAGCCCACCTTTTCCCCTTGACTAATGAGGCAGTTCAGTTTAGCAAGCTCACTGGCCTATACAACTTTAATGGTATGAGGTGAATGCTGCCTGGGGTATCAGTTCTGACTTTGATTCAGCTTCTTTGCCACCTTTCTTCGCTGGCCTTTGTCTTTGTTGACCATTTAAATTAAGCCTGTTACATCTGCTACTATCTTGCTCATGTTGTTTGTTTAAAGCGTAGTTTGCTCATGCAACAAAAAATGCCAGTAATAACAACAAGAGTGGTGCAAGGACTAATTCCATACAGGAGAAAGAGGAGTTGTAAGTTGAGCACATGAAGATTATGGGCAGCAGAATTACCAAGCCAAGTGCTAGAGATACTAGGGCATCGTTCCATGTCATTCTGTCATTATTTTTGCTCTGGCTTTTTTGCAAAAATAAAAAGAACTAATGCAAGCATTATCAGAAATACAATTTCATGCAAGTGTAAAGAGAGTCACAGAGAAAGTGCTAATTCCTGAGCAAAATTCTTGTGAAGGATTTCAGGAGCACAAAGACTGGAGGGTGAGGCAGGGTTCATGGATGTTGCTGTTAAAGTTTAGTACTGGTGTTGCTGAAGCCAAGGGGATAGTGCAAGTCTGTGGCAATGTGCTGCACTTGTCTGTGATGAGATCTGACCATCAGTAGTTCAAAGCATGTGCCACAATTAGGATCTTAAAATTGTATCTTTATAACAAAAATTTAAAATTTTCTAGAAGGTTTTGAGGATTGTTTATGCTTTTAATCTCTTCGACAACCAAATCTTGGCTGCATAATAAAGGATGCAAACTGTGACTGACGAAACAGCAACCATAGTGGTACCAAGAAGTGGTAGCTGACTTTACTAACCTAGACAGATTTACTAGTTACTAGCTAATTCACATCTCTAATAGCATGTAATAATATCTTCTCTCTTATAATCACTTCTCTCTCTGCCTAATCATTAAGTTGGCATAAATGCCACCAATTTTTACCCTGTGGTCTACAGTCAAAAGCCCTTGCCTTCTACTATTCAGGAGCTGCTGTTTCATGTGTCTACCTTGACAGTAACTGCTTATAATGTTTTTAGTCTGAATTCAAATTGATCCAGCTTTACTAGTCTTAAGCTTCAGATTTTGCCTAGTTGTGGAAAAGAAAGTAGGCACTTCTAGGTCTGTCTAGACATGCCTCTGTTAAGCCCATGTCTGACCATGTGAGTTACTCACTCCAGTAATATTAATAAATGGGACCAAGCCAAATAAAAGACAGTTCCATTAAATTCTCTGACCTCACTGGGTGGTTATAAAGTCAACATGCTGAGCTATGTTAACATCTGACCAGTGAAATAGTTGTTTCCTGATCCCAGCTTTGGCTTTCAGCCACAAAAAATACCAGACAGATGTTATGCTTTAGTAGGGTCAGGGTTATCAAAGAGATGTGATTAATAGTCGATTACTTTGCTTTTTTGACACTTTTGTTCTGTTGGTTATAAGGGACTCCTAGCCATGACTTTTCATTGATTGGGTGAACTACACGACAGATGAGAAGAAAGAATGGACCATTCTGAATCTGAGCTCTTCCTGGAAAAATACAGGCATGAGTGCAGTTTGGACTGCTGGTTTACTTTGAGCTTGTTTGATGTGGATGCTACTGATACTGGTATCTTAGAGGGCAAAGGGGCCAATGTCTCCTTGCAGAGGTAACAGTTGTAAATGCAAGCAAGGTGTCCTTAACGATTTAGTGATTTCCCATCAGGCAAAAATGCTGGAGAATTGAAAAAAACAACTTTAAAATGCATCAAAGTAATTTGTTAGTCTTTGAAGTAAGAAGCTATTTGTAATGGAGAGAGTGATAGGCTTGCAGGGTGTGTGAGTGATCCAAGTCAGAAAGAGGCTTGTAAAGGATACCAGGGTGTTGTAAATTGAATTTGTGAGCTCTTTATTCACTGAAACATGGGCATTCTACACATCACTTTGATTCTTGTTCAGTTTTTCTTCTTTCCCAGGCACTGGTCTTAAGAAGCAGTAAAGAAATACTGATTTCCCTGATTTTACAGTCACATGTGAAAAACAAAATCCTAAGCAGGGTGATGCTCTAGATCTCAAATAATTGATAAAAAGAGATGATAACCCTCCAGGCAGAACATTGGTGAGTCAATTGAAAACAGATACTTAAAACTGCTGTGCATATGACTTAGATGGGATATGTCACTAATGGGCTGTCACTGTAGAAGGCTGCTTTAAAACTTTCCCAATAACTGGATGAGGTAAAATTTGACACTGAGGTGCCAAGTCTGGCTGGCTGCAGAAAACTGATGATTCTTTTCTGATACTTGTCGTACACAAGGAGGCATTTTTTTTCCTTTCCCCCCACATTTTCTTCTCTCCCTTTTATGTTTTAATATCAGAAAATATTTTGATAATTATTATTTTATAGCAGCCATTCAGACAGACTGATGATGAGGCTACACTTAAGGTCAGGTAAATCCTGCTTCCAAGACACCTTCTTACCTTAGCTACCTGGACAAATGGTTGGATGGTTGGTGTGAAAACAGGGAGTGAGTAACACAATATCCTGTGCTGGGCACTCTTGACCATTCCCCTATTTATCTTCTGCCTCCTCTGTGGTGCTGTGGTGTGTGCACTGCTCCCTAAGCTCATGTTTCTCCTTTAGGTTTATCACTGTCTTCCCAAATTTTTGTTACCTGTAATTTCTAGTGAATACCATAAATCCACATTAAATGCAACAAGGTACCTACTTGGCCTAGGAAACACTGTGGTAAGAATATTTTAGTAGTAACTGTTTGCAAATGATATACATGGTTTGTTGTTGTCTTCCTGGCTTGGTATAAAACTAATTCAGCAGTTTTTGCATACCTAATTAATTTTGACTGCTGGGTAGATTTCTGCTTAGCAATTGAACACATTTTCTGTCAGTTGGACTGTTACGTCCTGTGTTTGTTTGATTTTGCTTTTTTGTTAAAGGAAATTATAAATGGGCAGAACTTTTGCTTCCAAGTAAAAATATGCCTTCCTCAGTAATTGCCTGAATTGCAATATGTTTGTTATTGTTTCTAATTGCTGATTCTCTTGATGCAGGTCATCACCTTTTTTGGTTCAAGTGCCCAAAGAATGAGTCACAAGAACAACAAAAGATAAGTTCATTGTAATACTGCTTGAAAAGAATAGTTGACATAATTACTCTGCCCTATTGCTCTTTTCTGTGGCTGTAATAAGATAAAATCCTATTTTGTCACAAGAAAAGTTGAGTAACAGGTTCATTTGGATGTCAGGAGGAGCAGTTTATAAGCCCCCTGATTTGAACCTTGAACTACTGTCTAATCTGCTGATCTTTCTAATTCCACAAGTGACATTCAATATAATTTTGTTTCAGAAAATAGCTGGAAATGTAGCTTTATCCACTGTGAATGAATCCGAAAGTGATTTTTTTTTTGTTATGAATATAAAAAGAAATTAAAGGTAAGGAGATATTCGTTTCATATAGCAGTAGGAAAAATGGCAAAGAAAGGAGAAAAAAGAGAAAGCAAAAAAAGTAAATGTAGAATAAAAAATGTAAATGGCAAAAAAATTTATGAACTTCAGGAAATGTTAACATATGTTACTTAAAGCGAACCATCTCATATGAAGTTGAGATTAAATATTTACAAAGAAGCAATTAAAGGAATGGTCAGACACCTGAGGAAAAAAAAAAAGTAATGTATATTAGTAGGGAAGTGTAGTTGGGAGACAAAGCACCTATTGTGTTAGCAGATGTGTTCAAAATAGGTGACAGAGGAAACAGACTGCAGAAAGCCAGGCAGAAAAAGCAGTGATTTGTAGTGGCATCAGGAGATTTCAGTTTGGTTTGACTGAAGATGGAAACAGAATTTTATAGGATTTTGCTTTATTATGAAAATGGAGTTCAAACAAGGTGATAGCTCTGCATCTTCAGCTTGCCTCTGGAGCAGCACTGAAACCAGTCCCTGCACCTCATGCAGAATACTTTTTTTAAGAAAAAGTAGAAGCTGCTGAAAGACAAGACTGTGACATGAATCCTGGCTGTGAAGAGAGAGGCTGGAGAAGACAGCAAGCTGGTCAGAGGTGCAAGGGCATCAAGGACAAGCGCAGCAAAGGACTTGGCTCTGCAATCTGTTGTCTGGTCCCTGGTGGAATACCTGTGTGGACATCTGTATGCAAATAAAACCTCTGTCACTGGCAGTCAGCCCTTGCCCATGAGGTTCTGCAATAAAGCCTGAATCTGCAGAGCAGACTGATAGAGTTTGAAACCCAGACATTATGTTGGGCTGTGCCCCTGCAGATCAATATATCTCTGGCAGAGCACTGAGCTCCCTTCAAGACTTGCCTCTCTGACCTTCCCCTCAGTGGGGCTGTGTGCTGGTGCAGGCAGAATTTGGCAGCCATGGGGAGAGGTCGTGCAAACAGAAGAGATAGAGCATGCAAACATGTGCATCCTGCCAGACTGAAAGATGCCTGCTGAGTCCAGGACATGGGTTTCTTGGAAAGATGGGCTGAAGTGGCTGCTCCTCAGGACAGTGTAGCTGCCATGTGTTGTACACTAGGATGGTGTTTGTCACCATCAGTGCTGCTGACAGGTGGGAGATGGGTACAGAACCATGAAATGAAAGAAAGAATCATGGAATTAAATGAAAGACAGGATCATGGTGAAATTAAAAGTGTCAGTGTTTACACTGTTTCTCATGAGTCCTAGCAATGCTGGAGGCAGCTCAGAGCTTGCAGATCATAGGAAGGTGTCTCACCCAGCACTTGCCTGCCTTGCAGCATTGGTCACTTGGTGCTCCTCAGGGAGGACAAAAGGACAGGGAATAAAGCAAATCTCTCACCATGGCTTTGACCTGCCATCCAAGGCCAGGTGCTTTTTTTTGCATATCACCTAAGACCATAGAATCATAGAATGGTTTGAGCTGGGAAGGACCTTAAAAATATTCTCTTTCCAACCCCCCTGCATAGGCAGGGACACTTCCCACTAGACCAGGTTGCTCCAAGACCTATCCAGCCTGGCCTTGAACACGTCCACAGAGGGGACATCCACAGCTTATCTGGACAACCTGTTCCAGTGTCTCACCACCCTCACAGGAAGGAATTTCTTCCTAATATCCAACCTAAATCAATCAAACTTGTCTATTTTGAAACTGTTCCCCCTTGTCCTATGGTATTGCAAAATGTCCCTCTCCAAACGTCCATCTCGACCATGGCACTTGTGTGATGCTAACAGAATCACACAACTACCAAGGCTGGAAAAGACCTTTAAGATCATCAAGTCCAGCCTATGACCAACACCACCACACCATCTAGACCATGGCACTAAGTGCCACATCCAGCCTTGCCTTGAACACATCCAGGGACAGTGCCTCCACCACTTCCCTGGGAAGTCCATTCCAATGTCTAATCACCCTCTCCGTGAGGAAGTGCTTCCTAATATCCAACCTAAACCTCCCCTGGAGCAGCTTCAGGCCGTGCCCTCTTGTCCTGTCACTGGTTGCCTGGAAAAAGAGCCCAGCCCCCACCTGACTACAACCTGCCTTCAGGTAGTTGAAGAGAGTGATAAGGTCCCCCCTGAGTCTCCTCTTCTCCAGGCTAAACAACCCCAGCACCTTCAACCTCTCCCTATAAGACTTTCCCTCTAGTCCTTTCACCAGCCTTGTTGCTCTCCTCTGGACCTGCTCCAGCACCTCAACGTCCTTCTTCTCAGCTAGTGTGTATCCAGTCTCATCCTGGTGGAGGGCTTATGGGGTCAAGTTTCCAGCAGATCTACTGCTGCCTGCAGGCTTGGGCTCTGCCCCTACCCTGCCATGGCCTGATGCACCCTGGATAGGGGTGGCAGAAATTTGTGAGCTCTTAGGGATGCTGTGGAGAGGGATGTGTAGGATAGCTCCTTGCCCTGGGCTGAAGAAGGTTGAAGGGCTGATGAAAGGAGTATGATGGGCTGTGCCCCTGGTCTGGAGCTAAGAAGATGGGTTGCAGGAAGCTAGGATTGTGCTTATGGGGAACTGAATTAGGACTTTATTGCGGGAGGAGGGGAGGTGTTTGGTTTTTAGTGCTGCACTGTTTTCTTTTCTTTTTCTAATGGGGCTTTTAGCATCAGGAGGGTTGTCCACCATATTAACAAAGAGGGCCATAGACAGCTCTACGTGTACAAGCCCTTAGGCAGAAACAGAGATGAAAACGGGAGCATTAAGTGTCCACTCCCAGGCTCTGCATTTGCTCTTCCAGGGCAAATATCTTTTGCTTTCATCAATGTTTTGAAAAGTTCCAGTTTCTGCCCAATGCAGCATAAAAAGCATTTCCAAAATCTTCTTGCTATTATGTTTGTTGTCGCCATTCTGTTTTTATGTAGCTTCAGCAACTGGAAGCTCCTTGAGAACAGGGAGCTCAGTCTCTTGGTGGAATAAGGGGAAAGAGTAACCCCATGGAGTGGAAAGAACACTCTCGTCTGGTATCCTGAGGTTTGATTTTAGCTTTGCAACACCCTGAAGTAAAGAAGTTAAAATGCAGGAGTATTTTGAGGTGCAGGAGTATTGCACTGATTCTTTTAAGGTGAGTAGTCACCCTGATCAAACTAAGTTTGGTTGCATGAGTTGAGAGGAGAGGGGAATGTATTCTGCCAGACATGTCCCTCCATGGGCAAGAGACCCCTCTGAGGTTCTGCCTGCTGCTGTCCTCTCCCTGACGATGGGGCAATGTGCTGGCAGCTTGGAGGTAACAGACAGAAAAAAGCCATTTGAAGGAACTTTGAGGCCTGAACAGGAGCTAGATTTGCTTGTTAGTCTCCACAGGGGCAGGAGGAGGATAAGAGCTAGGACTATTACAAGTGTGCTCTGGGGCATGGGAGCCTTGCTTAATAGATGTTGCTGGTTTATTTGTTGTTGGCTTTCACAGTGTATTCTTCCTGCCTTCTCTTTCAATAAAGTTCTCTTAAGTTCAGAACTGGGGCATGGGGAGGTTGGCTTGATACTGGTGTATATGAAGTGTGCTTAGTTTTGTTTGGCAGGCTTCTAGGCAAGGACATTTACTTTGTACTTGCTCTTTAAAAAGATGTAAATAGTACTCCTCAAAGCTGGCCTTCTTTTTTATTGACAACAGCACCCAGAAAAAGAGTCATACTTAGATCCTGCTTTTCCAGATGTCAGGTACAAGTATATCTGTTCCTTCTAAATTAAATGTTTGGGATCTTGCAGGTTGCTTTGACCAAGAAAGACAGCAGTGAGGTAATTCTTTTTATTTCCGAATCCTAACTCCCTAACCAAGTAGAAACAGACAATTTCTTTGCTCAGAGATCCAAACCTGTGTTCTTTAGCTCTGAGTTTGGACCCTCTCTCAAGCCTATGCACAACCATTTATTTTGCTGTCCAGTGGCTCCTTCCTTGGCCTTAGGCTCCCTATTGTCTTGATCTCTGTTCTACTGGCAGAACTTCACGTAAGCATGGTGCTGGCCTCTACAGAAGCCCATGACTTTTCTAACAGTACTCTGGACTACTCTGCAGTGGGCAATTAATTTTGCAATTATCATTAAGCAGTCAAATAGTCTCCCCCTTATAAAAGAAAGTTCATACCCAATTACTGTAACAATTAAAATATGTATGTAATACACCCTGAGCTTCTTGACCTGATTTCTAGGGGCAGTCCAGTACAGGCAGGCAGTGGTAACATAATCCTGCTGCACCCTGAAAAAGGCTTTTTAACAGGGTGTTTGAAATAAGAAATAAGAGAGACCTATTGATTTCATGGAGGAAAAGCAGCTGACAGGAAGAAACGGTTGGTGGGCATCACAGATGGAGAAGGTTACACTGCACCCATGCATTATGATACTCTCTACTGGGAGGTGCAGAGCCTGAAAAATGTGTAAGTGATCTCAAAAACTCCCAAATCCTGCAAAAATACGCTCTTAGGTGCAATGGATGCAGTTTCCAGCTTTGGATGTCCCCGAAGGATGAGTTTCTGGAAACAAGAAGGATTTTTTAATAGAAAGGGTTCTGTTTGTGCTTCCCTAAGCATTTGCTGTCAACATTGCTGGCATGGGGGACTGGGCCAGAAGGTCCCTCCTGTGCAGCAGCTCCCATGTGCTGTGCCTCATTCCCTGATGACTAACACAACAGTGTCCCTGCTGCTGCTGCAGGAATTTATTTTACACCTTGTCATCTCCCCAGCCTGCTGCCTCCAGTATAATTTCATCAGCTGCTTGTTGACCTGTGTCATTTTATTCTTCCCTTTATGTGGAGAGTACAAGCTCATCTGGTTTTTGAACAGTTTTTAAAATAATTTGAAAAGGAATTAGAAGACAAGTCATTATAATCAAGCTCAGCACTAAACATCAAATGGAAGGCAATGAACCTGTAAAAAAGCTTTCAAGACACTAACTTGACAAAGGGAAAGGATCATCTGCATGGTTCTCAATTTAGCTGGGAAATGCTGATTAGCATGTGCTACATGACAAAATATCTGCTGTATGGGCAAGAGTGTATCACATTGCCAGCCTGAGTTTTGTGACTTCCCTGAAGAGCACCCAACCTATGTCCCTTTCCTCTTCCCGTTATTCTTTGCTAGTCCTGGTTTTACATTTGGTGATTATTCTTTGGAAAACATAACAAACGACATATAAACTGAAATAACCTGATCTGTTTCTATCTAAGGAGCAATGACAGGGGTTTGTTTAGTTTTTTTACACCTAGGTTGAGCTGTTAGGACACTCTCCAAACAGCATTGCACTGGGAAAAATTATGATGTCATTGTAGATGTCTTGCTTATTTCCCCAGAATAAATGAACATCATCATGAAACTCCAGGAGGAAAACTTGGCTGTGCTGGAGTTATTGAGCTATTAAAGCAGCTGAGACTAAGGTTTACATTAAAGTCAGAGGTTATTTGGAGGTCACCATCACACACTTTTATTTTGAGTCCTAAAATGGGTTTAAGTGCCCCACTTACATAATTTTGTCCATAATGAGGTTGGTTTGGCTTCTCTTCTCTGAAATGCTGTAGAAGAAATGTGTGACTGAATCACTGCAAGTTCTTTAAAATTCTACAGCTAAAAAAAAGAATAATTCTTTTCTTAATTCTTAGGGTGTCTATTTTACAGTGTGCGTTAAACAAAAGCTATAACATGAAATCACAAAGATTAGCAGTGTGCTGAAACTAGCTGTCTCTTCTTTCAAAGAACTAGCTGTCATTTCTTCCTTAAGATGATTTGCCCTTCTAGGTTCAGCAATTGTGTATTCTTTGAAGCACAGCAGGAGAGGGTCTGTATCAAAAGGAAGATAATTCCTGAAAGGCTCTTCATAATTATAGTAATAGTGGTCTATTGTTGCAATTGTTCAGGCTCTACAGTGAAGAGAATGATGAATTTACATGCACTGAGTATTTACAGCAGAGAGTCCCACAAAAGCAAAGATATAACTGGAATGTAGGACTTGCCATAGTGTACAGGATCAAGGCTGTGGAGCCACCTGTACTGCTTGTGGCAGCGTCACCTATCATTCAAACCCAAGGTCTAGCTAAGGTGTTGCACAACATTGTGTACCAGGGAAATCTTTCTAGCCCATGGCATCTGCAGGATGTTAATGAAGATGATTTGATTTCCTACTGACTGAATGGATATCAGGAATCATCTCATACCTTAAAAATGAGATCACTCAATATATCATGTAGTTCCACCACACTGTACAAGCAAACTGACTTTTACAAATTTTCATCAGATGCACTGTAATTTAATGAAGAATCATCTTCTGTCTTTTGATATCTTGAGAAGTTGTATTGTGTCATTTGTATTTTTTAATATCTGAAGTATCTATCCTCTGTTCCTCTTTTGTGACCTTTCCAAAAGTGCACATCAATCTTTGGACTTCAGTGCCTATGTTACGTTTAACATTTCCCTATCTATAAATACCTGTTCTAAGAAAATTTCATTTAGTTTTATTAAAAGGGTTGTATCTACTGTGATTCTGTGGATTTTATTTCTCACATATTATATTCAATATTTTCTTGATGCATTCTTTGGGACTCATTCATCTTTCCTCACAGTAAAAACGATCATTTGTGTTTATGTTGATTCTCACTGCTTCATTTTCTTAACTCAAAACATTAACACTCCCTTTTCATTTCTGCCTGCTCTGTCCCATTTGTTTTGATGAAGGACCATGGCTCCTAGCAGTGTGCCATCTGCAAAAGGGTGGTGATTGTGCATTTCTTTTGCCAGTAAGGAACACTGTTATTCATGGTGCTTTTGTTTTCTTCATCACTTTTTTGGCCTGGTTTGGTTTTTCTTTCACAGTTTCCATCTGGTTTCTTTGTGATCTGAACAGCCGTTGAAGACATGCTTTATTTTAGATGGTAGTATCATTGATCAAGAGTTTTTCTCATTTCATGGCTGGACCTAAGCTTCATATTAAAGACAGAATATCTTGTGAACATGTGTGAATTCAACTATTTTCTTTCCTCTGGTCACTAATTAGCAGGGAAAATCTCAGTCTTTATTCTGCATTTTGTTCTTCATGCAAATATAAACACAAATTTTTAATTTTCTTTTTTACAATACATACAACCGTAATACCTGTTTCCTCTCTGACACATTGTAAGCTACAGGGTTTCTTCTCTAATAATGAACCACAACTTCTTTCAACTGTTCCTGAGTTGTCAATGCAGAAAGAGCTGAACAGTTTTAGAGGATACAGGGCTCACTCTTTGGGCCAGTTGTTTGCGCTGGGTTTCACAGCCACCTAGGTTGGCCTGGTTTGAGCCAGGATGAAGCTAATTTTCCTTTTACTGATTTTTTTTTCCTTCAGAAAGCTCTCTTTTAACTAGCAGCAAGTGTTCCAGCTAGTGGACTGATACCACTGGAATGTTTATGTTTCTGCTGAGACTCCAAGGTCACGTCTTAGCTCTGCTGCTACAGAGGCTACTGGGGCAGGAGAATTGTATCTGTGACCCCCCCATGGGGAGCTGGACTAGACAGACAGCAGAACTGACCAAAGGGATTCCATTCCAGAGATCTACGTAAGCTCTGAGGAAGGTCAGAGATCACAGAAGACAACTTCCTTCCTGCTTCTTCTTCCCTTCTCTTCCATCCATGGCCAGTGTCTGGGGAGGACTCCATCCATCCATCACCATCCACCCCAGGCTCTGAGCTCATCACCCTCATACCCCAGCCCCTGTCTGCTCTGCCTTATCTCCTGCCTGTGGGCTGAGACATTTCAGGACTGCTCACAGCTCAGGAGATGCCGGGGGAGCTGCTGGGGGTGGGGTGAGGCAAGAGGCTTCTGCAGATTCTTGAACATACTTGTATGTAATTGTACATATAATTAAAGCTGTCTAATTTAGTTTTCAATCCAGAAGTCTCTCTTCTTGTTATCTCTCTCCTTTCCCTACCTGGGGGAGCGGGGAGGGGATTGAGAGCGTTGTTGTCTCTGGTTTATTTGTCAATCCTGAGTCAAACCGTGACACTAGGTGGAGGTTACACCTTAATTAGCTTAATGGTGGATGCTTGGTCTGTCCTTATATGGGGAAAAGCCAGAAAACTTCAGTCTGGAGTCATAAATCTGGAAGCATTCATAAGCATTAAATTCGTCTTAAAAAAAAAAAAGAAAAAAAACAAAAAAAAAAATAGGAGACTACAAGATGATAGATTATGTTTGTACATCTCTCTCAGTATTTTTTCACCATTATTAGCTTATAGGGCTTGATTGAAATCCTGCTTGTTATTTTACTTGGTTAGAATCCAATTTGCAGCTAGTCAATACATCACTGCCAAGGTTAACAATTCCTAGGGTAGAGGTAGGGACTTAGAGATTCTGTTTCTTGCATGGTTTTTGCATTTTCCTTTTTAAAAGAGTATTGTTTTTGTTGTTCATCTTTGTACTCTACTTCTAATTTTACACAATTTCCAACTACCTGCTTTTCTTTTTCCCTGTTGTCCCTTGCAACTTTGATTTTATTTTTAAGAAAAAAATACCTCTGAAATGTTTAATTTAGATTTGTGTTAAAAAATAAATGTAGATGTACAAATACGAGACAGTAAGTATAACAGATTAAAAGAGGTGTTGTGTGATTTTTTTTTTTTCTGTGTTTTGGTTTTTTTGTTTGTTTGTTTCTTTTCTCCATTTATACATCAAATACAAAAATGACCCTTGCAAAAGCAATTCAGGATTACTTTAAGCATTATATTTGTCACTGAATAACTTCAGGGGACAGCTTCCCCTCTAACCTCATGGCACCTCACCTCCCTTGAAAAACCCAACCTCAAAAAAATGGTACCTGAAGACTTAGGGTTGTCTCCTGTTTTCAAAAATCTCAGAAAACTCATTTCAAGCCTTTATTTTGTATCAGGGTGAAGGGTCTTACTTGGGAGGCTGCATGCCTGCCTCCAGAGATAGGGCAGTAGGTAATGGATGGTGTTCAAGCCTTTTCCTGACAGCTTAGTGCCTTGTAAAGAGAAGACTGGACACATGGTGGGAGAAAAATAACAGTTGTTACTGTGGTAAAGCTGGTCACATAATTCCTGACTTGAGGGCATGTCTACAAAGGAAAGGGGGGGAGGTGTTACCCAAGAGATCTCTTCTGCAAGGTTACCTCTGGTCTGGTGCTAAGGTCTCACAGCCATTTCAGGAGTGATCAGGAGGTGGCTGCAGGTGCTGAAACATGTGTAGAGGTGTGGAACACCCACAGGAAGATCAGGGTTATCTGGAAGTCTTCTTGTGGGTGATTTGATCTTACAGCAGACGAGGCTACACCATGCAGAGAAGAGGGATACCACTGAACAGAACACAGCTAGCTGTTGGGGGCTGCACGGTGTCCTGTGATTGCTCAGGAGCTTCTGAATCTTAACAAAATACCCCCAGCTGAACTGGATGGCACAAGATGCTGGTGACATGGATGATGGGATTCAGTGGACTCTCAGCAAGTTTGCTGATGACACCACATGTGTGGTGCAGTCGACACACTAGATGGAAGGGAAGCCACCCAGAGGGTCCTGGATAAGCTTGAGGGGTGGGCCCATGCCAACCTCATCAAGTTCAATAAGGACAAAAGCAAAAAGCTACAACTGGGTTGGGGCAATCTCAAGCACAATTACGAGTTTGGCAGATAATAGACTGAGAGCAGCGCTGAAGAGAAGGACTTGGGGGTGTTGGTTGATGAGAAGCTCAACATGAGCAGGCAGCCAACTGTGTCCTGGGCTGCATTAAAAGAAGCATAGCCAACAGGTCAAGGGAAGTGATTCTTCCCCTCTACTCTGCTCTTGTGAAACCCCACCTGGAGTACTGCGTCCAGTTCTGGAGCCCCCAGTACAGAAAGGACATGGAGATGTTGGAGTTAGTCTAGAGGACGCCACTAAGACGACCCAAGGGCTGAAGAAGCTCTGCTCTGGAGACAGGCTTAGATGCTTGGGATTGTTCAGCCTGGAGAAGAGAAGGTTCCAGAGAGATATTAGAGCACCTTCCAGCACCTGAAGAGAGTAAAGGAAAGCAGGGGCGGGACTTTTCACAAGGGCATGTAGTGATGGGATGAAGGGGAAATGAATGAGGGTAGATTTAGGTTAGACTTTAGGAAGAAATTATTTAGTGTAAGAGTGGTAAGACGCTGGAACAGGTTGCCCAGAGAAGTGGTAGCTGTCCCCTTCCTGGAAGTGTTCAAGGCTAGGTTGTATGGGGCTCTGAGCAACTTGATCTAGTGGGAGGTGTCCCTGCTCATGCAGGGGGGTTGAAGCTAAATGATCTTTAAGGTCCCTTCGAACCCAAACCATTCTATGATTCTATGAAGTTTGATGGCACAAGCCCCATCGACGTGAAACCAAGCTCCTTGTCTTTACTGCTCTTTGATCAGAAAAATGCATGGTTAGAAGGGAACTGAAGATGCCCCTTGGTCTATTCCTCTGTGTAGAGGCACCAGCCTCCACTGATCTCCTCAAGCTGGGTAAAGAGGCTTGCACAGTCTCTTTCTCTAACACATTCACTGCTTCCCTAGCTATATTGTGAGAAAAATGTACCTAATGCTGCAACCACATTTTCTTTGCTTTAAATTGGTACAGTTATCCTGTTTAGAGAGCCCTAGCATCAAATACCTGTGCACGGTATTTTTTTTCTTAGCAGGTGTACAATCCCATATTAACTTCTGGTTCCTCTGCTGCCTCAGTGATTATTCCCCATTTCCTGATTGTGTTGTTTGTTCCCTGTAGTTGCTTACTGTAGTTACCATGAAGTGTTTTATTACAGAGGTGACTGTTTGGTAATAGCAACAGTGAAAATGGTAGATCCAGAGTTCAAATGAATCTGCTGTTAGGTAAAGGGTGCTTTATGGTTCCTAAGTTTTTGTAATCCCTGCTATACCCTTTGTTATAATAAGGTGGGAATTGTGGTTGTGCTGTGAAATGTTGGAAGCTTTAGTAGCTAATGGGTATGGTGAGAGAAATTGCAGACGTGGTCTATTTTCCAACATCTTGACAGTTTTATTACTTAGTGGTTACCATAGACTACTTTTTTCTTGTCATTCTTAAAACAAATTCGTTCTTACTTTTTGTCTCTGTGGCTTCCAACATTACCTACTCTGTAGAAATTTCGATACTATTTTAAACTCTTCTACCATGCCACATAGCCAGGGAATGAAAACTTGAGTAGTCCTCAGCTTAGGGAGGATGTGCTCTGACTGAGGGTTTGATACCAGTAAATCATTTCACCTTGTGAAGAACGGAACACTCTTGAAAGAACGGAAACCCAAGTGCACAAAGTAGCCTATTAGTCCTAGAGATCTTCATTTGGTGGAAGGTGCTTTAAAAACAAACCTCAGCCCCTGGAGGAGACCATTAATGATTTTTCCCAGCCTGCCATTTTCGTAGATATGAGTGTACCATGGTCCCTGTTTAGCTGAATCTTTTCTCAGCCATGGGGCTATTATAACAAGAAGTCTTATGCAGAACAAGATAAGCTACTCCCACCTCCCCCCCCCCTTTTTTTTTTTTTTTTTAAATTGCTACGGGATTGTAAGAAGCATCTAACTGAAGGACTTCAGACTTCCTTGGTTATATGATGTGGGCTGCACACCCAGATAAGCCCTTGGCCCACATGGAGCCCCAGGGTCCAGCTGACTTCCCTGGCAGTGTTTGCCGAGGCTCCCCAGCCCTGCTGGCCCTGTTCCCCTGGCCCAGCTCCAAGGCAGTTCCTCTTCCACACCACACACTTTATATCTCAGTTTTATATTTCCTAGTTTTTGATGTCTTCCAGTGTTGACCTTGCACTCCTGTCACACCCCACATGTGGCTGCAGGCAGATGGGGAGCTTGGCTGTAAGGACTTGTGAAAGCTGGAGGAATTTGGGGAGTTGATGTAGCACGTACCTGATTCCATCTGAAGATGGAATCAGTGAACTTCTTCAGGTCCTTGTTTCTCCCTCACCTACCTCCATGTCACCAATGAATGCTTAGGTTCATGGTTTTATTCTTCCTTCTTCTCCCTGGAATTATGGGTTTTTTTAGGAACCTGCAGTTTAAATAACTCATATTTGGAGTTTTATTCTATCATTTAGTGCTGCAAATCCTGCTCTAAGACAGTCTATGTAAGTGTGTGGTGTGTAACAATGTGAGTCCATAACTAGTTATCAGTCAAAACCATAGGGCACATGGCAGACCCCTTGAATATGTAGAAGAAAATTTGTATTTTCATCTTCTAGTAGTGTTCCAGTCCCACAGAATATCTAAGATGTGCTTCCAGCCACTGCTTGTTTCCCATGGGGAACAGGGGAAGATGTTCTTTTTACAGTCCTGATGAGTTGCTGTGTGACACTAAGTACTCAATACTGTGTATGACGAAAGCAGCAGCAGATTTCTGAGAGTTATTATATTGTTTCTTACACTCACACATGTAAGTAATCTGCATATATTAATGCACATACAGTATGTATATTAATCTGCATGTATTAATGTACATACAGTATGTATATCCAGGTCCTTCATGGAAATCTTCAAGGGATCTTCCAGAAGTTTGGAGTGTGCAAAACTCATCATGGGCCAACCATGCTCTCAGTGTATATTATTTTAGTGGATACTCAGGAGAGTTTTTCTTAAGAAAGTAGCTTCTGCAAAAGGGGAATCAGAAACTGTCCATTTAGGATGGCTTAAAGATTCTTCACATCACTATGGTGGCAAAAAACGAGTACGGGGCAAATATTTGTAAAAAAACATGCTCCACGGTAGTACAGCATATTGGTTAAAAAAATAAATTTCAGTATGTGTCTATTATGCAGTATATCTTAAAATAGTTAAAAACTTTTTTTCCTTTTTGGTCACATTAAGTAACTAATGTAACCATTTGAATAAATCAGCCACTGAACACCTTTTACATACGATAAATGGCATTTCTTGCCAGCAGAGTTCCATGGTTTAACAGTTGTGCTTCATTTTATACATCTCTGCAAGCTGGAAATCTGGATGATAAATAGTGTGATAAACATTGCAGAGGCACCAAATTCCAAGGAGATTACTATTGCCTCCATTATACAAAACTAAATGAGAAAAAAACATTTTACATTAACTTTTGTTTTAAATCAACAGTTAAAAAACAGTAAAATGTGGGTGGATGGCAATGAGACTTTCTCTTTCATTATTTCACCACGTCCTTTGTCACAGCTGGTCTGATTCTATTTCTTTTACAGAAATCCTTGTAAAATCATAGCTGGGCGTAGAATGCCCTTCTCACACCATTAATTTGTTTCAGAAAAGTTGCTCAGTGGCTTCTTTTCCAGACATGTGCTCACACTGATCTCCACCCATGAAACTCATGTTGTCATTAATTTCCCCCTCTTTCCAAAGGTGATGGCTTCAAGGTTCACAGTTCTGGTTGCATTTCTTCTGCTGGCAGTGGGTCTGTATTTTTATATCACTCTGGCTTGTCCAATTTCTAGCCTGGAACAACTTTATATATGTATGTATGTATGTATTTTTAATAAAGAGTAAATACTTACTCATGAGAAGCAGGGTCCAGCAGCAAGGTATTGTTACTTTAAGCAATGCTGACTTTTTCTGGAGGGTTTCAACACCAGATGCTCATTGGCTACCAGACTAATTGCTTTACGCTGCAAACGATGCCCAGGGGTGAAATAATACAAATACTGAGGCAAATTTTCCAACATGTGTTCTTTAAAATTCCCCTCTAAGCTGGAAGAGTGACCTTTAGTGAACAAATGTTCTTTCACCTTTAGTGTTCAAAACTATTAATGTTTTAGTATGCTTACATGATTAATTCACAGCCTTTCTTTTCAACACAGTAATTTCTGGACTCTGCCTTTCTTGTGGCCTCAGATCTGAGGTAATTTGTTCTCTATGTCTGTCAATGGTTTATTCAGTACAACTATATCTGATTATATCTTTAATAGTTATTAAGTAAGAGCTGCAGTCAGTTACCTTGGCTTTAGCCTTTTGAAAGAGGAGCCTTTAGCCACATTATTCTATAATGCTGATCTTTTCAGCTGAGGCAGATTGCTGAAGATTTTGTAGGCTGGGAAGATCCATTAGAAGCATATAGAATTTCCAAGTGGTGCTGCTTTTTTTTTTGTGGTTTTGCATTGTGATGTTTTGCTATATGAAGCTTTCTCTTACCTTGCAGGTATTAAAAAACCTGGTAGGCAGAAAGCTGCGGATTTATTTTTTTTTTTCTAATTTTTTTTTTTTGAAGCAAAAGAATATGAAAGATGACTGGCAGCCCTGGGTTTGAGCTGTAGGGGTAAAAGGTTTGCCTGATGCTCTGTAGGTCACGTAGTAGCCCTGATTTCTGCTCTCAATTAGCAGCATGTGTATAATTTCAAGTCTGTCTTAGGTGATGTGAGAAGTGTTTTCCAATGGTGAATCCCATTTACTCTTGTTAATGATCCTATTGTTGACTGCCCAGTGACTGCTGCAGATGGAAGACTGGGGAACCACACGTGTTTCTGCTTCCTGGTCCTTCTGAGTGGCTCTAGACTCTCTGACAAAAGTTTTCAACTCGCTCAGATTTCATTAGAGTCTTTGTTCAAGAGTTTTGGGTTCCCTCTTCGAAGCACAGCTCAAAAGATCACAGTCTTAGCCAAGACATTTTCCTGTCAGTCTTTTACACTGCTCATAATTCACTCCTATTTTTCGACCAAGATGATGCTCTCTCTAAGGTTTATTTCTTGAACAATTGTGAATAATTCTTCCTCATTTTTTGTTCCCCTGCTGTCCTCAGACATGTATGTTGTCTTTTTTTCACTCAGTGTGTACTAATGAGGAATCCTGCCCAGTTAGGCCTTGACTTTAAAGGTCCTTGTGGATTTCCCCCTATCCCTCTTTGTTTTACAGGACACTTGGAATCTTTGGTATATGTTATGTCATTTGCCTCTTATGAATCTAATGTATGTATCTCACCCAGCTCAAATTCTGTGGTGCCTCTACCTGGTAGTGACTTGCTGTAGTACAGTATCAGATGGTATTTAAAGTGTCTGCTCTGTGGGAAATTCTAAAAAAATAAAATAACATAAAATAAATAACATAGGTCTATGTTGGAACAAACTTTAAAAATGTTTAATGGATGGAACATTTCACTCCACATGTTTTCAAAACAAAATTGATACTGGACCTCCAGTCAGCACAAGGGTCATCAGCCCTGGCCCCAGGCACTTACATGCTTTTTGCTGTGTAAGCAGGAGTTTAGGCTGCAACCCCCCCGAGTTTTAGTGTCTTTCTGAGCAGAATGGAGAAGTCCTGGACACTGTGGCTAATGCCTCCTGGGTCCTGGCTCTGTGGTTGCTGGCAAGCAGGCAAACTTGCAGGGAACTGGGCAGCTGATTTCCTTCTAAGTTTTTAATGAAATCAAAACGTACCATGAGTGCATGTTGATTTCATGGAACTGGAATTTTTCTAACTGAAAAAGTTTAGGTTGGAAAATTTCTGTCTGACTCTAATTCTTATGTTTCTCTCCAGACCATGGCTTTTGACTTTTCCTATGATAAATTACAGAAGCTCCATGATTGACAATGAAGATACTATGAAAATAATGAGAGACAATCTTTGCATATGGATTGTATGCTACCTGTCAACTTCTGTCCTTCTTAGAGCATGAATAGTCCTTACCCATTGAAGTAGCTTAGAATTTACAGTAATTAACATTTTACTGTTGCCTGTATGAGTGTAAAATACATTTCTCCCTCCATTTAGGCTTTTGTAATTACTCAACAGTTGTTCTAATCTGGATGGCCATGTCTCCCTCAGCATCCCTGCTCCAGAGGGCACAATGGAAGACAGAAACAAAGCATTTTGTGGATCCAACAGGCTAATTTGAGATTTGGGGTGCATATGTTGTGAGTGAGAAGAGGGAAACACAAATTCTCTCGACAGCTGTGTTCACTCTTCCTGCTTCCTCTCTGTGCAGATGGTTCACAAATGCTCTGCAGCAGGATTAGGACAGGGTAGAGCCTGAACTGTTTGTTAGTCTGCCTTGACGAGTAGGGCTGAGTGTTGTCTACTCCTGCAGTAAGGCAGTGTTAGATTTAGGAAACTTCCTTGACATATGGAAAAGGAGATTTTCTGATGGGAGTAGTCCAGCTTAGAGGAATCCCAGTGCATTAATTGCTTTGGGGGAGAGAAAATTTAAAATTGATGAGACATTCTGTTTTGAGACTTAAACCTGGCTTTTTAGGTCATTGGTTTTGTTTAAAAATGTGACATAGGGGAGACATATAGTTGAAGTTAAAAGAGTGGTGAAAAATACATATGTTTCTACTTCCCTGGAAAAAGTATTTTTTTCAACTTTTTTCAACTGTGAAATTCTGCCTTTCTTCCCTGGTTAAAGAATATGAAAACATCCAAAATGCTAAAGTTGCTAGATGAGACAAAGTTTTTTCTGTCTTATTATGACTTATTCTAACAACGTGTATCAGGAAAGGCCATGTGATTTAGGATTATAGCTCCCTGATCAGCTTTTGGAGTAGAGGAGCTTTAGCAAAAATGCTGAAGAACAAGTGATACTTGAAGATGCATTTCAGAGCAACTCCTTCTCCAAGCAGGTGTTCTTTTTGTGCATTGACTAATGAAATAAAAATGCAAAAAATTACTATGAAATAAGAAGAAATAAGAATAAACATCAGTGAGTGACCGTTTTTTTTTTGGTTTTTTTTTTCTGCCATTAGTAAGCAATAAATATTTCCTGTGTATTGTTTTTTTCTGCTTTTGTGCTGGAGTCACATAGCTTGTGTTTGAAAGAATGCAGGTGTGCTCCAGAAACAAAAAGGCACTCAAGTTTGAAGGAAGGGAGAGATTTATTTTTCTTTTTGTCTGTCAGGCCTTCTCTTGGCTTGAAGATAAGTCCTTCTCCTGCAGCTTGAAGCTGCAGATGCATCACCTCCTGGCAGCTGTACCTAGAGAGATCCAGGGAGAGCTGTGAAGTTTGGTCTCCTGTGGTCGTCCTTCATTGTTTGAGGCTTTTATGTTGCAAAGACAGTGATTGACTCTGAAACAGCTGGGAAAGAAGATCATTCAGGAGAAAGGAAAAAGCAGCTTGCAAAATCACAATCCACAGAAGAAGTCAGATGAGTTCTGTATAGTACACGTGCTCAGAGGTTTAGCTAAATAATGTAAAAAAGTGACTTCTGTTTGTTACAACCCTCCATTTGAGTAGACCCATGGGCCACCTAGACCCACTTTGCTCTAAAAAGGAATCAATACCACACATAACTAAAGAAGAACAGGATTCACACATGGATGATGCTGGTACATAACAGCATTATATAGAAAATACAATTCAATAAGTTCAGTCCTTTTTTTTTCCTTAACTGTATCCTCTATGTGATCACTCCTTGCACACAACAGGCACATGTAATTCTTGCTTCTTAGTTTGCACAAGGGAAAACCACTTTGTGAAATGAGAGTGCTTTTCCTACTGGACCTTCCTTAATTTACATGAAATCCATTACTTCTTGTCATGTCCATCAGGAAATAGAGAAAATCGTATACTTTTCCTATTCCCATTTGTCTGCTTTATATTTGAGGACTATTACCATGTCTCACACCAGTCTCCTCTAGACTGAACAACTTCATTTTTTTTCATTCTTTCGTTGCAGGTCATGTTTTCTAGACCTCTACTTATTTTCATTACTTCCCACTTTTCCTGAAGAGACATATAACAAAAAAGCACATCCTGCCTGAGAGACCTTAGCTAAGTGTTGAGGACAATATTGATAAAAATAATTAATGTAACATATGATTATCTTTCCGTTTCCATGCAAGAATTGAGTGGTAGAACTGTTATTGGTAACAATATCTAAACCTTCACTTGACCAGGCAGGATATTTTCCTGATACTTGATCTTTCCCCTCTTAATGGTGCTGCAGTAGGGATGTTTTTGAGCTCTGGAACTCGTACAGTTCCCATTATAAATACAATGGGATTCAAGGACCCTGGTTTATTTTCACCCTAGCTTTTAATCTTGTTGCTATATAACAAATTAACTTTATAGAGAAGTATTTTATGTAGTTAATGTTTTTAATTGCATTGGGTATAGTTTCAGGTTTCCCCTCACTGGTGCAAGAAGACTTGCATGGAAAATGCTGGTTGGTTGCCATCTAAGCCAGGGGGCATTGAGCCCAGGGTCACTGGAGGAAATAAGCCTAGCCCCATAATTTGACACCTGGGAGGTAGACCTGAAGACTTGTGGAAACAGTACCTAGCTCTGGGACCTTCCTGAATTTTCTCATTCTGCATGCCAGGTGAGAAAAATGGGTACTATGCTGAGTTCTCAGTGCAGAGGCAGGAACCGTGAATTAAGGTGGAGACAAGGTCCTTGGGTCCTTTCAGAAAACACTACAGCAGTAACTCGATTACTTTTCTGTCTGTGCTTACTTAACATCTTGTGTCCCTGCCTTTGCTGCATCTGAGCTTTTTCCCCCTGGCTACCTTCCTCTTGAGTAACTGGAGAAAGAGACATCTCAATGCTTCCATTCCTCTACGACAAAGCACATGAACACTCATAATATTCCCCCATTGCTATTCCTGGGAATACTCCACTAACACTTACAACTTGGAGGACTAACATTTCTTTCACAGAAGCCAGGCTACCACTTGAAATGTTTGTGAGCTATTTAGCAACATCCAGGGAATCTAGACTATTCCTGTTTTACACAGGGAAATTTGCACAGGACAAGTTGTTAAAAACAAACATTTTCCAAAGCAGTAATAAAACTTCAGTAGAAAATTTTCTCTTTGAGAATAATATCTTAAGGGTTTTTTTATTTATTTTTTTTCTTTTCTTTCAGACAGCTACATATAGAAAGAACATACATTTTTCATGTAGCAACTAATGATTTTCAAAAAGGATAATACTGAAGTGACTTCTTGAATAAACACCAGGTATGAAGACCATTGTAATAATATAAAGAAGCTGACACACATTCACAGAGAATTTTATTTATATTTTCACACCTTGAAAGGAAACAAATGCAGCCCTGCAATGTTGAACATCAGGATGCCTATTAAACACAAGTCCTATTTAAACAACTTAACACTTGTCTTTTTATCTTTCTGTGTAGCAAAAATTCTTATTCTCTAAGCACAGAGGAGCTTAATTCCCTCTACCTGTTGTATAATTGAGGACAAATGTAAACATTCTGCATATGTTGTCTTACGTATTTTAAGCTGTTTTGGTCATGGGGTCAATGTCTATGTTTTTGTTTTTTTTTCCCCTGGTGAAAAATCTGGCTGCTCATGGCTTGGATGGGCACATGCTCTGCTGGGTAAAACACTGGCTGGACAGCCAGGCCCAAAGAGTGGTGGTGAATGCAGTTCACTGCAGCTGGTGGCCAGTCACAAGTGGGGTTCCTCAGGGCTCAGTGTTGGGACCACTTCTTTTTAACATCTTCATCAATGATCTTGATGAGGAGACAGAATGCACCCTCAGTAAGTTTGCAGAGGACACCAAGTTGGGAGGGAGTGTTGACCTGCCTGAGGGTTGGGAGGCTCTATAGAGGGACTTGGACAGACTAGATGGATGGGCTGAGATCAATTGTATCAAGTTCAACAAGGCCAAGTGCTTGGTCCTGCACTTGGGCCACAACAAACCCATGCAACACTATGGGCTGGGGGAAGAGTGGCTGGAAAGATGTCCAGCAGAAAGGGACCTGGGGGTTCTGATTGATAGGCAGCTGAATATGAGCCAGCAGTGTGCCCAGGGGGACAAGAAGGCCAGTGGCATCCTGGCCTGTATTAGAAACAGTGTGGCCAGCAGGAGCAAGGAGGTGATTGTGCCCCTGTAGGTGGCATTGGTGAGGCCACACCTTGAATACTGTGTCCAGTTTTGGGCACCTCAATATAAGAGAGACATCGAGGTGCTGGAACGTGTCCAAAGAATGGCAGCAAAGCTGGTGAAGGGCCTTGAGAACAAGTCTTATGGGGAGCAGCTGAGGGAACTGGGGCTGTTTAGACTGGAGAAATGGACACTGAGGGGAGACCTCACTGCTCTCAACTACCTGAAAGGAGGTTGTAAAGAGGTAGGCGCTGGTCTCTTCTCACATGTAACTGGAGATAGAACAAGAGGAAATGGCCTCAAGCTGACTGTGGGGTTCCAACTTGAGCTTAAGAAAACAAAACACTAAAACTAATTATTAGAAATTTTAGTCTCAGGAATCTGGGAAGATAGATCTGCCCCATAACTGCTAGATGTTCCAGGAATGCAGGAGAGCCATGAGTATAAACTTGGAGGAGTGTTAAATAAAAAATAAAATAAAATCCCATGGTGTCTTAGCAGGACCTGAAGTAGGGCAAAGACAGAGATGGACGTATTCCTGAAAGACTCTCTTTCCCCTTGTGGAAAAATTCACATTTCAAAAAGTCTGATGCTGGTCTGGGCTTCTGACATGACCTTTAAAGTTTATAAGGCCACTTTTCTCTTTCATATTTATTTCTAGAGTCAAAGGTCTTCATTTCACCTATAACTTCTTATTGGAAAAATGTCTTTATAATACTTCAAGGAGCTAAATATAGGAATCTATGCCAGGCTGAAGATCAGCAAGCCCAGCAGCTTGCTAAAACTGAGGGGTAAAGACAGCTTTCATCTCTGCTTATATAGTTGACTCCCTCCACAGCTGCAGATTTTCTGTCATTGATTTCTCTCCATCTGGTTGTCAACCGTGGCTTGAACTTGTTTGGAGATTTGAAAATTCTGGAACTTGACTGTGCACTTTCTCTTTATGAGCAAATAGTGCTCATTACATCTGAACAACAAGATCCCTGCAGTTTCAGAGAATGATCTTCAAAGACCAGGCAGCTGGTCCAGCAGGCTTTATACTGTAATTCAAGAGTGGAAACTGTTTAGAGAGTAAGTGCTCAGATCAGCCTTGAAGAAACATTTATGAGAAAATTCAATGGTATTGTATTGTTTAATGGAAGGGATGTGCTTTAGGTGTTAGTGGAGTTTATTTTTTGCCAGAAGGAGTTAAGAAAGTTACAGTAAAGCCACACCTTTTTGGACTGAATCTCGTTGTTGAAGGTTGTTGCTCAGATTACAACTCTGTGTATAATCTATTGTGCAGTCAACTGAAGCTCTGCTGGGCCTTACTTTACATGGTAGGTTGCTGAGCCAGAATATTGTAAGGTCTAACTGTCCGTCAGGGGGTATATTTCACAAAACACTGGTGCTTATGCTGCTTCCTTCAAATTTGCTAGTGTGGAGTACCAGGTGTTGGGGCTGAGATTGAGAGGAACTCAGGATGACAGATGAAGAAGAGTCCGTGCTCTCCTCTCATCCCAATGTCACTGCTTAGGGAGGAAGGGCTCCCAGCATTGCCTAGACCAGCCTGTCCACAATATATTGGGAACACCTGCCATTCAGGGAGTTGAATTTGATAGCAGCTAGGCATGCACAACAGTCTTCATTCTTTGTGTTGCATGTCTTCTGCTGGACATGGGGGAGCAGTGACACAGATGAAAAGATCAATCTCTTATCTTGTGTTTCCAGCTGCTTACATCATGTTGGCTGTGCAGACAGTGCATCTAAGTCCATTATACAGCAACTCCAGGGCACTACTCTGTAATCTTTTTACCACTTCCTAAGTACTGAGGAATAACATTTGCTCTCTGAATGTCTTAATCTAATGAATTGTGTACCTAATTAAGCAGTTCACCAAAACAAATAAACCTCAAGTGACGCAGCTGTATGTAGAAAAAAAAAAAATTTGCTTTAAACAGTTTTCTGAGACCATCTGAAAGACCTGAAGTTGCACAAGTTTATGGCACCTGATGGGATTAATCCACTGCTCATGAAGGAACTGGCCAACGAAGTTGCAAAGCCTCTGTCCGTCGTATTCAAAAAGTCTTGGCAGTCTAGAGAAATCCCCACTGACTGGAAAAGGGGAAATATAGCACTCATTTTCAAGAAGGGAAAAAAGGAAGACCCAGGGAACTATAGCCCAGTCAGTCTCACCTCTGTGCCCGGCAAGATCATGGAGCAGATCCTTCTGAAGGCTCTGCTAAGGAACATGGAAAACAAAGGGGTGACTGGTGACAGCCACCACAGCTTCACCACGGGCAAATCCTGCCTGACTAATCTGGTAGCCTTCTACAGTGGGGTCACGACATTGGTGGACAAAAGAAGAGCAGCTGACATCATCTACCTGGATCCGTGCAAAGCTTTTGACAGTGTTCTGCACAACATCTTGGTATAACAACTGGAACAGCTGCAGGAGGACCTGGACAGGCTGGGTCCATAGGCCGAGGCCAATGGCATGAAATTCAACAAGACCAAGTGCAGGGTCCTGCACTTTGGCCACAATAACCCCAGGCAGCACTACAGGCTGGGGGAAGAGTGGCTGGAGAGCAGCCTGGCAGAGAGGGACCTGGGAGTGCTGGTGGACAGCCGGTTGAACATGAGCCAGCAGTGTGCCCAGGTGGCCCGGAAGGCCAATGGCATCCTGGCTTGGATCAGGAATAGTGTGGCCAGCAGGGGTAGGGATGTGATTCTCCCTCTGTACACAGCACTGGTGAGGCCTCACCTCGAGTACTGTGTGCAGCTCTGGGCCCCTCACTTCAAGAAGGACGTTGAGGTGCTGAAGCAGGTCCAGAGGAGAGCAACAAGGCTGGTGAAAGGACTACAGGGAAAGTCTTACAGGGAGAGGCTGAGGGTGCTGGGGTTGTTTAGCCTGGAGAAGAGGAGTCTCAGGGGGGACCTTATCACTCTCTTCAACTACCTGAAGGCAGGTTGTAGTCATGTGGGGGCTGGGCTCTTTTTCCAGGCAACTAGCAACAAGACAAGAGGGCACAGCCTGAAGCTGCTCCAGGGGAGGTTTAGGTTTAGGAAGTACTTCCTCATGGAGAGGGTGATTAGATGTTGGAATGAACTGCCCAGGGAAGTGGTAGATGCACCATCCCTGGATGTGTTCAAGGCAAGGCTGGATGTGGCACTTAGTGCCATGGTCAAGCCGACGTGGTGGTGTTGGTCATAGGCTGGACTTGATGATCTTAAAGGTCTTTTCCAGCCTTGGTAATTCTGCGATTTTATGATTGATAGATGGACCACTCATTGGGTAAGGAACTGGCTGGATTGTCACACTCAAAGAGTGGTGGTCAATGGCATGATGTCCAGATGGAAACCTATGATGGGTGGTGTTCCCCAAGGGTCAGTACTGGGACTGGTGCTGTTTAACATATTTGTTGGAGACATGGACAGTGGCATTGAGTGCACACTCAGCCAGTTTGCTGGCAACACCAAATTCTGTGGTGAGGTGACATGTGGGAGGGAAGGGGTGCCATCCAGGACCTTGACAGGCCTGAGAGGTGGGCTTGTGCGAACCGCGTGAAGTTTAACCGGGCCAAGTGCAAGGTCCTGCAACTGGGTTGGAGAAATTCCAAACACAAAGACAGGCTGGGTGGAGAATTGATCGGAAACAGTCCAGAGGAGAAGGACTTGGGAGTGATGGTGGACAAGAAGCTCAACATGAGCCTGCAATGTGTTCTGGCAGCCCAGAAGGCCAACTGTGTCCTGGGGTGCATCAAAAAGACGCGCTGGCCAGCAAGGCCAGGGAGGTGATCCTGCCCCTTTACTCAGCTCTCATGAGACCTCACCTGGAGTACTGTGTCCAGTTTTGGAGCCTCCAACATAAGAAGGACATGGAGCTGTTGGAGTGAGTCCAGAGGAGGGCCATGAAGATGATCCAAGGGCTGGAGCATCTCTCCTACAAGGACAGGCTGAGAGAGTTTGGGCTGTTCACCCTGGAGAAGAGAAGGCTCCAGGGTGATCTTCTAGCATGTTCCAGTGCCTGGAGGGGTCCTACAGGAAAGCTGGGGAGTGACTTTTTACCAGGGCTTGTAGTGAGAGGACAAGGGCTAATGGATCAAAACTGGAAGAGGGGAGATTTAGGTCAGACGTCAGGAAGGAATTCTTTAGTGTGAGGGTGGTGAGACACTGGCACAGGTTGCCCAGGGATGTTGTGGAAGCCCCATCCCTGGAGGTATTCAAGGAAAGGTTAGATGGGGCTCTGAGTAACCTGATCGAGTGGGAGGTGTCCCTGCCCATGCAGGGGGGTTGGAACTACATGATCTTTAAGGTCCCTTCCAACCCAAACCATTCTATGATTCTATGATATGATGTTATATTTGGGATTTGTCTGTAGGGTAAAAATACATTCAGGATTTCCCTATAGGGCTCTTACAGAGTTGGCTTTTATCTGTGTGTAGAAAATGTGGAATTGTGCTAATTGTTCACCATCTTTCCAATACTATAGTTGCTTAATTTTATGGGGGTTAATCTAAAAATAATAGCAGATGTAAAAAAGCCCTAATTAAAAAAAAAATAAAATCTTTCTAGGTGTGTCTAAGCATATTGCAGAAGACACAAATAACCTTGGCCTCTAGTGTGGAATTGAGGCCTTGAATACCAGTTGTTTATACTTTGCTTTAGAGGTATAAATCCACCACAACGTGCCTGCACAAGTGATGATCTACAAGCATTTTGAAGCTGCTCTACATTGTCACAGGGGTTGTCATACTCTCACCAGAAGTGACAATGTGGCCTAACGTCCTGTCTTTTGTGGTTCCATCTATTTTAACCACAGAGACATGGAGCTCTGTGCAAAACTTGTCTAAGAAAGTGTCTGGGAACGGGTAGCTTTGACATGGGCTTGTACCCCCCCAGTGTCAGAATTTTCCCACCTGCCATTATCTTCATCTGCTGAACTTCTTGATTTTGGTACTGGGCCTTGATAACGTTGCTCTGGTTGTATTTTACCAAGACAGCTTGATTGCTTTAGTACAATATTCCTTGGAATGACCAGTGCTCTTAGCTTTCTAATCATAATCAGAAAACTCCCTGTAAAGCACGTGCAAAAGCAAATACTTGTGTGGTTTTTAAAAAATGTACTTATTCTCAGTTTTTCTTTCTAATTCATTGCTTAGTTCTTTATTAATCTTTGTTTCAACGTTCGTAGATGAGAGGAAGACTGTGTTGCTAGATTTGCTCAAAGTCTAAAAAAGACTTTGAGTGAATGTGTCCCACAGGGTGTGATAAAACAAAATTCAGTACAATTTAGGCCAATATAAACTCTGCAAAATTGAAACCTTTCATATTGTTGGAGTCATCAACAGAGAAACTTTCCAAAAGTGCCAGGAAATAGTTTTATATATGTGTGATTAACCCTGTCCGAGCAGCAAAACCATTAGCAGCTGATGAGATAAAACGCTGGTTTACACTTGAAGGTTATTTTTTAACACTTTTTTTTTTTTCCTCTTAAATTTTAATTTTTTAATTAAAAAAAAAATTTAAAGTGGTTTCATAGCAACATTACAATGTGCTCAAGTTCGTTCCTGTAAGCATCAGTGTTTCTGACTGAATCACAGGCCCCAAGCCTTTTAGATCCAACTTCTCTCTGAATAAGGACATGTCTTACCCCACGTTTGCAGCTGTGGCTTTTGTCTGCCTCTAGAGCAGCCCCTGTGCCTGAGCTAGAGAGAGGGGTGTGCAGGAATGGAATATAGGCTTCTCCCAGGGAAACCAGCTGCTGTGAAGCTTCAGTCTGGGTTCAGATCAGTGCTTTTCCAATACACGGTGTGACAATTTGGGGATACTTAATGGGGCTTGCATTTTAGTTCCTGTGTTCACTGCTAAATATAACTTTGAAACATAAGAGATGATTGCATCCATCTTTAGTGAAAGTGATGTATATTAGCATTAAACCAAGAATTCTGGACTTCCTCCCCACCAGTATCTCAAGTGCTGTGGAAACAATTGTAATTCTGTGAAATGAGAACACATTTTACTCATTATGTTTAAAATAATGATTCATATTCTTTCCTGTGGTTATGTTAGTGAAGAAGACTATTGTTACACCAAAGATGAATTTGGCCTATTCCTCACACATCTGCCAAAATTTTCATTTATTTGGCCTCTCCTTTTATCAGAGGAGTTTGATCTTTTTCTTTTTTGAAGAGTTAACCTTCTGGCATGCATTGTAGCTCCTTAGAGCCAGTCGTTGTTACAGCTTAAATTACTCGGGAGGAAAAAATGAAATGGAAACGACATGAAATGGGCTCATAATTGAACACTATTGATGATTTCTCCCCCAAAAGGACAGACTCTATCATCTTTGGACTGTACATTCTCATGTTTTAGTATCAGCATTGCCTCTTCCATATTAATTTTAACACCCAGTCTAGACTTTTTTTTTCTGTAGTTCAGTAGTCTCAGATTATTTCTTGCTGGACAAGCTATAATTTTAGATGGGTTGTGGGTTTTTTTTAAGTGCTAGAAAAATGTTATTCTTTTGTGGTTGAAGGACAGACTAATTAAAATTATTGTTCCAACTCCTTCATAAGGAAATAAGATCATAAGTGCCTTCTTTGAGTGGAGATGGGAATAGATATCAAAAGCTAATGTTACTGTATTTTGATTTTATTTTTTTTTGTACTTTGGAAGCATTTTGACTAGTCAGATTCAGCATCCTGTTTTGTGGCTGAGAGAGTGGGAGTGGAGGATTTAATTTGGCAATTATATCCCTTTCCTAAGGGCCTCTTGCTGAGTTTTGAAGTTTTCTCTCACTTGGTGATTTAGTGACTGCACTGACATCACTGTTGGTTTATGAGCCTAAAGCACAAGACATCAATGAGAAGAATGAGCTATTTTAGCTTGCAAATTGTGATTTTTTTTCTTTCTTCCCATGCAATTCGTGTTGCAGTATTTGGTTCTGATTAAAATGTAGCCTAAGGTTTGATATCTACATGTAGCAATACTCTCATTCTGGCATGCTATGTATCTACTGAGCATACAAGCTGGTAGGTTTAGTTTATCAGGATTTGAAACCCAATTGATTTTATTATTTTTTTTTTAAATGAGCAAATTCTTCACTATGGGGGAGTATCAACAGAATGTTGTAGCAGTTGTTGCCTGAAAGAACTGCATGCTTGCTAGCAGATTGTTGGCATGTGAATGTCTGTAATGACAACATGTAAAAGTATGTGAGATCCTAGGGAGAAAAGCAATGATCTTTAGAGGCGCTGTAAAAAAGCTCCAGCCACATCCTTCTTGTTCTGTAAATAACAATCAAACTGTTATTCTCCAGGACATAACAACTCTTGACTGCACTTTTCTCCCTCTTTTTGGCCTGGCAATTTATGAATACATTGAAAATGTTTACTGAAAAGGTTCCTTCTGTTGCTGGCAGTTGGTCTCCAACTCTTGTTTTTACTGCTCTTGCCAAAAGGTCCCTTTGCTTCACAGAACATCACCTGGGCTTCTCTGAGCTAAACGGAAGGAAAATGCTATGGAAGTTGGAAAAGGAGTTTTTGAGCTGTTTCCAAAAGTAACAAAACACTGACTAGGGCTACTGCAAACAAATTGTTTTTAAAGTTTGCAAGGAAAAAGAATGGAATGTCAAAAGAATTATGAACTAGTATAATTGAAGGATTATGTTAAGATAGTATTTGATTCAAAACCAGTGTGAGATGAGACACAATTGAACCAACCATAGCATGTTTCTAACTATTATGAAAGAGAAGTCAGCTATCTCTTTACCAGTAAATAGGGTTGGCCAAGGCCTGGTCTCTGGCCCTTAGGACAAGTAGCATGGCTCAGAGTGTGTCTACATGGTGGACATCTGTGCCATGCAGTAGTCAAAGGCTTGTTCACTGTGGAAGAGGTAAATTTTGCCACTTTTGCTGCTCTTTCTATAAAATCTTGAGATTCTCTATTCTAATATGATGCTGGACTTCATAATCCTCAGCTCAGAAAGGATACCTAAGTGACTGCATCCTAAAAAACAGGTGGGTAGTGACCATGTAGTCCTGACAGCCCACTTTTGTTTCATAGAATCATAGAATGGTGAAGGCTGGAAGGGACCTTAAAGATCATCAGGTTCCAACCTCCCTGCTAAAAGCAGGGACACGTCCCACTAGACCAGGCTGCACAGAGCCTCATGCTCATAATAAAGAGACATTGAATATACTCATTTATCTCTACAGTGAAAAGAAGCAAGACCTGGGTGAATCACTAAGATGAAAGCCCTAATAGTGCTTTAAGTCTCACCTGCTCTACTTGAGTTTTTTCATTTGAGAAAGATTATGAAGACTTTTTCTTTAAAGGTGATTAGGGCAAGTGTAGGGAATCTAAGTCTCTGCACTTCACACTCTGAAGGACATTTAATGTTCAAAGCCAAAGGGTTATTCCACCTTTCTGGAGTATTAGTGTCCATCAGATTTCACACCTGAGCTCCCAGGGTAAGGAAGGAGTACTACCTCTGTGTGTAGTAAGCACACCTTTAAACACTGATGTAGGAAGTCCAGCTCAAATGCTAGAAACAGTCTTGCTGTGGTGGCATCGAGCTCATGTACAATATATATTTTTTGCAAAATATTTTTATTAAGTCTGTCAGTCTAGCTTACCCTACCTCCTTAAATAACTCACTCACAGCTTTTCATTCCATAGTGATTCCTGTTCTCGGTTCTAACAGATAACCAATCCAAGCTGTTGCATACTCTAATCTGCTAAATTTTCTGGCAAAGCTTGGCACTGTTTGTACATTTTATCCTTTTTTTTTTTCCCCTCTCCCCCCTTCTATTGACAGCACCAGTGCTGTCTTCAAAGCACAGAAAGAAACAGTGCAAATTGTGAGGATCATATTTTGCTTTGGATGGGAACACACTGTTCTGTTGAAGTCAAGGTAAAAGCCTGATGACAGAATTTCTGCCCTACGCAGAAAGAAGTCACAAAGCAAACACACTTGATAGGACCCTGTGGAAGAAATTTTATGTGAAATAGACCATAGCCAGAGAACACAAAAACTTACTTTGTCTGTTGTACAGAGTATGACAACATTTTCTTGTGTTTCCATTGGTAAGTCCCCAATATTAAAAAGAGCTAACACACAAACCCTGAAATCAGTAGATATTAAATATAGAGCTCCACATTGCACTCAGCACAGCTAGAAGCACTGAAGTTAACATAACTTACTTAAAGGGTGACAATTTTGTGATTTTTCAGCATTTATGTGTTACTGGATTTAGTAGACCAACTGTACCTCTCACTTTAAAGTGTTGTAAATCTGTAGTAATTGTGCTGAGTTTGGAAGACAGCCAGAGGCATTTACAAGTCAAATAGAGGACTTGGCCCCGATTAGCTGTTCACTGCTGTGAAATCTTCATTATGTACAAGACATGGAAAGCAATGTCTGGTCAGTTTAAAGTAGGTTGAAAAAAGGAATAATTTTCCTGGAGACAAAAGAAACAGCCCAGGCCAGAATACCAGTTTTATTAAGTCTGCTGATGAAAATGTAGGCAGACCATGTTTGAGTTGCTGTAAGGAGAGCTGGACATTTGCGTGAAGCGCTTCAGGGAAGGCATGGAAACTTCCAGAAACATCCCAGAGATGACAAAAAATAAATTTATAGGTGCAGGTGATGTGGGGAAAAACTGAAGGTAGAGTACATTCCAGGAATAAAGATGAGTGAAAATTTCTTCACCTGAATTCAATTTTCATCATTTTGGAAGAGTAGTGATCAAATAACACGACAAAAGGGTGAAGAAAAATATCAACAAAACTAGAATATTTATTGTTAACGTCCTGTGGTTTAAGAGTTGAAGAATGATCAGGGGCTGGACAGGATCTGGAGCAGTGGGTCAGCAGGTAGATTGAGGGGAAACAGAGAGAAAAGACAATACAGTTAGGCTGATACATTTTTGTGTCAAGATATGTAAGGCTGTAAGCTACTGAGACAACTTCGCATCACTATAGAAATAAAGAACCTTTAAAATTGTTTTAATTCACTATTGTGTTTTCTGTATACTGCCAAGTTGAGGTTATTACGTAGTTTTGGGAGTCCTGATCAGTATTTTTACTCTGTATAGGAAATTGATTGAGGACAGACCATTCTTAATAAATCCCTTCATCTCTAGGAGTACTTTAAATCAAATAACGTTACCAAAGCTTCTCGAGATTGACTTGTGTATTTAAAAGCAAGTTGTGTTTACCTGCATTACTGACACATATTGTTAGAGGCATTGCACTCTGAGTGTCTTTCTTCAGTAATGCTGAGAAGACTCTATGAATTTGGCAGAACAGAGTTAATACCTACCCTCACACACCTCTTTTTCTCTTAGAGTTTCAGAGTGAATTGTTCACATCTTTTCTTTCTCCAGTACTTTTATCCACAACATCTTGTTTGTAATGAGCTGGTACGCCAAAAAGCTGAGAACAACCTCTTCCTTCCCTGACAGCATTGTACAAGCCTTTGCAAGTTACTTCTACTCCGTTTTTTCCCCCTATGCTATGGTATAAATTGAGGTGATTTCAAATAGCAATTTTGTTTCTATTTTTATAGTTTTTACACTTGGTAATGCCTCTGTTAATGGACAACTGAAATGCAAAAATATTTTCAGAAAATGCATGGAGCACAAGAGAAGAATGCATTTATTCTTTATTGAAGAACAGCCTTTCCTTTCCACCATCACAATGAGCTTTCTGCCCTTGCATTGGCATGTCTGATAGCTCTTTTTGTAGGGCCTCCATTTCCTGGTAAAGCAAATAATTCACAACACTGCATTTGCTGAGTCTGCATTGCATTTATGGTTCACTTTGTAGTGTGTCAGATACTCTTTCTCTTCTCATTTTTCTGCTAGTGCTTCTTTCCTCTTTGCTAGGAAGTGTGTTTACTTAAGACTAAATTATTACATTTGGAAATGGAGGTTAGTGAAGAACACTGGATTTGCTATCTAAGGTTATGTTCAAAGGTTCTTGTGACTCAGTTTCTTGTCTCTGGCCCCAGTGTAGATAAGCAATTCTAATACCCCAAAACTCATGCCCTTAAAGCCACAGGTGAAGTTGAGCATATGTTTTGTGGAGTACTTTCTTAAAAAGGGAGCTTAGAACATGATGGATAGCACATGCTTCAAAGGAAGCTTAACAGCTCCCTGTCTCTGTAAAAAGGTTACAGGCACACCCCACCTCAAACAAACTGGCAAGTAATTTCGTAATAACCTGTGCAGAATAAAAATTCCCTCTTCACTGCACTCAGTAAATGGGCACTTCATGCCCAGTGCCTAAGGCTTACATCACTATATTATTGAACAGAAGGTGTCCTGTCTTAGGCAAGTGAGGATGATTTTTATTGTCCGTCCCTTTTCAATATTTTTTATTTGCAGGGATATCTTGTATTGATGAATTTCACAATATACTGTTTAAATATTTTTTTTCTTTTTTTTTTTTTTTTTCCCCAGTTACATTGGATAGTGCTTTGCTGTGTTCCTCACTGTAAGTTTTACATAGGCTGTTACTGTTCAAATGCCCAAAAATTGCTGGCTGTGCAGTGTCCAAAATATAAAGTTGTGGCTAATAGTTGTCACCTGCATTTCAGAACATAAATCCTTTCACTTCTTAGAATGTTTAAGCACCTTTCAGTCCAAAATCAACATGCTCCTTGGGCCCTCAATGTAGAATTTTAACCAATATTGTAAGTTTGTACTTGGAATTTGTTAAAGTCTTTAAAAGTTAATAGAGATCAACATTAGTATTTTCTCTGAGTTATTCAGTATGTGGGCTTGAAATCATAGCTGTATCAACCAAGAAGTAAATGCAGCACTGAGTACTATTTATTTTTCCAAGAATGAAAAAATCTGGTAATATTTGTGTAGGGACCAGAGGCTTTGACTTAGGATAGATGGTAAAAAAGAAATAAATACATTTTTTACTTTGTTTGGGTCTACCCTGATGTCTGTAGAGTACAATGACTGTTGGTCAGGTGCATACTCTTTTAAGCCTACCTTCAGTATTGCTGAAGAACCGGGTGGGTAATGATTTTTGTCCTCTAATGAAAGGGAAGAGAAGTTAGAATTCACTGTGGAAGAAGTGAATAACTTAAAAGAACATTCAAAAATATTTTAAAATCTTCAAGAACTTAGTATGACAATTTCAAAATAGTTTTCACCTTTTGCAGACACACCAAAAGGCTTGCTTCTGCTTTTTATTTTTTTAAAGAAAAAGTCTTAGTTTTTACTTTTTGAATGAGTAGCTTTTGAATGAGCAGAGTTACATATAAAAGCAGAAATAAGAGAATGTAGAAATGATTGAACACCCTGAAAAACAAAATATTTCATATCTAGTCACATTAAAATTACCAAGTTGACCTTAAAATGTTGCTCTTCCACATCAAAAAAGACCCCAATAATTTGTTCATCTCTAAATGTAAGCTGAGGCTTTTAGTTTCTTGCACTTTTCTTTCTTTTGAAGAGAGCCTGATGATGACAAAGCCCAAAGAACTCAGGAAGTCACAACCGGGCTTCTAGTTGATGTGATTGATTTAAACCACCACAATATGGTTGGTGATGAAAAGTTTTACAAAGCAAATAACACATTTTGCCAGATTATGAATAAAAGTGACTGTGGTAGGTAACCACAGAGTAATCCCATCCTAATGGAGTAAATGGATTCAGAAATGAAAGAGAAGATAACAAAGAAAACCTGGTTACAAGACAACATATATTTTCATTTGGTTTCATTTTACTGAGACCAATTTACTTCTAATATGACCTTTTAGGTGATGAATGCCACTTCCTACACTTTTCTTTCCATATCACAGTGTCCATCTGCATTGTGTTAGAAAGAACACCATAGAGTTTTGGCAGTACACTTAGAGAAATTTTCAACTAAAAGTGGAGAATTCAACAACACATCATAAACAAAGATAATCCTTTTCCTTGCACATGTTCTCTCTCCTGTATAAAAGTGACATTTTTCTTTACCTGTGTTTTTATGGATGGGAAAAGAAGATTTTGAATTAAAATAGGATGTACTATTTTATTAAACCTATCCTTATCTTCAAAAAGATCGTATTTATGCTTCAGACAGGTTTGTGAAGATTAATTCATTCATGTCTGCACAGCTCTTTAGGATTCTTGAGAAAGGGAATAATAGAAATACAGGGAAAAAAACCAAACAATGTGTGGGGTTTATGCCAAAGTGAAAAACAACTGCAGAGGTGATTTAAAAAAGAGCCTTTTTGTTTAATAGAGTATTTGTTGACATTGAATTGATAATTCTAATTACTTTGCAAGTCAGCCTGTGGAACAGGACAGTGCAATAGGATATCCCAAGGTTTAATTTCACCATTGAAGTGTATATCAAGGTATAAATTACAGTTTAGGAAACTGCTTGGGCTGAGATATTTATCTCTAAAGTAGATAATCTTGGTCAGGATAGTTTAAAGTTTTTACTGGCCTTCCAATGTGGGAACAAGAAATGGAGATTGAAATGAAAAAATACAGACCTTACAGAAGTGGAGACTACAGTACCTGTCTGGTGGTCAGTGCATCACTGGCCAAAAAGTGATGACAGCTGAATTTCCTTCCTGAAAATCTGAGGATGATGAAAGGTGGGATAATTTTCATTTTCATATCCTCCAATCATGCTGTAATACTATCAGTTTTGCAACTCCTTTTTTTTTTCTCTGTTTCTAGCTAAACTATTCTGAGGATAGACCTGAGCACCATGGGGTCTGGTCATCTGGGACAGAACAATTGTCATGGGAGGTCAACTCCTCTGGTTACAGAAATGCAGGTGAGGTGTGTCATATGTCCAAATTCATCATGGAAAGGTTTTTTTGGCTCATTCAGAATATCAAGGGCAGGCTGCTGGGTTTCTGGAACTTACTCATATGTGGAGGCAGGTTCTCCTGAAGACCCCACATACTCTCTTTTGGGATTGAATGTGAGGGTACTAGTAGTTTTCCATTCATGAGTGTGTGTGAGACCTTGGAATTTTTGAGTGCTGTATCCTACAATGAGGTAAAGAAAACCTGAGGGGAACAGGACTCATTCTGCCCAGCTGAACAGGGCCTATAAATTAACTTCCTGAGAAAAATGTCATAATTTTGGAGGGGGCACCTACAGTCAGTGACTGTAATATGTTCTTCATTCTTTCAGAGGCAGCTGGACCTGATTATTAAGTACCTGATTCTTAAGCACTCTTACGATTATCTATTGTTATGTTGTTAGAGATTTGCAAACACTTTTTCCTTTGTTTTCACTTTTGAAAAGCCAGCGTGCATAACAGCATGAAGGACATCCCTGGCAGTGCAAGGGCTACATGGCAGTACAAGTGGGAGCTAGTTTAAGGCTTAGCAAAACACTGCAGAACATCCCATTTTACTGCAAACTTCAGAAAAGGATTTTGGTTTCTGTTTTGAGTGGGAGAAGAGAATGCTTGCTTGAAACTAGAAACTAATACAATAATAGAAATGGTGTACTGCAGTAATAGCTCTGCAAATATACTTTAAAAAAAAAAAAAAAAAGGGAAACTGGTAACATTTTGTGTGTAGCAAGACAAATGATATTAATGTTGGTTAAGACTTCTTTCCTCCTTCCTGCAACTGTAACAGTCTTCAGTTCCAGGACATCTACTTGTGATTTATACTGTACTAAGCAAGAAATAATGAAGTCAAGATCTTAGTGAAAGATAACAAATGTAAATTACTGCCAGTTTTCTGCTGAGATAAGACTGAGAGGTCTGAAGGTTATCAAAGAAATGGCTTGACCACAAAGGAGACAAGGTTGGACAAGTTGGGCATGACCTGGGCCTTACCTGGAACTTGCTGACCTGACAGACCCACTGGCAAGGGTTTGGGCAAGGTTTTGGGGAAGGCAGGCACCTAGATGTGGCAGAGAGAATAGCTTCTGAGCTGCTGCCTCCCAAGGAGGTAAATGGGAGCACTGCTCTCTCTTCACTAGTGTTTGTGCAACAGTTTTGACTCCTCCTACTGATATCCCAGTGGTTCAGATTAAGGCTTGTTTCCTTGGCTGCTTCCATGCAGCTGTGCCTTGTTGAGGGAAACCATAAAGAAATATAAACCTTTAGAAGTTAGGAGTAACAGCATTTTACCTTACTTTCAACCTGTGGGGTTTTATTTATTTATTTATTATTTTTATTTTATTTTTTTTAAAAATTATTATTTTAAATAAAATTAAGTCTTTCAAGTTTATTCCTTCTTTTGGGATGGACAAACTTTTGCTGCCCAACTCATCTGTGAGAAGCTGCTTTCTGCAGAATGACAGGTTTTGAGGAAAGAATTAGCACATGCAGCACAAAAGGTGTAAAAGCCAAGGACTCTTTCTGCCAGATGTCTGCAGCCTTGTCAGCCCTGCATTCAACTGTACATTTACATTTACTGTGTACATTGTTCCAGATGATAATCTAAAGAAAATCTGACTGCAATCTACTACCTTAATTTTGTATTGAGACCATATTAAAATTATTTTCATCATTGAAACATTAGCGCTTGATCTTAATTACCTAATTGATGTTTATCATGAAAATTAGTAAATATATAAAATCTGTAATTGAAAATGAGTAAATACCCAAAACATCTGTTACAAGTTTTGCCAGTGTTTATGCATCTGCAGCTTGTGTTTTTTGTCTCTTTCTGAAGGTGAAGAACAAGAGTTTTATTCTCCTTAGGCTGACTTACCTGTTTTAAAATTCAAAATCAATACATTTGTATAGTTAGTGCATCTGTAACAGGAATGACAAGACTGTGCTTTGCAGTGCAACCCTTTTGACATCCTACAATCCCAGTCTGGTAATGATGTATCTGTTGGGAGGATGAAAAGCAGAAGTGTGCTAAAGGGAGTGAGAAAGATCTGCTGACCTGGAACCAGTCAGATCTGTAGAGGCATTTAGACTGAGAACTTCATAAGCCAGGAGCACTACTTAACAAAACATAAATTAAAACTTGGGAGAGATCAATTTATTAAATGTGTAGAGCATCTGTGATTCCTACTTTAAAAAGCACTTTAACACTCATAAAAATGAGGCATGTCTCAAAGCAAGATCTAATGGCTTTTGAAGATTCATAAATTTCAGTAACAACGCACCTTTGAGCACCCGATGAACTTAAGCTGTACAAACATAGCATGAGGAATTCCAGCAGAAATTCTGTGCCCATGTAGGTTCCAAAAAGAGAACTAACTTTTTACAGGTCCTAATTTGAATGTGTGATTTGCAGTTTCCTTGAGTATAATCACAGTTTGTTTTTACTAACAACTTTCAGTTTATGGGAAGACAAAAACTGACATCTATAATGATCTGGAGGGCAGAGTTTGAACCCCTAATGCTTCAGGAGGATTTTGTTCTGGGCTGCATCACCTTGGGATCATGATCTTTGGGCTGGCAGAGGGGTAAAGCCTTGGTTTGCTGTTAGCAGTATGTAAGATCTAGTAATCTATAATAATCTACTGAAGATCTATAATATAAGACATGTTTCCTATATCATTCTTAGAAGAGCTTCTGGCAGTCTATGTTGTCGCATTAGCTTGCAAGTGAAACTCATATAATCATTCTAAATACTTGGTACAAACATTTGGGCTGTTTTTTGCTTCTCAGTCCTATGAAATCAGCATGATTGGTTTTCTTCTCATCAGTTTTGGGGATATGAAACAGTTACACTCATTGTATTTGAATTGAAATAGTATAAAATTGGCCCCATAAGAAAATAATCTGGATTTGCATATTATTAGTACCATTTAGCACTCTTTGCTGCAAATAAATAGGGTTCAAAAAGGCAGTGCATGATCTGTTATCTAAATATAAGATACATGATCTATTGTCCCTGCAACAATACCTCTGGACAGCTTCTTTTTACAGGATGCAATTGTAAAAATTCCTGTAGTACCTGGGGGAGAAACGACTTTTCAACTTTTATATAGTTTTTATATAGTTACATATATGTGTATTACATGTGTGTAAATACACGTGCAACACACAGACACACATTTCATCTACAAATTGATGTCCATGATATTTTTTGAGCAAAGCCTGCATTAATCCACCTTTTCTGTAAGGACTTTCCTCTGTACCTGAAGGAGACAGATAACAGGCATGTCTTCTGATTTATTAGGAAAGGATTAGTCCTGATAGAACTAGACGAGTGGGACAACAAATATTTTTCTTCAAACAGCCATTTCCCTCTATCTGCTTATTTTGTTTAAAACACGGTCACTGAAATAATAATGAGAGAACCCTGACTGCAAATTAATCGGTTTAAACAAAAAATAATCCATACTTTATTAACTGATATGCAGTTTGCTTTGTTCAGTGTTTAAGCTTTATATCTCAGTAGTGCAAACAACTTAGTGTGGGAATGAGTTTCCTTTCTCCTGCAGTCATTGAGCACACCTTTACTAACTCGCCTAGTACTTTGGATGAGAAAATGGTTTTACTGCATTGCTCCTGCTTTGTTCAAGATTTCTCTCCAGGATGTATAAAGTCCTGAAAAATTCCTGGTGTTAATCCAGTTGCACTCTCTGGACTGTGTGGACTGTGATGCCTCACAGTGCTATTTGCCTCCAAAAATGTTGTTTCTCCTTGCAGAGCTGTAGCTAAATCGGGTGCCTCTCCCACCTCAGCCTTGCTCTGGTGCTCATTCAGAAATAAAATAATGCATGAAAACCCCACATCTTCCTGCACCAGAGGATAAGTGCAGTCTGTAACTACTGACCACAAGTGTTTTCACCGAGCAGGGAGACACTGATTGTCTCTAATTGCTGGGAGTTGCCCAGTTCTTGCAGCAGGGGGAAAGAGAAGCTTGAGGGGCCAAGATGCTGCTGGCTGAGGGAGGAGAAAAAGAGCAGTCAAAGAAGCTCAGAGGAAGAGTTTGGAAAAGCCATTCTTGTCTGTATTTATAACCAAACAATGGCTGGTTATGCTGGTTGCTGTTGGTTATTGGTGGGGGTTCCTCTGGGAGTGAAAATTAAATCCTCATTAGGCTTTATTATCTATCTAAGATTAATCAGATTAACATAATTTGCAATTGCAATGTACGCATAAATGCTTTTTGTGTGCAGCTGATTCCTTCAGAAGGAACTCATTGAGCATGCCAGAATCAGTCCAACTGCAGTGATCCAGCCCAGGTGGGGGTCACATTTTCTGGCTTCATGAACCCATTAAAACCAGAACGCCTTGGAAGGGAGGAAGGTGAACCATCCCTCTGCCCAGCTGCACGAGGGGTAACGGCTTCACAAGGATGTGGCAAGAGTTAAGTCATTGCGTTTCCAAAATGCCTTAAAATTTTTGGATGAGAGCTGCTGTAGGAGTGAAAACTAAGTCAGTGTCACACTAACACTGTCCAAGTCAGATGGCTCAGAAAGAACCAGAGATGAAAAGGGTCTTTGGAGTTGGGCATTGTATAAGTGTGCGTTGGACCTGGGAGATCCTGTTCCTGGTGATTAACATTAATGTGTTTACTTTATGGTAGTTTATATCTTGGGTACCAATGAAAGATTAACAAAGAGGAAAAGCAATGTGCGTGTACCTTCTCTAATGCCTACACACATAATTAATCATTTTATGAGAACTGAGGAAATCGTGCAGAGAAGGTGCAGTTACAGCAACAGGAAATGGGCCATTTTAAGAGGTCTTTGTTGTGCTTTTTCAGCGTGTGGGGGGTGACTTTAAATGGGGAAGGCTTATTATATTAATAATTCAGGAAACAGTAAATAAATAAAATGTGAGACAGTTAATCTAAATTTAAGTGCCAGGGCTTGGATCCAGCTTTGGAGGATAACACAGGAAACTCCAAAACATGTAGTGCTTTTTGCAGAGAAAGTTTATCTCGGCGTTGCCGTCTGGCAGTGAAGGATGGGGGGCCCCGGGGCTGATAGTTTATGCAGCCACAGCAGCTGAGGTGGGTCTCTGCAGCTCCAGTCACCAAAGCTCACAGAAGGAGCTCTGCAAGCCAAGGAGGTGGCACAAAAGTCCAAGGTTTTTATGAGAGTTTCCAAGTTGATCATCGTTTATGGGTTATTTCACTTTCCAGGGGTGGAAGTATCTTGAGTGACATGGCCTCTACTTCTTCTGGATGTGGCTGAGACATCCTCTGTTCCACACTATTGCAGAGTTTCACACAACTGTGATGATCATCAAATATTTTAAGGTCTGCGATAACATGTACTGACAACTGCTCTTGTTCATGTGCTAAGAACAAAAATGATGAATGTTTAATGTAATAGCTCAGAAATATACATTTATCACACTTCGTTTCCTATGAACATGTTGCTTTTAATGAGAAATTTTTGTATGAATAACAAAAGATGAAACTTGCTGTGAAAGACCTACCTGTAATGTTCAGCATGAATGAATGTTAGCTAGGGCTAGTAATTTCTGAGAGCTACTCACAAGTGCAATTAAACTCCTTAAAGTAATGGCTCCCATAGGAATAAGCTGCTTCAAACAGAAAAGTTATTTTACACTCCCTCCTCCTATTTAAAAAGTCTCAGATGTATTCTATAACCCTTCTAGGATGGTCTTTACCTGAAGGTTCTTGTGTAATCTGGCACTCTACAACTGACCAACATCTTTCTACTGAAATTTGTATAGTGATTTGTTTGGAGACTCTAGGGTGATCTCTAGTTACTGATCGAGTGAGGAGTTTCAGATGTTTCAATATTTTGGGATGTCCAGCTGGCATATCCTAAATATCAGTATAGTAACAGGATTCCTGAAAATAATAGGAATGACGTAGTACATAAGAGCAGTAAAAAGACCACTAGAGGCCAATACGTTTTTCTTAATAAAATATGTCTTCCTTAATAAAATTGTTTGGTACAGATTATGTAAAATTTTCAGTATTTTGCAAGGACCTCATTAAAATAAGCATCTTTAAATGAGGTAAAAGGTAATAGAGTTTAAGATCCTAGCTGTTAGCATGCAATTTGTGCAGTTTCAACAATTTTGTTTTACTATCACATACATTTGTCGTTCTGCTTTGAATTTTTTGAATCAACTGTCCTTCTTCCCAGCTGGTGGAATTTTTGGTTTGATGTTTTTCCTGAGAGCAAAATTTAAGTTCACCTTCTCCCTCTCTCTCTTTGAAATTCACAGTGAGATCAAATTCTTTCTCTCTATTCTTCAGACACAGGCAACAAAGTGCTATGAAAAGAGGGGTGAAATGTGAGTCAGTGGATTTTCTAACAAAATATTTCCAATATGGTGCCATAAAGGTGCTTTTTGGGCTGTTTTTCTGATGCTATTTCCAGGTCTTAGAGAGCTGATCTTCATTTCCTTGCTTTTGTGTTGGTGTATGTGAATATGCTGATATAAATATAAACTTGCACATTTATTTACACCCCCCCATACATGCATACTGTAAGTATGTACCCATGGTGTAAAGATAACTCAAGTTATGTCATTTGTAACATGTGACGTGCCTTCTCAAGAAGTGTGATTTCACTTTATTTTTTGGCCACTTTCTGTGTTGTACCTGCCTTGCACAGACAGTCTTTTACTATTGTTCTTGGGGCTGACATTGCTTTGTATGATGGTTCATCTCCTTCCATCCCAAGACTGAAAATGTCTTCATCTTTTAGAAAGTATATTCTCGAGCCACAATCTTCAGCAGGAGAAAAATATACCATTTTGCTCTACAGATTTAGAACTCATTTTAATGTAATATCTGCCAACACTTAAACTAAAAATATTTCAAATGTCATATATTTAATTTAGGGGAGTTTTCCGGCTCATACGAATGCTTTTTCAGAGGCATTGCTTCAAATTTAGGAAAGATACCATATAATTGGTCACTATTCTAGTGAGATTAATTAGAGATGCAGCGATGAGTGAGAATTACATACCTTTCTGACATACCTTGTTGATTGCAGGTGTGTAACATTAAGACAAACTTCTCTGTTGTGACTCCATTCCTGTTTTTCCCATAATATTGCTGAGTCTTGATTCACCAAGCTTAGATTCATTCACACACAGAAAAGGGTGTATAATCTTTTAATAAAAGGATGGTTTATCTTAACAGGAAAAGGCATTTTTCTCTTTAATTTCTCTCGAGGTCTAGGTTGTCTTAAACTTGTATGTACATAAATTTGTAAGCTTGTACTAAAAGGTAACTTCAGTCCTATTCAAGTCCCTTTTGCCTAAATTGTAAATCTTGCATGAGGAGATTACTAAAACATGCCTAAACTCCTTTCAACCTTTATCTCACTTCATGGGAGATTTTAGACATATTTTCCTGTTTCAATATTCTGACAGTTGTTTTCTTGGTTTGGCTTAATTTTTTATTTCCTTTGCATGAGAATAAATTTAAAAAAACCTAGAAATGGATGCTGAGAACCTGAGCCCCAAATTCTTTTCCCCTGGCTCTGCCACTGACTCACTCTGTGCTCTTGGTCATGTCACCAGTGGAAAGGAAATAATGACAATAATAAAGAGAAATCGCAGCTTCCTTATGGTTGAATGCAGTCCTTGTGAGAAAAAAAATTGTAGACTCTTTAAAGCCTCGGTATTACACGTAACCACCATGTATCCATTAGACAAATACACTGCACTAAAAATCTTTGGTTTAAAAAGTACTATGGTCTGTGTAACAGCTAGTGGTTGGTTTGATTATTTATAGTTACTGTCCTAAAAAAGCACAAGTTTTTTACCACAAATTAAAACCTACGTTAGCAGTTCTTAGTAGGTAGCAGAGCAAAGCCTACTTAAATTAAACTTAGAAATTTATTTGAGCTAAATAATAATGCATAATAGCCTAAATAATAAGCTTAGACCATTCATAATATAAATTATTTTTACTGCAGACATCCTACAATCAAACACGAACGGAATTTTAACTGCACTTTGCATGATCAAGTCACATATCTTGCAAAGATACAGTTGAAATCCTGAGCAAGGGGATTAAGCCTTCCCTTCCAAGACCATTGTTTTGCTCTGGTTCACTTTGTTCTTAGAAGGAAAAAGGAGAAGGTGTACTTATGGAAAGACCTGACATTGTCACACAAAAAAAGCTGTTATTCAGGGTGTAGTGTCAGTGCTTCTTTCGGTGTCTCAATGTACCTACCTGGTTCATAATGAGCAATATGCTTGACCTAACATTATGGCAGTACACTTGGGAAACCTGCAAAATCAAGAACCAAACAGCTCTGGCAATGAAGGGTGAGTCTCATCTATTACAACCTTGTTTTTCGCTGGGTAAATGGGGGAAGAAAAAGTTAAAAACCCTAAAAGCTGAAGGCAGGATGAGAGTAACTGCAGAAAAGTAGACTCAATGCCAAGTAGCACTGTTATATTCTTTTCTAGGGTAAGAAAATAATTAATTCAATCTAATAAGCTGAGTCTTTCCCTCTAATTTATTTTGGGACTATATCACATAGCAGGAAAGGAAATAAACAACATTTGTCTGCCTAACATGAGCACAAACACATTTAATGGCTTCTGGTGCTCTGAAATGTATTTGGTGCAGCAATGTCTTATTAAAAGGTATGACACCAGAAGCTTGTACAGTGGCAAAAGCTATGAGTCTTGATTTTTGTAGTTAATTTTGTCTTAATGGTGGGGTAGCTGGGTATCAGTACCGTGCCTGTACACACATCTAGTGCACTTGAATTAATACTCCTTGTGGTCCAGGACCCCAGCTGATTCTCTGCATAGCTGAGGTAATTGACAGTCTGAAGCAATGGACTAACATGACCCCAGGTGCCTGACTGAGCTCCTGACAATCTTCTCAATTCAGCATACAGCTAATTGGTGCAGTAGCTTTCCAGGTTTGGAAGCTGGACCCTCCTGAATGTCCTCTGGCAGCTCCTGCTGTGTCCAGACTGATTTGTGTACCTAAATGTGTCTATTAGTATCCTAGGTGGATAATCCACTCTAAAGACTCCCCAAGCTGCTGCAGAGCAAAATGTTGTAGATTAGGCACTCTTTTATAAAGAGTTGGTAGAAACTCATCCAGAGGGTGCAGAAGTGGTCCCATAGGACATTTTTTTTCCAGTAGTTAAGGTATTTAGAGTTATTTTGAATGTACTTTAAAAAACCTCAATGATGATGGATCATGCATATGCTATGGTGGTCATGTGGGACAACTTGCAGGGGAATTACTAGGAATTCAGCAGAAGAGGGAGCTCAGGGAACCTCAGCTGATCCAGCTGACAGTGCTATCATGGGGACCCTTGAAACAGGCTCCTGCTACCTTTCCAAGGGATCACTCTGTATGAAAGACCTGGGTAACATGAATGTTACCCTATGCTAAGATTGGAATAATGTAGGCTTATTTTTAAAATGCACACAGATCACAAGTGCCTGTACCATAGTACAAATCACTCTGTACCCTTCGAGTGTCATCACAGGGCAGAGTTAAAGGTCACTGTGCCAAAGGAACAGCCATGCTAGTGATGCAAATCTTGATGCTAAGATTTGTTTTCCTTTTAAAATGTAGTTCAGTTATTAAGGAGAGATGCAACACCTGAATAAGAGATGGTGAGACTGTTAACTTATGGGAGAGAGGAATTCACCAACAACCAAACCTGTAATGGTTCCAGCTGGTTGTGCAAAATATATATTACATGGTGAATCAGCTTTTTGAGAGCCAGTAATAATTTTACTACTTTTTCTGTGGATACTGTTGCTCCATTGATATAACTTGTTTTAAAAAAGACCATGCCTGGTATTTATGAACTTGCCCTAGGTTCTTTTAATACTTGTACTTCACATTCTTGAGAGAAACGTAATTGCATAATGCAGATACAGGTATGTATTTCCTTTCACAAGTATATACTTTATCAAAACTACTTTTGAAAATATAAAGTGCCTGTTTATAAAAATATAAGATCAAATTAATTTTGTATCTGTGTTGAACAAGTAATCCAGAACTACATTCACAGACTTAAGCAGAAATATGCCATTGATTTCAGTTCAGAATACAACCTTACAATCACACATCCTTATAAACTCACACTGATGTCTATACTGCCATGTACCAAGGCTAATTATGACTCTGAAACCTAGTATTTTGTTTTTATTTTCAAAATTATTGGTATTCAATCAAGGAATATCCCCACAGAGAGGAAAGTTTGACTAGATCCATTGTATCTTCCTGGCTTCTGAGAGGGATGATGCTCAGAGCTCCTGCATGTCCAAAGAATGGCGTATCATTCCTTTATATTTCATAGCAAGAGAACAAATTCTTCTTGCTGTATGACTTGTTTATCTGTAAAATGAAACTGTAATCTGCAGAAAGTTTCTTTACCTGTGTCCCTGATAAAAGAAAATGTAAATACATGATGTGGTTGAAAATGTAGCTGAGGAGATGGGCTCTTTCAATGAGCTAGAATTAGTTCACCTCTGTGGTGTTTCCACAAAGTGCTGCCTCGGTATTGGCTCTTTCAGGGTCTTTGTCTTCGGGTTTTTCTTCAGTTTATGGAGGTTCATTTGTCAGCTTGGAAACTGCTCATGGCTCTTCGTGATGCAGTGGCACCTTCCATGATGACATGGAAGAAGGAGCCAACCTTTTGGTTGGAAGAAGGATACAGCCTTTTCTAACGGGGAGAACATTACCTTTCTAACACTTAAGCTATCAGGAGTCCTATGTTGTAAATCCAGAAATTTGTTATAAAATCTTTCAAAGACAAAAACTACATATTGCTCACATTTGAGGAAAGTTTCATGTGTGTTGGTCACATTTCATGTTGCAGCCATCCACTGAACTGTACTTTGTAAAACTCTTGTCCTAGTATGTGTCACATGTTCTCCATGTAAATAGCCATGTTGTTATCACAGGGTTGTCAAACAGTGAGAATTGCCAGCCACACAATATATATGGCAAAAACTCATGCTGTGTTCTGGATCAAGGGTGCTTGCTTTTGAAATAATGGGTTTTTAACGTCTGTGTTAAGGGTTTTGTTGTGTTTCTTTTCAATTTTTTATTTATATTTTAATGTTTAAAAATTTGAATATGTTCAGGAATTTTTAATTAGAATGGAGTGTATTCAGTTTGCCTAATTTCTAACCTATCTGAACATAAGAAGTTTAAAAGTTTAGTCAGAACACAAATGTTCTTGAGCTTATGTTTTTTCTATGAGTGATTAAGAAAAAAGAAGGGGGATGAAAAAGCTTTATGGACAATTCAGTACATAAATAAAGAATTGGATGAAAAGATGATGAAGGAGCAAAATTAAAAGAGTGATTGTCTCCTTTCCCACAAGAACAGGTTGAAATAAAAAAGAAAATAAAGTCACATCTTAAATTAAATGCATATAGCATTCACTTTTATGGTAGTTTAACCATTTTAAAAGAACACATACAAGATTATCTACATTATTTACAGATTTCTTAGAAAAAGCCTCTGTTTCTAAGCTGAATTGCTCCTGGGATAGAAAAATGGTTTAAATTATAGGGATGAAATGGTATAGACATGCTAGTTTGAAAACCCAAACAATAGTCTAAGAGGAGTGCAAGCTCTGGACTTTGCAGCAGTCATCCATTCTGGCTGTTAATGATTATCCTAAGCCCTGTGGAATTCAAGGATGATAGAAATGCTCAAGAAACTGGAGGTTTAGCTTGATGGCTGCTAGAAAAACAGAAAATGGTAATATTGCTTGAATGTGGTTCATTCTAAAAGTATTTGGTCTTTTTTTTTTTTCCCCTCAGCTGTTGACTCATCACTTGGTGTGCAAGTGATGTTTCTATATTCACTAGAAATGTTGTATCTGTTACAGGCACACTCAGCAGAGATTCTTATGGATAATCCAAAAGCTTTATGGCATGCCTGATAAAAAACTTCACTTATCCAGATTTAAATACCCTCCAAGTTTAACAACATAACAAACCAGTTTATTTGAGAACATACATTTCTATACAAGAGGTTATGGCTTATTTAATAGCCCTTGTGACTTTCTGGATGATGATCACTCAACTTGTGGGTGGTGATCACTTTCTCAATTGTCAAATATAGCCAGGAGGACTTCCTGAGTGGTATGCCAACATGGGGAGTGGACTGTGGTGGGTATCACCTACACTAGATAGGTTTGAAATGCCATCTGGAAGGTCACTGCAACAGAGAAAAGTTGTATTTTCTTTCCAGGGAAGAGGCTGCCTAGTTTGCATACAGATCTGGGACTGCTTTGCCAAGCGTTGACCTCAGTTGCCCACTCATTAATATTTTTTTTAATTTAAAATATGTTTATTTTTGAGCATGGAATGCACTTCAGGGAAGCAGTGCTTTCTAATTTTCCTCCCATAGTCCTGTCAGCAAACACAGCAACTGTGTTTTCCCTTTTGAAATTAACTGCTTTTGCAATGGCCCATTTGGTGTGCTGAATGCCAGGTTAGAAGAGCTACTGCTAGAGCTTTTGCCAAAACTAATGCCCATCTGCAAGTGACTCTGAACAGCAATGGGATTTTAAATCATGGGTTCAAAGACAAATTGTTGTTTTCAGTACTCTTTGTGGTGCCATACAACCAAAACCATAAAAACCCCCACCTTTGCCACTATTTGCTGTCTTTGTTCATGGGAGACAAAACAGACACACAACCAGTAGTAGGCAAAACCACAAGCTGACCCAGCTCAAGGACCACCTGGCAGCTCTTTGGAGAGATGTTCTGTGCACTGTTTAGCTACTTGCACCTCCTGCAGCTGAGTTGCACAGTCCAGGTTTACCAGACTAGTAAACAACTAGAGAATGCCAATGGAAAAGACTTTTGCTTCTCCTAAAGTGGGATCAAAACCTAAAGGTGGATCCTGTTGTTTTCTTGATTTTTTTTTTTTTGTTAGTTTTGTGGGGTGTGTGGGGGGGTTGTTTGTTTTGGTTTTTTTCTGTTTGTTTTTCCCCCTTTGTTCTTTTGGTTTGGTTTGGTTTGTATTTTTTGAGGAGGACAGATGATGAGTTCAGATCAGAAGTGAAAAGAGGGAAACAGATACAGTTCTACCTTAGTCTCTCTGCCTCATTTCAGTTGAATTCCTCATACCCTTTTTGATTTAACTACATTTTCCTGCTGGAGAACTCTCACTGGAATTCAATTTAGCAAGATAAAGTAGCATCATATGTAGCTGCAGAGTTATAAACCCTACTTGCAACCTCAGAAGACAGTTAATTAAGGTATTGAATAAATATAATGAAATTACCAGGTGAATAACAAAGAATATATTCTTATGAATAGTTTTTGTGAACGTGAAGACAGATGCAGAATAGATCCACATTATTCTCAAGGAAAATTATTTCCAGGTCCAAAAAAAGAATCTTCAAAAAAATGTGTGTAAAGACTGTAACAATATGCCAGTAATCAACAGAACACTTACTATGGCAGCTCCCTATATTTATCAACAAGATTCTTGATTCTAGAACTGTTCCATCTAAAAATGATACTTATAAAAGTATTTGTCCAAAAGTCAGCAGTACTGTAAAACTCCAAATTTAAAAATCTTTGTATGTTTGAAATCAGTATTTACATGTTCACTACTTCATGTCCCCATAATAAATGCAGTTAAGTTCAGAGGCACTCAGTGACTTGTGGGAGTCCATGAACTGTGAGTACAATGCAGTTCATACAGTAGAAATAAAGCCAAACAGCCCATGCTTAATGAGCTGAATGCTGTGGTATGTCTGTAAGTTAAGAATGTTGTAGAGATATTTAGAGAAAAACATAGTTTGCTTTGTGGAATGCAAGAATTATTAATTAGTAATCTATTTCTAAATTGCATTTCCAAACCACATAGATTAACAATATATTTATGGTTTCTTGGTTCATCATAGTGGAGTTGATTTTTCCAGTCTGCACTTACCAATTTTGGAAGAATCCTTCCCACTGGTGAAGTTTCACAGGGGAAAAAGAAAACAAGATTTAAACCATAAAAATTCTTGACAAGGTTGCAAACCTTTCCCCCACTTTTTAAATTATTTTGACATGCTTTCTACTTACTGAGAGATGTACTGTGGTTTGTGGCTTGGATTTTCATACATTTTTATGCTTAATTATTTTCTTTCTTAGTGGTTTTTTGTAATCCCAGAAGATTATATAAGGGTCTTTAATTTTGGGGTAATTGTAAGGGAAGATGGGGGTGAGGAAGTCCATTGCATCATAAGGTAAATGCATGAGATTTCTTCTGATTACAGAGTTCTACCAGATACATCCTGTGTGCATATGTTTCAAGGAGAATTTTCTTTTTAGTGTTTTATCTTTGTAGATTTCCAAATCTCCTCTGTTAAGATAGGGATCATTTTACTGAAGCATTCCTCAAACACAAGAGTCACTGTTTTTCCTCTCTCAGAGATAATGTTTCTCCAGTTGATGAAATTGTTGATACAGGAAAGATGCAAATTGTGTTCAAGGATTTGAGAATTTTTGCCTGTAGTCCTAGGAGAAAGACACATAAGGCTTATTTTCCAGCTAAAGAGTGTTAAAATCAGTAACAGTGAAACATAACCACTTTCTGGTTATCTTTGGTGTGAAGAACCCTTTACACTACCTTGGGAACACAGCAGGTTTTAGAGTGGGTATAAATTACACAGTAGGAATTCAGAAGGGTCTGAGCATTTGTGGGTCACAAGCCTTTGCCATCAGAAATACCGAGTGGAGAATTCTGCAAAGTGCCCTTGTGGAATGGAAGGAAGTGTTAAATCATGGTATGAAGAGAGATACCTGGCTGCTGAGAGAAAAGCAGCACGACCACTTCAAGACTATTGGAGCTGCAAAGTTGTGGCTACTACCAAACAAACCCCTGTATGTAACAGGTTTTCACACCTCGAGAATGGGGTGGTTAATTCAACTGCAGTAGTGTGTTTGTTCATGTAATGTGACATGTAATTACTCTTATCAGTCATATTTATAATTTCATTTTTGAAAAAAACAGATATATTCTGGCAAGATGCATTTCCCATAAAATCAATCTGATTGACATTGACATTAGCTCACTGCTGCCTTCTAAGTGACTGTCTCCCATATCAGCCTTTCAAATATTTTGTTTAGATCTAAATCATGCCAACTGGGCCATGATTTCCCATAGTATGTTGTGTATGCTTATTAAATTCTAGCACAATAGAATTTTTTTCCCCAAGACCTTTGAAATGTCATAATAATTCAAAACTTTCTTAAAAGTAACTCTCTTTATACATAAAGAACTCAGTTATCTCTCAATGATGTCATTAGTATTTTGTTTTAGAAGTAACAATAGCTCCTTAACATCCTCCATGGTTAATGGCAGAATATCTATTAGATATCTAATTTTGGAATTAGATGGCATAAAATATGCCCTCTTACTTGTGATGGGCAAGAAATCATCCTTGTTTTGGATTGGTTATAATCATAAGGCAAGATTTTATTTAAAGTATCTCTTGCTTAATCCTACCAGATATCTGCTTTTCATTCACTCAGTTTGTTAGTTTTACCCATCATACACCTCTATTATGTGTCTATCTCTTTGTAGACATTGCTAGCAGTGTTCTGGTTTGGTATTATTACTTATTTTACTTTCATCTCCTTTATTAACCAGGGTAGTTTTCACTGGGAGAAACCTTTACTTACTAATGCGAAGTTCTTGAGGAACTGCCAGTTATCCTTAACATTTTACTGGTCTTTACTCCATGCTCCTGAGGGTGGTCCAAATGACTGCTCTGAAGACATCTTTACCATGGGTCCATGCTCACTGGTCAAGCTGAGGAAGGAGCTAAGTGGAACAGAGAGATGGACAGTGTCAAAACGTAAGAAGAGGGCAAAAAATATAATGAGATCACTTCAGAGCCCTACAAGAGGCTGTTCTTTACTACTGTCTGCTTTGAAGGACTGAGACTTTGGTACATATTTCCATTTGTGGTTCTTCTTAATGTTAAAGTTGATGTCAGGCAAGAATAACAAGGATTTACAGTGATTGCTACCAAACTAATACCAGGGAAATTTAAAGTCAGTCTTGACTTCTGCAATAGAACAACAGTGCACCACACTTTTTTTTTCATTAGTGAAAGGGTTATCAGAAACAAGGTTTGTTGACCAGAATGGAAGATATTTTCCTTTGTTCAGTTCTTGTTAAGAAATATTTAATAATATTAAAAAAGCACAGATGCTTTAAGTCACCTTTATTTTCTGTTACCTGCATTGGCTTCAAACTTTGACTTTCTGCGAAGTCTTTCATAACATGGCAGGTTTTAATTTTTTTCTGTTTAATTTGTTTTAGTAGAACATATTACTTTATTTATATATACTGGGCAGCTGAGGAGTGAGACTTTGCTCCAGCTGCTCTGGCATGATTGGTAAATGGGTCAAATATCTTTATACCATGTGAAAGTTGCTCATGATATTTTATTTTAATTTTTTTAACCAGAAAATGTATTTGCCAAAAGTGCTGAGCTGCTAAATACTGAACACAAGATGGTATTGCTGGGAAGAGAATTTCTCAGAGGCAAAAGTGGATCTCTTTCAAATGCTGCCATGGGCAGAGGAAAATCCATCCATGTCCCTTTACCATAGTCATCTCATCCACCACAAGCCAGTTCTGTGAGTAAATACCAAGTCAGCTTTGAAAATATATAAGATCTGGTGATCTAAAAGGAAATAGTATGACATATACTTCACAAAACTAATCTACTTTTTACAGTTTCATGCCACTGATTGTGTAGATTTGGGGCAGGGTGGAAGGCTAGGTAGTTTGGAAATTGAAATGCAGAAAAATAAGGAGTGGAAAAGTTTTGTCATAATATCTGGTTATTTTTTCCACAAAAATGCAACATCACTGTAGGATGAGGTAGTGATTATATCTAATTATTTGCTGCTTTATCAAGACAAATTGCTATTCCTCACTCCCATTTGAAAACTGGGAACAGGTGGGAAAAAACCCATGCACCTTTGCATACTGTAACTGTATTTAGTTCATTTTGACCTAGGAAGAAGCAGATCATGGGTTATTAGAACTAATTGGCAGTTTTGTTAAGAACCTCTGCTTACTTACAAGCACTTTGTCAGCAGCTAAAATGTCTTTCACAATTAGAAAACAAAGTAGAATTGTGGCTTCAGATTTTGTCTGTCCTATCTGTGCAAAGAGCTCTGCCTTTCTCTCTGTTACAGGTAGTGCAATGGATTGCTGAATTTTCATGCATTCCTTTCAAATTGAAGGGGGTGATTTTACACCATTTAGGATGAATCCTCTGTCAGGAGTTCTTATTGCCAAATGGTTGCATAATTTTACGGATGAATTACAGTGGCCCCTTAATGTGCAGCTGCAGCTGGGGACAAGCTCGTGTAGGTGTTAATCCTTCCTCAAACCATCCAACCAGGGAGATGTGCTGGCATCAAAATGGCTTTAGCAGGAAGCTGTTGTGCTCTTCCTGTCTTCCTCTCAGTGTTGATTTTGGGTCAGCTCTGTTTTCTGAGGATGTCCACCTTCTTTCTGAACCCAGCATCCCCTGGGCAGGAACAGACCTGGGGGCTCAGTGTGCACTTTGCCTGGGTGGGAATGAGCAAACCCTAAAGTGCACTTTGCAGGCAAATATAGCAACGTGTAAGTTTTCAGAACAATTATCAGCCCCCATTATGATACTGCTTTTGCAAAGAAAATTTGGAGTGGGGTGAAGAAAAGTGTAGCAGGAGATTAATAAAGGCTTCAGGAAGTGCTCAGAAAAGTCTCCAGAGTTTAGCAGCATAAAGGCAGCCTAGTGTTTTAAGACAGAAAAGAAAAAGCCTTCCAGATCAGAAACAAAGAAGATTTTTAAAAACCTTACAGCTCTTCTAACTTCAGATTTGAAAGTCACTTACCAGAGGTGACTGTATTTCTAATATGGTTTTATTTAAAAGCTTTTAAACAATGTTGGGGAAAAAAACCTGCTACTCGGCTTGACCTTAGCTCGGTGTGCTTGCAGTACACATGGTAGGAGGCCTTTTTGGTAACGAGAAGCAGCTGTTACTGCCCTCAGCACATAATCTACAAAGCTACTCAGTGGAAGTGAATAACTATTTATTATCCCTTTTCTTGCAAAACTTTTAGGACTAAACAGTAGGTTCGTAAGCATGCCAGAAATAGCACCTCATTTTCCATTGAGTAAGGTCAAAACAAGGCATTGAAAACTGATGATCACCTACTTTAGGAAATAAGAAATGCCTGAAATACCCAGTACAAAGCAACCACACATGGACATCTCTCTGTCCAGCATTGCAAAGTAGGTAGCTCCTTGAACTAATCTGCCAGTTGCTGTTTGGATTTTTCCTGGGTGACATCACTACTGAATTTACTGTTTGGTAAATGATATATAATAGATCTCCCTGTCTCAAAGGAGATTTTCAAAAGAAAGGGAAAAGATCCCCAGGAAGAGTAGATCAAAGAAAAAATTCACTCTCAGGACATGCTCTGTGTTCCTTTTTTTTTTTTTTTTAGAGGCTAAACATTAGCCAGATATTAAAAATTAAGCTGCTGTTTTATCCACAAAAGCATGTGCCTCTCATAGGTCTGTGTGAAAATCCAAAGGACGTGTAAGTCATTCTCAGGGAAGTCTGAAGTCAAGTTTTCCTTGATCTCCCAGACTAAAGCAAGAAGAGGCTTCCTAAACCCATATGTATGAAAATGATGAAAGCTGGTATAATAACTGCTGATAACACTGCAAGAGGATTAGAATAACCTGAATTACCAACATTAAATCCTACAGCTCCCCATAACTATCAGCTACAATAGCTCTGAGAATTCCTTAGCATGGCAAATTAAAAGTAAGGAATTTATGTAAGAGAGCAATGAGGTTCATATGACTCTGTTGCTGGGTACTAAATTATCAAAAATATACAAACATAAAGTTTTCAGCATAATTTCAAAAACTCCAACTGATTTAATATGTACATTTGTAAAAATGAAACAGGGAAGTTCCTTAATAACTTTTTAAAATTATAGTAGGATTCTCCCTGCTCTGTTGTCACCAATGTTTATGATATCCATTACAGTGTATTCCATGGAGGTACATCCAGCACTGACTATTTTAAAATGGAGATATGGATGGTATGACTTTGTGAGCAGGTGAGTAGACAATAGGAGTGGCTGGGGAAACAGCTGAGAGGTATGCATATTTTACATCCCCTGGAAACTGGGCCACAAGTTAAAAGGCATGAAATGTTGGATAAAGCACAGTGATCTTGCATTGTAACATGTGATTTTCATATTTTTTTCAAAAAAGAAAAAAAACACCTCTAAAAGAACAAGCCAAAAGCAGATACACTCGTAACAGCAGTTCTGATTTATCTAAAATAACAGGGAACAGATTTGTGAACACATTTTTATAAGCTAATTTCTTTACCTAACAAAAAATGAACTTGAAGCCTTTGCATGGCAACTCTTGGATATCCATTGTAGTTAATAGCAGCAATGGTTTAAACACAAAAGAGTCTTGTAACTCAAGTTGCTAGTGTAATAACAAGGCTAAGAAATGTAGCGTGCGTTGAGGGACTCCTTATTTGAGTTTCTTGTGCTTTTCAGATTACAGTTGACATGGATGACTGACTCAATCCTGAATATGAAGTAAATACCTTAAAATATATTTAAATAGTTGAGATTTTTTATGCTATGGATTTTAATTAATATAAGGCTATGGCACAATGAATTTCTGTTTCCACAATAGTTGCCACAGGAATGTGAACCACCTCTAACCTTAAATATTGCAGAATAAGTATGAAAATGGTTAATGACAGAACAGTATTTTCCATTTTATAGTTCTGAGAAAATTGGAAGCATATGTTTTAATTGTGTGTCATTTTTTTCCTTTTTGATTATCTGATAAAATCCAAATGAGAGCAGGTTTTGGCCTTATTAGCTCCCTCAAAACCTAAAGGATTCCTACTTATACCTGATTGCCTCTGTTTTCATAATTCCCCAGTTGCCTAATTATGTAGCAAAAAGAAACCCCTGAGTCAGAGTATAAATAGATGATATCTCCACTGGCACAGCTGAAGCTCAATTGATTTCAGCAGAAATGTTCTAAGTTTTCCTCCAAGAAAGGGGGAGGAGACCCACCTGCTTCTCCAAGGCTCTGGTGTCTCAGTAAGCACTCCAGGGAGTGTAACCCACTAAAGCAGTAGTAATAGCAACAGTCTGTGAGGTGCTTTGAGGAAAGCAGCCATCACATCACAGAAAACACAAGAAAATTTGGATAGTACCAGTGCAAAGAGTGGGATAGCTTCCCAACCTCATGTCTGCATTAGGTAGTGCTGATGGGAGGTCACCATTTTCTTTACTCAGTCTCAGTCTGTCTCACTGATACTGAGTGGAACAGCCCTGGGCTGTGAGAAGCACTGGGTTGCCATTAGAGATGTGTGGAAAAGGGACTGATTTTAATGAGTTCTTTTATCTTGACAAAAGCACAAGAACGAACAAAGCCACATAGGTAATTTTTAGACACGGGGTTATTCTCCAGCTGCCTTCTGAAAGGTTTCACTTGGTTATTGGCACTGCAGCATGCAGACTGAAGGTTTGTCTTAGTAAAAACAACAGTGTGCCACTCACTGCAAGATAATAACACCTCTCCACTGGCTCTGGTTGCAGGAAGATCATCACACATGTGTACGCACACACACACAAACGAATGTGCGAAATGCAAAATCCATGCTGCCATTATGGTGATGTGTTTTCCCTTTTCTGCTTGCTTCCAGGTCCTGGGCTGCCATGCTGGAGATTCTGATGATTGTACACTGTGTTCATGATTCATAAATTTATTTGGTTTTTTCAGGCTGGTTTAAAAATACAGAGCTAAATACAACCACCTTTAAGCTTGCTTTATGCATTTCTGGGATGACAGATTGGTTGAATGAGGTAGAAGAACAGCATGAGTTAAAATGTTACAGCTATTGAAGTTATCTGTTTTTATAAAATGCTCTTTAGATGATAAAATTCATTTAGCTAGCACTGCAGGGAACGACGCTTTAGATTTTAACAGTCTTAAGTTTTGTACTTTACCTTGCATTCAAGAAGTTGGACTGTGAGGACCCTGGTACCTATTTGTACTTTTTTGTGTGTGAGTGTGAGACAGAGGAGGACATCAGTTAATCCATCTGCCAGAAGCACGCAAGTGAAGGATCCGATTTTGCAAATCCGGGGTAGTAATGGTGATATTTTCTGCATAGGTATAATCTGGATGCACTCTTTGTAGGATTTCTGGCTGTATGTGCACTGCTGAACAAAGTACATGGACTCAAGAGTGGGCTGGGAGAAGTAGGCTACGTGGGGTAGCATACACATGTGGTGGGCACACTGATTTCAAAGACTCGTCCATGTGACTCTTCAAAGACCTGCGGTACTCTATCAAGTGTTTGTTTTTATCTTTCTTTGTGGTTTTATTTTTATTTTTTTTAAAACTTCCAAGCTCTAAATTTTGCTTTTGAAATCTGACTGGCAGCACAGGTCAGTGAGTTGAGTCACAAATCCCTCACACTGATGTCTCCTTTTCAGGTATCAAACACATGCATGTTTAATGAACAGAGCCCTTCAGGCTAGAAAAATAAACATTCAGATGAGACCTTTTTCCCACTGCTACCACAACCCTAACTCGCAGACAAATGAAAACCTGATGAAGGATATATGACAGGACCTATTCCACTCCCCCTCAATGACCTCAATCTATCATGACTGCAACTGGCCTGTGTCATGGCAAGCAACCCAGGCAACTGTCAGTGTTGCCAATAAATCACCGCAGTCCTAAAGTTATGAGCTCCCTGCAAATGTTGCCATAACTCTTGATGTTCAAGTAGTCACACGCCTTAGGGTTGCAAAAGTTTTGAAGGAGGTTCACTCATGTTGGTGTAATGCTCATTAGATCAAAAAGAAATGTGCCCCCTCACAGAGGAAGAAACGGGAGCAAGTTTATTGTTGCTTCATTCTTGGGGCAAAATGCCTCCTTTGTTCTCCAGCTGGTAATAAGCTGAGGCACCCACCATCATGAGAAGCATATGACAGATGCCTTTCGTTCTTAGAAGAACAGAAGGTTTTCTAAAAAGAGTAGGGCTTCTGGTTCCTCTGAAGTAGCTGCCATGTAAATAGTGGCTGGTAGGTAGTGCTGTGCTGAAGACAGCTTTTGGTCTGTTTTGCATAAGTGGCAGTGTGTACGTGGGAGTTTGGCTGAGCACTATTCCTTTTAGTTATTCTACCCCATTTCTGTCTCTTTCATCCTACCCAGCAATTTTCAGTAATGGAGAGGCTTTCTTTTTCACATTTGAGTCACTGATTCTCTACACTGATATACTAGTAGTAACAACATGGTAACAATTCATTGTCACGTAGATTTCTCCACTGTAAATGTGATTCAGTTTGGTCCAGCACCAGTTAAGTCTCAATAGACCTGAGCTCAGCAAATACTCTGTGCAGTGTTAATAGCCTTTGTGGTGGACAGCACTGCAGTCAGTCCTTGCTCCACAGCACATTGCCTTGCAGCTCTCTTTGTGCAAAACAGCATTGGGAGCAATGTGTTCACTGCTTTGTGCATTCCCAACAGGTGTTTGTTGTTGCATTGCAGAATTTTTAATTTTTGAAGTGGAACAATGCAGCAATTGCTTCAATGCTGAGAAGAGAAATGCTTGTGACTAACTGATGTTTCAGTTCAATAATATTATTTCTGCTTTTACTTTTTAGTGGCATTACACTCAAGAAAGACAGCAGCTCTCTTGACATCCTTGTCCTACATGCTGGCTGTCACTTCTGTCTTTTTGCTTCCTTCAGGATGACAGATACATTGCCACTGAGTGAGCAGAGGCTTCATATCAATCAGTCAAATGCAGTTCTGCTTACAGTGAATAAACTATGCATTCATTGGCACGTACCAGAATAAAAAGACAAGAGAAAATATAACATAATTTTTATATTTAGAGCCTTTCCAGGTGCAAAGAGTGATAAGGAAAACATCCATATTCTGTTAGGAACTTAACATGCATTTAAAAAATCTGCTTTGAAATATGGTAGTAATAGTGTTGTTGTGGTGTGAAGGTCTAGGATTAGAAATTAAATGTTCAAACGAGGAGGTATTGTATTTGTTACACCAACTGGTAGAGTAATAAAAGAAAAAAGCTCTAGGCATGAAAAAAATATTTTCAGGTCTGAAATGCAAGTATGAAATACCAAACTGAGGAGAAACCAACTCCTCTGTTCTTGCCTGGATTATAGTAATCAGTTATCAGTTTGAGGCAAAAGAAGGCAGCAACATCTGAGAATTGAATCAGTGGAAATACAGGTCAAATATTTCTGCTATGATCCTGAGTTGGAATCATTATCCACAGAAATTAACAAGGAGCACTACATTTAAAATACTTAGGAAAAAAAGTCAAATAAGAAAAATGTCAGCAGTCATGGTCTATATAAAAGGAAAGAAAAAGCTCTTTGTTATGTACAAATATGTCTATACTGAAACAAAGATATACTACAGACTCTGAAAGACATATATAGAATTATCAGACTGTGAAACATTCTGCTGTAAGACTCAGACATCCTGTTCTTCTTCGTTACATTTTGCCTTTTCATCTCCCTTTGGCACAAGGTGAGCCATAATAGCCCTCCAGCTATCTTGTCCCAAATCTCCTGGAAGGCCCATGCATGAACCTGGACTGTTAACTAGCATTTCTTAATGTCTGTGAGGTCTGCTCAAGTGCTTTAATGTTAAACATGCCTGCAAAATGTGCAGATCACGGCATATATTGATAGATTTGACCTGAACCTCATGTTGTTTTGTCAAAAATATCTTGCTGCTACTTTTACAGACAGAGGTGTTTCACCTTTCCAGAAGTGCTTCTGCCCAGCAGTGGCATTTCAGCACTCTCTCAGTTTTTGGGAGGAGTTAGACAAGGGGTGAAAGGACTGATGGATACACATTGCCTTATCCATGCAAATGCTCCAGCCACCAGTAGAGCTGTGCCAGTGGGAAAATATTGCCCTTGAATCTTATAGCAGAAAAGGCCTTTGTGTGGCTCAAAGAAGGGATTCTCCTCCCAACCCCACCCCTTGTCTTGCTACAGCTGGATAAACAGGGTTAATTTTAATGTCTCTTGTTACTCAGATCCCATTCCATATGTCCTAATTAACCATTACTTATTCTGGCTAAAGGTTTCTGTTAACACCTTCTTTTCAGTATTTCTCACATGCTGAATAAACAGTCTCATGTACACAGCTCCATTAACATGCAAATGCCCAAGTTACACTTTGTGTTGGACTTCATTATTATGGAAAGATGCATTTCCCAATGGGAGGTCACTTGGACCAGACTTAGTGCAATTAGACGGTTTTGGTGACAGCTCAATATCACATGGGTGAATACTGCAACACTCAATTTTCTTTGAGAATATCTTGCACCCATTTGCTCCTCTTTCCTGCTGAATAGATATGTTGGCAAATCATCTTGCCAAACCAGTGAATTTCAAATCAGTTGATGTGAAGTTCATGTAGAGTGGCATTTGAATTCATGAAGAGTTTTCTGGGGCCAAACTACTGGAATATACCTTTAAAGTAGCTTTTAACCAGTAAACACATGTAATATCATGAGATATGCATGTCCAGTAAAATAAATTGGCTTAGATTTTTGTACTGAGTAAAACAGGCTGCTTGCAAAAAATCTTCAGTTCAATATTAAAAAAAAAGAAAAAATAAAGACTAATTATAATTCATTATACAGTTGTAGCTCTTAAGATGTGGGGAGTCTCGAATTCCTATACACTAAATGAGGACAAATTGATTAATCTAACAATTTTATTACTCAAATTCTTTTCCACCTATAGCACTCATTGTAATTTAGTCACTTGGCTGTGGTGAATGTGAAACATCAATACTTGTTATCTTTAATTCTAACTCGAGACAGATGTTTTCATTATTATATTACTTTTAATGTATAATAAAATACAATATTTTGCCTGGAAAATTACAGTGAGGAAGACCTGGGTTCAGCTGTGTTCTTAACCATCCATCTAAGTTTAAGTGTTTACATTGTTCATGCATGGACACAATTAGCCATGTCCACCATTAAAAATGTTGTAAAAGTGGTTCTGATTCAGAGCCATAACTGTTAGCTTCAGAAGTAAGGATGTAGACATTGAAAAAAATTAAGTTTCAATTCAAAATTTGCAGCACTTACTGGAAAGGAAGTGTAGGAAAGAATGGTGGTGGCTGTTCTGAGCTCTGTCCATAGTGTGGTGGGAGCTGTGGTGGGAGCTGTGGTGGGAGCTGATGGCTGCAGCTGGGCAGGGCTGAAGAAAGATGCTACAGACCACACTTTGCTGGATATTCTCATGTGGTACCCTTTGACAATTTTTCTCTTAAAAGTGAGGAGACGAGGAATGCCCTGAGAAGTTAATTAGCAGCTTTCTGGGAGCAACCTCATGGGCTCATCTGTGTCATTGAGAGCAGATCAGCAGAGTGGTGGCAGCTGCTGACAGTGGTCACTATCAGGTGACTTGAGAGAACAGCAAGGAATTTCAGTAACACCTTTATTTATTCAGTTAACTCAAGCTGCTTATAGTGGTGTAGGAACTTTGTGGAGACAGTGGCATAAGTGCTTTTTATATCAGCTGAGGTGATTTTATTATTTATAGGAAGTCTTAAACATTTTAGGCCTGTGGTACATTTTGGGCTGCAATGCTACCCTGTGACAATTAATTTCATAGCTTTAATAACTTCTGGTATGAAAAAATGTATTTTAGCCTTTAATTAGTTGCTGTCAGGTCACTGAATAGCCTTTTGTTTTTACAATTATTTTAAGAAATCACAAAGCAATTACTTTCTCAGTCACTGTAATTTCGAAATGTGTCTATAATTTCTCTTCTTCTGAGTATTGCCTGTGAAGTAAGTACGCCAGATATTTCCAGTTTCTTTTCTTATGGAAGTATTTTCATGTTGTTATGTCATTCTTTTGAGACCCTTCTATTGTTCCAGATTGTCTTTTACAGTAGCCAGAATTGTAGACTAGTACCCCACTGATTTACTGAGTGACTCCATAATCCCTTTGGTACTATTTTATGCACATATGCTTTATATATCCTTAAAAACCCACATCTGACCCTGTACATTTCAAAAGATACTTGCACAGATCTCCAAAGTGTCACCAGAATTTTTTATTAATGGTTTTCTTACTGTAGAAAATGTTATTTCTTGCAATACATATTGTTTTGCCTGTCTTTCATCTGCCAGGTTGATGTATAGCTGTAGCTTTTTGAAATCCTCTGAAAATCTTCATACTGTTCACTCATCTCAACAACTTAGAATGATTTTGCCTTTATTTTTTAATTGCTTTTTTCTCCTCTTCTGACTCTTTCTGCCATTCTTGAGTTCCTTCCTCAAAGATACTCTTTGAGGTGTATTTGCATTTGCAGCACAGCATCTAGTTCTCCCACAGTTACTCCTGGACCTTGTTTGATATTTACTGTAAAAAATTATCTACTGAAACATTAAATATATATTGCATGAATGTTTAGAATAACGATTTTGTTTAAAGTATTTGTTTCTTTGTTTCATGCCATTGATATTGGGTCCATCAGAAAGCTGTGGTATAGGAAACATCGTAAGTGCTTTTAAAGAGAGAAGAGGACAAATTGCTTCCAAATGAAATACTAAATTTCCATAGTGTGAAAACAGGTAGAGTTATTTTAGGAAGAGTTAATTCGGAAACATCTAATGACAACTTTGTGTCTGAAAAGGAATCAATGTGAGGGTTTTGTAGAACGTTGATGGCTGGCAGAAAGCCTGACCAGTCATGGTCAGTCATGTAAAGGCTGGTTGCAAAGTCTCTGCACATCAAGGTCCGAAAGTGCCCTTGGCAGAGTGTATGGATTACTGGCAAAAGATAGGGCTCCTCAACTATGCATAGAAACTGGAGCTCAGTGGGGAAGGAAGCTGGGAAAGACTGCAAGAATTTCCAAACAGAACATTTTAAAGTGGAAAATGAAGAAAAAGTTATAGAATGTTCCAGATTAAATTGTGTTGGAGCAATTGAATTGTGAAACAAATGATTTGTGTTTGCTACAGAATTTTATTTTAAGAAAGATCTTTAGGGATCTGTAATGTCTGCAGCCTACTACTGTGCACTGTAAATAGTTTAGGTTAACAGAGACCTGGTGCCAGAACAACTGCAAATTTAACATCGCTGGTTCTACCCTCTTTAGAGAGCTGGAACTGCTTCAGGATCCAGTTGCAGCTATTTTATCTTGTGATATATTACAGAAGTCCCCCAACTCCTGGCTTGCTGCTTTTCTACTGGAGGTACATCTCAAATAGCAGTGGTGGAATGCCTCCTGATTTATTTGAGGGTCTGAGTGCAGAACTCTTCAACTGTGTCTCTAGCAGCTAACTGATTTCAGCAGCACATACCAAATAAAAGGGAAAAGGAGCTCTTGCAGTGGAGAAGAAAGCTGGTAGAACCTACATGCTCCAGGAGAAGATAACTTCAGAATGGATAAATCTGAATTAAACTCTAAAGCACAGTGTAGATAATTTAGATTATCTAAATAATCTGCTTTCAGGGAAGTAATTAAACAAATTAAACCCCCTCCAACACCTCTCTGTTCATGGTAAGACATCACAGCTTGGAAGACCAATAAGGTTAGCTCCGATGTAGGCCAAAAACCTGCAGCTCTGCCAAATCTCTGTTCTTTATTCTAGAAGACACTTTTGTTTTCTGATTTTCAGGGTTAACATGCTTGTTGCAATTTACTATGCAACAGTATTTTTCCAGTGTTCACAACTCTACAATTGCTCCTACTTGTTAAGAGATTAAAAAGTCAGTTTTCTTTCTTGAAATAAAATTCCCCTTTTTTTTCTTGAAAAATTGAATTTTCATGATAAATTTTAATTAAATAAAGATCAAAGTCATAATTACTGTTTGGGAAAGTGAAATTAAAATTTAAAGTATCTTTGTGGTGATCTAAGGTAGCATTGTGACACACCATGTACAACTTCCCATGCATTTCAGCAGGACCAAGATTTCATCACTGCTTTTTAATTTTCATTTATCTTTCTTTTCCTGTGATGATTGCTATCAAAATCTTCATTGACAAGCTGATTCACAAGGATCTGAGGTTTTCTTACTCCACATTTTTCTAGTGCTTTACAATGCAAAATAGTTTTTCCTATAGAAAATTCCTATAGGGAAATGCCTTTTCAGAGAAAACTCCAAAACTGTACTGTTCCAGAGACAAAACAAAGACTGTCCAGTCTCGTTTGATCTGGAAGGGACTGTTCCCTGGTCATGCCATTTTCTTTTGAAAAATTGCTTTCAGCAACAAGGTTTTGATGAAGTGGTGATCTGATCTGATGCTGGGATAGAGGTTATACAGAGGCAGAGCAGTGTTAATGGAGTCAAATGTATCTTCCATATTAAGAAATAAAAAAAATCTGTGTTCTTCTGTTTATGTTGCTCAGCATCTTTTTTATTCACATCAGGATGTTACTATTTAGGAAGTAAAGTTTAAGTATTTGCATATTGATTTAAATCCCTTGTTGAGGGAATTGTTGAGGTTTTCTTGTGAGCTTCCAGCATATGTAGAAACAAATACAATAGAAATGTCTGCCAAAATTATCTTTTTTGGGGGGAGGGGAAAGAACCCCCTCATACCTTTCCATGTTACAACAGCTCATTTCTAACATTTAACATCACAGTGAGCGCATACTAACATGTGTACTCTACATGAACTGCATTTTGAAGCAAATGAAGTTACACGCTCTGTTCTTTAAATTTGATTCCCAGCACAACATATGTAATATCTCATAACCAACTGCAGACAGGATAATATTTCTGCCATTTGAATTACCAACAGATCTTTTAATTTATGAGTTTTATTCCATTTTAAAAAGAGTTCTTGTCCAAGTAGTTTTGTTTTCTTGTTAAATATTACACTCAGAATTTATTCCTTGAAAAGTTACCAAGGGTACTTTAAAAAACCTTACCTTTTAGATTTATTTCAAGTGTATGATATGGGAATTTGTAAGATTTTTATGTAGTTTAAACAGAAATAAAACACCAAAACTCTTAGAATATAGACTATTATGAAAATTTGTTGGTGAATTCAGTCTAAGAGTCTGATTTGTGGATTGCAGCAGCACCCAAAGCTGCTGCCCCGTGCCAAATTGGACATGTAGTGTCTTGACTTCAGCAGAGTCTACAAGTGTGCAAACAGTTGAAATAAAAATCTGGAGCAGGTATCAAGCTTGGGGCTGAACCTGGATTTTGCTGTAATCTGCACTTGCCCATAGTTGTTGACTTGGAAAAGTACGACAAAACTCTGTGCATTTCTATGATTCAGAATCTGCTGTGCTGAGCTACATCATCCATCTAATAATTTGAAGGGATCATCTAGGACAATCTTATAATTTTGTGTGTGTCCTGAAGTCTCAATATGACACATGGGTGTCAGAAGGTTCTACAATTTAGACTGGATTTTGCTGTGAAGAACTGTTAGAATGGTTGACCTTCATCTCTGCAGAGGGGCTGAGAAGCTGCAAACATGACTTTTATCTGAGGGGGAGATGTGTTGGCCCGGATACACTTGAGTATTTAGAGTGAAACAAAATTTCAGAATTTATTTTAGCTTAAGCAGCAGTTTTATTGGTATTTAATGTATAGACCTCTCCCCTAAAAAATTTAAAAGTGAAAAATTCAGGACTTCTGTTAGGACAAAATATTCAAAGAATTGAGACAAAAATCTTAGCTCTTCTTTTTCTTGCTTGGCATAAAACTTTAGTTAATAGTTAGTTGTGGTCTTTAGCCTGGTCCTGCATTTTAGATTAGGATTTTTAACAAAATTTTCTGTACATAACTGCAAAACTAACACAGTAGGAGGCAGGGATGGACTTGTGTCTGTGTTTAGCCTGTGAATGACAAATGGTCATACCTTCAAGGCAGAGAAAGAAGTCAGTCCATCTGAGAGAGGCAAAGAGAGAAGTCAACTTTGTAGCACAGAGGTTATGGAAATAATATTACCAGATTGAATAAATTAAGGTACTTAGAAATAAGGGCTCTTATAGCCCTAATGCACCTATTGATTGGAGGGAGAGGAAGGTCTTGAATCTTTGAGCAGGAGTAATGTTTAGAACTAGTGGTCTCAAATACACTTATGAATAATTTTGAATCTTACTGAATATTGAATAATTGAATGTAACCTTTAATGTTCACCAGGTTTTAATTTACAATGTAACTTACAGATGTTTTATTTTATTGCACATTGCAGCTACACTGGTGGCACAATGGCTCCAGGTTATGGATTAAATACCACTGGTTTTGCAGATACCAAATCTCTAGTAGTTCGTATCTCAGGGTTTTTGTTTTTTAGCTGGTTTATTAAAACCTTTAAATGACAGTGGCATCCCACAAACTGCAGTAGCATGGCTCAAGCATCACACTGTGCTTTGAAAATTTATCCTTTCCTGTTCAAGCTGTTGCATTAAAGAAATCTGCATCAAGGTCTTATTCTATATAGCTGAAGGGGTGAGGAAACAGCATATAGCAAATTTTTATTCTCAATTTGTTAATTGAGTATAGTAAAAAAAGAATTTATTGTTTTGATGCGATTAGAGAGTAACAAAGAGTTATAAGTTTTTGCTTTATTGTGCTTTGTGGGCCTTTATTCAGTATTACAGCCTATATGCTTTCTCACAGGCTTTCATCCAAGCATCTGTCTAGGGACAATTAGGCAAGTATTCATTTTGAGTATACATTATGAGGCAATTAAATAAAGTCTGCTCTCCTCAGAGAGGAGATGGAGTGAGATCTGGGACATTAATTACTGAGATGTCATGAGAAACTGTAGTGAAGTAAGTCATCTGGTTCCAGCTTGAGCTTGCAGCCAAGTTGCAAACTCACTGCAACTTGATCCTGCAAGGCAGATCCAGGGGCAGCCCCTCACTTCTCCTGGTGTGTGAGCTTGCTAGAAAGGGAAGGGAGACTGGAGCAAGAAAAAGAAACTCTACCCTTCCTAACAGTTTTGAGAGACATGGGGGCTCTTCATAAGCAAACAGAGCAGTTGCCATTAATCCTTCGAGGAGAAAATGAAAGGGGTACTGAAACTTCCCACTGGTTTCAATTTCCATGCTCCTTACTGAGATGGTCTAGTGAAATGTTTAAACTAAGAAGGCTCAGAAACTCCAGTTTAGCTAGCAAATCAGAATGACTGCTTGTATGTTACATACACACTTCAGTGTTATGGTTAATAATACGAAAATAAATTAAAAAAATTGCTTCCTAAATCAATCAAAAGCTTAGTTTTAAGTAGCAAAACCTTGCATAGGCAATTTGTTGCAAACCCTTCTGCCTGGCACACTTTAGAATCCTCCGTGGGATTTGAGGGCCAAAGCAGTGAGATGGAGGCTATAAAACTGATTATTTAATTTCATGCTTTCCCAGTCAGTCCCATATTTTCTTCTGAGGGCAGCAGGACTGAATTATCATTTCTATGATTCCTTCTTGCATTTCGTGCGACAAGGCAGCAGGCACTATAGCTACAAGAAGGCATTCACAGCTGGTGGAGTATGTAGATGATGACACCACAGCTGTAGGACCATGCCAGGATCCTCAGCAGCAACATTTTGAGCGGAGGTGTGAGTCACAACAACACAATGCATGTCAAGGCCAGAGGAAAAGCTGTAATAGGGTCTGGACAGCAGTGAAAATGTTTCCCAGGCTATAAGGAGGCCATGTTCGCTAGGGCATTGCATCCTTTTAATGACATTACATGGTTTTCACATCACAGTTGGCTTGTGCCCATCTGCCTTGGAGAGTCAATGTGGGCCTAACACTACCCTTCTATGCAAACATTTCCCAAGATGATATAGTCTTAAATAAGACCCAGGCAGGAAGGATTAAATCTTCAAATGTTTTGAAACTGGAGGTGACATGCATGACTAAAAGGGCACGACCTGCAGAGTGTTGACTGGTGATTTTGCTTAGGTTATGTGCTTGAGCATTTGATGGTAAGGTGAAGGAATCACCCCCAACGATCGAGGAAACTGAGCTGATGGGAAGCTTGGAGAGGAAAAGATCAAAGCTTGTTTTTATAGAGTTTAAGTTGGCGGCTGGATCTGCACAGAGAGGTAAGAGACTCATAACAGGCAGTGGGGAACAGGATTTTATGAAGTGGGTGTAGTGTTGTCCAAGATGGACTTGTGAACTTCTTCTGAACAAACAGCATGGAGCTGTTCTGAGAGAAAGGAGGTGGGAACCAGGCCTGGAGGATGACACTGAGGAAATGTGCTTGATTTCTTTGTGTTTTTTGATAATGTGATTATTTTTACACATATAACTTTCTCTATGCACTGGACATATAAAGAAGTACAAAAAGCCAGCACCCTCCCAGTGTGTCCTGCTCCTGGTACCAGGCCGACATGGTGCCACTCAGTCTCACAAATTGTTGTTAGCAGACAAATAACACAAGAAAACTGACTGTGGCACAAACTTGGGTTTGAATGTATCATCAGCTGACATTGCTAGCAAAGCCAGTGAGTAGCATAGGGAAGAATTTAAATCCCCTTATTTTAGTGTCTGGAAGCTGATTTCTGTAAAAAGCAGCCAAATGTCACGAGAATGGACAAATTTAATGAGGGAACCACCTTTCTGTGCGGCAAGAGGCCATGTACATCACAGCAGGGAGGTCACTGCCAACTGGCATGTAGGAAGTGAGATCTGCTCCTTGCTCTTGCTCTGGTTACACCATGAGCAGCTTTGGAGCAGAGAAGCCTGCAAATACCTCAATTAAGACTATTTACTCCCCCCTGCCCCAACCCCAAAAGAGCCTTTGGGCAACCCCCAAGCCCAGCTGCTTTGTGCTTTAAACCACGCCTGTGTTTTTCCCTTTGGCAAGGCAGGGACAAACCCAGCCTTGGATGGAAGTCAAAGCTCTCCAGAGCTGTTCTCACTCACATCCAGCTGTTTGCTGACCACTGAGGCTCTTGTGATGAGGAAGGATGACTGTGGGCAACAATGATCTGTGAATGACTGGTTTTATTTCTTCTCATTGTGTTGGGATGGGGTGAGGGAGACATGAGATCTGCTGTGGTGTTTCCTAGAGATATATTTCCCATAGGAAAGGATGTTCTTGTGCAGCTGCAGTGAGCATTTTGGTGGCTCAGGAGAATGCGGAGGAACATGGTGGGACAGGGGTTGAAGGGAAATTAATTTTGGTTAGGGAACCTGGGTGTTGTGGAACTCAGCTACCTAATTTTGACACTAGGAGTAATTTTTCTTCATGATTGACCCAGATCTGGTTTTCAGAAGCACTGGCTGTGGGCAGATGCTTGCAGATGTGTCTTTACATTTTCTGGGCTGAAAAAAATAAAAGGAAAAAAATCTTGCTAACACATCACTCAGCTTTCTCTCCTGTTAGGTATGGGGTAAAAAGTAAAGAATCTTGAAAGCCCACAACTATTTGTGTTTAGCAATTCAGTGGTTTTATCTCTGCATGAGACCAGGCTAGGATAGAGACTGCCTTGGAAACACAGATTAAAACAGCTCTTTAAATAGTGGCTCCAAGCCCCCTCACTGAAATTTCTCAGGGCAATTTAATTAAAATCAGAGAAGGAGTCTGACTAACACCTCTGAAACTCAGGGACATACATATTTAGTCTGAATTTCACGTCATTTACACAATGGTTCCAAGTACAAATCCCGAGCAAAGTTTAGCCTGGATTCAAACAGTATATGTAAAATTAATTAAAAATGTGTATCTTTTAAAAAAATATTATTACTTCTAAATTTGTGATCTAGGAGGCAGTGGGAAATATTGCAAAACATATTTGTTTAAAATAGTCCAGGAAGTCCAGTCAGTGAACAATCTGTCTTCAAACCAAGCCTGAAACTAGTCTGAATTCTGACAAGTCTTTGAATTAATTACACTCTCCCTTCGCTAGTCAATGAGAAGTTTTTAAACATCCTTTTCCACTTGCTGAGTGATTTGAGGAAGTTTGCATAGTGCATTGCTGCATGATATTCTGGTCTTTCGAGAGTGGACCATCAGAAAATCTACTAAACAATTGTCCAGGTTTGGATAGCAGGAAGGAATACTTGGCACCATCCAGAATGGGCAGTACCCAGTTTGCAGGCATGAATTCTCCAGCTGTGAGCTCTGCTGTGGGGTGAGGCTGGTTAGCAGTTAACACATGGCAAGCAGGGAGCAAGAGGAGTAAGTGGAGGATACAGAAAGGATAGGCAGGGGCATGTTAAGAGAGGGTGTCTAATTAAGATCCCTCAATCGAAATTCAGTTTCTTCCTAGGACAGGCACCTTCACCCTTGCTACATTTGCAAGGCCATTTCTGGGAATGAGGAGAGTCATGAGAGAAAAAATCTCCTCCTTCTTCCAGCCATGTGCACTGGTTCATCCCCTTTCCTTGTGCCTCGCTGGTGTGCAAAGGGAGGTCATGCAGCCAAGCTGCAGTGGCTGAGAGCTGAGTGTCTTCTCTCCATGCTTCTCCAAGTTTCTTTTGTACACTGTGAAGAGAAACAGGTGCCTCCAGGAGGTGATTTATCACACTCATCCTAGAGCCCTGGTTTAGGACTGGATGGATCTGCTATAAGAAGTGGCTGCCTCTTCCCAGAGACCGTAAAGGGAGAAGAGGCTGCTGATTTAGGTAAGCCTGTGAATTTTCAGTAGCTTAAATTGGGTGGGATGACACTTATCTTCAGAAACTAAATGCATGGAGCTTAGTATGACAGTTGCCATAGCAAATAGCAACAATTGTGGTCTGGATGATCAGGCAGTGAGGTGGATTGTGAACTGGTTGAAAGGAAGAAGTCAGAGAATTGTGGTCAATCGGACAGAATCTAGTTGGAAGTCTGTGACTAGTGGAGTCCCTCAGGGGTTGGTACTGAGACCAGCACTATTCAATATTTTCATCAGCGACCTGGATGAGGGAACAGAGTGCACCCTCAGCAAGTTTGCTGATGATGCAAAACTGAGAAGAGTGGCTGACACACCAGAAGGCTGAGCTGTCATTCAGTGAGACCTGGACAGGCTGGAGAGTTGGGCAGGGATAAACTTAATGAAATACAACAAGGGCAAGTGTAGAGTCTTGCATCTGGGGAAGAACAACCCCATGTGCCAGTACAGATTGGGGGCTGGCCTGCTGGAGAGCAGTGTAGGAGAAAGGGACCTGGAGGTCCTGGTGGACAGGAGGATGACCATGAGCCAGCAATGTGCCCTTGTGGCCAAGAAGGCCAATGGTATCCTGGGGTGTATTAGAAGGGGTGTGGTTAGTAGGTCAAGAGAGGTTCTCCTCCCCCTCTATTCTGCCTTGGTGATGCCACATCTGGAGTATTGTGTCCAGTTCTGGGCCCCTCAGTTCAAGAAGGACAGGGAACTGCTTGAGAGTCCAGTGCAGAGCCACAGAGATGATTAAGGGAATGGAACATCTCCCTTATGAGGAAAGGCTGAGGCATCTGGGTCTCTTTAGCTTGCAGGAGATTGAGGGGTGACCTCAACAATGTTTATAAATACATTAAGGGTGAGTGTCAGGAAGACAGAGCCAGGCTCCTGTCAGTGATGTCTAGTGATAGGACAAGGGGCAACAGATGCAAACTGGAGCATAGGAGGTTCCATGTAAATGTGAGGAAAAACTTCTTTACTGTGAGAACGACAGCACTGGAACAGGCTGCCCAGAGAGGTTGTGGAGTCTCCTTCACTGGAGGCATTCAAAACCCAACTGGACAAGTTCCTGTGTGATGTACTCTAGGTGACCCTTCCTGGCAGAGGGGTTGGACTAGATGATCTTTCGGGGTCCCTTCCAACCCCTAAGATTCTGTGATTCTGTGAACAGGAAATTGACATCAGTGTCAGGCTGAACAGGAAGGCAGGAAGCCACAGGAGTTATCAGAATTTCTCTCAATGCTTAATAGTGCCCAAAGCGGTTATTGTTTTGAGAAGCAATTCCACTTGCAACTCATATTCTTCTCCCATAACATTCATGTGAGTCACTGTGACTGGTTCTCTGACTCAAAAAGTCTTTTCCAGCTCTGCCCAGATTCAATGGGCATCTTCCTACAGTGTCTCAGGACTAGCCTCATCCCACCACTGGAGTCCTCACCAGCACAGTCAGTTGCAGTAGGTCACGATGACCTCAGGTAAGGAGTACACCACATTGGAGACTTACATTGAGGAGAACTGTAACTGATAATCTACCTTGTCTGCCATACCCACAGCATGTGAAAGCTTAAGATGTGTCTGCACAGAAATTCAAAACCCGGTATGACTTTTCTTTGCTTAACACCACCCTTTTTCATTTTTCTTAAATGAAAGCACTGATTTTCCATGATTTATGGGTTCTTAACTGGTGAACATCTGAAGGAGACAGGTTTTGCTTTGTCAGAGTAATGCTGCACTTCCTCAGGCTTTTATGTGCCTGAATTTTTGTTTGTAAAGTATCACAAGACTTTTGGCCAGATGTAATACAAATGCTTTAAAATTCACTTGGCTTATTATGAGCATTGATTGTCCTGTGTGTGTGTGTTTTTCAAAGAACCTAAAGTTCTTTAAAATGTGGAAGTTACTGGTCCAGAAATAATGAGAGAAATAATGCATTTGGAGACATGTCTCGATACAGGAAGGAGTTTTCTAGTGGTTTCCCTTAAAAAGAGTAAACTGTGTTATCATGCTGCTGAAGATCATAATGCAGTGGCAATTATAAACTGAGGCTTGTCATTAAGACAGTGCATACAAACTGGAGACATAAGAGAAGATTGGATGGGGCTTGAAGCAACTTGGAACTAGGTGATCTTTAAGGTCCTTCCAACCCAAACCATTCTATAATTCTAAGATGTCACACTCAGGACTTCCAAATATTGAGTGGAAAACAACAGTGCAAATGTATATGAAAACCAAACTGCAACCAGACAGAGCCAAGAACTGGAACTGAATAAAAGCCAGTGGCACAGACTTAGCCTTGACTAATCATGTTTAAGGGATCTAAGACTGAGTTACAATGAAAAAAAGAAGTCTAATAAAAGCATCCAGGGATTTTGAAACCCCAAACAAAATTGCTGATACAAGGGAAAATGTGAAATAATTTCAACATGAATTTGTAAAGACATACATGCAAAGGAACCGAACAACAGCAAATGCGCTTTACATTTACATTTACGTTTACATTTACATTTACAGTATGAGAAATAATTGACACTCTTGAAAGAAAAAATTGAAGCTGAAGGCACTTAAAAAATGAGGACCAGCATGAAATATCTTACTGCTTCAAATCCAAACCTCATTCATTAACAGCCAAAATATGTCATCTTACAATACTTTGCTGACATAATAGGAAATATTTGGTGCTCTGAATGCTCAGTTTCCCTGCATAGGGAAGGGAGAGAAGAGACTTACACAGGCTTGAAAACACAACAGCTATTTGTAACTTCTGTATTAATTCTGGATTTTTGCTGTATTTCTCTTCTAGAACCTGGTAGGAGTTTTTCAGAGAATGAGTGAAAAATGCTATGGTTCTTTATTGAGCCACATATTCTAAAAAATCAGGAGGAACCAATCAAAAACATAAATGTAGCAGGATGCTCCATCTCTCAATGTCTGCCTCAGTTTTACTCTATTATTCAGCTGCTTTTATCTCTCAGCTTTGCAGGCTCAGGCTTGAAGTGGAAAGGTTCCCATGAGAAGGGAAAAGGCCTAGCAAACTCTGAGCTGGTAACAACCTTGAAAGGTACAAACAGAGGCCAAGTTGATGTTCATAACACCAGCTGCTCTCCACTGTTGAAGAACACGGAGCTCAGCCCAGCCACAACTAGGCCCGGAACAGAGATAAAGTAAGAATGAACAGATAAGGAACTGGGCCTTCATGAAATTTTCCACTGTTTTGCTTTTATTCTCCAATGAGAGACGCTGGAGGTACGGCTAATGGTTAAATGACAGCAGTCAATCCACTTGATTCTATAAAAGCCTGCTCCCATCTTTGATTGGTGCAACTTCCATACACCTTCCCAGGAGGTTGCTGGACCTTCTCCTCTCCAGCAGGGACACCTGCCATAGAGATTAGTTCTTTAGAATTACACCCAAGGATACCCAGCTGTGGTTTGGCAAGGGTGAGAAATATTACTCTTTCATTGTCTTTACTAGTAAACTTAATATGAAGTAACCTTCATCATTAAGTTTAAGACTGTGGGGACCGTTAAGAGTGATAATTAATATTCTAGGCCTAGTGTAGAGTTTAATAATAAGTAAGTTGCTGGCATTTTAATGGTTCACCTTTGTTGTTTGATTGAATTAAGTAGTATAATTCACTGCTAATATACCCTTTGCATTCAAACTGCACTTCTGTTCGGATCTCCTGAGTTTTCTACATTTTTGCTGTGTGAGAGCCTCTTGTGTAGTTAAGACCCCAATGTTATATGCAATAAATTTTGATTAGTGAAGATACATCTTGTCTGCCATGCGTTCCGTCCAGGACAATAATGCAAATGCACTAATGACAAATTCTAACTGTAAATTAGATTTTATTTTAAAAATCTTAAACATTTACTCTTTCTATTTGAGAAGGTCTACGTTCCTGCCTTTAAACATTTCTGGTATTGATGGAAGAGGAATATCATGGTTGACCATCTTTACTTGTCTTGATTGACAGTCACACTGAGATGACCTTCTGTCTTTCTAAAGAAGTCAGGACTTAGGAAAGCACAGAATTTCATCCAAAAACAGCTGATGTCATAATTAACTGATTTTTATAATGAAAATATATTAAAAAAATTGAGCTAGAATTTTGTTTAATGTCTTGGTTTGGAAGACATTAGTATTATTCTTACACCTATTGCTATTATTTATTTATGTCTGGTCATAGCAAAACGAAACACCAAGGAGATAGTGACTGTGTATCCATGTTAGCCAATTTCAAAATAATTGTAACTGTTCCATTGTTTTTATTTTCGCAACTCTTGCCGCCAGAAGTCCTCCTCCTAAGCAAGAACAAGTTGGGTGCTTTCCAACCCAAGAAAGAAAAGATGATCCCTCCTTTTCAAAAGCTTGCGGCAAGGAAACAATAAGCCTGTATTATTTGGCAGGAATCACTGTAATCACAGCCTTTCAGCCACTGCACTCATATCAAATGACTTTTATGTCACTTCCTTAGAGGGACAGAGTGCCTGTGAGGTATTAGCAGTTTATTTGTCTCCTGTGACAGTCACACACAATTCTAGTTCTTTTTGAGAGCTCAAAAAGAAACATTTTGAATTTTCAAGTTAAAGACTAGGTTCACTGAAATTCCTAGCTCTAGAAAAAAAAAAAAAAACTACTTTGTGGACTGAACTGGGCTCCTTTGTAATGCTAAAAACTGATTTCCAACCCTTTTTTATTGTCAGTTTTAGCTACCTCTACCTAGAGAGGAAATCAAGCAATGTATCTGCATAGAAGACACACTTGTTCATGGGCACACACTCACACTTTCATACTTCTAGCCTCTTATTTTGATTTGCAGGAGCAGTCTACTCATTAAAAAACCATTAAACATATAATCAGCAGTGGAAAGTTAGTGGTTCCCACTCCATCTATCCATCTCTGTTGCAGAGCAAATCTAACTAGTGAAATGGCAAAAACCCAATGGATCAAAAAAGGGCATTTCACTGTTTCAAAGAAACTTCAACAATATGCCATTAATAGACCATTGTTAGCCCATAATCCTCTTCCTGTGGCCTGAAATACCAACATTCCCAAACCTATGTGGCAGATCAGCTCTAACCACTTAAAATATTACCCAGTGGAGATGTAAATTGGGTTGCCCATGCTGCCAAGTGATATAAATCTGCTCATTTGGAGCAGTGGGATAATCAGTAACTGCACAAACTGGCAGATGTGAGGTTTGGAGTGCTTTCCCCAGCCCACACAAAGACTAAAAGACACATGTAACTCTTGGAGTGGTAAGTTCTCCGGTAAAAAAGGGCAGTTAAATTGTCAGCTTTATTATTTAGCCTACATGGACATGTGTATAACTGGTGCTTTTTTTTTCTCCCTGAAATCACAGAATCACAGAATGTTAGGGGTAGGAAGGGACCTCTGAAGATCATTGAGTCTAACCCCCCTGCCAGAGCAGGACCAAAAACAAGGGCAGATCACTCAGAAAGGCATCCAGATAGGTCTAGAAAGTCTCCAGAGAAGGAGACTCCCCAAACTCTCTGGGCAGCCTGTTCCAGTGCTCTGTAACCCTCACAGTAAAGTTCTTCCTCATGTTGAGGTGGAACTTTCTGTGCTCAAGTTTGAATCTGTTGCCCCTCATCCTGTCACTGGGCATAGGCGAAAAGAGGTTGTCCCTTCCTTTTTGACATCCAGCTTTCATGTATTTATAGACATTTATTAGATCCCCCCTCAGTCTTCTCTTCTTCAGACTAAACAGCCCCAGGTCTCTCAGCCTTCCCTCATAAGGCTGGTGTTCCAGTCCCTTAATCATCCTCGTAGCCCTTCGTTGGACTCTCTCAAGTAGATCCCTGTTCCTCGTGAACTGGGGAGCCCAGAACTGGACACAAGGCTCCAAGTGAGGTCTCAACAGGGCTGAGTAGAGGGGGAGGAGAACCTCCTGCAATCTGCTGGACATGCCTCCTAATACACCTTAAGATACCATTGGCCTTCTTGGCCACAAGGGCACATTGTTGTCCCATGGATAACTTCTTGTCTATCAGGACTCCAAGGTCCTTTTGCACAGAGCTACTCTCTAGGAGATCACCTCCTAACCTGCACTGGTGCATTTTGTTGTTTCTTCCCAGGTCCAGGACTCTGCATTTGGTGTTATTGGACCTCATTAAATTCCTCTTTGCCCAGCTCTCCAGCCTGTCTGAATCTCACTGAATGGCTGCACAGCCTTCAGGTGAATCAGCCAATCCTCCCAGCTTCGTGTCATCAGCAAACTTGCTGAGGATACACTCTGTCCTGTCATCAAGGTCGTTGATAAAGATGTTGAACAGGACTGGAGCCAGCACTGATCCTTGGAGGACTCCACTAGTTACAGGTCTCCAGCTGGACTCTGCACCATTGATCACCACTCTTTGGGCTCTATTGTGTAGCCAGTTCTTAATCCATCTAACTGTCCATTCTTTTATCCCACATATCCTGAGCTTGCTCAGGAGGATGTTATGGGAAATGTCTGAACTGTGTGAGAAGTTGCCTTTCTTGCAATATGGGCTCCAATTCTTTGAGCTTGAGACCTGCTGGGGCAAGCAAAATAAGAGTTGCTAGGTAGGTAATGCTTTAAAGCTTAGAAATTGTCTCTCCTCACCCAAAACCAGCTTGACTGTAGTGAGACCTTGTGGTCTTGCTTGAAAACTTCTTTATTTTCCTGGGATCTAAAGGGAAATCATGGGAGAAAACTGTAGATGAAGACACAGGAACAAGAAATGAGAGATCCAAAATTGCAGTCTTTGTATCTCAAGCTAGGTAAAAGTGATTATGTGCATGTGTAGGGGAGTACTCTTTTCAAACAGTTATGGGAATCAAAACTAGGGAATTATTTAGATGTAAAACTGTAAAACCAATTTATCTCTTGTCCTTCAGCAGCCACGTTTATTTGGACATCTACTTATCTGTCTTCTGTTATGAAGCTTAAGTTTCTCAAGCAAGAAACAAAATCTACATTGTTCTCAAATGTGCTTACAATTTGGCTGCATGCTATCAGTAAGCCAACAGTGCAGACTGATTGAAACACTTATGTTAACTAAGTTATCTAAACTGGTCAATTAAATGGATATAAAGAAATTTAAGAGCTGGCTTCCTATGGTTCTTTTCATTCTCTTCAATGAATACATTTAAAAATAATTTATGAAAATGCAGTACTGTTGGAAAAATATTAATCCAATTCTTCACTGCAGTATTTTGTAGTCTGCAGCAAATTGGTATTACTCTTGCCTGTTTTTGTAAAACACTCAGTGAGTTCAAATGACTCTCAAATCTACTGAGACAGTTGAATTATTACAAAAAACTGTCCAGGGCTGTAGACATGTGTTCTTTTGACTCCCCCTCCATCCTACTGAAAAATAAACTACTGTTCTTCATGGCTTATTTTGTCTCTGTCAAGGAAACTTTCTGCTCTCATCTCAGGAGAATTGTACAATAGCAATCTGATCCTGACCTTTCTACCTTTTCCTTGAATAACAGATGAAAATTGGACAGTGAAAAGTGGTGTATGCTCCATAACTTGTATCCCAGACACAATCTAATGACACTCTTCTTCTAGTAAAAACAATAGTTGCAACAAAGGTTAAGGTAAACAGGTTTAGCTAATTACCTCTTAAATCAAATCCAGTTATAATTTACTGCTGTCCTCTGAAGCTCTCTGCCTACTAAACCATTGACTTTGGTTGGATTAGCTTATCTCTGATAAACGTAGTGTGATTAATTTCTCCCCCAGTACAGCAGCACGTAAACATCAAACAGGAATAATTTATGACCAAATAAACTCAACTCACACACTATCACAGCAGAACTCTCCAAGGCCCTCATGTACAAGGCACTGAAATAGAATATCTTATTTTTACAGAAGGTGATGGCGGGGAAGCAATCATTTTTATGTTTTTCTTTGTCCCAGAGACAAAAAATAAAACACCAGAAGTGAAATTCAACAGCACTTTCATGATGAGCAAAGTCACACTGCATACTTACAATGTGCACTTTTGTGAGTGCAAATCGTTGCTGTAGGCATGTAAATCAGGTGTATAGATGTAACCACAAACATGCATTTGCCATATTAAGCTTTGGAAGCTTGGCTATGAACACCCTGAGTAAGTAATTTTTTTTTTTTAAGTTGTCTTTCTAGAATATGAAATAATCTGTTTTTCAAGTAAGTGAGAAGGAATAAAGAGAGCTCAATTAAAAATCCATTTCAAATGTTTATGTGAGATTTGAAACTACATACCCTTCTTGAGTTTATACTTTGGTTTCAAGCTCAGACTGGTTTAATCAAAACATTTGTTACTTTTTGAGCAAACTTTAGACTACTTTTTAAAGAAGCTGCTCTGAGGTATGGTTCTCTATCAAAATAGTAAGAAACCCATAATCCCCTAGAGCTTTCTTAGAAGCCCTGTGAAATACAACAGTTTTGAATCAGTAGAGTTTGTTTTTTTAACTTCATACAAGTCCAAAACCTGAGGCAGACAGTAGAAAATGTCTGCATGAAGTCCTCGTAGTGATGGGAAACAGCAGAGCTTCATGCAGCTCTGTTTGCTGGCAATGCTCTAGTATGCTCACTGAGAGAGGAGAACTTTACCTAATACAATTGGTCTTAAGTAGGAGTCTGGCCTTGCTTTAGCATTGACCTTATTTCAGTGTCACTTGCTTTCTGCAATGCAGCAGATTGCCCAAAACCAACATAAATGACACCAAAATGCTGCCCGAAGTCTAGCACTGTGAGCTCTTTCCTGTGCTCCTGAAGACCTGCTATTGTACTGAATCCACTTTGAATAGTAATTTACCCTTCATTGTCTGCCACTTAATGCTTACTATTTTAGTTTGCTATAGCAAAAGCTAGGGCAAATTACATCTCAGATCTCAGCACCAGCCTACACATAGTGTGTCAGGCAACCCTTGTTCCTGGGACATCTCAGGAAGAATTCCTCTAAATGGGAAGCATCATGTCACACTTCCTGACTGCTACTCTGAGCAGCCGTTTTCTGTGGTCTGTAGATATTTGGGTTCAATGTTTGAAGGTCTCTGTGAAAGGTAACTAGAAAACCAAACCAGGCACAACAGGTTTGAATATGCTAAATGAGGAAGTAAACCTCCACTATTTACTACTCAACAAATGAGAAGTAACAAACATGACAGGACTTCAGCATAGTTGAAGTGGCCAACCTGTCAAAGGAACACTAGATTTAAACAGTGGATATAAAAGTGATCTTGAAGTGGCTATAGTGGAAAATTACTTTGAAGCTGATCCACATCCTTTCATAGAAATTAATAAATGCCTTCACTGGGGATTGTGTTATGGTGACATGCACACTATAAACAAATGATGGGCCAAGCTTTAGGAGCCTTCAAACCTTCCCTCCATTGCACAGATTTGCAGTTGTCACTGCTCTTTGATTTTCTCCCTTTTGCACATATTTTTGTTAGCTCTTCTGTTGTGTGCTTTGTGAAAATAGACCTTGAGTTCAAGGCTGTATACAGTCGTTGGATTTTTCTCAAGCCATTGGAGTTCCAGCCAGTAAGCAAGAGTCCCAGTGCACAGGCCAAATTAATTCCATCATCATCAAATGGAAACAAAGTGCCTGAGACAAAGTGACTGAGAGGTCAAGGAAATCTGCAGCGGAGAAGCAAACTGGGGCCAGTTGGGAATTCAATCTATTAAAGGTGAACTAGGGGGCATTTTTAGAGCTTGGGGTGCACTCCAGTGGTTGCACGCAATCTTTCATGCATTTTGAGGCCATATCTCAGATTTATTGTTGACTGATGCATGAGATGAAACAACAAGGATTATTCTGTTATGTGAATTTTCCTTCTTTGAAATGATTTTGTATAGCTGATGCCATTACTGTATGCGGTGACTTTTTAGAAAAGATTTTTAAACCCTACACCAGTACAGGAAAGCTTTGTGTGTCTAACAGCTCTGGAGCTGCCCAGCCAGAGGACAGGTCAAGGTTCAACGTATTAAACTTTTGGTAGCTGCAAGATGCTGCATGAGTTGAATTGCCCATACACCAATGCAGACACCATTACTGCTTCCATTTCCTTATACAGAATGGACAAAGCACAAAATGAATTAATGCACACAATTTATCCCCTGCAGGGATGACATCTTTCTGGCTGATTGATAAAACCCTTCAGATGATCAGACAGGAAAACAGTATCTGCTATGTAGCCAGTATGCCTTAGAGCAGAACTATTATTTAAGACTGACTTGCATTCAATGGCAGGTCCAGGAAAACAGGGAAAAAACATAAGCTAGCTTTTGGGTGAAAACAGCTGTGAACTTCCAATTCAATGGTAATCTTATACTTTAAATTCATGACTCTAAATTTGGTGTCATGTGAACCCTGATTACTCATCCCCTGAGGGAAAGGATCCTATCTGAGAAGCTTTCACACTTCCAAACTGCCCCACTCTTTGTGGCTATAAGCCACATAAAAGTAATAACTGTTCTATAAGATACTGCTCAGTGGCTCTTGGAAATGCCTTGCAATAGATCTTATTTGGAAGATTTGTATAAAACTCAATCTCTTGTTTTTACAATGTCTGTGGGTTAAAACACGAAATGTAATGATTCTGACTAAAATCTGTGCCACTCCACAACACTGTTGCACATCAGCCTGACTTTCTGGTTGCCTGTTGTGGGTTTCCAGATGGCTCTCTTCTGGTAGAACAGGGCACTGAAATATTGTTCATGTTTCAAAAAAAACATCTATTGTAACTTACCCTGCCCAAACCACCAAACACATCCAGGCTAACTTGGGTCTGCAGGCCCCTAGTATTCTCCTGCCTTTGGAGTCCTTCTTGCCTCCTTGCTCCCATTTATTTTAGCTCCTTTCCACAGATTCTTACACAAGAGCTAGGTCATAATGTAATTTGTGTGACTTCAACAGAGGGCTTTTATTACAGCTTTGCCTCTTGTCCTAGACTCCCTTTTCAGACAATGCGTAGAGGAAATTATATGGAGAGGGTTTTTCAACATGCCTATTATCTGTACCACTGTCTAGATGTACAGTTAACTATTCTGGAAGACTCCAGGACTCTTTATCTAACTTTTAATGACTATAGTACGGACTTCTGTCTCTGAACCAATCACTTTAGGTATCCTCCAGAGTTAAAGAAGAGAAAAAAGGGTGTCTTAGGGTTGTCATTCATCTCACAACCAAAGCTACTGAGATAAATTACTCTTGTATTTCCAGGGGATGGTGGGATGCAGGATGATATAGAGCTGAGGTGAACCATTGCATCTGGTTCTCTTTGAGGTCCTCACTGTGCTGAAGAATCTCACCCTGGAGTGACTGGGTTTTAAGCCTAAGAGCCTTCGATAAAATTCTGATGGTTTCTCAGGATGAACCAAGACAAATGGGACCTGGGTTTTTTAAATGGTTCTTCTGTGGGAGAATTAACTCTGTTAAACAATGCTGAGTCTCTTTAAAAAAAAATAATTCTTGGCAGATCTTAAGAGAGAAACTCTTGCAGGTTATTTGCATTAAATTGTTGAATCCTGTTGTGCTAGGTAATTTTTTTTTTTTCCTTTTCATTAGTGCATAGAAAGAAATACTTTCTTTCTGAACAGCATTGTTAGTTTTATCCTGGGGGGTTTTAAGCCTAGTTTATAAGGTTTAGAAAGATTGTCAGCTAACTACGAAACTGATGAATTTGGAGACATTAATAAATGTATTCTGCCCTGGGATGACTGCATGAATTGTAAGTTTGAAAGCTTATATCCAGTGACAGTAGTTCTAAAGAGTATTTTGCATTTGAAAGAGTGTGGAATTCTGCTTTTAGCATCTCTAATGAAAAGCACAGATTAAAATATATGTGTGCTTTTCCCTCCTACTTTTATAGTGATGGAATTATCTATGTGGATTTCATGAACATTGAGAAAAAAAACCCTCAGCCTTAGCCATGCAACACTGGTCTTTGTCACTTATTTGTCAGCAGCCACAGGTTTAGTGGTATATAATGATCCAAGCACTAAGAGAATAACATGGATATTTTCCCTGTTCTTCCAAGATCCCATCCCACCCTAGCACTATAGAAGGAAAATGCTCTGAACTCTTCTGATCTTAAACTTATATTCAAGTTTTCCTTCATTATGTGTGATGGTCACTAGCTAGACCTAAGCCATAACAAAGAGTAAAAAGGACATGTTAATAATGGGTCTTCTCTTGGCCAATGCATGTTTTGTATTTACATTAAGTAGAAGCATCAGCAAAACAGACTGAAGGTTTCTGTCCATCTCAAAACACATTTGCTGGGATGAGCTTCAGTTATGAGCAGGAAGGAAAAGCTCTATCAGAAATGTTGTGGCATTGGTGGATTCCATTGCTGCTCACTACTGCTTGTCCACAGGAGCCATGGGCATCTTCAGCTTCAGGCAGCAGGTTTGGGGAGCTTGGTTTTGAGACTCACAGCTATTGCAGTGGTTAGCCATTTTGGTCACATTCCTGTGCACCTCAGGTCCTATGTCCTAAAGGTGTCAGAGTTTAAACTATTCTCCTTTCCCCAGCAATTTTCTAGTGTGGAGGCTCCTTTCAGCACCTTGGCATTGGTGAGTCCCATTCCCACTTTGTCAGTTCTCCTCTTATGTTACATGAGGGCATCTGATCCAGATCTCTGGGTTCTGGTAGAAGTGAGCTGCTGCAAAGCTGAATCTGTGTCCCCTTTGTGAATCCAGTCCCTCTGTGGGTACCAGCTGTGCTTCAAAATTTGACTTCGGATCTTAAAAGCACTTTGTAGATCCAGCCCTCTGGCAACTTTGAAAATCCATCCATAGGAAACGAGGTTTTTTTCACCTGAAGTGTGAAACAGAGTATGACACTTACTGGTTTTAGTGCAACTAAGATCATGTAGCACTTTTTATAGACTGCCAAAGGGTCTAAATATGGTCAGTAAACCAGAAGGTGTTTTAAGGGAAACAGACAGAAGGGGGTGACGTCTGCATGGGCTCATTGCCATCTGTATTTAAAGCATGGGGGGGATTGTGATGCCTTTGGGGAGGAATGTAGCTACTTGCTCTTTATTTCATTCTTGTAATTTGAGGGCCAAGTCCCTGGAGCTGAGGAGAGATTATTCTTTTTCTTCCCTCTGAACATTCAGGTAAATAAATAATGTAACCTTGTACACTGGTCCACTGTACAGAAAATTAATTCATTGGATAGCTTGGCCTTTCAATGATTACTTGTATTTCCAATTTGTTATATTAAGCAGACTTGCTTAAGACAGGGTTTTCAGCACTCAGTTTCCCCTGGAAAAAAAACCACTTTCATACAGTAAGGTTTACAGATTAATTTTTAAGCAAAATTGACTGTGAGCGTTGAGTGGCACAGGCTGAAAAAATCCCTGAACTCTGTAACTCTATGGATGCATGTTCTGCTGTACTCAAGGGCTGTTACAACCAGGCTACTGTCGTGTACATTTTGGTGCCTGAGATGAACGTTGTGGGCCTAGTGGAGACAACAATTGCTTTTGTTTTGTGGAGGAAAAGTGTGTTATAGTATATTTGTTTTAGCGAAAAGTATCCTGTGAAGTGGACTCCTGGGGAACAGAAATTTTTCCATACGGACTCCAGGCTGTAACTCCTAGAAGTTTGGGATGGTTTGTAGTCTACAAATGCACTGACAAATGCGTGATTTAATGTGGAGAAACACTAGCACAATGATCCTTTCACAGACCTTTTAAAACATTATTGTTTCCTGCCTTCTAGCAGTCACTTCTGGAAATCTGAATGTAACCCTGAACCCTTCACTGGTTTTAATGTCACTTGTGCATAACTGTTCCCTTTTGGAAAGAGATGCACAGGTGTTAATCTACTTATGAATTTCAGCTGTGTTACTGGTTTAAAGAGGGCTATGAGAAAATGTTCTGTGTGTCTCTGTGTTTTGCATTGACCAACTTTCTTTTCCTCTTGTTACAAGAAGGCTTTGTGAATACATCCAAAAAGCTTTCTTTTGCAGACTCCTCAACCTGCCGAGGAATTACTTGTTAGTGTTATTCTGAACAGCAAGGTCATGGGAGAGCAGGATCAAAAACATCAACAGTAAGTTTTGCTTTGAAGTAGACTAATGTTTTCTGGAAGAGATTTTCAGTTACTGGAGCTATAGACACAGCAGAATTTATTCTTGTGTTCACACAAAATCTTGTTCTTGCAGCAAAGTTGCATCCCAATTGAAGTCCTTGATTACCTAGCTCCTTAGATGACACGGACAATGAAAGTCTACTTATACTAGCACCAGCATTTCCTTACAGCAGCTGCAGAGCTGCCCTTCAGACTTTTGAATCAAATTTTAATTTCAGCAGGTAGATGGCTTGAAGACTTAGGACTTCATGGTATATTGTTTTTTTTCACCTTTTTATGTGGCTTAAAAATTATTTAGTTGCTTAAGGGAGAGATGGAGTAAATACAGAAATATGAAACCTTTGAAGAAAATGAGCCCCATTCAGAGGGACAAAACTAAGAACACAGATATTTCTTCTCTCATAGAGCTATTGTTTCAGTTGTCACCATCCTTCCTTTCAGCAGAACAATTTCTTTCCACATGGGCTTTTGGATACAACTCCGAAGAGCCACAACAGTGGCTCTTCACTGACCCTACCCAGAAGAAGCCCATCTGGGGGATGTCAGAAAACACCATGGGAGTTAGCATACATGAGATTGCATCCAACCATACACTTTAGTGGTATAAAGAGAGATCCATGGGCTGAATAGCTCAGGTAAATGATACCAGTACTTAAATACACGCTTGCTTGGAGTGTTACAAACTGTTCAGGGTAGGGTTTGGCACAGTGGCATTGATCATGTGCAAAGGCAGATGGTGACAGGAGACTGATGGAGAGCAGTAGCCTGTACAGCACTGCTATACCAGGACCTTCAAACTTTATCTTGTGTGAGGATGCTCAGGCTCCTGTGATGCCTGATGGATGAGCTGCTTGCAGGTGCCAGGGCAGTTTCTGCTTGAACTGCTTGCTTGTGTATTGTGCTTTTTGCCTTACCAGTTTGCCTCCTCAGAGATCTGTCAACTCCACGTCCACTGTCTGCTATTCTGTCTGCAACCTTTCCTTTTCTAACATCTGTTTGATTTGCCAGGAACTGGATAGGTAAATGAAGTGTGACTACTGCTGAGCACTTTGGAGCAAAAAAGCTTGTCAATGAGGTCATGCTGTGGTATTAAGATCCTGGCAGTCCAGGCCATGCCTATAAGACCTGGACTTTCTAAGTTCGCATTTGAGTTTAGCATATCACAATATCTGCCTGATTTGTCTCTGTGGATCACACTTCCACACATGCAGTGCATTTTTCTAAGACACAAATGATGCTAGTAACATTAAGGACAAAGAAAAATTAAGCAGGAGAAGTTGTAGAGTTTTTTAGATGTTTTAGTGTAAGCTTTCTATTCCTGTACTTTCTGCTGACTCAAAAGGTTTACACCAAAGGAAACATTATTTTCAAAAATGAAAATAAAATGCAACCCCTTCCTTTTTCCCAGCTTTTTGACTGTCTTGTCAGGAAAGCACAGGGAAGCAATGACAGGGTTGGCCAGTGACAAATTGTGACTTTGAAGTTGTGTTTGCTGAAAAACCAGGAAACATCCATATGAATTGCTTTAATACTTTTTCCTTTAACATTTAAATTCAGGAGGAAGATCCGAGGGCAGAGAGGTCAGAACAAGTGCTTCACAAATGTGAAAGTCATTCTATTTGTCACTGACAGCTGAAAAACTGTCCTTTTCTATACGCTGTTAGCACTCAAGTTAATTAAATGTGGGCGTTAATTGGAGCCTCGCCTAAGCCATTAACAGCTTCTAGTATCCTGCAATACTAGATGTAAGTGGAACAGAAACGGGAAGGGAATCCAGCTGTGCATGTGCTTCCAGCACTACGGACACTGCAACTCTACAAACAGCAGCTGATGTAACCTGGCACTGATGCTGGAGGAAGCTTCTTCCCATTCCTTACCAGCTAAATTGTCCAAGTAGTCATGAAGCAGGAGCAGTCCCAGGTTGAAAGGATCCATAACCGTGTTGTTAGTTCATCTCTCATGTTGGCTCCTCTCCCCAGACTGATTTTCCATGTCCTAGGGTGGTGTGGGGGCAGGAAGGACCCACGAGGGACTGATGGGAGGGCAGTGCTGTACCACAAAGGCAGAAACTGCAAGCCTTTAGGGCTCTTCTAATTTCAGTCATGAGGAGATGATAAATTTGAAAGCCATCCTGCTTTTTGGTTTCTGCTGCTATTTCTAGTTGGTGCCATTGTGATGCTAGGAAGGTTTGACTGGATTTCTGAAGGCCACTGCACTAAGTGCTGTACAGCCACAGAAGGAGAAGACAGTCAATCTCTGAGACCAGTTTAAAATAGTGAATCTTCATAGAATCATCGAATCATTCTGGTTGGAAAGGACCTTGAAGATCATCAAGTCCAAACATAACCTAAATCCACCTACCACAGAATCACAGAATCACCAAGGCTGGAAAAGACCCTTAAGATCATCAAGTCCAGCCTATGACCAACACCACCACATCAACTAGACCATGGCACTAAGTGCCACATCCAGCCTTTCCTTGAACACATCCAGGGACAGTGCCTCCACCACTTCCCTGGGAAGTCCATTCCAATGTCTAATCACCCTCTCCATGAGGAAGTGCTTCCTAATATCCAACCTAAACCTCCCCTGGTGCAGCTTCAGGCTGTGCCCTCTTGTTTTGTCACTAGTTGCCTAGGAGAAGAGCCTGACCCCACCTGACTACAACCTCCCTTCAGGTAGTTGAAGAGAGTGATGAGGTCCCCCCTGAGTCTCCTCTTCTCCAGGCTAAACAACCCCAGCACCCTCAGCCTCTCCCTATAAGACTTTCCCTCTAGTCCTTTCACTATCCTCGTTGCTCTCCTCTGGACCTGCTCCAGCACCTCAACGTCCTTCTTGAAGTGAGGGGCCCAGAGCTGCACACGGGACTCGAGGTGAGGCCTCACCAGGGCTGTGTACAGGGGGAGAATCACATCCCTGCTCCTGCTGGCCACACTATTCCTGATCCAAGCCAGGATGCCATTGGCCTTCCGGGCCACCTGGGCACACTGCTGGCTCATGTTCAACCAGCTGTCCACCAGGACTCCCAGGTCCCTCTCTGCTGGGCTGCTCTCCAGCCACTCTTCCCCCAGCCTGTAGTGCTGCCTGGGGTTATTGTGGCCAAAGTGCAGGACCCTGCACTTGGCCTTGTTGAATTTCATGCCATTGGCCTCGGCCCATCGATCCAGCCTGTCCAGGTCCTCCTGCAGCTTCTTCCTACCCTCTGGCAGATCAACACTGCCCCCCAGCTTGGTGTCATCTGTGAATGGCACAATCAGCTCTCTGCTCCTGCTGGCCACACTATTCCTGATGCAGGCCAGGATGCTGTTTGCTTCCTTGGCTGCCTGGGCACACTGCTGGCTCATGTTAAGTCCGCTGTCAACCAGCACCCCCAGGTCCTTCTCCACCATGCAACTTTTCAACCACTCATTCCAAGCCTGTAGTTTTGCATGGGGTTATTGAGACCAAAGTGCAGGACCCAGCACTTTGCCTTGTTAAACCTCATACGATTGACCTCGGCCCATCGATCCAGCCTGTCCAGGTCTCTCTGCAGAGCCTTCCTACCCTCAAGCAAAGAATCTTGTTGCAAGAAACCAAAAGTGGAGGAGAGGGAAGAGCAGCAGCATCTTGTGAAGGCTGTCAAAGCACTGGGGTGCAGGAATGAATCCCACAGGTCAGCATGGACATGTCTGATGGGGAAGAAAGAATGAAGGAGCCTCATGTTCTAGGAGAATATCACATTGTGATACCCAAGACTGAGAAGAAATAAGTTTAGGTAAATGGAGAAATGCTCTGCCAGACATAACAAGCACCTCAGCAACAGAGAAAGTAGAAGAATGGATCCCAGCCATGAGACTGAAGGCCAGGCCAGGGTGACAGGGAGATCAGAGAGTTAAGGTAGGCAGAGGGAGAAGATATATAGTTTTGTTGTAGCTATGTTGAAGCTGGGATGTGATGTTGTGCAAGGAGGTGTCAAAGAGGTAGCCTGAGACAGACAAAATAATTTAATTTGTCCAGTTAGGCAAAAGGAGACAGATCAGAGAAGACAAGACCTACAAGGAGCCTGCACAGAGACAGCAGTGGAGTTCATGTGAATGATGGTTGCTCAAGAGGTCCCCGAGCTGCAAGTGAGGATTTTTAATGCAGAAAATATATATATATTATTTAATGTTCTCATTGCAAAGCTCCTCTCTTTTCCCGAAGCACATAAAAATGAGTGCTGTGGCACTGTGCTTGCTGTGATGGAGATTTATTCAAGATGTGAAGGAATTTTATAGTTAGCTATGCTAAACTGCCTCTGTGAACATGTTTTCTTTTGAATAAATGAGCAAATGTATCTGGTTTACTTTATGGTTTATCAAATAAGTAGTCTTTATACTTGAAATACCTCTGTATCTGGGCACAGGACAAATCACATAATTACTTTGTGTCAGGAAAAATATAACAATCTTTCCATTATTACAGATAGCTCTCAATTACAGTTGGGAAACCTAGGAGATAGTTAATCTTTTGTTATATTCTGCAGAAATATAAGCAAGACTTAATATATTCCCACTATTAAATTACTCGTTCATTTATTCCAAGTTAAAGATGCTAATTACAATCTGTATTTTCACAGCCTTATCTGATTATATCAACCTGACAAAAGGGCAGCCAAAATGGAAGATTAAATTTCAAGATAATGTTAATAGGCTCTTTTTTCCTCCATCTTTTCTGTCTTTTGGCTGATTTTTGTTAGTTCATTTATAAGGCTCCTATTAGCCCATAGTTATTTCAACACAGTATGCAACATAGACTCAGAAATTTGATCTTGATGTTATTCTTCACTATTTAAAATCTGACTTCAGATCTGCCTATTGCCCAAGGAAAGCAGGAGAATGCAAATAATGATCTAAGATTCAAGAAAACAAATAGGCAGAGAAGTAGAAAAGTTTTCATTGAAAATGTCTTTTGGAAAGGAGGAGTAAGATAGTGAAAAGGAGTCACAGAGATGTGTTTTACAGAAACTTTCTGGAAGAGGGAACAACTCAGCAACATACTCTGAAAAATTCCCAGAGTATGTCTCAAGTCAGCATCCTTAACATTCTGTGTGTGATGTGTGAATTATGAAAAGGCAGAAAAAAACAGTAGTTTTGTCAGTGTTTCTAAAATTATTATCTGTTTGCAGATTAAAGACTCAGCTCCCAAATTATATGCTAAGGTCAGAACCAGCTTATGTTAAAGCACTCACGGCCCTCTTGGTTCTGGAAAAAACAGTGCAAGTATGTATGTCCAAGGTTATGATAAAAAGAAAACGCTATTTTAAAAAGTCTCATGGAGTTTATTCTGAGACCCTAAGTCACAATTTTCAATGCCTAAGGAAATTACTATTTTTGGAATCAATTTACATCACTAGATGATTGGATTTTCAACCAGCTGGGATTTTCAACATCTTCCCTCCTTGCAAGCAACTTCAGATACCCAGAGTACAGAAGCACTCAATGGTATGTGTGTGTGGGCCTTAAAAGGAAGCAGTTAGAAGTTGCTGTGTGGCCAAAAAAAAAAGAAAAAAAAAGCATGAGCTGGAGGAACATCTAAGTGAAAAAAAGAGTAAGAATCAGGGGGCTGTCAGCATCAGTTCCTGGAGAAAAAAATTTGCAGGTTGGGCTGTCTGCAGGTTTGCCAGCTCTCTGTAGTATTTTTCCCAGCCTTGTCAGTGACCAGCAGGGAATTTGTACCTCTCTGGGAGGACCAAGAGCACAAGCTGCCCCTGTGCAGGCAGAGGGGCTGAGTGGCTGTTGCACATGTTTGCCACGTATGTATAATCCTCCCCCAAGTGGGACTGAGCACTGACTTTTACATACATTCAGGGAGATGTTTTACAGGAAGTACGAAAAACCTTGTTATTCTGCTGCTCAGACACAACGGGAACACCAAATTACATATTATGTCTAGTACATGTTATATCTCAAGTGCTCTATCTCAGCTGCTGTAAACAGAAAAGTGACTGAGAAAATTAATGTTTCCTATGGAAGAGCTGCAACAACTTAAGTACTCAGAAAACCTAAATCTCATCTACTGAAGGCTCATTTATCTAGCTTGCTGTCCTTAATGAAAAACATGACAAATCCATTCCCAAAGGAAAACTCTTAAACACAGGGCTTCCCACAGCTCCTACCTTCTGGCATTTTTCTCCCTGCCCTGTTGTGGCAGAAGAAGGGGATTCCTTTGGCCAGCAGCAGACCTGTGCAAGTACAGGCAGTGGGAGTTGAGTCATATTTCTCTAAAGCAGGTTAGATGAATGGCAGGTTGCAAGGACTTCTTTCTCCCCACGGATAAGGAAGAGAGTTCAGGTGACAGGGTCAGATGTAGATTTCTTTTTTTAAGTGATGACTGGAGGGCTGGATCCCCCCTGTTGACCCTGCTCCATGTGGTGAGCATGCCGCCTTCTCCTGTTGAGCACGGGCTATGCTGCTCCACTGCTGAAGATGCTACCCTCCCCTCCTCCAGAAATTTGCATCTGTGACCATCCCCAGGCCCGTTTTGGCCAAAATGTGTTTGTAAAAATATATCTAATCCAATTGTGCTTGCCTGAAAGACAATTTAGGGGGTGCATGAGCTGATTTCTAGGTATGGTTTCTAGGTCTAGGAGTAGACTGGGATCCACCAAGAGGGATGGTGCTGGGAAGTTGTGGGTGTTCCATGGTCACAGTGCATCCTGGTGGGAGAGGACCTGTGCCTGGGACCAATGTCTGCCTCTGGCTCAGGCACTGCCCATGGATACAGGGGACAGACTGAGGAGGATGAGTTCATTGTATTTTAAGTGATTTCTTCTCTTGTGTGAAAACAAGGTCGGATAGAGGTTTTAGGTGTGGGTTTCACTGTTCTGGCCAGCAAAAAGGAGAAATAATTGCTATGGATCTTGAAACAGCAGCAGAAGAGCTGGAGCAGGCAGAGTTCTTAGAAGGAGTGACTACGTGTATTATTTTTCTTCCCTGGCAAATACTGGAAACAATCTGTCCTTCTTTAGATGGTCCAAAAATCTACTTTAAAAAAAATAAAACGTTGAAGCTGATTTTAGTTCACATTATTTGAAGGGGGTCCAGTTTATATTTTCAAAAGGATTTGGTGGCTATACATGTATAAATATGATTTAATATTAAATATTATATAAAATAATGAAAACACTAGTGAAACCATCACTGAATGGATCACAGAGTTCATTAGTTCACTGCATGTACATTTTTCATTGTGCTAAAAAGATGAACAATCAGAAATTGGTAACAATATTTTCATTTAAATAATTTCTAAAAATACTGATAAGGAAATAGAAAAAGAACTCAATGTAAATGCTTTTACAAAACAGAACGAAAGGGCCTTTTTTGAGGAAAATATTTTTTACGCAAGCTGCCTTCCTGAAAATTTGACGGATTCATGTATAAATGTGTGCATTTTTGTCTCCAGGTTTCAAAAATTTCCTCCCCCAATTAACTAGTTTAATTATCACTCTTCTCTTTGCCATAGTTGCAGATCTTTATGTTGCTACAAACACCCACAGTCTTGATATGGAATCCTCACATTATTGTAAATCAAGATCCTCCTTTCACTGATACTCCAGCTGAATTATGTGTAAAATTTTTAGCACTACCATTTTCAGGTTAGATGTCCACAAATGTTTAGGCATCCTTGATACAAGGGCAGTGGGAAAATCATGTATTAGTACTTTTGTTAAGCCAACAGGGGCCACATCTGGGATTTATCCAGAGAGACTGCTTGCAAAACTATGCCTTAATAAAAAAGGAGAGCCTGGTTCCTCTAAATCATTAATTTTTTACATTTACACACTATGTTTCTACCATTCCAGGTAGAAAGAAACGTGCTTTTGCTTGCCTTTATATAATGAATTGACATTGCAAAGCATTGATTAGGGAATCTGTGGCAGACTGCTGCTCATGCAACATTCAAAACATTTTGGCTATAGCACCACATACCCATTGGTGTGCCAAGATTTCTTCTAGTGCTCATGTTAAGAGCCAGATCCTTGGCTCCACAAAGCACTAGAGGGCAGGCTAGACTAGAGTTCCCCCCAAAAAATGAGGAATAAAAGAGATTAAGTTCACCATTCAACTCAGAAAAACAAGTAAATGCTAGAAAGAAAGCCTCACATCATGCATAAAACCTTTAACAGGAATGAAGCCACTCCATGAAGACCTTTTTTTTGCTCTTATTGGGAAGCTTTATTTCTGAGCACAAGCAACAAGCAGCTCTGCAAGGAAGCAGACAGGAATCACAGAGAGCTGCAGGCCTGCACTGCTGCGAGGAAGTCTGACCCCACAGTTCCCATCGGGGATTTGCTTTTCCCTTCTCACCAGGGCTGATGCAGAGAGCTGTGCTCTTCAGCTCCTTCAGAGGAGGAAGCACTCTGTGTCCTCCCTGCACCCTGTCCTGCTTTGGTGGCCAACTAAATCATGGTCTTGCCTTTTTATTGGCTTGTAGAACAAGTAACTGACTTTTGTGCTATTAATGGCCTGGATCTACAAGCTTTACTAATTAGAGTTGTATTTGCTTCTGTCCGGTCCATGCATTGAGGCAGAACAAGGTGGGTGATGGCCAAGGTTGTATGGGATTTAGAAAAACCTAGTCTAGTGGGAGGTGTCCCTGCCTATGACAGGGGGATTGGAACTAAATGATCTTTAAGGTCCTTTCCAACCCAAACCATTCTATGATTCTATGGTTCAGCATGTCAGGGTGCAGAGCTGATCCTCTGATCACTCCTCTGCAAGGAACTGCTGCTAGTTTCTCAGTTCTGCACAACATTCATTGCTCTGACCTGTCCTGATGTCATTCCTGATGTCATGATTTGATTTCTGCCCTCTCTGCAGCATTCAGTTATTGGTGGGCTCTGAGCTGATCAGAGTGGAGCATCCTGGCTGGTGGCATGGACCCATTAACTGGGGAAAAATACTGGTGTGAATAAATTAGCTGTGCAGCAGTTCACACAGAAGGCACAGAGCTGGAGTTTTAGTGGATATATGTATTTATTATTAGCTCTCTTGCATTCCATCTTCACCTCTTGTCCCTTTCTGTTCCAGTTAACCATCCACCCCAAACTGCCAAGCAAACTTTAAGCCTGTTAATGACACGTTCCAAGTGTACAGTGAATACAAAACACAATAACTGAGAAGGAGATGCCTTAGGTAATTTTGTCCACCTCTTGGTCAAGATAGATTATTTTTTATGGTGTGTTTCTCACCCCCTTTTCCAATTTGAAAATGCCTTTAATTTACCACTTTCTTTCAGGATTTTTTGAGACCAAGTTTATCCCTGGTATACTTCCAATTATTGAAATTGTCTAACCCTTGGTCAGAGTAGATGTGATCTGCATCAAGATTATTATCAAGGTATATTCTTTAATTTTGTATGGTTTCCTTCAGAGAATTTCTCAGTGCTACTCAGCATAACTAGGTTAAAATTTCCTCTTTCATTTTTCTAATGCTAAACTGCTGTAATATTCCTGGAGGACAAAAAAACCCAAAACTGAAAAAAACCTCACAAAACACCAAAACAAACTTATTTAAAGGCTATCAAGGGTGCACATTCTGAGAAGTGCATTGGTCTGTATTACGTTTTCTGACACAATAGTGATGGACTGAATGAGATGAAAGGAATTATTTGTCTCTGCTCCAATTTAGTTCTTTCGATTTTTCTTTCTGAGTACAACAAATCTTGAGTTATCAGGATAAACAGAAATTTGTCTGAGCACTAGCCAAATGAAAACTCCTTTTACACCTTAGGATTGTGACCTGTCTGAACAAACATCCTGGAGTGAGTTTTCTGAAGCTTTCTGCCTTTGCCTGACCTTGTGTCTTGGAACTGAAGGAGGTTAATATTGATTTTGGGGGAGCTGAATTCCTCTGGTGCTGACTTCTCTATCACCAAAGCATGGGTTTATAATGTGACATCCTGAGCTGGAGGCTGAGCTGGTCACAACTTGTGCTGAGGTGTGTCTGAGACATAGCTAGAGCACAGGGAAGTGGCTTTCCTTGGTTAAGGAGACATTGAGGTGAAAGTGTCAAAAAGTTCTTGTTTTCCATGTAAAATTTACCTACTGTAATGTGCTGACCTGCTGTGCATGCTCCACAAAGCATTGATCATAGAATTTAGGGTGCAATTCCATCTCCAGTAGTCCAGAAGTCCATCTCCAGTCCATACAGAAGTCCACTGGAGATGGTGGACATATCCCCACTGCCTTTGAGTCCAGACTCGGTGGTGTGAGAGCAGGATCACTTGCTCAGTCCTAAGCTACACATGCCCTGACCTACACAGACACACAGCTCAGGTTTGGGTTAAAGAATCAAACATGGTCAGAATTATACATTGATTTTCTGTGTGACAGAGCTCCATGGAGTACCAGAAAGACAGGTCTTTTGTAAACCAGCTGCCTCCTGGCTCTTACAGGTAGATCTGCTACAGTGTCTTGAAATTTTGCACAAACACAGCTAATCTGTATGATTTCTTTTTTGTACAGAACTGTATGCAATTACTTGTTGTTTCAGCCAACGGGACACAGCTCTCACAATTGCTGTAGGATGGGCTGGATTTATGAGTAGGGCACTGGGATTCACATATGGAGGGTTTCCCCAGCACTGAACACAGGACTTATGTAGGACTTAGACATCTGAGCGTCCTAGCACAAGGCAGGCCTACAGCTGTAAGGTTGTGTGAATTTTATCCTCAGCTGAGTTTTCTCCTCATACCTTGAATTTTAGTCTTTCTTAAAAACATCTGATAGTCCAGCATATTTATAGGCTGCTTAAAATAAAAAAGCCCAGGGGTGGAGTATGTGATGGATATATGGTGACGTTATTGTCCAGCCATTCTGAAATTCCTCTGTAGAATCCCATATTCAAATTTAAAGTTGATTTTCCTTTTAAGGGCCAGATTTCAACAAAACATTTCAGCATGTGTTTAACTTAACGTGTCACGTCCCACAAGGTGGGCATGGCGTTATCATGTCCCACAAAGTGTGTATGGCTCCCTGGAGCTGGGGGCCCAAACTAAATAATAATATCACACCCCACAAAGTGGCCAGAGCTAGGGGTTCAAACTAAATATAAATGTCTCTTTTAACAACCCATTTGGGGAGATTAAGCTCGGGAATTCTCTGCCCGGAACTCTAGGAGTAAGAGCATTACCCAGGAGGCTTTCCCAAAACACACCTTTACTTACAATTGAGTAAGATGATAAAGCTTGTCAAAGGAAACATACAATAATATAACTCTCAAAGAAACAGATTACAGCTAGCAGAACTTAGCAAAATGGTCCTCTGAAAACAACAGGTTACAACTGGAAAAACTTAGCAAAATTAGAAATGATGGTACCTCTATGTGCCCTGAATAAGGTTAGAAACAGAGAGAGAGAGAGGTGAAGACAGAGGCATAGAGACAGAGAGACAGAGATAAAGAAGGAGTGGATAGGAAAGATATCACCACCCTTGGATCCAGCGACAGTCTCGGCATGACATTGTGGTCCTTGGATGGTGGGCACGTGCCCCGAGCATTTCAAATCTGCCTCTTTCATGGCACCTGGCCCTGTCTCTCCTGGTGAAGCTCAGCCTGCTTTGCACAGACTTGGTGTTGGATTTGGGATTGTTCTGGAAATGAGTTGGTGGGATACAAGGGTCCAGGTGATCACTTGGCCCCCCCCATCTGGGATGACCAAGAAATGACCTTTATTGTCATGCCTGTGCTCTGTCCTTATGCAGGAAAGTGGTCTTTCCAAGACTCCACGGGGCTCCTCTTGCCGGCCACTGCTCCTTGTCAAGTAAGGACAGTGTCCCATTTATCAGGGTGGCTGCCAAAGGAGGGGCTCCCCTTTCAAGGACAGTGTCCAGTTAATCAGGGTGGTTACCAAACGAGGGACTCTCCTTGCCAGAACAGGGTCCAGGTGGTTATCGAATGAGGCCCCCACCTGAGCACAATGTCCAGTTTGTCAGGGTGGCTCTTTTGAGACAATTATTCTTTCCGGGACTCTACAACATATTTTATGACATTTCACCTCATCCTTGTGTTGCTGAGTTGAAACCTATGTTATATTCACTACAGCATGGGTTCCATAGGTCATTAGAGAGTTTATCACCTCCATGTTATATTGAACAACCCCAGGCAGCACTACAGGCTGGGGGAAGAGTGACTGGAGAGCAGCCTGGCAGAGAGGGACCTGGGAGTGCTGGTGGACAGCCGGTTGAACATGAGCCAGCAGTGTGCCCAGGTGGCCCGGAAGGCCAATGGCATCCTGGCTTGTATCAGGAATAGTGTGGCCAGCAGGAGTAGGGATGTGATTCTCCCCCCTGTACACAACTCTGGTGAGGCCTCACCTTGTACTGTGTACAGTTCTGGGCCCCTCAGTTCAAGAAGGACGTTGAGGTGCTGGAGCGGGTCCAGAGGAGAGCAACAAGGCTGGTGAAAGGACTACAGGGAAAGTCTTATAGGGAGAGGCTGAGGGAGCTGGAGTTGTTTAGCTTGGAGAAGAGGAGACTCAGGGGGGACCTCATCACTCTCTTCAACTACCTGAAGGGAGGTTGTAGTCAGGTGGGGGCTGGGCTCTTCTCCCAGGCAACCAGTGACAGGACAAGAGGGCACAGCCTGAAGTTGCTCCAGGGGAGGTTTAGGCTGGATATTAGGAAGCACTTCCTCACGGAGAGGGTGATTAGACATTGGAATGGACTTCCCAGGGAAGTGGTGGAGGCACCATCCCTGGATGTGTTCAAGGCAAGGCTGGATGTGGCACTTAGTGCCATGGTCTAGATGGTGTGGTGGTGTTGGTCATAGGCTGGACTTGGTGATCTTAAAGGTCTTTTCCAGCCTTGGTGATTCTGTGATTCTGTGATTCTGTATTATGTATATAATGTATAATATATATAATAGTATATTTTAGTGTATAATTTATTACCATATAGTACTACAATTATACTATAAAATATAATACAAATTATGTATTACCTGTTACATGTTATGTATCCTATATTTAGTATTAAAGTACTAATCTTACAATATATTATCATGTAATTATATATAATATGCAATATTTATAGCTAGTATATTAGTATCTTTATTAATTTATTACTATTTATTTTACATTTAATATATTATGTATAACAATGTAGTATAAATTATGTTATCTGCATTTTACCCCCTGCATTTGATTTCGTGAACATTATCTCTTAATATTAATTTTCCACCTGTTCCCTAGTTAAGTACATATAAAAAATTCATTGAAATACACTTTTTACATGTTTAGAATATTGAGTTGATATTCTCCTTCTCCCAGGAAGGAGGTTTAACATTTTAATAAGCATATAAAAGTATGAGTGGGGCTATGGTGAATAGGTCTGGTGGGCTTTAGTTCCTGCAGAAAATTTAAATTAATGTGCACAAGTTACATGTGAATGATATGCATAGCAGTTTATTTTGCTATTAGAAGCTGATATCTCTATTAATGGAGTAAAAACTATATTTTAAAAATAAAAGCTACTCTTGAAGTCAAAGTAGAGGGCTTTTAATCCCGTTTCTTAAAAAATTTACTTTAATAACATTTATATTACATAGACGATTTCTAATATATATGCTCTGTTTTGTGTACATTTCTATACTGAAAAACCAGATTATGTTCTTGCTATTGAATTGTAAGTTTGATCCTTGTTCTCAGAAACAAGGATGAACTGTGTAACTGAACGATTTGAAGCACATTGGGTAAATGGAATACAATCTTGTATAAATACTTAAAATGTTTTCTGTGTTTATAAGAGCAATTCCCTCGAGGACACAAAGTCTCACAGGGTAGGAGTTAATTCAGAGCTAAAGCAGAGCAGCTGACTTTTCATATTCCCCCACACTGCTGAAATGTTGATTGATTCAGAAGCAAGTCTGGAAAGTGATGGTGTTGACATTAAAAAAAAAGAAATTACTTGCCCTCAGTAACATACACAGAAAAAGGAACCCCATGGTAAGGTCTAATCCCAACAGAGATGTCACATAGAAGATGAGTGATTGCTGATGAAGAAAGTGTGGTTGGTTTTATGATTTTTTTTTTTAGATTTTTAACTGTTCATTCTCGTTTTGAGCGAGTCAGAGCTTGTCAGCCAGGAAGGAAGATCACCAAGGCCTCCTACTAGTGATTAAGCCTGTTGTTAATGAGTTAAAGCCTGCCCTGAAGTCACCATCTCAGGGACCTGCCTCTCCTGCACTCCAGGAAGGACACACTCTATGGTGCCACCTGAAAAAGCTAAGAGATGAGTGATTTAACTAACAAGAACTGCAACTAAATGGAACCTTTGCCAAACAGATCTTGGTCAGTATCAGATGTCAAGCACGGATTAGGCAAGGCAACTTGCACACTCTCTATATAAGACTATAACAGTGCCACAGACCTCTTTGTCATGACTTTGGAGAGCATCAGAAATGCAATCATCTGGAAGATAATTCAGTCTTAATCTTTCTGAGCCTCACTTTCACTGTGAAGAAGAGGTTAAATAAAATAAATCAGTCTTAGAGTGCTGAAGAGACCTTCTCGTGTAACTTAATAAAAATGGTGTTTCATGAAAAATATTGTTTTCATGGTAAACAACATTTTAAAAATATTAAGCAAAACTGTGTTTACAACATTATCCTGAAAGGAAGGGTTAACAATTTGTTGTCATAAATTTTAACCAAATATGTCTCTAAAAATGTAAAAGAATTGTGTCCAATTTTTAATATTGAATAATGTTTTATAACTTAAGTTGTACAGCAACTGGCAATTTTTTTTATTTCCCCATGATGTTTCATAACAGAAAGAATGGAAATCTATTTTTTTTTCCAGAGAAAATGGCAAATACAAGCCTTCCCTTCCCCAAGTCCTGCTGTGGGGGCTAGTAGTTCTAGGGTTCAGCTCCTTAATGCGTTGGTATCTCTGGCAGAAAAATACACCATTATCATAATTATCATAAGTAAAATGCACCATATTTTAATTCTCTTAGTTACTTTTTCAGTATTTTAAGAATGGACTTGATTACCTTTGCTACTCAAATTTATGCATAAAGAAACTCTTTACCAGAAATTTTTCAGAAGAAATCCTTCTAATTTTTTGTATGTGTTACTATTTTTGCAGTGATTCAAATTTTTATCTTAAGGACTTCAGTTTTTAACACAGATAATCAGGAGACGTTTATGGAATGCACGGCTTTTTACTGAATTGTTGTCTGAAGGACTTACCTGAGATGGGAACATCACTGTGCTTGGAACTGCAAAAACACTTGGGCTAAGTCCTATCCTGTTGAAGTCAGTGGCAGAAATCCCATTCCCTTTGATGGAGCCAAGAGTCAGGTTTCACCCACAGGGAGAGATGGTCCTTGTCTAGAAACTCTAGATCTCACCACTCTTGTGTTTTGGCCACTGTGTCAGGAAACCTCTCCAGCCACCCGTACACAGGGGAAGTGTTCCAAGAGGTTCCTATCAATAGGACTCAAACACAAACAAACAAAACCCATGGATGTGGCCTATGCAACAGCCCAAGTCTCTTTGTCTCTTTTCTGGAACTCTTCACAGGCCCCTCAATTTTTAATTGAAATCTGTAAAATGCCAATTTCATTATTGTCTCTCCATTGTGCTTCTAGGCAAAGGCAAAGACTGTTATATGTCATTGCTTGGTATCGACAGCACACAGATAGACAGATAGACGCAGACTTAATTTAGTGTTGGAGAACTGTTCTTCCTGGTGTTTATTGTTTGTTTGGTTGTGGGGTTTTTAAAAATTATTTTATTTACTTTATTTTTTAAAGTAGTCTCAGATTAGAACTCCCTGCATCTTTTAGCTCCTATTTTGGAAATACGTTCATGGTAGGAGACTCCCAAATTCATATTCTCAGATTGTAAGGTTTTCAACATGTTTTACATATTAAGCCTGTAAGAAAAGTCACAGGTGGACATGTCTTGCGTCACCTTCACATCCTTTCTTAGATTGGGGATACCAGGTTTCTAAGAGAGAAGAAAAGAGGTTTAACTCTTGGTCAGAGAAGCAGAATATTTTTAATTGCCCTTCAAAGTCCCTCTTGCTTCTCCTGAATAGATACATTTAAGGGCAAGCAAATGGATTTATGGGTACGGGATGTCAAATTACATCTAAATTAAGTTGTCTAGGTATGAGAAACAAGTAGATAATGTTGCTAATCTAGCCTGGCCTGCTGTTCTTCTGGTAAACTCTTTGGCTGATTGAGATCAATTGAAATCTGCAGTGGGCTTGTGTGAAGAGGTAATATCAACAGTTCCAATAAAAAAAAAAAATCCAAGCTTTTGGATACATAAGTGAACTGGCTATCTTAGCTATTTTAAGAAATTATACTATTCTTCCCTACAAAGGTTGTCTCATTTATAACTTAAGAACATCACACCTACTAGTTAAAGCATCTTCTTTGTATTCTATCTATACATGTCTATAATCTTTCTCCTGAAGCAGTGAAGAACTGGTAAACCCATAATTTCGTGGTGTTTGATCCATGTGCTACTGCACAATGTAAACCTGTAAGGCTCTAATCTGCTTCCATTTGCATGGTACCAGTAACAATCCAGTTGCTTTTTTGCCTGAGATATTTTGGCTGCTCCATCTTGTATCCCATTTGTGGGACTGTGAAGTTTTAGAAGAATGGATTACTGAAAGTCTTAAAACTGTTTTTTATCACATCTTATTCTGTCACCAGATTTCATATTTCATTAGGCTTCTCCACAATTCAGTTCCATCATTGTTCCCAGAGTTCAAGGGAAAAAAGCCAAAGAAGACTGAGAAACATAAAAGGAAAATATGAACAAAATAACCATCTTAAGCCAAGTGTTGGTGGGAGGTGCTATGCATAACAGGGTAATCCCATGTTCCTGCAATAAAACAATCACATGATAGAAGATAAAGAAAAGTTACAAATAATGGTGGGAAAGTCTTCTATAAAGAACTTCAAGAACAAAAAATATTACCAAAGGCGTTACTAGTTGTGGGGAAAAGCACTTTAACCAGCCTTTCCTATGATTTAAAATGTTTACCAGTGGTGTACACACAATTCACCAAGCCAATAAAAAGGAAAGCCTATAAAAATATTAGCAGAGGGAGGGAGAAACACGTGTGTTGTGCTTCAAAGAACATTTCATCAGTGATGAACAATCTTCTTAATTCACCCAAGTGTGACTCACACTTATGCCTGGAGCAATGTTTGATGTAACCTTGCCAACCTGCACTGCCTGCAAGCACAGTGGAATGCTTTCTCTGTGTCTTAATGCTACCTGTCTACAGTGACCCAGCTGATGTGTCCTTCCTGCTCCCAGTATGAGAGTCCATGAGAGGTCCTCAAAAGATAAAACACTTGCTTTCATAATTGCTACAGAAAATCTCTTTGTGGATACTGGAGCCAAGTGTTCTTCAGCTATTCTAGCTGGCATTAGAAACCACAGCAAGGTTGAAGCTCCTGCCCCATGGAGTGAACAAGCTTGGAAAAGAGATAGTAGACTAAGGGGCCAAGTTAAACATCAGACACCTGCATAACTCCTTTGGCACATCACCAAAACCTGTGAATAAAGAAAAGGGACAGAGGAATTTTCTGTTGGCTGAATGCTGAACTGTCATGCCTATCACATACGAAAATTATCTATTTGTTACTGTTGAGGGAGTCTTTTAAAGATACAGAAGGATGACTGTCTTCAGACTAGTCCACAGAGTACAAAGCCTCCAGCCATCTACAAGGACAGTGCCGTAACTCTTCAATAGGAAATCTGCTTGACAAAGTCACAGGACTATTTCCGTGGGGCCTAAGGCTGGTTTGCAAATCCCTGAAGTGTTCCATCATGTTAAGACCTGTGTTGATATGATAAGGGGTATGTTAGTTTTTACTAGCTGGAAATTGTATTTTTACATATGTCATAATGTCACGATGATGTATGACTATCTTTGTAAGTCTAAATATATATATATGAGGACTTTTAATTTTTATTTTTAACTGTAAATGTCTAAAATATTTCCTGTCAGAACTAGAGAAAAGTTAACAAAAAAGGAACTGAAGTAACAAGGAAGTTATAAGCTGAATCTGAGAAGGGTCTCATTGAAGAAATATATGCTAACAGGGCAGCAAAATGTTGTCCCTAGTCCCAAAGACTAGAAATCTGGAAGTTATGTCATGTACAGTTCTCCAGCTTCTTTCAAAGCTGGCATCCACTCCTAATTTAAATATATAAATTCTATTTAATGTTTGAATGTATAAGGTCAGTATTTTCACGGATGAATTGTCCAACATAGCCTGGGGCCTATTTCTGTGCTAAACTTCATATCCTTTTACAGTCCTATCACAGGAATGACTATACAGAAAGCTCATTGTTTGCAAGTTACAAAGAGAACCCTACTAGTTTGTGAAGCAAAATGATTTTAAAGTCTGTTGCACACCCTTCAGCAGAAGCCCATTCTCACAATAACAATTCATCACTGCAAAATTGTAAGTGGACCTGAGAACTGACAGTAGTGTCCTCAAGAAAGAGACACTTTCAGAAGTTGGTGCTTGCTGTTACTAAAAGATCCAGCTTATGCTCAAAAAGCCCCTCGTGATTCGTTGCAGAGACTCTGCCTGCTAGACTGAAAATGCAGACAGCTGCCAGTATTTATCTCACTGAGTCCATTATTTTATCTTAGTGTGCAGTGAGACAAAGTGAAATAAAAATACGCACACACAACTTTATGAGCACTGAGCCCACATGAAGCACATTTGATATTTTGGCAGTAAGCTTTCAATTTTCCAGCTGTGTCAAGTCAAAAAACATGCTAGGAAAAGAAACTGGTGCATAATTAAGTCTTCCTTTTTTTTTTTTTTTTTTTTTTTTTTTTTCTTCCTTGGAGACTTCTCAGTTGACTTTCATGATTCTCTCTCTTTCTTTCTCTCTGGGCTTGGGAAGTTGCTTTGTTTTTATTTTTTTTCCATTGAGCTTTCTTGCCAAACAGGTTTGTTCAAGTTCTCACCCTTCTACTGATTACTAACAAAACAGCTCAGCTTTCAAATACCAAGCAAGAAGAGTTCTATAGCAGGGAGAGGGAAATGGGGATGCAGCACTAATACTTAGTTTATTACTATTGAGGTTACATTGTCAGTGCTGTTAAATGGCTCCTGCTGTTGGTATTGCCATTTCAGTCAGGGGTCTTCTTCCTTTGCTTCCTGCTCCTGGTGATGATCTGTGTCCCTTTCTGTGTCCCTTACATGACATTATCCTCCTGACATCTTCTCATTTATCTTCTTTATAACTCAATCAGTGTGCTTCCTTGCACAGATGAGTGAAGTTACTGTAGGGAATGGACAAAGAATATGTTAATAACAAAAGTCCTTGGGCTGTGGCTTGGCTTAATTGTGATATCTTTTCTTGCAAGCAGTAGGCACTAGGAGGCTGAATCCAGAGCAAGGCATTCTGAAATACAATGATTAGTACAGAAACTTCTCATGCAAGACTTGGCAGTGCTGGGTTAGTGGTCAGACTTCATGATCTCAAAAGTCTTTTCTAACCAAAACAAGTCTATGATTCAGTGATTCTAAGATTGCAAAACCCTTAAGGAAAGGTCCAATACAATTATGATCCTTAGGATCCTAGAGCAGCATGTATAAAACTTATTTTTCTTTCCTATCTGTTGTGCTGATGACTTTTCTTTATTTGTGCTCACTGCAAGGAAAAGACCAGTTTGCACTGCCTGAGAGTTGGGATTTCTCTCTGAAAACATCTGTGAGTGTGAGAGCCAGGTCATGGTGCTGGGAGCTCACTGCAGCTACCTGTTGAAATAAAGTTACTTGCCTATTCATACAGTATTTTAAAGAGCCAAAGACTACTAACTATTTCTGAAGGGAAAATTATGGCTTTCTCTTTTGTCAGGTATCAATCATGTTTCCAACCCTCTCCAAGGCCAAGTGGCAATTTGTGTTTGGGTCTGCAGATCCAAAGTCTCCTCCCTGCTCTCTCAGGGGTGTGGGCTCATCCACCCAGCTGTTGGGAACTGCTCCCAGCCTGTGTCACCTGCAAACCAGGCACAGGCAATAGCTCGGGGAGCACCAGTGGGCACAAAGCATGGCTAGAGATGGAGCCTGAGATAAGAGCTGGACCTCCAGGCTGCTGCTGGGTCTTCCCTCGAACCTGTGTCTTGCCTGCTTCTTCTGAGCACTGTCAATGTTGGATTTATGTACAAAGTGCTGGCTCAGGTGAACCTCCCTCCCCACCTTTGGTGGCTCTGCACCTTCAGGAAAAAGGGTGCAAAAGCCCATGTACCATCCTGCAGGAAGAGGGGGCCTTCAGAAAGGCCCTGGACCATAGGTGAAGTAAAAATAAAAAGGGGAAAGACTTGCTGGGTTTCAGCTCTCTCCTCTCTTACAATGGCACCAAGAAAACTGTAGACCAATAAAGTGAATGGTGTTCATTAATCACCAGATTAGGATGTATCAGGGAATATATGGTCCTCCTACTTGTGGGAAAAGAATCACGTAATCATACATGTGACAAAAAGTTTTTCAGGGGATGGATTTGTAGGTAAATCCAGTGAATAATTTCAGCTGGAAGAAGGGATGAATTTTGAAATTTTGACATATATTAAGAGATCTTTTTTGAAATGGCAAAACAATTTGTTCTTTTATTAAAAAAAAAAAACTCTGGATTTTTTTTTTTTTTAATGCAGTATGTTCAAAAAATAAATAGATCTTGTGAGTTCAACGGAAGAGGTGACCTGACTAAAAATGTAAAGTTTTTGGAGGCTTCTTTAAAGATACCCAAAATATAAAGATCTGTCTTTTCCACCTAAGCATATTTTCTGCCTCATTTAAAGAATTTGATCACTGAAAGACAAAAACTGTTTTTTTCTTCCAGGCTTAATTAGGATCTCCTGTGCTGTCATTCACAGTAAAAGCTGCCTTTATCTTATGTCTTCCTGAACACAAAGCCAAAATATTAAAAAAAGAGTACATGCAAAACAAATACTGCTTTGTTGGACTAAACTTTCTTATGCTTAGAAAAAATGTAAGAAATTCTATTTTGTGCTGTATTCTGAAAGTGGTTGAGGAGAACACTGAAATTTCCCTACTTTGCAAAATTTAACTGTAAATTGTAAGCCAGATTCTCTGTTAGAGCCTTCTGACTCCTGTCCTCATATTCAGATAAGATTTTTCTTGCTATTCTAGGAAGAAAGAATTGCCAAGCACTCAGATTTTATTTTTACAGTTACATTTAAATTAAGGTTGAGATTTGCGGAGATGCCTAGAAGGTCCAGACACTTGTTTTCCAGAAAAATGAACATTAACTTGAAATTGCCAGACAAAATGTTTTTAATTCATTTAAAAAAAAGATCTTTTTACATATACAAAGCATTAAGGCAGAGTCTGGTGTTGGCATTTTTTTTTTCTTCATTTGTTTTATATTTTTTTCTACAAGGAACAGCAATCTGGGCCTTGCACCACAAAGTGGAAAGACAACTCAAGTCAATTCAGACAATGATTCAGACAATGAACAACAGGGAGGAAGAATGTATCCAGAAAATTAGTCAGGAGGGGCATTTCTGCCCACCAGAGAAGAATTCCTCTTCACCAGCTGTGATATCATTTAACAATGACAGCTCTCTGGTTTGTAAGTGCAGCATGTGTTTTCAATGCCTTGTTTGCAACTGGTTTCTGAAATAATGATTTAAGGTTGCATCCTCCTCTATCAGTCTGCTTGTAGTTTCTGTGCCTGTGACGAGGCAATTGCCATGGGCAAGGTGTATAGACTTGTGGCTTCTAAGGGGAAATTTCCAGAGCTTCAGGCCTGAGACCCATTCTTAACAAGTAAGAGTTAGGGATAAACTTTCTTCATGGGTGGCCTGGGTCAGCCACGTCTGTCTTTGAAGTGCACCAAACCAGCCACAGTAGTTGACAAGGTATTAGGATGAGGGAGCAGTTTTTGTGTTCCTAAACTGCCCCTAAAGTTTTGCTCTGAAGGCATCACAAATACCTTGTTAATGGCATTTTACAGGAACTGCTTTGGGAAGGGAAGGGACTTGAGACATTCCCATGAACTCTGTTACCTCTTATTCCCCCTACTGCCACCCTCCCACCCCCTGAAATCTTAGCTCAAAGCAGCTAGCATGTGTCTGATGAAAAAATGTATATGCTCATCTTGCACTAAGTGAGACGTAGCTGGATATTTACATGGCTTAAGGAATGCTTGGTCTTTCTCAGGGCCAAGAAAAATAAAGTCGTCAGCCACCCTCCCTAATGAAAAATGAGGTGCTGCTCCCAGCCATCTGCAGCCAGCCTTGCAGCATTGCTTGATTGTTTGTTTGTTTTATTTTTTTTTAATAACGTTCTAAAACTTGGTTCAGATTATTTTGTTTCCAAAACCTTTGCCCCCACAGAGGCAAATAAACCTTTTTCTTTAAATAAAAATATGTACACAGGGACATCCGTGCATAATTTTTAAAGAGCATGGTACAGGAGAAAGCAGGTTAGTTTGGGACAGGCTGGAGCTACATGCTGACAGCAGGAGACACAGAGAGGGTCATTGTTAAAAATAAATAAATGAAAGCTGGAAGAAATTATTTCATTAAATTGGAAACAGCATTGTTCAAGGAGTTTGCAGTATTAGTTAAATCGTGTAGCTATAAAATACAATTTTTGCCATTATAACATTTCATAATAGGAATCAAGTTAGAGCAGCAAATGTCTGATTCTTGCCCTGAGCACACAGAGGTGAGGTTTGAACAAAGGATTGCCGTTTGTGAAAGCCTTGAACAAGGGTGAGGGGGAAGGGAGCTTGCTTTGTCAGTGAAAAAGAAAATACTTACCTCTGCAGACTGCTGATTTGCTGGGTCCTCAGCCTGTGGGAGAGGAACCCTACCAGCTGAACGTGCAGTGATCTGCAAGCAACAGGATGAGATGTTGCCGCTGGCTGTGTTTATGGAAAGGTAGACCTTTCTGTATGAGGTAAGGCCATGGCTCTTTCAGTGTAGTAGCTCCTTTGCTGGTATTGGCAGCACTAAATGATTCATGAGCAGGTGCAAAAATCCCTGTTCCAAACAATAGTGAAAAATCACTGATTTGAAACATCCTGATTTTTATAGGGTGTATATTATCTTGTGGCAGAACAAAACCTGCTGAAGTGAAGAGCTTCCTCAGCTCCAAAGGGGTCAATAGAAGGCAAAGGCTCTCAAGAAATAAATGCTTTAAATACATTTACATTTATAAATGTCAAGACATTTCACTGTAAATTTAATCCTCATCTGCCCATGCAGCAGCCATGGTAACTGAGAAGAGTTCTAGTCTTCTTACTGTGTTGCTTTCATGCATTGAACACCATGACCTACTGCTCCTGATACCATTTAATTCCCTGAATCAGCTCTATTGTACCAAGGGAAGGAAATCTGTTGTTTTGTAGAAATCACAGAATTACTCTGTCTGGGAAAGACTTTTAAGATCATTGAATCCAACCATAACCTAACTCTACCAGCCTTTAATCCAACTCTATCAAGTCCAGTGCTTTAACCATATCCCTCAGCACCACATCTGCATGTCTTTTAAACACCTCCAGGGATGGTGATTCAACCACCTCCCTGTGCAGCCTGTGACAGTGTTTAATTACACTGTCAGTGAAGAAATTTCTTCTAATATCCAATCTAAACCTACTCTGGCACAACTTGAGAGCATTTTGTCTTGTCCTGTTGCTTGTTACTGGGGAGAAGAGACCAACCCCCACCTCACTACAGCCTCCTGTCAGTTGTAGAGAGCAGTAAGATCTTCCCTCAGCTTCCTTACAGAATTGAAATATGTACCTTCAAAGGAGCCCAGGATATGAGAGAGAGGTCAGTTTCCATGACAATTCCATGGTGGTTCACACTGGTTATGAAAGAAAGAAAAAATCATTACAGGTCTGATCATGTAGGTGTTTCCTTGTCAACTCTAGGGGTTGACTGGTGCTCTAAGATGTGGTATTTTGTGTAACTTCTCAACGAGTAAATTCGCTATAGAAATATAGATGTTTCATTATTTAAACTTCTAAAGCATAATTACAGTCCTCTAAAACAGGGTCCAAGAATTTTTTTAGAGCATTGAAAGCAAGGAAAACAATGAATACATCAGTGACCACTGAAATAAATTCCCAAGTGATGACAGATTTTCCTACTTTTTGAGTGTTTAAAGCAAACTTAACTGTTCCTTAGCAGGGATGGTTTGGTCCAATCACCACTTACTGGGGTTGGTGCAGGAATAGCTTTAAGAAAGACAGTAATTATAATCGTCTGTTCTATCTTAGCGAAGATGTACCTAGTAATCTCTCTGCAAATATCACTCTGAGAAAAGGAGTTAACTAGGACCAAATTGTTTGTTATGATTCTTCTGACTACAATAGGCAGAAAGGTTCTTCCCACAGACCCCTTTGATTTTCCACTGTATTTTTTGATGCTTCTCCATGAAAATGCATGAGCTGACTTTTCCCCAGGAGCTGCATGAGGCCGCAATCCATACATGAGATCTAAACTCCATATATATCTTGGTTGCATTCACAGTGCACGGGACAGTTTCAGTACCTAACAACATCTCTTTGGAAAATCTGTTTGTTTGTGACAGTCTTAGAATACGTTTTTACTTGATTTGGGGTGTCCCTGTTCTGGGATCCATCAAATTTCTTTTTACTGAGTTTTGTCAGCCACGTGTTAATACCACCCAGTTCCCACTGTCTTATCAAGTTATGCAGCAGCTATGATTTTGCATTTACTGAGCCTACTCCTTATCTCATGGTAAAAGTACTGTAAGATATAATTTCACACCTACTTTAGTGTTGCAGTTTTGTTTATATGGCTATAAAAGCTACTATGAGAAATAATTTCATACCTACTTTGATTTGTGTACATACACAGATTTGTGCCTATAGGTGTAAATTCAAGTGATGTGTTTGAATCATCTTCTTTTTTTTATTTAACAAATGTATCCATTCCATGCATCTAGATTTAAATATATTCTTGCAAAAGTCTAACAAATACAGACTTAATTCTTTAGTTCTTCCTTGATAAAACCTACTGAAGAACATTAACCTGTGGCACAAAAATCACAGTCACAAGGATTTTAATTGTAGCATTTCATTTTAAAGGTCAGCCATAATTTGCTATGAAATAACGATTTCCCCCCAATATTAAATCAAATGAGGGTTTAGTTACATGCAATTATGCTGTTCTGTTTGCAAAATTAGGTTTGCTGTCAATGATGGCATAGGTGTAAGATATAGGTTAAGTTAGTATTTTTGGTGCAGTATGAGCAGACAAACTATATGTTTAGAAAGTCTATTCTGTCATATATTAAACAGATTACACGATTTTAAGAAATTTCTATAGAATGTGACAGTAAATGTTTGAGAGACTTAGGATGGATGAGCCCCATCCACTCTGCTTTGCCCAGAGTTCTTCCATATGGGGAGTGGATGAAGAAACACAGTAGGAAGAATGTGAAGTTTGCAAATGACATTAAAATTATTATGTTACTTAATTTCTCACAGGTGTGTTCAATAATATTAAATCACATTTCTCCTTACAGAGTTTGTTGCAAAAACAAATTTTGAAAGTAGAAGAAAACGGGAGATACCAGTTCTGAATGTTCAGACACTTTTGAATGTCCTAATTAATAAATAATGAAATTAAGGGAAATAATGGGTCCTGCTGCAGGAAATAAGGAAAAATTTTTGATGGGCTTGTTCAGAGACATAAGAACACACTACTTGTTTAAAAAGTTGTTAAAAGAGTTAATAAGTGGTAAATTCCACTGTTCACTATTCTTAATTATTCGTATTAGCCTGATTTTCTTTTTACAGGAGACATAGATACATGTGTATGAATTATTATTCATCTGTCTGATGTCCTGGCATTGGAGGAGTTACTTCACAACCCCAGAGCTCTTTGGGGCAGTTAGCAAAGTGCTGAGACCTCATTAGCACAGCCTGGCTTCTAATGAATCTGTCCACAATGCGCAATGTCACCATAACCCTGGCAGCTCATGGAGTTGCCAGCTGCTTATCATTAGAGGATTTCATCAAGCTGTTTTCATCTGATGATCTCCTTTCAGGACCTGTGTTAATGAATGTAAACAGCTAGGGCCAGCCACTGTAGGTTGGCCAGGTATGAGGCAATCTTGTTTAATTTTTGGATTGAAGGGAAGATACTCCAGATTTTTGCTCAAATAGTTAATATAAATATTTAGCCCCTCGACTCCTCCTTGCTAATTAGCAGAATTCCTGTTTTTATTAGATATTGATTCCCACTGAAGAAAATGACCTCTTATGTATACCCTTCTGTACACATGCAAAGGTGTAGGCTCTTACTGTCTTCTGCTGCTCAGGAAAGGGAATTTGGGGTGGTGGTGGACAGCTGGTTACAAACATGACCTTGCTGCTGTGAAGTTAGTTAAAATAGCTACCAGGATGTCAAGGGTTACCATGGAACAGCCCAGTGGAGTGCCAGCAGGTATGGTCTCCCTGCACGCTGTGGTTTTGGACTCCATCTCAAGGTGGGTCTAGGAGAAGGACTATGGACAAAAGTAGCAAGCTTGGTCAGAGGTGTGAATGACTTCTGCTTGCTGCAAAGCTGAGTACACTGCCCTCTTCAATTTGGACAAGAGCGTGGTGGTGTAACAGAGATTGATAAAGCCATAAATGGACATGGACTAGTGTCTTCCTGCTGTGCTGCATCTCATGCTTTTGCCACAAGCACTTTCTGTGAGAAGCAGTGGATGGAGGGCAAGGGCCTGAGTGGACATTCGGTTGCACTCAATGTGGTATTTTCTCTCTTCCTACTTGCTTCTTCACTGCTGGGAAGGCTCTTTCAGTGGTGTATGGGGGAAATACACCTGGATGTGGGTAAGTTTTGGTTGGTATCTCTGAGCCCTGCATCCCATCCCTCCCCATCATCTTTGCCTCATCCCATTGCTGTTGTCACAGCCAGGCTCTGCCACAGCACCTGTGAGTTTGAAAATCACATTTCTTTTCCTTTAACCTTTCTATAATTCCTTAACCTAGAAATTTTCTAGGCCTGCCTCTTCCCCAAATATGAGTCTTTCATAATAACATCTGCTTGTATGATGTGGGATAAATCCCCATTGGAGTGAAACAAGAACAATAAACTAATGTCACATCCTGTGTAATGATTAAGGCTTTAATTTCATCCTCCCTCGTAAAAGTAAGGGAGGTAGTTGTGATAACAGGCTGTTTATCTCATGTTTGTCAGCAATTAGCCTGAGAAGGTGCTTGTCCTGACAATTTTCTGATCAGGAGCCAGGTTGCAAGAGAAAGTCTTTACTGCAGTGCATTTTCTTACTGCCGTTAATCCAATGCCTTTGATTGATTATTGCCCATATGGATTGTTACCAAGTGGGATTATCTACAGTACTGATACTGAAATGCAGCAGAGATCTGGATTATTTCTTGCTTTATTTACAGAAAAGAGTGAAACTAGGAGGGAGGGAAGGAGGGAGGGACACATGAATGTGCTACTCTTTGGTAGTGCTCAGCTTCAAGTACAACTGGTCCTTCTCTGATTAATATGACCAAGCAGGGTGTATGCAGCGTCCAGGGTTATTTTTGCTTAAGGTACCTGCAACCTCAGGAGAAATATCACTGCAAAAAGGATTACATCAGTTTTACTTGAGTTCCTTAAGTGTCCTGTACTCAGCACTGGTGAGGCCTCACCTTGAGTACTGTGTACAGTTCTGGGCCCCTCAGTTCAAGAAGGACGTTGAGGTGCTGGAGCAGGTCCAGAGGAGAGCAACAAGGCTGGTGAAGGGACTAGAGGGAAAGTCTTATAGGGAGAGGCTGAGGGTGCTGGGGTTGTTTAGCCTGGAGAAGAGGAGACTCAGGGGGGACCTCATCACTCTCTTCAACTACCTGAAGGGAGGTTGTAGTCAGGTGGGGGTCAGGCTCTTCTCCCAGGCAACCAGTGACAGGACAAGAGGGCACAGCCTGAAGTTGCTCCAAGTGAGGTTTAGGTTGGATATTAGGAAGCACTTCCTCACGGAGAGGGTGATTAGACATTGGAATAGACTTCCCAGGGAAGTGGTGGAGGCACCATCCCTGGATGTGTTCAAGGCAAGGCTGGATGTGGCACTTAGTGCCATGGTGTAGATGGCGTGGTGGTGTTGGTCATAGGCTGGACTTGATGATCTTAAAGGTCTTTTCCAGCCTTGGTGATTCTGTGACTCTGTGATTCTGTGATTCTGTTTACTTCACTGAACAAGGGGCTGACATATTATAGAGGGCTTTCAGAAGCAAAGAAAGCTGGAGGGAGACAGGTGATGTTTTAAAGATGAAGTACGTTGAGCTCTCGCACACTGCTAAATCATAAGGGAATGGTATTTGGTCTTTTTTCACCCTTGTCTCAGCTTTAGACTGAAAGGGCCTTACTCATGTGTATTGCACTGGGTGTTTTCCACTTGTTCTAACAGCTGCTTGTCTGACATGGTTGAAAATATTTACAAGTCTGAGGACACCATGTATCAAGTCCATGGATGATGTACTCCCAGTGATGTCAGTGTAAATTCGACCTGACAAGAGAGTGGAGAAAAATCAATGTGAAATTGTGTTACACAGAACTTTTAAATGAAAGAAGGTAAGGCTGCCAGAATGTTGAAGTGCTCTCATTCTTTCCAAAAGCACCTCTGAAAAGAAGCACATTTGTTCTTAAGGTGCAGATTAACTGTTTTCAAGAAAATGAAAAATAATCTTGAATAAGGTTAATGAAAACATTTATGTTCACCAAATGCACGAAAGAAATGTAGAATTGTTATCTGTGGTTCCATATGATAACAGATGAATAGTGAATTTGTTTTAGATTGTTTACTTAAAGTGAGAAAAAATGTATGACAATTTTTCTGGAGTTTCTTGCTTCATGGTTATCAGGTGCTTTCTAAAACAGTTAATTTTAAAAGGCCAGTGCTGGGTTAAGGGGTTCAGCTTTAGAAATTAGGGTTCATGTACAAATCATAATAATTCAGGCTTAGCATTTGGTTTGTGAATTTATTATGTTGATATTCTGTGTATGTAGCTTAGTCCACTTTTGCTCAAACCAAAACAGAAAGCTGTGTGGGCAGATCAGCTGATGGAAACTTCCTGCTTAAGATATGGCTTATGTAGGGAAAAGTCTTTGGTAGAATTTGGACTAGCTGTAGCAGAAATGTAGCAAAGGTGATTAAATCTATTTTTCTGCTCAGGTAATTCCACTTATGCCAGAAATTTGGCAGGATAATAGTGCTGCAACCCTCAAAAAATGCTGCTCACTTAAATAAATCAGAAACTGAATAGATCACAGTTGCAAGTAATTTCCGAGTAAAGTAATGAGGCTTTTAAATGTGTTTATAAACTCTTGAATTTTTTATTTTCAACTTGATTCTGTTTGCAGTTACTGCTGCAGGACTTCTGCTTTGTCAGAGGTGCAGTAGCTTTAGGTCATTTTTGTATACCCTTGTCCCAATTAAACTACCAGAAGCAATCTTTGGTTAAAAAGTTTTCCTCAGAAGAAAAAAAAAAAAAGTTAATAGAATATATACTATTCTGCATGGAACTGGTAACTGGGCACATGGATTTGAGATGCAGTTAGGGAACAAAAAGTTGCTTATGTAAGGGGATAAGTAGACATAATGGGATGGAATTAATAAATAGAGGTTTTGGGATGTGTAACAAGAAAAAAGCTTCCTAACGGGTAGGATAGGCTGAAAATAATCATTCACAGGAGGCATTGCTCAAGACAATTTAACTTGATGGGACAAAAAAGCCAAGAAATGACTGAGTGAATCCAACTGAGCTTTTCTGTCTCCTTACATACATCACTGAGGAGTGCAAAATGGGAAATGAGGGGCAAACATTTTTTATTGAGGACACCAAAACCAGCACTCATGCTCCCAGGGAGGCCATGTTTTGGCTTCAAAAAAAGGATTTGCATGCAGGCCTAAAGACTCCAGCATCCAATGCAGGTGTGAAATTATGAGTTTCATGCCCAGACTCCTGTCCCTGGCCCTGCACATTTTAATATCACCCTCCTGGATAGACTTTCTCTTGGGATGGAGGATCAAACAGCAATCCTCCACCAACATGGTGACTGACAGGAGACATCTTTTTGCATCCTTTCCTGCCCCAGGAGTGCTGTGCTCCTCACTAGTGCTGCAGCCTGGTTTCAGAGGTGAGGGTGGGGGATGCTCTCACCCCTGGACAGCTTAATTATTGGAGCAGGCTCCTGGCAGGACCATCAAGGGATTCTTCTGCTGACCATTGAATCCAGGCCCTTCAGATCCAGATGGATGACTGCTCTATGATTTAGCCTTAGGCCATCCAAGAAGTGACTCAGGCATCATATGCGTTCATTAGAAATAAAAGGGATCTGTTCCTGGCTGCATGAGGTGTCTGTGGTTTTGTAAGAAAGAGACTATACAGAGAAGATCATGAGAACTGTGGCCTGATCAGCCTGCAGAGGGGACGAGTGGAGGGAATCTGGAGTGTTTGCACAAATAAGACTCTTGGTGCCGACAATGCCTCAGGGTAAGGCTGGAAGCACACAGTGAAGTTAGCTGCTGCCAGGGCTAAATGACAGCCAAGTCTGAGAGGGGTTTTTTTTGGCTCAGTAATCTCAGATCCACCAGCTAAATTGTGCTGGGGAGTGTTATCATTTCTCCCCAGAAGGGACACGGGAAATGAGAAAGACTTGTCTCAGTGCATAGGGTCTCCAGAGTTGTCCACACTGAACAAACCCACAAAGTTTTGGATTTCAGATGAAGTTTATCTTAAAGTTTGATTGACTGTGTGAAATGACCCGTGTAACACCTGCTGAACTTTTTTTCTCAGACCAGAAGGGAAGTGAAGCATCTGCTGTCTTAATATATATTAACACGCAAGTGTCTGTGTTTCCTGACTGACACATCTGTATCAAGGCAGGCATTTGATCTGCCTCAATTGAGGAGCCTCTGTGGATGTTAGGCAGTGAATCCAAGGGGATTCAGGCATACTACAACTTCCTTCCCTCATGGATTTGAAACAATTTACAAAAGCAAACTAAAATACCCGTATAATAAAAAAATCCCTTCCTCATCTCTTCTCTAGGATCCTTGATTAGGCTTTTTAGTAGGTCACGTTGCACTTCCCCACAAAGCCTGCTAAGATTTTCTTTTTTTTTTTTTTCCCCTCATGTTTGAAACAAATGGGATTTGTGTAGATACAACAATGTGAACACAATGTGTTGGAAAACTGTGTATCTGACTCTTTAGAGCTAAATTACAATGAATTTGTTAGAACAAAGAAGTAGAGACACAGCTAAAGCCTGAGCACTGGAGGTTTCTATAGCTGCACCATGCCCAATTTTTCTCTCCATCTGTACACGACATTGTCAGGGCTCAGGATAAACCACACGTGAAAATACAAGGGGTGAGTAGTAGGCAGATGTGAAGGTCTGTTCTGTTGGGTTCTTTATGCCTTAGTTACTGAAAAGGTGAGGATAGGCATGGGGGCTCTCTTTAATGAGAAAACAATAAAAAACCCAACCCCAAACCCAACATTAACAGTGAGACAGATGGAGAAGTCTTCTGAAACTATAACTTTGTGACTATTTATCCTTCCCTGCACGTTCTTCAAGAAAAACTAATTTCTTACTGTAATTTAGGATTCACAGAATTGTCATGGTTGAAAAGACTGCTAAGATCACCCAGTCCAACTGTCCATCCAGGAAAAAAAAAGAAAAAAATAAAAAAAAAGAAAACCACAAAACCACAACCACACACCCCACAAAACCAACAAGAACACACAACCCTGAAAACCCCACCATGCCCACTAGAGCATGCCCTGAAGTACCACATCTACATACTTCTTTAATACCTCCAGGAATGGTGACTCCACCCCCCATTAATTGAAAAAGATTCAAGGAAATAGTAGAAAGTATTCTATCATAAGTTTTAGGAGAAGTTTTAGCACTTCACTACAGAGCACAAATTTCAGTGTCATTAATTAGAAAGGGATATATTTACTTCCACTTTTTGACTTTTTTGGTGCATATATGTATTTCTAGTTTTTAGTATTTTGGATTTTTATCTGAATTGGAAAAAGAAAAAAAAGAAAAACATTTACAAAACTCGTCTATTCCTTCCATTTTACTTACTCAAAACCTAATTGTATTCATTAGGGGCCAGCCACCTCAGATGAGAGATGTTGCTGCCTGAAAGAAAGACAGACCATCAGATTCCTTTCTCCTGCCTAAAATAATTTCAAGAGCACCTTTGGGGAGGGGTGGGAAAGGAAAGGCACATAGCAATGCATCTTCAACTTCATGTTTATATTAAGAAGAAGAAATATGAGTGGAAACCAGCAGCTACTGAGGAAACTGCATCAATAGAAACATGGCCAGCGGGTAAAGGGAGGTGATCCTGCCCCTCTACTCCACACTTGTGAGACCCCACCTGGAGTACTGTGTCCAATTCTGGAGCTCTCAACACAGAAGGACACAGAACTCTTGGAGTGAGTCCAGAGGAGGACGATGAAGATGATCCAAGGGCTTTAGCACCTCTGCTGTGGAGACAGGCTGAGAGAGTTGGGGCTGCTTAGCCTGGAGAAGAGAAGGCTCTGAGGAGACCTTATAGTGGCCTTCCAGTATCTGAAGGGGCTACAGGAAAGCTGGGGAGGGACTTTTCACCAGGTTCTGTAGTGATAGGACAAGGGGTAATGGTTTTAAACCGGAAAAGGGGAGATTTAGGTTAGATGTTAGGAAGAAATTCTTTACTGTTGTGGTGGTGAGGCACTGGAATAGGTTGCCCAGGGAGGTTGTGGCTGCCCCCTCCCTGGAGGTGTTCCAGATCAGGTTGGACAGGGCTTTGTGCAACCTGATCTAGTAGAAGATGTTTGTGCCCTTGTGGGGGGGTTGGAACTAGATGATCTTCTATGTCCTTTCCAATCCAAAATATTCTATGATTCTGTAATTCTATGAAACCGCTGTGCCATCAGAAGAAGTTACTCCTCTTTGGTTCTCTACATGTGCCATCATCACCTCTCCATCAGAAGTTAGCAATTAAATGTCTCATCACATCTGGAAGTGCCAATGCTATGATTGCTCCAGAAATCACACTAGAAAAACTAGATCTTTGTGTTAATGTATTTCCAGAGCTTTAGTTTTCCTGAAGTGTTACCAAGTGTGTTGCATGACAAAATTACAAGAAGTAGTTTAATGACAATCATACACTGGAAGCAGTCACCTCAGGATCTGAATAGGCATCTTCAAGTGTCTTTTTTTTTTTTTTTGAGTGTACATTTTGTCTAAGGCATTCTACCAGATCTTCTCTTTATTGGTGAATCTATATATCTTCTCTTTTAGACATCTTTTTAATTTTTTTAAAAGCTTTTGAGAAATTAATGCTCTAATTACGGACTGTTCTGGCTCAGTGAGGCTCCTGTCTAGCAGTGATACTGGGATAATGTAAAATCAGGGCCTTGGAAGAACCTGGACATCCAACCTTGGATAATAGTTTTTGACAAGAGATATGGAAAGTTCAGCCAAACCCATCCCAGGGTAGAGCATGCCTGTTTATGGATTTCATTAGAGATACGGAGCACGAGCCAGGGTTTTTGAAATTTACTTTCTTACTGACAAATCTAGACTGAACAGAGAGCAGAGAGTGATTTTAAAGGTCAGAAAGAACTTTTATGACCATCCTGAGCTGTGTGAACAATTGACAATGAAAAAGTTAATAATTTATTCAATAGAATTAAGTATTTTTTAAAATGCTAATCAAGAAACAAAGGGATAACATTCATGGAAGCTGTTGTGAAAAACAGTACTGACAATGTTTCTCTTTCCAATAAGACAATCATATTTTAATAGGAGGTGCATGGTTTGCCATCTCTTTTTATGTAGAAGAAAATATGTTCAAACAGCTCATGGCTTTTGACTCAATAAGTGGTTTAACTACATTTCCTGATCTGTTAGTGGCAATCTGCACTACCTTTTATCTACCATCCCTGAAGAATGGGATCCTGAAGAATGGAGAGGAAGCAGGAATGTTTCCCAAACTAGGAGTCAGAGCATCAGCTGACTACACAGATGTCAGAACTCATTAAAAGCAAGGCAAAAATGTTTGTCTTAAATATGGACACTGGGTTTCTAAAAGTTGTCTTTTCCCCCCTCGAACTTCAGTAAAGATCACACAACAGTAGATATATTATCTCAGTTGGGAGGACTGATCTCTGGCTTTTTTTTTTTTTTTTTTTGGCTGGAAATACCTTGTAGGAGGTTTCTGCAGCATCTGTAATGACTGAAGAAGTCCTGTTTACAGTGTTCTCAGATTGGGCTGGAACAGGAAATAAGATAAGTTTTTGGGATGCAAAACTAATTCTCTCACTTTGGAGGAGGAAGAAAAAACTGCAGGACTATTATGCCAGCCCAAGAATAACAGTGTTCTTATACCTCTTCCAGAAGAGTCTCACAAAGTTTCCAAGTACTTTAGTCACTCTCTAAGAGCTTGTAAAGTTTTGGAAGAAACGAAGGAAAAAACAGGAAGTGCCAACATGAAGTTCTGTTTTGTCTATATTAGTAGTTGAGTACAACCACAAATAAATGGACTGTTTACAAAGCACATGTCACACCACACTGCTCGTTGCTGCATTTTTTATTTGTAGCCAGGTTGGGGCATAAAAAGGGATGGTTTTGAGAAGATCAGGTCATATTGTTCTAGGAAGGACATGAGGACATGTTGTCCCCCTGGTTGTCCTCTAAAGCATGATACCTATCCAGGTTCCTCATCAGAGGAGAGGAAAACTTACGCCGTTATTTTCACAGGTGATGAAATATCTTTGAATTTAGGAAGTGTGCTGCTGGAACACCAGCTTTTCTCACTGGCACACAAGGGGTCTTCATCCACCCAGGTGCCATGAGATTGCCTGCAGCAGAACCAATGCTCCCTGCCTGGTTGCATCCAGCTGCTTGGCTCTTTGAAAAATAGTCAGTTTTGTTTGTTATTTTTCAAAAGCAAACATCGAATTCTGCCTTTTTGCATACTGATTTAAACAAACAAACAAAAAATCTCACATATATAGTCTTGGTATGTTTTTCCGGAGGGTAAATTGCACACAGGGATATATTCCAAACTTATGTCAGAAAAGCCACACTAGAGAGTTTCACTTATCAAGGCTTTGTATAAGTTAATCTGCTGGAGTTTAGTCCCAAGTACAGCTTTCAGTTTGGAAGTAAGCAAAACTTTTTTTGAAATTCCTCAGTTTGGTATATTTTTGTGCTGACACTGTAGCAAAATGTAAATATTGTATGAGTTTTCTGGAACTCTGCAGGTGACTCCAGGTACTTTAACCATTTGTCTCAAGTGCACTCAAAAGGTTTCTGACCTGCAGCCAGCCATTGGCCTCTCTACTCTGAGGTTCAGGTTTGTTACAACAGCCAAACAGTGACAGATTTCATTCAGTAACTGCCTGAAGAATTACTACAGCCACTGGCAGATAAAATAATTCTGTCTTTGAAAGACAAATATTAATTCACATCATATGAATTAAGCATCTATCAGAAAAGTAATTGGAAAATTCCCTGTGAGTTACATCTGGAGCTCAGAAGTACATCTCCTGCTTAATTTTATTTTCTATGCTTATAGTGAAGTTAAGATACTGAGTATCTGCTTTCAATTACCAAATTAAAATACAATTAACCAGTCCAAGTGAACAAACAATGATTTCTTTAAAATCTCATTTTCAAAATGTAAAAATGTTTGTGGGAATCAGATTTCCATGGTTAGGATGTTTTCACTTAAGGAACCATCCTTTGAATTTCCACTGAGAAAAGGCCCTTTTCTTCTTTATCTCTCTCTCTGTGTCTTTCCTCCTTCCTTCCTTCCTTCCTTCCTTCCTTCCTTCCTTCCTTCCTGCCTGCCTGCCTGCCTGCCTGCCTGCCTGCCTGCCTGCCTGCCTGCCTGCCTGCCTGCTTCTATCTCTTTCTGTCTTTCTCTCTCTCTCTCTCTCTTGCTTGCTGACTTGCTTGCTTTCTCCCTCTTCCTTTCAGAACTTAGCACATTTCCAGCTTTACTGTATATAGAATTGGGGTATATATTGGGGTGAGTGGACATATTTTTTTATTGAAGTGATGTTATGGGGCAGATCCTCAGCTGAATTAAATGAGAGCTGCTTCACAGATATCACCATTTGTAGAGACCCAAAATGGGAAATTCTACCACGGCAGCTGTTTGACACATTATTAACCTGCCATCTTATTTATAAATCTGAGAAGGAAACTGTGTTCAACACATTGATAACGTTGCAGGACTAAGCACTTTGTGTTTGAGAAGTATGAAAGGAAAGGTAATTTACAGAATAAAATATTTCTCTAGTTATAAAATACTCTGCAATATAATACTTCTAAGGGATTTTTCAAGATTACTACATATGGTCAGGTTCAACTCTTAAGTAGACAACACTAGCTTTTCCACTACAAAGGTCATTAAAACTGATAAGATATAGTCGTGCACCCTTTTAAAGACCCTTTTGCCTGGCTAAAATTTTGTGGGATTTTGGAGAGTCGGTCTTGTATGTGTCTGAGGTAATGTGTAACTATGCTGGTATTTTCTGTATCCTCATAGACTGTTTGATGCAGCAGAGTAAATGCACCAAGATTCACTTGCTGAGAGCTGAAGTTAGACAAATGCCTTCTGAAACTGAATCATGCCTTTCTGCCTAGGAAAAAAGAGAATTTTCCTTTGCTCTAAATATTTAAGCTCATCCTGGATGTGTAACAAATGCGCTCTGGGCTTGGCTTAATGGAAAATTATGGGTTCAACTCCTGATTGCTCTTCTGTGGCTTGTGTTATGTGGGAAGTCCAAATAAAAAAACTAAAACAGCAAGACAGCAGAAGGGGAGGAAGAGGGGGATAGAAGACCCTTAGACATCTCATGTGTAGCTTGTGCTGCTGAACGGAGGCCCTGACTAGTTTCCAGTCCCTCTGACTCTCTCCTCCAACATGTTGTCCTCTGCCCTTTCTCCTTTAACATTGGGGAATTGGGACCCCCCTCCTCTGATCACTGTCTGGGGACCAGCCTCAGACATTTCCCTTTAAGGTGCCCTCTTTCCCCTTTAAAAAGTTACCACCTTTGCTCTTCCAAAAACAGTCTCTTCTAGCTTAATATTTAACTATAGTACTTCAAAGAGTGCAGACATGACTCCTTATAACTGTAACAGATCCTAGTGGTGTGCTAATGAGTTGTTTCACTACAGGCTTAAGAAGGTGTCTCCATCTTGTGTGCACCCCACATGGGTGTTCCTATGCAATATTACCTGTGCAAAAGGCCAGATTAAAAAAACCCTCAACCCTAATACTAGTGATGGTCTCTTCTTCCTTCTGTGTCCTCCTCACTACTCCCTCAAATGTGATTTTTTGACACATTATGTGTTTAAAACCACTTAGAAACAGCACTGCATAAGAACTTTAAACTGATCTAAATCACAGTCCATTAAATACCTGGGACAACATTAAGCAGCTCATACATGTCTCTCTAATCTCAGGCTTTTAGAATAACACAGAACTAGCACTGAATGTCTTATTGATCTGCCTCATACACTGGAAAGCAGTCAAATAGTTGGACTTTAATTCCTGGCTAAATGTAAAGGTAAATAATAGGAAAAACAATTTACAAATGTGAATGGCTTACTCAATTTCAGGTTACTGACAGTCATTTCAGTTATGCCGATTCTGTTGCAAAACAACAGATTTTACCTCTGCCTACCCACTCCCATGATATGGAGGAGATGGTGGGAATGTTATCATGTCTCTGCTCCTATTTTCTGTGGTCTGCTGGAGCAATGCTGTACCCAGTGTGGTGACACTTGTACCAGCTACAGGCATTTGGTGTACATAAAGAAACTTGACAGGGTATTATGTCTTAGCATTTGATGACCTGAATGTGGGGATTGAGTCCACCCTCAGTAAATTTGCAGATGACACCAAGCTGGGGGGGAGTGTTGATCTGCCAGAGGGTAGGAAGAGGCTGCAGGAGGACCTGGACAGGCTGGATCGATGGGCCAAGGCCAATGGCATGAAATTCAACAAGACCAAGTGCAGGGTCCTGCACTTTGGCCACAATAACCCCAGGCAGCACTACAGGCTGGGGGAAGAGTGGCTGGAGAGCAGCCCAGCAGAGAGGGACCTGGGAGTGCTGGTGGACAGCTGGTTGAACATGAGCCAGCAGTGTGCCCAGGTGGCCCGGAAGGCCAATGGCATCCTGGCTTGTGTCAGGAATAGTGTGGCCAGCAGGAGTAGGGATGTGATTCTCCCCCTGTACTCAGCACTGTTGAGGCCTCACCTCGAGTCCTGTGTGCAGCTCTGGGCCCCTCACTTCAAGAAGGACATTGAGGTGCTGGAGTGGGTCCAGAGGAGAACAACAAGGCTGGTGAAAGGACTAGAGGGAAAGTCTTATAGGGAGAGGTTGAGGATGTAGGGGTTGTTTAGCTTGGAGAAGAGGAGACTCAGGGGGGACCTCATCACTCTCTTCAACTACCTGAAGGGAGGTTGTAGTCAGGTGGGGGTTGGGCTCTTCTCCCAGGCAACTGGTGACAGGACAAGAGGGCACAGCCTGAAGCTGCTCCAGGGGAGGTTTAGGTTGGATATTAGGAAGCACTTCCTCATGGAGAAGGTGATTAGACATTGGAATGGACTTCCCAGGGAAGTGGTGGAGGCACCGTCCCTGGATGTGTTCAAGGCAAGGCTGGATGTGGCACTTAGTGCCATGGTCTAGATGGTGTGGTGGTGTTGGTCATAGGCTGGACTTGATGATCTTAAAGGTCTTTTCCAGCCTTGGTGATTCTGTGATTTCTTATACCATTTGTTATCACATTGACCTAAAAACCTGTGCAATTCAGTTCTTGAAAAGGGGTCCATGGTGAGGCAGATGCAGTATGAATTTCCATGCATTCCTGTGCACTCTTGCTTGCAAATCTGCACAAGTACTGCAGACCTTGCTGAGAAGGAGCACCACCACCAGACTGGTTTAGTCGATTTCTTTGAAAAGGCAACGATGTTTTACAGACACCAAGGGACACACATTTTCAAACGCTTCCTGGGGTTTTAGCTACATGAGTCCCATCAACATCAATGGGACTTAAGCAACCAAATCCACATGCATTGCACTGCAAATGTACCCCTGAGGGCCCAACTCGCAGCAGCAGAAACAACACAAGCCATTTTTACCCCCAGGACTTTTGCTTCCGTGCTCCATGAAGAGAGCAAAATACACTTTGTGGTTCATTAAACCTTTTCACAGTACACAAGTGAACAGACACAGCTGGGTAATGGCTGGTGCTCTCCAGTTCCTGCAGGAGCAGCCAGGGAAGCATGCTGTAGTGTAGTTTCACTGTGCATTTAACATGTTACTGAGACGTTCCTTAAAAAAAAAGGCCCATTAATTATCTTGAAATCCTGGTTCTTGTAAAGCATTTGCACCTTTCTCTGGAGAAATGTGTTTAATAAGCCTTTCAGCTTCATGTCCAACTGTTCCAGTGACCAGCAAATCTATAATTTTCTTGCCGTCTTTCTTCAATTTGATAATTATTTGGTGGGTTGTGTAAAAGTCTCAATTCTGATTTTTACTGACACAGAAAAACCTCAATTAAGCATGGAGTTTCATTATAAAACATGTGACTGCTCCTCTTTTTTGATATTTATTATTGTGAATGTATTTATTATCCTGCAGGGAGGTGGAACCCTAAACTAGCATATGAGACTAAAAAAGAAGTGGATAAGGTCTCCAAAATAAAAATGAAAAATAAAATTTAGACTTTGCTCCTGGCTTCCAGTTTCTTCTGGCATTTTCCCTGTTTGCTGCAGCTGAAAGTTGAGTTTCAAACAAGAAGTTAACATTTATGCTTGCTTCATATGAATGAGATCTGTTTATCTGTTGTTCTTTGCCAATTTTCATTGGAATAACTTTATATCAGATAAAGTTGCAGTGTGATAGTTGTGTTTAACTTGTATAACAAAGCAGAGAATTGGGTTTAGAAGTTCACTTGTAAGCTACACAATATATTTCTGGGTATCTCTGTCTATTGTGCATTGATTCTAGTGAAAAAAAACAACATGTCATTTGGGTTTTTATCCCTAGATTTGCCGGTAGGGTGAATTATCTGAGTTTTCTAAACAGCTGGGTTTTATAAAACTGTTGTAAGCCATTCTTCTTCTTTGGGAACCTGCTGGTAAGAGGATATATATTGGGACCTAGAGCTCGGGTTTGGAACACGTCCATGAGGGAAAAAAAGGCATTTACAGCTGTATCTGTTTGGTCCTGGTCCAGGTTTTAATGAATAGTGATCCATATAATAAAACTCCTTGCCAGCCTTGGCAGTCACAGTGGTGTGCCTAAAGACTGGATGGTCTCTTGGTGCCTCTGCTTCCAGTGCTGAGTCAGAGCAGGAGGTCCCTTCCCCCTCTGTGCTACGCCTGTCCTGCATCAACGGTGGGTGTCAGTCAGCAGAGCTGTGCCCTGGGACAGGTCACAACCAACAGCTTAGCTGTGAGCTGCCATGCACCTTCTCCACCCTCTGCAACACTTGAACAGGGACACAGCTTCATAATTAATGATGTAAACACTTGCAAGCTCGAAATAACAGTTTGGACAGACACTCTTTTTTCTCTTTTTTTATGAAAGGTACCCTTAGTCTATCTGTGTTTTCACCTTACTTGAAGAACGGGTATCACACTGGTAGAGTAATGAGATTCTGCTTGTCTGACCAGGCTGTTGTGCCAGTCTTGATATAGGTCACAGCAGTCAGCAAGAGGGCAGCCGAGGTGAAATTTGACATCCAGTTTCAAGGGCCATTCACACCAGCTCAGGTCCCCTGGGACACAGGTAACAGGTAGGAAGAAGAAAATTCATTACCAACTGCTAGACCACCCGCTCTGGCTGCTACCAAGCACTAGCTTTACTTGGTTGTTTTACCTGAGCAACAAAATACCTTGTTCCAGGATGTCGTCTGCTCAGTAAGACAACCTGAAATTACTTGTTTTGTGAACAATTTCCCCTGGACTGGGCAGGGCCTGTGTTTAGTACATTGGAGTAGTCACCTGGCAGCATGGTTGAAGCCAGTGACAGAGGCAAAGAGCTCTGAAACCACCCTGCAGTCATCACTTCTCTGCTTTTTTGCAGTGGCTGTGACACAATTAATACTTCATTTCCCAGCTTTTTGTTGCTTTGTTTCAACTGCAGTCTCAGAGGGAAAAGCCCCTTGTTCCACCAAAGCCATTAAATGTGCAAGAGTGGCAAGGATCAGCACTGGCTTTGAACCAGGGTTTTTCAGCAAGATGATTTACTGCTGCTGCTGAAGTGAGAGCACCCTGGCTACATTGCATGTGCCATTCTCATCAGCGTGTACCGTGTGGTCAGGGGTGGGTGGCAGAGGTCCAAGCCTGCTCCCATGTGCAGTGTGCACTCTAACAATGCCAAGTGCAAGGTCGTGAACACTGGCTGGAGAAGGGAGAGCAAGCAAACACCACTCACCATTGAGCTGGTTCTCAAAACTGATCAGCTCCTCTCTGAAGTCTGCCTGGGAAAACCTACACACTGCAAGATAGCAAAAAAGAAGTATTTGTCCAAGTTGAGGGAATCAGCTGCATCTTGGCAGTTCACATTACTGCAAAAAAGAGCTCAAAGTCTCCAGTCTGATCTGCAGCAGAACTGATGGCTCCTCTTTGGGAACATGCTTCTGTATGCTTGGTCTTTAGAAGAAAAACAGAGTACAGTGTGACTGTAGGTGTGTTTTGATTACATCCTTGAGGTATAGTGTACTCTCCAAAATGGAGATTTGTCTGCAGTCAAAATACTCCAGAATCTCAGGAAACCACAGTAAATAAAAAGGGAGGAAAAACATCAGTATTTCATTAAGAGATGCTATTGTTTTTTTCCACTGGAAAAAAAAAACACAAACCAAACCCCTATTCATTTATATTTATCTTGTTGCTCATTTTGTTTGTGAGTTCTGTTTTAGGATTCAAGACTAGCCTTTTGAATTATCATTGGACTTTGCTGCAGTAACCTCTCCACTTTGTTTACAGAGAATGGGAGCCCACTCTAACTGACTCAAAGAATTGCCACTCTCTCTGGGAAAAATGGAAAATTTTGCTTAAAAATAAGCTGTTCTACATACTAGTTTTTATATTCACCACCTCCTTTTCCTTTAGGTGCTCATTCTCTGCTGCAAGAAACTCCATCACTGAAGACTCCCTGGGGCAACACGGTGAAGTAACTCTATGAAGAGAGTAATGTGAATTCCTGTCCAGAAGCAGGAAGTAGAACTTAAGGAGAACAGGCCTTAGGGCTGGAGAAGAGGATCACTCTTTGCTGAGAGTCAAGAGAGTGCACTTCTCAGACAGCTGTTAATATTTGTCATTTGAATTTTTCTTGTGTTCAATATTACCCTGGTTTGCTAAAGGTGTAAGCAATGCCTGAAGTTGAGCGTCCTCAGAGCACCAATGCTGTGATGACATTACATTGTTAACATCTAGCAACACTGATCTCTTTATACTGAATTTTTACTTACTCCCCTGTTTCCTGCAGAGAGGTTAGAATGCAGTTTTGGTGCAAGTTCAGTTATGTTGTCACATCTCAGCCACAGGACACTGCTGACAATGACAAGTGTGTGTGGTCTCCTCTGATGGTACAGCTATCAGTCTACTGTGATTTTGGTTCCAAAATACATCTTCATTTAGCTTGTTCTGACAGTTGTTGCTAAAGTATATTGATATACCTGCCTTTCTTATGCAATGTTTACCTTTGGCATGTGATACTGAAAATACTTTGTTTTTTTCCTAGTCATGTAGTATTTCCTGATTTGCAGGCACTGAAACTCTGAGCCCTTTATTGGCATAGTTACAGGGTCAGCCATAAATATTCTGCTTAAACAATTCGTCAGTGACTACAAGGCTGTTACACATTCTAAAGTATTCTGTGGCTTAGACAATAATGTCTTGTCTCCCATTTGTTTTATTGCTCCTCATTGTGCTTTGCTTCAAATCAGCAGGTTCCTAGTGGAGTTAGATTTGTGTGTCAGTGCATGTGCATGGCTCCTGTGTAAGGCACAGCTGCTTGGGAGGCACTAACTGCTGCTGACCCAGCTCCTGATGGCATCCTTCAAGTACATGAGTACTAGATGGTCTAGCAGAAGTGGAGGGGTGTGTCCCATGTTAAACATAGTTTTGTGACATTTTCTTCACAGCATTCACAGCTCTTCCCTGGCATTCATTTTTTATGTCTCCTTACCTAGCGGGGTGGTCTCTGCATAGTCTCAGTACAAAGGCCCTTTTCAAAGTTCATCATCTTGTGAGTCAGTGACAGCACCCATATACTGATCTTCTCCTTCCTGAGGTTCAACCTCTGTTGATAAAAAAAATTTAAGTATGAGATTTGAATGGGATGAGAAACACTTTTTGAAAGTTTCTGGTAGTCTGCTTTTGACTTCTAAGCCCTTTGTCTACAAAACCAAGTAAAGCATAGAGCTGCTTTTACTCCATTACAACCCATAGTATTTATTCTTCAATTTTTGTCCCCACTCTTGTTCAACTCTTAGCAAATCTGTTGACTCTCTTGCTGTCTAATCAGCAGCCTGTTCAGGAACATGTCCCCTTTCATAACTATCTGCCCAGGGACTATATTTTGGTTTATGTGGCTTATGTTATGCTGTCGTCATTATTGTTCTCTTAATTCATATCTTGGGGTAGAACGAGTTGAGTTTCTGAAAACCCATGTCTGTAGGAGTCAACTTATTTGCAACATGAAGTGCTATGCAATTATCATGTATAAAGAGCTGTATAAAGAGAGTCAAGACAATGCAGCATCCAGGCTTTGTTCCTTTATCCAAATAGAGGATGAGGATGCGTGGATGGATGGAGTTTCAGTAGTTACTTCTAGACAGTAAAACAGTATAAATGTCAGAATATTAACTCTGTCAATGGTTCCTGGCATGTTTTCTGTGAATGAAAATGAAGGTGAACCCTTAGCAGAACATGCTGTATTTTCAATCTTGGGACAGAGGCCAGAAAGCATGAAAGCAAGGGTTTTAGAAGGGTGAACAGGAGACTGGGGCTGGAGACATCAGGTGACACTTGTTGACATCACAGCTTGCTAGTTTAAATTTGTTGGAAGAAAAAGACACAGAGAAGGTAAGAGGGATAGAGGTGAAGGTGCTCACCTGGGAGAGATTAGTCCCAGTCTCATTGTACATTCACCAGCAAAAATGTACAAACCGACCAGGAGCCCAGGACTCCCTCATGCCCTATGTCTTCTCACAGGATTGTGCTACCTCCTGTTGTGCTTTACACCATTTATACTTAAAACCAGTATGAATTATGTCCTTAGTTTATGTGTTGTCATATTTTATAACATGAAAGGTAGATTTTCAGCTTCATAGAGAGCAACTTTCTCTGTGGGTCAGCTTCTGGTTAAAAGAGCAGTAATGTGTGTTTTGCTGCGCTGACCATTTGTTCATGGTGTCCTGCCAATTCTAGGAAAGCCTATGAAAATCCAGTGGGAGAATGCTTGGACCTGTCCAGATCCTGCCAGCAGAATAGCTGCGTGAGGCACATGGCAAGCAGAAGTCTGGAATTTGCATTGCTTTACCAATATTGTTCAGGAGTTCTTTCTTGTACTCAGGTACAAGACTCAGGCAGAGTAGCAGTGAACAATACTAATCTGCTTCTGTGGAGGCACTGAATGCTCTGGAACAAATAATCCTGAAATAGTTGTCTATTTTATAAAGTCATGAAGAGCTCTACTGTGGATTTTTTGTCTCCTTTTGACATCGTATCTGCCTTCTTCCATTCCTGATATACTACTCCCTTTAAACTTTTTTTCAAAACTTGCATAGAAATCCATAGCATCTCTGCAGGGCATCATTCTGAGAAGTGACTATACTGCCTCGCTCTGATCTGACAAGTGTGCAAAGCCTGCTCCAAGGACCAGTTCATATCTTGAGAGAAATCCATGTGTGTGCTGGGTAGAGTTAACTGAGCAAATGGTCCACACAGCCCAGGTGGACTCATAATTCCAGATGTCCCAGGAACTTTAATGTTTTAGTATTCATCTCCAGGTGGAAATAATTGTTTTGTTGACTTCTGATTGTGATAAAAGCACACTCATCTGCATCAGAAAAGTGCAGGCCAGGATGGTTGAGAAGCAAGATTGAGGAGGTGCAGGAGGAGGCAAACTACATTTAAAGCAGTCAGACATAGTATGATAGTAATTCATTTCTGGCAGAGATAAACTCTTCAAATAGGAAACTATCTAAAGGGTTTTCAGTTTAAGGTGGTTTTCAGAAACCAGAGACAGTTGAGGGCTATGGTGACTGATATAGCAAAATGATGACAGAAAAGTGAAAAGGTACAAGAAAGGATCTATCAGCAAGGGACTGTGAAAGGAGATGGTTGAATTTGTGTTGCCATACTTTTCCTTAGGTAATCTAGCTCTCATAGTAATTTTGTGAGGTCAAAGATACATGCAGCTCCTGTTTTTAATGTTTGATGAACAGATTTCTGCTTTTTATGTATTCGAGCTGCAGTTTTAATCAGGTGAAATAAAAATGGGGATGACTGCTTTTGCTAATTGGAATCCACTTTGAATTGGTTACAGGACTGTGAGTTCCTTGCATCATGTTGTGTGACAATTGCATCTTGGCTTAAGACAGATCTGCTTTGAGTATTCCTTTGTACTAAGTACCCTAAAAAGGCATTCAAGTAAAAAAAGGTTGGCTTTATTTTAATTTATAAAGAGGAGGGGTAAAAAAGGAAAATCTGTCTTTTTAAACAGTGTAAGCTCTGAAGAGATAGGCAAGACAAGGCAGTCTTCTGGGGAGAGAAAACATTTTACATTAACACTTTTTCATGTGTTTAATGTTTTGTGCTGTCCCCTTTGGATTTGCCACGTTTTCAAAGACTTTTTTTTTCTTTTTTTTTTTTTTCTTGATTGTCCTCCAGCTCTGCTTGCAAAGGATACCAAACCCAACCCCCTACAAGCAGAAAGGTATTTCTATTAGGTGAGATGAGAACTTGACATCTACCCAGCATGGCCCAGCAGCCCTTCTCACACCAGAGGTCATTGCATCCTGCCAGATGTGCCACCCTTCCTGATGAACCACAAAGGAGAGGTTTCTACCAGGGCTCACACAGAAACTTGCTTGACTTGCCACAGTTGAATGAGGTCCAGTGCCTCAGCTGAGCTGTATCTAACAGGCCATAGGTGCACTCTTGGGTTACTTCAAACATGAAGCAAAACCTGAAATCCCAGTAAATAAAATGAAAGGACAGGTGTGTCCACACCTGTGAGGGACTAAGAGTGGGTACATGGTTAGACACTATGCTCAGCTCAACGGGAATCTCGCTGTGCTGCCTTAACCCCAGGATGTGGGCCCTGGGGCAGGAAGGGCTGAAATGTTCTTTAATAGAAGAAGTTGAGAAGTTGAAAATAGAAGATTTTAATTTATTTTCCCCAGGCATAAAAGTACAGGACAGGTTAATATTGCAGCTCTTGTACAAAGTTACATGAGTTATTTGATAACCATATGTGGTTAATACCTCATATTTATGTACCGCATGGAAGATGAAACTTTTAAGAATCTATGTCTACCACTATATTTTAGCTTTAAAATAAATACAGTGCAAAAAACGCCATACTGTTATCACCCCTCCTTACAGCACCATTTTCTTGGCTCCCTCCTGAAAAGCTCACCTCCAATCCCACTTTGAGTACTTTAAAGCCACAAAGAAACATGAGTAAATGCCAAATATAGAAACATAAAGGCTTAAAAAATAATTTTAGTAAATAGGGTATTTCTCTTTCCTTAGAAGTTTTCATCTCTTCTGTCTTCAGATTCATAACTGGTAGTTAGTCCAACATCCAAAAGGTCTCTGAGGATGATGTGGACAGTAAGGTACAAGTTAGAAGGACTTTTAAGTTTTAAAAAACTGCACAGATCTGTTTTTGGTGTTTATACTGACTGGATAACTGCTTGGATAGTCTGCAGTTTTCACAACGATGTTTGCTGTCAGCATCATCTTCAGTTATATAATGTCCCAATGAGGAATTGAAACAAATTAATTAATGATTAAGATAATTAACTTTAATCAGTGTTAGGATTTATGCTTTACATTGTGAAATAGTTTCAATATGAAACAATGCCTTTGTGTATATTAAGTGATTTATTTTCAGGCAAGGGCATTCAAAGTGATGCTGGAAGTTCAAGGCCTAATTTTACTCTAAAACTGCTGCACAGAGGACCCGCTGGTGTTTCTTAGAAGCGTTTTCCCTGTGCCTCCAGCACAGCTTAAAAAGTTATATACTGAATGTAATTTCTTTTGTATTCAAAGGAATGCTCTCTGAGAACCCAGGGGAAAAGGCAAATTGCAATAAAATTATACACTGGTAATACGTAGTAGATTAATCCATCAGAATAAAGCAGGCTTCTTCTTCTCACTGCTTTCTGGTATTGAGTATTGGAATACCTGTAATTGTTGTCACCTTTTAAATTTTTTATTCTTATTCTTCTTATTGTTGTTGTTGTTGTTGTTGTCATTGTTGTTATCATTATTATCCTTAGACAATTCTTCAGTATTTGCAAACGAATGTTAAAACCTATTGGATACCTATTGAAGCTGAGTCCTGTTCTGAGGTTTGACAAACCTGCCAGAGTTATCAACAAAGACCCTTCCAAAAACAAAGAAAGAAGGCTTTCTGCATCAAACTCTCCCAAACCAGGAGAGGCAGTCCAGAATCCCTACTCAGAAAATCTCCTGTGAGCTGACTGAAAGCCCACACATGCTCCAGATGCTGAGTTTTAAGATTTGTCCCAGCTCACTGAGCAGAGCACAACAGCTCATCAGCCTCATGGTGAATGCTGGAGTCTGACTACATTCCTCTAATTCCCCAAAATTCTATTTCATAAACAGAAAATTTTCCTAAATTATTTTCCTAAATGGAAATAGAGTTTCATTTCTGAAACAGAGGTGATTGCAGAGCATTTGATGGAATTCCCTCTTAATGATGGAGAGACTAAATGTTGAGTGACCTCAAAATTTTCCTTCTGTTCCCTCAGAAGAGGTCATTCCAACAGCCCCCCCTGGAGAAGTGGTCATGGTACCAAAACTGTCAGAGTTCAAGGACCATCTGAATGATGCTCTGAATCTTATGGTTTAGTTTTAGGTAGTCCCTTGAAGACCAGGGAGTTGGGTTTGATGATACTTATGGGTCTTTTCCAATTGGAGAGACTCTATGATTCTGAAGAGGCACTAGATCATAGAATTAGGAAGTGCTAAACATATAAATCAGTACAAGATGTAAGAGGTTGGTTAACTTTAAGCACACAGGTCATATAGCTGACCTTGCCCAATGAACACCAGAACTTGTTAGCCTTCATGGATAGGGGTATTTCAAAAGATAAGCACAGTTTTTAATTTTCAAAGCCAAAAGTTTGCAAAGATATCTTCGCATTTTGACAAAAATGGCCATTCTTTAGTTAGAAAGAAGCTATTGAACTCTTGGTGTTTTGGGAGATGAAATTGTGAAGAATCTGATCGTCTTGACATAAGGGAAAAGGTACCTTCTCATAACTCTTCAGTGAATCATTAATTCAGTTCTTTTGGGGTCCATCAACTGTTACGATGGGCACTGGAACAATAAGTAAGAGGTTTTGAAGCAGATGCTTCATGGGTACATAATGCAGTTAACCATTTGAAGTCAAGTGCAGATCTGACTTGTCATTTAAAATACGACATGACTTGCCAGCTGTGTTTCTGTGTTTCTCTTTTCTCTACTCCAACGACTGGAACAGCCTAGAAATATAAGGGTTTTCTTCAGGATTTTTAGCATGCAGTAGGAAGATTCAGGGCAAGAGCTAATATGTACCTTTAAAATTCCCATCTTTAATTTTCCAGTGCTTCACAATGATGGTCTCAAATATAGATAGTCAGATAAGACTATGGGCTTATAGAGGTCTGACTCAGGACAAGAAATAACGGCAATGTGTGTGTGTGTTTTTTTTCATTTTTGACAGGACAACATTCTGATACAGTGTTTCCTGAAGACTAGCTTAATCTCTTTATGTGTTTGAATATCTGGTATGACAGATGAACAAGTATATCAAATGTGCTTGCAAATGCTTTGAAGAATGTCAACTAGCTCAACATGCTGACTGATTGATAGAGAGATTGTGAAAACCCGCCCCACTGAAAGGCATCTTATTTCTATGTGATGTAAAGTCTTATGTCTTCAGTGTGATTAATTAGCATGACTGTTGTTATTAAAACATTATCATTGAAACATAAAAGTTTTTTGGTTTAATTACTTATTATCTCAAGTATTGGGAATAGTATTCCTCTCTTTCCATAGCAGCTACTTTACGAGACTTATGATCAGAAAAACCCTGTATGGATTAACTTCCCAATATTTTTTCTCCTGCCTTGCTTACAGCCTATTTTTCCTTAAAGAATCACTTCTGTTCTTTGTCTATGTCTCTTCCTTCCTCTCTACTTTTGCTTTTTTTTTGGCTCATATTATGGTATTGGATAAGAGAACAAACTATTTACAACAAAAGGAGGTTTGTCAGTCATCAACTTGCCCCAAAGTTTTTAGTACCTCTGTGTGGAAACGAGTGAGGCTTCTTTGTGGAGGTATTTTCCCTGTATGCTTGAACTTTAAAAAGTGGTTTGATTGGATAGATCTGGGTCAATCCCTCAAGAAAGATGAAGTCACCAGTCAGAAGAGGGAAGACAATTAAGCTGAGGGGATGTGATGGAAAGAGTTATTCCAGTCATTTGCTGGTAATTTCCTGAGAGCCAGGGTAGCATCCCTGCTCAGCAGTGTGTTGGGTTATGTCCCATGAGAATATCTGGAAATAGCTCAAGAGGTGTAGAAATAGCCTTTGGTTTGTGGAGGATATGCCACTACATTAGCAAGGATGTGTTTGTTCCTGGAGTTGTGGATAGTCACTGATTGGGATTCACCAAAATGCCCATTTAAATTAAAGCATTTTTGAATATGGCTCCATTCCGAGGACTTGCATAAACCAAGTTTTACTGGTATTTGCCACTAATGACCGCTAAGAAGTCAGCTCAACAAAAACTTGTCATTGTATTTCAGAGCTAATATTCAATTCTCAAAACCCATTCTTGGCTATGGAGCTTTTAAAGTTCCTTGTACAAAAGACTTTTTTATAATGCAATGCTAAATTAATTAAATGAAATTACTACTAGCATAGTTGGTTTTCATCTTGTGGAGACGAGATTTAGGTCGCAATAATTATTCAGAAAAATTCGGATTTAATTCAGATTTGTTATGTTTCACCCTGTAACATGGATTATATCTTTGCATGGTGAGGTAATTTCTTGACCTGATATTTGAAATTTACTGTAGCTCATTGGGATAAACCTGGTGTGGGATTGCATGAAATTCTGCAAGCTGAAATAATTCTGTTCTTTCACCAGGTGTGGTTTTGATTAAAACCCAGTTTTACTGTTAGTGTGTATTCACTGTTTTTCACCTATCTTAATTCCCACATGCCACATAAGAACTCCCCTCCTATGATGGGTTTACAGAGAGACCTGTTAACACAGCAATAACCGTAGCTTCCCTCCCAGCTACCGCCTGTCAGCACACACACCAAAGCGGTGCAAGATGATTCGGGTTCAGTGACCTCTCTTTCTCCCTGTTTTTTATGCAGCCAGGATTTTACCCAGCCATGGTGGAGATCCAGCTGTTTGCTGTGAGCACAAAGAGCCCCCTGACTGTCTGCTGTTTGCTGTTCGTGACTGAAGAGGAGCAGGTGGACAGGTATTGAGGGTGATATCTGCGGGACAGAGCGGTTTGGTCAGAGTCTTTTTCTTTCAACAAGAAATACAGCCATGCAGAAATCATAACAAATGAGCAGTAGTCTTGAAACAGTAATATCAAGGGCAATAAAAATCAATGATTGATTGACAGAAGCCTATGATTTCTGTGGCAGTGTTAGCATGAAGGAAGCTGTATTTATTATTTATTCTTATGGCTTTTCTAATGCACAGATTAAGTGAAATCACATGCAGATCCTGTATCCCAACATTTCTGAGTTCAGAATCCACTTTAGGAGGGAGCAAAAAAGAATTTGAGAAAGGATAAAATAAAGCCATTCAATGTGAATCACAAGTACAAATTATGTGGAAAGAAAAAAGAAAGAGACAAGAAGAAAAGAAACTCTTTTGTGGACATCCATTGGTTTAAACAAACCTCTATCAGCCTCATTTTATAGGAATTTCATGTACCATCCCTTTAATTCTACCATGTATTGAGTACATGACTGTGCCAGATTTTGAGATACCTGTCTTTTGATAAAATAAAGAAATTCCTGTTTATATGTCAGGCTACTTTGAGTGAGATTCTTGGGTGGCAGCTGGGATAGGTACGTGGATTTCCAGTGTTCTCAGCTGCTACCAATTGACCCTAGGTGAGCTAGCTGCACGTCTAATATCAAGCTGCTACAACTGGAGAAAAGTCTTCCAGAAAAAAACAACCCAAAACACAATACAACAGCTCATATCCTGAAATGATGTGTATGAGCTCCTACAGTCTATCACTTCAGACATTCAAACCCAGCCAGAGACATGCATCTTGAGAGCAAATATCAGCGTGCTCAGAGGTGAAACACAGTAGAGGCTGGGTTGTTAATAAATCTTCAGCAACAACATAATTAAAAAGCTTATAATGCCTGTATCACATCACTTTTTCTCACATTGTTTTTGACTTGGAGTAATAGATGAGTAATGCATCTTAGTGGTGTCTGATGTTGCCTAACACATAAGAAGAAGCCTTATTCATGTCACGGAGGATGTGTAATCACAGACTACTCTGGAAGAGAGGTGGTACTTGAAAAGCTGTCTTCCCCATTATTGCATTTCCCTCCTTTATACTAATATTATTAATGATTAGATCATTGCTGGAGGAAAGCTATTAGAGAAGTAGGTACAACAACTGAAGAAGATCCATTGGTCTTGCCATGGGATGGGGGTTTTGATTTTTGTCATAACTCTTTCCTGCTTGGAGTTCCTCACAGCTATGGGTTTCAGGAACAGCTTTTGCAAAAGTCTCTTGTTTCTGATCCTCTGTGCTGTGGCTGCATAGTTAACAATTCAGCCTGATGTGAGGTAACTGGATATGGTGCAGTGTAACTTATCTCTGAGGGTCTAAGAGGCATGAAGCAGAGGGGGAAGGACTTCATCTTTGTGCTGCTCTAGAGGTAGCCTGAACTCATTCATCTACAAAGGAAACAAAGTGAACAAACAACCTGATAACGTCTCACAGTTTGAAGATTGCTTCTAGATGAATGACTTACTTGCCTGCAAGTACAACCACAGGGCTGCTTCTCTGACGTGTGATAAGAATCTATTTCCTCAAAAGGGATTTTTCATTTGATGGTATCTGGTCTGTGCATACTGTTTTGAAAGATGTTCTCCCCCGCATATTTGTTTCATCTTTAATTAGCATTAAATCCAAAGGTAAAATTTATGGTCACCACATTCAGTTTGGCTTTCTATCCTATTTTATAAGCAGACTTTCTGTTTCTATGTGAATGTGTTTATTATTATTATTATACTCAAAGCAATTACATGAATGATTAATGTGACCATGTAACAGCCTATGTCACCTCAGCTTATTTTTTAGGTTGATTCATTTGCAGTTCATAACTTTTTGATGGTGCTCACTAATTACCACTAGCTCACCTGCTACTCTTTCATACTCTGTGCCCATTATTCCTCTGCCTGCAGCTGAGAGAAGCAAGCTGGCTACACAACCCTTTCTGTAACAGTTCTTTGTAAGCCCATACTAAACATACAGTCATACAGGTGCTTCTGCAAATCATGGAAAGGCATTGCTCTGCTCACTTAGTGCTGCATCACAGCCTTCTTGTACAAAAATGGTTATTGGTGTCAGAAAGCTACTGGTTGGCTGGAAAGGGGATTTGAACACACGATTCATTCTCCACCTGCCTGGAGGACAGTAAAACTGTTCAATACAGGATGACTCAATTTTCCTTCTTTCGGAAGAGCATGTTACATCCAGTTGTGCTAATAATACTTTTTTAATAAAGTATTTTATTATAATTTTTTACCCTCCGCCACTACCTGGACGAATGGTGGAGGGGATATGCCCTTCTGCTCTTGAGTATCACTCCAGCTGAGGCTATTGAGCTCATCCAAGACCTTGAGCTAAGAGGCTGTGCTAGGGAGATAATAGTGGCTTGTGACCTCTGACTGTGGTCTGCTCCCTCAGATGTTGGATTTTCTGGGATGGAGACCTGAGAGAACAGTGGCTCACTGTTCAGAGAGGAATAGCTGATGAGGATGACTGAATGGGGTCTCCTCAGAGATTTCTTGGTGCCTTGGGTGGAGGTTCAGTTTTGCTCATCAGAACACTTTTCTGTGTGCATCTTTACAATTTTCTTTCTATTTTATGGGTTAATATTTGAAAGAGGCACATTTGAAAGCTCCTTAATTACACACGCCATGATCCAGTTTTTATCATACTGGTATTAATATTTCTGCTGTTAATGAAGCAGGGTGTACTTTAGGAAATACTAGGTACACTGACCAACCTGCCCTCCACCAGCCATCTCAGTAGCTCTACTTGCATTGCTGAACTTTTCTGTAAAACTTACCAGCTAATTAGAATGCATTAAAAATGACAGTGCCTGTTGATTGTAGGGCTGAAAACCAGAGATTATAGTGTCATACAACACCATGCAATATGTGAGTCAGTCGGCCCACTTTGAACACCCTTCACATCTGGCTGGCCATGAATGGACCCACTGTCAAAGGGGCTGCTGCTCTAGTACCTGGTTCCTTATGTACTAATTATAAGCTCCGAACACAGGAGTTCAGGGAGTCTGGGGACTTGTGGCTGGAGTTCACACGGGCTGGTGAAACAAAGGATGCCCTGTTCCTCATTATGCTCCTACACTTAATTAGGAAGTGAGTTTGTTGATCACTGGCTGTGTTAAGAATCACTCATTTATAGCAGAGCACTTTGTGATTTTTGTGAAAGTTTATTTAACTGACATCTTACACTTTGGCCATAAGGGACATGCCTTTATTTTATCTGAGTTTAAATATGGCTCTTGTAGTCTCCCAGTCTGACGGAAAGAGAAACAGGGGTGTTTTGTTTCATGGGGCGAGCAGGGAGGAGGGATGGGGGGACCAGGGGAAGCATTTCATTGCAGGGCTTGGTTGATTGTTTTAGGATTGGCACATTGCTGTGCGAGCGCTGCTAAACCATTTAGAGATCTGTGCCTTGAATTTAGAGCAGAGGACAGCTGGTGATGGCAGTGTCACTCTCCTGCCTTCTGGTGAGGGGTTCAAGGTCAAAACATTTTATTGGTCTGACAGCTTGTCAGGCTGAGCCTGGATGATGAGCTCTGCCAGGTCTGTGATCTGGGGTAGGAGCTTTCCCTGCTCCTACTGCTAGCTGTCTTCTGTGGAGGTCAGTGGGACAGAGATGGAGGCTGCATGGGGTCCATTGACATTCTGAGATGTTTCGTCCTTTGAGAAGTGAATGCTGCAGCAGTCCTTTCAATGCAGCTTGTGTTGGGAGTCAATTACTTCCCCTTCTCCATTACAAGGATGCCATTAATATCCAGTGCCACTGTAGGAGTGAGCAATTCTTCACTGCTACAGCCAGTGGAGATGAATGATAGACTGTTTTCCTCACCCAAAAACAGAGTTCCTGGGCTCTGACACACAGTGGCAAGGGGATCACAAGAAAGTGGAGTGGAGAAAAGCTTCAAGAGAGAAGCCAAGAGGGAGATATAATGGAAAAAACAGAGACCCATCTGATTTTTCTATAGTAGCTCTAACTGGGAGTAATCAGGCATTTATGGAAAGAAATTCACTCGGAGTTTTGCTCAGATCCCATACATCATTATTACTTAATTATAGACATTTACCCAGGCGCTGCTTGCTGTCCACTCTGACTCCTCAAGCACAAAATGCCTCTAATCTCAAAGCTATTATGTAAATTATCCTAGCTGTATGTCTGCAGGAAAAAACAGCAAGCAGAGATGCAGGGTTGCTCATGGGTGTTCCTTGGAGGTCTTTTTGAAAGACAGCTTATGTTTAGTGTACAGGAAGTCAGTTCACTAGGCTGAACAAAGGGTTTAGAGACTGGAGGAAGTGAACAGTTCCATGTTGGTAAAAGGAAAAGCATCTCTCTTTCACTTAAATTTAACTAAAGTAGGTTTCTGTGGTATTTTGTAAATGACATCTGACTTTTACACTCACCTGATGACAAAGACTCTTTTAACCTCTTTATTGAGATGTGTATATTTTTTTCTCCCCAACCCAAAAAAGTAAAATTCAGATGAAAACTGCTTCAGACTCAGCAGGTTATAGCTGATCCTGAGCTTCTCCTCACATAATGTTTTTCAGATGAGAGACTGAAAGTTTGCCTTGCTTATAGGAAATCATTCATTCAATCCATAAGGAGTGCTTGGCCCCTATCCAGAAATGTGAGTGGATTCCTTGTTGTTAACTGTAGCTGTTTTCAAACAGTATCTAATTGTGTATTGTGTAGGTGGTTTGCATACAGGTTATTTTCAGGAATAAAACACTACAGTACACATGTGAATCTAGGTAGGTAATATGGTGTTTCAGTTTGTTCAGAGTCATGAAGCATTTGCAGGTTATCACAAGGAATTATGCATAGCTAACAATCCACCAGAAAAAAAATAGTGGAGTATGTTGCAAATGTTTGGTTTCCAAAAAAAATTAAGTTCAGCTTGGAGTCTATAAACATTTACACATGCATTTAACTTTGTTAAATGGCAAACAGCTGTAACTTCCTTTACAGTTATCCGCTGTTCTTCTTCTTAAAAGAGCTCTTTTGATCTCTAGGGTGCATGGAGTTTAGATCTTCCTCGGGTCTGGTGCTGACCAGTAGAAAAGAGGAAATTCTCCCCTTTGATTTAAATGGCGCTAGTGGAGGGCTTGATACCCCAAACACAAATGTGAGCTTCTTTTAACAGCATGTCTTGTTGCTTCTACAGGAACAGTGTTCAGTAGTAAGTAAGTGAACATAAAACACATAAAGAAATTGAAGAGTAAAAAAATAATCATTGAGGAGTGGGAGGATAAATCACCCTGTACAATTCTACCTCGTCTTCAGATGTGGAGACACAGCAGAGGGTTTTTCCATAATGAATGTTGACTCACTGTGCCACATGCCAATGATTCCTGAGCTGGCACTCGCCCTGATGAGATTCCTTGCCTTAAAGGTGTTTTAAACATTGGCCTGCTTCAGCATGACTTGTTTGCAGAATCAGGTATGGGATCAATGACCACTAAAACCAAGATTCATCAAACCTCCAAACCACTTTCTATAATGTTTTGTTAACCCAGTTGTCAGCTGAGATGTGAGACTACTGTGACTAAGATCCTCTTGACTCGAGCCTTCAGCCCAGGATGAATGTCATTGAGAAGATCAGAAACTATCACTGTTGGCTACTACTGACTCTTAAAACCAAGAAAAATTACTTTCTTGCTGCTTCTAATTCTGAGCTGACCAATTCAAGATATAGTCCATTGAAAGAAAGTCTCCACAGACACAGTGTTAAAAATGCTCTTAAACGGGTGCTATTGCCAAGGAAACCATGACTGGAACCAAGATCTCAATCACAAACACATTGTATTTCAATTTGCTTGTGTGCTGTTTAAAAACGTATCTTTCAAATACTTGCTTTTCAAATGGAAGACAATACCACTCAGCTTCCTATGATATAATGTAGCCTCTTGTATGTGATTTTACCCATTATGGCTGTAAGTTTTTCTGAGATACAAGGATAACACAAGAATGGGCCAAAATGGGAAATAGTGATGGATTAAGGCATCTACCCTTTAAAATGGATCTTGAAGCAACCTCTTGGGAGTGCACTAACAGCCAGTTACTGTTCTGGAGTTAATCTCTCTGCCTCAGTGAAAATGCTCTCCTTCTGTTGCTCTATAAAGAAAAACCCAACATCTAAAGCACTGATTTTCCACCAGATCCTTGTTCCTCAGATACTGCCAAACTACAAAGACAGTGCAATTCTGATACAACAGTTGTCTACAAATTTTTTTATCTATGATTCTATGATTCTCATGTCTGAGGTAAAACCCCTGTGTGTCACAAGCATTGTTCAGGCCTGCCTTTGCTGTTAATTTGCATTTCCAGTTCTGGATTTGGCAGAGGAAAAGTTGTGGGCAAAATCCTGTGTCACAGCAATAGGGTTACTATTGTGTGCAGGCCTTGGAGCCCTCCAAAATACCTCTTTTTGGGCATTGTATTTGCACACTCATCTTGTACACGTGCTTCTGCAAACCCTTCCTGACATGTTTACCATGCTGCCAGTGGATGTTGTCTCCACAGACTAAATCTCAACATCATACAAGGAATACACCATCTTTTCTACAGTAGAATGATCAAATGTTGTGTTTCCTCATATATGGAATAGGAAAGAGCAGTATTTCAGAACTGCTGTGGAGTATGAACTGAGGGTGATTTCAAATGGAGGGCTACTCTACATGAAGCTGGGAGTTAAGCCTTCAATGAAATGTAGTTTCACCAGAGAAGCTTCGCCTTCCCATCTGCTCCTTGGATTTAGAATTCTAGTGTTTTATTGTGTTCGTATTATCATGCAGCACTATGTCTGGCATAGGTATTAAAACGTCTGGGTGTGCAGGTCCCATAATCCTACCACTGGCTTCATCTTTCATGGGCTGTAATACTTGGTTTGCTGTATTTTTATTGTTACCACTGTTATTGTATTGTGAGGGCTCTTACTCCAGCTCTGGCTTGTTAAATAAATAGAACATATCCTTGTGTCTCATGCCTCCGCGTCTGGAAGGGATTTAAACCTTTTGTCTGCATGTTTTGGCTGAGCTAAGATTTTCTCTTGAAAGACCCTGCAAGTTTCAGGATATGTGTGTATTATACAGAGTTTGCTTTCATTAAGTTGTGAGTTATTATAGCTTTGTTTGTGCTGGGGGTGTTGAGAATCACAGAGGCTGGTTCCTTTTAAACACTAAAGAATACAAATAGCCCAGGAATATGTGTCTTGAGTGATGTAGCTGCTGCTGCAGCTCACATGTGGTGCAACTCTACATTGTTTTGTTTCCTAAACAGTGGGTTTCGTAGACTGCATCATCCCATGGTGGCACCTGGTAAAAGTTCAAGAAGTAGTAAAAAGAAAGAGAGCCACTTGAACACTGCAAAATAATGAAGAATATTTTTCTAAATCCTCCCCCACTGTCATTATTCAGCCACGGTCTGGCCTGCTTATTTTCTACCACTCACCCAGAAATCATGTGAAAAGGTGTTTTATTTATGTGGATATATTTGAAGGATTAATTCTTCATATAGATGCTGAAATTCAACATACACAAGACAATTATTTCTGTGAAACTTTCTTTTGGAAGATGCCTTGCAACTTCTCTAACTTGTTCCTACCAAGTAAGGCAGAGGAAGCAGGAAGGTGAACTTTCTTCATAAAGTCTGGGTAGGAAAGGTCAGCTAGTCCATCTCCTATCTAAACAGTATTTAAACTTTTTCTACTAGTATTAATCTCAACTAATTTTAACATCCTTATGAGATGAAGATTAAACAACATCAGTGAATTTATAGTATACCTTAGTCAAACTACCTTTTACTGTTTTCCCCATTGTCTCACCTATGCTTTCCTTGACTGGATGTAACTATTTTTCTTACATGTAAGGGGCTTTTATATGGTAGAGATTTACATTCTTTAAGCCATTTTACTTTGTTTTCTGCCACTTCTCTGTGCAGCGTTATTTCTCTCAGCCTTTTCAACAGGCTGTGCTTCACAGATATCACAGGGTTGTTCTGGGGGTTGTTGCTGTTTGGCTGACATCTTCCTCAAAATATTGTGCTTATAAATGGACACAATACTTCCTCTGAACCCTTATCAGGGCAATGTAGGTTTGGGGGATTACTTCATGTGTCCTGTCTTCAGCAGTCCTTTTGATCATCCCCTGAGAGTGATGGTCTCCCAACAGTAAGGCACTGTTGACTCACGTTCAGCTGTGGTCCAGGACAACCCGCAGCTCCTGTCTGCACAACTGATCTTAAGCCAGTCACTCCCTATCTTCTATTTACACAGATGATAGTTTTTTATCTATGTCTAATATTTTTACTGTTTATGTTGTCTTGTCTTCTACTGTTTTTTTTCAGAAAATCATTGTGGTTATGGAGGTCTTCTAAAATTTGAGTCCTTTCCTACAAACAGTTACAGTCCAACATAATCTGCAGATGTAACTGAGATATCTTCTTCCACTGGTTAACACACATGAAAATGCTAGATATTGCCAAACCCCACACAGAATTTTCTGTAGCTGAATGTGTACAGGTTTGTTCATGAGCTGTAAAGTATTTGTAATACTTGGAATGAAAGACACACGTGGCATATTGTGATTTACTACTGAATTTGCATAAGATATTTATCTTTAATTTATCAATATAATTTATTTACCAAACTGATCCTTCTCCGAAGCATCCACATATGTTTTTCCTTTCCTTTAATTGATTTCTCTTTCCTTGTCTCAATGTGGAGCAGCATTTTTTTTTCCTCTGCATGTTTTGTAGTACTATGAAGACAATGGAGAGTGTTTCCCTTAGTTTTTTGGGCTGAGAGGATTATAGAGAAGGAGGAAAGTTTCCAGGTTCTTAAAATGAGGAGGAACTGTGCAGACTGCAGATCAGTCATTCTTCAATAGAGGAAATGTTATATGCTAGAAGAGATGATTACTTACTGAGTTTCACTCCTTCCCAAGCTCCCAGCTCAGACTGTAAGCCCAGTAGCTCCTCATTCTTCCCCAGCCCTTGTTTCATGGATGAACTAGGACCTCATGGGACCCACCTTGCTGAGTGTGCGCTCAGGAAAATGGAAGCCACCAGAGGTTTCTGGAGCACAGCTGCAGGAATAACCCCATCTGCACATAAAGACATACAGAGACAGTTGAAGGCTTCTCAGCACCACAGGCAAAAAATGAACTTGCCTGACCTAAGGCTGTGAAGCAGGGGGTCGCAGAGGCTGGGGGGGAAAGGACCACGCTGGAGCAGGAACAGAGGGCTTTGCTCCACAGATGAAAGCCTGCTGCTTTCACAGCTGCAGAGGCTGGGCTGGCTGCAGCTAGGTGGGCTTCTCTTTCCTCCAGCACAGACCTTTGCCCCTCTTGCTTGGCTCTTCTCTTGGTGGCAGCAGCCAGCCTGTAACATTGGCCTTAAACATGTTGAGTAGAGAAGCATTTTGCATCCTCATAGCAGTCTGCTGTGCTCATACATCAAAGTTAGTCCTGACCATGCTTGGAGGACCTGGTGTGAAATACATCATTCTTCAAACCCATATTTAACATGAAATAGCTTGAGAGTTTATAATATTTTGCCTGGATACAGTTTAGAGGCTGGTCAGTATTATTAAGAGAACTTCCTTATAATCTGAGCTTCACATTTCCACATTGGTCTTGTTTTGCTGAATATACCTTTTGTCCCAGTGACTTACGCCATTAAAAGAGTATTCTCTTCATCTGACTTGCTCTGAGTTTTTGTCCAAAAGCACTTGCACATAGGTATTTTTAATGTGATTGACACTGTGGGCAAATTCTAACAATGCATGGTCTACTGAAGGTACAGCTGAGGGCATTCTAGTGAATCCCTTGTAGAACTATGGGAGTGAAAAAAATTCAGTGAGAAAAGCTGCTTGTTTATGCAAAATATCTTGTTCTTTTCAGGTAGGAAGAGATCCAGTGGTCAGTATTGATGTTATTTCTCTGTACATAACAAAAGGTTTTAGTACATACTTGAATTACAATAAGAATACCAAAATTTTTGGGGCATAATTTATTTAATTCTCACCATGAGAAAAGGACCAGGCTATAGTCATGTTCATATTATTTAAAAGTTACAGTAATAATATGCCTTCATGAATTAAATGTGGGTTTGGGCTAAAGATGAGGATCATTCCCTTTTTTTACACGCAGAAGTAGCTTAAGAAACAGCAGAGTGAAAAATTTTATTAAGAACTGCATGAAAAACTTCTACAAGAAACCATGCATCATATTATTATGGCAATTTGGCAAATACATAACAAGATGTATACTTTTTGGAGAGGTTATTTAATGGCATCAGTGATTTCCTTCTCAGAGTATGTTTTAAAAATGAAGATGAAATCTGTTCTCGGTTACCAGAACTACAGCAGACTTAACATGTGTGAAAGAGAAGTTTTGAACCAATCTTTTTAAGGCAATGGACAAGTTTCATTGTTTCTTCTGAAGATAATGTGGCCTTATTATCAAACACTTAATTGAAAATACTCTGGAGATGAGATAAGTGAAGTACTTTTTAATATGGATCTGCAGTTATTTAACAATCTCCTAAGGACCAGCAGTAATCAGAAGAAAGCAGTTTGAAAATAATCTTGATCTGTTTACTGAATTGCATACTTGTCTCATTACTTTGTGTTGTTTCATCCACTGTATGATGCTTTTTTTCTCAAGTATCTCAAAACTTCAATTTGACTGCTAGGAAGATCTCTCTTCAGATCCCATTTCTGCTGAACTTTTAGTCCAGCAAAAGTGACTAATACAGACACTAAACAGAACAATGATATATACATTCAAAATTTCCAAAGATATCTCTCTTTGGCAAAAGGTTTTTTCCCTGTCAGTGAAAAAATTCAGTGGTTTAAAATACATTTAACTTAATTGAGGGGAAAAAAAAAAGGTGTTCTTTGCATTTATCTTTTGCTTACTTACTGAGGTCTCCTGACAGAATTAATCTGTAATTGTCCAAGAGTGTAAACTCTCTTGTGGAATAAGAGGACAGGTGAAAAGAGGACATATAAAGAATCGCTTTTGATGATGTCTCTCAAAGTCTGTGCTGGGATCCAGGCCCTTCAGTATATTCATAAATGGTATGACAAAGAAACAAGAAGCAAGATAGTAAGTTTGCTGATGCAAATGGTTCAGCACAGCTGAATCTACACCTGTTTGCAAAGATTTTTTGAAAGATTTGCCAAGATTGACTAATAGGTAACCTGTTGAAATTCAGCCTAAAGAATCCCTCCCTCACTGTACATATGCTAATGTAGTTATTGTCATGCAGGGGAAAAAAAAATAAGGCTTTGGAAGTTATTTTGAGAAGTTCTCTAAGAACTGGAATTGCTGCAGGAAGTTACGGAAGCCAGATATGGAAATGAATTCTCTAAGGCCTGAGATACATTTATGGGATGTACATGTATTTAAGATGACTGCACTTAGGCAACTGGCATTTCAGTTCCTACAATGCTGATTGCTGGAGACAGCAGAGAACATGTCGGGAAAGATAATACTGGTGACTGATAAGGTTTTTTTATATATTGCTGTTCCCCACATTTCTCATATGCTTGTGTTCCTGAGACATAAGCAGCTCACTAGCTTGACAAGATGACTTCTCTAGATGGAGAAAGGCCATTTTTTGCTTTTGTGGGCATTGTCTGGATTATTCTTTTGTCACATGTTCCTGAGGCACCATCTCCCTGACAGGCAGTTGCAGCCACAGATGGAAGAGGTCTAGCAGGGAGCACATTGTGCAATCTGATAATTTCCACTTTGGTTCACCTCAGGAAATGTGACCCAAAGTGGAAGTCTGTCAAGTTTCAAACCCAGTTGAATGAGAATCATCACTAAATAGGCAAATTCTAAAATTACTTTAAAAGCCGTCTGAGATAATACATAAATATCTTGCTTTGTCTCCCTTTCCAGCTGAATTATGTAGCTGCAATCTGGGGAAACAGAAGCTAGTGTAAATTCAAGCCCTACTGACTTTGGAAGGTTTCTTTTTCTACTGTTGTTGGTGATCAAGAAAATTCTGGATTTACTCACTTCATAAACACTATACCCTCTGAGATACTTTGAGTAGCTTCTGTTTTCAGTGTGTTTCAAACTGAGTTGGATTAGCAGCAGTGTATAAATGTGAACAAAATGGAATTCCTTCCAAACTAAAAATTAATGATATATTTAACCACAAAAATGCTGAATTACTTAATACAGAAACAATATTTCTTCAGTTATGAGTAATGAAACATTTTTACCTGCCAAATATAATAAGATGTATTGTAACATGACTATTACTGAGAAGTAATAGATTTTTTTTTTCAGAAAAAGGATTATATTAACAAAATCTGGATGTTTCTCTCACGTTCTCCATTTTTCTTCTCTTTTTTCCCCCATTAGTGGCACTTGGGAAAAGTGAGGGAAAGGGAAAATGATAATCCAGAAGCTTAGGAAACCTAAACATTGGCAACTTTTTCCAGCTAAAAAAAAAACAAAAGGAAAAAATTCTGGCACAGCATTGGTTCTTATTACCGGTTGTTTTGTTGAGAAACTATTGTTCACCTCTAAAAAGGAAATAGTTAAACAAACTGCAGATGGTTTAGTCTTAACATCCTCACTTAGTTCCAACTGTGCCTCTGAGAATTGCAAATGAAACAACTGTTTACAGGGGCTTTTCCCTCCTGCAAAGAAACAGCACCGGCAGGGTCATGGCAGCATTTCCCAATCCTTTCTCACACAGGACTCCTCCTAGAGCAGTTTTAGGTGGATTGGGAGCCTGAGAATGGAAAAAAAACAAAGTTAACAAACTGTGGGGTTATCCCTCGTTTCACATTGCCCTGTTGAGCTCAAGTTACCAGAAATCCAGCTTGGTGAATGGCCACGGATTCCACTTTCCTCTGGACTGTCCTCCTACTTTGATGTAGAACCTGGTCACATAGTTAAGTCTTGTGGTAGATCTCCCACTTGTTGACTGATTCAGGAAGAAGAATCCCAGTAAATGAAACAGTACAAATTTTCCTCAATTTGAAGGGAACAAAAATTTGTCTCTTGAATTTTACTCAACTTAGTCAATAAAACTTTCTATGAACAAAACATGAAGGAGAACATCAGAATAGAACATCTCTGCCCCTGTGCACTAGTGAAACCAAGCCTTGGATGTTGAGTTGATTTGCAGTCGGCAGTGTGTGTGGAGGGTTTGGATGCAGTATTTCTGCTCTCAGACTCAGATGATGGTGGGATTACATGGTTCTTCTTGTGAAGTAGGTGTTGGGGAGAGGCTGGAAAGTGTTGGTTGCTCTTCTCTAATCTCTTTGTAGTGCTCTAACACAAAACCCCATGTGTTTTCAACTTCTCCCAGGAGGAGAGAGTCAGGAAATTTCCCAAATGGACTTCTGCATTGGGTTAGAGTTTTATCTCTACAGTAGTTTAAAATAATGGACTCTAATTTCTTAACAAACTGTAGTAAAAGCCTTTTTGTTTTTTTTAAAGCTTCAGTATATAACTTAAGTCTTTCAGGTAAGATGAAATGCAAGTTGTTTGGTTTCATTTTTCTTTTTTTCTTTTTTCTTTTTTTTTATGGGGACTGTGTTCTGAAATTAATTCCCATTAGTGTATGTAAGAATGACCTTTAGCTTTGGTTTTCATCCAATAACTTGTGAAGATACAGCTGCTTTTGGTCATTTTTATGAGTGAAAATCTAAATAATGTTTTACATCTATTAGACTAAATAGAAAAGAAATTTGGAAGCAATTCAGTGGTGCCAAAAAAATAGAAGGATATACAGGAATGTAAATTATATGCAGAGATGCTCTGGTTGTAAGAATAAGTGAGAGCAGCTGTTAAAGTACTGGAAAACTAGTGCTGTCTTTTATTTGACATTGAAGACTTGGGCCAGGTTTCTCTGGGCATGATTGTACCACTTGGAGGGAATTTGAGCTGAGGGGTCTGAAATGGTGACACAGAGCTCCATAGCATCACCATCAGATGTGTAGCATGCTGCACCTGGACAACAAACCAGCCGGGCTTGTTGGCTCAGGGACAACACTGTGCAAAAGTCATTGCCCCTTCTGGAGCTCCAGCTGTGTTCTTGCACCTCATCTCAGAGACATGTGGGTACTGAGTAGTGTGGATTGGTAGACAAGGGAAGGAGTAACCTTCTCTTTATCCATGCAGGAGCACTGAGCACAACTGGGGCTTTGAGATATAGATTCCCCAGGGACCATGTTGTCAGTATTGTCCAACTTCTCTTGATGGGTAAAGTGGAGAAGAGAGGGCTTCTGTCCAGGGCTGAGGGCTGTTTATGTTGGCTGTCATCTGTAAGCAACCACGTGTTGATGCCACCTAAGTAGATTGCAATGTTGTTTGACTTGTGCTTGTCAAACCACACCTGGAGTATTGCATTCAGTTTTGGTCCCCGCTCTACAAAAATTATGTAGAAAGGCTGGAGAGGGTCCAGAGAAGGGCCACAAGGATGATCAGAGGACTGGAGGGCCTGCCATACGAGGAGAGGCTGAGACTTGGTTTGTTCAGCCTTGAGAAGAGAAGGCTTAGGGGAGACCTTATTACCATGTACCAGTGCTTAAAGGGTGGCCACCAAGAAGATGGAGACTCCTTGTTTACAAGGAGTCACATGGAAAAGACAAGGGGTAATGGGCACAAGCTGCTCCTGGGGAGATTCCGATTGGACACAAGAGGTACATTTTTCCCCACGAGGACAGTCAAACATTGGAATAGTCTCCCAAGGGAAGTGGTAATTGCCACATGCTGGACAGTTTTAAGTCTCAGCTTGAGAGGGTGTTGAGCCATCTTTATATAAACTACAGTATTACCTGAAAAGGTTACACCAAATGATCCTTGAAGTCCCTTCCAACCTGACATCCTATGATTCTATGATTGATTCCATGACTTCTTCTCCTGGGCCCAAGTATTTGCACTGGACCCAGTAAGGCAGGAGCTCATGGCAGTGTCTTGCTCATGTTAGACAGATTTTTGTGAATTTTCACCCTGAAAGTGAGTACAGGGACTTATTACAGTAACCTATCAGAAAGACAACCACTGCAAAATGAAGTAGTCTGAAACCTTCTTAAGCCTTCCTTCTGCTCTGTAACACTAAGAATATTTTCTGGGAGTTACTATGTGGTTTTAACTGCCTTATCCAGTATTTAGGCTTTAGTAGAACTATTTGGGAAGGATGGAAGTAAGTACGATCATTTATTAACTCACTGTTCATTGGATCAACTTTCTTTTTATTTTCATGGACAAAAGAATTCCTACTTGAACGTTACAAGTCAAAACCATATACTGCTTCTGTCAAAAAATCTGTCTTGACTGCTTTGCCTATGGCAAATTATGAAGTATAAAATAGTATCACAGAAGTATCACAGTATCATTCTGGTTGGAACAGACTTTCAAGATCATCAAGTCTTTCAAGAGGATAGTACAAGAAGACCATGTTTTTTAGTCACTACTTTAAACTTGATCTTAATAAAATAATCTTAGCAACGGAGCTGGAGAACAGTCACTCTGGCAGAAAAGGTCAGAATGTCCAGCTCTGTTGGTCTTAAATGATAATTAATGTAAATGTACTGTTTATGACTTGTTTATTGCTGATGCTGATTAACCATTAATACTTGTGAGGGGATGAGCAGAGAACTCACTCCTCATTTAATTGGACATTAGCACATCAGCTGGAACAGTTCTATCACTGCAATCCCATATACCCAATGCATGAGGGAATGCTAGACTAAAAGTCTATTTCCTCCTTTTCAGGCACATGTTGTATTCCCAGTAACCCAATTATACGGCTTTCTTCACACTTTATCCATAAAATGCTACTAATACTTCAAAAACAAGTGAATCCTTACATCCTGCCGTTTTATAGCTCGTAAAGCCAGCTTCATCCATTTTACCCAAAGGAGTGTGCAGCCAAAAACAGGATAAAGCCAATGAAAAAAAAGGAGTGTGTGTGTGTGTGTCTGGCTCTGTATATGAATTATGACTATTCAAGGGGAAAAAAAAAAAATTGGAATGATTGCCAAAAAGCCAAGTGTGTAAAGGGACAGCTGGAGTTTTATGCTGGAGTTTACAATGCATTACTGTTCAATAAAAAAGGACTCCTTTACAACGGCAGCTCATGCATCACATGATACATAAGCTACCTCTGAATACAGAGCACCTTCCTCAAAGGAAATGTCATTTTCTATTGAATTTGTTATTAAAAGAACAGTAGGTGATCTACCTAGAGATGTGTCATGGTGTGGAAAAGTTCTGATTCCAATGCTTATAACAGTTTGGTAGTGGACCTACTAGCTGCAACGATCCATTCCTTCCCATCGTACTACCCGTGTCTCAGCACTTAACCTTTTTCTCTTTTCAAGGGTAACAGGCTTTAAAACACAGGCCAACATTTTGAGATTTGGCAAGAGCAAATAGCTGTTTGGGTGCTCACAATGAGGGAGAAGAGAGGAAGGAAGAAAAGGTGGGAGGCAAGCTGAACCTTTGTCCAAGGGAAAGCTGGCACTCATCATGTCCAAATTGTGTGAGTGCCTTGAATTTTCAGAGAAGGTTTGATGTTAACTAGTTTTTCTCCATAAAGACCAATTGAGTTCTGCTGGATGCTTATAAGGTTCTGCTTCTAGAGATAATGACACTTATATTGTCACTGTACTTCTATTTTACTGTTGCTGTCTATCCTCAGATATTTTAATTTCTTGTTTTCTGTAAACCCTGGGATTTTATATAGCTAAGCTCAGAAGGTTAAATAAAGCTTGTGATATTACAAGCATACGTGGATTTTCTTGTATTATTAATGATATTTAATTGTCTTCCAACAGTTTCATGAGTCCTTGAATAATATAAGTACTGCTCAGCTTTGGAACTTGCAAAAAGTGCCAAATAGTGGAGAAACTCTGAACGTGTGAATTGTAAATTCTGAAATGAGGAGTAAGAAGTCTCCTATAAGATAAATATCACAGCAAAACATGATGGATAAGGCTAGTTGCAAAATGTAACGGCTTTCTGAAACCAGCTGGACAGCTACAAAGTACTAATTTTTCTGTATTTCTGAGCAGTACAGTGCACAGGATCTGGCTAAAAATGTTGCTGTTGAACAGCCATGTTTTAAAAGTAATCACAATGCACTCAAAAACATATTTTTTTTGTTGGCTTGCTGTTTTTTTCAAGGAAAAACACAGTAGTGTTAACTTCGAACAAAATAAGTTGAATTAAAATGAGGAAGCTCCTTAAAAAGAAATGAAAATTGAGAGCCAAAAGAGAAAATAAAATACTTCCAGGTGACACAGAGATTTTTTAAAGAGTCTTGGTGTAACACGTTACTGCCTGTCAACAAGTAGAAAAACTTTGAATGGAAAAATGAAGGAAAAAAACAATTCAATAGTGGTGTAAATGAGGGGCTTTGGTAAGGGAGACTATCAGAAGTAAAAAGAAACTTCCTCCAAGGAGCAGAGGCTGTGCCCAAACAGGGAAACCAGAAAGGATTTTAAGCAAGGGAGTTTAACTGAACAAAAAGAACAAAATGGTCTTAAGGAAGACCTTTTTTTTTAAAAAAAAATACATTAATAATAACCCCTTTTTACAAACAAATATATCTTCCGAATTGTCTTCAAGGCCAATGGAAGATGAAAGGATAATGGAAGCGCTTGGGGAAGATAAGGACTGACACAAAGTTAAAATGACAGTTTGTATCAGTGCTCAGAGAAGAAAAACTTAAGAAGTTTCTTACAGTGGAGGACTCAAAGCATCTCCCTCCAGTTACGTTTTGCTATAGGCTTGAGTGGGTCTAAATCCTTGCTGCTTCCAAAAGAGGCAGCCCTGGTCTTGGAGCCTCACTGACCCTGGCCATGCCATCCTGCTCCTTCCCTTGTGGCAGGATTAGCATTCTTGCAGCCATACGGCTGGCCAGATCAAGAAGCTAATCCCATTCGTTATCAGGCACTGGGTTTAAGACAAAATAATTAATTTTTTTCATGTAATGCACAGTTAAACAGTGCTATGGGAGGTTATGGGGATCTGAAGGTTAATCAGGTTGTGAAAGCAGGTGGTGAATTTATGAAAAGTTTCATCTAGGGAGAATAACATTTCTAATCAAGGAACAACCATGTCAATAAAGTAGGGTGGCAAAGTATAAGAGAGAAGTGCTCACTCTGATCTTATGCTCTTCCTGAGGTATTTCTTATTGGTCTCTGTCTGGGTAGCAGGCTAAATGAACTTGTGCTCTGGAGACATGCCATTCTACTCTTTATGATGCCAGAAGGAAACTAACAGAAGCCAAAGGGCACTTCTCTTGAAATGTTATACCTTTAGGTCAGTCTCAACAGGGTTGGAGATGTAGCACTTTCTCTGGTATTGTGTATTTGAATGTATCTCATATGCAGAGTAAGTATAGTGGTGATTACAGAAGTCAGTTGATTTTTCCAATATAAATAGTAAGCAACAACATGTTTTGATAGCATTTTCACAGAATAAAGGAGAAAGAAACTAGTTTTTCTTTTTAAATCCACTTTTCTGCTCCAGTGTAAAAAGAAATTAAAAAACATGTACCATTTACTCTGTGCAAGAACACAGGAGGGTATCACTGCACTCCCAGGGACTACAATTAACAAGACCTGTACTTTTTCCCTGCAAAATAAATCTTATGATCCACACTGAGACTAAACAAAGATTTCTCTGTTTACTTTTGGAAGCACTAAGCATCAAGACACTAACACTGGGGGATAATCTACTAAAGAAGCTTTCTTTGTGCTAAAGTCCAGCCTTTGTAGAGGACTTTGTCAAGAAATCTTACAAAAATATTGCTATATTACCTTAGTTTCCTCGAGGCAAAAGTGCATTTCTCAATGTTCACTGATGCTTAACTGTCTTTAAAACAAAAGAGGATGAAAGTAGTAAAAAGCATGCATCTGGAAGCATTTTGTTTTTATCACCAGTCCCCCCACATTCAGGGACATTGAATTTCTGCATCTCTTGTGCTTGGTTACTCCATGTTGCAAAAGCTTCATTACAGGGTACAAACACCCCAAGTTTAGGTCATTTTTTTCATGACACATGGCTTCCACAACTAATGAAAACTTACTGTTAATGTAAAAAATTAACCTTACCACATTAATCCGAGCCTGAGGCTGCAGAAGGTATCAGCTGTACCCACTGGGCTAAAGAGTTGCATAGAAAGGAGACTACAATTGATTTCAACTACTGGATCTCTGCAAGAGACTGAGACTTATTAGAGGGCAGAAGAATGAAAGCAGATGGGAGGTTTAAACTGCATCAAGTGATTTAAAGATGCATGGATGAGCCTTTTATTACATGGGATGACTGATGATGCAACAGCAACTAACACTGACCACACTTGTAAGAATTAATTTGGAGGCCCAATTAGAGCTAAACTGTTACTTAGTACCAGGCTGTGAAAGAAAACCTAGCTGTTTGTCCGGGGGCATCTGAAGGTTTTGGCTAGTTATCTGAAGAAGGAAACATGGTTTTGCCCAGCTTTACTTTGTTGTTTTTAGTGTGACTGCCTCTCATTCGGTCACACATGTTTACTTTTCTTTCTTTTTAATGTAAACTGCACCACCTGCCTCAGCATGAGAGTCAGCATGCAAAGCTCAATAAGAGCCTGTGTTAACGTTGACTGCAACTTTAATACTCAGTCCATTTTATGAATATTATCTGCCTGGACTGTAATCTGCTTCCAGACAGACAAGATAGTGGTGTGTTGGTGCTGTGTGCTCCTGCTTATTGTCAGCAGTCTTTACAAATATCTTTTCTTTTCCTTTGAGCCTGCACCAACAAGCCAGAAGGTGCCGGCAGTGTCTGCACTCAGGTCTTTCTTCTTATCTACATCAAGTCCTGGGGGCAAGGAATTTACTTGCATGTAAATGTGTTGGCTTGTTTTGATTAAACATGCGATGGAAAATCCAAATTCAACACCTATACAGCCACAGGCAAATGGCAACAGTATTTCCACCATGAATAGTATAATTTGTTATTGTGGACTGGATGAAAATAAAGCATCATGCTAGTGCCCTCACAAAAAAACTATCAAGGCTGGGTTTTGTTCACACCCTGTGCCTGTGTCAAAGACCTAGCAGTCTATTAGTGAGGGTACTGGACTTTTATTTCCCATTGCTAAGTCAGTGTGTTGAGCTGAGGTTTTGAAATCCCATGAAATTGTGGTTAAAACTGTCATCCAGTGAATCTGACACCAATGACTTTTAAGATTGCTCCAAGCATTTTCGTCTGAGTCTTCCTTCTATTTTGCCTCTGAAAACTCCAAACTATTTACCACAGCAAGTGGGTGATGCCTAGGTTTATAGTTTTGGACACTAAATCCTGATCAGCAGCTCCAGCAAAGTGCTCTTGAGCTTTTGTGAGGCATCGACAACCAGAGATCGCCTCCTCATCCTCTTACAATGACAGTTTGGGTTTGCAGTTGTGATGGTGTTGGTCTCCTTCAGGATGCTTCTAGCTGAGGTTGTCTTAAGTTCATGATTCAGTCTCAAATTTATTCCAAATGTGTGACAGCCAAATCACAGTGATGTTTAATTTGTTGTTGTGGTTGTTCTAAGGTTTGTGGCTGAAGAAGCCACCCTGTACATACGCCTCTGCAATATTTCACAGGCCAAACCTCCCAGTCATACTAAAACCATGGGGTTCCTGCCATCTCCAGAGACTTAGGTTCAAAATCATCCTTGAAAGTGAGTTAAGGGTTTTGTAGCTCCATATGGTCTCTGAGAGTCAGAAAAACAAATGCATTAAGGATACAGAGCATAGCAATGTGGGGGGTAACTTCTCTGAATGTCTCTTTGAACAGATCATAATTACTGTTACTCTATCCATGTCAATCAGTCATCTTGGCATCCAAGCAGCCTGATCATCAGCTTCAATCTCTTGTCCTGGACTGTGCTCTGAACTGATGGTACCGGTAGCAGACAGTGCAGTGCTGAGGTCAGCTCTTCACATCTACATGGGATAGCATTAAAGATAATTAAGGTTTAGGAGGACAGAGGAAAGATAGGTAATAAGTTAGCTGTGGCAGCTCTTATCTGATTTCTTAAAGAGGCCACACTCCTGGCACAGGCACCTGGATATGGGTCTAAGCATCATTTGGGAGCTTGTTATAACCAGCTTCTTGGTGCTCCCCCACATCCCTTTCATTTCTACTGAACTTCTGGATGAAAGAGAGACAACCCAGCCAAGGATACTCCATCAACAGATTGAGTGTGAGTTTCTCATGTAGGCTGACTCTTGCATTTTGTCAGGCTTTTTATTGGCAAGGTGATAATCTAGGGTTTGCTTCCTTTTTATTTGTATTTTTCCTTTTTTCCAGAGAGAATACCCAACAAGATTCTGGAACTGACTCAACAGAGTGTTTTGTTTCAGGACAGATAATATATTTTGAAGCAAGGATGAAGGCACTTGAACTCATACATTTTGAGAGTGTGCCATAATCTCTAAAAACCCTAATGATGTTTAGGGACTATGTAACCAGTGTTAAACAAAGAACAAACTTTTGGATGTGTCTCACTTGTACTGTATGGCTACATCTAATAATAGTAGAGGTTTCTTGTGAGATGCATTCTCCTTCCGTAAAGTTTGTTTGTAGAGCAACACAACGAGGTACATCCACTGAACCAACTTTACAGGCTATGTATAATACAAGAGCCCTTATCAGAAATTTTGCAGACTTTCTGTTTTTACCAAAAACATTTACTGGCATGAAACAACTGTGTATTTTTTTTTTTATAGAACTGGAAAATGCTGTTCTCTCCAAGCTTTTTGTGTTTTTCACAGTGTTTTCCTGCAATGTTTATTTTCGTATACTTGCACTTGCCTTCAAAACTTGATTAAATGAGAGGACACTTAAACCCCCATGCCCCTTCCCTGCTTAAGGAGGAAAGTGAGGGATGAGTGGCAGGAGGAAGAATAAGACACATGCACATTTTATTATAGGTAAACTGTAAATTTGGTAGAACTGTTATGTACTCTATCCCAGGTGAGTGTTCTAACTGCTACAGGCACTGCTTGTGCTGGTATTTCTCCGTCCCATGGTGTTCCTTCCTTAAAAGCTCAGCTCCTTAAAAGCTTCTCACTCCTGCCACCTTTTGCATAACTGTTACCCTTTTCTTGGGCATGGAGCATGTTCAGACCTGAAAAATAACAATTTCTTAGCCTAAATCATTGCCTTACAACCTGAAGAGAGGCAAGAAGTTTCATTTATAGTTTCAACATGTGAGAGTGCTAACCCTGATGTGAAATAATCAGCAAAGCCTTGTGAAAATTATTTGTCTAATTTAATCTAATTGTTCTTATGATTGTTTTCCTCATATCAGCATTAAAGGAACAGAAACTGTTGAATCTATGGATCACTTTCCAGCTGAGAATTGTAGCACTTCAATAAGCCTACCTTACTATCAGAAGAGCTAAGCCTGATGTACAATGACACTTCCCACATTTCCACTTTCCCTTCACTTCCACACTGAATTTTGTGGAAGAAGTCAAATGCGTAAGTTTTGCACTTGTGTTTTTGTTACAATATTTATTAATTTAAACAGGAGACACCAAGCAGTCCTCTTGCTGTCTTTGGAAAAATTTCAGACTATTGCATTTGTCATGCTGCCCAGATGAACTCACTGCCCCACACAAACACAACAGAATAGATGCTGAATTGCATTCACAGTTTCTGAAGAAGCTTGTTACGTACTGGAATCAGCATGAACCTGAAAGTGGATATGGAGGTTTATTTATTCTTCTTTCTTTTCTTGAATGGCAGGGGGGAAGACTTTTGTTTCTTTTTCTCTCTCTTTCTTTTTTTTTTTTTTTTTAACAGTAAACAAAACAAGATATTCACGTTCACCTTAGTAAATGGACGGATGTTTCTCTTGCTGTAAAAATAAACAGCAGTCAATGGCTGAATATGTGGCTGTTATAAGATACGTCTATATATCACATGTGTTTTCAGACCAAAGAAGAGATAATTAAAGGCCTGAGTAAGTCAGGAGGAGCTCCACGGAAGTCACCAACACCAGCTCTGGTAGGTGATTTGTGCTGCTGTTTCTCACTCATATTTGATTGTGTTGTCTGAATCACTGCAATCTGTATCACCCATTTCTAAAGTTCTCAGAACATCCTTCTACTTCCTGCCACCAAAATCCCACATTTACATGGTGCTCCCCTTGCCAGAAGACCACCACCTTCTTTTCACTGTGACATGCCAAAATCTAAACAATAATTATGTTTTGATGTACTGACTTTTGTAATGCCAATAATTTTTTCATTGTTTCCCTTTTGGCACCTGTTTTGGGGCAGACTTTGTGGGCTTTGTGGGCACAAAACACACTGATGCTTCAGTAATATTAGGAATATTAGTAATATTAAAATCCTCTCTTTCAAGTCTGATGTTAGATCAGAATCCAAGGACTGTATTGCCAGCTCTTGTAAGGAAACATGGGCACAGAGTAGAGGTAAAGGATTTTCTCTTGTAAATTTTCTTCATGGAAGGAGAGTTTCATTATATGCACATATGAGGATCACCATTTGACAGTTTTGGTGTGATTTATCTCAATGAGCTTCAGTTGTTCAGAAGGTAAGTTTCTAATGTAAACTAAACTTCTTAGACTCTCTCTGTTATTGGTGGAGAACATGATGTTATTTCAGGGAGGGTTTCACCTTACATATCTTAAAACAGAGTATATTACTCATCTGTCCCTCCAGTGGGTAGTAACTATTGAACTGAGATCAGCAGTTTTAAATTGAGGCTGAGCTTGCAAGTAGCAAAAATTGAACTAAACAAGTCCAAGCCCAAATCCCTTCCCTGGTGGTTGAGTTACTGGGATATTTATCAAACTAGAGGGTTCTGTTGTCAGGGACACAGATATTTAGTCTGGAATGAGAAATTTGGGTGAATATATGGGGAAAATCGTAGACAGCTTGCCTTTAAATTATCATTCTTTGATCAGATGAAGAAAAAGCTGGAGTTAGAGCTTTTCAAGCAAAATTTAAAACTTTTAATGAAAAATGTGTAAAATTAAGATTGTTTTTTCTATTGTAAAGTTTCCTATTGCTAAAGAAACCAGAAAGATAATATGTCAAGCGGTGCTTTTTATAAGCTGGCAAAAATAACATTTTATTTTATGTCCAGGTCATTGTTTCTCTGTGTTTTTCTGGCAAACACATATCCAATAATCATCCAAAACGTATTGAAACATTGCTTTAATTCATGCAGGATCATTAGCTTCACTCTCTGTAATGCAGCCTTCCTTTCTGTGCTATGTCTAGGTAGGGATGCAAACACCTAAATCCTACCTCCTGATTTCTCTACAAAGGCACAAGACATATTTTTTTCAAAATATCTTGTGGAGTCTCTGTGGCTAGTTGAGGTGTTTGAACTGCAGCACTCCATACCAACTGGCTGTGAGCTGCAGTGCTTACAGACCAGACTTATTCTCCTCTTGGACAGCTAGAAACAGAGGTGGAGTGGGTGCCTGGCTGTCTGCACCTGGATGATTAGACACCACGTTCCTATGAGTTATCATCTGTGTTGGCAGTATCCATTGCCCTTCAAGTGGTCTCTTTGAAGACCATAGCCTTCTTATCTTTTTTGCTCTGTTTGTTTGTAACATGGCCTCAAAGGATAAAAGAATAAATGAAAGCCCTGGAAGTGTTCAAGGCCAGATTGGATGGGGTTTGGAGCAACCTGGTGTAGTGGGAGGTGTCCTTGCCTATGGCAGGGGGTTGGAACTAGATGATCTTTAAGGTCCTTTCCAACCCAAACGACTCTATGATTCTATGATTCCATGAAATATTGTTTCAGGATACAATTTATGTGGCAACAATGCACGAAAATGTAAAGGCTTAGCTGAGTGTTTAGCTTCCTTGCACTCTGAGTTGCAAAACCTGCATGGTTATGGTTCAAAGCCATGTAGCTAAATGAACTGTTTGTATCTCATGGCTAAAGGCCGTTGGCTGCATGGAGATCATCTAACCTAGATCTTAAGTTCTTTGGGACAACAGGCCAGGGTTCATTCTGATTCAGTGGAGCAGGTTTTAACCTGGTGAGTTTTGCACCAGGATCTCAGCAGTATCACCCTCTCCTGGCTGCAAGAATAGTATCCATGACTACAATCACTGTAAGCATCTGCAGATTGTGGGTCTGTAAATCCATTGGTTACCTTTCTTATTTATCTAATGCTGTGTCATTAATTTCTGAGGCTTGTTCAGGTTCTTTGTTTCTTCCACACAACAACCTAAGCTCTGCATTTAATTATGGCATGCATAGGTCCACCTCCCATGCTGTCCTCGTAACACTTCTGCTATAGATAATACTCTTTTTTGTAAGAAATAATCTTATGCAACTTTTCATCAACTTGGATGCCTAATTGTATTTACTGATCTAATTTCTTATTAATATCTTTAGGATCTTTACTTCATCCAATGTCACAGCTATGGGGTTTTCCAGGAGCTGTTCCTTACAGTGTGGCAACTTTCTATATTTCATGGTTTTCCATAATCCCAAAGTACCTCATGTTCAGAAGACACTATCAGCTTATTTTATTTACCAGAGAAACAGATTGTTAAGTAGATGAAACAGATAATTAATTGCTTGGGGAAAAGTCTTGACAAAAGAAACTGAGTTGGAGAAAAGCAGAGATAGATATATGGGAAAGGAGTTATTAATCTCCCACATGTGTTTTACACTAAGAAAGCTTTAACAAAAATACTCCACAGAGGGTACTTGTCTCCAGCTATGATAAAATGTATTTTCTAATCACGAAGCTCTATAGTTAGTACTTACTGGATAGAGGGAACCTGCTTTTTGCATACATGATGATTATGTCTGGCAGCTGACTATTCTTGGTGGATGTGATCAGAAAAATAACCACAGTAGCAGGTAGCAGTACCTTCAGATACCTTGTTTGCCTTCCAAAGACTTCTCTTAAAGAGGTTTACTGAGACTGCAGTGAGAAAATACTACAATTTCCTCTTGTACTCTAAATAACAATTTGCACAAGTGTGGAGGAGTCATAGCCTTCCAGCTACCCCTTGTAAGTGTGAAATTATAGTGCCAGAGACAGCTTGGTGATGCAGAAAATAATTCAGCCCCTCAAGAAAAGAGGTAAAAGAAGAAGATCCATGTATAGAAAGAGATTTTGTGCCTGAATTAAGCAGAAATGGCAAATGCTCCCAATCTTATCAATCTGACACCTTAATCTAATAATTTGAATATAAATACTGAAATTTTGCATATATAAATCAATATAATTACAGTAGATGTGATTCTTTCTTTGTAAGACATGCAGTGTACACTTCCTTCCTAAGGAAGGACACTGTGTAAAGTGACCTTTGCTTTCCTCCAGGTATTTGGGCCTTTTCTGAAGGAGAGGAGAGAAGACAAGCTGTAGGTAGCTGACACCTTAGCAAAAACCTGAAGATTTTGTTTTTCCTTTTTCAGGTAATATTAAGGTCATGAGCAATACATTTTCAGGACTTCAGGCTGTAGAGAATCTCACTTCAGGACTACAGGTATATTTTTGTCTGTATGGACTTTGTTATATAGTGATGCTATCACCTTCTTTTTCCATTAATCCTCTGAGAAGACAGCTTTCCATTTCTGGCATTCGGTGTCTTGCTACCCTTGTGACTGTGGCTGAAAATATGTTTCTGACAGTGTCTGTGGGTCCCTGAGCCTGTTGCTCTTCTTGATGGACAGAGGAATGGAAAATCCTCTGTTGCTTACCAGCATTTTTTCTGTATGTTTTGAAAGATTTATAGGTTTTAGTAATAGAAATCATTTTGTTTCTGATCAGTTCTAGCTGGTATAAGCCTGTGACAATTACAGTATATTGGACATTTCCAAGAGTCAGTGTTTCGATCAATCATTAAATGAGCAATATATTTTGAAGTTGAATGGATTGTCCCTTTCCCTTCCTGATTTCAGGGAAGACTAAATTCCATCAACTGCCATTTTGAGGTAAACATGGTTGTGTGCAAAAAAGCCTTGGATAATGGTGACAAACTGCATAGATATGGGTCACTCCTGGAGAGTAGTGTGCACAGGGAGTTGGGGGAAGGAAAGCCTTTGACCACTGGAAACCTTAGAAAGACTCATGAATAATACGAAACAGTGTATTAATGAGGTCTATGATCTTCAAGACTCTGGGCACTTTGTCCAGCAGGTTGTTTTCTTACACACTTTTTCTTCTGCCTTTCTGAATAGAATCTCTGCAAGGAAGGGACCCTGTCAGTGCTTGAGCAGCACCTTGTCTGTTTGGGAAGCTGCTTTAATCTGGATTCCCCTGAAGATGAAGGCAGAAACTTGGGCCAGAATGAAGGAAATTACATTTCATGCTCTAGCTCTAAATCATGTCAGACATGATAGCTGAGTATTCCCCAGGCTGAGCTTGGTATAATGAGTACAACCCCTCCTTCTCCTCCTTTAAAAAAAAAAAAGCTGATATTTAATCATAGTCTTCATGGAAACCTTAATCTAATAAAAGGTATAATTTTACTTGTTTTGTGTTGTTTAAGGGATAACTAGTACCACACCAAACTGAAGATATTAAATCTTTCCCGTTCTTCCTGCTACCACCTCTGTGACCATATTGAAATGCCCAGGAAAATTTATCAAGCTGGAGGCATTTTGCTGTCAGTTTCACATCCTAAAAAGAGCTGAGAGCAGGCTTAATCCAGCTGTTTTCTGGGTACTTAGCTATGTGGTCTGATGGTGGTAGAACAGTTGCAGATGCACAGTGTAATTATGTCTGTATGATCCTAATTATTTTACCAGCTGCCATTACTTTAGATTTTTCCAAGAATGAGTAGTTTGTGAGTAAGTTGTGTAATGAGCTATTTTGCCTTTGTGAGATGGTGAATTTATTACCAGACTGAGGACTGATTTGGATTCTTATCAATTCTTTCAAGATTTATAGCATATTATTTCCTCTGCAAATGGATTTCTAACATACAATTTGTTTATGTTGAAATCCTACCAGTTTTTGTGGAAGAAACATTTAAAATGAAAAACTGTCTTTGAAGTAGAAATTGAAAGCAGTCAGCTCAGCAGTTTAAGGGGCTGGAACTGATGAAAGTTGCTATAATTTTTTATTTGAAGAATGCCATATTCTTTGCTGTGTTGGTTGGGTCTCCAAATGAAACTCACATGGGAGAAAGAACAATATCCTTATGGTACTCACAGTGGAGATATTCCAGGTCTGGACAGGGATGTTTCAAAACACAAACAGTCTATGTGAAGGCAAAGCAGATAAGATCAAGTAAGATCAGATTTTTGGCTAATGCATTGGCTGATATGCCATGGGAACATAGGGGCACTTGGGTTCTACCTCTCTGTGCCAAGACTGCTCATCTAGTCATTGCTTATTATCACTGTTCATGCTGCTGCCTGCCTGTGGCTTGTAATTCCAGGGACTTGGTATAGGGACAAACATTTAAGATGTTTAATTCAGTGTAGTCTTGTGAGTTCAATTAAGTTAAGGTGTTTACTTATACCACGTCCTATTTCAGGAAAACCCAAAGTCAGGTGTTCAAGTCCATCCCTCTTCAAAGGAGTAGCTGTATCCAGGAAGTACAGATTTCAAAAAATTAATCTCACCTGAGACCTTGCAATCTACATAATTGCAACTTTGAAAAAATGGGTTATAGGAGTTCAGCTGACACAAACACCCAATGAAAATCTGTCAAAACTCTGATAACAATAATAATAATAACAACAACAACAACAATAACAATAATAATAAAATAGGAAAAACGACAGACCTGAAAATGGAAACAAATGCCTAAATGCCAAGAAAAAAGAACTAGATTATGTTTTTTTCTTTACTTCAGTGCATTAATCTTTATTTCTTAGTCTCCATGGTCATAGAACAAAGGTGAGAAATGTGACCAAAATACAGACAAAACAGGACATCTAAAAACTGAGAAGGTAAAAAAAGTTAAAAAAAAATATACTTTAAGTCCAATGTCACATTAGTAGTCTAATTACTATGTATTAATTTTGAGTGGACAGGGGTGACTGTGTTTTTCTTTGTGTCTTCCGCAGAGCTTCTGACCCTAAGAGAAATAACTCATCTTCCATTTAAAGTGTTTTCTAGGGAGATGCCATTTTTAACTATTTATCTCTTTATTTCAGTCTATCTACCACTCAACGAAAAGTTTTGTAAGTCAAAGCTTCAGCTTTCAGTTGGAAAACCAGTATCACTTTAAAAAATTTCACCTGAACAGTTTGGAAGGATATAGAGAAACATCAAGAGACAATCAAAATAAAGTGCCAGAAGATTAATTCCAGAGTGTGAAAAATATCACAAGGGAATTGCACACTTCAAGGAACTGTCAAGGGGAACCATCTCTTCAGGCTAATACAGGTGGGAAAAGAATCACATAGAATCACAAAGTGGTCAGGGTTGGAAGGGACCTCTGAAGATCATGTATTTGAGCCCCCCTGCTAGATCAGGATCACCTACATTTTATAGCCAGTAACAAAGTATCACAGCTAGAGGAAATGACAATCACAATGAGAAATAAAGATTTTGTGCTAAAACCCCACATTTTATGGAGATGGAGAAATAAAAAATAAGGTCAGTTCATATTTATTCTTCCATGAGAGTTTCCCATAATTTCCCTCCAAAATATTACCAGAAAATGCTCTGCTGAGGGGGATAGTGCTATGCTTTGGATCTGCTTGCAATTCACAGGCAGTTCTCCCTTCCATTTTCTGAAAAAAAACAAAGCAATAACATATCATGAGCAATTTTTGAGTGGGGAGCTTTCACAAGTACTTTGCTTGGACATCAATGATAGGTTAAAACAACTTGGTACTAGAAAGTTGACATTTTACTTTCATAAGGTCAGTTACAGCACCGATACCTTCAGCAAAAAAATGTTGCCAAAACCATGAGTCCAAAAAGATAAAGATACCGTGTGCTGTGTGCCCTGATTTAGTGGATAGTGAATGTTTTGGAAACAAGTCTGGAGTTACACAGGGCCTGTGACTAAGAAAGAGCTGTATGCACGATGGTACTTCATAACTTTTAGTTTCTGACACACATCATACTGAAACAGTTTCTTAGAACATTGCGCATTCCTGTTCCCCAAAACGCTGTTTACTGAGAGGAAAATTCAAATCCCAAAGTTCAGGAAATAAAGCCCGAATTGTTTCTGTCTGCCTTAGCAGCTGCTGTTCCTCGTTTTCGTTTCCCTTTCTCTCCTGCTTCCACTGCTCCTGTTGTTTCAGCTGCTGCTCTGTTTCCCTTTCATCTTGTTGATCCCTGCCAGCAGCAAGGGTCTGAGTTCCCACTCCCCCGGGGCCAGGGGCAGTTTTCCCTCCCTTTGCCTGCCCTGCTGTGGTGAACAGGCCATTGCATTGTTTATCTCCTGTGACACCACTTTCCTGTTGGTACTTCACTCTTTCGTGCAGTGCCATCTTCGCCCCTTCAGGGACCATGCAGCATTTCCCAGCTTTGAGGAGAGATCAGCTTCAGCAGGACTTTTACCTCTTGGACTTCTGTCATCCTGAGGACTTACTGGTCCAGGAAGGTTGTTTAGGAGGAATTAATCTTCCTGGAGCTGCAGTCAGGTCCATCCAGAGGGAGAAGATGAAGAAGACCAAGGCTGATTATTTGTAAGGATGTTATTGCAGAGCACGTAATCTCTGAGGGACTTAGCAGGTGGAGACCATTTACACTCCAAGACCCCACCTGAAAAGTACATCTCATTCCTTGCCAAGCTGTCATCCCAGTAGCTCTTTGACCAAACAAATAAGCAAACTACTTGAGTTCATGGTTCATGTATGTTCTTCTAGCCATAAGGTCCACAGGCTTTCCATCCACCTTTTCATCTGACAGCAGCAACTATTGTTGGCAGCTCTGTCAACGCACTTTGCTGGGCATCAGAGGACTGCACAGAAAAGCAGAAGGTGGAACATATTTTCTCTGCTTTGGAAAACCAGGGAGAAGGACCAGGTGTGAAGCCCCCAGAAGAGTATCAAAGAATGCCAACTATTCAGATTATTTTAAAATATACAGTAAAAAAAACCCATCATGTGTTGGTACATGTACATTATTGCTCACTATTTACAGGTGATGGAAAGCATTGTCTCTGATTATTCTCTTATTTATTATTATTATCAATCCAGTAAAATGGACAGGATTATTTGTGGTATTAGGACAAAGATTTCCTGTCTCACTCCTCCTTTCCCTCTCTATATCCTTTTTGCCTTTTTTTTTTTTAACCACCAATATACGTATTAACACATTTTTATTACAGAATCTAATAGGAAAACATGGAAATATCAGCACTTAATTCAGAGTTTATAATTAAAACTAAGGACTATGCGTTCAGGCACAAGAAAGTTTGCAGTAGTAAACAGATGTACAGAGCCTGTGCTTATTATCACATGTAGTCTGTATATCTAGTAATGGTGGATGCATTTAATACTAGAGAAACTTGTAAAAAAATTACACAAAAAAACGGCAAAGCATGGAGTGTTTTTTTTTTCTAAAAGAAGGGCTCAGCCAAACATGTGAATCCAAGTTCTATTCATTGGTATACTCATTAAATGGGTAAAAATAGAATAATGTACTAAAAAATATTGACAATATAGTGAATGGAATAGTGGAAAATATGACACTGAAAAATAAAGTAAAAATCAAACCCATAAATTGCCTTTTTGCTCAAGGTAGGTAGCAAAAACACACACAAATCTGGGCTTTGCTAAGTGCTTTTTTAACGTGAAAGGAAAAAGAATATTTTTGCTAGGGTTTTTGGCAGACGTTTGAGAAACACCTGTGTGAGAAATCAAATAGAGAAAGTGACCAAACTGAAAGTAAGGAGAAACAAATATTAACAAAACAATGAAATTAAAGGCCAAGTAAAAACTGGCTGTGAATGTGAAATGGCACCACGAATGAAGTTCCAATTCTCATCTGTGATTTATTGATACAGTCTCTGGGCACTTGTGGTTTATTTAAACAGGAAAAGTAGTTGCTATGTACAACTACCATTGCTACTCAGCAACCTGTGGAGTTACTGAGAGCGGCGACAAACATCTGAAAGCAGATTTACCACTATGCAATTATAGGCTTCTGGTTGTGACAATATCTACTGTTGACAATTCTGACGTCTGATTCTCCTCATGATATGCTTTGTTGTTATAAATTAAATAATGTTATTTGCTGAAGGACCTGGAAGAATGATTTGTGGTATGAGGGTGAAAAGTTTCTTTGCTGATCTCTCTCAGGGACCAGATGTGCAGAGTGTGAATAGCTGAGTAACCTGACTGGCAATTTTAGAGGATATTGGGGAAGAATTTCTGCGTTCTTAAAATCAACAGCTATTATTCAGTCAAGATAATGAACCCTGGGAATTAATTCAGTGGTTGTCAACTGGGAAGACTAAGAACACAAGAACAGATATTTACAACACATTCTACAAAGGATTCAAGGATGCTTCGATGTTCTTAAGAATGCAACACTGAGCCTCTGGGTCTTAGCTTTGTGTATACACGTGTGAGGGTTTACCAACCGTATAACATTAAGATAAATTCTAAATGTCAAATGAATGTTTGGATGTCTATGTAACCTGAAATTCTACAAGAGAAAGGAAAAATCAATTAATTGAGGCCCGTATTCCAGGAGGGGTTACATACAATTGCTCCAGCATCACAGCACCCATGTGAAGCAGAGGAGGGAGACCCCTTACATGTAACTGGAGGAAGATGTGAGTTACTTCCAAAGCATCTTCATTGTAAATCTTGGATCATATCACCTTGAATGATCACTTTCTTAAATGTGGGTATGACTTAGGTATGTGTATGTCCTTTTAAAATTCCTTAAAGGATAGACTATTTTGGGTGGCTTCAGCCAAAAAAATTACTTATGATACTGTCCTCTGTGTCATAGAGCATTGTCTTTACACTGAACAGAACCAAAAAGAAAATAACCAAGAGCAGTTCCTTCTTTTTCTGTCATGGCTGATGGTATTTCTTTTTCTCTCCAGTGAGGTCTAGGAAAGAGATAAGGTATTGTTGTACTATTCCCACTGCAAGCTCTGAGGTATCTTTGCATTTCACCACTCTTTAGGCTGGACTTGGTGATCTTAAAGGTCTTTTCCAGCCTTGGTAGTTCTGTGATCCTGTGATTCTGAGAGGGATGTGACCTGTGCCAGGTGTAGAGCAGCTTGTTATTATTGTGCTCCTGACATTTCTCCACTGCTGCAGAACAGCAAAGGGATGAAGGGTGAGTGCTCATCTGTGAAGAATGCCCACTCCAACTTGCCCATTTGTGGGAAAGTGTGCCCTGTGATGACTTCTCCTCATAATGTTGTTTGCAACCTGTTCACAGCCTGTCATAGGAGATGCAACCATTTAATGAGTAGGAGCACAAACAAAAATTATTGAGTCCCAGTAGAAGAGTGTGCCAATAGGAGAGTAATTAAATGCAATGAATGCACCAAACATATAACACTAAGAGGAGGAGCCTGTTATCTGTTGAGTAATACTTGCTTTGAACTAAAACCACTTGCTGACAGTTCCCGAGGATGCCTGTGAACAAGGCAGGCAGTGGGAGACTGCAGTTCAGAGGCTTTCTCTATGCATCTGTGGCTTGGTGGTCTGTGCTGTAGAGGTGTTTGCACCAGGTATATGTGTGCCAGCTCAATATCAGGAGCAGCAAATACTGTAGTGGGAGACAAGCAGGGCATAAACATGGGTAGAGCAGTACACAGCTTTCTGCATCTGCACTAATTCTCTAGTGCCAGCTCATTTATCTACCCAGCCTTGTCCTGTGCCACCAAAGGCTGCAGACTGGAAAAATATTAACAGCTGGTGGAATGTCCCTCTTGTGTGATAATGATTTCCATGGAAGGTGTTAAGTGTGGTTTTGCTTTGTGCTATTTTTATAACTTTATTACGAATAAAAATGTGTATAGTTGAGACTTAATTATATGATCATGGATTTGTTGTTATAAGGCACAAATAAAACGAGACTCGAATAAAGCTTTTCTTTTGGTTCTAAAAGGGTGTGGTAAGCACATGGAGTGTGAGACACTAGGAGTAATTTGGGTGCCTAATTCTAACTCTTCAATACTGTTTTAGACACCTCTGGGTGTCAGAGTCCTCTGTGGATGTACATACACTTTTGAATACCTTTAGGTGTTAGATGCGTGCATGTAGGCACCTGAAGCTACCCACGGAATCACAGAGGCTGGAAACATGAAAATGTAACCAAGGTGGTTCTCCATGAAATAAAAGATTGCAAAATCATGTAAGGATGAGTGTTAAAATCTTGTAGTCTTTGTTGGGACAGGCCTTCTAAATGGTTAATCACCTAGTCGAGTGTTGGCTGATTACCTCTGCTTGGGTTTGGGCTAACCAGTTGCTCTGGGCATGCTGGACCAAAGGGGAGAATATGCCAAGGAATGAAGAAAGCATGATCCACAGCAGACTGCTAAGAAAAGGAACTGAAAAAAAAAAGGAGTAAAGAAAAAAAGAGAAAGTATAGTTATATATATAAATATACACATATATATTCCATATGTTTTTTGTAAATCATTCCATGATATAGAATATATTAATGTCGATTGATTAATAAATGTCAATGTTTCTACTTTTCAATAAACTATGCATATAATTTTAGATGTGTAAAAATATGTGTACATAGAAAAATAAATATAAAATACTTAAATATTTCACAGAATCACAGAATTGTCCTGGTTGGAAAAGACCTTGAAGATCATCAAGTCCAACCATAACCTAAATCCACCCACCATAACCTAATCTATCCATTCAGTCTTTAAGTCATGTCCCTAAGCACCACATCTGTATTTCTTTTAAACACTTCCAGGGATGGTGACTCCACCACCTCCCTGGGCAGCCTGTTCCACTGTCCAACCACTCTTTTGGTAAAGAATTCTTTCTAACATCTAGTCTAAACCTTCCTGGTGGCTATTTGTATGGATTTCTTTTTACTGTTTTTTGTTGTTGTTTTTTTTTTCCTCAGTGAAGTCTCTTTTAAGCAGCACACTTGCTGAAAGTAGCAGCAAGTTTTTCAGCTAGTGGAGTGATAATGCTGGAACATTTATAGTTACTGCTGAGAGACCAAGGACACTTTGTTCTGATTGTCAGATTTGCTGCTTTGGACACTAAAGGAGCAGAAAAGCTGTATCTACAACCCTCCTGTAGGGAGGCGTGGACTAGACAGATGGCAAAATTGGCTAACCAAAACATTCCATCCATATATACATATCACACTTGGTGTAAATTCAGGGATCACAGAAGCCAAGACCATCTTTTTCGCTCCTCTTCCTTTCCTGGCTGGTGGGAGGACACCATCTATCCATCACCACTGATCCCCAGTCTCGTGCATTCCTGACCCTCATAACTCCACCCTTAGCTCCTGTCTGCTCTGCCACTATCTTTGAAGTGTCCCAGGACTTTATAGAACTGCTCACAGCTCAGGAGAGTGCCATCGGAGTTGCAGGGCGTGGGGGGAAGTGATAGGGGTGCTGCACATGCCTGCACATACTTGTGTATTTGTACATATCTTCTTTTATCATTAGTATTTAATTATAACTGTCTAATTTAGTTTTCAATCTGGGAAGTCTTTCTCCTTATTCTCTCTCTCCTTTCCCCACCTGGGTGGGAGGGGGAGAGGATAGAGAGCATTGTTGCCACCTGTTTAATTGCCAATCCTGAATTAAACCGTGACAATATTTTACCAAGATGTATATGAAAATCTGAAATAATGATCTCTGTTGTAATTATCAGTCAGAGTGGTAGGCTTTTGATGGAGTGAAAAACTCTGAAAAGCTACTTTTTATCACCTAAAAGACAAGGATCCAGTGCATACACTCAATAAAATCCATATAATTATTCCTTTGGATGTAGGACCATGTGGAGATTGTGAACTTGACCTTCCACTTCTTCAGTGATGAGCTCAAAAGCAAATTCATGGTGTTTCATCTCTAGACCTTTCTGAGTCTTGGCCTTTCCCAAGATACTATGTCAAAGAAGTATTTCAAAGAAATTTTTCAGAATTTCAGTCTTTCCTTGCAAGTTATGCTTTCTAGAACTATATTCTTCTTTCTTTCTTCATTTCTCTTCTGTTAAGTCACTTCTTCAAGTTCCATGGAAATAACTGGGCACAAAATTCCATTTGAGGCCACCCTGGTAGAACAGCAGGACTACTTAATTTTTGTTTTTCAAGATGCAAGTCTTTTTAAGTGTCCCAGGATACTGTTAATTCTTTTTTGTAACAACATGTTAAACAGTGAGCCACAATACATTCCCAGAGCCTTTTCTCTCCAATTACAAGCTCAATACCTGTGGATGTGCAGCTGATCATTCCTACCAAAGAAAAGTATGGCTCTCAGCACTTTTTTTTTTTTCAAAATTTCAAGATAATTTTCAGTCTACTCCTGCTCACCAACAAGTGTTTGAAGATTATTGCATGCAAATTTAATACACATACTTTATTCCTTTATCTGTTTTATTAAGGAAAATACTGGCAACCAATGGAAATAATTAAAATAACACTAACAAATATTAAAAAACAGGCAAGATCTTACTTCAGAGAGTCTTTCAGTTGAACCAGAGGATCCAATAAATACCAGGATCAAGGTCTCTAACAGTTTGCAAGCAGTTCATGGGATTTTCTTCTAGAGTTTGCTTATAAGAATGTTGTACGAGCTGGTGTGAAAGCCATCATTAAGTCACCATATAGTAATGTCTTTTTCTAAGAGGAAGAAGGTTCATAGAATCTTGACTAAGGCAGTTGTTTGATTTGTCTTGATTTCTTCTAGACCAATCTGTTGCTTGTTTATTAACGTGTTGGTTGTTTTTGTTTTGTTTTGGGGTGGTTTTTTTTTGTTTGTTTGTTTGTTTTATATATGTTTGGGTTTTTTCTCTGTTTTTTTTTAGTGATTTTTGTTGTTGTTATTTTTTTTTTTTGCCTTTTTTTTTTTTTTCCTGGCATCCAAGGTGGTACAAGTAGTATAACTATTTATTCTGGCATATTTCCACAAACTACACTTGAGGTGGTCACCCTTTCTTTTCTTGTCCCCCTCTTTCCTTTTAAAGAGTTACACTTGCCATTTTCACCTCTTCAGGTGCTTCATCCACAGACTGTGGATATTCTGGAAATAAGTATTCAGAAGGCTCCCTATCCAGTTCTCTCCACCCCCAAGATGAAAGGTCATCATACCCAGCCTGCTTGAAATAATAAAATTGGCTCTGTGGCTTCCTACCTTAAGGTAATGTCCTGCTTTGTTGCAATATGTGTTGACATATAATAGCTATGAATAGTACCTATCTAGGTATTTAAACTAAGTTCAAGTGAGAGTGATTTAGTGATAGCCATGAATCTACTTCTCATTGGAATAGGAATAATGTAACACATGTCACTGTGTTTGTAGGAGAAAACACTAGTTCCTTCACATGGCTTCATTCTTGAAAGAAGGTTGCAAAAGCAGCTTCAAAGACATTCACAACTTACATTAATATTAAACACTAGTTTGATCGACATAGTGCTAACTAAAGAGGGAACATGAGAGAAGAAACTTCAACCTGAAGACTTAGGATCCCGTTGCTAACCAGATATTGGGACCAGATATGCTATCTTGACAGTAAGCATACAAAAATATGACATACAAAGAAAATCCAAGACATGTCAGGTCTCATTTTGCCGTAATAAGGAGTTTTTACCTGCAGATGAAGAGACTGGTGAAATTAACAGTGGTAGGTCCCTCACCAGTGTTGGCAGCAGGATGGGTCAGCGGAAGCTGGAGGTGTGGGATAGGACCTTGCTGAAATCTCTTTTACGTGGGTCTTAAGAAATGGAGAGATTGCATTGTAGCAGGGGATGAATTTGTACAGCTCTGAAAACTCCTGCAAAGGGAATAAAGAAAGATCACTGTAAAGAGAGCACCATATCTCACCAACAGTAAATGACATAATTCCTACACTGAATGCTGCCATTGTGTTTCTGAAGCTTGATCTCATCAAAGGACATCACCAGCTGCAATAAGCTTCTGCTTTCTATCTGCCAAATGTTTCAACACATACTGGTCTGAGATGGTATGAAAAGCTAACATCTGGAGTTTATTCAGCTACAGAAATTTTTCAAGATATGTTTCCATGTATTATTTTAGTACACCTCCACTATCTTTGATGGAACTGATGACTTCACAGAACATGACATAAACCCTAAAATCATGTTTCACTGTCTTATTGTACAAAAATTCCCCTCACAGTAAATAGAAACGCTTCTTAAACAGAGCCATCTTTAATTTTTAGTAATATTTCCTCACACAATCAAATGCTTTTTAACCTGAAGAGGATAACAGCAACTGACACAGCAATAGCTCCCAGAGATGCTAGGGAAGGTTAAGTTTTTCTGATGGGTAGCCCGCAGAAACACAGGGTATTTCAACATTAAGGCCTCCTTTTATGGTGACTTGATATTAATGCATCTTTCTACTGTCTGCATTTTTCCTGCAAGAAAAGTTTTGTGAAAAATTTTTGCAATATACTAGCTTACAAACAAAAAACATGGTAACAAGTACACTGAAAGGTGGATGCTTCTGAGGGGGAAAAAAAAAGTTTAAGATCACATTTGCCATTAAGGCTTTGCCTGCTTTTCACTCAAAAGTACATCCAACCAAGCTTTAATTAATTTATCTATTACTTGGGGCTATGCAAGTGGCTATGCAAGCACAGACTAATAGTCAAAGCATTTGCCCAGTGTCTCAGGAATATTTTGCAATCTGTGATAACTAAGAACTGTGCTAACAGGCTAAGAACTAAGGTTGCATTGTTATCCTGTTACCTAAAATCAAGCTAAAAGTAAAAGAATGTGAACTTCATCCAACTTCTTCAGCCTGGACAGCACTTTTTGATCCAGATTTCTCTGTGAACCTAGCCACAGTCAATGCCACAAAGTTTAACTCTGCAGAAACAAGAAGCTGATACACTAAAGTAGGTGAGATATGCAGACCCAGTACAGGGTTAGTAGAATAAAAATATTTTTAAAAACCACGTTATTCATCAAAAAGAAGGAGAAAAAGAGAAGGGCATAATCATGAGGATTATTCAAAGTCTGTAAAAAAAAATCTTACACTGAGAAGTTTAAGGAATTCACCCATTTATCACATCAAAGAGAAATTTAGAAAGCAGTCTGCCTGCGGCCTATAATTAGGGTCTTTAAGTCCCTTTGTAAGCATTCAAGTGCATAACAATATCCCATAGTTAAAAGGGGAAGATAGAAAGAAATTAAATGAAGAGGATACTTATCTAGTCTTTTTACAGAGAGAGGTTTTTGTGATAACTAATTTTTTACCAGGCGAGTAGTTTGCCACATCTTTTGGAAGATTCCCTGTCATTTGGGATGTTAAGCTTTGCATGGATATTTTCCAAAATATATCTTTTTAGTCTTACCACGTGTCATAGACTATGTGTCTAAGTTGCCAGAGTTAGCATTCAGTCACAAAGGTTTTGCTTGTGTGACTTGTTGGTTTCAGGAGAGAGGAAGAATGTTGGTGCAGTGCCTCCTGCTGAATGGTTTTTAATTTAAAAGCTTAAAATAACATAGAATGGCACCATGACCTTGAAAACTCTAAAAAATCATTGAGCAACCTCAACTATCTGTGGTAATGCACAAGCTAAGTAGAGGATATGCAGAAATCTTGTATTTCAAGGGCTTCAGCTGACACATACACACCTAGGGTTGCCAGGGGGTATTATCTGGACTACTTATCTTGTCACTTTATGTTCTTTTGATCATGTCATTGCACTGAAGCTGCAAATGTCTGTGTCTTGCAAGCATCAAGAGGCATTCAAGGGCTATGAGCAGCCTGACACCAAAGGTTTAGAGTTGTCAGAATCAGTCACTTGTTGGAGACAGCAATGGTGTAGGGCTATTTAATTAATGGGAAGATTCTCCAGAAGTGATAGTGTCTTAACTGCAGTATCATACATGACTGCAGTGGAAATTTTCTCAGGCTTACTTGCATTGTCTACATTAATGTGTCTGTCTGATCTTCATATTATTTCTTTTTAGCTCCAAGGGTTGGACCTAACCACTTGCCAAATATTCAGACTTTTTTTTTTCCAAACAGGGAATTACATTTAGATTAGAACTTGCTAAAAGGACTGTGATGCTCAAGATGATCAGTGTTTGCCAGGCCATGTCAGGATGGGGTCTGGCTGACAGCATGGGAAGGATAAAGTAACAGTTCAGGTATTTTATTTCTACGTACATTTTTTTTTTCTTTTTCCAGTCTACATCAGGAGTAAACTAAGGTACTGTTTTGTCAACAAATGCCTGCCTGTTTCTGCTTTTCCTGTCCTGGCTGTTTGGGGTTTTTGAGGGGGCATTGCAGAACCACAGGAAGCTCCGGTGGAAAGGCTGCAGGAAGTTCCTTCAGGGCATTCTCTGTGACCAATTTAATGAGAACTCCAGCAAATAGGATCGGTCAGGTAACCTTGAGATGGAGGGCTGGAAAGACACCTGATATCCATCCTGAATGCTCACACCAGGGCTTTTAGTCCCTTCTGGGAGTAATCCAAGCTGAGAGGCTGTTCCACTCATTGAGCTGCTCTTTGCTTTGACCTTGTAAACAGGCTCCTTTCTTTGCTGTAGCACTTGTGGGATTTGTGGTCATCTTCTTTATATTTGAAAGTGTTAGAACACATTAAAGTTCAACTCTGTCTTGACATCTAGTTCCCACTGAAAGCAGGATCTTGTACCCTGTCACTGACCTGCCCTGTAGGGAGAAGTGCAAAGACGGTGTAATAAACCAAGAAAAGATCATCTGCCAGTCAGGCAATAGACTCTCAAGTTACCAGTGCTGAGTAGGGAATGAGGTTGCTCCCTGTGAATTGGTTTCTGATTTTTCTCATTTCTTCAGACAGAGCAGAGACTGCAGAAACAGAACATATAATCACATTAGTCAGTGACCCCTCGTTGTTTTCCAGAGTTTGTTAAGATAACTGTAGGGGTAATGCTTCAGTCCTCAAGAGCCAAAAAATTATATTAAATCCAGAGAATTGTTTCTTAAAGTTCACCAAGGTCCTTCTTTCTTGAAAGGTGCCTTTGTTTCCCATAAATAGGAAGAAGGCTGACTGGTGTATCCTTGAGCATTTGAAATGATTCTTCTTTAACAGTTGGCTCTTTGGTGGGTCTTTGCCATAATGTTGTGGTGGTGGTTTTTTACATTTTAATTTTAATCATCTCAACATGACCACAATCGTTTGGGTGGACTTTCCACTATTTCTTGCTCATATCAGAGAGCACTTCTTTGCCTGATCTGGGTGAGCGTGAAAGGACTTCTCTTGGAAACCATCACAGCTTCAATAGGGATAGTCTCTTTTGTTCTTCTGATTCTGTAGGGACTGTGTTCCTTCTGTCCATCTGCCTTGCTGAGGACCTGTCTTTAAAAGGCTCCTTTGCTGGGAAGCCTCTTTTCATGTGTTTTCATCTCCTATTACACTCATTAGCAAGAACCTTTCAAATGCAATTTGGTGTAAGCAGCTGAAGCATTCTTTTCTTCTGTTTCTTTCCCAATGTTTCTATGAAATTTTGTAACCACATTGCTTATTTTATAAGTTGTAAATAATTATAAACATATTTATATTGTGTAACTTACAATGCAAATATTCATGTGGCTTTTGCCTTAGCCTGAAATCTGTAAATTACATAGTGGGAACATTGGAATATCTTAATGATTCCTGAGGGTCCCCAGCACACTCTCTAAAATATTCAAATAATGGCAGGCTGTGCTTTCCAACAGGCAAGGTTGCATGAAGCAAACATGAGCACTGAGGGGAATCAAGAAGTCTGACAGAGCAGGAAAAGAGGATATCCACTCCTGTGAAGATTTCTATTTGGTGTTTAGATTTGCTGTTGTGAAATCTGATGAGTTCCACACATGTGGGATTAACCTACTTTCTGTCTTCCAGCGCAGAGGAGTGAAAAGCAGTGATTTGTCCTTGCTGAGGATGTTCTAGACACTCTTCTGGGGTGGGGTTTGGTTTGGCTCTTGGATTAAAGCTTGTTCATGTTCAGCATTAATTAAGACTTTGAAGAGCACATTTCATCTCTTGAATAGTGTGAAAAGTCAGCTCCTGGCACTATGGAAATATTGCAAATGATGTCTTCATCTTCAGAGCTTGCAGTTACTGCTGCCTCCAAACCTCCTCAACACTTCGGTTTTTTTTGATATATCTGTGACCCTGGAACCCATTTAAAGTCTTAAAGGAATAAATCTGAACACCAAAGATGAGTGAGAGAAAAAGGCAGTGGAAGAAAAGACTTCCTTTGATCTCTACCATCCCCTTCTACCTTTTTTTATAATAAAGACATACTTTGCTCAGTGAAATAGGTTCTTATTGGCAATTTTGAACCTGAATGTAACAGAAAGGAAATGTTCTTTGTTTTTACCTCAGTAATCTTTTGCTCATTCCCTACTCTGGGAAATTTCCAATAGGATATACTGGCTGTTTAAAAAGGTTCCTTAAAAATGATTTTAAAACGTGCAAAACCAGGGAGATTAATATAAAGGAAAAACATGTTTTACTTTATCCTGTGTCACAGTTTAACTCTGGGCCGGTAATTAAATGGATGACAGATGCTCTCTATTAACCCCTCTCTCTTCCCCTGTGGGGAAAGGAAAGACAATAAGGCAGACAGGTTTATGGGTTGGAAACTAAATTAAACAACTTTAATGAAACAGTAGTGATGAAAAGGAAAACAATGAAATATATACAAATATATACAAATATACAAAACCCCACTATGGTGATCCCCCTCCCTCCCCCAGTAGTGCTCATGTCACCACTGAGGCTGCAAGGCAGGCCCTGGAAAAGTCCCAGACTCGAATCCTGGAGTCAGCAGCAGATGGGAGCTGGATGCTGGAATGCACAGATTCAGGAATGCAGGGATTCAGGAACACACAGATAGGGGTCAAAGTCAGAAGAACGGATAGAATCCTCCCATAATGCCAGCCATGGATGAAGACATCTTGTGATCTCTCAGATTTATACCAACTATGACGCGTATGGGATGGAATACATTTTTTGGTCAATTTTAGTTACCTGTCTTGTCCACTCCTCCTGAAAGAAGAGTTGCAGGTGTGACTCCATTACTCCCTTCTGTTTCTGGAGCATAAGATGTTTTTCAGACCCAAGCAGTGGCTTTGGTTGTGCATACCATTCTCTGGCCATAACTACAAACAGTCCTAGAAGCAGACACCGACTCAGAAACATGCTGCTAATTTCAGCAAGTGCAGCTCCTTTGAAGACACTTGACTGAAAAGTGAAATTATTAGAATGAAAATTGGTTCTATCCTTGCTCAAACCGAGACATTCTGTAATTACAGGTATATTGCTTTTAATTTTTTAATAATCAGGCAGTAGACTAAGCAGGACAGTAATACAGAATTGGTAGGACACTGAGAGAAGGTACACTCAGCTCCATTAGTACTGTAAAGATGAGTGGAATTGTTAAGATTTCTGTACAGACAAATGAAATATCTTGTTACTCAATACATTTTCCCGGCACATTAATGGAGATTTAAAGGATATTGTAGGTAGTATTAATTTTATATGCTAATTTTTAAATGAAATTATACTGTCTAAGCTAATTCATCATGCCAACGTGGAACACACTCATGACTTAATTAATAAGCATTCTAGTTGTATTTTGTTCAATACGAATCCCATGCTAATGTTGCCTCTTCTGGGACAGGATTTTAATGTTGATCCTGCCCAGAAAGACCTCATATTCTAATTAGACTACATGTAAATGAGAGATCAGAAAAAGGGGTTTATGTCAGCCCATAAGATTAAACATGGTTTGTTAGGCCTATGATTTTTATTTCTATAATTGAATTTTCAGCTGTATAAAGTATCATTATCACCATTGCTGAGAAGAAGGGTGAAGTCTGTCTTGAAGACTTCTGGGTTGATCTGACAGCTCCAGATGAATGAGTGAGCTGTGGAACAGATGATTGCTGCTGCCTTCTCCCTGGTGCTCATCCTGCTCCTCACTGCACAGCTGCCACCCAGCATCTGTGTGCATCTGGTGTTCCTCTGCTGAGACTGAGCTATGTTATTTCTCTCTCTGTCTCTCATTATTTTTTTTTAATCTATCTACAGAGTGAGTGTTTTTCAATACACCAATGAGCTTTCAGGCATTTTGGAAGTAATGCATCACCAGAAATTGCCCTGCTGACTTAAGTAATCGTCTTACTATTTGATACACAAGGAATCAGTTGTGCTTAGCTGATTTAAAAGATAATCTCATAGATTTTGACTAAGCAGATGTCAGATGTGTTTCCATGGTGTGGAACCCATGTGAGGTCCCAAGTTTGCCTGCTCTCTCCAGCTGAGCTAACAGGAAACTGCTGAGCTGTAGGAACACTTCTGCTAATTTCCAGTTTGCAAGGGACATATTTAAAATTATGGTCTCCTTCCCTTGCTTCACACTTTCCTCATCCAGACAGAAGCTAACCTAATGCAGAGTTCAAAATCACTCTGGTCAGGGATTTTGAGGGGCTTCAATTTAGGTTGCCACATGACTTTCTGAATGGAAATTCATATGTTAACATGCTTGAGCTGACTAATTTGTTATGACGACATTGTGTCTACCAAGAACAGTGGCAAAAGGCAACTGTGCTACTTGCATTGGACCTCCTGCTGCTATCTGTTTGCACAGCATCATCAAAGACATGCCAGTAGAGAACCTGGAAAGATTCATCCCCAAAAACCTGTACCACAAGTTCTAAAAATGAGGTATAAGTGTTTATTTTCAAACAGCTATGTATTTTGAAGCATGTAGGCAATATTTCTTTGTGTTACCACTTTTCCACCCTCTAGTGGCTTTCAGTCCACTTTGTCTATTCCTCTACTTACACCACCTGTGGCATGGAAACTCACACACCTTTAATATTCTTAGACTTTTAAACTTATTTCTTACTTTATTTATAGATAAAATAGCATTTAATTACAGTTGGTGCTGCTCATATAAAAGCAGAGTATGAAAATGCACCAAAAAATCCTGTTTTCCTGTAGAGTGTGTTTGATTGAAAATTACAGTTGAGTCCTGATTAACAGCACCCCGTGCTCATTATTGGTGGAAAGCTATTTGATAGCATGTGTGATGAAGCAATTGGGTACATGGCCTACTCCATCAGAAATAATCAGTCGTGGCCATCTCTCTGCATAAATGTCAAAAGCTGAAGGTCCAGAAGATTGAAATGCCATTGGACCTCTGGTGACCCTTGATAATGATTTCCACACTGCTAATGGTGAAGTTGCAGCACAGGCACTCTGTGTGTCACAGCCCTCAGCTCAAAATTAGAAAACTTGCTGCTCCAGCAGGTCTGAAGAAACTAAATTTCTTGCCCTAGATTTAGCAAAGACATTGGCATTGCACTAATATTCTGCAAGCTCGTCATACATCTGTGTTTTAACAGTTTGCTACTGTTTCAACTGCTACAGAATTATATTAATGAGAAGGACAAGAAACAATGGTTTAAAAGGACAAGAAGCAATTATTTAGTAGTGCATGTAGTGGCAGATGGTACTGATTACAGGTATGTGTTTGATAGACCAGGACATGAGTCATCACTCTCTTTATGTGAGTGAAACCAGAGTATTAGGAACAACATTTACAGAAATATCCAGTAGATCAATGAGTGAATTTAGCTTATGCTAAATATACATTTGTGGGCTACAATTTTTCCATCATTAAAAACTGGAGGGAAAGACACTTTAAGAATAGATGAAGAATACACTGTTATTGTGCCATATATGGCCACATTAGACACAGTTATGATGGAAGAGGGTTGAAAAGCAATGTGCATTTTATTTTCAGATTAAAAAGTCAGTTCTGCATCAAAATGGAGTAATTGGCTAAGGCAGAAGGAGTGGCTGGATGCAGAACAGACACTCACCTCTCTACCCAGCAGTGCTGAGCAGACCCCCTGCCTTGGAGGGACACAGCTACAGTCTTTGAGGTAAAATAGTGGCAGCAGTGGAAATCAAGCGTGAAATTAAGTCACAAAAGGTCAAACAGAATTCTCATTTCAATCATCACAGACAAGTTTTATGGTCCAAGAAACAGGACCTTAAAGGCCTTTAGCTACATTTTTAAGAGGTAGACAACTCTCCAAGTGTGTTTCTCCCACCAAATCCCGAACAGTGTAATGAAAACAGCCCTTATTAAAATAAAGCACTTGAAGTATGTTGTCAGAATGTGTATGAATCAAGGGGTAAGGCTTCATGGAAGGACTTGGAACATAAATGTTAAATTTCCCTCAGCTGAAGTAGGGGAAGAATGTATACAAAAGAAAATTACAAGTAGAGAAAAGTGAAGTGTTTTTACTTTACTGGCCAAGGGGAAGCTAACTGGGGGTGAGATCCAATATGGGAAATGACGTATTTTTACAAATAATACCTCAGAGGCTTTCGAATTAATGTGTTCTTTTGCCAAAGGGTGCTTTGTGGAGCATTAAGAGACATGTATTTTTTTGGTTACTGTGCCTTTGGAAGTCACTATAACTTATTCACACATAGATAAAACACCTACCTAAGCAGACTAAACAACTCATCAGTGTAAAATCCCTCACCATGTGGAAGAGTACCTATTGTGGAAGATATGTGACACAAGATCAGGGAGTGTATTTACTTGCCTTGCCCAGCACCACATCTCACACTGGCATCCTGCCCAGGGACAACATGACACATATATGTTGTTTATTCCTCCAGACATCTTACTGTCTTCTTGAACTATTTGTTGCCTTTGCATTCTTCCCAGCTCTTGGAAACATCTGACAGGTGTTTACCCATGGAAAAAGAGCTTCTGCTTATTTCTAAAGCAAACACAGGAATTAAATCCATCCCAAACTTCTCCCATGTGTCTCCTGTCATCCCCTCAAATTTCTGTCCCTAAATAGAGGACTTCTGCACCAGTGCTTTTCCATGTGCTTCTTTGAACAATCAGTCACCATGACCCTTTCAATGGGACCTCCTTTTTTTACTGGAGCTAGCTGACTGTTAAGTGCAAGCACATGTACTGACTTCTCTCTGGCTCCAGTTAATTTTCTTTTTCGAGAAGGATCTGTTGCACATTGATGTTTGCAGGCATTTAAAAGATTTACCTACACTTACCTGAAATACTTCCTGATTTCTAGTGAGACAGGAAAAAAGAGAAGCCCCTGAAAATAAGACAAATGTTTGCCTGAGCAAAAGTCCAGCATGCCTGACTATAGGAAGCAGCCACCTTTGGTAGACTGAAATATCCACAATATTGAAGAATCATTACTACATAGCTGACATTAACTAATAAGGGGTAACTAAGATAGAATGCATCTTTTCACTCTGAATGCTACAGGTAGCAAAGGGCTTAGTATCTCTATACATTAATGGCTGACTTTTTAATCCTATTTAATAAATTCCAAATGTACGGATAACTTTGCTCAGTTATGTGTGAATATTCAGCTACAGAATAGATAAGGGGCACAAGATCTGAATAATTAATAAAAAGAATTATTCAGTATTTCAAGATTTATGATTTTAAACCAAAATATTTAGTCAAAATGTTGATTTTTTTGCAAGATAATAAGACTAAAAAAAAGTAGTAAGGTTTTTATCTGGTTTTTGTCCTTTGTTTTGACCCGCTTTAGGAATAGTGTTTCTTCTTTTGTTAGCAGAATTGAAAAAAATTGTTTGCAACACAGTAAGAGTTTGGCTGATTTCACCATAAACAAAAACCTAAGAAATACTAACTCCTGAAACCTAACATTAGTGATCAGTAAAATGCTGCATTACAAGATAAAATAGAGCTGGTAAAAGTTCCATGAGAATTTGACTGGATTCACTGGTAATTCCCACATCCTGATTCAAACTAAAATGTGGGCTTTGACAACTAAAACAATGCTGCAGGATAAAAAGAAGCTCTCACTGGAAGAGATGGACTTGACCATGGATATTTTAATGAGGGATCACGCTTCTATGCCAGAGATAATAATCCCCTTTCATGGGTGAGATATCTTTTATTTCATCATGAAAGCTAAACTTGAGTATTACATTTGTTCACATTCAGTGTGCAGTATGGCTTTGTCCTCCCTAGAGCTGTGCTTCGACTCATAATGTGAATGTCACACCAGGGATGGGTGACTTGACATTGACAAGTGATTTCTTGGCTTTTAGAAAAAAAACTTCTCCACATGACAGGTCAATCACACTATAAGGCAATTGTGCTCTTTCTCTTTCCATCTTACATAACAAGACACACCACAGATAAAATACTGTGCAGGGCAAGGATCAAAAGAATAATGTTTTTTCCTGAGACACTAATAATATTTTTATTTTTCCACCGTGCATTTCTTCAACTTAATAATTTATAAATTAACAGATTTATGAATCACTTAGGGCAGCTTGCGTGTTGCATATCACCATATATATTGATAATGCCATGAGAATATTAAATGCAATAATTCATAATGCTTTGCTGTGTAAGCTTTCTCAAGCAATTAAATCCCTGATTTAAATCCCACTGAAATCAGTAACATAAATAGTGGATTTCACGAACTTTGGGGCAGTCCTGGTTTACAGGACTCCTGCTATTTGAGTCCAGAATTAGGTTCTTGGTGACTATAGGTGCTCCAGATGAAAAATGTGTGTTGTGAGCAAGTAATTTCACCCAAGAGTTTACCCAGATGTGCACAATATTTTCATAAGTCCGCAATGTTAGTTTATTGGGCCACAGAATTTATTAATTTCTATCCAGACAGAGCATATCAGAATTGTAAGTCCACCATGCAATCAGCTGGTCTGTAAACTAGAAGTCATGAGCAAAGGAATGTGCACTGATTGCAGTACTTTGGACAGAAACAATGAAGTCAGAGATTAATGCAGTTACCAGTTCTCATTCTTTTTTTCATTTCAGACAAAATAACTGCACACAGTGGTGGGAAATGCACACAGACGTGGCCCAAAGTTTCTTCATCAATACTTCTCACATTTGTTGACCCCATTGATGCTGGGGAATTTATTATTGAATGGAATTTGTGAATCAGATCTAAATTATAACCTTTATATTTTACGTCAAATCCGGATGAATAACTTGAGCCAAAGATGTAAAACAAATTCTTTGGAAGTATTCTAGATTCATAAATGTAGAAATAGGTTTAACTTTCTCATTTAGTGAACCAGTATGAATTAAAAGTTTTGAGAGTTAGTAATTCCAAATACAGGATTGCAGAGATCTGGCATTGGATGCAGAAATTAAAGAAAGATAAGTTCAGATGGAAAAAAAATACCCATTGTAAAATTTGGCCATTTTAAAATTGGCCTTTTCAATTTGTAATTTTAATGCTATCATTATTGCAGAATCACATCACTCTAACAATAAACAAACCTAGTATAAAATAAAATACTTCTTACAAGTCATTCAGTCAGGCTACCAGTTCTAGACAGCTCTGCAGGTTTTAAAAATGCGCTAATTTCTTTCTGATCTGGAATATTACAATCAAAATTTACGGAACAAAAGGATTTGAATGAGCAGCTTTACAGTGGAAGTTGAAAGATCACAATATCCTTGCAAGTTACATCTAAGGTATTTCTTGTAAATGATAATTACTGAAGACAGGCCCAGATGAAGGTGTTTTTCTTAGCTCCAACATGTGCAAAAGAACTTCCCTGTGCTGGTTTTGTTTTTTTGTTTGCTTGTTTGTTTGTTTTTTGTCTTTTTGTTGTTGTTGTTTTTCCCCAAAGCTTGAATTATCTATTATGCTGTAATTCTATTCTGAATCCCACATCCATCTCAAAATTTCTTTTCATTTTCTTTACCACCTTAAAATCTCTGTAGCATTCTGACAAGAAAACACATTGTAATGTTCTAGATTGAATGATTAATACTGCCTAAATTGCCTCTGTTGTCCAACCAAATGTAAACCCTGGTCCCTGGGCCAACCACCTGTAAAACGCTCTATATTTTTTATCCCAGTTTTATTGCACTGGAAATTAATTGGTTAACTGTGGACTGGATGTCAGGAGTGGGCTAATGTGTATATAAAATGGACAATCAGAGGACTAGGGTTAAAAGTGAGACAGTATGGAGGTCTCCCCAGAGTGCAGGGAGGGATGGTTAACGACATGCTTTGTCCTGCCCATCATACCCATTAAAGAGTATCAAAACAATAATGCACAGGGCCTGGTGCTGGCACTGTACTTTTCAATGAGCATCTATGCAATGTGAAAACTAGAGAAATAGAGCCCCAGATACTTCAATGTCACAGATTTTACTTTAAATGAAGGTTTTCATTACAAATTCCTTGCAAGAAATCAACCACATTGTGAATTCACCTTGCCTAGAAGTGTGAATTTTCTTAGCAGTTGAAATACCTCTTAGTATGCTTGCAGTATGAAGCATACATTATCAGAAAGGTCTCTGTTATGTATGACATGTTATTGCAGGTAGTGGCAAAATACAGAACAGTTTTTTCCTCCTTGGTAAATGTCTTCTTTCCAGATAAAAAGGTGTTGCAACTGCACGTCAATGTTGTAATGTTGTCATGTGTGGTCTTTGGCACCTCCTAAACATGTGAGGACTTCTCATAATCCTGGTATCATGCTGAAGATGCAAAGGCACATTAAGTATTCACTCTAGATAGAGTCCAAAAAGTGCTAAGCAGGGGTTCTGTGACACATATGAATGGTTTTGTATGAACTGTAGCTTCTGCACAGTCACAAGTACATTGTGCAGCCTACCTCCTTGCCAGCACCAAGAGCACCATTATCCGCCCCAAGGTTTGGCCACCACTAGGGAACTAATCAATTTCTTTCATTAGATTTATTACTAATGTATGAGGGCCTTAATCCAAGAGCACAGAATTTTGTTGGTTCCAGTTAGGGTTGGATGGGGTCCTCAGGAAGGCATATTCTGTTTAAAACCATCGATCTCACATAACAGTACTTTGTGCATCCATAAGTGGGCAGTATTCCTGCTAATTCCTGGTTATTTTGTGGCCAGAAGCAGGTCAGATCAAACATTCTGACCTCCTAAATGGGGTCCATTAACTTCATCTGCAATTTTTCAGCCTGATTACTAATATAAAGGTACTAATCTAATGACTGGCATGAGTGGAGAACAGGACTCAGCTGAGACATGCTGAAATCCCAAAATCTTCTCCAAAGGAAGGAATGGATGGGTTCAGTGGTCTATCATGCTAGGGTATGGGTGGGGGGGAAAGTGGTGTGGAATATAAAAGCCTTCAACTGCCTCTGGCTTCGAGAAAATTTCCTTTCAGCCCTCAACTCGAACACCTCCTTTTGTTCTGCACATGAAGGCAAAGCAGGAGATGGCAAAAGGATGGTTTGCAACACACGGGAGCTCTGCCCTCTGCCAGTGATCATCCACCCCATCAGCTGCTGGAGTAGGAAGGAGGAAAATGGCAATAAAATGTGCACAGAGAAAAGAAACTTTTCCTGGCTCCTGAGGAAACTGGGAAGAGAAACGTAGTTACATTTGTGGGAACAGGTTGAAGTAGTCTTGACCATGGTCTGTCCTGCTGGTCCATGAGAAATGCACTCTTGGCCAATTATTTTGAAAATATCAGGAGGGAAATGGACAATTTTTGCAAATTGTCCTATGAAGTTATAAAATGAAAGTCTGAGTTTGAAAAAGCCATTTTCATTCAAACTTGACCCCAAAATAAAAGCATTATAATACTTCTAGAATAGAATAAAAGATTTTGTTTTATTGGACTTCTCATTTTGGCATAACAATATGTCCCATGTATTCTGAATTTATTTTTTTCCCTGATTTATGTTACATGGTTTGATTTTGACAGAACCAAAAATGATTTAGTATTTGTTCCATTCTAATTCTTACTCCTTTTATGCTCTGAAACCTGCCAAGAAAAGCCCTGGATGACAGCTAGGTGGCATTACTATTTTTTCTTGCCATTCATTTTGTTATGCAAAGATTTCACTACCTCTGTTTCAACAGATGAATGCTTATAAAAAATTTCCAGGGAATTACTTACAAGGTTCCATAAATTCTTCTCTGAAGCACTGCTTTCTAAGAAATATCTACTCTTTTCTAGGAACAGCCTTTCTTTTTTGTTCCCAAAGATGAACATTTTGTTATTTGCAGTGTTTGCAAACTTGATCAACAGAACTGTTAATGAATGGTTTTTAAAAAGACTTTTCTAGCTTTCTTCTTTACTGGCATTTCAGCAGTAAACAAGGTATTTTAGACACAAAGTGATTAGCTAACATTTCTGTAATACTGAGGATTATAAATTATTGTTCAGCAAGAAATAATCACTATTATTATTTTGCACATAAACTCGGTGCCCTTCTACTTTTAAAATTAATTACCTTATCTGCCAAAGGAGAGTGATCATATGCAGCCCAATGTCTTCATGTTGCTGGTTTTACTTAGAGATGTACAGAGCAGTTGTGGACCTGGTGAAATCGTCAGAATGCACGCATGCCCCTGCCTTCCTTGTAAGCATTTTTCCTTTTGCTAAGGTAGCATTTGTCCCAAGATCTGTCTCTAGTGACAAAGGCAGTGGGTCCCCATGATGCCTGCTAGTGCTCTCCCAGAAGGAACTGTACTGAAAACCAACTGGGCCCATTCCCCTAAGGCAAAAATATTCCTTGAATACAATAAAAAATAAATTGTAAAATTATGCATGCCATTTGGCAGTTTTTGGTGCAAAAATACCACAACTTCTAGCAAAGATCTTTTGAAGGAGTCAGCCCAGTGTGCTCCTTGGGGTTTCTCTGGAGAAAACAGAACATGATGGAAAGGTGATTCTCGCTGGAACTAAGGGAAATTTCCATGGAAAGATGCTTCTTGTCTAGGGGAAACTTCCATCAACAAATCTGAAAACATATCCTTATCCTCAAGTAGGATCATGGATATGTGGAAAAGATGGTCAAGAACATACTGTCAGTGCTACCCTGTGTTGTAAGAGAACTGCTGCCTGCCTGCATAACAAATGGATTAGGATGGGATGTTTTGTAGGCATCCCCATGCACACCAGAAGGCAACAGCCTACCCATATCCTTAGAGATGGGTGCACAAGCTACAGTAATTTGGCTGATCTTCAATGGGCATTGAGTGTGCAGAGTGAGGATGGTTTGTAGGTAAGATGAGTCTATAGCAAGATCCATCACTGAAGAACATGAGGCAAATCAGGGATGATCACACTGACATGCTTCTCTTGGGATGACCACACTGATGTCCTCCTCTTGGAATGGTTACACTGACAACCTCCACTCTTCCTCCTGCCTCACACTAGATGCAGGAGGCAGAGAGGACACCTCTTTGTCTGCTACTTTCCAGCCTCTTTTGTTAATAGTTTTTTTATCACTGATGGGCACCACTGTAGAGTTTTGCTCAAGCCCTCTGAGAAGGGAACATTTTGCCCCTCTTGGATCCATTTCCCCCCCTCTCCCCTTGCTCCCAGCTTTTCCTCTGTGCTCACTGTGCCACTGAGCGCTCACGTTTGTAACATGTTTGTTTACATGTTTGTAAATGCTGCTCTTCTGAGAGCTTTTCTCAGTCAATACCACCGGTCAGTTAAATGGAGACCACTGCAAACTGCTGCTTGGTGGGTCACTCTGTTTTATCCCCTGCAGCTTCCATAAACAGTGAGGAATTGTTTTCAGGAAGCTGCAGGAGAGTAAAAAGCTACTATCACAATAAACAGTGAGTGCCAGGCTGCTCTTTTGAAACAGACAGTGTGAAATGACTTCCTTCCCTTTAGCACAAATCATATGGATCAATATAAGTGGATTTGTTAAAAAATAATACACATTTATTATCCAGCATAATTTGCCAAAAAACCCGCAATTGCATCAGTTATGAATACAGACAGATAATTGAATGTACGCTCCACACTCTTGCCCTTTGGTGGTAAAGAAATGGTGCTGGGAATTAATCATGGGCCTGCCAGCCAGAGGAAACTATGCCAACCATCTCTTTCAAACCTAATGAAGGGCTTGTGTGCCCAAAATCTCCTGTCTTCTCTCCAGCTATATCCTTTTGTCCAATAAAACCACACAGTCTTTGCAGCCCTCCACAATCCCGGGTAAAGAGAAGGGTTTTTACTGTGGCTCTCCATTTGGCATAAATTAAACCAGACATAAAGCTCCTCTGCTTCATATCTAAGCCAAATTATCTCCACAATTCCCCTGCCAGAAGGGAAGTTTATGAAGTCACTCATAAACCTGCCTTCCTTATCTGCTTTGTCCGTAACTGACAAATCCACCAATTTTATGAGTTTGCTCTGTGCATCAGAACACATCATGGTATTTCTGTGGTGGTTTAATGTCCTGTTCTCATTTACATCCCTGTGAATCAGAAGAATCAATTAATACATTTACATACTCTATGTGACTGAGGGCAGAATTTAGGTATGTGTAACAGATGTAACTCACACTGCTGGAGTAGAACTTCTAATACTAAATATTCACGGCAATAAAGAAATTAAAGAAAATGAATTTAGATCCTGCAGCACAGGTGCCTATAATTAATAGAAAACAAGATTAAATAAGTTTACATTGCCAAAGCAAAAAGATAACAGGTTGCCAGAAAGATTTGGGCTTATCTAAGTTGTAACAAGTAAATAAGCAAATTTCAGTTTTGTAAGAATTCATCACAGCTGGTTGGACCCTGTGACAGAAGAAGCAGACTTGGGGTGCATCCAAATTACATGTTGCACTCCAATGCCTACAGCAGAAGTCTGGTTAACAGCCTTGATATCTCTTACCGAGGAGAACCACTGCTACAAAAGCTGTGAGGAAGAAAGTTTTTGGAAAAAATGTGTTCTCCACTGAATTAGGAGAGCTGGTTAACAAACCAGAAGAATCTGAAGGAAATAACTTGATGTTGTTAAGGCTGAACGTCTTTCTTTTTAGTGGATAGAGAATGTTCCTTTGTGCCAAAACCAGAAGGTATCGGAGAACACATCACAGTCCAGAATAGCCACAAAAATGATGAGGTTTGGCAGCTAGCTTTGCAGAAGGGAAGAAGAAAAAGCAAAATAACAGAAAGAAGTTGAACTTATTTGGATCTGTTCCTGAAAGTAAATTTTGAGCCAAAATGAATATAGTACACCAAGTATGCAGTATGTAGAATACAAATTTAACAGCTCACATGGATGTAAAAAAATGTATCCCCACCAAGACAAAAAAAAAGCCCAAACAAATCTCACTTAAAACTCTCACCACAGATCCGATCTAAAACTGATAAAGAAAAGTATCTTCTGTATTGTCTATATGTTTTAAAGTCAACAAACTGTTGCATTACTTGGATTTGTCTATGCATTTATTTTTCCAGAGAAGCCAGACACATCATCAGAGGTGGATATGTTCAGATTCCAGGACATGCTGTCACAACATAGAGGCTTTCTTGAGAAATAGTGAGTTTTCTACAGAGTGAAAATACCACCTATGTAAAAAGAAATCTGACCTTTAACATGACTTCAAAGTAAGAAAAAAATATTATATATATAATTGAAAAATATTGTTTTTTTAAGTAATTATTAAATACTTCTTTTCCTTCTGTTTTTTATAGCTCACGTTTTCATTGTTTTTTTCTACTGGTAGAATTTTTTTGGCAGTTGTTATGAGACTGTCTTCCACAAGTTTGCTGTGTACTTGTACTTTAAAAAATACTTACTTTTTGAAGTGTCATTTTAAAGTATGTTATTCTTATAAGACCAGTTCCAATTTGCCATTAAAGTTGTGTTAAGCTTAGCTGGTCTTACAATAGAAATAGTACTCTTCTTATTCAGATTTCTTCAGAATTTGGATAAAATTATTCTTTTCACTTGCCTTTTTATTAAAATAAGAAACACATTTTTGGTTTTTGGTTGTTTTTTTTTTCACTTCTTAAAAAAAAATAAAACTGAAAATATTTTATTTTTCAGCTCAGTTCTCAATTAATGCAGCTGTCCACAAATGTAATTAATAGGCTTGAAAAAGTAATAATATGGACTAAAGCTTACAGAACCACAGCCTAAAGTTGTTAAGATCTCTGAAATTCTGATAATATCTCTCTCTTTCATATAGAGGGTGTGATTATTCAAGGGTAAGCCTTTCTCAAAAAAACCCTACCTGAATAATTTAGGAGAGCAAGTCCCAGGAGAAAGTGGTCCTAAAGTAAAGACACTGAAAGTCCATAAGAGAGAACTCATAAAGGTTCAGCTTCTTCTTGCCTGCTACTAGGTTTTGAAGTTGACATTCTAGAGCTTTGAAATACAGACAAATGAGCAACCCAAAGGAATACCTTCTCCTGACAGGGCATTTGGGAGTGTGTATTCTCACAAAATACAGCTTTGGCTTGGCTGCTTGCCTGTAGTTGATGGCTGCATCGGTAAGATGAGGTTGTAACATTTGGAAATGCTCTCACTTGAGGTACTCAAAGTATCTTCCAGGACTACAACTATAGAGTAATAGGAAAAGGAAAATTATTCTGAAGGAGAATTAAAAGTAAGAGGGACAGGAATCATGGGAAAAACGAGAGTTAGGGGGAGGCAGAAAATGTCAGGAAAAGATGAGACCAAAAAATGAGATATGTAGAAAAGAAAGATGACAGCAAAAGTGGGAAAGAGATGAAAATCAAAGGACTCAGGGAGAAGGAAAATGAAAGAAGCAGAGATGATGCAAATGCTTCATGGGAGCAATGTGTCATGAGAAAGACATTGATGATCCTTGGTGGGAAGCCAATGAAGGTAATAAAGGTGAGACTTGAGACAAAATAGCAATAGAGGAATTGCCTTGATTGAGATCAACTGAGGATAAACTCTTGTTGGCCTCTAAGAACTGAGTGTTAATACCCCCATGGTGGTAGGTGGAAGGTGAAATGGTGGAGGGTGAAATCTCCTCTGAAAGTCAGTGTTCCAACTGATACTACCTTCCCAGAACTGTAGACGTTGATCTGAATGATGATGTTTAAGCTGCAGAGAAAGATTCAGTGTCAATAACATGAAGGAGATGGCGGAGTTTTCTCCCACTGAGTGTGCAGGTGACACCAAGGCAGGGTAACCAACAGATGCCCTTGAGGGCAGGGCTGCCACCAGAAGAGTCCAGGCTTGGTGAATGGGCCGACAGCAGTCATACCAAAGTTAAACAGGGTCAGCTCCTGTGGTAGCAGAGTTGGTTCAGACTGGGAGGAGTGTAGTGTCAGCAGCCCTGGTGCCTGTGAGGAAGGAACCAGCGAGACAGAGATGGGTGTTTCATAGCAGTGTCAATAAGTGGGGTTTTAAGGGTTCAATAAGTGAGTAAGAGATCATTCTCTCCACAGCTCATGGATTAAAAATTTTACCATGACAGTGTCATTTGTATTGAAGGCCAAGCTACACAGCTTGAAACCCTCATGAAAAATTTGCAAGAACATTGATGGAGGTCTAGCATGTAACCTCCCTATATCAAATATGTAGTTATAACAGCAGTCACAATTTGACTAGGGTATTCTGTGTGCTGTAATTTCATCAGACACTTAAAAATACATTATAGTAATTAATTCTGTACTTACCCATGCATGTCCAGAACATTCAGAACATGATTTCCAGCTGTACAGCCACCAAAGAAAAAGGTCTCACCTCCAAAGAGCTGCCACATACATTTCACAGAATAGCCTAGGCAGCCATAAACAATAGCATGTGGAAATCCTGCCTTTCATTATTTTTCAGGACATGCCATTAAAAAAACAAAGAGTTTCTTAGCCACTCTGGTGAATAAAGCAACATTGTACATGATGTTTAGCATGAGGAACAGGCAGTCCTTTATTTGTATATTGCATAATACTTATTGGGAACACAATTATTTTCTGCCAGTGTTAGAGTTTCTATGTTTGTGCTGATTCACTTCCACTAAAATCAACACAAGGAGAAGGATGGAGGAGTGACCTACCTTATTTTTAATGGTGGGTTATGCCTTTTCACAAAGGGCCTAATGCAAGGTCCTTTGTCTAAAGTGAATTGAAAGCCTTTTACTCACTTTGATGGCAGTTGTATTAGGTCTTGAGAAGAAGAAAAGTCTTATGAAAAGCTTCTGCTGCTGCTGTATTTAGAGAAGTAAGGTTAGAGGAGATCAAAGGGCTGTGGTGGGTAATTAGAAAAGTTGGGGAAATTGCTTCCTATAAAACAAAAAAGGAAAATAAAAAAAAGCTTTGTGTTGCTGTCCTCCCAAACAAAAATTATGTTTCTTATTTCTGCTGCAAAACAGGCTCAGAAAATAGATGATAATTTGTTTCTCTCTACTACTTTAGCCAGTCATGGTAGAAGTCAGTTATGCCAATGAGAAGCAATAAGAGTGACCTAGACAGATGACTGCTTACTTGCTTTTTCATTAGGAGAGCAACAGTGAGAGCCCATTTCACTGCAGGCAGAGAATTAGAGGATTAGGTTCATTTGCTGCACTTTTACTTCGGACTCCATGTGGTCCCCATCTGGAGCTGTCAGAAGAGGAGTGCTTGACAACACATGCTCGCCAGCTCCTTTTCCACTTTGTTTTGGCTGACGTGACTCTCAGGCCTGAAGCGGCGACACAAAAACCTTCCCGGGGCTGCCCCAGCCACCCCCAGCCCAGCCCTGTGGTGGGTCGGTGCTGCAGCCCACCTCGAGCCCCTCCAAATGGGCACCCATCCTCGCTTCAGGCATCTTCTTCATCCTCAGGCTTCCTGCTAAAGTTGAACGGAGAGGTATCTGCCAGCAGGGAAGGATCTTTTCCTTTGCAAAATAGTCTTTTATTTTGGATTTTGCACAGCAGGTAATTTCTGGCAGAGTGGGGTGGGGGGTCTGCAGTGGAAAACAGGCTGCAAAATGAGATGCTCATAGCATCTTCCCCAGGGTCCCTCTCCCTGTCCCCAGGGCTGCCTTCCCAGCCAGGATATCTGGGAACAGTGTTTACAGCTGCCCAGAAATGCCACGTGGGATGTATGACCAAAACACCAGCTGCCATTTACTGGGGGCCCCTGCTACCAAAGGAAGGACTGTTGTCCTGCAGTGAGTAGGGGGATGAACCCAAGACAGTGTGTGAAGATAATGTGAGGTCTAGTTAATAGGCATGGTCTAGGGATGAGGCACAGTCAGTCACGCAGGATCAGGCACATGGCATGCAGGAAAGACAACAGATGGCAGGAAAACCCACTCTTCTCTCCCTCTTCCTCAAGAAGATCATACTGATGGGAAACACACCAAAATTTTCCAGAGTCTCAAAGCCTGAGTAAAGAGTTATTACATTTCCATGATTCAGAAAGCAAGTATTCTCAGTGTGCTTCAATCAAAGTGGTTTCTCCAGCTGCAAAAGACTCCCCACATTTGCTTCACACAGTAGCTTCAAACCAAGGAGAGAGATAGCAGTCACAGTCAAGACTACCATTTCTCTTCTACAGCAAATAAGTAAAAATCCTAGCAACAGGGTTCTGTCCCTTGTCTCTTTCTTATTTCACACAGGTATGATGTAGCACATCCCGTAAGGAAGGTGAAATCATCAGGTTTCCAATCTCTTACACCACATTGAGGTCAACCACTTGTTTTGCTCTCCAGTTCTAAAAAATTATTTTGTCTCTGTTTATGAAATTTGTGCTCGCATGCTGCTGTGTGGTCCTACCTGTTCTCACTATCTACCAAGGCAGGTTCAGACCTTGAGAGCCAGCTGAGAGAGACATGAAGCTCTGCAGGACGTGAAGGTCCTTGTGCCGTAGGTGGCAATCTTTGATCCAACTCGGCCAGAGGCCATGGGCTGGCCTCTGTTAGCCATCACACTGCAGTTGGAGGTGCTGTCTTTCCACAGAGACATAAAACAGAGGTTCAGGCAAATTGCCATCATGAAAAATGCCACGGCACTTTCCCTGTAACAGTAGAAGTGTTACCTCCAGTGTTCAAGCCAAATTTTAATTTGAGTCATTTACATGCTACTTACCTAGAATTCTCCCAATAGTTTCAACTAGATAAGGCAATTTAAGTTTTTCTGGTTGCTGCCATGTTCTGCAGTGCTGCTTTGTGTTGTTACACAGCTGTTGCGTTTCACCTCGAGGTGGTTGTACAGCAGCTGTTGACAAAGTGATTCTACATTTACAACATGTGTAAGTGTGTTGGTGAAGTTTGTAAAGCATGTTGAGCGCTTTCTGGATTAAAAGCAAAATACGCATGCAAATGTGTTGTAATTACCATGATGCACATCTTCCTCCAAATAAGAGGTTGCAGAACTGTTAGCCTTAATGGGATCTGAAAATATGCATCTGAAAAGGACTCTTAATTCTCTCAAGGCACAATAGGTGCATCAGTAAAAAGATGTGTTAATAGAAAATGGCTCTATTCATGTGAACTTATCAAAGAAAGCTTCAACTATTTTGCTCAGAACAGCAACTTCAAAGACATCTTCATTCATTCATGTACCACAAGCCAGTCTCACTGAGGATGAACGCTGAGTAAACACTGAAAGGGAGAAAATAAGATAAGGCACATGGGAGTTTTTACAAAGAGAGAACACATTTCACTCTCCCCACTGCCCTACATGGGTTTAAGTGCCTGACCGGGAGCCCCCAATTATGTTATTGCTGAAGTTCCTTTGAAGGTCTGTGCAAGCTCTTATATTCCAAGGAGTCACAGGAAAGGATGTTGCCATAGTTTTTTATGAAGTTCACCAGTTCTTAATGGACTTCATATGGTCTCTGCTTTTTCAAAGAGGCCTTCCTTATCACAACTACAGCATGGCTCTCTCTTTTCTGCAGATTCTCCATAACAAATTTATTGTTTCTGCTTCACCACACACATATACACATAAATCCTTCTCCAATCCTGCAAAGACACATGAAGCAATAACCACAGCTAACTATTAGTTCAAGCAGCAACAGTGTAAGTAAAAAATAACCTCAGATCAACTACATAACTGTCTGTCCTTGTATAACTGGTCCAGACCAAACTCAGAATCCAAACCTAACACTAGGAGAAGTGGGAAGGTCTTCAGTGACTTCTTGAAAATACCACTAGACTGCAGCACGGTCATGCCTTATGGTGATTATTCCTGCTTTGGTACCTCCTGTTTATGGCAGCACCAGAAGCAGAGCCCAGGACTGACCTTTGGGGTACATGGTTAGTGATGGTCCCAGGGGAGCACAGAGCTGCAAACAGCACAGAGCTGCTAAGCAGCACAGCCTAGTCTCTTGGACTTTCAAAAAGTCTCTTGGACTCTTCTCTAAAGACTCTTGGTTTAAAGTCTCTTGGACTCTTACTGGTTTTTTGTTTATTTTTTGTTTATATTCTGCGTATGACCAGGGGATGAATTAACTGTTAACCTTGACTTCAGTGTGACTGGTAGAAAAAAAAAAAACAGCCACGAATAACCCTTGACTATTTCAAAGTATGATATTATTAACCTAATCCTGTTGTGAAAGCGACAAAACTGCAGCCTCTTTTACAGCTGTGTATGTGACGTAAGTCAAAAAGACTCTTGGCTCCTTGCTGCTAGGCTTAAAAAAAAAAAAAAAAAAAAAAGAATGGGCTTAATATCTTTTTATCAGGCTCTTCCTCCAGAAGTAGCTGCTCACTTTGTTTGAGTGAGACCAGCTTCTGCAATTCAAAGCCTGAAACCTTCATCTGAACCTGATGCTGCAGCTGGGCAGGATTCTCAGCTGTGCATGCTGATGGCACTGTGCAGATAAGGCAATATTTGACCAAGCACTCATTGGGCTTGGAGGTGGATATGTCTAGGAAAAAAATGAGAGTTTTTAGCTTGCACCTATTTATGTCACACAGATTAACAACTGTTTAAAAATGGGGATATTCTTATTTTTTTTTTTAGGGAGGTGGATATCTATTGTTCCTGTGTCCTCGCAGCTGGATGTTGTAGTTCACACAATGATGTCAAAATAATTTACATACAGCTAACTGTAAAGTAGTTTAATTAGTATGTACAGATACTTAGTCTCTTATTAAGGAGAACACCACAGAAGTGATAAACCTAATACAAACTCAGCTTAAGAAGGTAAAAGCCAAGATATAACTAGCCAATATCCCCAGTCATATCCATTGAATCTAAATATCACCAGCCAGTTCACTGGCAGTTTTACAACAAATTAAATAGTACTTTATGAAAAAAAGGGCAATTTGACCGAACATTTACAGTGCTAAACAGCCTTCATCCTGACACCAGTGCAGCTACTAAGCCACTGGTCCTTCAGGTGGGTCTTGGGCACCCGCATGGTGGGGATGATCAACATGGGTAGCCAGGCCAAGCTTTGAATAAAGTGAAGCCCCCAAACAAGGATCATGCAGATGTGCAGGTGTCCTCAGCACCAACTGTTTTGATTTATTGTGCCAAATGATTTGTTAAAGTAGAGATGTTGGAGGGGAGGTCCTGACTGTCTTCTCATGAAATCCAAAAGAATGATGGGGAAACTCCAAAGGAGTTGGAGCAGGAAAGGTGCTGAAGTGTGCCCTGGAAGGTCCAAACTACAGCAAATCCAGCGTGTCTTCAGTGCAACTCCTAGAAAACACAAACTCTGCTCAGCTACTAACATCCCCTGGAAAACTCAGCATTTCTGAAAATCACTTATATTTGAGACCCAGACATGGTGCAGACTTGCAGGGACTATGGCATCCTGGTTACCAGCACCTTCTCCTCACCCAGAGGCTGTTCAATCTGCTCGGATTTTGTCTGGGCCTGTATTCTTCCACACAGAAGAGCGCTTTCTCACTGAGAAATCCTGATATGTACATCATATTAGAAGCATGTTATCTTCTTAATGTCTCTTATCTCACTGCTTGATTTCTGAAAACTTGTTGCTGATGTCTGTAATGGTCCTCTCTGGAGTTTTCTGTGCAGAGAAACACTGATTTTTTGGTCTGCAGCCAGGCTGGCTGACTGCCCATTTCTAAGTAGGGAGACTAAAGTGGATCTTTCAAACTTAAATTTAAATTTAAATGCTCTTTTACTCGTGTTGGAATGAGATCACTTCCTCAGCTAATAAGTACCAGGGATGCTGGTTTACATTGCTCAGTGGAAAAAAGACTAAAAATTGCAGACATTATTAGCTGCACAGTTTTCTGAGAATTTCTTATTTTGTTCTGATATGATTTAAAAAAGAAAAAATGTTCCATGACTGGCAAGCATGTTGTTCTTTCAGGTGAGTGGAATACACATTAATCATTTACATCACAAGGAAGAAGAAGTTTAAATGACATTTCATGTATTGTTATTTGCTGTTTCTTCACTTTGTATTAGTTGGTATATCAAATGCATGTGCCAGTATTTCAGCTAGCAGAATTAAGAAGCAAGGTGCCATCATCCAAGAATAGCACCCAGGCAGATCACAAGGCTCTTTTGCTTCAGGTTTTAAAGCTAATTTTAAATGAACTGAGCTGGATACCTCCAGGTAGCATTGAGCTGTATCACTTAGGCATGCCCTCCCTTGCACCATTCACACACCTACCTGCTGTATTGCAACATTTGAAAACAAGGTCAGAAACATTTGGCTTTTCAGCCATCATGCTTTTTTTTTTTTTTTAAATATTTGTTATAAATAAAAAATTTTATATGGACTGCTCACAAAATCTTCCCTACTTTCACCTACACAAATAATCTCCAAAATGTATCAGTATCTAGGCAGAGTTTTCCAGAGAGACATAAACAAGTGTTTATATCAAATTGTGAGATTCTTCCAGATCTCTGCAGTTGGGTGTAGTACAAAGAAAAGGCTGGTTACACAGAAAGGCAGAATAAGCACACAGGAAGAACAAAGGTTTCTGATATTAAAAAAAAATATATATTATAAAACCCATCTATGATACAGATTTCACCTATTGGCAAAATATTGAATATTAAACCACTTTTGGCTCCATAACCCTGCAGCTTTTTCTGTTGTGATTTGGAGGAAAGACCTAATAGCAGCCAAGACAGGAAGCTGAGTCATTTACCAGCATTTCTCTGTTTCTCACCTTCATTACAGAGTAATTTACTCCTGGCTGGGCAAGTCTGTGAAGTTCAGTTTGCCTTTAGAGGGAATTTTGAAGCTACTAACATCCTTGCAAATTAGATAAGAGTTGCATTACAGTGTCTTGCAGATACAGATAGAGCCCTTACCTGCTTTGAACTTCAATAACAACCTGAGAAAAATTCAAATGCCCTTAGCAGGCAAGGACTCACTTTCCACACTCAGGTTCATATTTCCGAAGCATAAAAATAATTTATTATTTTTTTTTAATCCTGAAAGCAGGGCCAATGCATCGATAGCAAGATAGAATCCCATTCCTTCCAGTTTAAGTTCATCTGAGCTCTTGTGAACACGTATACACTCCTGATATGGAATTAATTGCCTGTGTGAGTATGGATTGCTCACTGGAACAGAGTTTGTACAGCCAGGGCGTACAGCATCATTTTACTTGGGCTGAAACAGCTGAAACTTTTTGAAACTGTTTAGACTGTGCATGCCAGCAACTTAAATCAAATAGGTTTTCTTTTACACAGCCACAGGTTTTTTTGGCTTATTTAGGTTTTTTGTATAGTGGTTTTTTTGTGTTTTTTTGTTGTTGTTGTTGTTTCTGTTTTGTTTTGCTTTAAATTCTCCTGGAGTGATAATTACAAACAAAGTTAGCGTAGCTCAGACTGTATCAGGAGATAGCTATAATTCATTCTGGCAGGGTGGCCTTGCCAGCCACTTACAAACACTGTAAGGAAGGACTTGGCTTTGCTGTGCCCTTGTGCTCTGGGAAGCACTGCTGAGACACCAAGACCGGGCAACAGGGATCTATCGGTATCGTACACGCCATTTGCATCTTAGAGGAAAGAACTGCTTCCAGAACTCTATCAAACCACTTCTCAGCAATAATAGATATCCTATTATTGCTTCCATAGCAGTGAAATACTGCTTCCTATCTTAACTCTGATTTGTTTGCTGTTATTTCCCACCCTAGTGTGATATCCCGCTGGAGTGTGGGGCTCTTTGAAGCTTGATGCAAGTCTCTTGGATGAGGGGAAGAGACTCTCCAAGTGTCTGTGCCTTTCCTAAACTATATATTTTATGTCAAGAAAAACATCCTAAACAATGGTTCATTATATTGGTTCAGAACAACTTCTAAGACTCCTACAAGCATCACGGCTATAAATGGCCCTGCAGAAGTCAGTAGGGGATCCTCATGGAAAGCAGCTGGGAGGTTCAGTCCTTGAATGAAATATTGACTCTGATGAAGCCAGGAGGAGTTTTGCCACTAAATTCCCAGGGGGAAGCTGTATCCCTATTGTTTAACATTGGCTTTATCTGAAGTCAGCATGTGTCAAGTGAGTCTGAGCAGATTTTTGCTGCCTGCATTTCCAGTAATTGCCCATTTAGTTTTGTCTGGAGGATGCAAGAACCTCTCTTGGTTATTGCTTGCACCAAGCAACGCTGCGTGTCATGCAGACCTTTCCAGACACTTTCACCTCTGTTGCGGTGCAGACACGTTGTACGGCTACACTATTCAAAAGGTCCTTGAAAGTTCAGAAGTTCTATTTTTATTAGCTGTTAAAGTTCCAGTAAGTGAGAAATGTATCCGCTCTGAGATAACACAAATATAGCACACTAGCGAGTGGTTAACATGATTTTTACAATACTTGAAAAATGTCACAGCAAACCTTTCTTCGGTGCTTATTAAATTCTCAAATAACTTTGCCCTCAGAGAATTTGGCACTGAACCTGCAAACACAGGGTCACCCACTGCAGCCCCAGAGTGTGTGCTCAGTGTGAGCCTGAGGAGTTTGCTGAGCACAGAAGTATAATTCCCAGGTTTAAAAGTCAACCAGCAGCCTGAGTGCTTTGCTGGAGAAAGGCCAGAGCAACCAACATCTTGGAGAATTAAGCTCCCAAGCTCAGTGGTAAGAATTTGAAGGGACAGGCCTATTATTCCTAAACTAAGTGCAGTTCTGATCCTGAAAGCAATCTAAGCAAATCTTCTGTAACCATCCTGTGCTCCTTTTAAAAAATTCCTTCATAAACAACCAGAGCGCATAACTTGATAGGGTGAAATCAGCAAGTGCTGTGTTCATGGATGAATATTTAATTCACACAAGTACCTTCATTGAAGTTAAAGAGTCTCTTTGAGTGAGCAGAGATTTAGTAAATTGTCTAAAGAGCTCCTGTATCTTCTCTTTAGTGAAAGGTAAACACTTAACAACTTAGGTCTGAGAGGAACTTCTTGAATCATACTTCAGTGTGCCAGCTCCATTGGGGAGTGATCTTTTGAAGAGAAACTCTCAACCATCTCTCAATCCTGTGCTTTGGTTTGCTCCAAGGAAGGATGCACACACATCAAGGTGTGTGTGAATGGGATTACTTTGGATTGAAACTAAATGGACTGATGCATTCCAGGGGCAGCTCAGTCACAAACAAGTGGTTGGCAACCATTCAACAAGACCTCGATGGAATTGTCAGAAATAATGGTAATTTAAAACACCAGAAACCTGTTGAGCTGAGATATTGTACCCTGAGCATAATTTGTTTTGCCCTGAAGATGAAGTTCCATTGCTGCTCACAACTTACTGATGTGAGCACAACCACAGACTCCAGCACCTCATTAGTGGGGATAATTTTGGCACACAAGACCTTTCACAGAAATCAGTGTATCACAGCACTGAGGAACAGCATTACGTGCCTGAGATCTCATGGCTTGCCTCATTCTCAGAGACCCTGTTGCAGTTTGATGCATTTTTCAGAAACTCATTTCAGTTCCTTCAGATCCCCTCAGATCTTTCACTCTTCTTGGTCCTACCCTGCCCCATCATTAATTTTTAATTAAAATGTTTTCATAAATTATTAATTCAGAGCCTTTTCATGTTTCCTGAAGTTAATCCATTTTACCTGAAATTGAAATGGCACAATAATTTCCTTTTTATGGTATAGGTTCTTGCATGGAGTACTTACTACTGTGGAAAATAAGAGTAGCTGATCCTGTTACTCTGTGCAAAACATTATTATACTGGTTGTTGCCCACTCATTCTACAGGATAGAAATACAATGCTATGGGTAGATCCTTTTGGACCTGGTGCTCATGCTGTTCTGGGATATTCAGTTGAGTTTGCTGTCAACAGCTGTGTCCCCATTGCAGTTGGCCTTTGTCCCTTACAGCATCTTTCACCAAACTGCATTCCAAAATGAGCTGAGGCCCACGGACCCAAGACAAAATAAGACAAACTCAGCTCAGCCTTTAGAGCCTGCTGGCTTCCTTTTTCTAGAAAGACCAGGCACCTACAGGTGGGTATTGCTTGAAGGGAAACCAGGGCACAGGGAGAAACCACCAGAGATAGCCAGTGGTCTTTCACAACATAAATGCATTATAACTTCACGCATGGAAGAAGGACAGAGAAAATCTAAACTGGCATGTCTCACCTGCAAATTCAAATTTGGAACCTCATGAACCAGAAATGCTGATTTTTTTTTATTTTTTATTTTTTTCCAAAAGTAGGCTTTGAAGAGAGAAAGAAACAAATTGCAAGGGCCGCCTGCAGTGGCACCATCTGGTGGTCCCCATGTCAGGTTTCATGCCCCTTCTGAAGTCGTCTGCTGGCCTGCTACCCATCCTCAGCTTGCCCTTGAAATCCAGCACTTCAGTACATGTCTCTGCCCTTACAACCTCAGTCTGCTTCTATTACAGAGAGGGAGGGACAGAACAACAATATGATTGTGCATTCAAGTAATTGCTGTCCCTGTCCCCGTCCCCAACAAAGACTGCTGAGGCAAGCAGCAAAACAAATTGGTCTCCTAGGCCTGCCAAGGGAGAAGTACTGAGGAGCACCGTCTAAACAGTTAAAAAAATAGAAGGCTATAAGTGCAGCTTGTGGCAATTTATAATTACCATTTCCACATGGCACTGGATGCTAATGTAAAAAATACTGAGGACTCCTTTCTAATAAATTTTAAAGTAAAATTGGAAACATATTTCTGTGTAACAAGCCACTAGGCACAACTTCTTGGGGAATAATGGTCAATGTTTTATGGGATTGCTTGTTAAAACTGTTTCTAAATGGGAAGGACCCCAGGGAAGCTGGCATGAACAGTAAACATTCAAAGGAATAATTTGTGGTGACAAGTGATTCCTTCAGTATTTATTTAACATTTAAAATTTGTCTGAATGAAAAAGGAGGCCAAAGACTGACTAGGTCTGTGATTTGCTCCTGACTGTCTGCGTCTGTTCATCATGGGTTTCTCCAGGTTAAGGAAGCCCTTGGGATGCTGGCAGGAGATAACCCAGCTGATTCCTGGAAGCTATAAAGACAATGTGTTTTGCTTATTGTCCTGTGTGGTTAACTCTGCTCATGCTGAGCTCACAACACATGCCAAAATGTAGGTCGTTTCCCTTCCCCCTAGTGAAAAATATAAGAACAAAGTTGGTTTCTTCAATGTTTCATGAAAAACATTTTACCAAGTGCAACAGTATCATAAAGACTCTGGGGACTGTGTTTTACTCAGGAGACTGTTTCTGTGAAAGACAGAAATAAGAGGAGTAAAAGGTCATGATTCACCCTGCCCCAGCATCCCTCGTGGCCTCATCCACACTTACCCCCATGTGCTGGACCATACAGATACAGTGCTGAGAGGTCTGCAGAGGAGCTTTGCGACCAGCACAAGGAGCCTGCAGCAAGATAAGCTGCTAATCAAAAGATCAAAATTAATTTAATCCAGGTTTTTTTACTGAACCCATCAACTACTTATAACACAAAGGGGTTTCAGCATGTTTATAAGTGTCATATTCTCTCTCTCTTCTGAAATCTGTGCAGGACAGCCCCATCTCCCCCAGGCCAGCCTTGTGTCTGCCACCTCACAACTGTTCAGAGAGCAAAGGTATTAGAGCAGTCTTTCAAATACATGATATTCCTTCTGCCACTGCCAAACAGGATTTGACAGAAAGAAAAAATATACATGGCAAATATTATTTCTTCAGTGAATATACCCCCAGACTGATTAATGGTGACAGTCTTTACAGAAACTGAGTTTTGAATGGCTACAGTTTAATCAAATTAAGATAAATAAAAACCAGACATAGAATGGAAAGCAAATACAAAAAGGTTCCTCCAAGGCCAAATGAGATTCATTTTGAATTTGTAATTAATAGTTAGAGAAGAGATTTATCAGTCTTTCCACCGGATATATTTCCCCCCAGGAAAAGAAACCTGAATAAATTATCATAAAGCACTAAAGAACTGACAGATCTAGGGTTTTAATAAGCACAGTTGGTTTTTTTTCGTGTGACTAGTGCTTTCCAAAAGTTTTCTGGTTCCAGATAACTTAAAATTTGCTGCATGTTGAATTTCAAATCCATTTGGCTACTTATCCTTCTTGTTTCTAGATTATTCACCTGTTTTAACACCATTCAGTCATAATAAACACAATTAGTGCTTACTGTTTGTAAGGGTCTGGGTTTGGGGAGGATTTAAGAGTAAAGATATTACAGTGAGTCTTTTTGCAATTGATGTCTTTTCCTTTAAGGCTTAGAAGAGCAACTGGCATTTGCATCTTCTTCATGTGCAAATCGTGATGCTTTCTGAAGTGAATGTTGAGGCTACTCATGTTAGCTTCTGACCATCTCATATTGCATGCTCTCTTTTGTTAGAAAAAAAAACAATAATGTAGATGTAAAAATGTCACTTCCTATAGTAACAACAGGCCTTTTTACCTTTATTCCTGTTGTATGGCAATTATTCTTGACTTCTGAAGGAGCAAAAACCTGAGTCATGGTGGGAAGGTGTATTCAGATGACCTGCATTTGCCTTCTGTGGGGTCCCTCACATTGCTCCATGTGCATGCAGTTCAGGCACTTGAGGGAAAGCTTTGAACTCAGGGGAGTTTACTACTTCTTTACTGAGGTATGCCAACATACAGCTGGTGTTGTACAGACAGGCTGGCACAACCTCCTCCCCAAGTGTTTTCCAATCTGTAGAGGAATAACATGCTCTGAACTCTCAACATGACTGCTAGTAGTGGGGATATTTCTATTCACATTTCAGTCCTTCTTCTCCCTTGCTTGAAATGCAATGTGGTAAATGTTTAAATTGAGCACTATGGAAGCTGGAATTTTTTTAAGATTCAGATGGAAACCTCACTCTACTCTTTCTCAAAGACACTTGCTCAACACTCTCCTTTATTCTCATGGGACAAAATAAATTTTAAAGGTAGCTTAACCTTGTCAGCACAGAGGTGCTGTGAATATGTGACATGAATATACCTGGAATACATCACCTGTGTGTGTGTGCAGAGAAAAGCTTGAAGTTCCTCTATGATTGCCATTAAAGGATACTTATCATTGTTGTGTCTGTAGGACCAAATAAATGGTAAAGATAATCTTGCCCTTGGCTGGAAGGAGAAAATGGACAAGTTAAAAAAAAAAAAAAAAAAAAAAAGAACAAAATAAACAGAGAGGAAAATATTCAGGAGTGTGGTAATATCTATTTCACTGTTACTCCATTATTTTGTGGGCACTGTGGGAGGTCTCTAGGAGGTATCTGAACACAGACAGAACAGACGAGCAAACAGGAAGACAACCCTTGGTCTCTCAAATCTAGCACTTTTTAGGTGGTTGAAGGTCCAAATCCTTCACATCACAGTTGCAAGCCATGCAGGTATCCATTATAGTCACACACATCATCATATGTTTTTGTTTCCCCTCAGCCCAGGGTCTGTGGCAGCTCTCCAACATCCTCTTCATGTGTTATTGTACTGCTGCCATCCCTCGTAGCAGAGTGTGAAGTTCTTTCTCCTTTGAAATTATTTCCCATGCCATTTCCAGACCTTGGTCATCTTCCAAGTCCTCCCTAATCAATCTAGCATTGTAGGATGTCAGCTTTCATTTTCTTTCCTATGAGCTTATGTGACTATACATTCTACATTTGTGGCATAACAGTCTTCTTTCTGTTCCCAACTTTTGTTCATTAGTTCCTTTCTTCCCCAAGAGATTTCCTTCTCTTACTATTTGGCCTCTTACTGTATCATCATCAATTCCTTCTTCCTCTGTGTAGTGTAGCTGTGAGAATATTTTTAAGCAAAGGCAAATCAGCAAAATGTGTATTTCCTGATGTTATTCCACTTATTGGAGGTCCTGCGCTCTGTCTTGGGAAAAGGTACATAACAAAAGGAGCAGTCTATAATTTTACCTCAGGGCTGCATTGAAGCCAAAAAAAAAGACATAAACCAAGAATAATGTAAAACTTGTAAGACTTTCTTTGATGAAAGGTTGACATGACTTCAGGGCCAGATTGTGCCCCACGTAAGAGAGTTCTACGAAAGCTTAAGGTTTTGGTTTACCTTTCCCTACCGTTTTTTGTTTTGTTTTTTTTTTCTTTCCTTCTTTTTGTCCTTATGCAAGACTGTCTTGGGGTTTTGTCACTTGAAGGGCAGCAGTGAGACAAGGGCTATCTGCTCTCCACCGTGGCTGTGGGATGAGCTCTGACCCCGTGCCCAGGATTTATGGCTGGGAGCAGCTGCCCTGCCGAGCACTGAGCAGGAGAACATGCAGTGCTGGGTGGGTTAGGGGTTAAAGAAAAGGGGGAAAGGTAAAGCAGGACTGAGAAGAGTGTTATTATTCTCCTATCCTATGCTGGTCCTGTGGAGGTCATGTGCTATAATGCACAAAGGAGTGATCATATTCTTCTGCATGCCTCTCTGTGCTGCTGGGTGTTGGAATTAATTTTCTTGATATTGAAAGTTTCTCTGTTTCAAGGGTGATGTAGGGCTGAGGTAGCATTAGGTCAGATGGTTTAATTTTATAGTGGGGAATCATCAGCCAGCAAGAGCTGGGTACAGCATGTTCTGACTGTCATCTTTTTCTGCTGCTTTCTTGGCCAAGAAGGACTGGCAAAGCCAAATATTTTTATTATTTTGTTTGTGTACACCTTCCTCCCTTTTTTAATGCGTGCAAATGGTGCTTCTCAGGCTGATGTCTCAGATGCAACACTTGATTTTTCCAAGGGAAAAAAAAGGCTAACTCGTTGAGATTCAGACAGCCTAATGGAATAATACTCTGCTTTTCTGGAACAATTTTTATTAACAAACGTTTTCAGTTATCAAAGGAGAGAAATGGTTGCACCACCAGCATGTATAGAATAATACTTTCATCCCAGAGCATATGATTTACTTTTTTTAATTTTTATTTTTTTTTTAAACTATTGCATTTCTTTTGATTTTGAGCCAATGTATACTTTCAGGGAATTAAGGAGAGGAAATGAGTACAAAGCAGGATGACTGGTCAATAAACACCATGGTGATAAGGTTTCATGTTCTTCTTCCTTGCTTGGCATACTGCACCACTGAACCCTGTGTGATAAATTGTACCAAGGAGGACACAGTTTTCATTGTAGTCACAAGAGAACCTGTCTCCTAAGCAAAACTGACATTTTGGCAGAGGGAGAGGTGAGGGGAGATGTCTGCCAATACGTGACGCTGTTTTGAATTAGACAGAAGTTTCCTGCTGTAATCCAACAATAATAGCCATGAATTTTGTCCAAGAAAAAGGTAAGTCTCAGGAAACAATGCAAGCCCTTTTTCACCCCAATTCAGATTACGTAGATCTTTCATGAGCAAATGTTGTACTGAAATACTGAAAGCCATGGCAACAGCAAGGACTGTTGCTGGCGTTGCTAGTGGAAGCGGGCAGTGAGCTCCCAGCGTGACTCACCGTCTTCTGCAAACACACCAAACAAAAGCATCATCACTCCTGCATGGAGATGTGTACCTGGGTGGGACAGGCCCCATCCAGGAGCCAGCAGCATCGTCCTGGCAGTCTTCTGTGAGGTACATATCCAGGATGGCCTCTGATAGCTGGTGAAACCCTCCGGCTCAATGCTGTCTGCATGAGGCATAGAGCAGCTGTGCCCCCTCCCTCTGCCTGACCCCTTAGCCCATGTGTCCCCTGTGTTCAGGCCAAGGCCATCATGATGGACTGATATGCCAAAAAGAAAATGTCCCTTTAATCATTTTGCTCATATTTTCTGTCACAGTCAAAATTGGGTTTGTTTTTTTTTGTAAAAACGGATTTGTTTCTCCTTCTAGACAATTCTTTTTTTTTTCTTTTTTTTTTTTTTTTCCATGGGCAGCTGGCAGCTCATTCCCTTTATTGTCTCTCTGCTTTTTAACATCAGTAGCAATGCAGGGAGGACAACAGAGGCAGCCCAATGTTTGTGTGAAATGGTGAGCTAGATTCTGTCATCAAAGGAAAATGGAGCTACGAGAAACTGAGGCACCTGTGGGAACAATGAAAAGGTCTGAGGGTCTACCTGTTCTGCTGAGAACAGAGAGACTTCAGGTGCTCAAGAAGCACAGAGAGATTGGTCTGGTGCACTACTGGCCCTGGGGAAAGGAAGGACAGCAGCAGCTCCTGCCCACACTCCAGGGTGAAACAGGACTGTCAAAGACATGTGACATTGCACTCAAGAGTGTCCAGCCAAAAGCTAGGACATTGACACTTGCTATTTCCTATTCATACATGTCCATGGATATCACGTATACATACATTTATACACAAGTGGATGTGTCCTTTCTCATCCTTCCCCCCCTCCAGCTGACTTTTGTTCCTGACACTATTTTCTTCTTGTGAGTGGATGTGTTTGCTGCTTACAAAGTCCTCTGACCAAATGGAGCACTGAGATCAGACTTTCTTTTCCCTACTTCTAGTGGTCTCAAACCCTTTTAACGGATCTGGATTTCCTGTGCCATTTCAGGTATTGAGAAAGCAATAACACCAGGTTATGTAGATCTACTTGGGCTTCTTGAAGCTGGGGCTGCAGGTAGCCCAGGAAGTTATCTATAAGAATAAAGGGTTTACCAGCTCCTCATAAGTGGAAAAAAAATCTAACCCTTAACTCTCTTTTGTTGTTAAAAAATCAACTCATTCTTTGTAAATAGTTGAGCATATGCATCACTGTCTGGAAATCTGTCTGAAAGCATTATGTGAATCCTTTTCCTTTTTTTTTTTTTTTTTTTTTTTTTTTTGGTGCCCTCCCATCTGCTGCCTTAAGTAAAACTGACAGAAAGCTTCATTTTTGTTCACAAGTGAGGTCATGGTTCCTCACAGACTCACATGTCTGACAGTGATTTCTGGGAATATCCCTGTTTTACAGAGCATGTATCTTTTTCCAGGGAAACAAGTTGGAAGTTTTTGCTTGAAAAATAATGATAAATCACAACATGGCACAGACTGTCATATAAGAAAGTGAGTTTATAAGGCAAAGGTGCAATTAAGTAAAATCTCCATATCCTTCACCTTTGTGTGATGGCATGTCCACTGTTGTAGAAAGTTCGCTCCTACTATCAAGTTTTCAAACACTTTCTTTGGCTAAGTAGCTCTGGATTATGGTCTTAGGGATTTTGGTCTTTCGCATCAGGAATTTATTTTTTCCCTTGTTCCAGTTTTGGGGCAGGGGGGGAGGTCATGTCTTAAATTGCAGGATCCTTCTGCATTGCTGTATACCTTGCTTTTGTGGGACTGGGATCTATGTGATCCATTTGAGATGACATGATGCACTACGGAGAGATCCTGTGGCTGCAGTCCATTTGTTCTGTTATGAACACTGGAGGTCTAATATATTAAGCATTATATTTCACAAATTTAAATAACCTTCAAAAATAACCAGCTTTAAAAGTCAAACAAGTATCAAAGTTGCATAATGGAAAGGATACAGCACCAGCCCATATTTCTCACTTGCTTTCCAATCCATGCGGAATAATCTATTAATAGTTGTAGTGTGAAGATACACACAGTTCAGCACATTTTGATCACAAGACCTTGAATTTCAATTAGGATGTTATGCTTCAACAAGCATCAGGCCTGAGACATTCAGAATATTAATATCCACTTCCTAAAAATGCTGTTGGAAAACCTCCACATTTATCACACTAAAAATGAGAAATGTATTAAGAAAAAAAAATAATAAAAAAATCCAAGTGAACCCTAGTGTAATTTATCCCTCTTTCCTGATATGACCATTATGTAAGAACTGTATCTGCAGGCTTGACTTTCTTAATACAAATGGTAACATTTTAATAAAATCTTCCAGCTGACCCTAGTCTCAACACTCAACACTATCTGTTGCATCCTGCACATTGGAAATCTCACAGACACTATAGTTGTAAGAATGATCTGGTTTAATAACATTTTTAATAACATTTTTATATGTGGTAGGGCAAGTTGCATATATTTTCAAACTAAATTGAATATAGCTCCCATGTGCCTCTGCTGGGCCTGTTTCAATACAACTGTGTTGTTTGCAAACAAAATCTGTTAGAAACAATGGTCTTTGTTCCCTCTCTTATTTGTGTTTTTCTTTTCTGGACTAGTAAGTGTCAAAACATTGGTAAAGGAAGGAGGTTTATGAAATAATATACCATAACCGTGTGTGTCAGTACACTGGGCAGAGGTTCCCAAAGCTAACTGAAGCTTAAAATATAAGCAAGTTCCCCCTCTGGGATGGAGACTCAAGGAAGTGAGAGTAATCTTAAATATCATCATTTTTTATATTCTCAGGACATTTTTAGAAAAAAAAATGCTGTGGTAATACCAGCAGTTTCTTTTCACCTCCTTATCAGACTAGCAACACGTGTATCCAAGGGTCCCTAGACTTACATGTCACAGCAGGGAACCCTGTAATATCCTGGAGTGGGAACATGACATTTCAGCTGTGATTCTTCAGGTGTAGTATGTGTATGTGCATTTTTTCCATATATTTATATATATATAAAAGTATATAATTTTTTTTTTTTTTATAAAAATCAAGCAAAACAGGGTAACAGGGAAAAGTTGAAATAATGTGGCATGGTATAAAAATGGTATTTTAAGGGAATGTGAAGCTCGGGATTTTTAAAATTTACCTCAAGCACTTGAAGGACCACAATCAGGTCTGTTTATCATGGAGATCTTTGTTTTTTTGTTTTTTTGGTTTGTTGGTTTTTTTTTGGAGGAGAAGGGGTGGCTGCAGCTAAAAAGCTGTCCCTAAATGCTTTCTCCTTGTGTTAATTAGAGCACTTTGTGCTGAGGGACAATAACCTCCATAACTAGACCTTAAAGTGAACTGCTTTAATGATAGTGAAAATGCACTTTTCTGTTGGCTTATATACGGAGAGGATAAAGAGACACATTTATAAAGGCTATGTTTCTATAACCTTAGTAATTACTACAATTTTTAGAAGAGAAATAATATAGGGTCTGCTGGGTCATTATTTCAACAGACCTTAAGACTCTATGATGTCTGTTGACTTCCAATGACATCTCTATAAATTTAGCTCAAGCATATTAACAAGAAAAACAGAAAAAAATATAGCTTTATTCAAAAGATCTCACCCCTAATCTGTAAAAGTCATCAGGAAGTAAAGACTACTATAATTAATTTGCCAACTGGGCCCACTATTTTTGCCATTTGAATGGCTGAGGCAGAAATGTTTTTAAATATTTTGAAATTTCAATTTCATATTATTTTGAAAGTTGAAAGTGACAACGAGGTCTGTACAGCTTATCCTTATCTTTCACATGTAATATATTGCCTGCTCTGAGCAGCAGAATTTGGGCCATGGTGAAAACTGACATATCTCTCATTTTCTGCTTCATCTGACAGTTTGTCCTATTGTTTTTCCAAAACTTAAAAAAAAATAATAAATTAAGATGTTGTTGTTGTATTTATATCTTAGTCACAAAAATAAGGTTTTCAGCCAGGGCACAGCATGGATTAGCTTAAGTGACACTAGTTTCTGTACCAAAAGGTTGAAAATAAAGACAATGAAGGCTGAAGGGGGGCCTCTTTGTGGTGTTTTCCCTCTGGGCAACCACAGTCTCTAACCGGAACTAAACCAGCTAATTAGAGTCCTCTCTTTGAAACATCAACTGATCCCCAGATTGTCTGATGAACTGCTAAAACATCACAGGCTGGAATAAATGGTTATTAAAATCTTGCTGCTCCTTAACGAGGAAAAAAAGAACATTTTTCAATGTAAGACACAAATCTCTTATAAAGCTTAGTAATTAATATCCTTAAAAGTATTACTACTCACAATGAGAAATATTTTAATTCCTATTTGACTTGAAGACCAGCAAAAATTTTATGGCTTTGCTATCACATGACTGCAGAGATTATACACTATTCATTAGTTTTTGTTCTAGAGTTTGTAACTTCCTACAGGAAAAAGAAACAAAGCCCACAAACTTCTTGCTGATTTATCTTATGATATTTATCTAATTAATGTTTAAATATTCCCTTTCTGTTTCAATCATAGAGTCCTGTCATTGGTCACAGGAGTGAAGAGATCAGGACCTGCCCCATATCTTCCCCTTGTGAGGAAGCCATAGACTGCAATGAGGTCACCCCTCAGCCTCAATAATCCAAGTGACCTCAGCCACTCCTCCTAAATCATCCCTTCCAGACCCTTCACCATCCTTGTGGCTCTCCTTTGGACACTCTCAACCAGATCAATCCATCCACTGAAAACAGGAGAAGAGATGTGATTCCAAGGTTCATCAGAATTTATTTAAAGCTTGAATTTGGGTTAGAAAGTAACATGATGTTTGCCACCCAGTTCACAGCCTCATGTGAATGATTGAAAGAATGGCAGTGTGAAGAGTATTAAGGATTCATGACTCCAGATACATGAACATTGATCCAGGCTGTTAGGTATTCAGAGAAAAAAAATCCTTGTTATACTTGTGGGGTTAGTTCTTTTCAAATGAGAATTTAGTGTTTCTCACTCCCTCTTCTTCATATATATAGCAGAGAGGTGCATTGTCCCCAAATGCATGTGGTGGTTCCAGGATGAGGACTATAACACAGAACTCAATATTTTTGGACTAGTGAAAATCTCCTGAAGGTTGAAAGCTCATCTGTGTAGGGATGGGCTGTCGTTTGGAGAGGGCTAGAAATTAGCTAATATCCTCACTTCTTTTCCATGGAATGACAAGGCAGAAAGCCAGAGACCACCGCTCAACTTGTCCCCAAGTAACTCAGGAGTGTTACTTTCAGGAGATCCTTTCTAGGCTACTTTCATTCTGGGATGGATCAAAGACTAAGGACCTTCCAACCTTCCACAGTAATAACAAGATATGTTGCTTTGAAATGGCCTTCTCAAAAGAGAAAAAGAAAACTGCAAATACTGTCTGGATGTAAGACATGGATACTTCCATGAAAGTGTTAGTCATGTCCCTCCACAGATGTGTCTTGCTTGAAATACTGATTTTTGCAACTAAGCCACAATACCATGTTTGCTATATTAAAAATTAGTGTAAAGCAATAGTGCAAAATCTCAAAAAAGCAGGGTGATAAAAGTTTCTTTGGCTCAAGCCAGCATGAGATGCCTCACCTGAATTCAGGAGGCTTCCTCTGATACATCAAAATACAATGCAGATCAAAGCTGCAGAGAACTCTGGAACATGCTGTGCTTTCTGCTTGTGGACCTGCCCAGGTTTCCCAACAGAAAATATAGCATGCCTTTCCTGGGCCACAGTCTGACTTCTGGAATATAATAGCCATGTCTGAATAAGTCTTTCCAAATAATTTATTAAAACTAAAGATAGATGCATTGTTCTTTCACAACTGACATGGAAAAAAAATTCCTCAGAAAAGGAAAGTAGTAGTTTTATGAATTTCTACTTCTAATCAGAGAAAAAACATGCATCAAAATAGTTACTCACAACCCCAGAATTTTTTTTCTTTTTCTTCACGCAAGGCAGAGGGATATTAATCTATGAAAAAACTGAAACTATTTCCTCAACTTCTGATATTCAAATCCTATCACAAAAGTAAGCTCTACATGTCCATCTTGCACAGAAGTAGCCTGGAGACAAGTTATTGCTCCTCAGAAGAGTTCAGTTCTGCCTGCCCTGCTCTGGGGTCAGCAAGGCTATTGTGTCAAAAGCAAACAATTGTGTCCTAAAAGTCTGAGCTGAGATGCAGACCTGATAGCATCCTGAATCTGTAAGATGGGAGAGGTAACAGATGTTTTATTTATTTATTAGTATCTCTAATTCTCTTTTTTCCATTCACAAAATCATAGCAGCCTGTATGCAAAAACAGTCTGCAACAACCTGCATTTCTTCATACTATTTCTAAGTTACAAGCTCATTGTGAGATGTCAGAAGTTTTCAGTACTGACTATTGCACAGCCATAGCCAGATGTTGCCAGGGTTAGGCTAGAAGAGTGCCACAAATATCCAAAGTAGGGATCAAATGCAAAGACTGGCTTTTTTATATGCTTGTTACTCACGCCAATACCTTTATACTACATGTGTTATTCCAAGGAGGAGGCAGATGGATTTAAGAGAGTGGTGACCATAACCTAAATGACTATGTAGCCTGCAGACTAACACTGTTCATATTTTTGCCATTTCTCCTTAGGTCTAACCAGTACCCATTTGATCCTAACTCAACTGAAAAGGAGTTGTGTTGACTGCTAACCATGTCCTTGTTTTCCAGCACCTCTGACTACCCTCCAGGTTTATTACTGATTTTCCTGTGTGTTCCAGCTCCACACTATCTACTCTGATTTATTCCATATGTCTTAAATTGGAATATGTCATGGTATGGAGGAAGTCCATAATCCCTCTCAAGTTTCTGTTGAATACTGCTCCAGTCTATGTGCTGTCTGTTGCTTTGTATCACCCCCTGATAAAGGCTGTATTGAAATGGTCTGAAATACCAGCTGCTTCTTTCTTTCCAGCTCTTTCTTTATCTTCTGATGGTCTGCCTTTAGGCAATAAACGTTATAAACCCATACTCTGGTTTCTATATAAAATGCAAAAGAGACAAGAAACATCATGAAATGCTTATGGCTAAAGCTGTGTTTACTGTAGTGCAGACATCAGTGTTTCAATTGCCTAACTGTGGTCCCAGATGCAAATGTGAAAGGGCAAACCTACCCTGCTAACCTGCTCTGTGCCACTCCAGATTCACTCCTGGGGTAGCAACGAGACAAGGACTGTGACATCTCTACAAGGAGGATAGACATCTCTATTGTTTCTGAACTGTATAACTTCATTGTTATGTTGTTAGAAAAATATTCCTGTGTTCTCTTCTTTGAAAAAAGAAAAAAAAATCCTTCCCTACATTGCTGTGAAGCTGAATTGACTGAGCTATTTTTAAAACTAGATATAAAAGCAGTCTTGTTAATATGTTAAGCTATTGTGTGCCCTACATGCTCCTCTACATAGACACATAACGAAGTGTATTTCCATCTCTGTATGACCTACAGGGAACATTAAGGTTTCCTTAGCTTTGTCAGTCCTGAAATGGTTTGTAAAGGAGCTCTTCCCCCCTGCCCCCCCCTTCCACTTTTTTTTTTAAGTAGAGAAAGCCTATGGCTCTTGAATAAAAAAATGCAGGACTACATTCCTCTATTTGCATTCTCATTTGTTCAGGATATGTGTCCAGACTGACAGCTGGCAAGGGCAAAATGCAAGACACAGTGCTTTCTTGAGGACACAAATGTGGAATTAATCAAAGGCCCTAATAAGACCCAACACTTTCTCACTAAGTGTTAGAGTCATAATTTTGACTTTCACTTTTCTAACAGAAAGAGTAGACCTCAAACACTATTTCCTGGAGACAGAAATAGGAAAATTAGAACAGAAGGGATGTTACTCCTGTTGTTTAAAGCATAACCAAGCTGGCTCCAGGTGTCCTAGTAAAGAGAGCAGGAAGGCAATGTATTTAAAATAAATTAGAACAGAAACTACAAATATACCTGTTTAAACTGCCCTGTGTTAGAAGAAGAAATATCTGATTTAAGCATTACTATCTGCCGATGACAAAAATCCTCATCAATAGTCTCACTGAAACCTATACTAAACTAGGCTTTATTATAGTAGGTTTCTGAATTTACTTAAATAGATAGTTAATATAGATTGTAATATTATCTAGGAATATCCTGTATTTTATTTTCTTCTGAGTTCTTTTGTCTCTTATACATATTTAGAAATCCTGTTTCCTTTCTAAGTATGAATTCTAAACTATTTAAAATAATTGCCATTATACATTTTTACTTTTTATCCTGAAATCATTAACAAACATATCAATAACATAGACGAGAATCAAACTCATGAGTCAGTGGGAAAGATCTTTAATCTGGCACTGAATTTCAGATGGTCATGACTCTCCTTTTAGTGCTCCATATTACATCTATTTTAAATGCAGTGCACATGCAGAAGCAATGAATGAAAGACTGTTTTAAATGGATTCATGAAAAACAAATTACTTTGTAGGTGTAGGGCAAAAAAATGAAGATCTAAGCCACAAACTGATGTATACTAGTGAGTGCTGGTGTTTGCTTAGGGGCCATTTCCAATATATCAGCCCTGATGAGCTTATTGATCCTAGAAAATATCCTGCAGTTTCCTCTCAGTATATGAAGAAAACTGAACAGAAACCCACACACAATTGCACTTACACTGAAACTTGGTGTTACTGAACTGGATGCAGAAATCAAGCTCTTAGAGAAAGTCAAGCTACAATAATTTTCAGCACCCTGCAACAAGGTCTGTGCATCAAAGAGGGGAAATCTTGGACTTGTGGTAGTATCTACTGCAAATTGGGAATGCAGTTTTAAGCAGTAAGTGTAAAATGGACATTCTAGGTCAGATGATAAGTCCCTCTGCTTTAGGACCCTGTCTCTGTCCTTAGCTAGTCAGTGAAGATACGTTTTTTAAAAAGGTTGAAACTTTTGCAAATTCACAGTAACCCTGTGCTGGGTTCTCCTTGAACTCTCCTATTGCTTTCCTAGCAGCTCCTGCTGCTCTATTTACTTTCTGACTCTTGCTAGATATTGAATTGACGTCCTGTAAAAAGCACCCTCAGTGACTCCACAGTCACTTATTTTACTCCTGTTAGCATTGTGCATGATTTCATAGTAATTCACACTGAATTTCTCTGCTTTTTTACCACCTGGTTTCTCAGTGTCTTAAATCTCACCTGTGACTCCTTTGGTGCTAACTTTTGACCAGCTTCATTACTTGAATCAGCTGACAACTGCTTTATTCAATCTTTTCCCCTTCTCCACATTAGTTAAGAATATTGGTAATGAATACATTAATATTTCAATCTATTTAATGTAACATGTATGTATTAATCAACATTAATAATTTAATCTTGCACTTTATAAATAATAAATGTAAATCCAAAGAAGAACTATAAATGGAAGAGTGTAATTCTGTGTAAGAAATACCAGCAGTCTTTGAGAATTTTTCCCCCTTGAAAAATTTGTATAATATAGTATTCTTTTCTTATACATTTTTCACAGCAGAAATTAATTTTTGTTGTTTACTTTATCAGTGCATTAGGTACCATTTTAAGGTATAGTTGGGCTGGCAAATAGAAAATTTTACATTTATAGTGTTTTACAACTGACTGTGGCTTTTTGTGAATCAGTTATTTTGACAAATATACACATATATCAGTGTGCGTGACCCATCGCTCATCAGAACAATTCTTCAAATCCTCTTTCCAAGAATGTGAAAAGAGTATGTTTCTTGCAGAGGAAATTGCATTTGATGTGGTGACAAAACAAGAAAAGAAAGAGGCCTCAGTGGCTCTTTCATGGGTTTGCCCTTCATTTGTAGGGCAACATCACACAGTTGCATGAGTGTATTAGGGAAGGACTGGTCTAATTCTGCATGTTTGTGAATTGCTGCCCAAGAGGCTGGCTGCTGGCGACTCTTTAAAGTGTGCAGTTTAATTATGAAGCATTAATAAACCTGGTGTGTGCTGCAAGAGGCTGCTTCTTCACAGCTTCTAAAATCAGTTTTTATTCTCTCGTTCTGTATCCATGTGAAACAAAAGGGATGAGGAAAACGCAATAATGAATCTTCTCATCCTCCAGAACTCCTGCTGTTTCTGAAATTAGGAATATGCTATTACTATCACTACTATTACTTACAGTGGCCAGTGACACTACATCCCCTCCACAAAATAAGGAAAGAACCAAGGAAACACCCTCTTAAGAGCTGTGGTTCTTCTGCCAAGTGGTGCCATTTTCCCTTCATTTGAAATAACCTTATTCTCAGACACAACCTCAATTCCAGCAGGACTTCTGGTAAGGTTATGTTCTTCTCCCTGTGTGCAAGGATTTCACAGCCTGGACTTAACTTTGCCTGATGCTGTTGGGTAGCCTCACAAAATCAGCAACGGATAAAATGTAATACATTTTTCTAATGAAACCAAGACAATCTCATGCATATTTCTCAGCTATACTTGTTAATAACTATTGTTGAATATTATAACTGTTAATGAGTATCTAGTTTATTTTAATACTCTTGTGATTACTTGAGAGACTAGACTCCAAAGAAGGCAAATGTAGGATTTGGAAACAGACATAGAATTGGGTAAGGCAGAATAGGAGATAAGATTTACTCATGTAAGGTCATCGTTGTTAAAGAACTAAATTATAAGGCACTGTTTAAATTTTTCAGCATTTTAATGTATCCAGACTTTAAAAATTGAGGTTTTTACAGTCTTTAGGCCACATACTTGTGCACAGGGAACTGCAGCTATGCAAAATTACACTAATTAGCTGAAGACTGTTAAGGAGAAAGTGTCCCATCCACCAGGGAAAGCCATAGCACTGCAGCCTGAGCATTGCCAAGATCCAGCACACTACTACTCAGTAGTACTGATGAGTTTTATTAGTTTACAGTATCTAGCTGTGTTTTTATGGTTTGTGAAATGAATGAATAGTATTTAAACTGCACTTTAACATAACAAGATACCACTGTTCTTCTAGTTTGCTTTCCAGGAAAAATTTTTCAGATGTTCCCCAGTAAGAAGTTTTGTTTGCTTTCTGTGGGCTACATCAGAGTTTCTTGGACAGTGGTTCTTATCACTACTACAGAAGTGTAATAAATGGGGTCATTTACATTATTGTTAGTGGTGTACAACAGTCAAAACGTCCAGAGGTTTGGATCAGCTTGGACAAGCACTGATAAATCCAGACTTTCTAAACTCCAGGATGCTCCTTTGACCATCTCTTTAACACTTCACTTTATTGTAGGCTTCTAGAAAGAAGCTCTCAAAGTCTGTTTGTTTTTATACTCTTTGCCTCACGGGCCCCGACTTATTTTCACTCTGTGGCAGAGAAATTTGGGTTTCAATTGTGGGGGACTGGTGCAAGGCAGCCCTGTTTCAAATTCATTAATCTCAGCCTTTACACAGTTAGAAGGCCATCACTCAGCCTTAAGGCTCCAACACATGCCAATGGAAAGGGTAACAACAAAACAATGATTAAAACCTGTCTGTGCTGAGTGACAAAGTGTCATATGTAGCGCATAAGGAAGTTACACATTGTTAAATTTATATTTAAATGTTTTTAAATATTACACATTCTCAATATTCTTTAAATGCATTGGTAACTAGTCCTAAACCAGTCATTTTTCTAGCTACTATTTTTAGTCTCTCTTTTGCATGTTTAAGAACTTTTAACAAGTTAAATCCCCTTTTCCTCAGAGTTATGTGGACATTTTCACTTCTTTTTTAACCAACTTTGTGTGAAACACCGTTTCTGATTTGATCTTTCTGACTGAAAAATCACTACAGCTATCCTAAAGACCTAGCTAATTACCTCATTTCAGAGTCTGCCTGGGGTGAAAGAAGGTGAGATGCAGAGAACCCTCTAACTTGCCATGTTATTTAAGGAGCTTTGGATTTTTCTGAGCATGTAAGGCTTCCACATGTTTATGTACTCAGGAGATTTCAGAGAACTGTGTCCCCTGATTTTAGGAAGAAATTTATTGTGCATGTCAGAAATTTACCTCATACCATTTCTTCATTTGGAAGGCATAACATACTGCAACTATTAATAATTGCCACTCAGATTCCTGACTGTATTTTTATCATTGGAATGTTGGACCTAGAAATAGCAACATATACACACATGCTTACACACCAGGCTCCCAAAGAAAACATTTTCAGAGGAAAGCAGTATCCAGAAAATCAGAAGTGGTAATTCATTGAGTTTAGATGATGAGGTGAATAATTAACAGCCTTCTACTGAATAGTCTAAGTTGCGGATTATCAGATCTGTTGTCACTGTTAAAATTTTCCTCTCCACACAGTGAAGAATTTAAGAACCTAAGCCAAATAAAACAGTTAATATCTCATCAAAATTACCTACATTTCCTCTACTTTCCCACATAGCTTCACTTGTTTGCTAAATCCTTTAGCAGTAAAAAGTTGTTTACATTTGAAATATATATTCCAGGCTAAACAGCTGGTTAATCTTCCTCTCTAAAATCAAAACAAAACAAAAAACCCCTAACTGTTTAAAATATCTCCAGAAAATAAAACTCTTATCAAAATATTTCTGTTATCAGTCATGAAGTAATATCTGATTAATGTCTCCAACAATTTATGTTTTCAGAAACATAAAAACCTGGTTTTAGTACAGACTTTTCCCTGAAAATTGTTCTTCCTCTTCGTGTTGTGGAATTTTTTAATATTTACTCGTGCTTAATAAGGCTCAGAGTGGATACACTGATTTATTCAGCATTGTACTCTAAGACATATACTTACAGATCACTGGCTAAAAGGAAAACACAGAAAGTGTAAATTCTCTGTTCCAGCAAAACTTAATACTTTGCAAACAACTAGAAAGCAATTTTTAAGGTTTGCACATAACCTGAGAAACAGGTAATCCTGAATAATACTTCTTCTATCAATAACCTACTTTACTGGCCTTCTTTTGGAAACCATTTAAACAAGTGTGTTTGGCAATAATTCCACCTGCTTGCAGCATAGCATTTGTTTGCAAACAAGTATTTTTCCATTGAGGGCTAATCTTAATATTGCTGCCTGGGGACATTTATCCTGTAAACCCTTGTGTGTGCAACAGCAAGCATGAGCTGCCAGCCACTGCTTCCTTCCCTGGAGGGCCAGGAAGGATCCCTGGAGGTCTTCAGCATCCATCACCTGATGGCAGAATAGCCTGGGCTTGTGTTTCACCAACCTCATCTTAGCTCCTTATTTTGCACTTTCAGAGCAATGAAGAAGCTGTAGAGGTCCTCTTCTCACTGCAGAAAGTCAATTCCATAATGTAGTCTTATACTCAAGTACACTTATGTAAGGCTCAAGCTTAGGGAGAATGGAGTTTATTGGCATGTAGTGATAGGACAAGGGGTAAGGGCTTTGAACTGGAAGAGGGAAGATTTAGGTTAAATAGGAAGAACAACTTCACTATAAAGGTGGTGAAACACTGGAACTGGTTGCTCAGAGAAATTGTGGAAGCCCCATCCCTGGAAGTGTTCAAGGCCAGGTTGGATGCGGCTTGGAGAAACCTGGTCGAGGGGGAGGTGCCCCTGCCTGTGCAGGGGGGATTGGAATTGGAGGATCTTTAAGGTCTCTTCCAACCCGAACTATTCTTGAATTCTGTGTTTTAATAGAAAGAAGATTCTCTGGCCCCAGGACAGAGTGTCTTGTCTCTCTCAGCATCTCATCATCACAGCGAACACTGTGTAACGGTGAGTTTCTTGCAGGGACTGAGCAGCTGGAGGAGATGAATTTGTAACAAAGATCACCTCAAATTGCCATGAAAATGCAGAAAGAGGAACCTACTATACCCTCTGAGAGGTGTTCCTCACCATTGCAATCTCTTGAGATGTGACATCCCACTTTTGTGATACACTGGGGAGAAGCAACTAATTAGGCAAAGGCATAGGCTGAATTGCATTTATTGGTCACAGGTTTATACAAACCTTCTGGGAAGGCAGCTGCTCACTGTTTTAGGGTGCTCTCATTTGGCTCTGCTGGCTGATGTCTGTGGGAAAAGCATAAGATAAAGGGCAGATTCTCATCATCTTGTTTTTTGGGGATCACTTTAATTGCAAGCACTCCTGAGTTCAGAAGCAGAGACTAGGAACAGGAAATTGTAGCCAGACTGGCAGAAAGAGACACAGTCACATTCTGGCACCTTGTCTATACATATGAGCTGGAGAAACGCATACCTTTGAAGATGAAATCCATGTGCTATTTTAGAATGTTTATACATGAAAAACTAGTTTCAACACCATCTTTGGTACCTCTCAAATAAATGAGACAAGAATGTAAAACACTACTGTTTCACAAGCTAACTAATCTGATCCTGATTCTAGGCACTGCAATATAGTTATAATACTTCACAACATATGGTGTCTAGAGGAAATGCTACCTTCTTTCAACAGTCTGGCAAATGTGTTTTGAGATAGTCTAATGACAGGAATGATTCAAGGGGTTTCACTGGTTTGCTCTGGCACATGGGTAATCTGGACACAAGTGCTTTTAATGGCATTTTCAAAACTTTCCATGAGATAATAGTGCTTCTTATGGGATTTACTTCAAAGCAAAACAGATACCTCGATCCTCCCTTACACATCTCAAGGCACCACACCTTTGAGTCAGACTCCATGCACCAGACTTAGGAGGAATAATTTATCTTTCTAATGAAAAGGAATAAAAGGAATTTTAAAAGTTTTGAACAAATGTGTTGTGCTTCTATATAAATAGATGCAATATTTCCTTTTATTGGTACCTCATGTGTTTGCTGCTGTGCAAAGTGACGGAGTGTCAGCACATGAGAACAATCACTAGACATATCTGGGTTAAATGCTGTTGTCATCTGACTTAGCTGAATTCATATAAAGGCATTTTGGCTGGTAGCTTCTAACAGCTGGCCCCCTTATAATTAGAATTTGTTAGCACTGTTGGTGGTGTATTGTCTATTTTTATGCCCCTGTTTTTTTCACTGGAATGTCTGAAAGGTGTTAGCATGATGTACTGCTCCGTCACCGCCTTGTGAAGGTGAGGCGTTGATGGATCGTAAGCTGGGTGCCAGTCTTATAATAGGAATCATAGGGCTTGGGATGCCTGAGACCACTGGTGGTCATGACATGAACATGGACCATTTGGGATGGGCAAAAGAAAGAAAAGACCATTTACAGGAAATATTTTAAGCCTGCTAATTTCTTGGCGATCTGCAGCAGACTTCCAGTTGGTTACACATTTGGACTGTTTCAAGGCACATACTGTTTTGGTATCTTTGGCTCTCAGCAGAGCTCCATTGGTGATCTAATGTGTAAAGAGCTGGTTTATTAACTCACATGTTTTACATTTTCACCAAAACTGAGATAAACTGGGAATAGCAAAGGCAGCATTTGAGTTTCTGTGAAGCTGAGCTCAACTGTAGAGGCAAGAGAGACACACAGCATCAGCCAAGAAGGCCAGATACACTGTACTTTTGAAAAGCACCTGGGGAGCCAGGGAGAACAGGCTTTGAATCATCTCTACTGGTATGTTCTTTAAAAGCAGTGTAAAATCTACACCTCTTTCTTTTAGAGTTACAGCAAAACAGTAGATGAATCCATATTGGTCCCTGTTTGAGAAGTGTCTTGGGAGTTTCTCAGCCAGAGTCCTAAATTAGTTGCAGCACATAGCACATGTAGCTGTGGAACAACAAATGATAAAAAGCATCAAAACAGTGACAATTCTCCTTGTTACTGAGTCATATTCCCTTGTATCACAGGCGGTGTGTCATATCATGCCTTGCATAAGCTTAGAATTATATGGAGCCTTGGCCTTCACTATTCTGATCCTGAATTACTCCTAGAAACTTACTCCTCTGAAGGAAACTGTTTCTGGCTTATTATGTATTTTAGACAAACTGCCACAGAAAAAGAACAAACAGATTTTGTTCAACCTAGCTATAAAATACTTGAAATTACAACTACTAAACTAACATACTAAAGGAAAGGAGCAATAAAGTACAAGGCTCTTAGATTAGTGCATACTAGTACTTAGTATGCAGTAGAAGGGGACAAGAAAAAAACCAGTAAAATTAAAGAGCTTTTATCTATCAGAAAACTATCCTGAAGCTCAGATACTAAGTCTTTGTCAGAAATCATTGGGAAGGTCATAATATGCATTAAATATTCTTTTTCTTAAAATAATCCGTCCTTCTCACTTTATTAAATAATTATGAAGCATAATACTGTATTATCATGAACAGGCTTTCTTTAACATGACAATGGATAATTCAATATGCAATCTCCTTCTTTCTATGTTTACTCATCTCCTTGCCAAGATGTTAGTGGAAAAGAGCCTGCTATTGTTTCGTAACATCAGTTATTAAATACGTTGCATGGATTTTTCTGTATTTGAAGATAAAGTTCACTTATTACAAATGAAATACTGCTTTGAAACTCAGAAGAGATAAGATGCAAAGAACTGGTTGCTGAGACACAGAATGTATTATTTTTTCCCTTTCCTATTTGCTCTCATACTTGTTAATAAAGCAAACAAATCCATCAAATCCTAAACAAAACTAATTAGTTTGCAGAGAAGAAATTAATTGAATGACGTTGAGCACTTACTCTTCTCCCCCATACCATAGCCAGTAATATAGCATGTGGTAGATCCTTTATCACCACAGTTAATTGTTTATACTAGAAAGTCAACCTTCCTTTCTGGCATGAATAATCTTGCCAAGTCGAGTTATTAGGTCTGGCCTCCTGCCAGAGTTTACTCCCAGACTTCATTATTTAACCGTTTCTTTGTATAGAGCTAAGTTGTCATTGAAGTTGGCACCAATTACTATGCTACTTTTGTGCATACATTCACCAGAGCTGTGGGAACAAAATGAAGGATCTTGCATACACACAGAGATATTACAATAAGAGGCCTCGTTTCCTCTCTCAGTAAGTTGACAGCATGTGGAAAGAGAAGCATGGAAGTCCATGAGCGAAGAGCACAAAGGACTCAGAACTAATTTTAAGGAAATGTGAGGTTTATATCAATTTTCTTAATTGCCTGCAAATACTTCCTCGCAAGATTGCTCTCTGTCACTTGAAATATTGCTGTCAGAGTGGTTCCCATTGCCTACATTATATGGTGCATATAGACAGACAAAACAATTTCTTGCTGTCATGATTGCGTAAAACAAGTTGCCTTTTGAAAAACCCAGAGGTCTACAGCACACAGCCAAAGCATGATCCCCTGCAGAAATCTCATAAAACTGCTGTGTTGAGCCATGCTCTGTTTCATGGTCTCCACTGTAAAGGTTATGCAAGCCCTGGAGGGCACATGGCTTATCGCAATATTGAGTAAATGAAAGCTGCTATAATCTCAAAGGAATCCTTTATAGTTTTAAATTGACAGAAAGGATGGAAATTCTGATGGAAGGAACATAGCAGTCACCAGATGAATCCAAGCAAATGATTGCTTATCAGGAACACAAAGAGACATCTACCAGATGCATTGTAGAGGTGGATATACGGAGTAGAGCAGCAGCATGATTTCTCCTTCCTTTCCCAAACTTCACCAACATTTCAGAAACTTAAAAAAAACAGAAATAAAACAATAACCTTTACCCCATTCCCCGAATCCTTACATTATTGTCTTCTCTTTTATTTTCTTATCACTATTCTTTACATATCCCTCATAAAAAAAAATCTTCCACTGCTCAATGAAAGGTTTCGTAAAAACAGTTTTGTGAGCTCAGAGTATGTCCCACAGCAGCTGCTGATACTGAACTCCTCTTCTTGGGCTTTCAAAGCCTCATTGTGGTCTTCCTGTTTCTGAAGAGATCATTTCAGTGACGTGAGGAAAATAACATCTTTAGTTCTGTCTCTCAAGGAAATAAGGGACACATTTCAAGCACTTTCTTGTACTGAAGTTTCTAAATATAAAAGGAACATTTTTATTTTTTATAGAAACTAGGAGAAATGACTGAGAAAGACAGACAGGGACAGAACACAGCAACAGGAGCCAGGAATTCCTGCCTTCTCTGTTTGGCTCTGGTCTCTGGGGTCTTTAGTGCATGACTTGGTTCTCATCCCTCAGTGCCCCTTCCTTTAAAATAGCAATTTTAAATGTAAGTAAAAGCCACGTAAGACAAATCGTTAGCTGCTGAGAAACAATTCATTAGCAGATTCCTGGAAGGTGGCATTATAATTACATTGTAGGATGGTTGATTTACCTCACCACAAGAAAGGCTGTTACAGATCTTAACTTTGCATTTTCCTTGCCAGGGTTGCAAGCTTCTGGGTCCAAGAAGAGCTGTGCAGTGATCTGAAGGCTGGTAAGACAAGCACAAGGACTTGTGCAAGCATCAAGGCTTCCTAAGTATGACAGAAGAATAAAGGAGTAAGTCACTACTGCTGAATCCCCTTTTGAGAATTGCTAAAGCTACTCAAAGGAGGAACAATTGCAGGCTGGAGATTTCCTCAGACATCATTGTTTGGGGTCATTTGCAGTGGGGAAAAAGCTGATCCCTTATGAATGTTGACTCTATTTAAATCCACTAGGTGCTCTGGGGCAAATATTTAAATCATAAACAAGGATTTGACCACAAAATACACATTTTGAAAATACATGATAACTTATGACAGACTGTGTTTTCCTACAGCATAATGTAACATTGTACTTGGAGCCCTTGGGACGCTGGGGTATTTCAACCTCAGGTTGTGTGGGAAGGGTGAAGGAGATGGAAGCTGAAAGACATGGCTTTCAGAGCTCTTACATAGCCAGCAAACTGAACTGTAACTTTTCTATTTCTCGGAACCACTACTTATCCTTGAACCAATTGAAGCTACCACAGTTTTTCTTCACAGCAGCCTGCCACCACCACCCTTTCAGTGAGTGAAAAATATTACTAGGTGTCATTGTTCATTTTCTACAGAAAGCTCCTTCTGAGAAAGTTCAAAATATTCTGAAGATACTGCTTCATCTTTCTTCATCTATTCTTCTAATAATGCCTCTTTTCCTTTCCTCTGCCTCCTTCTTTCCCTGATCTTAGAAAACTCTGGAGTTTCCGAGTATCAGCATTTCTTTAACTTTTTATCTTTCCATTCTTCCCACTACACCTCATATCTTTTATACTCTGATTCTGCTGATGTAAGATATCCCTAAGTGTTTAGGACCAGAAACAAACAAGACAGTAAAGAAACATGCCACATGAACTATCCTCATCTGGCCTGTGAACGGGAGCAATCACAGCTCCATGTGGTTCCCAGAAACATTTGGCACATTCCAAACCATAAATAATGCAACAGGTAGCCTTATCTTATCATTGCAAATCTTATCCAGGATCCTTTTTTGTGGATGGAGGTGGGAGCCTGGAGAAGGCACCTCCTGTCCCTCATGTCTTGCCACCAGATGGCAGCCACTGTTGGTGGAGGAGAAGATTATTTCCTCCTCCCTGCTTTGCCATTAATGTCTTCTGGAAGCTGTGGTTACAGCTTGCTGCTGTTGTCGCTGCTATCTCACTTGTGATCTTTGGTGAACCCAGGAAAAATGACAGCTCTTTCTTCAGTGAGTTTTTGTGCCATCAAAGGAGCCTGGGAATCTGTTCCCAGTTGTGGACTGGGAGAGGCTGTGCTCAACTTTGCTACTCCCAGCTTTTTTCCTCTCTTTTAGAAGAGGGAGGTATCAAGTAACTTTCCATTTTAAACCATCAAGTACAATTACATATCCTCTACTTCAAGCATATGACCTTGAAAATCATACAGCAGGATGCCTCAGGAACTGCTCTTGTGGCTGCCTGGACATGATTACTCCCTGACTGATTTGATGGTACTGTCACAGTTTTGGAGCTGTTGTGTGTGACCCTCAGCATCACAGCACCCCAACAATCCTGCAACTAAAGACCTTAGCATAAAACTTCTAGCTTGGGTGAAGATGTCCTGGAGTGCACCCAGGTAAACAGAGACACACACACTGAACAAAATAAATGCCAATTTGGAACATTACAGTGTGTCTGTGTGCCTCCATTTAGGCAAGCCAGGGTCTTCCTTTGGTGCTGGCTCCACAGAAAACTCCTGCTAACTTCAGCTTTGCTGCTACAAGTGCTCCTTGCAAGTTGTGTATGTTGGGAAATCTGAGTTTGCTGTTCACCTCTTCAGCCATGGAAATAATTAGCTATTATTTATGTCACCTTCTCTTATTTACCCATGCTAAAGTACAGTTTTCAGTTGTTTTTTTTGTTTGCTTTTCATAGGTTGTCTCACTATGATATATTAATTCAGTCAGGGAAGCAGGCAAAGGCATGTGGCTATTATTTCTTCACTGGAAACAAAAGGAACATCTTTGTTTCAAGAGTATGACAGATATGGCTGTGGTCCTACCACAGTTGATTCCATTAACTTTTTGAGTAAGATTTTTTGAATTATCATATTCCCATAGTTTTATGTAACTCAAATACCATGTATCACATTCAGCAATGTCAAAATGTAACAGCTCACTAAAGCAATCCAATGGTTCACCCCCTGAGCTCTTTTATGTGCAGTGACACTTTCTGTCCTTACAGATGGCTCCAATACCCTGCAGAAGCAATACACTATTTTTTTCCTAAGAATAATGAGTTGAAATTTTTCTCTTGTGTTGAGGAAGTCATACCTACAACTCAAAACTTGTTTAGGCAAGCCACAGAAAAAATGAGGTTCGAACTACAGACAGAACAAACAGAACAAAACTAAAATGACAGACAGTCTGTTTTAGTGGATTTCCCATAGTACATTTTAACTTTTTTTTTTTTTTTCAATTTTATGCTGTTGCTGATTTAAATATTTGTGGAAGTGGAGTGAAGAACCTATAGGTGTGGCCCAAACCAAATATACTGTCTGATGCAGAAGGCTTGAGGTTGTGAAGTGAGATTTGGTTCTGCAGTTTTATTGCTCAATGCAACCGGCCAGTTAACTTCAGCTCTGGGTTTAAAGATGTTTACTTCTTTGTCTTTCTTTCTGTGTTGCCACTTGGAAGTCACTTTTTATTGGCTTGGATTTCCTAAAGAAGATACATAGAGATGTCCCAAATGCTCTGGCCTTTCTCAGGATGTGCCATCATTTCCTCCCTAATCCATGCATTAATGATGGGCTAATTTGAATGAGTTTGATCTTTTATGTTTTTGGTATACATTTCTTGGCAGGGGCTGGATATAGCATTTTATATGTGTCTGCAAGCCAACACCTGAGCTGCAGCTATCCTGGTGATACTGAAACAGGGGCCCAAGATCTCAGTAATGTTAACATATTTAAAGCAGAACTAAGCTCAACTGGGCAGAAAAATTACCTCAAGGTAATTTCACAGTTTAAGAACTTTGGCAGAGTTTCTTGCAGAATTACAGAATTCTTACTAATACTGACTTCAAATTCCACTTTTAGCAAATGTGGACCTCTTTCAATTATGATCTCCTTGCCATTTTGGAACTGCAGGTTGAGTTGTTAAATGTCAATATTATTTGAGTGTGGGGGTTCTTTTACCTGTTAGATACAACACAGAATTCCAGACACATTATTTTCTTTTCCTGATAGTTTTATTTTTTAAAAACATACATGTAGGTGTTGTATTAAAGGAGCTGAGTGAAGGTACATGGCATCTAAAACTATCATAAGGCTAGAAAGAGAGACTGAGATAAAAATTCAGATAGATTTTTTTTTTTAATTGATATTTTTTTATTCTTTAGTTTGTTTTGCTTCCTTCTGTTGTGGCTAATTAACACTGATTTCTCTCTAATCATAGCTCCTCAGGCAGCATCTTTTTTTCTGAAATCTGATTTAACCATTCACCCTTAAAATCAACCTTCCTTCCTTCCTTCCTTCCTTCCTTCCTTCCTTCCTTCCTTCCTGCCTGCCTGCCTGCCTGCCTGCCTGCCTGCCTGCCTCACCTTCCCCTGCTTCTCTTCAATTCACTTCCCTTTCCTTCTGTCTCTCTCTCTTTTCTTACCTTTCTCTCCTTCTCTCTCTTGTGCTTTTTCTCTCTCTCTTTCTCTCTCTTTCGTCTATCAAGTAATGAATAAAAGGTCACTGAAAAAAAACAAAACAAAAAATGAATCACAAAGCAGACTTCCCCCCCTCCTGTTCTTCCCCCAAATTACAGTACAACACAGTTGAAACTTGAATCTGGTTAAGGAGAGTATATAAACTTTGCAAGTCTAATATGAAACAGATTTTGAGAGCCTTGTAATTAACAATTACTAGGAAATTGAATGCAAGAAATATTTATGTGCAACATGAAGATTTAAAAAGCAACATTAACTTGCCCATGTTTAAGAAACTACTGTGTGATATACTATGATAAACATTCTATTTATTAGTCAAAATTAAAATATGTATTTCAAGTATGACAGCACAATATCCTTACTTACTACACCTACATTATAGACCTTCATTAGTATTTCCACAGATTTCAGCAGGTTACTAATTCTAATTTTAAAAGTGTTAAGAGATTGATTATCTATTTCCAAAGTAATAAACTGAGATTAAAAATGCACGAGGACCAAACCAGGCTAACTTTTAAACTTCCTTTTTAATTTAGGACTTTTGTCTTGTGAACTTTACCACACACTCTTTCCTTCATGTTTGCACAATTCCATGTTTTTACCAGTAGCTCAGGAAAACAATTCTGGAACAGAAGGTGACTCCATACACTCTGAATTTGTAAGACCACGGCAAGCTTCTTTACCTTATCAGTCTGCATAACAAAGAATCAGGAAGATGAGCAATTGTCAGATTCATGAATAATTATCTTCTTAAGCATAGACAGCAATATGTTTCAAAGTCAACTGCATATTCAGGTATATTTTGCAATTAGCCATACCAATAAAAAATTAGGATCATGTCTTTAATGTGTATATTCAAAACAAATGTATCTTAGTAAGTGTACTCACTCCAACAGGAAACCAAAGGAATAAAATGGAGAATGAAGTTTATATGCCATACTGGGGTAGGGCATCTGCCTCTTTCAGAATGTGCACTGTGAGAATAACATATCCAAACATATCTGTGAACTCAGAGAGATCCATGCTTCCTGTGATCAGTTTCTGATAATATTTATGGTCACAAAATCAGTACCAATAACCTCATCTTGTACAAGTCTTTCCTCCTTTCTCTCAGTATTACACTCCTGATTGCAATACCCTTACTGTTACAAGGCCAATGGGGATGACCTTACTCAAGCCCCCTTGAATTTCTGCTGGATTGCAAAAATGACGAAGAGGTAACTGGGCATTTGTTACTGTGCAGAGAAAAAGAATAAGAGGTTTTCTCACTTGTCCTGGTAAGATCCTGTGAAAGGCTGAAAAGGATCAAAAGCAGCACCTTTTACTGTCATCCCAACTGTAAATCTCCACTCAGGGCAATGTATGACCAGATACAGTTTTTATGACTGTAGCAAGCTGAGTGCATCTACAGAACCCTCAAAAAACATAAAAATAAAGGGGTATTGGGAAAAGGCAAGAAAATGTCTGATTTTCAGTGTGTGTAGGGCATCATGTTTAATCTCACTTACTTGGACTACTTTCGCCTAAGAGTTACTCTACAAAAAGCAGATCAAATGTAATTCTTTAATCACTGTGATCATTTTTGATTCAATTGTGCAAGGTGCTAACCAGTGGCCAAAGATGCTCAGCTGTTCTCTGTAGGATAGAAAGTCCTGTATAAAGTTCAACATTTAGTCTGTCCGTTTAAACCTGTGCTGGTCTAGCAGGGTAAACCTGCACTGGAGGCAATTTTTAAGCTTTTTAATCTTAAAATGCTTGATTTCTTAGACACAGGAAGAACTGCTGTTTGAAGCTGATCCAAGGAGGGGGAGGAGGAGAGACCCAGCAGATGTCAATTTGAGCCCTAGTAATAACAACCTCCTCCAAGCAATCCAACTCATCAAGCTAATAGTTTCTTAGTCTGATCCTGTAGTGCCTTGACTTTTGTTTCTGTTCAGGTCTTCCTGAGATAAGGCTCTAAAAGGAAAAAGGAAAAAAACCCAACACAACAAACAAAAAACAGAACCAAAACACAACGGTGGAAAGCAAAACACATATAGTCAACTGTCTGCAACTTTCTGGCACAATCAAGACTGGAGTGAAAAGTCTCAAAAGTAAATGATCCTCTGACACATATCATGAGAATATTTGCTGTCACAAAACCACTGTGATATTTATCTGATATCAGAGCTGTTAGACAAGACTCCACAAACCTCAGAAAATCTGGATTTGCACAGTAGCTCAATGGTTGCAACTGGAGCAGTAACTTGTGGGACAGTGATCTGCAAAAGGTACAACGAATATTTCTATAAAATAAACTAGTCAGAAGAAATAGAACCAACATCACAGAATCCTGTACAGCACTTTCAAACGGGAGCAGCCTATCAACACTTCTACTAGGTAAGCAGGGCTTAAGCATAGAAGGTTTCATATGGAAGAGCCAGATGGTCAATTATTTATTCCCATTGACACATGTACAATCCTGAATCAACAGGAATTGAGCATGGTTGTGATCTGTGCTGCTGAGACTTGCATTTGGCTCCTTGAGTTGACTCCACTATCATAGCTGATTTTTATTCCATTAGGTGGAAAACGGTCTTTTAATGTTTGATACCATTAGATACCCTGGTCTCAGAGTGCACTGTAAAAAAAATTTAAAAAAAAAGGGATGGTGCTAGGAACAGTAGTTAACATCCAGATGTGAAATCTTAACTCTGCTAAATTCAATGGGAATTTTACCCCATAGTATTGTGTTCAGAAACTTGGTGTAACACAGAGCCCAGGTCCTCGTACTGGGAGGGTAAAAGGAATAAAATTTTAAAACCCCATTAAAGTACTTCTTCAGTCTCCCAGGTCCAAAATGGGCAAGCTCATATTTTCTCTTTTACAGCAAAATACTGTGATTCTCTTGACCACATCAAGCACAAAGCCTCTGGGAGTTTTTGTCTGGGGGATGGCATAACCCAGCTCAAGAACTATTCCCCATTTAACCCTTTATGGGAGAGACACCCTAAAGAATTTGCAGGTAATTTTTGTGCCTTTGAGAAGGAGAACTGAGAGTGAAATATGGGTCCATCAGTGGGTAAATTACTCCTTGCCTGTGAGTATGAAATAAAATTCAAATAATAGTTATAGCTATATCACGTAAGTGCTTTTGCTGGCTCTTAAAGGATACCTACCAAGATTGAGGTATGATGCAAAGATTAAAACCTGTAACAGTAGTTTGGCATATGTAACTCAGTTTTCTGGTGAATTCAACAATGTTTGAATTTTGGAGATAGAAAGTACCACTGACAGAGAAAAAAGAAGTCTGACTCTACTGTCCTAGTTTTAAAGCTGGGCACCCCTCAGGCACCCCATTTACTGTCCTTCTCTGGAGCAAGAGAGGGAGGGAATGCAAACACTGGTAAATGCAGTTTACAGAGAGTGTTTTTCTCCTATCTTCTTCATTTATAACAAAAAGCCTTTATTATGGTTTTGGTCCCAAGTGTCCATCCACTAGCAAAGTTTTAGCTGTGAAAAACAACAATGGCAGTAATGAGACAAAAAAAAACACATAGGAAAAACAGGGCAATACAGCTAGATTGTAGTGTTGCAGATGTATAGATAAAAGCCTCATAAAAAAGACCTCGTATGGTCCAGTAGACCCACCACAGGAACTGAGTTTTAACTCACTGAACCTAGAAATATGGAACAGTGCAGTAATTTTGTTAAACTGGGGACAAATCTTCTTCAGCTATTACTTCCACCCACTGGCAGAGAATGCAATTTATTTGTGTTTTTGATCTTATACATTAAAACAAAACAAAAATCTTCTGACTGCTGGACAAGCAGAACTGGTGTTAAGGTTAAGCTAATGCTGTAGCTCTTCAGTCCAGGAATGCATTTCGTATTTGTACTCAAGCCAAGTTAATTCACTTATATTTTCACTAAAGCCACAGTCTTTTGAAGATATTACACTTGGACTTCCTCCCTGCCAAGTTTCTAAATTACAATGTGCTGTGTCCATGAGAAAACTAAAGAAGATTTATTAGAACAAGGTGCCAGAAGGTTTCTGCCTGCCCCGCATCAGACCGATGTAGTAGTAGCACATAAAAGGACACTGTCAATACATTTTGTTCTTCAAATTTTAAAAGAAATATTTTTTTCCCTCATTTCCCAACATTGGCTGTAAAAACACTGAAAGTAACTTGAAAGAAAATTTTTACTGATGTCTCATATCTCCTTGTGCACTTCCACTCAAAGAGAACAGTGGTCTGCATCTCCTGCCACTCTGTCATTGTCAAAGTAGGCTACAGACATTGGAAAGATCCATTATATCAGTGAAATATAAACTATAATTTATAGCTTTATTGACGAGAATTTTATTAATTATGAATTGTCTAGGCGGATTAAAAAAACAGTAAATTGAACTCAAGCTTTGTTTTAATTCAGCTGAAGAAGAAAGATAATCTGGGATGTGAAGCCTATCAAAAAGGCTGTCTCTGTGTTTGTGTTTAGGAGTTATCTGAGGGGTAATGAGCCCATTTAGATGTCTGCTGCTTCTTCATTGAAATTGCTGTGTCAGAACTCAGAGCCTTTAAACACAAGCACAATCCTCTCACTACACTGTATGGTTTTGGTCCCTTGGACTATATGCCACCTTGGTGGCCGTCCTGAAGCTCAAATCATCATGGTGTTATATGACATAATAATTCTTCAGAGTTTGGAGGAAGGCAGCTTTTTAATTTACCCCTTTTTATTTACTTTTTTCGATGATTAAGCTTTTGTAAAGTTTTTAAAATATTCCATAAAATGCTGAGATCATATATTCTTAGTTGCATACCATGACTTATATAAGTAATTAATAACTGGGAATAGTTGCCATGTCACAGGATGACTTGAGACAGCATATTTTCCCCTGTATGTGATGTAGGAAATGACTGTTATATGGACAGCATTACTGTGTTGGATTTGTTATGGACAACATGGTTCATTCGGGAGCCTGATCACTTCATTAGAAGAAACACTTTGCCTTTGTGCTACTTAGATTTAAATTTACAAATGTGAGAAACTCCACACTGAAATAAGAATACTTGAGTGGAGAGCACAGAATATGACAAAGAACTTGGGTTTACAAGCAAGACACAGGTCAGGAATAGTTTAGTATTGTGTATGGTACACACAGTTTTTCCTTAAGGCACAGTGACAGCACAAAGTGAAATCCTCTTAAAGCAAATACAGAAGAGTCTTTGAAAAGCTTACATTGTTACACATTTTTTAATAATAACCTAAATGACTTTACCAATTTTCATAAACATAAATTGCAATTATCCTCTTCTAGTCAGAATAGGACTTCATTATTTAATGCAAATTAGTCGTGTCCCACAGGCACAGTTGGATTTTAAAGTATGAGGATTGAGTTGCTTCTCAAAATGTCAACAGGTGAAATAAATCTGGGCAGGAAATTTATTAAGAATTGCCACTTTCTCCCTCCTGCTATTTGTGAAAGGCAGTTCTGACTCTGAGTGTGGTAAGCACAGTGTGTGTGTGTATGGTAGATGTGAATAGTTCCTTATTAACCTATCAGCATTATGTCAATGGAGAAGCTAGGAAAATCAATTTTAATTTTAAATGTTAGAATCCAAGTTGGGGAGTTTAGCAGGAGATTTGTCACCGGTTTCACAGAGGCCAGTATTTCACACTTTTTTTTCAAGACTGGTTTCTGTTCTCAAACTCTGAAATAGATTCCTTTCATTTTAAATTTTCTCTTTTGGTGCATTTTTCTGTTCTACTTTTATTGTTTAGATGAAGTCCACAAAGTGACATATTAACCAACTGGAAAGTATTCACCAGAGTCTTCTCTCAAGGGTGAATTTGTCACAGCAGTATTGACGTATAAAAATAGGCAAATTATAAAACTCCTGTTTGCTGAAGTGCAAATTTCTGTCTATCAACCCTCTGTTCACTAGAAGGGGAGTGGGGTAAGATTCAGGTTCAGAATGTCATTACTATAACCCCTAAATGGTGCAGAGTCACAGCCAGTGTTTAGCTGGCAGTTAATACTTCATTAAGTGATCTCAAAGATCTCCTTTAGGCCAGGTAAGCCCTGCTAGCCAATCTTGATCTGTCGATTTCTTAGCACACTGGGAGATCAGAAGACTTGGGGCCACACTGAGAGAGTGGTGGAACCCATCAGTAAGATGCCATCAAACTACTAATGTAACTGCTTTATGCTTCAACCCGAATTTTTATTCTACCTGGGAGGTGCCTCTTACTCCTCCTTAATGCTTTTGGAGTTCAGTTCCTGATGTCCATCAATCAAAAAAAAATCAATCTACAGTTCTCCCCTTGTAGGAACCTCAGGAGCATCTTGCCAGGAGAGGTTGGATTATCTTTCAGTGTGCACATCAAACATCCCTTCAACTGTATGTTCAGCCATGTACAAAAATAATCACCCTGGAGTTACACACATGAAAAACACACACAAGAGCACATTTCCTTGATTCATTTTGACCAATTTAAACTGTGAACACTGGACTTACCTGGATCACTGATGCATTAAATTGCAGTTCACATCAGATACCCAGCTCCAAGAGAATTCTGATTGGTCTTCTAGGCTTTTGAAAACCAAGGCTCCTTTTCCTGCTCCATCCTAGATTTCCTGCATGACCCTTAGCACATAATTTGTTCCAGATCAACAGGTACCATGCTCTGCATCCATCTCTATACATTTCTATGCATGAATTTTATTGCCAACAAAAGAATAGGAGAGAATGCAAGGACTAGCACCTGAGGTCACTCACTGTCTTCCTTCCTGATGCCAGCACCACCAGGCTTTTTTCAACAGGTAATTTTATTCAAAAAGTATTCTTTGTTCATATCATGACTTTTCAAGATGTTTATGTATCTATAAAAGATTTACTTCATTCTTTTCCACTTCCACCAGATATTTGAGGAATATGGTGTTCAGGTATAACAAAAGCAAAATTATCTGTTTTTAAATAGCTTCAAGGCAGTGTTATTTTGCTGAATTCCCAACATGATATTTTATTTAATAAACTCCTAACTGTGCCAGGTAACATTAAGGAAGTGCAAATAATAGATACATGTTGACTTTTTTTCCTCATGTCTGCCACTTTGAGCTTTCCCTCCCAAAATCTTCCTTAGAGCTTTGAAACAAGCTAGCCACTGCTGCTTTAATACTGTCTGAAATTCTCCATCATTCAACGACCTTTATTTACTAGCCTGTTTGTGAGGTGTCATTTTGACCTTTTCTCCCCCAGGTTTCAGTTCTGTCCTAATATTAAAGACATGCACTTTCCCCTGGTTGGCTGTGATGATTTCTTTGTCCATCAGACCATCACTTGCTAACAGCCAGGAAAAAGATTTCAACTTCATTTTATGCTCAAAAGTTAGCCAGTCACAAAGGAATATTTAGTGGGATTCCAACCTGACCCCAGGAACACTGCCCTGAGTGTGCTGTACCTTTTATACCATGGGATGCAAAAGGTAACAGTTAATTTAAGTTACAGTTATGCATTTCTACTTTCCCCTTACTCATCAAATATTAGCTGACTTCTTGGTTGTCTGTGAAGTTTAACATGACAGGACCACCAGTCAGACCTTCATGTAACTGCACATCTTAATACAGAATATTGGAATGATGCATGAATAGGCTCTTCAGTCTGGAAAGCAGATATCCATATAAATGACAGCAGAGGAGTAGAATTATCTCCTTCACCATGAGATACAGGTGGAATAATGTATAGGCCTGAAGGGTCAATGGGAACATCTGGTTTTAATAGGCTTAAATGTTTTCTCAAAGACTGTATATTTTCATTGTTGTTTTGGCAGATGGGAGCTCTCACTGCACAGTCTCTAATCCTGGTTCTGCTGCAGGGTTTCTTTAGGATGATGCAACACTGTGAGAGACCTGAAAACTGGCCAGTTCCAGGCTCTCAGCCTTTGTATGTTTCTTGGAAGCACAGCTCACTTATTTAGCATCACTGAATTTTGCCCACAACTGTGGCTGTCTGGACCATATGTAAGATAAGCAGATTCACCTTTCAGTGGACTGGACTCCAGAGAAAGGGAGCAGACAAACCTCTGGCAGATTGCCCTGTGTGGCTGTAAATGAATGTAGTATTTCCTGTTCATGTTACAGTTCCAGGAGCTGGAACAGAAAAAAATTACTGTTTTGCCATGGAGAGCACATTTGAGCAGGACAACCCAAAAAAACACTGGCCCAAACCCATATTTTTTAAATCATAAAGCTATGGTTAATGTACAGTTAATGCAGTATAACTCTAGCAGCTATACAGATGTTATCATACCCATCTAGTTTATTATGTGAAAACTATAGTAAATCTGTCATGATTGCAAAAACACTGGATTCAAATACTAATACTAATAATATGGTAAAACATCCTTAAGTGCAGTTTTATTCTGGCCTCCACCAAATTTATTAGACCCTAGAAGAGTGTTTTGATGGTTGGGCACCATTTTTAATGAGTTATCCTAATTTTCAGAAAGTGTTCCAGTACTGGCAGACATGATGCTTACCAAATTAAAGGAAAAGTATGAAAGAGCTGGAGTCTGAATTTGATCTGATATGTCATGGAGTACATATAAATTTTATTTCTGTCTTGTCTGCAGATTGACAGTGCCTTGCAGAGTTTATTAAAAAATGAAGCAGTAATGAAAAATTGGGAAGGAATTCTCCGTTCAGTAAGGCTGATGCCAAGCCTGCATATCAGCAGGTGTGAATCCTCTCTCTTGTGCAACTAACTTGGACATGCTGTAACAGCAAATCAGGAAAAAAGTTTCAAGTTTAAAAAAAAAAAAAAAAAGACAAATGAACTGACGTATGTTTTCATTCATTGTTACTTTAATACTTTGGGTTCATCTGGGTTTTGTTCCCTATTGTCTTTTACACAGGGAAGTAATCCCAGAGGTTTTGAATTGCTCTCCTTAAAATCTTGGCTGTGACCCACTTTCTCCTGTGGGTCAGATGACACAGCATCTGTGAGAAGTCCAAGAAATTAGCTAAGAAGTCACTGTGATGGAGGGAATAATGAGTGAATGGTGATAACTAAGACAAAAGAGTATGTAAGCATACAAGACATTACTACATGTCAGTCATTTCACCTCTGCTTCATAAGCTACTGGCAATACTTAATGTAGCAAGGAAAATGTCTGAAATGAGATATGAGGATGTACATTTAAACTAAGATGAATAATAGCACATACACAAGCACTCAGAGTCATCAGCTGATGTGAGCATATTTGTAGTTACTCTTAAGGTGCTCGCACTTGAAACTGGCAGTGAAGTCAATAAATGTGTGTCTGCAACAGAAGCTAAATAAAATATCTGAAAACACTTTAACCTAAATATTTAGAGGATGGTAGTAATAGCCTGCAGTCGTAGGGCAGTAACTGAAACAAGGAGTGGATTTCCTATCCAGCTGCGTGTCATAATATTCACTTTATAACTTGCACTTATCCTTTGGGGATTATAAAGGCTGCAGAGATTATCTCCTGAAGCTTTCTAAACTGTGAGAAAATCAGCTTGTTGTGAATATCAAAAGGTGTTTTTTCTGCGAGGTCCTGGCAATGAGCTAATTAGTGGTGGGAGAGAGAGAGCCTGGCTCAGTCCAGCTCAGCTCTTCCCTGCTTATCCTTCCTCTCCTTCCAGGCTGCTGCTTACACCTCTGCTTCTCAGGGAGACAGATAATGAATCTTTTGTCTAGCTCCTACCATTCCTTGAAGGTTGCTGTTTGACAGTGTCAGTGTTTCCTCATTGCAGCTTTTTTTTAGCATTGGAATATCTATATACTGTTTATGTTTGGGGTGCCTTCAGACACTACCTCTCTCCCTCTGTGCATCAGAGTATGTTGTGCACTGATGAATGAGGGCCCTTTACTCCTTCAGAAGGAGCTCCCAGGGAGCTCCCCCCATTTGTCCCTTTATCACTTTGCCTTTGACAGCTGCACAGAGTTGCATTTCTGACTGCATCCTCTTCATGGCAAAGCCTGGACCATGAAGCCAGACAGGGTCCCCATTTCTGGCTGCAAATATTTTGACACATGCTGTTTGTAGCATGTTGTGGCAAATACCTTTTGCCCTCTAAGTTAAGATCGAGATGAAAGACTGAGATGTTGGCTGTTGATATTTTCATTGCAGCCTGTAAAAAAAAAAAGGCTATTGTCTGTAAGAAAGTAAACTGTTCTTTCATATGTGTGCCCTAGTACTTTCTTTCCTTAAAATTGTTTTCTTTTTCTCTAATGAAGTTCAACAGTTAAGTGAAATTCTAACTTTTGGAAAGTGAAAATGGCAACGAATTATGTGACTGGGGAAATAAACCCTTTTGAATCCTCAGATTAGGGATTTAAAGAGAAGACTACAGCATGTTGTAAGTCCTTGGGTCTGTCTGTCTGGTTCATGGCTGTGTTCACCTCTGTTAGAGACTCAGATTTGTTCTACTATTTCTTGAGAAATATATGCATGTAACAAAAAGTAAGTGGTCTCTCATGTAAACAGTAGTAAGTTTACAGTCTAAAATACACACATTCTTCCTTAAGGAACAAGGAATTATCAAGTACAATCTGCATCTTTAATGATTTTTCCTTCTGTGCCTTTTAATAGACTTGAGTAAATGCACACTGATTTTAAAAAGTTGTAGATTCCTGTGGCAACTAAACTTTCCAGAAGAGGATTAATCTAGGAATGGGTCTGGGGAGAAGAATTTGGGGATCATAACTGTGAAGTCTCAAAAGGAGCAGTGGTACAGTTGAACCTTACCAAGAGTTTGATCAACTTAAAAGAAGTAATTAATATACTACAGATTCGTTCTTTAAATACATCAGGGTGAGTACAACCAAGATTTGTAGAACAAATATTTTATGGAACCAACAGAAGTTCAAGACGTGTGCTCTGATGCAAAGGGGAGAGAGGGGATTTCCACACCAAATCCTCTTTATAGAGGATTAATTAAGAGATCTCAAATATGAAGTACTGCTAAAACAGTTGTAGTATGAATAGGTAAACTGGCCTTAATGCAAGATATTTGTGCTCAAATGTAGCTCAAGTGTTGTATTGTTTGAACTGTTAGAGCCAAAGAATTAAGTTCAGGGAACTGAAAAGTGACTAATCATGGAATCACGTAATTGTAATGGAATTGCAGTTTTAAAAACTATTTCAAAGGATATCCAAGCCAGCAAGCCTGATGTCTTTATTTGCTCAATGAAGAATAGAATTAATGAGCATGGGATAAAACTGGCACTGAAGAAGATTTGACATGCTTTTTCATAATAGAAAAGAATGGAGTCCACAAACATTTCAACAAAGGAGCTCAAGTTAATACAGTCTTCTGGAATTAGTGCTTGGCATTGGCCAGCAGCTTTTGGTAATCTCACATGACAGGCTTTTAAAGAAAGAGCAGTGGAAACACACAGTAACCTACCCCAGAACACTATTCCAGCAACCTGTGGTTCAGAGACTTCCTGAAGCAGGTGTGCTGTCTGTTTTCTATAGCTTTTGGTGTTTTATTGTCTTCCAGGAATATATTGCTGTCTTGTGTCCATGTAAACCTCCAGCCTATGCTGTGTCTTGTGGCAACGAGTTCCATGGCTTGCCTGTGTGTTTTGTAAGGATCCATCTTCTTCTGATTTGTTAAACCTTGATTTGTTGAGAGCCAACAAGTTTCTTTTGTTGCCGACTCATGTTCTATTCAAAAAGACAATGCCTATTCCCCATCAGGCATGATCAAATGGATGTCAGTAACCTTCCTGTTGCCTTATGTTGTCTTCTTCCAGTTTCAAGAATTGCACTGTTTAGTTATTTCTCATGCAAACACTTAATTGACCTTTTTTTGTTCCCTGTAGTTCCTCCTGTTCTCCTATTATCGAAGACAGAGGGCCAGAAGTATTTGGAGATTTAAACTTGGAATTACCATGGATTTATACAGTGTCAGAATAACGTTTTATTTTCTGTCCAGCATTCCTTCCCTCTAATTGTGAATGCTCTGTTTGCTTTTTGTTTGCTGCTGGGTGTAGAACTGATGTTTTCAGAGCTCACTCACCCAAAGATGCCATTCTAGGACAACAGACAACAACTGAGAGATTATCACTGTACAGATGAAAATAAGGTTGTTTTTCCTCATGTGTATCACACCCATCTGCATTGATATTTACCTGCCTTTTACCACTTAGCATTTCACTGTTGAGGCATTCCTGTAAATCATCACAACTCGATGTGATCTCAACTATCCTCAACAGAACTGTTAACAGATCTGCAGGCTGGACCCTAAAGCAGGGAATATTTGGAGGTGGTTGTCAGAAGTCAGGTGGTATTGTTGTCGGCTGTTTGGGCATCTAAGCATTGCTGACCTGCTGGCTGTAAAAATGTGTATTGTTGGAGGTTCACAAATGGGATTTTGAAGTTTGAACAAATGCGTGTTGTCTACATGCAGCTTGAGCCCTCCTCTTGAACTAAATACTGAAGTGGACTGGAGTATAAGCTGAAGTGACTGTAAAAACCCATGCAGGTACATTTGTTACAGCACTTCTACAGAAGATTTGGTGTAGTTAGATTTAAGATTTGCTTTTTGAATTTTTATGCCTTGTCCGGTCATAGAAGACATATCTTTGAATGATGAAGTACAAAATAGTAGATTCCTAGAAGTTATAGCTTAGCTAATAAACAATGCAGACAACTGGTCAGTGCAAAGATCTAACACATCTTACTCCATGTTCTTTTGAGTCTCAGACACTAAAGCACTGCATTAAATTATCTAGATTAAAATGAGTTTCACTTTGAGCATACTGTAGCATATCTAATTAAGGTTTTGCTAACATTTGTGTACAGGAAAAACTAAAATGAATGGTAGGTTTGATTATCACTAGGCTGAGTTCATGGTGCTATGAATAATGCAGTGACTACATTTTAAGCACAGAACTCTCTAGCAGCTTAGCCATAATTTAAAAGCTGAGATGAAATCTAGCATCTGGGGTCTTGCTACAGTAAAAGAGATTAATTTCTTTTTAACCACTTTAACAGAAATTGGAGAGGTTACTTCTGAACTACTTCCACTCTCCCACAGTTGAGATTAACTTTCATAATGTGGTTTTCAGACTGATCAAAGAACTTGTGAATATTTAAATTTTCTATTAGTTTAAATACATCTGCCTAGAATCTACTCTTTGTTGCTGAAATAAAACCTGTATAACTTACTGGGTTTATTATTAATATAGTTTCTGTAAATACTTATCAAAAGGATCCCTTTTGCTGATGCCTATGAAACTAAAAGAGTTTCTATAATAGTGAAAACTATAACAATGAAATTAATTAACTATTAGTCATGTTATTTTTCTGAGGGAAGAGAGGAAAAGGTGAGTGTTGTGATTTAAATCTTGGTTTGAGCACAGTAATTTATGTTGCTGATAGATTTTTAACATGGATATTTCCGTCCTTGATTCACATGTAAGTTTCCATTAATGGGAATTGTGTAACTGCATCCAAGATAATACTTCAGTAGCTAGGTGAAACTGCAGCAGAATTAACCCCACAACTGTTAAATCTCTACAGGTACAGCTATGTGTTTTGTTTCCAAGGATCTGGGCACTGAGAAAGTTTCATTTCAGACTTCAGTAAGGTGTAACTCTGGATTCCCTGAGTGAGATTCCACTATGAAAAAGCAACCCTATATAGGTTTTTTTAATGTACATTTATTTTTTTTTCATAGCTGTTAGTATTACATGTTGAGAAAAGGACAGCATGGACATGTTAAAGGTGAGCTGTGATTCTTATTGCTATGTTAACAGTTTACAACAGGAGACTTGAGGAAGATGGTGCCTGTTATGAGATGCCAAGCTGCCAGCAGAAGCTTGTTCAGTGCTGTACCATTCATACTCCATCATATTCATGGATAAGAGGGAGGAATCTCACTTTGCTGTGTCAGTTTCTCATCATGAAGCACACACTGAGAACAACACTTATACCAGTAACTTTGAATGCCAGACAGACAGTATCCAGTCTTCCTGAGTTCTCATTTCTTCATGGGAGATTTGAAGCATAAAATAACTTAAACAACTCCCCAGCCTTCGAACAGAGTCAAATTTTGCTATAATCACTCTTAATTTGGTGGCCTTCTACAATGGGGTCATGGCATTGGTGGACAAAGGAATACCAACTGATGTCATCTACCCGGACTTGTGCAAAACTTTTAACACTGTCCTGCATGATATGCTGGTATCAAAACTGGAACTATGCAGATTTGAGGAAGCACACTTGTTGGGTAAGGAACTGCCTGGGTGGTCGTGCTTGAAGAGTGGTGATCAATGGCTCGATATCCAGATGGAGACCTGTGATGAGTAGTGTTCCCCAAGGGTCAGTACTGGAACCAGTGTTGTGTAACGTCTTTATTGGAGATATGGACAGTGGCACTGAGTGCACCTTCATCAAGTTTGTTGATGACACCAAAGTGTGTGGTGAGGTTGACATGCTGGAGGGGAGGGGTGTCATCCAGAGGGACCTCGACAGGCTTGAGAAGTGGGCTGGTGCAAACTGCATGAAGTTCAACCGGGTCAAGTGTAAGGCCCTGCACTTGGTTTGGGGCAACTCCAAACACAAACACAGGCTGGGTGGAGAATGGATCAAAAACAGCCCAGAGGAGAAGGACTTGGGAGTGATGGTAGATGAGAAGCTCAACGTGAGCTGTCAATTTGCACTTGTATCCCAGAAAGCCAACTGTGTCCTGGGCTGCATCAAAAGAAATGTGGCCAGCAGGGCCAGGGGGGTGATTCTTACCCTTTACTTGGCTCTTATGAGACCTCATCTGGATTACTGTGTCCAGTTCTGGAGCCCACCACATAAGAAGGACATGGAGCTATTGGAGGAAGTCCAGAGAAGGGCCACAAAGTTGATCTGAGGGCTGGAGCACCTCTCCTATGAGGACAGGCTGAGAGAGTTGGGGCTGTTCAGCCTGGAGAAGAGAAGGCTCCAGGGTAATCTTAGAACACCTTCCAGTACCTGAAGGGGGCTTACAGGAAAGCTGGGGAGAGACTTTTTAGTGTGAGGGTGGTAAGACACTGGAACAGGTTGCCCAGGGAAGTTGAGGATGCCCCATCCATGGAATAGTTCAAGACCAGGCTGATGGGACTATGAGCAACCTGATTTAGTGGGAGGTGTCCCTGCCCATGCAGAAAGGTTGGAACTAGATGATCTTTAAGGTATCTTCCATCTCAGACTACTCCATGATTCTATGATTAAGCAAAGATTAGGGTCCAACACTACAAGATATAGCTTGTCTCCAACATGTTAGTTAAAACCACCAAATAAGTTTGGCTTGTTTCTGGAATTGGTGTTTTCTATAATTTCCTAACATTGTTTTTTTCCCTAGTGTCAGTGTAGCTTTTAAATTGAAGGATTTACCTTCTTGCTGCCTGTTTCCTTTCACTCCCAAGTTGGAGACATGTCTTCCACTGCTAATTGAAAGCCAGTACTCAGACCTCCAAGCTATCTTTAACAGCACAGTTGTCCATGTCTGATGCATTCTGTCAACAACTCATGCACGTGGCTGTAAAGGTACCTTTGTTAAACCACATTTGGTAAAACGTGTTTCCAAGCTAATGCTTTTTCCATAGGCATGCCAAGGTACTTCAGGCTACTTTGAAGACTGTTGCATTGTGCTTCACATGTCCTGTGCTATGCTTCAGATGTACTACTACATCTTGCTCCATAGACATGGCCAGTGGCTATTTAAAACTAACATTTGCAACTCCTCCCTTCAAATATGAAGAGCCTTCTCCAAGGAAAAATTGAACTTCACAGTTTGTTTGTTTGTTTGTTTGTTCCTGGTTCATTGGCAACTGGAACATAGATGTGAAGATGAGTTCAAATGTTGTGCCCCCACACCTTCTCCCTGAAAGGCTTTTCCAGCAGTTTAAACAAAAAAGTACCATGAGAAGGTCTGTCTCAGTGTAGTGCCCTATATGTTCATTAACTGAAAGTTGTATCACCAAATTTTTTAATGGGGGTTTGTGTTACTACTTTAAATTAAAATCAAGCCATATTAAATTATAAAACTAATGTGGATACAGATTTTGTGTCCCACTTCAGTGTGCAGCTCACACAGAGTGTTTTTCATGTATGTCTGATATAGTCCCCTCCAGTGAAACATTTTAGCTTGTAAGTAGCATATTAGAGCACAAAACATTTTAGTATGACATTATCAGTAAATACATAATTATTTTTCGAATCCCTCCTCTTTCTTTAACTTTTGACATTTGGGTGGAAGATTTCTCAATTTTAGCACTCTCAATGTGTTAATTATGAACATGAATCCTATGAAAGAGAGAGAGGAGCATGAATCTTTAGAAGTTTTGTTCTATACTTGGCAAAAGAAAGATGAATATGCATTCATGATTGATTACTTTTATTTTTTTCTTTAATAAAAGATGATCTTTATTGCTTATTCACCTTTGCTTAGTGTAATTTCCATAATCCCAAGCTGGATGCTGACCTTTTTGGTGTGGTAGCTCTATTTCATCACTGACCATAGTGTATAATGGGTCATATTCTCTACTCAGTTACACCCATGCAATGCCAAGCACATGAGGTCAGTGGGATTGTTGGGGTGTAACTGAGAATTTGTTTTGACCCGTCACCATGTTCTCTTTGGACAACAGATAGAGGCACAAGCTGGTGACACAGACAGAATACCTGGTATTCAAAGAAATGGTTGACCACATTAAAACTATTCTGGCCTCTGTATGCTTTACAACCTCAGATTACTTGACGATCTTTTGAAAAATGGTCTATACAGAAATGTTTCTGCTTTTGATGCACTTCCAAACTGGCTCTTAATTATTCGTTGTTAGAAGTTTGGGGTTTTTCTGGAAATTTCTTGGAGCTGTAGGTTGCAGGGAGTTACTACAGAAGTAATGAGGACATAACCAAATAAACAGACTCATCGAGTTCTGTAGTCCCTTGTGAGTGCACAGCAGAGCTGCCTTTTCCTTTAAGATGCTGGTGTGACAGCAACATCCTTAGACATAATTCTCTGAAGATGTGACTTTGTTAGCAGTAATCTTCTTTAAGTAGAAATACACAGCAAGAATATATGGACTCTGTTTTCTTTCCTTTGAGCTGCATAATATGCTACCCCAGAACACACTAATGCAGACCGGGGCTGTAAAGGTGTAAACAGGGTCTATATGATGCCTTTGGTCATTTTATCTAAATGTGGTATTCAGATTTGTTTTATCTTTCCTGGATGTAGATTTTTTAATGATGTAGCTGAAAGTCTGAGGATTAGCTTATCATGCAGCAGTAACTTTCCAGCACAAGAAGATTATTGGCAAACAACAGTGTTTGTGGCCACTATGTTTTACAGTCCTTCTTCTATCTGTGAAATACTCCGAGGTTCTCACTGTTTCTATGTACATGTATGTGCTCCATTTCACAGATGGGTGTTGCTGTGAGCAGAGCAAAGGAATCCAAATGCACTAAACCCAGCCTGTAAGGAAGTTCAGCACTCCCATCTGTTTTACTTCCACCATGAGTCATCAGATTTGGGAACCGACCTTTGTCTGTCTGTTAACATCAGGGGCATAGCTTCACTCCTGGCCTCATCCAGTCACCTCCTGTTCCAGGCAGAGGTCAGCACTTTCCCAGACTCTTCCCTGGGATGTGAGCTAAGCCCAAGGTCTTCCTGGGAAAGCCAGGATCCACCAGCAGGATAGAATGCCCTGAGGCCATAGCAGTGTTCTGGGGAACAGGCAACTCACTGTAGTGACCTTGTCTGTGTTTCACCAGAACCAGTGAAGCCTGAAAGCTCTCTTTGCACTTCATTGTCATCCCAGACCACCTTGCTTCAAGTGTGAAGACATGAGATAAAAATTATTATAAGAATAATCAATTTATCATGAGATTAATGTGATTACTTCCAAGCCTCTTACCTTTGTTTTTTGCTTCAGCTATTTTCTGCTATGTGAGTGAAAAAACAAAGATGATATATAGTGGAGGAGGAGGAGATATCTTTGATTTTCTTCTAAACAAATTTAGATTAAACATCAGTGATATTTCCCCCAGGCAAACTGCTCCACTGCCAGATCTGACATAAGGCTTCTCTGCTTCCACGGTCCTAAGATTTTATCCTGTTATTAAGCCCACCTGCTAGTTTTTGAGTGGGTTTTGTTGGATTTTTTTAGTCCCGAAAGAGGTCACAGGTTTGTTTTAGATGCTTATATCGGAACATTTCTGCAAGAAGTTCAGGTATCAATTCAGTTTTTCCTCAGCCAGAGAAGTTCCCTCTTTTCCACATCTGTTGGCTGTGCCGATGTTTCATCCCTCTGCAGCAGAAAGTGTTTCCCCTGGCACTCTGTGTATGTAGCTTTGCAGCCTGATGGTTGGCCTGCTCCTGGAAGAACATTCTTGGTTCTGATGCCTACTCCTGCTTCCATCCATGTTGTCTGTAACCTAATGAGTAAAGGCCTTTTTAAAAAGCTGAGGAATAAAGCACTAAACATCATCAATCTAAGAGGTGTTGAAAGCCAGTCTACTTGCTTACTAAGCCCTCTAGTACAAAGCTTAGATAGTGGTTCTGTTTTGCTTTATAAAATAAATGAAAATGTATATATGTTATGAAGGTCCTAATCCTTTGGATAAGTCTCTGGTCTCTCTGAAGCCCTCAGATTTTGGGTTTTTCCTGCTTAGCCTTTAAAGGTATGAGGCAGACTCAAGGTCACTCAGACAGATGCTTGCAGAGAAGAACTCCTCTTCTCTAGAGAAGACAACACCAAGAGACCAGCTACTATGGACACAGACAGGGTCAGTCAGCAGGCAAGAAGGAATGGATTGCCTGCTTTACTTCCAACTAGGACATTCCAGATTAGGATATTAATTAGTGTGTTAAAATGCACAGGAAGACATACTTTATTTCCCACCTGTGACTGTGGGTTGTTTTTTTGTTCTCTATGGTGCCCATGTGGTATTGCTAGTAGAAATGATTTAGCAGAAATGGCAAGGATTCTAAAGACTATTTTGGGCTCTGGTGAAGGATGACATCCACTAGTGTTGCAAACTCTACAATTTCTCTCACCAACATTTTGGATAACATCCTCTTGGGCGCTTGTGCTCATGACTTCAATGGGAGTCACAGATTACATAATGAAGGGTGGAATTTACTCTATTATGAGTCATTACAGAAAAGTTTAAAAGATAATATTTTTACAATTAAGCTTTTAAAACTTCTTCGTGATTTTGTTTGTACTGTGGTTCACTCCATCCCAGAAACCTTTCATTTGAAGGGATTAGTTCAACAGAAGAAGGGAGTTAGATTGTAATCTGGGAAAATATTTCAGACTGAATTGGGAAGAAAAATTGACCTAAAAACTTTACTAGGATTCCTCCCAAAAGATGCTTTTACATGAAAGTAATTTTTAAGTTATGCTTTTTTTAAAAGGTGGAAGGAAGGAGATTGTTGATCACACTAACCCAAGGAATTTTAATGTTGATATCAAGACAGACTGAACCAGAGTGACCCAGAATGAGGCTTTGTTATAATGTGTTTAAAATAATTTTTCAATCTTATTGTTATGTAAAAAAAAAATAAAATTAAAAATTAAGGACTTACCTGGTGGGAGATGCCTACTTGCAGTTTTAACTAGTTACTCTTATTGTACTAGTGAGTTTTAAATGCCAGGAAGTCCTTTGCTACTTTACTACATGTGCTTTGATGTCCCTCCAGGACTAAAGTAATTTGGATAAATCTGTGTTTATAGGGAGAGATTTCTGAGCATCCAATATATACCACAGTCTCTCTCTTGAAGTGTCTCATGGAGGGACTCAACACAAGGATAACTTTCAAAGACTAAAGGAAAAAAACCCCTCTATTCTGGTGAATTTATTTCAGAATATAAAGGCAATAGAGTGAAATCTGTGTGGAAGACTGTCAGCTTAATAAATTCTTGCAACTCTGGTCTGTGAAGTTTGAAGTGAAAATTAAATTGTGGGTTTTATCTTTATCATATTTCAGTGATGTTTATAAATTTTATTGCTGGGGGGAAAAAGAAGTCTAAAAATCCTATTTGTGCAACTTGGAAACTCAGCTTGATTCGTGAACATCAAGCTGTTTTGTTCAACTTCATTTATTATTTCTAAATAGTAGGTGAAGTTCTATAAGCAAATCAATCCCAAAGTTAAACATAAATTTAGAAGAATGGTTCTAATTTCAGTGGCTTTGTTCACCACTGTATGAGTCCTAGTGTGGTAAAATATTGAGTTCAGCAGTTTACTGATAATACAAAAGAAACCAAACAATTCACCTTGCTTTGTCTCCTGGTATCTTTGAGGATCAGAAAATGAGAGAAAATATATATATTGGCACATTCCTAAGGGAGATATATTGTTTTATAATACATAAGTTATCTACAGTATTTTTAAATAACTATTAAGTTTGCTGATATAACACCTCATGACAGAGGTGTAAACCTGACTAGATATCAGGCTCAGGTTTGTTTCATGAGACCTTCATTCAGTCTTCTTTACGCCCAGAAATAACTTCCTATAAAAATAGAAAAGGTTTCTGGACTTTTTTTTTTTTTTCTGTCTCATAAAAAAAAATAAAAAATTACCTGACATAAAAACAAATGGTTACACCAATTTTGTTTGGTTCTATGTTTAATAGTTTTGCAAACAGGCTTGATTGAAAAAATAATGAATTTTGACTAAGCTTGGGCAGGCTTTGCAGGTATTTTCTGACTATTAGAGATTATCATAGTTGTAAGGGATGAAATTCCTTGGGCCTGAGAAAGGAAGAAAATAAACTTACCCAAACAGTGTGCTGTCATAAGGGTTCTCTCTAACCACATTTGTTTTGAGCCCTACAGATGTACATGAGTTTCTGAGCTTAACCTCTTGCTTCCTTTTGCTTAGATGCAGCTGTGTGGGAGTAGGCATAGTGACCCACAAGACACAAAAAAACATTGATTGAGTTGACAGCCCATCTGGAAAGTAATCTTCCCCGTGAAGCATAAGGCACCTCTTAGAAAAATTCTATTTTCTTTTTCAAGCATTTTACTCATTTTACATAAATTTAATTTTTTTTGGTGGCTCAATAAATAATAAGGTATACGTTTTCTTTAAATCCATGGGGGCTCAGAATAAGTTACAGAACCTTTTGTGTTTCCTCTCTGTTAAATTCTCCCACATTGTTTTAGAGATCCAAAATCTTGCAGTAATTGTGTAGCTAACATGACCTGCTTGATTTGAAGCATGCCACATGGAATGAAGCACTCCATTTGTAGTGTTCTTTCACCCTAGTGTGGAAAGTTCTGTTCTGTAACCACAGGAACACAGCCTATATTATTATTAGGACTTGTATGGGATTTTTGATTTCCAGTTGATTTAAAATTACTCAGAATTTGAGTGAGGTGACAAAAATGGCAGATCCTGACTTCTAAATTGTCTTCTAAATCCTGACTTCTACATTGTACTTCACTTCCTGGAGATTTATGGTGTTCAGAAATCCAAGACATTTAAGTCCACGGAAGTTAGGCATTTCAGTTCATCTCTGATAACTGTTGCTTCTGGTGAGAATGAATTGAAATGTTACAAATAAGTAACCTGTATTTTGCATTTTTCAAAAAAATTGTTCCTGTTCAGTGAACGGTTCTGATGGGTTCTTATTGAAACTACACAGAACAGAGTCTAAAGCAGTAACTCTGCAATAATTCTTGTATATGGTTCTGGGCAACTGTTTGAATCTATTACAATTAAACATATTTGTAATCTGGGGGATAGTCTAGTCATCAATAGATTTCACTGATCTAGAACTTACTTTTTGGTAGGAAGTGGCTTGGCTTTTATTCATTATGAACAGCTTTTACATTGTCTAGTTGTCTAGACCTGATTTCTTTTGCTTGCTCTTATTTCCACATTACCAAAGAAGCTTGAACTTGTATTTGAACTACTGCTTGATCCTTTCTAAAAACGGGGCTGTTGTGTTACTCGCAGTACATTACTTATGATCTCAGGGGAAAACTGTCATTTTGACTTTGATTTTTGCATAAAACCGAGACCTCTGATTTTACAGAAAGCTTGAATCTGTATTTACATTTGAAAAAAGTTATTTACAATGAGAAAGTTTTTTCCTAGATTGAAATCAAGGCATGTAGTACCTTCTCAGATCAACTTCTTATAAAGGTAGGGGTTTTAATGCTGCAAAATGCAAGAAATATGAAAATGGCTAGTATTTTTTTAACCTCTTGTGGTTCTGTTTGCTAAAAGTCTTTATTTCAGAGATACATGGGTAATATGGTATATTTACCACAGAATACAGGAAAGCAGTAGTAAAGATCTTTAGCTAGACAAGCCTTTCTCTTAGCAAATAACCATGATATATTAAACTTGCCAAAAGGCAATCCTGAAGGCAGCAGTTTTAAGCTGAGCTTACAGACCTTGGTAATACAAAGGACACAAGATAATATCTCATCCATTACCAGCTATTATGATAGCTTTTTCTGCTCTCACTGGTATAAATAGAGTCTTAATACAATAATCCCATTCCATTTCTCTGCTACTGCCATGCATCCTCTTGTGCATGTTGTCAGAGATAAGAAAGAATGAGACGGGGGAGGTAGGGCTATTTTCCCCCCTTGTATTGTTTTTATAAAGCTATGTTATTCCTTTTGTTACATTTTTGTAAGTGAATGCCAGAGCCTCAGATAATCTAAGTAAGGCACCATTTGGCCTTGAGAGTTCACTGACAGCTTCCGTTTGGTTGAACAGCAGAGGATGTAGCATAAAAGATACAGAGGACACCAGCTTTATGTGCTGCCTAAGAGAAACTATTTTCAGACAAGCAGAATGTTTTCTGGGAATCCGAGCAGGGGCACATTCAGGAGAGTTCAGATGGTATTTTGGCGTGGCTTTTACAATGGGCTCAGATCTTGGTAATTCTGTGATTTGCCATTTATTTCCAACATGCAGAATCTTGCTCTAAAAGTAAAAAGTAAAATACATGGTTAACATTGAGGGTTAGACTAGCTGCACCACCCATCAAAGACGTCTGCATTTGCACTGTTTTCTGTTCCTTGTTGCTTTAAAATGTTGAACATTAATAACTTGAACTTCAACTTTCCAGGTGAGATGTGTGCCTCAGGCTAACTGTAATTATGGGGAAAATATCTTTTGGTGTTTTGATTTTTTTCTCAGAAAACAAGAATGAACAAAAGCAGGTTATTCTGTTCTTGTTAGAAGGAATTCTGGCAGCTTTTCTCTGAGACATTTCAGCAACTTGAGCGCTGGCAGCAAAAGTTCCTTTTACAATGAATGTGTTTTTGAAAACCTTTATTAATCATAAGCATTTTAAAGAGATTATTACTAGAACTCTGGAAATGGTGAAGGCATTTGTCCATGCTGAACATGTTAAAGCTCATAATTTGCCAGAGCTCCTGTTACAGTTCCACTTGTAATCTCCAACATAGTTAGATTTGGTTTAACACTAGAAACAGCAGAGGAGATGATCTCCTGGGCTTCCTTGATGTGCTCAACAATATGGCAGATACTGCCTGAGATAGACGTTGAAGTGAAAGTGGATGCCAGTGTCAACAAGGAAACCAAGGAAGAGGGGAGAGAAGTGGAAGCGGGGCAGATGGGGAAATGTTGAATGGGAAGTATAAGTCAGAATTTGGTGGGTGAGATGGCATTAGGTGATGAGCAGTGGAAAAAGTGACACAGCCTTGAACTGGACAGCAAGTAGACCAAGACCTCCTGTCATATGTAAGATGAGAGACATAGCTGATAACAATCAGAGGAACATGGATAGATCAAGGCTTAGCTGAGCATGTTAAACCACTGAGCACAGAGATGTAGAAGGTAGTAAGTGAGGGCCATTGGTGATGACTGCAGGTCAAGGAGAGAAAAAGAAAGAACAAGACATGCTAAACTAACAGTTGCCAGACACTGTGGGAATAAGGAACAGATGCATTTGGAAAAAGAGTCTGGAAACTGGACAGGGATACTGCCAACAGTGAAAAATTGTCATGACAAAGAGGGTGGAAAGGCAGAGGACAAACCAGAAGTAGGAAAACAGAAGAGACCAAGAGGGGTTAGGAAGCTGTGAGCTGCGTGGAGCATGCTCTCTCCTGGAGCCAGGAGCAGACCTGAGTGCACCTCTCCCCTCCCTTGGCAATCTCCTGTTTCTGTCTGTGTGGCTGCTGACACACTGCAGTGGTTTGACCACTTCTGCCGTTTTGTTCTTTCCTTCAGTGGCAAGACAGGGTGTTAAGTGATTCAAAAGGTCTTAATCCGATGACTCATGCCACACGGAGATATGATGTCATAGTTTAAGCTTGCTTTTTTCCCCCAGATCTGAACAGTATCAGAAGTGCTTCCGGAAGAATGGAGATAGACAGCTGTTATTAATTATGATACTGTCTTTAATCACATGCACAGACTACTTTAAACTTTACCTTTGCTGCTTTTTGTGCACATGGTCTTGCAGTCTTACTGCTTTTATTTTACTGCAGGTCCCTCTGTGTGTTTGTGCAATATGTAGGTGATTTGATACTAACCAGGCTCTGGTTGTGCAATACTTTTAAACAAATTTTATGTAATAATACCAGAATGCCTCCTTGATCATTTTAGGAAGGAAAACATTGGAAAGTCTCTAATACAACAAGCATAAGGGTAGGGAACTGCTGATTTCAGTGAGGTCCTAGCAGAAGCTGGCATGGTGGCAATATGCAATCACATACTGGTTATGGATGAAATCCAATCCACTTAAACTAGAATTTAAAATAAATAACAGTAGAGAAGAGAGGAAAGGAATAATGGTGGAAAGAGGCTTGTATAAACAACTTCCTTTATAACCAATTTGTATTATTACATTTCAACTGAAAAACAGATATAGTCCAGGTTTTTCTACATACAGAAACCAGAAGGATTTTAAAGCAAAACATTAATCGCACTTATTTACTTCCACAGTGACAGTGCAGATTTAAACAATGTGTCTTTGTTTTCTTTTTCAAAGATTTATTGAAGTAGACAACTGTTAGTGACTCTCAGGAGCCATTCAAGGAGTCAGATGCAGAGTCCAAACTTGTTGAGAAAAACAGAGGGCTGTTCTGACAGGCCCCCAAAACGAGGGAATGATCCCACAGGAACATCACTAGTGAGGTAAGGACAGATACGGGCAATTCAAAGAATAAATAAATAACTGTGTTGTTTGGGGAGTTCTTTTTTAAATTAAACCTGCTTATTTGGTTTGTAACCCTCCACAAGTTTATTTCATAGTATCTTTATTTTGAAATCTCTTCTATCTAGTTTGTTATCTATTAGGTAGTACAGATACCCATTGTACTCCTGCTAAGACGTTCTTGATTGTTTTATTTGATTCTCATGTTGGGTTTGTGTGTGTGTGTGTGGTTGTTTGAGGGACTTTTTTATTTCTTTTTTGGTTGGGGTTGTTTGGTTAAGTTTGGTATTTTTTGTTTGGTTTTGCAGTTCGTTTTGTTTTGTTTTTAATTTGGAAGAAAAAGTTTATTAGTTGATTCTTACCAACAAGAACATTTAATAGTTTGATTTAATCTCCTAGGTCTACACAAGAAATTCTGTCATCTGACAGTCTAGCTCAAATTCTCGATGTTTTTTTGAGGACCTAATACTGGCAACAGCTGTGAAGGAATGAAGGGACTGGGAGTATAGAAGGAGGAAGCATAAATAAGCTTTTCTAGTTGGAAGATTGCCAGCAAAGTTTACCCAGGCACAGGGGACTCTTCATTCAATAATTCAGCTGTTGCTGAGGATTACACATCATTTTCTGACTGTTGTCTGTCTTTAGGGATAGACATCTTTTCTCTCTCCCTTCCTTTCCCCTGTTCTTTTGGATACAGAAGGAATGGGTATTGTGCTCCCTGCTTTAGTCTGCTGAGCACCACATGAAGGACTAGATTTGAGTAATTTATCAAGCCAGATAGATATGGATAGCTTCAACCATGTGGGTGCTGTGAAATTCCCAGAGATGGCTGCAGTTCAGCCATCAACTTAAGAAACATGCAGGGGGAGGAGCAGGTAAAATGAAGGATCTAGGTTCATCTCCATGGCAATACGCTGATGCTTTCTACTTCTGCATGTGCAATTTTGTCAATTTGTATTTGAATAGCCTACTAAGGCTACTTGTCCATATTTAAGAAGACAAAAATCACAACATGAATTAATCTTGAAAGTGTTCTGTTGAGTGATTGAACAATTGTGTTGTCTCCTTTGTTATTCCACCTGAAAATCTTGCTCCTAGGCTGTAGAACCTGCATTGGAATAAATAATATTAGTGAAAATTTATTATTTAAAATGAGCGTGGTGGGTGGCAAAAACTAGATGTTAAAACCTTACTGGGAAACTGTAAGTATTTGTTTTGCAAATGGATTTGGCTTCAATTAGGCAAGCAGAAGTTTGGCTCTACAAAGTAATTTTCAGAATAAGTTGTCTTTAGGGAATAGTAAATGCCACTTTTCTTTCAGTGAAACTTTTTTAGGAAAGGTGCTTTTATTCTATAGCAGGAGCTCTGCTGAACACCTCCCATGAAGCTAAGAATTTACTTCAGTAAAAAGGATAATGACTACATGTCAGATAAGACAGTGATGAACTGTGTTTCTTCAAAGAGTGAGAAGGAAACTTGCTTTCCTTCCGTTGACATCACAAGCAAATCCATAGCCCACAGGACATTTAAAAGTAGATTTTGTCTTTCTGAAGGAGGATATTACTGCTAATACAATAATTGCCTCTGGCTAGTTTCCTTTGAATTCCTTTCTAATTTTTTTTGTTAGACAAGTTAATTATTTCGTCATTTAAATCATAAAGCAGTAGCAATCTGCTCCATAACACGTGAAGCCTTTACTGTAACGTACTGATGTGTAAATGGGAACAGTTTTTTCTTTCATCTGATAAATACAGTCCACTCTGTTGGCTAAAATTTTGCATCAGATAAATGGCGTGTTTAGAAATCCCACAGGTCTGATTGTCTGAGGCTAGGTTATGGTTTCATACAATCCTACAAAAAAGCCTCCAAACTTAAGTTGTATTCTGGATGTCCATTTACATTAACACAAAGTACATACAAAATTCTAATAAGAACATCAGTGTCCCTAAGAAAATTTTGCATCATCAAAATACTGCAATAATAAATCATTACAACATATTATAAAAGAGACCTTATTCAGGGTAACTTTGGTGCTCAACATTAGTCTTAATGTGCATTACTTGAAAATCATAAAGAAAAAAGCTTAGTCTTCAAACGATTTTCTGTGGAAAAATAAAACACAGTGAAGAATGAAGTATTTAAAATATTTTAAATTTTAATTAAAAACATGCAAACATATGCAAATAACATATTTTTATATTATACATTATATTATACATTATATATTTGGTGTTGTCTAAATAAAGGACCTTAAATACATTCACTTTTCATACAGAAGAATATTTGAAGTCTAGTGTTAACAATGAATTTTATGGCTTTTAAATTCTTGTGAGCCACGGTGATATGAGTGATCAAGCCTACTGCTAGAACTGTAACCCTAGAAATATTTGACTTTATTTTTCCTTTAATCCCATTCAGAGAGGAGTTACTTCACTCCCTTCCATGTTAGTCCCAGTAAACTTTTTGGGTTTCCTGTTTTGATACTATGAAGTGTCTGGACTTAGGCCTGGGTAATATTTATCTGCTCTAAAGGTTTTTTTGTTTGTTTGTTTTTTTGTTTTGTTTGTTTGGTTTTGGGTTTTTTGGTTGTTGTTTTGTTTTGTTTTGTTTTGTTTTGGGTTTTGGTTTGGTTTGGTTTTTTGTGGTTATTAAATGTTACATCTTGGGTCCTATTGCATGTATTTAATTTGAAGAGATTTATTTTGTCTCAGCAGCCTGCTAGTGGAAAGTTTGGTCACTCTGAGAGTAATGAGGAATTGTATCACCAAATTACATCATCTATGTTTATGGTCCCTATTTTCCATTCATGAGAATGCCTAGTTAGTCACAACTGAGTGGCACCAAATAACTTCCCAGTTTTATTTTAGTTTGATAGCCTGGCATACTGTAACCTTGAAGTAAAGAGATCCTGAGGTTTTCAATGGTTTAGTATCAGAACAGTATTTCAGTGTTTTACCTGGAAAGGAAGAGGGTTGTATTCTTGTTGTCTTCTAGGGAGTATGCAATTATACACTGTGCTCTGCTGTATTTGGGTTGAACAGACATAGTTCTGTGCATAACAGTACAGGTGCCTTTCTTACATCTGTGTTGCTTGCATAATATTGCATCCTGCTTGCTTTTGACTTGTAAGGTATTTTTCATCTGATTATAAGAACTGATAGAGATGTATAGAAGACTGATGTGCAGTACTGCTGGTTTCACTTACATTAGCTGGCATAGCCCTCTTCACAGGTAGGAGTTTCAACCCAGATCACTGGTACACTGAAAAACCATAGAGTCTTAGAGTGGTTTGGGTTAGGAGGGACTTTGAAGATCATCTAGTTCCAACCCCTCTGTATGGGCAGGGACACCTACCCCTAGACCAGGTTGCTCCAAGCCCTATCCAACCTGGCCTTGAACACTTTCAGGGATGGGGCAGCCACAACTTCTATGGGCAACCTGGGCCATTGTCTCACTACCTTCATAGTGTAGAATTTCTTCCTAATGTCTAATATAAATATTCTCTCTTTCAGGTAGAAACCATTACCCCTCATCCCATCGCTCCACATCCTTGTAAAAAGTCCCTCCTCAGCTTTCCTGCAGGCCCCCTTCAGATACTGGAAAGTGCTCTAAGGTCTGCGCAGAGCTGAACAACTCCAACTCTCTCAACCTGTCTCTAGAGCAGAGGTGCTCCAGTGCACTGATCATCTTGGTGGCCTCCTCTGGACTCACTCCAACAGCTCCATGTCCTTCCTGTGCTGAGGGCTCAAGAACTGACACAGAACTGCAGGGAGGGGTGGGGAGAGGGGACAGGTGAGGAGGTGGTTGTCACCAGAGCAGAGTAGAGGGGGAGAATCATCTCTCTTGTCCCACCAGTCATAGAGGCCAGCTGGAGGCAGAACACAAATGAACCTGTGAAACTAGGGAAAACTGATCTATTTGGTGTCAGATGAGCTCAGGGGCAAGTGCCAGAGAATTCCCAGTCTGAAAGTGCTCATTAGGGTTAGACACAAAATATTCACTGAGATGCTTAACCCTCAAAAGCTTGAGGTACTCCTCTTCAGCACAGGACACTTTAGATGGCTGGGAAAATTTACTAAGAAAATAGTAATTGTCTGTGGTGTTGGTCACAAATTCTGAGGATTCAGTTTGGATCCTAAAATCCTCCTAATAAAGCTTTTTTTAATGTCTTGCCGTAAATACTTGCACAGTATTGCAAACACAGGCCTTTGACCATGTATGTGATTAAATCTGCAGAGTTTACCAGCGTTTTGAACAAAATGCACAAACCAGAAAGACCAAAGAATTGCTTCTTCTAAGACACTGAGGTTTGTTCTTTTGGTAGGTTGAATGAAGTTGGGAGAGCTAAAATATTCTGCTGGTGTCAAGGGTTAGAAGGCAAGGAGCTGTGACTCAGATGCTGTCAGAGCAATGGTCTCCTGGGGCTGTTTCTCAGATGGCTACAGCACTTTGTTTTGAGATGTGCTTCATGTAATGGTTTAGCCTCCAGAGAGTATAAAACGGTGTTCATCTCTCCTGCTCTGTTTCCCTCAGTGTACAAATTCATGCCAAATGTTGAGCAACACACCCACAGAAGTTCAAGTAAAATGGATAAATAGTGTGCCATGTGTTGGTGCATGATCTTGATTCAGGTGCAGTAATGGAACCAACAGTGTAGATTTATCAATTCACTCAACATAATTTATTCTGCTGTATATTTTTACAGTTGGTTGCAGGATTTAGTCTTTATTGTTTCACAACTTCTGAACAGTAAATTTTACAACTAATTGTTCTGTGGTTATTCATATAACCAGTGTGTGTGGACAACAGAAATCCATATCCATTCCTTTCCCTTGATATGTAGTTGAATACCTTTCTAAAGCCAGTAGGCATGAGCCATGCCTAATACAGTTATGGAAGTCATTGTCAAAGAATATGGAAGGGGCCAAAAGCATAAATAATTTTAAAAGGATTAGACTCATTTGTAAAGGATAAGTCCTTTAGTGACTGTTACTACACGGGATAGTCCAAGTGTTGCTCAGAAGCGCTGGTGGGAAGGAGCTGTGGGGATGGGCTGTGTGATGCTTCTCCTGGTTTAGCTCTCCTTCCTGTGTTGGGTTTGGGTTCCTTGGATCTTTTACATTTTGATCCTATCTGTGCTTATTGCCTCTCAGGATTTTGATTTTTTTTTTCCCTCTGTTACATTAGTTAACCATGCTGTCAGATGGGTAGGTTGCGGGAAGAGAGAGGATAGATTCTGGCAGTCTCATTGACTAGGAAGAACACTCATTTCCAGATGGTTCTACACACTGCTTATTGATTTCTGCTTCTCACTTCACCATTTTTTTAAAGTCCTATTTGCATTTATTGTTTTATAGACAAATGTTTAAAAGGAAGAATCAGTTTTTCTGTATGTATACTTTTGATTCTGTATACCATCAGAATTATTCCTTTCTTCAGTCAATAATGAACACACACACACAGTGTATCAGAAATTTATTTAAAGATTTTGTAATCCCTCTAATTAGTTCAGCACAATCATGCAACTGAAGATTGTGCCTGTGCTGGATGCAATGGTGTAAGTGATAAATTTCATAGTGAAATTATTTTTGTCATGGTTCTAAAGGTAGCATAATCATCTAAGTGCCTGATGCCAATGTGGTTTCTTTGCATGAAAGACTTCAGGATCTGCAGAGGGATGAAAGCCAATGATGAGTGAAGAAACCTATTCCACAAATATCAATAGAATTACCCAATGTCTCATACAACTGAACTGCATTATGTTGGTCAGTCTGACTTGCAAGATTCCTGTCTTATGGGTTTAAACTTCTTTTCATTTTGCCAAGGGGAATACATCATAGCTGAACACAGTCAGCATCATGGCCAGTGTGTTAATGGACCCAACAGAGTACTTCCTGCAAAACATCTTCATTTTAAAGTGTGTGAAAAGGACAGAACTTTATTTATACATTAAAAAACCCAAAAACAAAAAACCACAACAACAACAACAAAACCAACAACAAAACAAAACCAGCCAACCAAATAAACAAACAAACAAACAAAAAAAACAAACAAAAAAGAAAGAAGGTGAGTGCTTTCCTGCTTTTGGGGTTGTTTTTTTGTTTGTTTGTTTGTTTGTTTTAATTGTACATGACTGTGCAATTAGTTTAGGAAATGCTACTAATGCTCATTTAAAAATGCCTCTGTGGGGATTTAGTGCAGAAAAAGCAAGCAGGAAACCTGTAGGCTGAAGGGAACTGCACCATATATGTCTCTACAGTTTGTTTTATGTATGGTGGTGACACAATGTAATGCTTTTCTTTCCATGCTCCATATGCAAATACAAATGGAACGAAATGGCACAAAACTCTGTTGCTGATCTGATGAGTTTTGAGCTGCAGAATAATTCTGCTAAGCTTAGTCTGGCAAGTCTTAGCTCTCATGCTGTCATCAGTAGGAGGGCTGCTGAAAATTAAATGGGTTAGGCAAAGTTGGCTGGTCCTCACCAGAGGGGCATGTGATGCCTTCTCTTGCTCTATTGTTCAGGGTAAGGAGCCATAGCTGGGGGTGGGGGAAAAGATGTGCAGCAGGAGAAGGTGATAAAAATTCAGGAGGTTGCTGGTGGTCTCTAGGATTTTCTTTGAACTGTGCTTAACCCTGGGGTCAGTGGGTCAATTATTATGCTCTGGTGCTGAATGGCAGATCAGCTGAGTCATGGGTGGGTGGTGGAGGAGGACAGGGGGGGCACATTGGGGAAGTCTTCTCCAAGGCTTGTTACCAGTGCACGAGGCAGTGCGAAGCAAAGAGCTAGTTTACCAGAAGCCACCTCATCATGGAGCACAGCAGAACCTTTTAGCAAGCAGGGTAAATTAGCTCACTTGGAGATCCATGTCATACAGCTGGATTGGGTTAGAGCTTGATGTGCTGCTTTATGCTGTGTATGCATGTCAGGAGAGACCTACAAAGTAACAGGGAAACTGGAGAAAGGTTTTCTGTCTGTTCCAAAAAACTGGTGAGGAATCAGTTTACTAAGCTTTAGGTAAAGTACATGCAGGGGGTTCAGGATTCTCCGACCTCCCTTCTGACATGCAGCCCTTTGGGATCCTGGTCAGCTGAAGTTACAGACAGCCATGTGTATCATCCTCTTCCCAGGGCTCTGATGTCAGTGTCCCAGCGCAGTGTTTTGGGCTCACCGGAGCACACTGATTGCTAACTTACACAGCCTTTCCACTTTTCCTTCCAGTGAAGAAAGCCTCCTGGTAGCTTTCCCCAGAGAGGGAATAGGAACACTGTGTCCTTGCTTTACCTTCATTTTCGAGAGGGCAGAGAGGCACAGTGTGGGTAACGAGTGATGGAGTGCGGCACTGCCGCGTGGTGGTCTCATACCAATGGAGAGCAGCTGGAGAACAACCATCAGGCTCAGGTTCCTGCCCGGGTCACCTGCTCAGCTGGAGCTGTCTGGAGGTTGGCACTCCCAGCCCCACATAAGGGCCTATCTGCTGATAAAAGGTCACTGCAGACGAGATGCAGATTCACAGTGTATCCGTTACTGCAAGCAGATGCCCTAATAGCTACTGATGGGCTTACCCCCATGAATCTCTCTCATCCCTTTTCAAACTGCTCATGCTCTTGGTCTCCTTGACATCCAGTGGCAGCGTTCATGAAGATGCTCTTCACTTCTCATGACTTCATAATTTTACGGCATGTCCCTCATCAATCACCTTTTTCCCAGGAGTTTTATAGCAAAATTTTATAATAAATCATTATGTATTACTTCCTTACCAGTAAATTAGCATCAATTGCTGGATTAACAATTTGAATATATAATAGATATTTCTAAGAAAGTTTCTTGCATTATAGTTGTTTCTACAAGGAGTCATGTAGTTTTCAGGTAAAATAATTCTTTGAGGGCTTAAGAACACACTTTTAAATAATCTGTTTTGAGCTATTCTAGAGTTAATTCTGTAGCTTATAAATATTTTGTCTTACTTTCCAGCTTTTGTTTCCACTGGAAACTTAACAAAAAGAGTAAGACATGCCAAGCTCTCCCATTGCAAAGTTATTACTAACAATGCTGGACACCCACCCTTGTTGTCACTCCCTTTGCAACACTTTGAAGATACTGCTTTTCTGATAAGAAATGAAACTGGGTTAATAAGTATAATTCTAGGACATTGGAAATGTGGGAATTACATTGTGATTGTGTTTCATTTGAAAAGTGAAGAGGAATCAAAACCCGAGGAGATGGAGAGACTGGTCAGCAGTCCTAGACAGGTATTCTAGCTCGTGTGGCTTCTTAGATGCAGAGGCTCAAAAGTTTGCACTTAGGTAAAGGAAAACAGGGTGGTAGGCATGAAAACTGGGAGTTTTTTGTAATGGCATCATATGTTCAAACTTACATGCACAGAAGACCTGTCTGAAAAACAAGAGTGATTCATCACAGAATCACAGAATCAAAGAATGTTAGGGCTGGAAGGGACCTCTGAAGATCATTGAGTCCAACCCCCCTGCCAGAGCAGGACTGTGACAAAGAAAAACAACAACAACAACAACAACAAAAACACGAAAAAAAAACCCCACAAAAAACACACACACACCACACACACCACAGAAACAAGGGTTTCATATTTTGTAACAAAATGGTGCATGGAAACCTCCAGACTTTTTTCCTTGATTTGTGCCGTTGCAGGATGAGAGAAGGGATTCCCTTTTTTCCCATGTACTGGAAAAAAACAGAGTGAAAAATATTCCAGTATTTTCCCCATAATCTTAATTAAAAAGTAAAAAAAAACTGCGTGCAAACTTGGAAACCCCATGTTTAGTGTCTTTTTTCAAAAGTGCCTCATTAAAACCATTTTGGCATGTTCAAGGAGTAGAATTCCACAACTCTGTGTGAGTTGTAGAGTCAAGAACAACCTGAGGTCAGCACTTCAAGCAGCAGAAGTGCTGTTAAAAGGGTTGCATCATTACTGAAATAATTTCAGGTCACTTAGTGAACATATATTTTTAAGTACAGAAAATAACTTTTTATAATGCAAAGGGAAACATGGAAACATACTTTCTTTTATGAAGAAAAGAAATGCCATCATTTGGCATGAAAACTTTCTGCATTTTCCCTGGGATCTAAAGAGTATTTCTTCCTGTCATTCCCTTTCACAATTTTTCCTTGGGCTGATGTTTCGTAATTACATCACCAGGGGAGAAAAACAGCCCCAAAAGCCCTTTATTTTTTTTTTTTGTTTGTTTGTGTTTTTTTTTTAGAAAAAGTGCCATGATGTATTTAAAAAGCAAACACAGGAAACCACAGATTGTTATTTTCCTAATATATGCATTTTTAACACTTACTGTTGTGCTGTTTTGGAGAAGAAAAATCTAAGTTTTCTGTAATTAGTAAGGTGGTGAACTGGGAACTCAAAAAACCTGCCCTGTGTTTTTCCTTGGTTAAATATGCTGCCATTACTGATGTGCATGAAAACCATCCCCTTCAGGAGCTTGGGGGCTCTCCCATGCTGCTCCCTGAGCTGTTCCAGAAGATTTAAGAGCAGACCCAGAGTGGTTGTATTATACACTCATTGGGTCTTGCATGCTAGCAGGAGGTTTTGGACCTTTTAACTTCATAGTGAGTGCCCTCTTACAGTGTGAAGGCCACATGAAAAATGATGTAGCAAACAAGTGTTCTTTGGATTTTTCTGGCTTGCTCTTTTCCTTCAATTCCCGTGAAATATTGTCACTGCTGATGTTCAAATGTAGGGTCACTTTAGATTTTCACTTTGGAGCATCTCTGAGGGGGAAAGTAAGATTGGAAGGGTGAGAAAGACCTGAATATGCATAACTAAACTGAAAGGTGGTGGGTGAATTAACATTAAGAACATTAGCAAAAGACTGACAGAAAACATACATCAGGCTTCATGTCTGGATCTCACTGCTACCTTCAAGAAATGAGCTCAAGCTGTGAATTTGATATGGATAAATATTTCAATCCCCTAATAGTCCAGAGATCTTTGGCTCTAGGGATTTGGTTTGGGCTATTTCAAAGACAGAAGTCAACTGAAAAACTTTAGATGTGGGCTAAAATTTAAATCTAAACACTCCTAGAGTTGAATGGAGTTTGAATTTGGAGTTATGGTTGGAGCCAGTGTTCACCTACAAATAAGAATTCACTCATAATACAATAAAAAAAAAGTAAGTTATAGAGAAAGAAGCTGCAGTTAAATGAGAAACAGATTTGTTGCTAGCTCAAATGAAATTAAAAGAATCTGGGTGCAAGCCAGCAAATGTATTCTATTGTGGGAAAAAATGTTTAATTTCCCATTTGTGATAACTCTGAGAAATTAAATAGGGCCATGGTGTGAATGCTCATGCAGCACTTACTGCTGAGCACTGGCAATGTATGAAACCTTCCTGCTCTAGGCTACTTGCCTAAAACCTACTTTTGCCTTTTCTCTGACTTGATATTGCAATAGCCCTTTTGAGGACTCTTGTATATGCCTTAAAAAAAAAACCAAAAAAATAAACCCCCCCCCCAAAAATTAGTCTGCAGGAAAATTAGTAGGATTTTCGTACTTGTGTGTATTTAAATTCCAGCCACAACGTGTGGACATTTTGCAATAAAAATTAAATACCTATTTTAGCAGTGGGTGACTTGTAGTATCAGCTCTTGAAGACCAGACTTAGAAACCTTTATTTTAAATATAAACATTTTTTGAATTGTAAATTAACAATTTTTAAGTAGTAGTGACTTAGTTAGCCTACATGAAGAAGATAATACATTTTCAAGCTGTAACTGAGAAGCAAGGGTGATATTTGCCTCATTTTCTTTCTCGTGTTCTCCCTCTCTCTCACTCCCTTCACATCATTTATTCCTTTTTTTTTTTGTTTTGTTTTGGTTTTGTTTTGTTTTGTTTTGTTTTGTTTTTAACCAGTGATTATGAACTCAGTTCTTAAACTGTGCAGGGTTAAAAGTATAGCTTTTCTCATATTTCTGAACTTTCTTCCATAAAAAGCTTAGGAAGATGATCTCTAATTTCACTTCCTCAGCATGAAAAGTAAAACATCTGGTTGTCTTAGTTTCCCACCCCAGCAGTTGATTTTCAAGAGAACAAGTAAGTAATGACATGCTTAAGTTTAGAAAAGAAAAATCTGCTATGTACATGTTGGCATGGGAGAGCAACAGTGTGATGGAGAAAAGAATACAAGTTTCTATAGCACTCATAATTACAGAGCATAGATAACAGCCTGCAGTTAACACTTTAATGTATCCTGGCCCCTGTTCTATTTTTTCTGGCCATTGTCAATGGGAAGTTGAGGGCAACAGCTGGCTGGGGATTCCCCTAAAATGAACATAACCAGCTGCTGCATGCTGGGTCTTGCTTCCCCCTTCCTCACATACACATGCTTTGAACACGTGTCTGGGACAAAAGAAGGTTCTGCCATGAGGACAGTTGTGACAAGCAGAGTAATCAGGAGGGGCTTTTGGCAGGAGTTATGTTAGAGCACACTGGAAATCACTCTTCCAGTGTCAGATTGCTTCAATACAGCCTATAGTGGCTTTAAGATGAGGACGATGGAAGAAGGAGGCTCTGTGTGTTTCCATTTCTTATGATGAGCCCAATAGAGTATATGACTTAATTTACCCCCTTCATCCATTCCACTTACTTTCACAGTAAAATTGAGCATTTTTCCTTTTTGTATTAGTTTTACAGGTACCCCTCATTGGCCAATATTATGATGATGACAGCTACAAAGGAATATTCTGCTTACTTAAATTTATTTGTTCCTAATAATGCACAGCCAGGACAACACATCCTTCATCTGTGTGCAATATCTTTGGGTCAGAAATTAAGGGTAGTGAGAGGAGGTAAGGGCAAAAAAGTGAGAGGCAAATGTCTTCCAGTTTTGGTACAATGTCTGTAATTTTACAAACACTGAACTTGGATCCTCTCAGTAATCTCTTGTAACTTATTCCTCATTGAGAAATCTGTTGAAATGAATGTGAGGTTCTACTACATCTGGTTCTCCACAGAAAGCCTGGCTGCTTCAGGACCTTATATTGCATTTTTGTATGGAAGTCAATCTCCTGGAGAAGGCTAGATAATTCACAGGTCAAAACACCTTCTCCTTCCTATGCCCAGAAATGTGCTTTAAGAAGACTTGCACTGTGATGTCCCCACAGACCAAAGGCCTGTAACTTCCCAGATAGTCTTTCTGGTCTCTTTTGAAGATGGGTGCAAGGTTTGCCATCCTCCACTCATAATGGACCTCTCTCAACTTCCATGAGCTTTCAAATATGACAGAAAGTGGCCTTAAAGGGGCCTCCACTTAGATGAATGTGCCTGCTATTATCAACACTTGCTCTAATTTTTCCCTCCATTACTGATGTGATAACATAAGAATGAATAAAGTAGGAGGGGTTCGTTTTCCACTTACACAACACAGTCAGAGCAGGATGCATTTATCCTTCATGAAACTCTTTATTTTAAGTGTGTTGAGTGACACTAGGAATAAATTTGTCTACCCTGCTCTGGCTTATTTCCTTATCTTGCTTATATGTGTGATAGTCCAGGTGCTCTGGCATTCTACAAGCTCTGTGAAATGCCAGGCAAATTGTTTATTCCTTTTTTTGCTCTTCCTCCTTTCCGACATGAATCATTGCTTAATTATAAAAATGTATCTCAGAGGTTTGTCTGCTTTTGCATGGATTTCTGCAGGTTCTTATTACTATGGCTGACAGTGTCAGCAGTGACAATAAGATTATCACTAAGGATTTGGTACCTTTATCACTATGCATCTTCCTGGATTTCCTTATACATACCAGATACCACCTTTGTTCTGTGTAACTAACCTGGAATGTAGCCAAAATCTATTTTAATGTCAGGGCTTTTCTGTTTATTTGTGTATTTCCTTGGTGTTGATCAAACCCAGAAGTTTCCATCTGCCTGAAAGGGAAACAGCAATTACCTATGTCAATTATTAGCTGAATTAGAAAATTTTTTCTTATCATTTCACCATTTTCAAAGTACAGAGTGAGTATAGTGACATAAATATTGTATCTCATTACTCAAATACTTGATTTATGCAGTCATGCAATGGATTAAATATAATGCTGATACTGTAATAAAATCACAGAATTATTTTTAATTAACAAAAAAGGTATGAGCACATGAACAATTTTTTGAGACTTGGGATGGGGCTTTACAGGATGTTTGAAGCACTGTGGTAACTGCTGTTAGGCATGTTCCTACCTTGAAATAGCATATACTTCATATGAAGTACTTTAGTGTGTAATAAAAGTTGGATTTTTGTAGGATAGGAGGTACATTCAACCCTAAGCTGTCAAGCTGAAAAAAGGATTAACCATCTGCTTTGTCCATATTCCCAGGTGTGCCATGCAAGGAATGTTCAGGTACAAAAGAGGAACAGGCTGCCCAGAGAGGTTGTGGAGTCTCCTTCACTGGAGACATTCAAAACCCGCCTGGATGCGTTCCTGTGTGATGTGCTCTAGGTGACCCTGCTCTGGCAGGGGGGGTTGGACTAGATGATCTTTCGAGGTCCCTTCCAACCCCTAGGATTCTATGATTCTATGATTCTGTGATTTGCTGCACTGTCTCTTGTTTGAGCGGCATTTGTCATCACATGAAAAGCATTCACCAAGATTTGGACAGGCTGGAGAGCTAGGCAAAGAGGAACCTAATGAGGTTCAACAAGGGCAAATGCAGAGTCCTGCACCTGGGAAGAAACAACAAAATGCACCAGTGCAGGTTAGGAGGTGATCTGCTAGAGAGCAGCACTGTGGAGAAGGACCTTGGAGTTCTGGTAGACAAGAAGTTCTCCATGGGACAACAATGTGCTCTTGTGGTCAAGAAGGACAATGGTATGCTGGGGTGCATTAAGAAGAGTGTGTCCAGCAGATCAAGGGAGGTTCTCCTCCCCCTCTACTCTGCCCTAGTGAGACCCCATCTAGAGTATTGCATCCGGCTCTGGGCTCCCCAGTTCAAGAGGGACAGGGATCTACTTGAGAGAGTCCAACAGAGGGCTACGAGGATGATTAAGGAACCGGAACACCTGCCTTATGAGGAAAGGCTGAGAGACCTGGGGCTGTTTAGTCTAGAGAGGAGAAGACTGAGGGGAGATCTAATTAATGTCTATAAATACAAGACTCGATGATCTTCAGAGGTCCCTTCCAACCCCTAACATTCTGTGATTCTGTGCAAAGCAACTACAGAGTTCCTCCATGACCTGTACGTTCTCTTAGCAGAACAAAAAATAACAGCTTAGATCCTGTGGGGGGGCACTAAGAGAGAACACTGACAGCTCCCACAGTTTGTGCTGCCTTGAAAATAAGATGGGTGCAAGTTTCTAAAGACAGCAAATTCCTGAGGTGAATGAAGTAGCATCAAACACAAAGGACATACAAGTTACAGCTGAGCACATGAGATGACGTGTCACTCACCTCGCATCTCAGACCCAAAAGTGAGCTTTCCCACAGTGGCAAATGTTTGATTCAGAGCTTATTTAATTTTTTGTCATTGATGTGTACCTCTAGCTTTCCGATTTGGAAACTCTGGGTTTATTATCTTTTTAAAGGCTAAAAAATTTTAAATACATTAGTATTTTGGCTGAGTTTGCCTAGGCAATGAAACTGCCAGTGCTGACTTAAGCCAGCTTTAAACTCCTGTTTTGATTTGCCCATCTCTAATGAGAAGAGAACCTAGGACAAAACAGGTTTACATCCTCTTAAGCTGTAAAAGGAAAGGAACCCAAGGATGTCTGGGCTGGTTTCTTCCTCAGAAACAAAAAAAAGTATACACCCATCATACAGTAAACATCTGGACTACATCAAACTATTTCGATGGAGAGGGCAAATGCCTTTGCTGAAGTCTTTCATGAAAGATTAAATGTCTGCCTGCTTTTTCAAACATAGTTGTATAAAGGTGACTTAATTTTATAATTGCAATTAGTCTGAAAACTTAATCTACTCACTTTTAGGCATGGGTATAAAACACAGATTTCATTTTGCAACGAGAGAGGTTTCAATATTTTGTGTTCACTTTGAGGCAGAATACAATCTAAGCTTCTTGAATATTCTGTTGCAGAAAAGCAAGTCTCTGCAGCAACCACAAACACATTAAGGCATGGTGAGCATTTTACAGGTGGAAAAATTCAGGTAGAAACTGAGTTAGTTGATTTCTGTAATAAGAGGGGTTTGACCATCACACTCCTGCCTTCAGAATTACACTTTCTTACATTTCTGCTCAACACTGGTCTCTCGTGTGGTGTGATAGGAGCTTTCACCTGTTGTGGTTTTGGTTGGAGGGATGTGGTTTAGCAGGTGGTTGTACAGAAGAAGAGTAGAGACCTGATGGTGCACAGCATGTGAGGGGGAAGCGATGTCCTGAGACACATCCTTGGCTCTTCACATCCCCTCTGTGCCAAGGACATTTCAAGGGCACAGCTTGACTGTCCCAAGGGGTGTAGCACCTAACACAGTACGGCTTTCTGCAGATTCTGAACATCATGGCTGAAGTGAGCTGAGACAAAATAAACAAGATGGGTCTGCTGAGACCTGATGATCTGTTAATCTGATCTGAAGATGCTTGTTTTTGTGCACTGAAGGACACTCACCCTGATTTTCTCAAATAAATTTAGTGCTTACATTAAAAATATCTACGGGTCTGCCTGCTGCTATGTGGGTTTAAGTACTGACTATCAAACAAAATGAGTTGTTCCCAGCTTCCTCAGGAGGACCAAGAAAAAAGACAGTAAGACACCAGAGAGGCTCTGCTTCCTGCATGACCTTGGCTTGAGATGCTTAATCTTGAAGAGTTTCTGTTCCCCCCCCGCCTGCACCCCTGTAAAATGGGGATAATAATAGCTGCTGGTATCGTTGGGGCAGTGTGAGGATTAATAAACTGATGCCTGTGAGGGTCTCTGGCACCCTGCTGACAAGGGGCTGCCTGAGTGCTGTGACAGAGCACAGGAGAGCAGGAGCTGGCAGGGCAAGAGTTTGTCACTCGCTAGTGTTGATTAGGGGGAAAAAAACAACCATGAGAGCAGGGGAGGGAAGACAACAGCCATAAAAGCTGAAAGCTGAAGCAACTGCAGAGGTTGGGCTGCAGTGCCCAGCAAGACTAGGAAATGGCTTGTTTGCCCACAGTGTTATTCTCACTAATTGCACGTGTGTGGCTGCTGTACAAATTTGTGTTAGAAGCTCAGTCCCATACCCTTGAGGAGACCTGGGCATCTTCTGCATGCAGGCCTGTCATCCCACATGAGGCTGGAGCAACTCAAAGCAGTTAATCCACAGCAGTGAAAAAGAGGGGGAGAGAGTTGGAGTAGCAGAAGACAAGGAAACCAGAACAACATGCTTGATGAAGTTTGTAACAGCGAGGAAGATGTGGTTCCCCAAGGCTTGTGAGAGTCCAGCTAGTCATCAGGGATGGCATAGGTGGGTTTTGTGGATGCTGAGAAGGTACCAGCATAAGCTTATGGCAGGCCAGACCTGAGTTAGAGGCTATGATCCCTAGAGGCATGCTCATTTACTTTTTGTGAACCCATGGTGCTTCTCTTTATTTCTTTTGATGATTAAATTATTTTGATTTGAGGGCTTTTTTCTTCTTCTTTCCTCCCTAGTAACTGATCCTAAAGGGAAAACAATCTTTCGAATGAGAACTTAATCTATTAGCTATCAGTGACACAGAATAACAGTTTATATTTTATAAGAAATTATTTATATTAAAAATCTCATATGTCAAGTATTTTGTGGGAATTTCTGCTTTTGCAGATTTACAGAGCCTGATTCACACCATTATTGAAATGTTACTGTATCTGTGTGAGCATGGTCAGGAACTGATGTGAAATTTCTCGTGATCTAAATCAGGACCACTCAGATGTCAGTCTAATGAGGGTCCAGATGTGAATAATTAATTTTTTTCCTTATAACCTCACCATAGCCTAAGGATGAGACACTTCCCTCATTTCTGCAACTGCTGCTACTTGGACGAACAGCTGCAATGTGCCCAGCTGGAGAGGCAGAGAGCCAGGCTGGCCTGGCAGGGCTGGCACGCTGCTTGCAGCTGAGCAGAAGGCTTGTACAGATGACAGAAAGAGCAGACCAGTGCAATGATGTGCCTTACTTCATGCTCGATGAACCTCTTGTTCTTGGCTCTGACAACTGGATGAAGCATGATGGACAGATCTGTTACCATGTAGGAAAGCTTGTGATGTGTTGCATCAGTGAGACTTTTGCAGGTGCTGCTACTTATTCTGGAGAGAAATAAACACCTCTCCTTCACTACATCAAAGTTCAGATTAAAGTTGAAATGATGGTGGGATAACAGTAGCACATAGCAGATGCATCTAGAGCCAGACATAAGGGTTTTGCAAATCCTTGTGCTATTAGGCTCTCATTAATAGCTCTTTAAAGCTCTATTTTTCTGGTCCTTTAAAATATTTTCTGTAAGTTGTTCAGTAGGATTGCTTTTAATGGCCTTAATAAAATACAGCCTGACTCAGCTGGGACTTCAAGGATTTTTACTGCAGTGTAATAAAAAAAAAAAAAGACAAAAAAAAGACAAGTTTAAGCCCTTCACTTTAATGACAAATCACAATTAGTACACTTAATCTCTTTATAGCACCTGTAAAGCCTTTGGTCAGAGGTTGAAAAACTTAATGGAAGGCCTCAATTATTTCCCTATTTATGTGCTTTTGAGCAGCAACATTGTCACAGGTACATCTTACAGCGAGGCAGGAGTGGGCTTTGTGCATTCTGCTGTTACAAGAAACCCTTGTGACTGTATATGGTATGAGTATCTATAGTTCAGCTATAAATTAAGCTTAGCAAACAGGCTCATTTTATTTTTAAGGCAGAGCAAGCCTGTGCCTACCTCATTTCATGCAGACCTACTGAATCTCAGGTAAGTCACTTTTCATGCCTGAGATTTTAAATCTCAACTGAGATTTTAACAACTGACAGGTATATTTGTGCACATACTTGACCAACAGGATACATGTCTTTATGGCATGTACCAATACTAAAGATATTTGTCCATTCTTGCAGCTTTCTTTATCTGCTTTACAGCCCCATGATCCAGGCCTGGGGGGATATGATAAATTGTTTCTGCCACTAAGAAAGGAGCCATATGCATTTCATAGAATCACAGAATCATAGAATATGCTGAGTTGGAAGGGACCCATCAGGATCATTGAGTCCAACTCCTGTCCCTGTGTAGGGCACCCCAAGAATCACACCATGTGCCTGAGAGCATCATCCAAATGCTTCTTGAACTCAGGCAGGCTTGGTGCTGTGACCACTTCCCTAGGGAGCTTGTTCCAGTGCTCAGTCACCCTCTGGGTGAAAAACCTTTTCCTGATATCCAACATAAAGCTCCTCTGATTCAGCTTCCTGCCATTTCCCTGACTCCTGTCATTGGTCACAAAACTGAAGAGGTCAGTACCTGTCCCATCTTTTCCCGTTGCAAGGAAGCCATTATTTTTTTCAAGACTTCATAGTCCAAATAATTCACCAACAGTTGGGTCCCTTCCTGTGTAAGATGTGATGACAAATAATTAATTTTTATGCCTGCTTCTTGGTTTCTTATCATTTGTTTGGCTGAAGCAGCATGGAATCTTAAATATATTATACAGTCTAAAGAGGAGCATTTTCTGGGTTGTGGGGAAAGGTGTCTCTAAGCTGTAATTTATTCAGTGGGGATCATTATGTCATCCTTATAGATGAAAATACGCACAGGAAGCTCAGTCCTAATTCACAACACACACTACAGGTGTATGTGAAACGAAAGCAGGAGCGAAGACTTCTGTCTATCTGTATGACTCTTTAGGGACTTCACATGACCACCATCACAATGTGCAAAAGACACTGGTTTTGTGGCAGGAAATATCACAGAATCACAGAAATACCAAGGCTGGAAAAGACCTTTAAGACCATTAAGTCTAGCCTATGACCAACACCACCACACCATCTAGACCATGGCACTAAGTGCCACATCCAGCCTTGCCTTGAACACATCCAGGGATGGCGCCCCCACCACTTCACTGGGCAGTCCATTCCAATGTCCAATCACCCTCTCCATGAGGAAGTGCTTCCTAATATCCAACCTAAACCTCCTCTGGAACAGCTTCAGGCTGTGCCCTCTTGTCTTGTTGCTAGTTGCCTGCATTTGGGGAAGAGAAACACCATGTACCAGTACAGGTTGGGGGCTGACCTGCTGGAGAGCAGTGTAGGTGAAAGGGACCTGGAGGTCCTGGTGGACAGGAGGATGACCATGAGCCAGCAATGTGCCCTTGTGGCCAAGAAGGCCAATGGCATCCTGGGGTGTATTAGAAGGGGTGTGGTTAGTAGGTCAAGAGAGGTTCTCCTCCCCCTCTATTCTGCCCTGGTGAGGCCACATCTGGAATATTGTGTCCAGTTCTGGGCCCCTCAGTTCAAGAAGGACAGGGAACTGCTTGAAAGAGTCCAGCATAGAGCCACAAAGATGATTAAGGGAGTGGAACATCTCCCTTATGAGGAAAGGCTGAAGGAGCTGGGTCTCTTTAGCTTGGAGGAGACTGAGGGGTGACCTCATCAATGTTTATAAATATGTAAGGGGTGAGTGTCAGGGAGATGGAGTTAGGCTCTTCTCAGTGGTGACCAGTGATAGGACAAGGGGTAATGGGTGCAAACTGGAGCATAGGAGGTTCCATGTAAATATCAGAAAAAACTTCTTTACTGTGAGAGTGACAGAGCACTGGAACAGGCTGCCCAGAGAGGTTGTGGAGTCTCCTTCACTGGAGACATTCAAAACCCACCTGGACAAGTTCCTGTGTGATGTGCTCTAGGTGACCCTGCTCTGGCAGGGGGGGTTGGACTAGATGATCTTTCGAGGTCCCTTCCAGCCCCTAGGATTCTATGATTCTATGATGATTCTATGAAAAAGAGCCCAGCCCCCACCTGAGTACAACCTCCCTTCAGGTAGTTGTAGAGAGTGATGAGGTCCCCCCTGAGTCTCCTCTTCTCCAGGCTAAACAACCCCAGCATCCTCAACCTCTCCCTGTAAGACTTTCCCTCTAGTCCTTTCACCAGCCTTGTTGCTCTCCTCTGGACCTGCTCCAGCACCTCAATGTCCTTCTTGAAGTGAGGGGCCCAGAGCTGCACACAGGACTCTAGGTGAGGCCTCACCAGTGCTGAGTACAGGGGGAGAATCACATCCCTACTCCTGCTGGCCACACTATTCCTGATCCAAGCCAGGATGCCATTGGCCTTCCGGGCCACCTGGGCACACTGCTGGCTCATGTTCAACCGGCTGTCCACCAGCACTCCCAGGTCCCTCTCTGCTGGGCTGCTCTCCAGCCACTCTTCCCCCAGCCTGTAGTGCTGCCTGGGGTTATTGTGGCCAAAATGCAGGACCCTGCACTTGGTCTTGTTGAATTTCATGCCATTGGCCTCGGCCCATCGATCCAGCCTGTCCAGGTCCTCCTGCAGCTTCTTCCTACCCTCTGGCAGATCAACACTCCCCCCCCAGCTTGGTGTCATCTGTGAATTTACTGAGGGTGGACTCAACCCCCACATCCAGGTCGTCAATAAAGATATTGAATAGGACTGGGCCCAGTACTGATCCATGGGGGACACCGCTGGTCACCGGACACCAGCTGGATGCAGCTCCATTCACCATCACTCTCTGGGCCTGGTCATCCAACCAGTTTTTGACCCAGCCAAGGGTGCACCTGTCGAAGCCATGGATTGCTAGCTTCTCCAGGAGGATGCTGTGGGAGACTGTGTCAAAGGCCTTGCTGAAGTCAAGGTAGACCACATCCACAGCCTTCCCCTCATCCACTAGGTGGGTCACCCAGTCATAGAAGGAGATTAGATTAGTCAGGCAGGACCTTCTTTGCCTAAACCCATGTTGGCTGGACCTGATCCCCTGGTTGTCTTCCACATGCCGCTTGATGGCACTCAGGATGATCTGTTCCATAACCTTGCCAGGCACCGAGGTCATGCTGACAGACCTATAGTTCCCTGGATCTCCTTCTGGCCCTTCTTGTGGATGGGCGTCACATTGGCCAACCTCCAGTCATCTGGGACCTCCCCAGTGAGCCAGGACTGGTGATAAATAATTGAGAGCAGCTTAGCCAGTTCTTCCACCAGCTCCCTCAGCACCCTAGGATGAATCCCATCCAGACCCATTGACTTGTTGGGATCTAAGTGGCACAGCAGGTCACTAACTACTTCCTCCTGGATTACAGGAGGGGGATTCTGCTCCCCATCCCTGTCTACCAACTCAGGAGCCCAGTTGTTCTGAGGTCAGATAGTCTTTTTGTTAAAGACTGAGGCAAATATCCTGCACCCTCATCCACTCCTGCGGGAGGTGAGGTGACACACTGTTAGGGGGGACACAGCCCAAAACACACACGGGGTGCTGGAAGAGGTGGCTACCAGTATGGCTGATCTCTGCAAGAGCATGGTAGAAAGGAGAGGAGTGGTGGCTGGAGAGGAGAGCTGGCACTTCTGATGTGACATGGGGAGAGCTTGTGATAACTTTCTTTTTTTTCAATAATGGAGCTTTGAATGCATACTCCTTGCTACTCATGCAGGGTTCACAAGTAACAGTGAGATCAGACATCCCTGCTTTGCTGCTCTGGTAAGCCATGCTAGACATGGAGAGGAAAAAGAAAGGAAACCACATTTTGTTCAGCTGGGAGCAAGAGCTGGAGCTCTGCTGGAGGCTGTGCTCCCCCTCAGCTGCTGGCTGCCCAGGGGCACCTGTTTGGACATCATGGGGAAAGAAGCCATGAAGCCAAACGTCAAGAGCTTTTCGGGAGGAGGGGCTGACCCATGGCACAGTGGCTTGCTTGTAACACTCACATCTTCTGTCCCATCGTTAAGTCCAGCTCCTTCAAACCACTGGAGCTGGGCTGGAGGCGTGAGTCTCCCACAACCTGATCCCTGTGAGAGTGGCTGGGTGTTGCAGACCGCCGGCTGGAGGGGTGCCAAATGCTGCTATGCCTTCATGGTATGCTCTGGGAGAGGGACCTGCTGACCCTGGGTCAGGCACAGCTGCCCCAGCCCCACTAAGGCCTGGGTTTGCAGCCATGACTCCAACCCTCCTGTAACTCCCCCCAGCCCTTGGCCATGCAGCCGCCTTTGGCAGCATTACAGCTCTCAAATCCCTCTCACCATTCTCTAACAACCATGATGAGGTGCCGAAACATGGAAGCTGAAATCCCGGCATCATTGTTCTCCAGCAAAGCAGACTTGCAAGGGAACATGCCTCGAAAACATCTGGTGTTGGGCTGGGAATTAGGACCAGATATGGCTTTACAATGACCAGATTATTGCACATGACACCACTGCCAGCAACAGGGCAGGCCTTGTTTTAATTTCTCAAAAAAAAAAGAAAAAAAGAAAGAAAAAAAGCACGTTTATTTATCTTTTTCTTAGGAAATATATGCCTTTCTCTGAAGACAGTATCTTATTCTGAATAAACTGAGGAAAGAATCAATTTTCTGTGATAAGCCCAGAGTAAAAATAATTATTTCATATATCCTGCAGAAATTACATGGCTATGAATGTCAGTGCAACAGTTAACACTTCAGTTCTCTCCTCCCAGTGCTGTGTCTTTTTGCACACCAACAGCTGAGAACGGGAAAGATGACACATACTGGGTTTCTGTATTTTGCTAAGTAAGAGGGTCACTAATGAGAATAAACAATCTAATGAGAATGGATATCAACTCTTCCCGTAAGATGAAAAAGCACCAATCCATCTTTGTTGTATTAAAATATTTCAAAGTAGATAAATAAGAAATTAGTGTAATACTGATGTGTTTTCCCTAAAAAAAGATGAACATTACCCTTTTTTTAAAAAAATAAAGCCAGTGACACAGTGACATGCCACTAAGCGTTGGGGAATTTGGGGCAGGGGGGTGGACATTTTTAGCTTGCAGACATTATCAGTCTTGCTCTGTAAGAATACTGAATATTTAAGTATTGTCTTTGAAGTTCAGAAATGGTGTCCTTTAGGTGCTTGGAGCTTCCTCACGCTAAGATTTCATCTGATGTTGGTAAAGATTCACTTTCGTCTGACTGTGAATAAGTTTTCCTTGCAATAAAGGATCTGACACTTATCCTGGAATATTTTCTGTCTCTGCCTTGTGATCAGCTCATGTACCTCAAACTTTCCCATTTCTTCCACCTCCTTTGACAGCCCAGCAAGCCTTTCCCACTAACAGCTCTTCCCAGAACCACAGCGCTGAGGGAAGTATGGTATTGGGAAACAGAGGCAAGTGGCCAAGGTAGCCTCTTGTCATGCAGAACACGTGTTGGGTGTTCCCAGAAGTGGAAAGTACATTGGTACTGAGGAGTCCAAGAGTGACATGAAGATCTGGAAAGAATTGTCTCCCATTTTAGTGGCCACTTGGACCTGTAAGAAACTAAAGATCACATTCTCTGTCAATTAAATTAGCTAACACTACTAGACTTGTCTAGGAGTCTGTGGAAGATATGAGTGTGTGGCTAATGATCTGTAGAGGTAATGCTTGTCCATGCCATGAAGGCTAATGGAAGCAGTGCAGTGCTGTGCAACCATGTTTTATAAGCACAAATATGAAAAGTTTAGCCCTTCCAGAAGAGCCAGTACAATGCTACACATTTTTGCTCAATTTTAATCACTTTTTTCCAATCATGCTACTGTCCTATTTATTCTTGGATTACTTAGTCCAAAAGCCACCAATAGAGAATTCACTGAAAATAAAATTCTCACTTCTCACTCACAGTAATGTTTGTGCCAGAAAGCATTTGCATGCTGACTGAATTAGAACAAAATACCTTTTGTATTATCTCACTGGTCATAATTAACTCACAGCAGGCATATCCAGTACCAAAGACAGTGAGCTGTTTGAAATCCATGAGGGCAACTGAAAGGAAGGAAGGAAAGTTGTAGCAAATTCCAAATGATACATAACTTCAAAAAACGGAAACACTGACAGATATGACACATTTTGGGTGAAACCCTGACTCTTTCAATGAAAATGCCTATCCTCTCAGTCCAGGACTTTACTGAAGAACAAAAAAAAAGAAAAAAAAAAGCGATTTGTCTTCTGAGACAACTAGAATAAGAGCTGACTTTTTGGAAATCAGCATGAGTAGTCCTGCTAGCTCACCCTTTTGTGTTTCTACTGTATTATAGTAACAAGAAATTATATAGTGCATTTTGATATGGAGGCAAGGATTGCCCAAACCCACAACCTAAATGTTACTGGGAATACTTTGTATAAAATTTCAGTGGGAGTCTTCTAATTCCATTACAATCCTTTGAAAAAACCCACTGAATACAAGAAGTTTCTTTTTAACTTTTGAATACCTATTTGAAGACATTTTTTACTCCTATTCTGTATTCCATTACAATACACAATGAAGACAAAGAAGAAATAGTGTAATTTTAACCCTTTCTCTGTATTTCTTATCCAGCATTATAATGATAGGTAAGAAAAAGAAGACAAAACAAATGAAAAAAACCTTCCTCAGTAAGATGTTGCTCTATATTATCTACAACTGCAAGAAAAGATTAAATACAGTTTCTGTTCAGGGAATTAGTTTTACAAATTACCACTTAGGTATTAAGTATTGTACAAAATATTAAGGAACTCCCAGTTGAAATACTTCACGTGTGTTTTGGCTCACCTGATAGAACTTCTTTGGCCAAAGCTTCAGCTGGTTAAAATGGGTAAAATGATCATTTTGTTCTGGTTCTTCTGTGTCAATAAGGTATTTGAAGACCCAAAGAGGACCTGAGGGACTTGTTTTGGCAAAAAAGATTTCCTAGACACAGGAGGATTTGATCTCTGATGTGTGGTATAAAGTACATATCAGCTTGAAGAGAAGGTGATATACTCTTCTAGTTTTTAACCCCATTTCTTTCTGAAGGAAGTATTTAAAGGATCAGCAGACTTCTAGGTCTCCGAGATGCTATTGGATACCTCTAGTTGTAGGCTTATATTGCCTACAATATAAGAGATAAAATAGATGTGGATCTGTTAACATTTTGCAGTGTCTTTTGTCAGAAGTGCCTATAAACGAAATCTTGAAGCCATAGGAGCTTTTCTTATCCAGACTTAAAGCACATGTTGTTTAGATGAAAAACTGGCATGCTGCAAGTTTCCCATTTAATTTATGTAGAGTCTTCATTCAACCAGCTGGATTTCTTTTGCTGAACATTGTAATACTCACTAAAGGGAGAGCTGGAGCCAAGAAAAGGAAAAATAGCTGACCCAAAAGAGCAAGTTATCTATACAGACAAATGGAAAATGTAAATACCTTCTATTGCTGGGTGAGAATGTAGTTAGAACTGCTTGGGATAACCCAAATGTATCATGAAAATGGCTGCCCAAATGTAACCTTCTTTTACTCTTGTGCACCATGTGCATGCTAATGTTCACTTATTGGGTCTGGTACCTTCTGAGAGCTCAGGAGGAAAGGAAGGACTAGTGCTGTGGATATACTTCCTACATGGAGCAACAATGATCTGGAGAGAATTGATCACTGACCTGCATCTTGAAACTTGCTGGTGAGGTTTATGAGTAGTTCAGATATTGCCTCCCAGCACACCTTTTATTGCTCCTAGACTTGGGCATTCTGAAAACTTCTGCAGGCATCACTAGCCTTTACTCCCCAAAGTAAATTGGAAAGATTTTAGGATATGTCTATCTCTGGCCATACGTCCCAATGGTGGCATACCTCAGTTTTCCACTTTAACTTGCATGGGCCAAAAAAAACATCTCCTCAGAAGTCTCCCCGGCCAGTGGTTCACTGATGGACCCACCCTGAAGGTTCCTTCATGTCCTAAAGCATGGTATAGTGATTTGCTCTGCAGAATGTTTTTCTCTGCATATCATTAGAAATAGGATTTACTGTAGAAAAAGAATTGACAAAATAACCCAATATAAAAATGGCCAGGGAAATATTGGAAATAGAATAGCCTTAAATTCTAGGCCTCAGGATTATCTGTAGGTTTGTTATGCCATGGTTTACTTACCCGTCTTTGCTGTGTGGATGTTCCTAAATCATTACAACATTAATCTTATCTTGTGCAACTCTGGCTTAAAAAAAAAAGAATGAAGTCTGCCAGAATTTTCTTCAAATACAGTGTGATCCCAATCTTACAGTACCTACCTGCATCAGAAATAACTCTGCTAGATTTATGCTATAACAGATATGAAATCAGAATCAAACCTATGGTTTCACACCGAAAATATTGATACACTTTGATTTAACAAAAATTTTTTAGAATCAAAACTAGATTTGTCAAAACCCCAGAAGTGAGCTTTGGTTGTTCTACACGAAAATCCTGCCAAGATAAATCTGGAAGATTTTATGATGCACATATTGCTTAGACACTGAACTTCAGTGCTGCTTCATGGCACAGCTTATTCTGAATGGTAGCTTTCATTTCAGGAGTTCAACTTCTTGGGTAGCTGGAATTTCCTGCCAGTTTTGCACCGCTGGGAGGAAGGGGGCTGTTAGACACTCTTAGGTGGGGGAGTCTTTTATGTCAGCAGCACTTACACAACAGAGTCAGCTGCATAAATCACTGCAGCTTTTTTTTGTGCTCAACTACAGATTTGCCGTTCAAGAAAACCTGGCATTTTAGCTGTCATTTTCATTCCTGTTGTTTTCCTGCTGAAAAGCAAGTCTGTAGATTGGAGCTGGGGTGAAAACTCTGACCCCAGTTTTCCTGCAGTCCCCATACTTCAGGCATTAACATTTATGAAAAATGACTTTCAAATGTGCAACAGGTTTCTGGAAGTTCTTCATGTATTTATATTTTTTGAAGCCCTCTTAGGCTGCTTTACTTCCCAAGATACAGCACACAATATTGTGCCTTCTTCCTGTTGCTGTCCTTCTGCTTAGGACTTGGACCTTGTTTCTTATCACGTGCTAGTCATCAAGGCACTCTGCCCTGATTAATCAAAGTGAAACTAAGGTTTAATTGCAGTGAGCTTATTTTCCCTGATTGTTAGCTGACTGACATGGAACTGACCTTTCCTACTCTTAACATTGGCTCTGTGAGACTTCTCTATGCTCATCCTCTCTTCATCCAAGATCACCAGGTCTCTGGCCTTGTCTTTCTCTTCAGTTGCTCAAAATGTTTCAGATTATTCTTCAATAAAAAAGGTAAAATTACAACCTTTAACTTGTGGATTTGTTTTTTTTGGTGTTTTTTTTTTTTTTTTCCCCAGCCTGGCATGTTGTTCTACTTTGGAAGAAAATCCACTTCAGAAATCAACTTTTGCTGCAGGAAGGGCAAGAAGTGTAGCTCTTGTCACCTCTAATCACAAATGGTCTTTCATCAGAGTCTGCCTTGGCTTCAGACAGCTTGTGTGGTTTCTGTTGCCCAAATGTCCATGTCTTGCCCTGGACACACCAGCTCTGAGTATCTCTTCTGGGTCTTGCTCTACAAAGGCACAGATCTTGTGTCATACCCACCTGCCAAACACAGTAGTTCCAGATACCCCAGGCTTTTAGAGTGGCAGTAGTTGTCTCTGGTTGGTAATTAATTGCTCCCTTTACATTTAAACCATGATGGCCTCTACTGCTGAAGACCTTCATAATGTCTACTGAAGGTTATATTGATCTGGCTTTTCTAGCTGGTCTTAGGCAGCCAGCAGCTCCCATAATCTTGAATAAAATGAATTTGTAAAAATGACAGTAATTTTTAAAAGCATTTTTTGGGAAAAAGAATAAAAAAAAGTCTGAGCAGAAGGAATGAAAAGCGCTGGAGAAGCTCAAATTTAAAAATAAACTCAGGGTTTTCTTCATAAGGAGCAAAGAAGTGGAAGTGTACTGCATATAGGGCATCACATGCAATTGATGGCTCTTGTAGGACCACATCACTGAATCTGTACAGCCACAGCAAGTGTTTTGCAGCTGGTCTGTTTACACCAGAAAAAAAGTAAAAAATGTTCCACAGGGCTATGTTAGGTGTCAGGGGAAAAGTTTGAAAATGGTTGTGTTTGCTCAAAATTTTGGAGCCACAGACTTGCCAACTGCAAGTTGTCTACTAGATATATTTGCCAAATGAGCATACAAGGTGGGGATATTCCTAAGTGCTGTAGCACATGAAAATGTGACTGTAATGCTAACAAATCTCTGTACAAAATTGTCTTAATACTGAGAAAAAACCCCTGAATTTGTAGTGCTTAATACAATGCTGATGTAAATTACATTTAAAACCCATTATGTTTCTCTGTAGCACCCAGAACTAAAAAATTTCCCTTTGTGAGCAGTCAGCAGGAGACATGTAGCATTAGTACACTTGGGAGAGTACTTCCCTATGCCATGGACTGACCACTGAGAACGAGCAACAAGACTTTAGAGTCCTCTCTTTGGAGCTGGTGCCCTGGACTCTGAAGAGAAGCTCGGATCATGAAAACTAATTGCATTCCTTCTGCAGCAAGAATTACGTTTTTGACTGGGCACTCTGTTTTTTTAGAGAACATGCACCAATGACAAGGCTTCGAAGTCTCATTGCTATTTTCCTCAATGGCAAGTGCAGTTGGCCTTATTTTAGTGTTCTAGAGAAACATGCAGGTGACTAATACAGATAAGAAACATTATTCAAGTTTATTGGCAGCATCGAGCATTTCTGGTGGAGATGTTTGAGGCTTTAAAATATTTCCTAATATATTTCCTCCATATATTTATGGAGGAGTTATGCCAGTTTTACACTGCTGAAAAATCCTAATGAAGAGCCCTGCTCTTGCTGAGGTCCAGGGTATTTTGTTGAAGAGTGCTGGTTCATAGTTCACATTGCCATTTAACCCAAAGAGCAGTTGTGTATGGCTTTAACCAAAGATGACTTAATGGCTTAAGAACTATCTACTTTGGAAATCTGTATGTACTTTTATTAATCAACTTGTTTGTTTTAATGCCCAGATTGCCAGATAAATGTCTCTTCCAAGTAAACCTGATATGACATAAGATGTTCCTTGACATAACTGATTTCATTTCATCTTGCAACAATGATTTGGCACAGCTACTATCTGGTCCTGACAAAACTGAAACGTAACCATGAGGCTGGGCATTGTTTAAACAGCCTTATCATGATCACATGAAATTACAAACCAGCCTGTAGATTTGGTTCTTTTGCCACATTGTTAACAGATGTTTTAATTTAAAAATGTGAGAATTTAGGCATCCCTACAACATCTCTAAAATGATAATTCACAACCTTCTCTGCATGCATTTCTCTGAGAGACAGCTGGAGACTTGACTTTTGAACTCGTCATAAGAATAGATTGGTAAGGTTACACTGTAGTTTGCATGTCCTTCATTATTCCAGTGCAAGTGATGAAAGCTTCTAGTAACAAAAGGACATTTGGTAAACAAAGCCCAGCTGACTTTTGTATGAAAAGCAGATCTGCCTTTTTGTCCTAGTTGAGCACAATGTGGTACCCAACTTGCTATTTGCAAAGAGCCTAAGGCTGGAGAATTAAAGGGAGTCATGTACTTGTTCAAGATGTTTAAAAGCAGAGAGCAGTAGAAATCAGATTATTTTTTTTGCTGGGACAGTGGCCTTTCCTCTTCAGTTTTGCTGTCTTACCTGACCACTGCTGCTGTACAGCACCAGGAATGACTTCTGTCCTGTGCATGGACAAAGAATGGGTCATGGTTCACAAGTTCATCCACAGTCTATGAGAAGCTGGTCGTTTTAGCCAGATGAGTGTTACTCAGTCATCTGCTAACTACTGCAGACTCTGATTAGACACAAGCAGCCATGTATTCATTCTCCTACTTGATTGAATTTTGACAACTAGCCATAACATTTGTGCAGGTTGGCAGCAACTTTTTCTGGTTTGATTTATTCCCTATCCTTCCCTGATCACAATCAAGTACCTTTTTTTAATAGAAAATTTCTTTTATCTCAATTTTCATGTTTGCCTAGAAAAGTGTACTCTTTTTCAACCAGATGTACTAGGAAAGAGAAATATTCTCCTATTTCTAGCCTCTTTAATTTTCTTAGAGTTAAGAGGTGAAAAGAACAGAGATCTACTTAATTTCTGTAGGATTCATTGGTGTTATTAATTCTAGTATTTCAGCTACCCAAGGCTTTAGAAGTGTAAAGGGCCTGAGGAAGGAAAGAATTTCATTTACTGTTTGTGTAATTTGTAATTATGCCATTTGATTTCCCTCGTGGCCTCACAGTTTTCCTTGACTCTCTCTTCCAGTCTGCTTGTGGAAAGAAGCCTACTAAGCAGAGAACAAAAGAGCAAGAAACAATGGTCAGCAAAAACTAAATCCTAAGAAAACAAAGCCATTATTCTTTCTTCAGTGTTACAGCTAGAAAAGCAACACTATTGAGTATCTGTCTTGGATGCTTCAACAGCTGCCAGTTTTCCCTCAAAAAGGGAGGAAAATACTGGGCAAATAACCTAGCATGTGTGACAATTTCAGGTGAGATGCTGTTTCTGTTAGAGTGAGCAGAAACTGTGTTCTGTGAGTTACCCTGCAGGAATAAATTGATGTTAATCTAAAATCTGAGGAAAAGGAAGTGTTGCATATGAAAATGAAACTGGGAGAGAAGAGAGGCTTCCAAGTATAAACATAATGGAGCGTTATTATCATAAAATAAAGCATTGTTATCACAAAATAGCAGAAATGGGCCTAAGTGGATTCAGAAGGCTATATTTGCACCTTTGACATAAATGAACCTTTAACAACTTTGTATCAGTTGAGGAAGGTACCCAAAATATGGCTCAAAGCATTTTGGTCCTGCTTGGGTCTTGATATCTCAGATATCCAGAGTTGCTAGGTTAATTATCAGTACACGTGAATCTAATTGATATACTCATTAATGGATATCCAGAAACACAGAGGAAAACCCGGGGACCAGAGTGTTTCAATTCTACTCGTGTATGTTTTATGCTTACATGCTCCTCCTTCCCTTCAGTAAATGCATGCTTTTCCTCCAGTGTAGGATATTTTTTCCTCTCTCTAGTCCACATGCTGTTGCTTGCCAGAGCATGTTGTTAAACTGCTTCCATCAGTATTGTTGTAAATCACACGGACAGCTAAGACTAGTTAGCACTTTTGGAAGAAGGATAGTATCCCATTGGAGATACTTTTATTGTCATTCTCTATGAGGATCATCTGGTAACATACACATTTGTGAACTGTAAATTTTGTAGACATGAACGTAGTATGAGAAGCATTCTTCATGTTTACATTGAATGGAAAATTTTTATTTTCCCTCCAGAACAAGAGCATTTTATTTTAAAATTGGGGTTGCTAATGTCTTTTCAGAGATAAAAACTGTCAATAAGGGCCTTATTTCTATGAAAAATTTCCAAGAGAATAAAATGACAGTCTGTTGGAATGGAAGTTTTCGGAAGCAAAGCTGATTTATGCACCCCAAGACAGTTTGTCCCGGGTGGGCATGGAATAGAGAAATAACAGCTTGGAAGATGGAAATGGCCAACCTCTGTAGCAGCAGTGTAGCAGAATAGCACAGTACCTGACAATTATATTTATAATCTGTAATAAAATGATAAAATACCTTCCTGAAGATATACCACTTTGAGTTATTAATGTATAATTGACTAAGGTCTGGATGACAGTTTAAATCAGCTAGTACTTGGCTAGAAGACCTTTGAGTAGATCCCACTTCTTTAGCAAATATACCTCTCTCTATATAAATATGATTTAGTGAACATTCTTTACATTAATTAATGTTAACTAATGGTCTATCAATAGTCTTGGCTGCCCTAGAACCAGAGCAGGATAAAGTGTTCCTTTCCTGTCCTGAGCTGCTAGCTCTTTTTTGTGTGCTTAATGCTGAATGTTACTCTCTGTAAAACTAGTAGGTGTTTTGACATGGTGGAATAAGAAAAAAAAGGTCTATGCCCTCTTCTGAAAAACAGTTTATGGCTCGATTAGTGGATACATTAATTGCTTTACGTACCTGCAGGCATTAGAATACACAGATGAAGGTGATGCTGGGGCTTGTAGTACAGCAGCCTTCCAGGTTCCCTGTTTCATGCTCCAGGGTGAGACGGGTGTTGATAATGAATTAAAGCAGCAGAAGGGCTGCTGTCTGCTGGCTGAAGAAGTGCCCTCATGCCAGTTCACACCAGAAGCCACATTGGAGTGGTCTCTGTTTGGATAATACCCTTGTCCTTCTCTTTGCTGGGGTATTCCCTGATAATGGGGGAAATGGATGAACTAGAATTTGGAACCCAGGGATTTGGGGAACTTTGTTTTCTTCTTCTTGCCATTTTTTCTCCTTTTTGCCATCAGAATTATAAAAGATAATGCATCAAGTGTTGAGAAACTGACAAGGATTTTACAACAGAAGAGAAGGCAGCCTCTTGTGTTTAACTGTATAAATTCAGTGCTGGAAGAGAACTCTGGAGATCGTAACAGACCACATCCTAGAACAAAGTAAGATCACGCATAACTTGATGAAGAGTTTTTTTGCTGACTCCTCAAATCTTCATGTGAAGATGCCTCTGTATTTCTAATGGGGCTGTGGAATTGTTTAACAGTGTGTGGATCTGTTTAAAACTCAACCAATTCGCTTTGATGAGGTATCTGTCTCTGTGCCAGTTTCCCCATCAACAGAATGGTACTCTATAACCAGGAGTATTTTTAGACGGCATTATTCTATCTTCAAAATGCTTGATATTGCATGTTAAATAAAATAAAATAAAAAATCTAGAATATGTTTAAATATCATGTTAGGAAGAATGCCAGTAGAAATTTTTCAGTCACTTCCAAGGATCAAATACTGTAATGCAGCTTCTAGAACTGGATTTAGAGGGATAAAAACACAGTCCAAATACAACTGCTGCTGAGCTTTGGAGCTTGCTGTTGTATATCTTTGCCAGTTATATGTTGTCTAAGCTGATTTCACTTAACCTCGTCCAGTTCCTGGGCCCCAGGTAGCCTTGGCAGTACTGGCAGGCCAAATGATGTGCTACCTGACTCAGGCACATGGTGTTGACACAGGAATTTTCTCAGATATCCTTTGCCTCTTCAGTATTAAGGGTGAAAATGTTCCAGGAGTGATTTTGTGTTAAATAGGGATTAAACCTTGCTGCTGTCACTGAGGAAGTTGGAAGATTTATAATGAAGGTGTAATGAGCAAAGAGAAGATAGATAGCTTAATGCTCACTGCAGCTATAGGAAAAAACAGGGAATTGAGTTTTCTCTTTCTGTGATGGGTGGCATTAGGTTACCTAATCTCATCTTCCCTCCTGTGTTCACTAACGCTGCTTTCCAACATTGATTTTTTTTTTTCTGAAAATGATGTGCTTTAAACATAAGAACTGTTATATGGTGCTGAAAGCATTCTGAAATATTTTCTTCCAGGTGACACAAATTGGGTATTCAACAGTAGCAATCCTTTGGATTAGTGAAGCAGCACAAAGATCTAGCCTATGCCACTTCTGCTCTCACATCTTCTCATTTTGACTTCCATTGGGCATTTTGTTTTTCTCTATCCCCGCTCCTTCTCAATATGCTTTTTGCACAGTTCATCTTAAGTTGATGGGGTGGCTTTGAATTGAGTCTGTCAGACCCTGCACAGACTTTCTGCTTGGGGAACAGTCGAAGGGGTAAATGATAAAGTTAGGGAGGTCTGTAGCACAACCAAAGAAATAGCTAGGTAAACGTTTGCAAGACATGGAGCACAGAAGATGTATGCCCTGCATGGTCACATATTGCTTATGATGGTGCTAAAATGAGTCTTAAAATGCTCTTTTGTTTTCCTTCTTCTCCATCTGGAGCCTGAACCCTGAGACTGATAAAGGGCAAGTGGTGGTTTTGGGCTTGTTAGGACACAATTTGCTGGCTCAGCAAGGAGTTGATAAACGACACCCCAAGAATAGTGAATTATTTGGTAATGGAAGTGAAGAGGACCAAGCTTCCATCCCTGAGCTCAGGTCTAGCCACTGGAGCAGCTGTCTGTGTATTATATTGTACTTTATTATGACAGGGAGTGATGAGGTCTGTTTTTGTGTGCACAATTCAGAGCCCCTCACCAAGGCATACTAAATAAATATAATAAACCTGTCATGGGGAGCACTTCTGTGGTTTGTGACCTGTTTTTCCTTTAAAATAGGTTTTCCAAATGTGAGATGAGTGGTCTGAATGAGTTCAGGGAATAGCCTATACTGTTATGATTCTTGTGAGCACATACTGAATCATTCCATCAGGTCTGCAAGCCAGCAAGATCATCACCTCAAACATACAAAAGGGACAAATGGGGAAAAGCATGAAGTGCCCTTGCTCTGCAGGATTGCAGTGTGTTGTGGTAGCAAGGGGCTGCACTTGTGTGGCCGTCTTAAAATGTAACAGATAAAAACAGGAATGGAAAATAGATGAAAAATGGGGAGAACAAATGAAGACAGTTTAACAGGTTTGGTCTTCCTCCCTTTTAAATTGTATTCTGTATTTCTGCTCTTGGAGAGGAGGTTTTCTTCCTTGGCCGAGCTGGACTGAGCAGCTCAGGTGTGGCTGGGTTAATAATTCTGTTTAGATTCCCCCAAGGTTTTGGGACTTACCAGCTGAGTTCTTTTTTTTCTTTTGTTGTTCTTTTTTTTTTTTTTTTTTTTCCCCCTGGGGAGGAGGTGGGAGAAATTTAGACAAAAGACTGGAGATTCCTGTGCAAAAATCACACAGAATCACAGATTCTTAGGGGTTGGAAGGGACCTCGAAAGATCATCTAGTCCAACCCCCCTGCCAGAGCAGGGTCACCTAGAGCACATCACACAGGAACTTGTCCAGGTGGGTTTTGAATGTCTCCAGTGAAGGAGACTCCACAACCTCTCTGGGCAGCCTGTTCCAGTGCTCTGTCACTCTCACAGTAAAGAAGTTTTTTCTGATATTTACATGGAACCTCCTATGCTCCAGTTTGCACCCATTGCCCCTTGTCCTATCACTGGACATCACTGAGAGGAGCCTGGCTCCATCATCCTGACACTCATCCTTAACATATTTATAAACATTGATGAGGTCGCTCCTCAGTCTCCTCCAAGCTAAAGAGACCCAGCTCCTTCAGCCTTTCCTCATAAGGGAGATGTTCCACTCCCTTAATCATCTTTGTGGCTCTATGCTGGACTCTTTCAAGCAGTTCCCTGTCCTTCTTGAACTGAGGGGCCCAGAACTGGACACAATATTCCAGATGTGGCCTCACCAGGGCAGAATAGAGGGGGAGGAGAACCTCTCTTGACCTACTAACCACACCCCTTCTAATACACCCCAGGATGCCATTGGCCTTCTTGGCCACAAGGGCACATTGCTGGCTCATGGTCATCCTCCTGTCCACCAGGACCTCCAGGTCCCTTTCTCCTACACTGCTCTCCAGCAGGCCAGCCCCCAATCTGTACTGGCACATGGGGTTGTTCTTCCCCAGATGCAAGACTCTACACTTGCCCTTGTTGAATTTCATTAAGTTTCTCCCCACCCAACTCTCCAGCCTGTCCAGGTCTCTCTGAATGGCAGCACAGCCTTCTGGTGTGTCAGCCACTCCTCCCAGTTTAGTGTCATAGAATCCTAGGGGTTGGAAGGGACCTCGAAAGATCATCTAGTCCATTCTGTACCCTCATCCAGGTCGTTGATGAAGATGTTGAACAACACTGGTCCCAGTACCGACCCCTGAGGGACTCCACTAATCACAGAGCTCCAACTAGATTCTGTCCCACTGACCACAACTCTCTTGACTTCTTCCTTTCAACCAGTTCACGATCCACCTCACTACCTGATCATCAAGACCACACTTCCTCAGTTTAGCTACGAGGATGCTGTGGGAGACAGTGTCAAATGCTTTACTAAAATCAAAATAAACCACATCCACTGCCCTACCATCATCTGTCCACCTAGTTACTTCCTCATAGAAGTCTATAAGGCCGGTCAAACATGACTTCCCCTTGGTAAAACCATGTTGACTGCTCTTAATGACGTTCTCAACCTTGATATGCCTAGAGACAGTGCCAAGAACAAGTTGTTCCATCACCTTTCCAGGGATGGAGGTGAGGCTGACCGGTCTATAGTTACTTGGGTCCTCCTTCTTGTCTCCTTCTAACCCAATCCTCATCTACCAAAGCAAACTCCTCCTTCATCCTGACTTCTTCTGGGGCTTTAGGGATCTGGGGCTCCTGGGGAGAGTCTGCAGCAGTAAAGACAGAGGCAAAGAAGGCATTCAGTATCTCTGTCTTCTTTATATCCTCTGTCACCAGGGCACCCACCTCATTCAGCAGTGGGCCTATATTGCCTCTAGTGTTAGTTCTATCTGCAAGGTATTTGAAGAAGCCCTTTCTATTGTCTTTGACCTCACTAGCAAGGTTTAGTTCCAAGGAGGCCTTAGCTTTCCTAATTGCCTCCCTACATCCTCTGACAACAGTCCTATATTCCTCCCAAGTGGCCAGCCCCTCCTTTCACGATCCATAGATTCTCTTCTTCCACTTGAGTTTGCCCAGCAGTTCCTTGTTTAACCATGCGGGTCTCCTGGCTCCCTTACTTGATTTCCTACCCATTGGGATGCTCAGATCCTGAGCTTGGGAGAAGTGGTCCTTGAATGTTGACCAACTATCTTGAGCCCCTTTACCATCTAGTACCCTGTCCCATGCGACTTCTCTTAACAATTGATTGAAGAGGCCAAAGTTGGCCCTGCAGAAGTCCAGGGTTCTGGTCCTGCTAGGTATTCTGTTCCTCCCACACAGGATCCTGCACTCCACCATCTCGTGATCACTGCAGCCAAGGCTGCCATTGACTGTCACCATTTCAGCCAGACCCTCCTTGTTGGAGAGTACAAGATCCAGCAGCACTCCTCTCCTAGTTGGTTTGTCCACCATTTGTATCGAGAAGTTATCATCACTGCATTGGAGGAACCTCTTGGACTGTGAATGGCTGACTGTGTAGACCTTCCAGCAAATATCTGGGTAGTTAAAATCCCCCATGAGGACCAAGGCCTGTAATTGCAAGGCTGTTTTCAGCTGCCTGTAGAAAACCTCATCAACTCCCTCGTCCTGATCAGGAGGTCTGTAATAGACCCCCACAACTGTATCACCCATGCCAGTCTGCCCCTTAATTTGTACCCACAGACTTTCCACTTGCTCCTCACCAGCCCCTGGACAGAACTCAACACATTCCAGTTGCTCTCTCACATAAAGAGCAACTCCACCACCTCGCTTCGCTGACCTGTCTTTCCTAAAAAGGACATAGCCATCCATGACCACATTCCAGCCATGTGAGCTGTCCCACCATGTCTCTGTAATTGCCACCAGATCATAATCATGGCACCCTTGGGAGGTGGGAGGCCTTCTGGTCTTCATTAATACTAGAACAATGCCCTACTAGTTCAAACCCAGCTACAAGCCCCTCCCAGTTTGAATCTAGTTTAAAGCTCTGTGAATGAGCTCTGCTAACTCCTCCCATAGGACCCTTTTTCCTCTGCGGGACAGGGTCTTCCCACCCAATGCCAGCAGGCCTGATGTCCTGGAAATCAAACCATCCAGGAGTTTTGTCCCCTACCCCCTTCAAGCCTAGTTTAAAGCTCTCTCAATGAGCCCCGCTAACTCCTGGCCAAGAATCCTTTTCCCCCTTGTTGATAGCTCTATGCCATTGTTTGCTAGCAGACCTGGTGCCCTGTAAACATCTCCATGATCAAAAAACCCAAAGTTCATCCAACGGCACCAGCCTCTAAGCCATTCATGAATCAGTTGTGTTTTCCTAGTCCTTTCAGCTTTTCCTGCCACTGAAGGAACTGAGGAAAAGACCACCTGTGCTCCTGATCCTGCAAGAATTTGGCCTAGTTCTCTGAAATCCTTTTTCATCACCCTGGGACTTGCCTTGTCAAGGGCACAGAAGAACAACTGTACTTTAAGTTTTGTACTGAGATTCCTGCACCATTTTCAATACCTTGCTACATGCCCTGGTTATCAAAGCTTCTATGGCTGATGAACACATCATGTGGCACAGCTACACAGAACCTTTTATCAATAAAATGTGAAGTGTTGTGGTCTCACAGCCATTTTCTCTGTCTTCTGTAGAAAAACTGTGACTAGGTGCTACCAAGTTATTATAAGCTGGTTAACTGGCACTCTGCAGGTGGAGTTTCAAAAGTAGTTATGTATGTATGGATTTTAAATGAATGGGATTCTGTCTAGTAGACCAATGTTCGTCACTTCACATGCATTAAGACCTGCACACAAGAGATGAGACTTACTTAGGGGAAGTTTGCTTTCAAATCTGCTGTTACTGGGTTTGTTACTGGGCAAATTAAGGAGTAAGAGCAATGCTACAGGCTGGGGGAAGAGTGGCTGGAAAGATGTCCAGCAGAAAGGGACATGGGGGTTCTGACTGACAGGCAGCTGAATATGAGCCAGCAGTGTGCCCAGGGGGCCAAGAAGGCCAGTGGCATCCTGGCCTGTATTAGAAACAGTGTGGCCAGCAGGAGCAAGGAGGTGATTGTGCCCCTGTAGGTGGCATTGGTGAGGCCACACCTTGAATACTGTGTCCAGTTTTGGGCACCTCAATACAAGAAAGACATGGAGATGCTGAAGTGTGTCCAAAGAAGGGCAACGAAGCTGGTGAAGGGCCTTGAGAACAAGTCTTATGAGGAGCAGCTGAGGGAACTGGGGCTGTTTAGTCTGGAGAAAAGGAGGCTGAGGGGAGACCTCATTGCTCTCAACTACCTGAAAGGAGGTTGTAAAGAGGTAGGCGCTGGTCTCTCCTCATAAGTAACTGGTGATAGAACAAGAGGAAATGGCCTCAAGCTGCACCAAGGGAGGTTTAGGCTAGACATTAGGAAAACATTTCATTGACAGGGTTGTCAGACATTGGAACATGCTGCCCAGGGAGGTGGTTGAGTCACCATCCCTGGATGTGTTTAGAAGTCGTCTAGATGTGGTGCTTGGGGACATGGCTTAGGGCTGGACTTGGTGCAGTAGGGTTAATGGTTGGACTCGATGATCTTGAAGGACTTTTCCAACCTAAGTGATTCTGTGATTCTATGTTCTGTGTATCAGTGCAGAAGGAAAGAGTTTGAATAGATGTAAAAACAACAGTAAAAATCTGGGCTGGAAGTATGTGAAGAAGATGGTGCGGTCAAACCAACAGACCAGGCTATGACCTGAAGGATCTGGATTACAAAGATTTTGTTCTTCCTTATGAGGAGAAGAGGAAGAGACAATTCTTATTACTTCCAGAAGTCACTACGAATCCAGAGACAAAAATCTTTCCCATGCCTCCGGTCTCTTAAGGAGGGGTATCATTAAACTATCAGATTGATGTAAAATTTTTTTCCTTGGCAGGCAGATGCATGCTCTGTGCAGGGAAGCAGTATGAAGAAGAATACACTGACTGTTGCATGCTCATAAACTCCACTTGAATGAGGAACCCAGTTCAAGCCCTTTAGCCCCAGGCACATCACTAGTGAAGATGATAATTTTAAGTGCCATCTTTGGTATCAGGTTTTTATGTCCGTAGTAAATAACAAACAATTCAAATGTCAAGAATGGTTTGTTATTAGGAAGGGATTTTTTTTTCCTCTCTCCTGAAGTTTTACCAGTCTGTGAGAATCAATCATGAGAATGTGTAGTTAATGTTTGTTCCAAAGAGACGAAGATCAGTGTATTCCCTTGGCTTCCTCTACTAGCTGAAAAGGGTGGGGGGAAAGAAAATAAGCATGTAGCTTAACAGGAAATCAAAACTGGTTTGTGAATGTGTGTCTGGTCTGGCTTATTCATGACTGTGATACACATGTAAAATATGCTGGTGGTGCTACACAGAAAAGCAGCTTGCCAACACTGTTAAATTACTATTTATTTCCTTTTAATTCCACTGGGTGTGACATTTACATCCAAATACATCTATCATTTTGTTGGACTTTTCATTAGCCCTACAAAAGCCCTGAAAGGTTATTTAAGTTTTTGCATGTGGGAATGACCAGCTGTGAAGACTTTAGAATTGAAAAGGGTACTTTTTTATTTTGACCTGACTTGACTTTGCTTAAAAACAACAAGTCTTTTGTCTTTTAAACCAAGTCTTTTTTTTTTGCAGAATAAATGAAACTATATATAATGTTACCCTTTTAAAAACTCCTAGTCTTCCTTTAGGGGAAAATACAGCATTTTAATCACTGAGTTTGCCAAAGGTGTCACGTGGTATGAGTGATGTGATAGGCTCCTCTGACTAGTTTACATATGATGCAAAGAGATGATGCAGAGGATGTCCAGGACCCTGGTGCAGCGTGTTTGGACTGTATGTGCTTACGCTGTGTGGAAAAAGACACAAGTGGCATGTTGTAGAGTTTGAATCTGGCCCACACAAATAGGTGAACTGGTCTACAACTAACTGGTCCACACAAACATGGTAATTTGCTCAAATGACATTGCAGCTGGATACACTTATGGTTGTGCTGGAGATACACACTGACTGCTTCCCACTCACTTCCCTGAGTTGGAAGGAAAACCTCTTTTCTCGCGGTACAGTTTCCAAAGAGCCCTTTCAAGTAACGGAAATGATGTGATGCCCTGAGAGGCTCTTGTAGAAAGTTATGCATATGACAGAGGAGCCCATTAAGTAATTATCTTCTTTGCTGACATACCAGAAGCTGGCAGGAATAGCTGTGGCACTGGAAATGTTTATACCCAGATCCTTGAGAAAATGTTGGAGTTTCACTGGCACGCTGGTGGGAATTATGTGAGTTTGTAACATACTCCCTTCAGAAGGTCCTTCCGACGAGGCGTTTGAAAATCTTCCTGCAGCTACTGGCTCTTGTGCAGTAGGAAGCAATGGGTGAGCTGCAGTGCCAAAGGCTATTTTATTTCTGAAGTCTCTCAAGCCTGAGTGAAGACTCAGTCTGACTGATGTTTCATCAGAGGAGTTTAGGCTTCAGTTGTCAAAAAGCCAAAGAGAAGGGTACACCCTGAAGTGACAGGGTACTCACTGAGGTCTACCTGTGGTCTATTAGCCAAAGAATATGCAATGAGATTAGGAAGAAGTTGGCTGGGGATACATTATATCTTGTCAGATACTGAGTGACTGAACAAAATAGATGAGCACAAGCACAACGCACACCACCCTTCAGGTTTGAGACAGAGTTGACAATTTGAAAGCTGAGTATAGGTTCGTTCTTTAGATGAAATTTGTCATTTTGGACCTGAAGAAGATACTCCTTGCCCAAATACATTAGATTTTTTTCCAACTGTCAGCAGGTGTTTCAGAATGACTAAATTTCTCCACACTTGTTGCCTTGTGACCTCAGGGCATCATGAGAAAAGGTATTACTTATGAAATAGAAGAACTCCAGTCAAGCAAACAACAATTGAGGTCACGTTTAGAACCTTTTTCTCAATGTGTAGATTCCTCTTCCATACCCATCATGCTGATTACACTGCATACATGAGCTAAAATAAAACGACTTTTCTAGCCGGCCAAGTGCCATCGAATACATGTGGAACCTATACAGGCCTTGTAATGTATGTTGAAAACACTTGACAACTGTGCCTGGAATGACTAACAACATTCAAGTACAGTAAGAGGAAAGCCAGGAAAAAAAAAAAACAACCAACCAAAAAAAAAATTCCCTTAGCTGGGAATGTTTTGACTAGATAATGTAAAGTCACTGCATGAGTATGAGAAGCAGGTTTAGATCACACTTTCCTGGCTTCCAGTGGCTTTTACCAAGGTTAGCATTTTAATCTATTAGAAAGATGTTGGTTTTCTTTTCTTTTTGTTTTCTGTTCTCCAGAGAGTAGTTATGGCATGAAAGGGAGAAGGAGGGAGGAATAATTGTATCATAGTGAGCCTTCTAAAGCATTAGATGGTGGGCTCTCCCACTGACGTCAATGGGATAGAACTGGAGACATTGTGCCTCTGCCTTCCTTATTGATCTATGGGGAAGCCACTGGGAAAGATGAAAAGGGTGACTCTAACTGCAAGCAGTAATCAGAGATCCAGGCATGTTTTGGGGGTTCAGTGGTGGGAAAACACCAGTCACAATACTGGAAGTGACAGTAATCCTTGCTGTGTTTCTAACTGTCCATCACAAAATGGTAGGTTTAATGTTTTGCTTTGTTCTAGGGGCTGTAGAGCATGACTGCAGGTTGCTTTATCTGTGAATTGTGTTGTCTTCACAGGCAACATGATTGGTTTCAGCTGGTGAACGAACTGACAGAATAAAGGCCTTAGAGCACAAACAGAGTAATTATTTCCTCTATCACATTGCAACTTCACTTCTGGGTGACAGTGTATTTCCACTGCTCACTGGCTGTGGTTAACAAGGTAAAAAGGGCATTCTTAGAGCAGTAACACTGTTCCAAGAACATGAAATCTTCAAGTCATCCTTGGACTCTACTTTCTGTATCCTCCTCCACTAGCTATGTCTGCCCATTTGCTTATCAGTGACTCCAGAAAATTAGACCTTCACGGTGATTCCATCTCTTACTCATGCTTCACTCATTTTCCAGCATGGCTATTACTGATTTTCAATTTAGTCTTCCTAAAGCCCTGCTTTGAATTTGAGGTAATTTAGAGTGCAGATGGGGATGAAAGTTAATACAGCATTAATTCATAGCAAGTCTATATGCAATGGCATAAAATATTCTGTGTATTCAAAGAACAACACATCATGTTCCAGGTTTTATTGCATTAATTTATTATTTGTGGCATTGTTAAGGAGTAAATTTGGAGTTGCATAGAGCAAAGAGACTGTCCCATTTTGTTCCAAGATTGCAAATCTGTGCCATTTTAGCAAATTTTAGCTTGGCACACCTTTAGTGAAGCAACAGCCATACAGGTGTGTCAGCCCACAGCTCTTTTCACTCGATGCTTGAGAAGGTAAGGGATGACAGAGGGGCTCCTACTCATGCCTGGAATTCTGTCAATCCAGAAGACAGCTCAGGTATGTCTCTATGAGTGGCAATCACAAATGCAAAATGCTGCAGACAGCATGCCTCCACCATATGCCAAGCACAAGATGTAGGATCTGTACCTGTTCCTGCAGCTTGTGCAAATCTTAGAAAGGAGAATGTTTGATATTCTTCAAGTTGCACAATCTTGATACAAGCTATGCTGCTTTACTGGAAAGTGCTCTTCTATAATCCTGCATTCTTGTTCTCTCTGTACAGAAAATCAGATGGGAACCCTCCCCTGAGCTGCACTTAAAACCACAGCCTATGCCACCCTCACCTTTCATGCAATGTGTCCATCAAGTACAGATGGAGGAGCTTGCCAGATGTTAGAGCTGCCATCCGTGGTGTTGTTCCCCTAAAACAATTAAGTCCCAACAAGAAAGTATTTTTCTACAGTAGTAGACATAGCTACAATCTGAGTAATATTTAATTACTATTCTGTTCATGCCCTGTGCACCTTCCAGCACCTCTACAAGGTGTACACACTTGCTGTGACTGTGATCTCTTGTATTTCAGTCAGAAACTCCTGCTGCTGCCTTCCCATCCACCCGTGATAGCCATTATCTTCTGGCAAAAGCAAGAAAATCCTACAGTTGTGTAACTGCCATTTTAGGGTACTTTAGCACCTAAATAATTTGATAATAAACACTTAATTACTCTACACAGTCCAGGACTCAGAGCAAAGGCTGGCTGAAATAAAAGACTGTCTTCCTTGACCATGCGTGTGACAGAGCTCTATTAGAACTTATTTATTGCTCTTTGAAAATGACACAGTTCAGGCTGAGAGTTCAAGGATGACTTGTAGTAAAACTTTACCAAGTGTATATGCCCAAAGTTACACTCTCTTGTTCCTTCTTGCAGCATTTATACCTTAGTCAAATGTCAAGGTATTCTTGGTTTCTCTTGGTGTCTCTTCATATGAGGAAACAAAAAGCGAAATGGCTTTAAGATTCTAACATGGGAAAGTAGTATTTTTTTCATACCTTATAAGTGATGAGGTATCAATCACTTCAAAGCCAAAATTTTGAAAAACAAAGAATTCATCCTGAGGCAAACACCTGCCTAAAGCAGTCATTTCAAAACAACTCAAGTTGTCACAGTTTGAAGACCCTGTTTTCAGATACTTTTACTAGAGGCAAGTGTTGAGCAGCCCCACCACAGGTGACACTTATCTCTGCCTAAAATAATTTAAAACACTTGCTTACAGCCTAGTGCTGCTGAACTTGTGTATTGCCAGCAGCTGCTGTGAAATGATGCCCTGTATCCTGGGCTGCATCAAAAGAAGCGTGACCAGCAGGCGGAGGGAGATGGTTCTCCCCCATCTGCTCCGCCCTCATGTGACCACACCTGGAGTACTGTGCCCAGTTCTGCAGTCCTCAGCACAAGACACAGCTGTTGGAGTGAGTATTCAGCAATTCTGCCTTCTCTCCATTCTCTGTTATCAGGGCTCCCATCTCATTCAGCAGGGGGCCCACATTTTCCCTAGTCTTTCTTCTACTACTGATATATTTGAAGAAGCTCTTTTTGTTCTTCTCTACTTCCTTTGCCAGTTTAAGTTCTAAGAGGGCTTTGGCCTTTCTTGTTGGCTTCCTACATACCCTGACAACACCCCTATAGATCTTCCAAGTGACAAGTCCCTTCTTCCACGAACTGTAAATTCCTTTCTTCCACAAGACTTTCTTCAGAAGATCCTTGCTTATCCATGCAGGTCATTTACCACCTCTACCTGATTTTTAACTCGAAGGAATGCACCTATCTTGGGCTTGGAGGAAGTGGTATTTAAAACTGACCAGCTTTTCTGGGCTCGCTTTCCTTCCAGAGTCTTAGCCCATGGGATTCCTGCAAGTAGATCTTTGAAGAGTCCAAACTTAACCCTATGGAAGTCCAGGGTTGTGATCCTACTGTCACGGACCGAGATGGGCAAAGCTGCGACCCACACCCCCTTCTTCCTTGGAAAATACTAAACTCCACCATGTCATGGTCACTGTCGCCAAGGCAATTCCCAACCTTAATGTCCCCAACCAGACCTTCTTTATTCATTAACACAAGGTCCAGCAGTGCACCTCTCCTCGTTGGTTCCTCCACTACCTGCATTAGAAAGTTATCATCGATGCACTGCAAGAACCTTTTGGACTGAACCTGCTTTGCTGTGTGGGCTTTCCAGCAAGTATCAGGGTGATTGAAGTCACCCATAAGTACTAAGGAGTGTGATCTAGAGGCTACTTCCAGTTGACTGTAGAAGGCCTGAACAACATCTTCTTCTTGGGTTGGTGGTCTATAGTAGACACTCACAACAGTTTCACCTTCAATTGCATGTCCCTTAATTCTTACCTACAAGCTTTCAACCTGTCCTACCTCCCTCTCTGGATAGAACTCAGTACATTCCAGTTGCTCTCGTACATAAAGAGCAACACCACCACCTCACCTTGTTCTGTCTTTCCTAAATAGTACATAGCCATCCATGACAATATTCCAGTCATGGGAGCTGTCCCACTATGTTTTGGTGATTGTGATTACATCGTGGCCATTCAACCTAGCGCAGACCTCCAACTCCTCCTGCTTATTCCCCATGCTCCGTGCATTGGTATATAAGCATTTCAGAGTCAAGCAATTAGTTTTCACTTTTGCTATCTGCCCATTCCCAGCCACTTCCCCAGACAGCAACCTATTAGCAAGCCCTGTGTTTTTGTTGTTGTATTTATCTCCATTTCCCACCTTAAGTGGGATGGCAGACAGAAGACCTTCCTCAGGCTCATCTCTAGTGAGCTTGGTTTTATGCCCATCCCCCTTTGAGCCTAGTTTAAAGCCCTTTGAATGAGCTCTGCCAGGTCTTCTGTGAGAAGCCTTTTCCCCCTTGGAGACAGATGTATTCAAGTTTTTCAAACAACAATGACAACAGTTATGTACCTTTCAGTGTGTTTTATTGCCAGCTTAGCTCATTCTGAAAACACACCTTTTCAGAACAACAAAAAACACTGCTGACAGACAAGTCTTGAAGAGAATCAATGTCAGGTTGGAAGGGACCTCAGGGATCATCTAGTCCAACTTTTCTAAGTACTACTATAGTTTAAATGAGATGGCTCAGCACCTTGTCAAGCTGAGACTTAAAACTGTCCAATGTAGTGGAATCCATCCCTTCCCTTGGGAGATTATTCCAATGTCTAACTGTTCTCATGGTGAAAAATTTTCTTCTGGAGTCCAATGGGAACCTCCCCAGAAGTAATTTGTGCCCATTACCCCTTGACTTTTCCACGTGACTCCTGCCAACTCGGTGCCAAACCGACACAACAGGGAGTCTCCATCTTCTTGGTAGCCACCCTTTATATACTGGTACATGGTAATAAGGTCTTCCCTAAGCCTTCTCTTCTCAAGGCTGAACAAGCCCAGTTCTCTCAGCCCCTCCTCATATGGCAGGTCCTCCAGCCCTCTGATCATCCTTGTGGCCCTTTTCTGGACCCTCTCCAGCTTGTCTGCATCTTTTTTATATAGCAGGGGCTAAAACCGAACGTAATACTCCAGGTGTGGTCTGACAAGCGTCAAGTAGAGCGGGGTGATGACTTCTCTATCTGTGCTGGTGATGCCCTTGTTGATGCAGCCCAGCATCCTGTTGGTTTCTTTGCCACTGCAGCTCACTCTTCATTCATGGTGAGCCTGTTACCCACCAAGGCCCCCAGGTCCCTTTCCACAGGGCTGCTCTCCAGCCAGGTGGATCCCAGTCTGAACTGTGCTCCTGGGTTAGGTGTTCCCAGGTGCAGGACCTTACACTTCTCCCCATTGAACTTCATAAGGTTCCTGCTGGCCCACTTGTCCAGCCTGTCTAGGTCTTTCTGGAGGGTGGCTCTCCCTTCTAGAGTAAAGTTTATAGCTCTGTGCTGTAAACACACCTGTCAGGTACTATTAAAATAAATCACCAGATTACTAAAAATTTGCAGAAGTATAGAATAAATACATATGGCAAGTATTAATAAAGGTAATCCAATCTTATAATTACAAGTGTAATTTAATTTAGTTGTTTTACATAACTTTTAGAACGTGCAACTTCCTTATCTGCAGACTCCTAAGAAGGCAACTGTTCACTTGCTGATTAGCAACCTTGTATTGCATGCAACAACAGCAGCAGAGCTTTTAGAATCTTTTTTTTGAAATACTGGAAAAAACTGGGGAATGATTTGCCTGAGACTTAGATCCCTAAAAATGAGTATGTAAGACACTTTACACAGAGCAGTCCAAGTTCTCAAATCCCACAACTGTGCCTAGTCAGACATCACTAAAGTTATGGTCCCTGCATGTATTGACACCTTAACAATAAAAATATTGATAGATTATTTGACCAATTACAAGTTTAGAAGTGTGGCATTACATTTAGAATGTTATTTAGGTCAGACGTTGTATTTTCAGTAGTGTAAGTGTAGCTATCACAAAATGACAGGAATTTTTCAGACAGTAAGAACTGAAAATACTTCGTAAACATATCCTACAGTCACAATGTTCTTTATTATTTTAAGAGCAGTCTTACTGCTATTGCTGGATTTATCCTTCTTAAGTTTCATTAAACAGGGCTACCAAACCATTAACAGGACTACTGGACAACAAATTAAAAAAAATAAATTAAAACAATTTTCAACTGCATGGTCTAAAAAAAGAAAGCTACCCTGAAACTCAGATGTACAACAGACACCCTTTCAAGATTTGTATCAGGAGGGTCAGTACTGATCTGACATCAATAAGTACATGTCATCTGGAGTTAGCTACATTATAATCACTAATACTGTACATGATGGTCTCTTTGCAGGAGGTGGGGGTATTCACTAAGAGCCAGGGTATCCAACAGGGTGCGAGAAGAGACTTGATGACATTTTTCCATCTTTTCCTGACACAAGTTCTTCCATGCTCTGCTTTTGGTAGTAGGGCATAGGGGACACTCTCCAGTTGCTACTGTACAAACAGGATGCTGAAGGCCATCACAACACAGCACACAGCCACGTAGGGGCTCTTCCGTTCACCTAGGGGAAGGGAAAGAACCCAAAACCAAACAAAAATTCAGGCATGACTAAACAGATCTAGACTACTCCTAGCCTAACATGGCTTACTCTAAACCATTTTTTCTGAGATGCAGTTTCCAGGAAAACATAAAAAAAACCAACTCAAAAAGCACAGTGCTGCTATCTCTTAGTGCCAAAGACAGTTGGGAGGCATGCATCAGAAATCTCATCAGGACAAATCTTTTACTGGGCTACCACTGCTCAAAAGCTGTTTCGTGTCAGCTAGGAAGAGGTGTACCTCAATGCTGTCTGGCCATGACAACTGCTAGGTGCAGTGTGCATCTTCTGTGCATGGTGTCATGTGAGAGCCAGCTAACTGGCTGGGGAGTTCACAGTGGCCCAGACAAGGCCAGATGCCTGTCTTTTTTCTTTGCTAGAAAGACATACAACATTGTTAGCATGTGGAGAGGGTCTGATGCACAGATTTTCAGGTTAGTGATAAAAATGGCCAGCAGATTACACAAGTTGCACAGACACATCTATTTCATACTCTTTCAAATTAGTGCTACAGTTTTCCATGGCAGACCATGGATGAAAGTTAATTTTATTCCATTAATAGACACACTTGGTGGCAAAGGCAACAGAGAGAGATTCTATTCCCATTGATTTGGTCCAGAACAAAATGTTACAGAGCTCTTTTGTTCACCAAATAAACTATGAAAAACAAATAATCTTATGTGGGGAAATATAACACAATCAGGGGAATATTAGTAATGTTAATCAGACTGCTACCTATTTATATAGGCACTTCCTCCATTTAATTTGCCAGGTGTTTTTACCCTTCTAGTTAAGAATTACACTTCATGAATCTACTGGCTTCTCTCTAGAGAGCAGAGTCCCCTACACAATGGTACTTCCAGCCTACAAAACTGTCAGGAAGTGTTAACACAGCAATGACTCTTTAAAGTTGCTCTTTTTTAAGCATTCAGAAGCACAGAAACGGAGCTGGAGCTGCTTGCTTTAAACAAAGTTCAATTTCCTTCTGCTGTGCAAGGTCTTTTGTCTTGCTATGAACAATCTTTTCTGAGATGCAGTTTTCAGAGAACCATTAAAGAAAAAAAACTGCCAAGGCTCCCAAGTCTAGCATTAAAGAATAATCCTCAAAAAAAGAAGTCTCTTTTACCAGCAGGACCTTCAATCACGGGAGGAATAAACTTTCCATAGCAAAATAAAAATAAAATACTTGTAGTGGCACCTCCCATAATCAGGAGTGCCTGCCACAGTGACATTACAAGATGTTGCCATGATCTGGCATATATTTAATTTAATTTCAAATAACTGAATGAATGAATGTCTGCAGTTTCACATCTGTTTAGAATAAATTTTTGAGGAAGTCCGCCTCCTACAGTTTACAGTATTACAATTTTCATATGGGTTATACTTTCCTGCTCTTAATTTTCTTAAAAGAGAGATCACCATGTGGTGGGATTAAACATCATTTTGCACAACTTTGTAAATATGCAACCACTTGCTGTTTATTAAAATCTTATGCACATCTGAAAAGGTTGTTTAAACATACTGGGCATGTTAAATGTAAAGGAAGCCAATAGGCATTTTTGTATTTAAAAGCCTAGACTTTCTACATGCCTTTGTGATTAACACAGATAAAATGACAGGAATCATCTTCAAAGTCCATGTGCCATACTGAGGATATGATACTGTTATGCAAGGAATCACACAGGAGGAAAGTCAATGCTACCTCCCCATCTGTTCATCTAAAATAAAGTCACATTGGACCACTCTAGATGTAAGTTGAAAAGAAATTAAGTGTTTTACATGGCAAAAAAAAGAACACAAAAAGGAAGCAGTTCAGTATGGAGCACAAGAGTGCATGCATTATCTTGGATTCAGCAAAGGCAAACATGTTAATGTTAGTACATGATGGGAAAACTAGACCATACTCCAGATGAACTGCAGTTCTTAACTTTATCAAGTTGACAGGGACCTCGTAAAAACTCTTGTGTGCTCTTTTTTTGACTGTTTGCTGTACACAGCTTTTAGAAACAATATGCTTGCACTTAATTAATTAAAAAGAAGATGGTAAAGTCAGGTGTTCTCTTCAACTTTGAACAAACCTTAACAGAGCTGAATTTTTACATTTGTTTTTGCTGGTTCATTTCTGACAGCTGCCACCTTGCCAGTGTCTTTCAATTATAATATTAAAATTGGTTCTGCTACATCTAATTAGGACAATATCTGCAATCATTTTAAGAACGGGTCTTCACAAAACCTGGTCTCTGTGTCAGTGTTTTTTTGACATACAGAAGTATGTATGTCATGTCCCTTTCAAAGCTTGAGAATACAGAAAAGGGAAGCACACAATTTTCCTTTAGGTTCAATGGCAAGTAGGAAGACCTAGAATTACAAGTTCAATGTTTCTGCTCTGCATTAACAATGCAATTTGAAGAACACTGTTTTGATGAGGGATTTGTAATTCTGGATATACCTCAACGCTAAGACTGAATTTATGTTGCATATTCCAATTTCCTCTTCAAAATAAACTCAGAATAAGGATTAAAACCAATATAAATATGAATGTTATGGGAACATGTCTAAAATCAGATAGAGCTGATTAGCCTCCATACAGATGCCACTTCACATCAACAGCTTTGTGAAATTCGAAAGTGCACAGAAGGTAACTAAAAAAAGGAGAGAAAAAAGACACTTGTGGCTAAACAGAACCTTACTGCATTATGAATTCCATGTTGTTTTATTACTATAAGGTACATATCTGGCTTTTGTCAGTAGTCCATTAGAATTTCAAGTAGACAGCTGTTTATAAAGAATAATATAAAAATAAATCCATGATTAAGAAGTACGTCCTTGGTTATTTCTCACAGTAAAAACTGCAAAAGATTGTTGCAAATATAACATCACACATATGAATTTACATTAGAAAATGCAGGTTTCCATGATGATAAGTGGGTCAGTCATATGCTGCTCCCCCCACCCCTCCAATTCATGGAGGTAAAAATCTGCATGTTTTTAAGATAATGTATGAGAATGGGGTCTGATTGCTACAAGGAAAAATTATCCAAAGAAATAATGCATACTTTAGAAAAAGCACTGGTCTTAAAGATTTCAAAGGAAAAAAAAATAAATTACCAATTCTGGCGCATTTCCAGAATATTCCCAATAGTCTGTAAAGATAAAAAAAAAAATTCATTAGGCACTTGATTCATTGAAATAATTTAAGTAAACTGTTTTTTCTTTCTTCTAAGCTAAAACAATCAAAAAACCCTGTAGTTTGTCAACTTGACACTATTCTCAAGATCAGAAAACACCAGATACCTGCACAGAGGGGTACAGGCTATGAACTAGACAAATGGCAAAGTTCTTTCTAAGTCTAGCAAGGTTTTTTTGCATGCAAGAAAACAAAGATGCATTTATTCAGTCTGTGTTCCAAATCTAAAGATCTCATCAGGATTCTACATTTAACCACCCCAGGACAGAAATAAAACATAAGTAGAAAAATAATGGAGTAGGAAAAACCAACAGGCCTCAATTTTATTACTTTTGATGTTATGAATTTGAAACAAGTTTTCTTGCAGGTATGAGAGATGATAAACTGTGAGTACTTTAATGCTTTGTAGTCTCTCTTTTGTATTTCTCTTAGCAATGGTAGATAAAAATGCCCTTTCTAGCAGAGCACACACGTAAGTATGTGTGTATCAGTATTCTCTGATAGAGAATACCCGCATTGAAAAAAGTAAAAAACCAATTATTCAGGTTTGTTTTTATTCTTTTACCAAGGTTTACCTCACTTTTGCCTCTAATGCTGCTTGCCCAGAACATTAATTCTCACAACAAAGGAGAAAAGCAGCATTCAACTATTCAGAGCAGACCCAGAGGGATGTACCTGCATGTAGGCAACAAATGTACCATTTCTCTGTGTAACTAAAATAATCTCATACTCACTGCTCAAGAGAAACAAGCACAGGGATTGCTTTAGAATTTGAGGAGGAAGAGGGGAAGAAATACAGAAGCATCCTGAACTAGAAGCCAGCTTTCCCCCTTTCAAAAGTTGTTCAAAACTGTGTTGAAGGTTTGTCTCTATGAAGGTTTCCTTAGTAATGTGACTGGTTGCAATGCAGTAAAAACATCTGGATTCAACTATATTGTCTATTTGCAGAGTTATGGACAAAAAAAAAGAAACTTAATTATTTTTCTCCTTCTCCTGATATGTTTATCAGCAGTAACTTCAGTCTACATTATTTGTGGGGTTGTATATACTACCTGCTGTGATGGCAGTTCTCCAAGTGCTCTCCCACAGCGCTCTGAACCCATACCCACCATGGTTTTGATTATCTGTCTTCCTCCTATCTTGGGCTCTAGCATTTGCCTGTTTTTTCCCTGCTTAAATTCAGACAGATAGTTTTGGGCCACTCCTGAATGCTTCAGCAGTCAACATAGCCTGCATTTTTAAAAAATATTTTCTGCACATCTTCGTATTTCATGGTCACTTTTATGGTCTTAATTCACTTCAGCATTAATTCCTGTTTCCATTTAGCAGCCTCCTCTTTATTTCTGAAACAAAGGTCTGGTGTTGGGCAGGTAAGAAGCAAGTGTTCCTAGAGGTAGCAACTGACTGAGGTTTTCAAATTAAAAGTGAAATGCTTTTTGACTGATGTACCTTTTTCTGACCAACTTATTGTGAACAGCATTGTCATTTTTAGAAAACAGTATTTTTCATTTCTGCTTTAGATAATTTTACCTCCAGCCAAAAGCTTATCTTTTCTCCTTTTATATAGTTGCACAAGCAGAAGTAATAATCCCTGCATGCAGACCATCAAAATTTTCCAGTCTAAAAGGTCAGACAGCAACCTAAAGACATCTAAAAGGGCATTAATGTGTAAATCTTATAGAGCAAAACAAACAGCCCCATAGTACTGTATACATGGCACTTGAGACACTCAAAACTGCTGTTACTCTCTGCAAAACTAAGATTTATTGATTGCATGTAGCAAAATCAACACAAAAACTCTCACTGCCCATCTGATGCTGCTACGTCTCAAAAACTTGCCCAGGAACTCAAGGAAATAAAACATCATTGTCCTTTTCACATGCCTATTTGAAGAATCTTACCCGGGAAAAAGAATATTAAATCCTTTGGGCAATCTATTAAATTTGCCTCAAAACCTCAGCAAGTGTATTTATTTGCCTTCTCAGGTTTTTTTGGACCATATGTAACAATGTAAAGTTATAAATGAAGTATTGTACGCTGTCCCCCACACTAGAAAACTCCTTTTTTTTGCTGAAAATATGGATCTATCTTTCTGATGAGGGAGGTAAGAAACAGCTACAACATGAGTTTCATCAGCTACACTTTTGGCATTTAACAATTTATGAACTTAAATTCACCACTGACAGGAGGACTGACGAGTCTTCCAACAGATAACAACAGTGTATTTTTTAAATGCTTGTGCTGCTATTGGAACAGCTCAGTACATCTGTTTGCCCACACAGTCTGCTGTTGAGCAAAAGCAAATTGAAATCTAGACCTTCTAAACAGCTATAATCACAGCCTCTGAATGAACTGGGGGGCTCACACTGGAAGAAAAGCCTGTGCAGGCCTCCTGCTCTTCTGAATTTTTATATTGCTGTTCATCTTGGGTCTACAACATGCATCTCCAAGTCAAAACCTGTCTGACTATTACAGAAATGATGCTGCCCTGAATGAATCTGCTCCAAAATAATTCCTCCTGAAGCAACTACTCAAATGAAATGCACTTCCTTATTCTCCCCTTCATGTTCATCTTCATCCTTGTTTTGATGCAGGTGAAATGCATCAGTCTGGCTTGCATCCTTGCTCTTTTCTGGCAGTCCCAAGTCACATGTGCATGAGCTGCTGCGCATTCCTGGCTTTCAGTGTTATGTTAAAAGCACTGATCATTAAAGTGGTGTTGGTTATCTGCAGAACAAAAAAACCCCTCAAAATAGAACCTAGTTAAGGTGAGAATGGATTAGTTAGGCTTCAAACTTCGGCTACTAGACTGGGAACGCTGAAAACGCAGCTGCCACGTGTTTACCAGGACAACCCCACTGCCACTGCAGGTGGGAGTGTGAGAGAGACTTCACTGCAGGGCTTGTAGCAAGTCAAAGGAAATCTCTGCTGCATATACACGAACATATCTTTCTGGTTAGCAGGGAGGAGAGAACCATGTTGTGGTCTCCTCCAGCTAGCACGAAACAGTAAATCTTCACTTGCTTTCCCAACCTTGAGTTCTATTGCTCAGGACAAAGCACATGGAAACACTCAAGCCACATCAGGGAAAATGAAGGTTTGAATTCTGTTTGGCTTGGTAGGAAAAAGACACATTTTGGCAGGATTCAAGGGCATGAAATACAATGTTATGAGGATGGGTGACATCACTTTGCAACACAGTCTCTCAACCAACACAAACATGTTTCTCTACTCACCACCAACAGATTTAAATGTTCACCAAAGTTACCACTCACTTAATCAGAAATACGGTGAATAACTATCAACATTTCTCCTCTCTGACACTTCAATATTTTATTGCTACTTTTTTATGCTATTACTTTGGAGCAGGAATAATGAGGTAAGATCATCTCTGTGGTAAAATGAAATATCACTAGAATTTACTTTATCCAGTATGTCTAGACATTTCCATTTGAGCATGGAATATGTTAGTGAAGAGGGACAGACAGGGGTTTAACAGCGTATGAGCTCCATGTAAACATCTACCATTCAGGAAACAAATTTCATTGCTTCCAGGCCAATGTTTCCAGTACAAAGTAGTCTACATACATATATATAAAACAAAAATAAAATAGTATGTCCAACATCTATATAAATACAAACCTACAGATCAAACGCCCAACTCCTCCACTGTGTCAGCACCCTTTGAAAACATTTTATGAAGAGAGTTCTATTGTACTCCAGACAGATTTGCCTCAAGAATAAACAGAGTAGCTCCAGATTAAAGGAAATACTCCTTGCCAAGAACAGCACTAAAATTTTAATCAGTAAAATAAATATTCTTACTCCTTACTGTGTATACCTCATTGACTATTGTGTTATCTTTGACTAGCAGACGCCCAAGTTCCCCCCACCCTCCCTCAGTCCTTCATGAAGTCATCCTTTCTTTCCATCTTTACTTCTATCAAAAGAAATCTCTCATGTCAGTGACAACCCCATGGCCCCCTATGAAAGGACACAAGCATTTTCATGTTAGAACTCCAACCTGAAAAAAAGCTTGTCTACTGTGGGTATCTTACACTGCTAGAAGAAAACCTGTGTGATAAAATGGCAAGTCCAGAGATTAATTGCAACACAGGTTTTCAGAAGACAAACATGCAGTCGTTGTTAAGTCTACTTAAAACTTGACATTTTTTGTGAAAATTAAATGCAGGAAGTGACAGAGGATACTTAGGGGGAAAAACCCCAACATTTTCTTTAACAGCAAATGATCTAATGGAAAAAAAAGTTAAACGCCCAGTGCCCAAGAGTCTGCTTTTTTCCAACTACAATTACCTCCTACCTCTATAAATATTATATCCTTTGTATTAACCTTAGGTGACAGTATTGTTGAAATACTACAGACTGCCTCAGTGGTTTCTAGATCAAAATTCCTGTTAGTTTAAAACCACAGCATACTGCTGATTGCACCTAACACCCAGTTACATTCTTTGCTAGCACAATGAAAACAGGTAAGCCAAAAGATGAATGGGCATTAACAGCTTAAGTGAGGCCCAGATTTGGCTCTGTGGCTGTCTCCATTTCCCACCATCCCAAAAAATGTGCTGCTGACCAGGCAGGGAAGAACTAACTTGCAGCAGTACTGGGCCTGCAACATTAAACACGGTGCAGCAGAACAAGGAACACAAAGGAGAAAAACACTGGTCACCTAGGAACATGTACTTCAGGAATAGAAGTGAGAGATGAAGTTATAGTGACCCAAAAAATTATAACCAGGTTTTGCAGAAGCTTGCGAAAAACTTTTCTACAAATTCCTTAGAGAATTTTAAACAAATATTTAAAGAGACCACAGGTAAGGAGAGTGGTGATTATTTTAATATAGTTTGAATTTTTTTAGTTGCAGAACGTTGCAGAAGATGTGTTTCAAACTAGTACCTCCAAAATGCCTATTCTGAAAACAAAGAGACAACTTCTGTTGTTAATGTTTTTTTATCCAGACTTAAGAATAAAAAAAAAATAATAAAAAATTACAGTGATAGCTGTGTGTAGAAAAACATTTGCTTTCTGTCATTCATGTCTGTATCTTTAATAACATCTAGTGAGGAAGTTGCAAGTCTAAACAATAACTAATAAAGCAATACTAGCTGGCTTTGTTAATTAATTAATTCTTACTAAAAAACAGCAACCAAGTGTTTGCAATTACCTTATTGCCTTCCTTTGTAATGTATAAACTGAAGGCCCTTCTCTTTAAATAACAGAGAAATTTTTCAAAATAGAATTTGTATTATCATGTATCATTGGCAGATACTAAGACTAAAGCATTGTGGTTATATCCAAACAGCTCATGCATTTTGGAAATGCTCAGGCTACATACCCGGTTTTATTTCTGTCCAGTAAGCTGGGAGCCAAGGATCTGATATAGGCACAGGTACATATCAGCAGCAGGATTACCGTCAGTAGGCTCTGAAAGTTGAAGATGGCAGACTGCAGAAGAAAATCAGAACAGAAAAATTACGCCTTTGCAGTGCAAAAGATCCCCTAAACAATACCCATTAAAAACAAAAATCAAACTGACAATCCCAGTGAGCCAGAATGTCTTTTAACAGCTCATTGTACACGATAGTGCAAAACCAGTTTTTTTACTTTGCAATTAATCCCAAGAAGGGTAGAGACAAACGGTGACCTTACACAGTTTTACTCCCAGACACCTATTCCAAAGTCAGTCTGTGGAAAGCCATCAGCAGCAGAAGAAGAGTTACAGAAAACAGATGTTCCCTCTCGGCCAAGAATAAGTGTAACTGCAGTTCACATCAATGGAATATGGTGGTGTGGTGAAGGTGAAGAGTATTTGACAACTAAACCAGCAGCACCAAGACAGAGAATAAAAAGAAATATGTAGAAGGATTATTAATATACTGCTCTATGAAGACTATACCCAAAATTCAACAGATTTGAAGAAATACACAAAATGAAACACACCTGAACTATGAAAAGATAACTGAATACTTTTATTTTCAAATTATCTTTTGATGTTGAGTCTAAAAACGTTTTTACTATAAATGCGTTTTCAGAAGAGTTAATTATATGAAAAATGTTGGACAAATGAAGGAATTGCCTTAGGATGGAGACTAATCAAGACAGTAAAACCAATCTGTCTACTGGCAGTAAGAAGAAACAATTTTTGAAAAACTGCTATAATATTTGGCTATTTGGTAAACTTTAAAATGTCAGTAAAATGCAGTAAGTGCATTACACAAGCTTTTTTTTTTTTAAACTAAGGTTGAGACTTGTGTGGCCAACATGTTCTTTAATCATTAACTTATAAGCAACTATCATTGCTTATGTGAAGCAATCTTTTCCAGAAGCACAAAGATTATGGAAGAAGGTATTTCTGTAAGGACTGCTGTAACTCTACAATCAAGCATAAAATCTGGAATAAAGATGGCTGATGCTGATTTCCAGCAAGTGCCACATCACCATTACAACAAATAATGCATTAGCAAGATTGTTTTTTTCCAATATGTTCACTGGAATTTTTTGTAGCAATATTTCCCTATTAGTCCTTGTGATTTGTAGTTTCGAATAATTCGTCCCAAATCTGAAACTTCAATTCTTCTTACAATGCAAATACAATTTGAAAACAATCCAGCAGCATGAAGCTGCAGTTTTATTGTTTCTGGGTTTGTTTGTTTTTTTAACTTAGCATGTTTTAATGGATATTTTAGTCAACACCAGGTAGTATAACTGCAGTTAAGTAACTGCTTAAACAGCCTTATTTTCTCTTTGCTCAGCTACACGCATTTGCAACTCCCATTTAGTCTGAACTCCAAAAAAATGGCAAAGCCAATACCATAAATATTCTCTCAGTTCTGCAGTTTTGATTAATTTGTGTCTAAGTATCTCATATTTTTTCTACTGCTCAACCCAGAAGTCTGAGTAGTAGTATTTAATTAAGTGTAAATACTTAGCACTTAGGAAGGGGTATTACATTGTAGCTTCATTCTTCAAGCAGAACTGGTGGGATTTAGGAGCACACCAGAGCTTCCATTTCCACAGCGTGAGGCACAGCTCTGTTGATCTATGCACTTTCCTCCCATGTCACATAATTCTAGTATTTCAAGGCTCCAATTTCTCTAAATAATTACGGATAATTATAAAAGAAAATCACAATAGTTCAGCTCAGAATTGCACTAATAGCAAATTAAGAGAGAAAAATGAGAAGCTCTAGTAAGAGCAAAGCCATTGGAACATCCACAGCCCTTCTCATACTGAGATCTAAAACCTCATAACAACTGCCTAAACACATGCATTAGACAGGGCTAGATATACAAGAAATTTAAATGTTTAAGTTAATGGGATCCAACAGACCACTCCTGCATGGGGAGATACCCGTAAAGAAACAACAGCACAGAGAGGCTCAAGGAGCCTCTGCAGCCTGTATGAGAGATTTCAGCATCCCCGAGGGCATGTCCTCAAAGGCAGCAGTAGCCACTGCAGTGGGTGTGCTACTCTCTCTCCTTTACTTCTGCCCAAGCAGGAGCCCTCTTGCACCTGCCCTCCTTCTGCAGCAACAAAATTCCCAAGCCAGTTTCCTCATTTCTCCTGCCCTTTCTATAACAACAGCCTGAGAGATAGACCAGGGACAGGCTGAAAATGTGATTATAAGGATGCAGAGAGAAAGTAGGCAGTGGAGAAAGGCAAAGAGTAAATGTCAACTACATGCAGCAGCTGACATGCAGGAAGGTTTCTGGGATGAGAAAGAACATTGAGAGGGGGCATTACATTAGTGGAGAAGTGATCCAGCACCCAAAGACAGCCGTCAGGTGCTCAAGGTGAGGCTACCTGCTTTTCTCCCAAGCCACAGCATTTGCTAAATCATGTTTCGTGTAGTATTTCAGCTTAGCTAGCCAAGTCATCATTTCTGTTCTCCTGTGTCATAAATAATGGAGAGATTATTCACAAAGGACAAAACACTCCCGTTACTATCAGTAGACTCTGGCCTTTTTATTAGGCACAAGCTTTTGCCAACTTCAGAAACCAGGAAACTCTCAATGTGCCCCAGAGGCAACTCTTACAACCCAAGAGAGGCTCCTGTGGGTCTAGGAACACAACAGGGCCGGATCCAGGAGTGGCTGCCTCTCAGCAAACCAAGATACTCCTATCAACTGATTAATTTGATCAGTCCTCCGGGAGAGACAGCTGTTCTTGGTATCTCACAGTGCAGTGCCTGCCAGAGCTCGGTTCCCATGAATTCCTGCAAGCTTTCTCCTGCAGCTGCTTCCCAAGAAGGCTGGCAGTGTCAGGTACTTCAACATACAAAAATGGCAGCAGGGCACAATTGCTTCTTCTTAAGCAGGGACTGTAAATGTATACTCATGAAATGTGGTATTAGTCAATCAGTAGGGGCAGTACATAATTGTTCTTTGTTGGGCTCTTCATGTGTTTCTCCAGATATGCAGCACAAGGCATCACTGTAACTACAGACACCATTCCACTAAAACATCCTCTGAATTATACCTTTATCTATATAGTTACTTTAAAAAGACAGACTTGCATATTTTAAAATTTGTCAACAACTTTAAACTGGAAACAAAAATTTATTTCTGAAGTGGATGGCTTCACATTTCACATCCAAACTACTTCTTACAGTCCGGATGAATTTATAGAAAAGGGCAATTTACATCCAGCTGCTTGAACTGATGTAATTAAAAGCTGCTGTAAGAGCCATACGTTACTTGGAACCCTTTTAACAAATACTGCCTTCACATCCCAAGCTATTTGGAAAATACTACAATGTAGGTGGGTTGCAGTTCATCTGGTTAAACAGTGTTCCTCTGATCCAAAAGTAATAAATCAATATTTTTAAAATGTCTTGACCAACTTAATGTACATCCTGTGAGCCTCATTCCCATTGTTAAGAAATTTCAGCACGTAGAGAAATCGATGCTAATTTTTAGGCTGTGTCCACATGCTGATGAAAAGACAGCTAATTTCCACAGACTCAGACTGCAAATGCAGGAAAGAATCAGCACTGGTACTTTATTGTTGTTTTAGACAGTGCAAGCTGTGGCTTTAATCTCACATGCTGAAATTTCTACATTTGCATTTGGCACGTTTCTGACATGGTGGAAACACCTTAGTAGTCATATTCTATGTTACTCAGGTAATTACACTTTTTCTCCCCTCCCTTCCGTGTGTGCTGTCTCCAGGTAGTTGTGGAGCACTACCACATCACCTGCAGCACTAAGGAGGCATTGTATTCAGCAGAACTTGCAAGAGCAAGTTTTTTCTTAAGCTTTAGAAATTTAAGACCATGGATTTTTGCTTTGAGAGCTACATGCCCAAAGGCTCTTTTAAATCCTTCCCAAAATTAAAGCTTAAAAAAACGCCTAAGTATTATTTCCCTGATCATATCGTACCTTAGTAAAAATAGTTCCATATAATATACTTTAGAAATAAAGAATGAATATTCTTTAATGTGTTCAGATTAGCAGTGGTGACATGTATTAGAAATATTCTTGCCAATATATGGTAGTTAGAAGACCAAAGTTACAGCTAGAGACATGTAAATGTATTCCCACCCAAATCCTCATCTGAACAGTGTAGCTGTCAGCACGGGGGATACTGGGGCAAAACAGGGAGTTAGAAGGAAAGAAACTGTCTTCCAGTTGCCCCTGGAAGATACCATCGGTGAATCTGCTAAAATGCAGGAGATGGTGTGACAGGTCCTTTTCTGGGGTGAAGAGAGAGGGAAGGAGGAGCTTGCAGATAGAGCAAAAAATAAATATATGGAATAGTACATGGTAATTTAAGTGTTTAATATACTTTACTAAGTGTTAATTTAGCATGAAAAGATTTCTGTGTGGCTGAGAAATGGAATCCTAATGGGCCATAACATTTGCACAGCCCCTGTCAACCTGATTATAGACAATGTTGTCACTTCTGCAATTCAGCTGGCATTAAATTTACTACACTTGGGGAGAATAAAAAAAAAAAGAAGAGGCAGCTCAGAGCTTTGGCTATCAGCAACTCTTGCACTTTGTAAGAGTATTTAATTCAATCTGCTGAAAGGAAGGGCACACTCTGATGACTGCCTAATTTTTTAGGCAATGTGTATTCAGCCTCATTCAGCCTCAGCAGATATAACCATAATAAATGCACCGATCCTAATCTTTTTTCTACAGCGAAATTAACAGCCATAGCCAAGAGTTCACGTGGTATCTGTCTCTGTACTTCTTACTCACTCCATCTCTCCTACATTCTCTCATTAAGATACTGTTTTCTTACATGTGTTTGCAGACAGCACCACAGAATTATGAACCACTTAATGATGCAACCCTTGGACCACACTATAATGAATTACAGCGCTAATTTTGATGCAACTATACGTGTCATGGAAGGACCCACTGAATTTCCCCTTGTCTCATACACTTAAATTTAAAATAAACCCCCTGATACCACAGTTCTAGAGGAAAACAACATGTAGGTGGAGAATATAAACCCCACACTGTCATCCCCCTGGGTTGGTAGAAGTCTAAACAAAAAGGTCTCCCAGTTTATCTCAACAGATTTAACACTAAAACCAAAACTTAGTATTTCCTAGACTTTCAGTATTCACAAAATCTATATATCTGATTGCAGCATGACCATTATTTAATCTGTGTGTGCACTATAAAAAGAGAGACCAGGGCAGTGCCAGCAAGTTGTTAAAACTTCACCCCACAGTAACCTGTATAATAATCAATTTACATGGACAACCACAGATAAATTACTGGAATATTCTAAGGAAATTATAACCTTATTTGTATAATATGGCGCAGAATACAGTCTTTCTAGAAGTTGTTTTGTTTTCCTGTACAATATTATAAAATTGATGGATGATTATGTTCTCCAGAACCAAAGAAACAAATGCTGATATCTGACTGTTAAGCTGCCTTTCTCATATTAAAATGTGAGCAAGACCTTAAAATGTAGTTAGACAAGGGCTGATAAAAATGCATAAGCCTACATTAAAATAGTAATGCAGGCTTAAAACCCCATCACAGAAAAGTGAAATCAATCTACGAAATTCTAATAAAGAGGTCCTTAAAAAGTTAAAAGAGAAAATGCCTATTATCTGAGCTTCCATTAGGTGCTGCAATTCTTATTTTCCCACTCTAAATTTAATGTTTTGTAGAAAAATATAAAAAAGAAGAGAATAGGAACTAAAACATGTAGGACTACTCCCAACCTGAGGGTCAAAGCAATTGCTAAAAAGTTATTAGAACATGCACATAATGATACTGTTTTCAAACCTATTCCAAAACAATTTGTTTACCCACTACTGCCAAATGTAATCTAATAAAAATGAATAGAAAATAAACATGTGTAAAATAGGCATGCTTATTTAGAAATATTAAAAAAAATAAAAAAAAATCTTGCAAATCAATTAAGTTTGAAGTGATTAATGGCAAAACTACACTGAATAAGTAAGTCAGAGGTGTTTAGACAAAACTGCTTGTATGAGCTTAGTAAGTATCCAAATACCATCAAGGTAGAAGTTACTGGTTGCTCCAACATGAATAGGGTTTTTAGTTTAAGTTGACTGCACATTCATCCCAGTATTTAGTTTCCAAGGAACTGAAGTACAATATTTAACACTCATTGACATTCCTGTCTAAAATACCTATTTTTACATTTATAAAATTTAGGTTAAGGCTTGATTAGAGTAATAGGGAAATTTTCCCTTATACACTCCTTGAAGAATTATGTTGTCTAATTAAAATGACAAGGACAGCATGTAGGAACTAATACGTATTGTTTTCGGTCAACTGAAGACTAACACATCTGTTCAAAACAATAACCAATCTCTTTAAACAATTAAATAATGAATTAACAGATGAACACAGTTGTCCTCTCCTGCAAAAGCTCTCTTAACTTTAACAGGTTTAGTTTTTTCACTGCAATTCAAATTCACAGACCAACACTGAAATGACACCTCAAGGTGACAATGCTGAAAATTCCTTGCTCAACTCAACTCCCTTCTGCTTTCCAACAACACCTAGACAACAGTTTCAGAACTGAACTCTTAGTATAAGCAGCTAGCAGATGTAGCATTTCACCAATCTTCCAATGAGAAGCAAAGTGAAAGTTACAAAATTAAGCTTTTTTTATCAGGGTTACAGTAACACATAGGTGTATATGATCGTATATTCAGTCGACATAGACTTAAGTTAGATCAGGCAGCAAAAGCACATGACATCTTTTCTTCCATGTCTTCTTTGCAGATTATATAGTCTGCAATTCTACAAAGATCCCTTCTCTGCTCTCTTCCCCCACTGGATAATAGGAATAATTTCTATAATCTTCTTTCAGGATGCTGAAGCCAAGTATGTTCTCCAGAGTAACACAGGGAATGTAATGGTACTTTCTGGAACTATAAACAGAGTAGGTGATATTCAGCCATTGCCAGAGAGGTCTCTAAAATGACACAAATCTTGATTTGTAGCTCTTTTGCCTTTCCTGCCCTAAAAATCTGTACATTAGTCAAGCAGAAGGAGAAAAATTATCCATATAAAGAAAAAGACGTCTCCTATAATGCGTAAATTCTGGCTTCTCTTGCTGTTCATTGAAGAAGTATGGCCAGTTATAAACTCATACCATTCTTGGGTTTTGGATAACTGAGCGGAATAGTTTCTGTCAAATTACCTAACCCTCCTTCTTAAGTTGCACACCACACTGCTTGGTCTGTTTACCTCAAGGTTACTAAAGAATATTAAGAAAAAGTAAAGACCATGTGTGAATGGGAGAGGTAAGAGTCATTCTAACACGCCAGCACCTTTTTAATCAAATCACATGCTTCCTCTAATAAAAGCAGAGTGTCTAAGTGTGAGTTTGTAAAAATAAAACTGGATATTGCTTCAGCACAACAGGAAAAAAAACACTTGCCTTCCATTTCTCTTAATGTCTCTTACACCCACAGAAAGCCTGTGCAATTCAAAGCTGAACTGCATTCACGAGCATCTCTACAAAAAGCCTAAGAACTTGCTGAGTGCAGTAAAGGGATGGTATGTTCTTCCTAATCTAATGGCTGCACAAAAAGCCTATCTTTTAATTTACCTGAGAATTAAAAAATTCAGTAACATTTTGATGTGTACTAGTTACATACTTTTCTTTGTTCATTAATAGTAGAACCATCTCTTTAAAACGTGAAAAGTAACATAGGTTAAAATGCAATGAAAAGCTCTGCAAAGTCTGATGCCCCATGGTGCTGGGCAGGCCTACAGCACCTCTGCAGGTCTCTTGTTTGGCAGAGCTCAGGTGTGTGGTTCGGATTCTTAACATCTGCAAGGTAGGTAACATTTTTAGCAAGATGCTGGCAGGCTCATCTTTTCCTGGTTTCAAAGTTGCAAATGAAAACTTGGTGAGTTTGCACACCAAGCTCTGTACACCAGCAGAAAAATGTGTTCAATACTTTAGCTATTGCAGTGGATGTGAAGGTCTAATGCTTCAGCCAGACAAAAAAATAAATTGTCACACTGAGCACTTTATGACAACTTCCTGTTTTGTTCTACTGCCAGCAAAATCAGATGACCTGGGTAGTAAAGGCTTCATGAGATGAAAAATCTGTTACTGCAGCTGTAACTCCCTGAAATTCTAATTGCTTCTTACTGAAAAGATTCAATGCCTCATGGCATTATAATACTGACATGCAAGAAGACATCAATCTTTATTCCAAAATAAAATCACAATACAAAGAGATGTATATTTCTATACATTAATGACACCTTAAGACTGTAAGATGAACTAGGAAATATTTTTAATCCTATCTACTTTTTTAAGGCCATGATAAAACCAAAGCTATTAACAAATTTGAATCAGGATTGATTATTCCTTGTAACTTCAATAAGCCAGGCATAAAACTTTCTACTTGGAAGACTCCTGAAAGCTCTGTTGCAGAATAGTGTCTCAGATTCTGGAATGTTTATATCCAAGAGCTTGGTTTGGATCAATATTTACTAATGAATGTTTTTACAACTGGCTACATGAGCATTCCCCTTCCTTCTATAAACACTACTCTAAGACAGAAACAAAGATTGTGACAGAAATGTTTGTCCTCATGGAAAGTTCCCAAATCAAGTTTTCCATAGTAATGTGGGGCTCAAAGTCAGTACTAACCAGAGGGTGAAGCACTCTTCATGAATTCCACAATTCTTTATTTTCTTCACCACCAGATTGCAATTACAGACACAAAACATATTAAGACTTGTTTTGAACATATACTCATGTCTGGCCACAACTGTACAGTTTTGCTATAAAGTGCAGACTGCCCTTCAGTGGGTGAGAGACTCATCATCTTTAATGTAAAATTACCTTAGGCTTCTTCCCTCTTCCCAGCCACCACACCACGTGCGTGTGGCACATGGAAAAGTTTTGTTGAGTTTTCAGATACAAATTTCAAAAGGTGACAGGAAAAACTGACACAATGGTTTGTGAAAGCCAGTAAGCAATAAATTTCCTGCTTTTAAATAAAGCAGCTATGTCATTATACTGCATCCCTTTGGTTTCCAGTAACTTTTTATTCCACTGAGCAGCTTCTACCCACTTTCAAAGCTGTTTTAAGTTAAAACAGTATTTTTTTTTTCTACCCACTCACAGTGATAAGGAAAAAAATAAATACAAGTTGAGCTCTCAGATAAAGGAAGAGAGGCAGCAGCCAGCTAATATACTGATAGCAGCTGTCTGGTCACCCAGCACAAGTTTTGACTTGCCTAGTGAGGTCATGGTAAGGAAGCCCAGGAGACAATGGGATGGGAAATTCCAAGAAATAAAGTCCTTTGGAAATCATGCTTAAAAAATTATGCTATTCACAGAGCTACTGGCTTGTCACAGTTGCAGCTCTTTTTTTTGGAGAAAGAGAACAAACTGGAAGTGTAGCTCTACTCTCTCCCTTTTGCCCATACACAGACAGCAGCTGTTTCCTATCCCACCATCAAGCATGAACTCAAAAGAAAGTGCCATTAACTACAGCTCATGACTGCTAATCCCAGAAAACAATCTTTTATTCTAAATAGCCATGACACCAGAGGTAGCATCATGGAGAACCCAAAGTCCTGGATATGCCATAAGGGTTACTGTTCCCCTCGAGGAAATTCAAACACCACAAGACTAAGGAATCTTACTGTCACCTCCTTTGAAATAAAATCAAGAGAAAAATCTCATTAAAAGATTCTTACTTCAGGTTCCTTGAAACATACAGTGTAAACTCTAACAAGCAACACAGACAAGTGGAGAAAAAATCCTCACAAGTTCTCAAATGCTTACCATAATATTTTTGTATGATACAAACATTAGTGTTAAGTGCTAAGCTGAGCAATGTAAATGTCTCACTGATCTTCACAGTTCTCTTGCCTTTTTTCCACAATCTCAAATCCTTTTAAGTACTATGAAGAACAGGAAGGTGATGCTGTACTTCTACTGTATCTACCTTTTCAAGGCTTTGATTAGAGGTGAAGGCTTCACTTCTCTTTCTTCTCTTGCTTTCTGCATGTGTGTCTTAGATCACCTGAGATAATTTATGCCTCTTACCTTGAAACCCTTTCTTTCACTGTTTGAAGCCACATATTATAACACGTTCATCTAAAAGACCTGCCAAGGAATGCTCAGGTGAGCAACTTCTATTAATTTCCCGTTGGTGACAAGATCTGGAGTCTAGGAACTTTTTTTTAAATGAACCATAAGAAAGTTCAAGAGATATTAATCTCTTAATAAATATGTGGGATAAACAAAGATTCAGTACAGTATACATCACTGCCAATGGATATTAATGGGTAACCTGTCAAGCTCAGGCTGGATGGGGCCCTGAGCAACCTGATCTCATGGGAGCTGTCCCTGTCCACGGCAGGAGGTTTGGAACTGGATGATCTTTAAAGGCCTCTTCTGATCCAAACCACTGTGCAAGTCTAAGAAAGGTTTTGAAAGTGCTCATCTTAAAGCAATTCTGTGTTGAATTAAAAGTCACGTACAAACCTTTATTTATACAGGGAAATATTTTATTTTCTTAGCTATTCCTTTTAATTTTAAAATCCTGTATCTGCACTGCTCATGTAAAAATCTTTCTCAACTAAGGCAAAGATTATGTGACAGCACAGCTCTAACTCTAACCCAAGTACAAATCCTTCATGATTACCTTCTGTACTTAGAATAAAAAGAAGGCAGAAACCATAGAAAACATAACTGGCAATGTTAAGAAGCTTCTATGTCACCTCTGTACAAACCAGTCGTACTTTTCATTAGTAAACAGGCCTAGGCCTCTGGCGCTGTTCCTGAAAAACGGCAGGAATGGCCAACGTAAGGATTCAGCTTACTGCTCAAGAAGAAAGACGTCAAACAACATACCCATTAAATCAGAGTATCAGAAGAAACAGAAATTCTATCCTGACACACAACGCACCGCAGGTCCGGGCAAGGAACGCTGCCTCACGGAAAACGCGGGCTAGGCCGGTACAGACGGAAAACGACTCTGGGGGCGGGGGCAGAAGACCGCAGACACGACCGGTTTGCGGGACTACTACGCCTACTGCTACACAAGGCTTTACGGTGAGACTGGGAAGGCTCCGTTACCGCGGCCTCGCTACCCCGCGGCGCGGCGAAAGCCTCGGCCTCTGAGGGGGGGTTCAAAGGCCCGGATGGGATGTGACAGGCCTCTGGTGCGCCGCCGGGCCCGGGAAGCGTCGCTCGGCAGAGACGCGACTGCCCGGGTGGCGCAGCAGCCGGCAGTGCCGACGGGAGGGGCAAGGGAGGGGCCCGGGGCCGGTCCCGCCGCGACCCCGGAGCGGAGCAGGCGCCCCCCGCCCGCCGCCCGCGCTTACCATGGCGACCCGCTCGCGGCCACATCACACTTCCGGCGGGCGAGGGCGGGGCGAAAGGGCGCCGAGGGGGCGCCTCTTCGGGGCATGGGCAAGGCCGCTGCCGCGATTGGCAGCTGGCGAGGTGGGCTATTGCGATTGGCAGGACCAGCCGGAGGGAGGCGGGACGAAAGGGTGAGCGTGATTCTTATTGGCTGCGTCGCGGCCGCCAGGAGCGCGGACTTTTCGTGCAAGCGGAAGCGGCGGGTGGCGGTGCGGCGGTAGGAGGTAGGTCGGAGCGCCCCGCCCCCTCTGCCGGGAGGGGAGCGGCCGCCGCCGCTCTGGGCAGGCGAGCCAGTGTCTCGACTATCACCGGTGCCCCAGCGCAGCGGGGTCGGGGCGAGCGGGGCCGTGCACTTACCTAACCCCGTATCAGCTGTAGGCCCCTCGAAATGGGGGATGGGGCCCCGCTTCCTCGGGCACATACTGGCCACGGTGTCGCCGGTGCTTGACCGAGGGGTGCGGGGCCCTCAGCTGTCCCGTATAAGTGTTTTTTTTGGGGGGTGTTTGTGGGGTTTTTTTTGTTTGTTTTTTATTTATTTATGTTATTTTCGTGTTTGGTTTTTTTCATTCGTGCTGTCGGTTTCCAACAGGCGACGCCGGGTGTCCGATCGGTGCCCGGCCTTGCCCGCGGCTCGCCGGGAGCGGGCCGGTTGTCTGAGGGGGTGGGAACGCCGGCGGGCCTGGCGGTGGGGCCGCGGCCTGGTGTCCGGGCGGCTCAGGTGCTGAGCCCCTTGCGAGTGAAACATAAAGAACATAAGGAAGGCCTTGATGAGTCTGTTTTCTAACAAGTTACTTTTTATTGCAAAGTCAAGGTGTTCTTAGGGAAAATCCCGGCTGTCTCCGCTTTGGGAGGTGGCTGAGCAGAGGGAATGGGGCAAGGAGAACCTGGCCCTTCTGCTCCTGCCTGGTCTCCTGTGTTTTTGCTCTTGCCCTCTTTTCTCTGCCTGCAGAGGTTTTAATCATTCCTTTTCTGTAAGTGCACTTAACACTTCAGGTAATGTTGAAAGTGAAGGTAGTGTATTTCCTTAACATGACCACAGTATATTTTTCTGTAACTAAGGACAAAGTTACTATAAGAATTAAATGTTCTACATGGCCGGCAGCTTACACTTGCCTGTAAGACAACCCTGTACAACTGAAATCTGTGGTGATTCTTGCATTTGGCATCTGTTTTTGACAGTGCCTGCTCTACCATCAAGCTGTATATACGAAAGGGATACAGTTTAATTTGGGGTTGTGGTGAAAAAGATGTAGCATTTGTTTCTTATACCAGGAGATTGTTTTTTAAGGCATTACCTTTGATCTTGTGAGGGACTTCAGTAAAGTGAAGACCTCATGTGTTCTGACCAGTTCTGTCCAAGATCTTCATCGTGGTTATTTTGTATTTAGAGTAAGGTACTAAGGTGTTGCTGTTTGACAAACCTCTGTTCTGAAGTTCTGTGGACAATTTTCTCCTCCTTTTATGTGTATGCTTCATTATACAGAGCTTGAAAAGCAATAATCCTTTCAAAGATGATGGCATTGTTTTGATGTACCTGTCACTGGAGCCAAATTGTTTTGGTTGTGTGTTGAGTGCAGGACAGGCTTTGCTTTTTCCCTTGGTAAGGGGAAACAAATTTTCATCCTGCCAGAAGAAGTTGGGGTAAAACTTGACATGCTTCCAGAAGTTGCAGTAGGAGGCTGCAGGGTAATTAGGGTATGTGTAAGACATCTTTGTATAGTGGAATCAAGGCAGTATTCTGCTAAAATGGAATACTTCAAGGGAACTGAAACAAACATACACAACCACTTAGAATGCTGTTACAGTCTTCTAAAGAGTAACATCATTAGTAGTAGTGGCTTTGGTAATTACAATTTTGAGTTCTCTTTAGAACTTAAATTTCAGATTCATAATCAACAAAATGACTTGAATATTTTCCAACAGAAGGAGGTGTGGAATTTCAGATGGATTTTCTTGTATAACTCATTTTTGTGTCCTGTGGATTTTAGATATTATATTGTTTTTAGATTTGTTCTTATTTTTCTTGAGATCGTGTAAGTCTAGTAAGGTTCATTAATTTTCAGATTTATCCATTGATTTACTAGGTAATCAGCAACATGCATGGTGATTTTGTAATAATGTGTTCATACTTCTTACTCCTATTGTTTTAGCAAATCACATTCACAGAATCAATTTATTTTATTCATGTGTGAAGGTTTTGGATGAAAAGCGGAATTCAATTAAAATGCAGACAGTTCAAAAACCAGCTTTGTTATCTGGTATAACCTGATGTCACTTTAAAGTATATTTCTAAAGTGAAAGAAGTTACAAGTACAGCCAATGAGCTGTTAAACTCCTAATGGTTACCATGACAGTGTATTTTAGAGACAATAATACTTTTGCACTTGTTTTTGTGCTTCTGAGATACTGGTTTGGTTTTCCTTTTTGGTTTCACTTTTGGTTTCTCAATGTGGATTAGTTACTGAAATTGAAAAATTCTTTCTGTAAGTACAGAGACAGCAGCTTTGTCAGTTCTTGGCCACATTGTGGTCAAGCCTGCTTCCAGGTGGTCATCTAGCTTTCTCTAGTTCAGTAGTTTTGTTTGTAAATGTGCCCTGTGTGAGAAGTTTTATGTACTGTTGTCTACTTTGCTAGTTTCTAGTAAGATCACATACAAAAACCATTGCAGATTTTTTTGCAAAAATGCTTTTTATTTACCCTAGCAATTTAGTTTTCAGGTGAAGTTTCTAACAGTGTCAACTATTGAAAAAAGAATTTTCATTGATTATATGTTGCATTAAAATGCTTTCAGCTGCACATTTTGCTCTTGTGGGAGAAGTGCCATTTGGTCATTAATGGTCTTGTGGCAGCCTTAGTGGCATAATTTAAAAGACAGTGGTCCTAGCATGACAGTGTCTTTGGGGATGCAGCTGTGATACACATGATATTGATTGAAAGATAAGATTTCAGAATGTGGTACTCCAGTTTCCTTTCTGTTTTTTTTTCTCCTGATTAATATATTGTCAGGGAAAACCAGCTACAAGTGGCTGAGATAGCTCTGTTGATAGTGCCTGCAGGAGCTGGCTGGATATGCACTCGTCTGTTGAAATCTTAAATCAGAAGTTTAAACAATTAAATGGAGCAATATTCCAACAGGTAAATAAAACCATATGACGAGTACTGTTTTTCTGTGGTGTTTGTTCTTTTTTAAAGGAGGTTTAATGGTATTGGCTGTGCTTCACAGAACATATGTATTAAGAAATGTTTTAGTACCATGATTCACCAGTGAAGAGATCACATGCTGTTCAGTTGAGTATTAAAGCAGTAGAGCACAGCAAGGCATTTCTGTGTGTATAATGAAAGGTAAAAAAGTGGCTTCAAAGATTGAACTTGTAGATTGTTTTGAAATACAGGAAGAATTATAACGGGACGATGTGAATTGCATGTGGGAGGCTAGGTATTTAGTTTCTGTTAGCTTTCATAAGAAGTAGGAGGGTTGAAAGATAGTTTGGAAGTGTTGCAGGTGGGTGACCAACATGACAGGCACAGCTGTGTAAAACAAGTTTTTGTGTGTAACAAATGTGCATATGGATATATGAAGTAAAATACATTTGCAAATTAGATGTAATATGCTAGTTTGAATGATTGGCAAAAGCAGATAATGCTCTATTTTGGCTTTTATGTCATGTCCACTTCTGTTGTTCTGAGTAGTTTACAAGCTCTTCAGGAGTTATTTTGACATTTATAGTGAAATGCACAGAATAGCATCTCGGATGTACAAGATTATTCTAATGTGTCTGTTGGTGAAGTACTTAAGAACTGAACACAGCAAGTTCCATTTTAAACACTCTTAGGGTACACAAAGCTGTGTAAAGGATTTTCAGAATTGCCTTAGCATTTAAATTCCATTGATTTCAAGCATTTATGTGGACTAAAAACAGTACATCTAAGTCATTACTTAAAACTTGCAAAGCAAAGCTTTTCCATTAAATGTTATTTAAAAAAAACACAAAGCAAACCTAACAAAGTCATATACAACTGAAGGGCTGATGCCATGCTTACTGTGCAACTTAGCAAGGCACTTCACCTTGTTGTGAAAATAAAGTAGTGTTGTGGCCTTGTTGTGCATGATGCAGGTGACTGTAGCCCCTCTTCTGACATACACAATCCAGTGTTGGTGGTGTCTTGTCTTGCCAGCAGGTGTGCAGGAGCCCTGGATAGCTTACAGTGGTCTCTTTTGGCCAATGAACTTCCATTTCAGTATGGATGAGATAATTTAAAATCGTTTACCACGCTACATGTTGGCTTCACTCTAGTTCATGTTACGTGCTTACGTTTATGTAGTGAGCCTTACCAGGACACTTGCTGTTTTGTCTCAGTGCTTATTTCTGATGTCCTCGTTATCATTCAGTGCCTCTTGAAGATGGGAACTTTTAATCCTTCCCTCTTGTCACCTAGGGCTTAGCAGTTAGTGGAGGATGTTTTTAAGGGTTTGTGTTAGATCTCAGCAGCCCCAAATGGAAAAGCAGCACACATTCTTGAGGAGTAGGTGGAATAGCCAGGAGTTTAGGGTGAGATAATGCTGTCCAAGATAGGTCAAGATATAGAAGACTTACAGGATTATGTACCATGTTGATACAGGCTAAGGCAACATTTCAGAGAGGGTTACTAAACAAATTACTATTGTTTGCTAATTTACTGTGGTTGAATGTGATCAACCTGAAGAACTATCTTACAGAAAATGTTCTAAGTTAAAAAAAAATGTTCATTGCATGTAGGTGGAAGCAAGGGCCTGTGGTGTTACTGTCTTCTGAGGCATGCTAGTAATTTATCAAAAAAATATTGCATTAAATAGTGCAAATTTCTGAAGGTTGGAAAATTACTGGAATATTAATGCATCTGCTTTGCAGACTTCTAGGTGAGTTTTGTGGTAAGAGGTGTCCTCCAACACAGCAGACAGAGCATAGATTGTAAAATAAGCAGTGAAAAAGGGAGACTGATCTTATGTGGTTTTAAGAGTGCAGAGACTGAGAACTCTTGTGTTCTTGATCTAGAGATCAGCCAAATTGCTTGCTGTCTTGGGGTGGAAAAAATAATGCAATTAGAGGAAGAGGGAGGCTATATATCCTATCACAGGCTGCATTTGTTTTTCAAAATTATTCAGATGATTATCAAAGGGATTTTTTGTTTACAGGTCTACAAAAGGATCTTAGAGGCCACCCTTTTCAGCACAGTAGCTGGACAGGAAGGAGGGAGCATGGGGCTTTCCAAATGCTGTCAGCTGTGTCAAGCTTATGGTGGAAGCTACACAAAAACCTGAGGAGACGTTTGTGTTGACTGAGCCGATAAGGGGAAGCTTGGGCAGTAGTTGGAGGCAGCAAACTGTAATGTGTGGGTTTACATTAAACTTCTCCAGCTGTGAAGCTTAACATTAATTTACCAAATACAGCACATGGTGGCCATAGGCATAAGTAAGATTGGGCAGAAATGTTAATTTCAGTGAAAACTAGGCATTGGTATCATAGAGGGTAATTATTTTTTTGAGATAAGAGGCAAGGAACTTGCTGAAGTTTTCTAGTGTATCTCTTGGTAATAGGCATACTTGACCTACATTTTATTATCTCCTGAAGGCAATATTAGAGAGGTGCTTCAATTTTTTTTTCCTTTGCCTTGGTCAGGGCAGTATGTAGATTAAAACTGTACTTTATATTTTATAATCTTTCTTCAGTCTTGTCTGTTCCAGAGTTTTGTTTCATTAACCTTGACTGTCCTAAAAATAGATTTATTTTTTTTTCTTCTTTGAATAATGAAGTAGAGGAGGAATTTGTTAATATATACTGTGAATTTTAGATTTGTGTTGTGATTTTGGTGCATGATGTTGCAAAACAAATAAGTGTGCTTGTCACATTGAAAGGGAAGAAAATGCAGTATCTAAAATTGTACTGATGCAGTTTGTTGGAGCTATGGAGAATTAACTCTTCTGCACAGAGGGCTGGGGTTTTTTATGCACATGTACCTGCATTATTTCATTATGTTTGTTCACTGCTTTATTTCTGATCGTGGAGTGCAGTAGAGGTTCTCTTTTACTTCTGCAGTTGGGAACCACAAAGTTCAGCAACATGAAGGTGAAGTGGTGACCCAACATAAAGTGAAGCCTAAGCTTAACTGAGACTTATTTATATTTTTTTCCCCTTTTGTTCTGTTTCAGTTTCTCCCCCCCACACTTTTTATGTCATCGTTCCATAAGAACTGACTTATCTAGGACAGCAGTGACACAGTCTTAAAACAACACTTCAGAGACCTCTACATTGATGCTCCACATATTTGCCTTGTACAAAATTACACTTCTAAGATCTCAAAACTGTGCCTAACTGGTGCAGTAGCAAAGCACTTTTGTGCTGTATTTTTCTAATGAGTACTAATAGTCCTCTCAGTTCAAGTCCCAGTGGCATTTTTCCACTGATATGCCCCCTGCTTTGTCCTCATATTAGTCTGCACATGTCTTTTCACTCCAGTGCAACCTAGCATTCTTTGGTAGTTGTGAGGGAAAACTAATACTGAAAAGCTGGTTTCCTTAGATAGAACCCCTGTTCAGCATCAGGTGTCTTGGGTAAGGGTTTAATTTTTGAGAGTAGGTTTTGTGTGAGTTTTTTGTGTTGTGGTGTTTGGTTTTTTGCGTGTTTTGGGTTTTTTTGGGGTTTTTTTGCCTAGCCCATACTAAGGAAAAAAAAAAGTCACCACATGAAAGAGTCAGGAAAACTACTTGGAAAAGCAGTGAGCTGGGATCTCTGGAAAAGTTTTATATTTTTATGTATAGAACTTAAGATGTAAAAAGCACAATTGACCCTTGTGAAGCTCCTCTTTCCTTTCTCAATGTGGTTTTTAGACAGTTCTGATTGAGCATAAGCTGGTAGATGTGATTGCTGTTTATTGGAGCTGTGTCCATATTTATTTTATCTCCCTTTTTAAAACAAAGCAGCTTGCTTGCTCAGAGCTTGGTGAGGTTGTGGGACTTGAACACCTGTCAGTTGTCCTTGGATACAGACTGGTCCTTCTCTCCTATTTTGGTTTATCCAATCCGATGTGCATTATCACAAAGCAAAAGCTTAACTGGTGCCTCACTTTTCTGTGGGTTTCTTGCCTATTTTGAAGGTGCTGTATCATGGGAAACCAACATCATATAATCCTATGTACATGTACCTGTTGTGTTACCTGATATGTTGGGTCTTATGTCTTGGCATTTAAGGCACATTAGAGAACCATACCTGAACCTGTGCCCATTGGTGGCATGCTCAACGTGGATGAATATCTCTTTGCCTTATATTCAAACTGATTGCTCAACCTAATCCATCAATGCAAAGTGATAAACATGGCTGAGTAAAGAGCTGCAAAATTAAAATTTGAGTGCATTGGAAGTGAATATCCCAGTTCATTGAAAATGTCTTTTGAATTATTTTTCTGTGGGGGCCAGATGAAACAAAAATAACTGTAACATTTAAATTAATATATGAAAGTAGTGTGAGCTCTTTGTTTTCAAGGAGATCAGTAGTGCCTTTTCCAGTAGAGAAATAGCAAATGGAAAGAAAACCATAATAAAACTTTTGTTAAGTGAATATGGGTAATGCAGGAATTTTCTTCAAAGAAAATGCCTTAGGAAACTTTTTAGCAAGATAGAGCACTTTGGAATCTAGGCCTATTTTTTATTATTAATTTGACAGGGATGTGAAATTAAAGTAATCCATCTCTTTGAAAAGTCTTGGGTGTAGAAGTGGGAGGAGAGGAGGATATCTAAGTCTTCATATTTGTACTTGCTCTTGTCCCACTGAAGTGGCTACATTTGGTGAAACTTGTTCTTCCACGTTACTAGGCTCAATTTTTCAAAGCTCTTCAGAAATCTTGCATATAAAATTACATCCACCCATATCTAGCTGACACCAATTTCTTTGTTTCATTTATCCTTGTTTCAGGTTTCCTCTTGCCTATGGAGCTTTAGTGGTTTCAAAAGACCTGAATTTATATGACTTTGTTTCAAATAATTTTTGAAAAGGCAGTCTGTGTAGTTGAATCCATTGCTCAGTGATGTTAAGTCAAACATTCACAGAAACACGTCAAACTGAGTGGGCTTATAGTAGGTCTGTATGGGGACTACAGAATAGAAGATGAAGGAAATCTGTAGCACAGATTTGTTTTGTGTTAAATATCCTGATCATACTTAATCCTAAAGTAGGCAGTGTTTTGGAAAACAGATGATACCTCAACCAGACTACTATGTTATCCAAACATACATCAAAAGACATATGTATCTGAGTATTTTTGGATGAGCTAAGGGTTGTTACAACATGCTGCTTTTTTTCCTCAACTTTCCCATACTCAAATGGATAATATGAAGATACTGAAAACTGCAGAGACATTTTTGGAAATGTGGCTAAGATACTAGGAACTTCTGAAACTTGGTTCTTACTGACTGTATATGATACTATCTGCAGACTGAAAAGTTGTGCCCGGCAGGATTGTACAGATTTGTTTCCTTTTTCTGTGTGGGTTTGTTTGTTGTTTTTTCTTTTTTTTTTCCTAATCTGCAAAACATATTACTATTTTAGTAATTTAGTGCTTTCTTTTCTGAGAGGTTATGGGGAAATTGATATATATTTAAATTTTTTTTTTGAGAAGGTGAATTATCTTTCTTAATAAATAGTCCAAGGTTGCAGTTTTCAGGGGAAGGCAAAAAAGCTTTGGCTCCGTGCCATCATTGCCTTTGATAGGGCCTTGGAAAGCCAGGCTGACCTTCTGCCAAAGTAGAGTTGTAAAATATTTGTTGGGGCTTGCATCTGCTAGAGGAAGCAAAGTTAGTCTGGGTCTCTTTGTCGTGCCTGCTGGCTCTCCATCGCAGACCTACCCACTTGAATCTAGTCTCGTAGTTGTGTTTGATCTTTGCTCTGTTCTACACACACTTTTTAGGAACTTCAGTACTGAAATTAACTTTTTCATCAGGAAATATTTCAGTTGCACGACAATTTTATTTTTTTTTCAGGTTTGTAACATTCTGTTAGTGATTCCTGAATTATTTAAAAAAACCTTAGGATTTTTCTGGTACGGATTTTGGAAAGTGAGGATTTGACAGCATGGACACAGTGAACTGTTTGTATTTGCAAGAATTAATAGAAAAGAGTGAAAAAGAAAGGTTTGTCCCTTTTGGAAATCTATCCAGATACTCCATTACACGCTATTATGTACTAGTATAATTGCCCTCTTGGGTGGTTTTTTTTTTAATATTTGAAGGCCTTTTTTTAAACCTTGTTATAGCTAAAAACGTCTCCTAATAGAGATGCTTATAAGACAGCTTGGCAAGCCTGGGTGCCTGGAGTTGGTAGTGGGTAAGGTCTGAAACTTCAAGAGGATGAAAGACACCAGGGTGGGCTTTGCCTCTAGGCTACAATTAAGATCAAAGCTTGTTAGTAAGATTCCTAGTATAAAGGTTGTTGACTGTCTGCTTCCTTCTGTTTCTCCTCATTTTTCAGCTGGTGACTGTAATAAATACGTCTGACAAGGGTTGCTCCTTATCGTAGATTCCAGATCTTTTGTGGCAAATCTTGCATATCCTATTGGCCCATGGAGTCTGACAAGCTCAAGACTGCTTTTTTTTTTTTTTGTGGACACTTGCACAAAAAGTATGTGCATGTTTCCAATCCTTTTGTGGCTGCCATGAAACAGTGGGAAGAAAGCAGTGCAAATATTAGCCATGTGAGAGTGTTGCTTCTGCCATCCGTGAGGACCAAATACTGATTGCAGCTGTCTTGAAGTCAATCTCTTAATCAAATGTTGTCATGCAGGACTGAATTTTTAAATGGGGCCATTCACCTGTCTGTGCAAAGTTATAAAGTCATGCAGTCACTTCTTCGTATCTACTGCTGATTTTTGATTCCTTTTCTTTATCTGCAAGTCAAAGTTGCATTACTGACAAAGTTGTGTTCCTGGTGCTTTTAATGAGGAACAAAGTTAAACCACATAACAACTAGGTACTATTTAGGTCGCACGTAATGTAAAAATGTGTTAGCCCCCTAAATTTCATTAGGAAACAAAGCTTTTTGAAAATTTTCATCCTCTTTGGTCTTCAGATGTATCCTTAAGTTTCAGCTGAAAGTTGTTACTGAATCTTTCTTCAGTGTCAAACAAGTACTGTGGCCAAGGGAATGGGAGGCTTATTGTGGGATGTGATAGGAAGGATGCTGTCTTCTTCTCTCCATGGTTGCTGGCCCAATCGTGTTATTCCAAAAATGAAACTAAAGAGGAATTCCGTATTAGGTCATCAGTAGATCTTAGATTAACTGAGTCACAGCTGAAGTTTTTGTCAGATATTTTAATGCTCTTCCTCTTGAAGTATTTGAGTTAATGGAATTTTAAATTAACCTGAGAGTATATCAACTTGTGTGAAATATATATCTAGAAATGTTAATAAATATAGACATTATCTTACTTCCTTCTGTTAGAAGGTTATAGGTCCCTTTAATCTTTAAAAGCAATCAGAGTTTTTCTTGACTGATTAAATTTCAAATAATCCATTTATAAGTTCCTGTAGCATCTCTTGAATAGTGTCATTTCTCTGATAATAGGTTAACCATTCACTTCCTTCTGATTATTAGAGTCTGATTTGTAGTGTATGTTGTGGTGAAGCTCTGGCAGAAGGGATAAAATTAGACACTTTAATAGCAGTGTGCTGTATGTGCTAGTCTTCTATTCTGAACTTGCTGTAGTTAGCTCCCTATTTTTCTCAACAAGAAAGCACTTAAGTTAATTGCTCCATTAGAAAGACATAGTAGCTCTTTCTGATCTGTAAGTAGCCTTCCATGCATAGCTGCTGAAGTTTGGAACACCTGCAACCAAAGCAATTTGAAAAAAGCCATTAGTCTGTGTGGCAAAAAATAAAGTGCTGAAGTTAAAAATATTATCAATGATGCTGTGTTGGAGCAGCCTGAAAGATTTGGCTCTTGGTCTATGCCTAGTGCTATCCAAAACAACATATAAAATTCTTTGTAAACCAATTTTAAAAGTGTCTTGTTTATTCAGAAGCAACTGTGTACCCTGTTTGTTCAGTGAGTAGACTCCAGTCAATTGCACACCAGCCAACAGCTGATTTGTCCTTAAAAAGAAACATTGCCTAATATAGATCATAGAAGCCAAAGACCAAAGGGACAAAGTGCTAAAGATAAGCAGCTCAATTCTCAACTGTTCGAAGGCCTCAATAAAGCCTCTGATTTACAAAATTGGGGTGGAACTCAACTGTTCCCACCTGCAAGCTTGTCTCGGATCCTTGGCTCTAGCATGCTGAGGTGATGGTATGCGGTGTGACCTCTGTGCCCTTCAGGAGAAAAACACTGGCTTTCTTAGGGCCCTAATCAGTCAGTTTCTCTGCAGCTTTTCGCTATCATAATTAGGCGAGGAAGAAGGTACTGACTGCTCTCATTGTGTTGAGACAGTGAATGGTGAGAGCCTACATAGTCAGCATTGCTGAATATTGCACGGCACTGGAAGATACTTATCCTCTCTAATAGGCTCAGAGGTGCTTTTTAGATGGCTATAGTGAGGGTGTGAGTTCAGTAATTTAGTTTGTTGGATAGCTGTAAAAATGGTTTTTGCAATGATTTTTTTAATAAGTTTCAGCAGTAGCTGAACTGTTCAATAGTGAGATGGCCAAAATTCAGGTGGCTGTTGTAACTGTTTTGAACATAAATACAGTTCTTACCTGTGTGCCTACCTTTACACCCAAAGATGTGAAAGTAGCTCTTGCAGTTTAAGCTCTCCCTCATTTTTTTTTTTTGGCTGTCTTTCATATGGAAATTATGACTTGGTGGAGATGGTGATGATAATAAAATCTTAAAAAGCAGTACCAGCTTTTACATGCTTGTGTGACTGGGTCTGTGAAGATCCAGGTCCCAAGTTGACATATATTTTTCATATCCCTTTTTCAGTGCATGTGCAGTTACTTTGTTTTAGCTGTGTCTGGCCCAGAGCGACTCTGTGCTTCGGTTCTAGGTGTAGTGTTATAGGATTGTTTGAGACAATAACCACAAGAGAGAAATGGTTTGGCATTAATTTAAAAAAAAATCAGTAGTAATAATTATAGTGGAACTGCTTTCTGAATGTATAAAGGTAGATTCTTAGACAAGCACATGCAGGACTGTTGGCTGGAAGTTTGCATGTGTGGTGGTTAGGACAATGAATTCTCCTGTTGAATACTTGGCCTTTTAAAGTGTTATTTAGCTATTAGGTTGAAATGTGCATAATTTTTTCAATTTTAGAATCTACAGTTAGGTTTTGGGAGATGATGACAGTAACAATGGGAAATGTAACACGTTGCAGCCTTGATGCTGCGGTTACTCACCTGGTTACGTGCATATGACATCTCCTGTGGAAGTGACTAAAGAAGTGTGAATTCAATCAGATTTCATAGGATCATAGAATGGTTTGGGTTAGACAGGATCTTAAAGATCGTTTAGTTTCATCCCGCTGCATGGGCAGGGACACTTTCCACTAGACCAGGTTGCTCAAAGTCCTATCCAGCCTGTCCTTGAACACGTTTAGGGAGGGGCAGCCACAACTTCCCTGGGCAACCTGTTTTGGTGTCTCACCACCCTCACATAAAGAATTTCTACCTAATATCTAATCTAAGTTTATGCTCTTCCAGTCTGAAACCTTTACCCCCTGTCCTGTCACTACATGCCCTTATAAAAAGTGCCTCCCCAACTTTCCTGTAGCCCCTTCCGGTACTGGAAGGTGTTTTAAGATGTCCCCAGAGCCTTCTCTTCTCCAGGCTGAACAACCCAAACTCTCTCAGCCTGTCTCCATAACAGAAGTGCTCCAGCCCTCTGATCATCTTCATGGCCTCCTCTGGACTCACTCCAACAGCTCCATGTCCTTCCTGTGTTGGGGGCTCCAGAACTGGACAGAATACTCCAGGTGGGGTTTCACAAGAGTGAAGAAGAGGGTGGTATCAGCTCTCTTGACCTGCTGGCCATGCTTCTTTTGATGCAGCCCAGGACAAAGTTGGCTTTCTGGGCTGCAAGCACACATTGCTTGCTCCTGTTCAGCTTCTCATCAACCAACACCCGTAAGTTCTTCTTAAGGCAGTTCTTAATTAATTCTCTGCCCAAGCTCTAATTGTGCTTGGGATTGCTTTGCCCCTTGTGCAGACCTTGCACTTGGCCTTATTGAACTTCATGAGGTTCGTGTTGGCCCACTCCTCCAGCCTGTCCAGGTCCCTTTGGATGGCATCCCTTCCTTCCAGCCTGTCGACCACACCATGCAGGTTGGCGTCATCAGCAGACTTGCTGAAGGTGCACTCTGTCTATGTCTCCAACAAAGATGTTAAATAGCACCGGTCCCAGGACTGACCCTTGAGGAGCACCACTTGTCAATGGTCTCCATTTGGACATCAAACTGTTGATTGCTACTCTTAGAGTGTGACTGTCCAGCCAATTCCTTAACCACAAAGAAGTCCATCCATCAAATCCGTATCTTGCCAATCTAGAGACCAGGATGTCTTGTGAGACAGTATTGAATGCTTTGTACAAGTCCAGGTAGATGACATCAGTTGCTCTTCCCTTGTCCACCACTACAGTGACTCCATCATAAAAAGTCACCAGATTTGTCAGGCATGATTTGCCCTTGTTGAAGCTGTGTTGGTTGCCACCAGACCCCTGAACAGATCAGTCTGCTCTCCTGAAGTTCAGGGTAATGAGCTTGCTTTGTGCCCTCCTTGTTGCCCTAAGGATCCTGAATTCCAGCATTTCGTGGTCGCTGCAGCCAAGGCTGCCCTTAAGCTTCACCTTGTCCACCAGCCTGGTGAGAACAAGGTACAGCGTAGCACCTTTTCTCATTGATTTTTGTACCACTTGGAGAAATTGTTTTCAATGCATTCCAGGAACCTCCTGGATTGCCGGTGCCTTGCTGTGTTGTCCCTCCAGCAGGTATTGGGATGGTTGTGATCTCCCATGAGGCCCAGGGCTTGCAAGTGTGAAGCTGCTTCTAATTGTCTATAGAGTGCCTCATCTGCTTGGTCTTCCTGGTCCAGTGGCCCCAGTATTATGTCACCTTCCCCTGTCTTCCTTTTAATCCTGATCCATAAGCTCTCAGTCAGCTCCTTATCCATCCCCAGGCAGAGCTCCATGGACTCCAGCTTGTAACTGATTTATAGAGCTTGGCACCCTCTTGGAGGTGTGTTACCAGTCTTTTGCATTCCTGGAGAGAACACTCATTGGTAGCCAAAGCGAAATATTTATAAGGTGTAGGGGAGAGTTTGAGTGTTAATCAGGGGAAGGGCAGGTGGAGAATCTGCTTTGGCAGGTCTGCTCTTCGTGTGCCTGTCAGACTTTAGCAGTGCACAGCGTTTCCACCACTATCAAAAGCCCTGTGGCAGAAGCTGTGGTAGGAGCATGGTCACTTTTACATGCAAGTACCTGATCTGTGAAGAGTCACATATGCTTGGCTCATTGAGAGCTGAGGGAGTGATGAGAGGATGTGGTAAGCAGGCAGGTGAATTGAGACATGTTAGGTATAAGGGGGGTGTTATAGTTCACTTCAGTTCTTGAAGTAGAGAGCGATACATGCTTTAAAGCTGTGGAACAAAGCTGTTTGTGAATCCTGTGAACAAACACCAAACTTCAGAGATTCAACAGGATTTCCAGCTTCTTCCCCCTGAAGTTCTTATTTTGGAGATGTACTGGTTTTATATATGTTATTAAGTTTTGCCTTCAGAGTGGATGAGATGCGTACACTCACATTACAGTAAATGAATAAGGAACATACTCTGATTTAGTTTCTGGTTTTTTTCTTTCATTAGTGGTGATTGCTAGTTGGTAAATAGGTAACTCCTTTGCTTCAGCTGTGTGTGGTTTATCCATTTACTCCACATTACATTAAACCATGGAGGAGTTGTACTGTTGGGAGATGTGTGGAAGAGGGGTTTGGGGATTTTTTGGTTTTTGTTGTTTTCTTTTTCATTACAAACAGGTTTTTAAAAAGCAGTAAGGTACAATATTTTTGCTTGCTGTGATGTTTGTATATGCTCTGTAGGTCAGACTAATTTTCATGAAGAAGGTTTGTTCCTCTTGAAGTAAATAATAGCCATTATATACAGCAAATAATCCATAAGCTTTTGCTGATGGGCTGGGACAAGTTGAGTGCTTGGAGATCTCAAGCAAGGCTGAGCTCTGCTTTGTGAGGCACTTTCTAAATATGTAGTAATATCTAATACTGCTCTCAGAAGGTCAGTGAGCACAATGGAGGAGATAAAAGCTGGGACAAAAAGTATTTTCATCTAATGCTCACCTGTATAATTGTTTATTCAAGGAGGCATAATAAAATGTGGAAGTGGTTGACAACTGTATTTTGCATTTTATTATGTAATACATAACATTCTTCTGCATTGTATCTCCTCAGTGCTTATTTTTTTAATTGACATTGTGTTTTACCACAGGTACAGAAATTGTATGGGAGCTTTCTCAGTTCTAACAGGCTCATCTCATGTGCTGGCAACTGTCCTGTTAAGAGTGATGTCTAAAGAGAACCTTCATTTTAAGCTGTCCCACATGACTTGAATGAAATCCTAATGTGTGAAGATGGATGGAAAGGAAGCACAGTATTATGATGTCAGATTAATTTAATCTCAGGCCTTAGAGACCTTGTTAGTGCATTTTAAAAGAAATAAATAGATTTCCTTTCCTGTGTAACTCTTGATATCACTTTTTCTGACCGAGAACTGACACTTCATTCTTTTCATTTTCATAGGAACAGAAAATCCAACTCTCTTGCTTTGCTCTCTGGTATAAGCACTCTATATTAATAAATAAAGCCTCTGATGCGGGTGATTTTCACTGAATGCTGCTCTGTTTTGTGGCAAGAATCAAATGCAACAAGCAGAAATTCCCTACTGAATGACATAAATGCATCACTACCTTGTATACTGTCTGTCTGGGTTACATGCAACTGTTGTATACTCTTCAAATAAAAAAGAATAATTGAAGTATTTTTAAAAACATTATCTTTTAGAGAATTATTTTTTTATTAAAATATTTCATAAGAGACAGTGTTTTTCCAGAATAAGCACAAAGCAAAAGATAATCTGTCAGGCAAAGTAGAATACACGCCTCTATGCTTAAACATAGTACACACATTAGATGTGCTTGCTGTCCTGTCCTCCT